>JAJHZJ010000705.1:394106-1847443 GCA_023548195.1 Bettongia penicillata ogilbyi
TAGGGCTTCAGGGAGTAATAAGTCTGGGTGATTGAGGTCACCTGAGACCTTAGCTTAAAAAAGCCAGTCTCCCACCGCAACTGGTGCCATTGGCAGTTGTCTTGACCTATGTCTTGCCAATGGATGGACCCTGATGACTCTGGGGGAGAGAGTGAGGCTGATGACATCACACAGCCCTGCCTCACTTAAATCCAATTCACTTGCAAGTCAAAACTCAACTGATATCATTGGTCTTCTTTGAGAACAACAACAATCTTTGAGCAAAGGTTGGATGACCACTAACCATGTGTTTTGTAAGGGACGATGGGGTAATTCATTTTCAGAACCGGATTGGCTTAGATAATCACTAAGATCCCTTCAACCTCTGACATTCTGTAATAACTTTTGAACCATGGATTTCTTCGAGGAATAACTGGTTTTGCATGATGGATCCTTTTGGATGTTTATGTGACACGGGGCAAGCCCCTTTGTCTATGTGGGGCTGAGTTTTCTGATCTGGAGAGATGATGGATTGGGAAAAGATTATTGTTGATCAGGGACATCCTGGCTTAGTGGGTAGAATGCTACCCAGAAAGGCAGTCACTCAATAAACATTTATTAATCATTTACTACATGCCAGGTACCATAGAAAGTACCGGGGATATGAAGAAAGGCAAAAGATAATCAGAAAGATCATATTCCAAATCCTTCCTCTGGCACTTAATATTTCTGTGACCATGGAAAAGTCACTTAACATCTCCATAAACTGAGGATAATAGAGAACCTGTAAGACCTACCTCATAGGTTTATTATGAGAGTTAAATGAAACAGTCCATCTAAAATATCTCATAAGCTTTAAAATTCTATGTCCATACCATGAGATCATGGGTTCATAGATTTACAGCTGGAAAGTGTCCCTGAAGTCCAATTTCCTCATTTTACAGATGAGGATACCAAGTTCCAGAAAAATTAAATAATTTGCCCAGGGTCAAATAGCAAAAATATAGACTTTAAGTATAATCCCTATCCACCATGCCTGAAGTTTGTTCTGGTGCTCATATTTTGTGATCTTGATGATAGAAAATATGGGAAATGTTTCTCTCATATGGTGATATGTATGCTGAACTCAGAGTCAAGAAACCACTGAGTCTGGGTCCTTGTCCTGGTTCTGCCTCTTACTAGCAGATTTTGTCATACAATTTCACATTCTTGAGTTTCAGTTTTCTCCTCCGTAAAATGGGAATCATGATACTGGTAAGACTCTGCTTCGGGGTCATTGTTGTTGGGTGTCCTTTGTTCTTGAAGAGGACCATGATGTCAGGAAGGTGAATCAGATTTTAAGTGAGGAAAGGCTGTACAAAGTCACCAGCCTCATCTCCTCTGGAGGGAGCGACTCTCATAGCATTTGCAGAAGTAGTAGAATATCAGTGGTGCAGTGGATAGAGCATCAGTGCAGGAGTCAGGAGGACTTGAGTTCAAATATCATCTCAGACATTTGACACTCACTAGCTGTGTGACTTTGGGCAAGTCACTTAATCCCAATTGCCTCATTCTGGGTCATCTCCAGTCATCCTCATGAATATCTGGTCACTGGATTCAGATGGCTCTGGAGGAGAAGTGAGGCTGGTGACCTGCACAGCCCTCCCTCACTCAAAACAAAGTCAAGTGCAAGTCATGTCATTATTTATCTGATGGCATGGTCTTCTTTGGCAATGAAGGATGAACACGCAGCATATATAGCATTGGATCAGGGAGAATAGTTACTTACATTAGGAAATACTTAATGGCACAAGCTTACCATGACAACTACATCATCCCATATTAGCCTCACTCTCTCCTTTGATTTGTAGATTGAGCAGTTTTTTTCTGTATCCCTGATGTCTCTGTCCATTCAAGCTAATATCTGGTTGTCCTAGTATATGTCATGAATCTTTCCTAGAGTGCAAATAACTTGAGTTATGTTTTTTTTCTCAACAAAGCAGTTTTGAAAACCTTGGAACACTACAGAAATCTGACTTATTTATTTGGGGACAGGGGCAGATGTGGGTATTCCTGAATTCCCCAAATCTTACTACAAAAGCCATTGCCTGCTGAACTTAAGGATAAACGTTTCCCTCAAGGAGAGACTTGGGGAATAGTAGAGAAGCAGGCACTGTCACCTCTACCTTAGCCACATCCATCTTGTGTAATTTATTTTAATTACTCTACTCAATTCCTAAGTTTGGGCTCTGCTCCAGTATTTGGTTAGTGGTGAAATCCAAGGAGATATAATCAATACAGTCCCAAGACATGAATGACTAATAGTCCTGGGAGAGATTGGAAGAATTTAACACCTCCTTCAGTGCCTCAAAGGTAATTGCTTCAGAAAATAAAGTACATTTCATGAATAGGTCCTGAATTTGTAAGAAAATGACATAAGAAATGGCAAGATGAGGCAGCAACTAATTTGAAAAGAGAGGAAGTTTGGGAGACCTTCCTGAAGTGAAGATGAGAACTAAGGATAACAGATTGAGGAAGTCAGCTGTCCAAATGGATGAAGGGTGCAAAAGAGGCTCTGATGAAAAGCCTGGCTGGAACAATTGAGATTCAGTGCCACTGGTGCTTTGGGCTGCCTCAGCAGTCCACTCAGGCTTCCTGCAAGGTCATTTCAGTTGATAATACCATTCAAATTAACTCCAAACTGACAAATTGGACCCCTTTCTCCCCTTGAAATGAGAAATGATAGGCCAGATCTAGATGCTGTATGTGGTCTAAGTGATAGCTCATATAATAATCACAGTCATAGAATTGTAGGACCAGGAGGAAGGAATTTGTCACCTTAATTAATTCAATACTCTCATTCTATATAGATGGGGAAAATGAGGTCCAGAGTGGAAAAGGAATTGAGATTATTTAGCCTGGAAAAAAGAAGACACTGGGGTAGAAAAGATAGGACATAGATTTTTTTCAAAGACTGGAAAGGTGATCACATGAAATACCAAGTAGACTTATTCTTAGATCCAAAGGTTATAGCCAGGAATAAAAGGTTAAAACTCTCATGAGGAAAATTTAGAATTGATCTGTAGAAAATTTTCTTAATAATTGGAGGTATATATGCACAGATTGAATGTGATCCCTGAGAAGGTTTTAGATTCTCTCTCATCCAACATTTTCAAACAAATTCTGGATGAACAATGTTGGGGATATTATATTGGGGATTTGGATATCGTATTTGGATTTGAGTTGGATTAGATGACTTGAAAGTTTTTTCTTTCAACTATATTAGTGCCCTCCCTTCAAAACAACCTTGTATCTAAAGGTCTCGTGTTTCTTATGTATTTAATCTGTAGATACAGAGTAAAATATATTTCTCTCTATATAAAATGTTAATAATATCTCCTACTTTTGTAATTTTAAGGTTTACAGAGCACTATAATAAAAACTACCCATGTAGTTTTCCCTGATAGAATGCAAGATCTTTCAAGGGGAGGTTTCTTTCCCTCTTCTTCCTTCCTCCCTTTCTTCCTCTTTCCTTCCTTTCTTCCTCCCTTTCTCCCTCCCTCCCTTCCTTCCCTCCTCCTTTCTTTTTCTCTTTCTTTCTCTTTCTTCCTTTCTCTCTTTCTCCTTTCTTTCTTTTCTCTTTATCCCAAGATCCTAGGGCTGTGTCTGATATATAGTAGGTACTTAATAAACAGTGTTTCATTGATTGATTCCAACTTTGAAATTGTGTGATCCCTGGATTTGGAGTCAAGTCCGTGACTTGAGGCAGAATGGATAGTACTTCGTTGCCCAAGTCTCTAAAATGTACATGAGGCTTCGGGGCACAAAATTCTGATGATAACATGACTGATTCTGCTAGGAAGAAGCGTATGTTTATGTGCAGTTGGTAAGGAGTTGGGGGTGGGGGAAAGCTGCCATAAAAAGATCTATGTGACAATAGGAAGATCACTTATGAATTCAGATTTGAAAATGATGCAAACAATTCGATAGAACATTGTTTCAGCTTCTTCTGTGTGCAAGGTATTGTATGAGCAATCATAAGATCATTGATCTAAGGCTAGAAAAAAATCTTAGAAGCCATTTAGTTCAGGCCCCCCTCCTCCTTTTACAGGTGAGCAAACTGAAGTTTACAGAAGTAAGTTGCCTTGATGAAGATCACATAGTTCTAAGTGGCAGAGCCAAAACTGAACTCTTCTGACTCCAAATCCAGTGTTCTTTCCCATTGCATTATACTGCCCACTCCTTGGAAATGATAGGAGATGACTAACGATAATAATGACAATGAGAATGAAAATAATTATAGCTTCTTGTTTAGTCATTTAGTCATGACCGACTCTTCATAACCCCATTTGGAGTTTTCTTGACAAAGATACTGAAGTAGTTTGCTGTTTCCTTCTCTAAGGAAACTGAGGCAAGCAGGGTTAAGTGTCTTGCCCAGGGTTACATAGCTAGTAAGGGTGAGAGACCAGATTTGAACTCATCTCTTCCTGACTTTAGGCTCGGGCTCTATCCACTCTGCCATCTAGCTGCCTGGTAATTATAACTACTCACATTTATATAGCAATTTTAAGTTTTATAAAATGCTTTCCTCATAACAACAAACCCCCAAAGCAATGTGTTATTATTTCTATTTTACAGATGAGGAAACTGATGTTCAAAGAAGTTAAATAACATGTCTATTATCACCCTTTTAGTAAGATACCATTCCATGACTAAAAATCAAGGGCTCTTTCCACTATATAAAGAATGAAAAAAAACACTCAGGTACTTTTGACAAAGGTTACAAATCATGTTATTGTCCTTTTGTGTATTATGGGGACAAGAGGAAGATCAAGAAATGAGCCTGTTTGTTCTGGAGGGGAAGATGATAATGACTGATGAACAGAAGTTAGAGTTGTTCAAATTCTAATCTGTTTTCTCTACCAAAGAGAATAATCTTTAAAAGACTAGAACAAAAATGTTTAACATAACATTGAAACCCAAGGGTAAGTCAAGACAGTTGATTATCTAATACATTGGAAAAAACTGTCAGGTATTACTGCTGACCCATTAATAAAGATTTCACAAGATTGAGGTAACATCTAGATTTACATGAAGGGGAAAGAAGGTGAATATTTCAAACTATAGGCTAGTCAGACTGACTCCTGGTCAAATTCTATAAAGATTTATAAAGGGACAGTTTATAAGTCCTTAGAAAAAGGAGTGAGCATTATGCCTTTGGATGAGTTCCTCAAGAACTATGCATATCCATGCATATAGAAAGAAAATTGATAGACTCAAAATATAGAATGAAGCATTTTCTTCTATTTTCTTCTTTCTTCTTCTTTCTTCTTTCCTTCCTTCCTTCCTTCCTTCCTTCCTTCCTTCCTTCCTTCCTTCCTTCCTTCCTTCCTTCCTTCCTTCCTTCCTTCCTTCCTTCCTTCTTTCCTTCCTTCCTTCCTTCCTTCCTTCCCTGGAACATGGCTAAGGTGGGAATTTATTTTGCATGTCTGTGAATATTTGTAATGGATTTCACTTTTCTTGTTTCTTAATGAGAAGTGGAAAGGGAGAGGAAGGGAAAGAATTTAAAACTAAAGGGAAATCTTCAAAAAACAAAAAAAGAAGAACTAGGCATGGATTTCCTACAATTTAACATAGTAATAGGTCTCAGAGATTATTGAGTCCACTCTTTTCATTGTATAGATGAGAAAGCAGGAACAGTTGTTAATACCTTGCCAAAGTTCACACAGGTAATAAGTAGCATAAGCAGAAAGCTAGAGAAGTTGTTCTCAGTCAATTAATCAATCAAAAAGCATATATTAAGCTCCTACTACTTGCCAGGTACTGAACTCAGGAAGTTTACAATCCAAAGAGAAAACCAGATTAAGTTTAACGAACCTTGTCCTGGTGGTCTGAGGCTATGTAGCTCAATTGAAATAATAAAATATTAATATCCCCTCCCCCACATTTAGAGTTTTAAGGTTTACAAAGCACTTTGACCACAAGTATCCTTTGTGGTAAGTGGTACAGAAATTATTTAATTAAATTTTTAAAATTTATGTAATATATATTAAGTGTCAGGCATTGTACTTTGATGGTAAAAAGACAAAAAGAAAGCTTTCCCTGGATGGAGGTGGGCTATTAGCATCTCTGTTTTTACAGATAAGAAAATAGATGCTCAGAGATGTAATTGACTCAGGGCCACATAAATTTCTGAAGCAGAATTTGGACACAGGATTTTTTTAGGAATTACAAGGAGAATCGACCAAATTATAGCCACACTATGTATTTTTTAAAATATACTTGTTACAAATTAAGCAGTTTCATAAAAAAAGAAGAGTTTTTTTGAATTTATTTCTGCTGCATAATAATAGTTCATTCAATTCAACAACTGATTTTAAGCCAGGTACTGTGCTAAGGGATACAAAGACAAAAATGAGATTCATTGCATTCCAGGAGCTTCCAATCTACTTAGAGAGAATAACAAGTTACAAAGATAAACATATATGAAGAATAGGTTCATGAGAAGTGAAGCAAGCTTGCATCTTACAGAGAAGGAAACTGAATTTGGGGTAGGGGAAGTGACTTGTCCAAAGTCACTGGGCTGTTAGATGACAGAGTGGATAGAGCACTGCCCTAGGAGTCAGGAATTTGTGGTCCAATCATTTCAGTCATGTTATATTCTTTCTGACCCCATTTGAGGTTTTCCTGGAAAAAAAGATTCTTTTTTGGTTTACAGTTCCTTTCTCCAGCTCATTTTATAGATGAGCAAACTGAGATAAATAGGGTTAAGTGACTTGTCCAGGTTCACACACCTAGCAAATGTCTAGTGCCATATTTGAACTTGAGTTTTTCTGACTCCAGGCCACTGCTCCACCTACCTGCCCTTCTAGTCAGGAAGACTGGACTTAAAATCCAGATTTAGACACTTATTAGCTGTGTGAACACAGGCAAATCACTTTTGCCTCTTCATGCCTTGGTTTCTTTGTCTATAAAATAGGGGTAATATTGGCAACTCTCTCCTGTTATTGTTGTGAGGCTCAATGGAGATTGCATTTGTAAAGTGCTCAGCATACTACCTGGCACATAGTTGATTCTCAATAAATACTTGTTTCACCTCATCACCCCTGACCCCTATCCCCTACCATAAATCACAGGGACAGCAAGTAACAGAGAAGATTTGAACTTAGAGCCTCTGAATCTAGAGCCAACACCTTTCTCGGGGCATAGGTCATTTAGATCTACATTGGGTCCTTTATTGAAATCTCCATATTTTGTTGCTTGATAATTAAGCTCTTGGCTGCTTTCAGAGAACAGAAAGGGGCAAGGAAATGAATTGCAAAAAGATTATTGATTTATTTATTCTAATCGCTTAGGGCAGGAGCTCACTGCCAATTCTGGGTGACTTTGAAAAAGGTCAGTTTTGCAATTTGCCTTTTGAAAATCGGTCAGTCTTTGGGGCTGCTGGCTGTGGTGTACCTTTCTTTCCCCTGGGAGAAAGCTCAGCTTCATCCCCAGGCAACAGGACAGGGAAGGTCCTGTCTAGCCATCATTAGCAAGGGCTAATTAACATTTATTCAACACCCACAAAGTGCAGAGCCAACCCTCAGAGACAGAGAAGGGATGGCCCAGTCATGCACTCAGAATCCAATGTTAGGTCACGTCTGTAGACTAATAGCCTTGCAGGAACCCGCATAACCTTAGCTTTTAAAGGTTGTGCTGGTAATTATAAGTAAAAATGACTTCTCTTCACTGTGTCTAATTCTCCTTTCAGACTAAACATCTTCCTCAATCCTGAGGGCAGGTTGCTTAGTCATTAAGCATAGTTTTTACAGGGAGAATAACGGTCAAATGGTCAATCTTTCTGGCATCACATTGGAAGAGGGGAATTAACAAACTAGAGGGGGTCTAGAGGAAAGCAACTCAAATGATAATGTGGCTGAAAAGAACAAGATCTTTGAAAAAGTTGAGACTGAAGAAGAGAATGCTTGGAAGTGGGGGCTTTACTATGGATTTAAAGACTATAGAATTAAAATCTGAACTGGACCTTAAAGATAATATAATCTCACTTGATTTTACATGAAAGTTACTTTGAAGCATTAAAGGACTGTTAAATGGGGAAGAAAGATTGAATTTATTCTTCTTGGCCTCAGAGAGCCAAACCAGAAACATTAGGTGGAAATTACAGAGCTATTTCCTGACTTGATTTAGGAAAAAAGAAAAATCTAACAGTGAGAATAGTCTTGATTAGAATGTGCTATGTCAGGAAGTAGCAAGGTCTTTATAACTTGAGGTCTTCAAGCAAAGGCTGCAGAAAATGTGGTAGAGACAATTCTTCCTTAGTTTAAACTTGGATTAGATGACTTTTGAGACCCCTTCCATCTCTGAGATTCCATGATTTAAATTCAATCTTTAAAATGCTTGTTAAGCTCTGAGCCCAGGTTCCTGCCCTCAGAAGCATAGAATCTAGTTGGAGAAACAAGACTAGTAAGCCAGGAAGAGTAGCAAAGTCCTGGCTTCCAGCATAGTTCTTCCACTAATTAGGTGTAGGACCTTGGACAGCAGCTGGCATTGATGTGAATATTTACCTCGTAGTTCAGGCATGTTCTCTCATTTGGACCTCACCATGGCCCTGTGAGATCAGTTTCACAGGATTATTGTTCTCATTTTACTTAGGGAAATAGCCTCTGTCATGGTTAAATAGTTTATCTTCTATTTAACATTGGAGACAAGATCTGAACCCAGGTCTCCCAATATATCTTGCTTCATTGCTCTGCCTGTATGGGCTTCTGTTTCCTACTCTCTAAAAGTAAGGGGTTGGACTAGAATACTAGCACTCTGGACAACAGAATGATGTTATGCTCTGAGGAAACAGAATTTTTAGCTAAGGCAAGGTCTCTCTCTCATAAAGCTTACAGTCTAGCAGTCTAGTATATTTATCTTTTCTTCTGAAAGGGTTATCTTGGGGTTAGTAGACTTGGCTTTACTATGTATTTAAAGACTGTAGAATTAAAATGTGAACTGAATCTTAAAGATAATATAATCTCATCTCCTGATTTACAGACTTAGGAACTGAGGCCCAGAGAGTGGAGGTGACACAGTATTCAAACCCAGACCTTCAGACTCCACTCTGCTACATTGTACAATGGTTCCCTGTTTCCATTCTAGTTCAAAGTATGCTGCTTGGAGGACATACTACCTCCTTCACAACATAAGTACTTTCATTTCTTCAGGCTTGTCTCCTCCCTACCCCCTAATTGTTACCTTTGTGTAAAGATGGGGGAACCAATTGCTATGAGACTCAGTTTCCTCGTTTGTAAGATGAAGATAACAATGCTTACATTAGCTCATAGGGTAGTTGGGAAACATATGCTTTATGAACTTCAACCCTTATAGAAAAGTAAATTGTTCTTCTTTCCAGGAAATGGGCAATATTTGAGAAAGAGCTACTGTCCATATCGACTAGAACAAGGTATTTCCATTACTGTAAGGACAATTCTTGGATTTTAAAACCTGGAATACAAAAATCTGGCTATAAAAAACTGTTTCAGACAATTTGCTATCTGTGTAATCTTGGGGAAGTCACTTTACTTTTCAGAGACTCAGTTTTTTTTATCTGGCAAATAGGTATAATAATACTTGCACTACTACCTTATAAAGTTGATATGAAGAAAGCACTATAAAATGTGACTTATGTCACTTATAATGTGACTATTAACAATTTTTTTTAATTACGAAGAAAATTATGGTCTCTTTCCCATCTCCCTGTACACACACTCTGTATGTGTATTTTTATACATACATAAATATATGTGTATATATGCATGAATATATGCATATATATGTGTGTATACATACATATAGACATACATACATATACACACATATATACACATGAATATTTATACACATACATATATGTATATGTATGTGTTTTTGCATGGAACAAACCCTACTTATATTCAGAAAAAACAAAATAAAATAACTTTGAACACTACATCTGTCAATTTAGTCCATTACCTCTCTGTTAGGAGGTAGGTAGAATTCTTCACCATCAATCTTTTGTTATCAGGCTTAGTCACTGAATTCCCAATGTGGGAAATTGTTTGGCTTGACTATGCATATTTTTTACAGGTGTGTGTCTGTGTGTGAGGGAAGGTAGTGTATAAGGTAGTAGTGCAAGTATTATTATACCCACCTACTAGATGAAAAAAAAAATCCTGCCTCTGAAAGGCAGATAACTGCTCTGAGACCACAAAAGCAACAAGTATCTGAGACAATTTTTGTGCCAGATTTCCTTATCCCAGGTGTTTACTCAAGACATTGCACAACCTTTCTGACAATGATGGAAGCTCTTTGCGCTAATGTGTATAAACACACACACACACATGTCCTTGTAACAATATATGTGTTTATAGATACTTACGTTTAATACGTATCTGTACATATGTGGATTCACACACAAACCCTCACATGTTATATACATGTATCATGTACATAAATATGTATGTGTACATACATTTGTATATATGTGTGTATATACATATACAAATACACAGAGGCCCTTGTAACAAATATGCATATTCAAGCCAAAACAAATTTCCAGATTCTTCCAAGTCAGTGCCCAGTCATGACAATAGAGGACTAATAAAGAATTCTACTCTCCTTCTAATAGAGAGGTAAAGGACTAAATTGACAGATGTGATGTTAAAGGTTACTTTATTTTGGCATTTCTGGATGTATGTAGGATTATATTCCCTCTGAAAACCTTCTTTAAATACATTTTTTGAAAAAGAAATCTTTTTTCCAGAGAAGGTGATAAACTCAGTCAGTAATTTCTGAGCAAATTTATGGGAAGGAAAGATGCTTTTACTGATCCCCTTAGTAATCAGTGACCCCCCCCACCCCTACCTCTTTACATTATATTATATACATTTCTTCATTTACATGTTGTGTTCCATCGCATCCCATAGAATGAAAACGTACTGAGAAGAGGGACTCTATATCTATATATCTACATGTATATACAAGTATATATGTAAATGCATGTGCATATACATACACAAACACACATATATGAGCATGTATATATACATCTACGTGTGTATATATGCACATACATATATACTTATAGATACATGTACATACACACACTTGCATGTGTGTATGTGCACTCCCAGCCCCTAGTTTGGTGTCTTGCACAAAGTAGGTACTTAATAGATATTTATTGGATGGATTGAAGGCAGATTAATAAGTCCTAGTACCTACAGGAAAACAGACTAAACTTGAAAGACAGTTCAATTACCGTCCTACTCTTTTCCTTGATAAATTGGCATTTAAAAACAAGCATTTAATGATTGCCTATTATACGTCCAGAGATGAGGATGAGGCATCTGTGTACTCAAGATGATGTTGGTACTTGCATGTCCTGTATGTGGCTGACTGTCCACCAGACCCTGAACCTCCCATGTAATACATACAACTGGATTAATTCTAAAATAAATCTTCAAGTACCAGGAAAATGGAATCTTGTGGAATGAAAAAGTGTATGTCATATATAACATCATGTTGAATACTGTCCCTTGGGGATAACAGCTCACATTTATATAGCCCTTCAAGGTTTGCAAAGCATTTTAGAAGCATTATCTCATTTGATTCTCACAACAACCCTGAGATATAGGCAATAATGAATAAAATAAATAACATTTATATAGTCCTTACTACATGCGATGTACTATGCTAAACACTTTACAATTGTTATCTCAGTTGATCCTCACGACAAGCCTGGAAAGTAGGAGCTATCATGATCCTCATTTTATAGATGAGGAAACTGAGGCAGACAGGGGTTAACTGCTTTACCCACCATCACAAAACAAGTAAGTGTCTGAGACTTCATTTGAACTCAGGTCTCCTTGATTCCAAGTCCACCTAGCTGTGTAGTGTGCCACCTAGCTGTTTCCACCTGATGGGCAGAATATTTGCTACACATTTATTCTAGTCTTGATTTTGTGCTCAGCACTATGCTAGAGCATGGTGAGAAACCAATAAAAGAACAGACATACATATGATCATAAGGGTCCTCTAGTCCAACCCTCTCATTTTACAGATAAGGAAACTGAGCCCCAAGAAGGATAAGTGACTTGACCAAGGGCACACAGGCAATTAGTGGCAGAGCTAGAATATAATAATAATAAGTAACATTTAAATAGTTTCTACTATGTGCCAGGCACCATGCTAAGAGCTTTATAATTATTTTACAATGGCATAAAATTATTATAGGTAATGACTACAAGTTTAATATCTTTCAGTTCATTGATGCTCTTTCCTCACTGTAACATGTTGCCTCTTGTAGGTTCTGACCTCAAGGTGCTTAACATCTAGTTTGAAAGATAATATACATCCATATTAAATTAGAGACAAATTCAAACAAAATAGTATTAACTTCTTCTACTTGGACCCCAAGAGCAGATGGAAGTTACAGGCATGCAGGTTTCTACTCAATATAAGGAAGAACTTTCTAATAACTCTAGCTGATCCAAAGGGGACAAGCCGTTTTAACAGGTAATAAGCTCTTTGACCATGGAAGTCCTTCAGAAGATGGTACATGACCAGCCACTTATGGGAGATGTTGCTAAAGGGAGACCTGCTTCAGGTGGGGATGGACAAAGTGATTTCTGAGGTCCCTTCCAACTCTGAGCATTTCTGATTTGTGTTATTCAGGCTATGTGGAGCTACCATCATTTAAGTGAGGTGTTGAGCAATGTAGTCTGGTATAGTGTGGGAATAGAAGGAGGAAGAGGTCAGCTAGACTTTGAATGATAGGTACAATTTGGAGTGGACACAAAAGTGTGGCAAAGGGAAGAGAAAAAGGGTATTCTAGGTTTAATATGAGTTTGAGATCCAGTTGGCATCCTGAGATTTAAGGCAAAGTGGGGATGTATTACCTCAGAGAATCAAGAATAATCTGACACTGTTGAGATCTTTGAAGTGGAAGGCAGTTGTCCTCACCTCTTCAAGGACTGAGGCAATTAAAGAAAAAGTTCTCTTCTTTCCCCAACATATCTGTCTATTCCTGTCCAGTAGAAGACACTGAAATATGCTCTTACTGCTTTTTTAAAAACACCTAAATATTTCCTGTATCCTGATTTTTGCTTCAAATATAATAAAGAGGCCAGTGATTAGCTATACAATAATAGTCACTATTAGCTACTAACAATAATAACCAGCATTTATATAGCACCTACTATGTGCTAGGTCCTCCCTGTGGTAGCTGCTTTACAAATATTATATGATTTGATTCTCACAACAACCTGAGGAGATAGGTAATAATATTGAATATTAATAACAGCTATTATGTATATAGTGCTTACTGTATGCTAGGCACTGTGCTAAGTGCTTTACAGTTATTATCTCATTTGATTTTCACAGCAACAATGGGAGGGAGGTGTTATTGTTAAACCCATTTTACAATTAAGGAAACCGAAGCAAACAGAGCTTCAGTGACTTCCCTGGGGTCACGTAAGTTACTAAATGTCTGAGGCTGTAGGAAGACTCAGGTCTTCCTGATGACTGTGTGTGTTGGGTGGTAGAAGCAAATGAGAATTCGATGGAGTCAGATTACGTAAAGGATTGAAAACCAGGTAAGAATTCAGACTTACTCAAGGCAATAGGTAGCTATTATAAGTTCTAGAGCAGAGATGACAGGTTGTTTGTTTGTTTTTTAATGGAAGTTTATATTTTTGTAAATTAAAAATGTTTGCTTTGTTTTTTGAACAAAGAGTTTAATTTTAAGCAATGAGTACTCAGTTGTTTTGCCACTGTATGCACATACATTTTCTACTTTGTGAAAGGAGTATCTTATTTTCATTGTCTATGTGTTAACTATATCATTCTCTAATCTAATCAATCTATTGACACGTTATTACCTCTAGGATCTAATATAAAGTTTGGTTATACATTTAAAGCTCTTCACAAATTTCTCCTTTCCTTTCCTTTTTCCTTTCCTTCCCTTCCTTTCCCTTCCTTTCCCTTCCTTTCCCTTCCCTTCCCTTCCCTTCCCTTCCCTTCCCTTCCCTTCCCTTCCCTTCCCTTCCCTTCCCTTCCCTTCCCTTCCCTTCCCTTCCTTCCTTCCTTCCTTCCTCTCATTTACACATGTTGTACAGCCCTATTTGCTATTCCTTGACCTTGACACGCCATCCTTCACTTCCATGCCTTTACACTGGCTCTTCTCATTTCCTCAGCTGTTAATGCCTTCCCCTTTCAGACTATCATTCATCTACTTTTTATATTTGCATACCTTGTATGCCTTTATATTTCTTGTATATACCTACTTATTTATGTTTTATCTTCTCCGCCAGAAGAAAAGGTCCTTGAAGACCTTTCTTTCCATTCTCATAGTTTAGCACCTTGTCTGACTCATAGAAATGCTTAATAAATACTTGTTGCCTGATCATATGATTGATTGACTCTGCCTACATAGTCAGAATGAAATAGAATATGATGTACGTTCTATGCCCTTAACACCGTACTCAGTCTTGTAAGGAATGCAGATAATAACTAGCATTTTTGAAGTGCTTTATACTCATTTGAACCTCACAACAACCCTGGAAGGCAACTGGTATTATTGTCTCTATTTATACATAAGGAAACTGAGACAGAATTTAAATAGTAAGTGACAGAGTTGGATTTGAACTCAGGTTTTCCAGAGTCCGGGTCAAGTGGCCTATCCACTGATAATATACGAAAGCACAGATATTCTCCAGATAATTCTCCAATGTTATGTATTTGAAAGAATGCAGAACTTAAGAGCCCCAAGTACAAATCTCACCGAGGCCATTTATTAGTCATAGGTCTTTGGGCAAATCTCCCTACCTCTCAGAGCTTTAGTCTCCTCACCTGTAAAATGAGGAGGTTGAACTAAAGTTTCTTCTAACTCTGACAATCCAGCAAGGATAAGGTTGTTGTAGGGAAAGCACTTTGTATATCTTAATGATAGTCTCAGGTGAGATCATTTATACACATATACATGTGTATATGTATACATACACATACATACATATATAAAATATTTCATCATATTTTAATTTAATAATTTATTTTATTTAATTTTTAAAATAACACATTTATTTAAATATGCATTGTATTTATATAATTTTATTACACAATTATTAAATATAATTATACACATAATACAAATAAATTATATAATTTTATTTATATAACATTATTTTATAATATTTAATAAAAGACAAAATATGCTAAGTACCCAATGAGCAGGTCAAGAGCCATGGGCATTCAGAAAGATAGATGAATACAGATGGACAACACCAGGAAATAATGGTTTTCTGAGGAGGTAAGACTTTAGTTAGGCCTTGACTAGAGATGAAAGTGTCTCTTGGGAAGTAGGGATAGGCAGAGTTAGGGTGGGTCCACATTATGGAGGGTACTGCATTAGGAACAGAGGAACAATGAGGGATATTGCAAGTAAGTTGCATATCTTGAGCAAAAGCAGGAAAAAGGCAAATCATGTGCAGCTAAGTTCCCCAACTTAGCTGAGGTGTATAATATCTAACAGGAGAAAGAAATGCAACAGTGGCCACATTCTCCCTCTCTCTTCGGTTATTGAATCTTGCCTCAAAGACAAGTCAGTGTTGGAAACTTCCAGTAATTGCACTGCTCATTTCCTGATCCTTTGCCTTTTAGGATAACATATCAACTTCAAAATCTTCCATGACTGGAGATCTATGATGAATTGGTACTAAAAATATTGAGCTATATGAGTGTTCCCATCTTTTGTTGAAATACATAAGGAAATCAATTACAAAAAGGTTTGCTGGGGCTACAGCTGCTAAATGGAAAGATGTAACTTAACTGATAAGGTTTGCAATACATAGTGCACTCTGGATAACAGGAGATTAATTTTTCCTAAGCTTCAATCTGGTCATGTCACTTCTTGACTCAAAGTCCTTAATGGCTTCCCACTGCCTATTGAATAAGATCCAAACTCCCTTGTCTGGTATTCAAGGCTTCACACAACCTGGCCCTATTCTGCCTTTAAGCAATGTTTCATATTACTCCCAGACACACCTTCTGTTCTACTGATCAAGACCACTCTCTTCCCCTGTACCACACAGGACACAGAGACAAAAGGGACCTTAGAGGTCGTTTCATCTAACTGCCCAGTTTTACAGATGAGAAAACTAAAACCCAGAAAAGATCAATGACCTGTACATACTAGGTAATAAGTGCTACAGGAAGGACTTGAATTCAGGTGTTTTCACTCCAAATTCCCCAGTCTTCCCTATGCTTTCTTCCCTCTACGTTTTTGCTTCATTTTCTGGAAAGTCCAGCCTACCTTTGTTCTACAGAATTTTTACAGAATTACTACTCAACCTTAAAATGCAAAACATCACCTTCTTCATTAAAGAGATTAACCCCGCAAATAATTATCTTGCTTCTTGGACCTCCCATAACACTTTGTTCTGCAACAATCAAAAGAGCTTATCTTCTGTTATGACGAATTATCTCTATCTGCACTTGTGTCTCATGCTCCTTCTGGTGTAGAAGCTCAGTGAGGATGAGGACTTTCCTAACCCTCTATACATGGTAGGATTTAGGGATGTTTGTTGTATGAATACATAAAAGAATGAAGGATTGGTTTGGAACCATCCTCAAGGCCCTTGTACATACTTCCCCTATACTTCATATTAAAGACAAAATCCTCCTGACTCTTAGTGTGCTATAAGCTCTATGCAAGGTCCTTGGCAAGTCACTTAACTTCTGTTTGCCTTAATCGACCAGATAAAAGAATGACAAACTACTTCAGGATCCTTCCCAAGAAAACTCCATAGACAGTACGGTCCATGGGGTCACAAAGAATTGATATAACTGAACAACAAATCTCATGTAGTCCCCACGTTGTCATTAACCTTTGCATCTGCCAAAGTCATCTACATATAGTTTAGTGTTTTTACTTGAACTAAATTCCCAAGCCCTTCACCCACAAATTCTTGTATGGTGCATCGATGTTCTCATTGTCATTGCTGTATCTTTTTTTTTAAGTTCCAGATTATTCTGAAGTGGGATGCTAACATTTCAGTTAAGAATTTCCCATCAGTCCTTTGGCAGCTGCCAAAGGGGGAGAAGGTACCAGATGGAATACAGAAGCATCACTGTCGAATAAAAGATTCATGTTTATAAAGTGATTTTCATTTACAGATTTCTTGCAAATTGAGGAGGGAGATTGTTCCCCATTTTACAAGTGGGGGAATCAAGGTAGAGAAAGATTACATGAATTAACCACAGTCACATGGCTACTGAGTTACTGAGTCTAACCCTTCCTCTTCAAGTTGAAGTAACTGAGTCCACAGAATTGAAAATATTTTTCAAAATTTATATAGGGAGAGTCAGAGCTGGGTTTAGAACAATAGACTTCCAGCTCTCAGCCCAGTTCTCTCTTCTCTCTACTGAACTGCCTTTCAAATCCCTTGTGATTAGTAACTATAGCTGAGCATCCTGTAAAACTCAGGATCATATGAACTGGGACAGTAAGACAATGATAAGTCAAAGATAAAGTACCTAATAATAAACATATCAGCATAATTAAATTAGCTATGTGACTAAGTTGTGAAAATTACTTTTTAAATAAAGTAAATTTGTTTTTTTTAAATCCCCAAAGAATTTCAATATACAAAACTGACTTCATTTACTTTTAGTCCCTTAGATTGTTTTTAAATGTCATCTCAGCCTAGTCACTCAGATATTAACTTGACTCTTTGTTTCCAATTGTCACACCCCACCCCCCAGACAGAAGTCTGCCACCCACCAAGCTTTCAACTTTGATCACTGACATTCTAATTTTTTGAAACTCATGAATTTAACTATGTTATTGATATTCCCTATTTGCTAAAGATCATTTTATGGGAATGCAGATTCTGCCTCTAAGTACGCTGTTTCCTTCACCAATCCTAGTCAGATGGCCATCTCTATCCAAAACCAGTATCAGCCTCACCCATATTTCTCAGAATGGACATGTAGAGAATTCAACCACTTAGAGATGGAAGATAGCTTCAAGGCCATCTAGTATAGTCTCTTTATTTTATAAATGAATAAGTAGAGATTTAGAGAAGTTCAAAGACATTCTCAGGGTCACATGGGCAATTAATATCAGAACAAGGATTTGGATTTAGTTTTTAAAACTCCAAATCCAATATTCTTTTTACTATACCTCATCACCTGTATACATCATGTTGATATAGCATTGTACCATTCATCTGTGCCCCCCTTTTAGTGGCTTTCCTCAACTAAAGAGGAGTTACATATGTTCATCTTGTGTCTACTTATATGAATATGTAATTTCCTCTGATAGAATTTAAGCTCACTAATAACAGGGACTCTTTTAATTTTACCTATCCCCAGTATCTAGTTGTTAGAATGTAGTAGACACTTAATAAGTGCTTGTTTGCTTGATTAATATGTATGTATTAGGTATTAATATGTATCATTATTAATAAATATCATTTGTTCCATTGTTTCCATACTTATAAATTAAGCTTATAAATTTCTTGAGGGCATCTTTATACATGATAATTCATACTGAAAACTCAACGTGTGAAATTTCTTACATATACTTGTGAAAATGTTTCCTTCTTTCAACTTCCCTAGATTCCTGACTCTGTTCTCATACTACTTGTAGTTAATCACACTTGCCAAGTGTGGTTTATTCTACCTTTACAGTATTCCTCTCATTGATCCACTTTTCTCTAGTCACATAGCCACCATTCTAGTTCAGAACTTCATCATTTCTCACATGAACTATTGTAATAACTTCCTAACTGTTCACTCGACCTTCAATCTACACCTCCTCCCCTGCTCCAAAGCCAGTTTCCACAGAGCTTCCAAAATAAAATTCTTATAGCACATAGCTGATCATTTTTCTCCTTGGTTCAAAATATGTTGACTTGTTCCTCATTGCCTCTAAGTTAAAAGGTGAACTCCAATTAAAAAGATGGAAGTTTCCACCTTATTTCGATTAATGTAATCATGGAAAGCATAGATGCCTTAGCTCAATCAATCAATCAACCAATCCTCCAAGACAATAATATAGTTATTAGATAATTTTCATATAACCTTATCACAAAATGTGGAAACACTCAATCTGAAAGAATTATAGAACTTTGGCCATTTAATGAAAGGTAAATGATATAATACAGGAAGAAGCATCTGGTAATTGTTGAGAACATCAAGTTACACTTCTTGTGTTAAATAAAAATCAGCAATTAGTCCAATAATGAACTCATTTTATCAGTTGGACAATTAAGTGGTTGAAGACTTCAGGCCCACTAACTCCTTGAGGGGTAAACCCTATGCTGAAATGGAGAGCAGAAAGGGAAGAGAAGCCCATCTAGAGAGAGAGTTTTACTACAACTCTACACTCATACTGTTCACTCCATTGGAGATACTGAACCAGTAGGAGACAACACCTCCAGAAAGGAGTAGAGAAAACACATTGAGAAAAAATACAGATAAACATAGGTATAAAAAGCTAGCCAACTGAGGAGAGAAGCAACTTCATGGAACATAACCTTTTATAGCAAAGTGGTTATCAGCCACGGACTCTACAAAGGCACTGACCCTTGGAACTCAGTAGAATGTTATATGTAAGAACTTCATGAATATTCTGAAAGGAGAAAAGGACTTCTAGCATCTAGGAGTTGTGAGTTATTTTTTTGCCACATGTTCTCCACATGTAAATCCCACTATCTTGGGAGGTTTAATTTTGAGTCCACTTTTCCCAGTGACTCATGTGTACAAGGGGAGTGTACATCCTCTGTTTTTTTGAGGGGAATGTTTCATACCAATTCTTTCTACTATACTTTAGTAAATGTCACTTTCTGAAAAAAAAAACTAACTGCCTGGCTGATTGAATATGGGAAGTATACCAGTGGGGGCTCATAAAGTAAACAAATAAACAATTTTACAAAACAGAACTAGAAACCCAGGCCATCCTAGTTAAGCATACAAATCTTGAGAGAAGCATTATTTTCCTTCTGGGGACCAAATCTGCCAGTGAAAATTCAAGTACAAATTGATGAAATGACTGGCGTTATTGGGGAGGAGGTTGGGTGCCATACTAGCATGTAAGGCCCTCCGTAAAGAGAACCATTTTTTTCTATTTTTTTCACATTATTTCTTCTCATGCACTCAACATTTTGATCAAATTTGGCTACTAGCTATTCTCCTAAGTAACATGATGTTACACATCCCTCCTTTGTTCCTTCTCACAGGTTTTCCCTCATGCCTGTAATGCTTTCCCTCCTTATTTATTCCTTTTTCAGAACCCTTATTATCTTCCTTCAAGGTTCTGCTCTGGAACTACCTAATTCTCACTCAGTTACCAGTACTCTACTTCCTCAAATTCATCTTGCATAAACTTATCCATTTACATAAGCTCATGAAATCACAGATTTAGAGCTGAAGAGGATTTTAGAGGTAATCTAGCAAACCACATCATTTTATAAAACTCAGTTTTATAATCACTTGCCTAAGGTCACAGAGATAGTGAGCAGAAGAGAAAGGATTTGAAACGAGCTAATATGAATCCACATCTAGCATCCTTTCAACTTACGGAGCTGCCTCCTGTGTTGTACTCCACCCCCTCCCCATAGTGGGACATACTTGAATGATACAAACTTCTAGAACATACTAGAACAATATACACTTTCTGGGGGCAGTGGTTACTTGACTTCTGTCTCTTCTATGAATAACCGTAGTGCCCAGTTCACAGTAGCTACTTAATAAATGTATGTTGATTTGAATTGAATAAATTGTTCTGGACGTATTTTACTTATGTTGTCTCATTTGATCCTTATTAAAAACAAACACATAAACAAAACCCTCCTCAAAAGAGGTACTGAAGGTTTTATTGTTTCCATTTTAACAGATGAGCAACCTGAATCTCAGAGAGATTGTCCACAGTCACATAGTTAGTAACTGTTGCAGACAGGATTTGAACCTGGGACTGTCTTAGCTCTTTCCAATAAATGGCACTGTGGTGCTTTGCAACATACAGAAAGCACTTGGTAAATATGGGGCTGGTAGGAATTGAAAGAAAGTATGGATAGATGACTTCAAATGGGAAAGTCCAGTCTTACAGGAGAAAAGAGATTCCAGTTTTATCAACCCTGAAGATTCCATTTATCCTGAGCTGTCCAGTACTTAAAAGAAAAAAAAAAAAACAACAAAACCAGACAAATTGGAAAATGATAAAGGAACTGAGAGGAACTAATTTACAACTGAAAGTAATAGGATTCAACCGTTGGAGCTTAGTTAGACAATGCTTAAGGCATGAAAATGATCTCTGGACATCTCTAGGGTTCAAGCTTCTGACAGTGAGGGAGAATTCACCAAAACTCTCTGAGAGTGAATTATCAGAACCCATGGACTTCAGTGTGGCATATTGTAAATGGTGTAAGACTAGTAGCGTGGCCAACTTGAATTCTTGCCTTATCTGTCGCACTTATAACATTGATAAAAATAACTTTGTATGGTGGCACAATAGACAGAGCATCAGGCTTGAAATCAGGAAAACTCATTCTTCCTGAGTTCAAATTGGACCTTAGACAACTTACTAGCTGTGTGACCCTGGGCAAGTCACTTAATCCTAGTTGCCTCAGTTTCCTCATCTGTGAAATGTGCTATAGAAGGAAATGGAAAACCTCAAATGAAGTCATGAGGAGTCAGATATAATTGACCTTACCTCCCAAGATTGTTGTGAAAATCACAAGAAGAACTCAAAGTGCTCTTTATAAAGACAAAAACAACCTGTGTGTTACTTTTGCAAGGCAGTGTGTTGCAATGACTAGAGAGTCAGTCTTAGAGTCAGGAAGACCTGTATTCCAGTCCCATCTCTGATACATTCTGGATGTGAGACCAGTCATTTCTTAGTGACTCTCTAAAATTGTAATGTATAGACAAGATGGCAATCTGTATCTGTAGGGAAGATTTCCACAATGAGAGCTCATTACCTGGCCGAAAACACAGGTCAGTTAAAAAACATCTTTTTTTATTCTAAATAATAATGAAAGGGCAGTTTCTGTGGCAGATCCAGGTTTCTAGATATTTGCGATTAAAGACTATTTTCCTTGAGGACCCAAAGAAAATGAGGTTCTGCCCATTATGGCCCAGAGTCTTTAGATATTTTAAGGAGAGTCCTGCTGCTGTGACAGATACCCTCTCTGTTCCATTTTCGTATTCTTGAACACATGCCCAGAAACCTTTGGGCAACGGGCGAACTTTTAATAAGTCTGAAACATAAATAAATATTCTCTCCCCAGTTGCTCAGTGGATGGCTGCATACATTTCCAATAAGCCATTTCTCTTGGGGTGAAAGCAGGAGCCAAATCTGCCCAAAGCAGGAACTTTATGAAGAAGTCTAAAGTACCTGAAAAGGAGGTCCTGTAAGGAAAGTGCCACCTCAACATTCCACTCCAGTGCATTGTGGGGAAAGCTTCAGTTTGAAGTGGTAGCCTCAGGTGGTTCTTTTCTCTTTTAAATTTAAATTGTTTTTTAGGATTGGGGAGGGGGACACAGCTGTGATTAACCACACCTGTCTTATATTATGATCATGCCTTTTGTCTGAAGGAGTACTGAGATACAAACAGAATAGTATACTTTGTACTATTACATGCTTTATTGTTATATAACATTCTTTTGACCGAAAAGTATAGCCTCTCATTGTCTTTTAGGGGGACAGTAACCTCAAGACGAAAGCTGTTTTTCAACCATCTCATTGTGGGTTTATGGAATACTCAGGAATAAAACTCTAGAAATTTAGTTTCTACAGCCTTAGACATTGATGGTGTCAGAGCCTACCACAAGGGTATTGTTTTAAGAGGAAACATGAACACAGCCTGCTACCACCAAGAAACTAGTCATCAATCAACATTTATTAAGAACCTAATGTGCCAAGCACTGTGTTAAGTGCTGGGGGATAAAAAAAAAAGGCAAAAGACAATCCCTGCCCTCAAGGAACTTATCATCCAAGGTGGGGAGGACACATAAAAACAAATATACACAAAACAAGATAAATAGAAAATAATTAACAGAGGGAAGGAATTTAGGAAATTTGATGAAGACTTCCTGAATGAAATCCACTGGAACTTTTGATGTAGAGGAAACAGTGGAGACAGCTAAAATGAGGTAGAATGATTGGGGAGGGCAAGTTTATTAAGAAACATCAAGATCAGGGCTCTACTGTGAATTTATCAAATGAACTGATGTATCAGGCACAATGAACTAAACGAAGAACACTAGCCATAGTACACCTAAGGTTAACATGACCTGGGTTGCTGAGATTTAGGGGCCAACTCATGCCTAATTTCCTTTACCATTCTCAACTGTTAACCCACCTTCTTCCTCTGATAACCCATATAAGGGGTTCTTAGATCAGATTGGCTTGAAAACTAGTGGCCTGAATTCAAACAGAATGATCTATACTTGATCATTCTAATTAAACTGTCTTTAGTACCATTTATTTATTTTTCTTTCTAATACTACTGTTCTTGGTGTATATATGATTTATATGATGCTGCTTATTTCCCACTCTATCAGTTCCTATAAGTCTTCCCATACTTCTTTGACTCTTGACTCCTTATATACAATGCAATGACATTCCATTACATTCATGTAATGCATTTTGTTAGTCTTTTCCTAATCCATAGGTGCCTATTTTTTATTTCCAGTCCTTTGCTAATATGAATATATTGCTATAATGAACCACTCTTTCTGTCTCTGACCTTCTTAGGCCACATATCTAGCAGTGGGATCTCTGGGTCAAAAGGTATGCACACTGTAGTCACTTTCTTAGTATAATTCTGAATAGTTAGACCACATTGCAGCCTCCATTAACAATGCCTAAGTGTGCCTATTTTCCCACAGTTTCTCCAACATTGGCTATTTCCATCTTTTATTATCTTTGTCAAGTTGTTGGGTGTGAAATTGAAACCTCAAAATTGTTTTGCTTCTCATTAGTGATTTGGAGCAATCTTTCATGTGGCTTTAATTCAACCCTCTTTTAAAGACTTCTATTACATCTGCCTCTTCCCAACATAATGTGGCTCTCTGCCATAATTAATTTAATTCACTAATTTATCCCACTAGAGTACTTATTTCCCTGCTGTGGTATACTCAGAATGACAGTGGCAGCATCACATCCAATAGAAGTATTGAAAAAAAACTGAAATTCTGCCTTGTACTACTGGTAATTCAACAACAAACTATTCCTTTCTTCTATCTTCCTTATATGTGACTTTGTTTATGTCACTTATAAGTTTGAACTTTATAGAGATAAGATAGAGATAGGCATAAGTATAGAGATAGGGCTAGGGATAGGACTAGGGAAAGACATAGGGATGTAGGTAGGGATAGCATAGAAATAGGGTTAGGGAAAGAATAGGTATAAGGAAAGAGATAGGGATAGGATAGAGATAGGAATAAGAATAGGGATGGATTGAGAAAGGACAAGGGAAAGAATTAGGGAAAGGGATAAAATTATAGATAGTGATAGGATAGAGATAGAGATATTGATAAGGTTAGGGATATGGATAGAAATAGGGGTAGGATAAGGATAGACCTGACATATCATTTCATTGGTATACTTGAGTCTCCACTATCCAGAACCCCAGTAAACATGCCATCATGAAATTGATGTACAATACTGATGAACTTCTCTGGGCAACCAAATTTTGACATAATTTTCTATAAGCCCTCATGACTAACAGTGTCAAAGGCTTTGGTCAGATCTACAAATGTTGTATACAGACCTCTGTTCTGCTCCTGACAATGATCTCAAGCCTTACCAGTCACCAATGGAGTGAATCAGGGCTGTGTGCTTGCTCCCATGCTTTTTAGCATAATGTTTTCAGCCATGTTGTCAAATGCTTTCAATGAGGATGAACACGGTGTCAAGGTCAACTACTGTACTTATGGCAAGTTCTTCAATTTGAAAAGGCTACAAGCCAAGACCAAAGTGGAGGGAGTGTTGGTACATGATTTTCTGTTTGCAGACAATTGTGCACTCGATGCAGCCTCTGAAGCTGAGATGCAACAAAGAAAGGATCATTTCTCTGCTGCCTGTGCTAATTTTGGTCTAATAATTAACACCAAGAAAACACAGGTGCTCCATCAGCCACCACCACTCTATCCATACATGGAACCATCAGTTACAACAAATGGAAAAGTTCTGTATGCTGTAGATAAGTTCATTTACCTTGGTAGTATACTTTCCAGGGACGTACACATTGACAACGAGGTTGATGCACGCATTGCCAGAGCTAGTTCAGTGTTTGGGAGGCTCCAAAGAAAAGTTTGGGAGAGAAGAGGTATTAGACTGATTACAAAACTGAAGGTCTACAGAGTCTTTGTGCTGATCTCATTGTTGTATGCTTGTGAAACATGCACAGTCTACCATTGTCATGCCAGGAAACTGAATTGCTTCCATTTGAACTGTCATAGGAAGATTTTGAGGATCACCTGGCAGGATAAGGTGCCAGACACTGAAGTCTTTGCTTGAGCTAAACTGACAAGCATTCAAACTATGCTTCAGAGAGCACAACTCCGATGGGCTGGCCATGTCGCTCGAATGCAAAATGTGCTCTTGCCAAAAAGACTATTTTATGGAGAACTCACATGGGACAGGTGATCACATGATGGTCAGAAGAAGTGATACAAGGACACTCTCAAGGTCTCTCTCAAGAACTCTGGATTTGACTGGGCAACATGGGAGACACTGGCACAGGACCACTCAGCATAGTGTGTCCACAACAGAAGGGTACTGTGCTCTATGAGCAAAGCAGAAATGAGACAGCACAAAGGAAACATAGGATGCACAAATTTGGAGTATCCACCTCAAACATTCACATGGACTATCTGTGCCCAACCTGTGGTAGAGGATTTCGAGCTCATATTGGTCTGATCATCCACAGTTGGACACACTGAAACTTCACTTTATCATGGTGATGTCATTTTGGTCCTCTTCAAAAACTAAGGACAACAACCAATACTGAGCCTATAGTCAATGGAATTACTTTCTACCAGTTTTGCAGGCTGGAACTTTCTTTGAAACTAATAGTCTTAGAGAGTTCAATGGGACACTGAGAGGTCCAATGAATTCTTAATGAGGAAATTCTCCCTACTGATGAAAATCAGCACTTGCTCTGCAATTTATGGCCTTAAAGAATCATCTGGGTTCCTGAGAGGTTGAATGCTTTGCCAGAGTTCTGCAGCCAGCATTATGAGTTGGGTTCCTTCTCTATGGTTCCAGGATGCCTATTTCTCTGTAGTGTTGGCATCTTTACCAGGAGTGTTCCCACAAAATCCCTGTAGTTGTCTTCCCAAGTAGAATGAAAGATCTGTGAAGATATGTATGTTTTTTCTTTCATCTTTGTACCCTCAGAACCTAGTATCAGGCTTGGTACATAGCAAATGCTTAATAAATACTTTCTGATTGGTCAACTGACTGATTAAAACAAGTTCCACAAGTATTAATAGTTCTCTTTCATGGGTGGAGAAAAACAACTCAGAGATATGAATGCCTTTTTTAAGTTCAACACAATCAGTAAGTAGCAGAATTGGGTTCTAAACCCAAGTATCCTGATGCCAAGTCAAAAATGCTCTTTCCACTCTGCCAGTCTGGCACTCTCCAAAAGAGGCTTTTAGCTGTTTCTGACTGGGAGGATCAAAGCTCTCACTCTGTTTATTATCCTGGTCAACATCCTCTTGGATCTCTATCTCAAAGCCCCTTGTGACTGCTCTTGAACATGCTTTGATCTGACATGCCATCATGTTCCTCTTGTAATCAGAGTAAGTCTGCCTTCCTGGAGTTGTTCTGTTTAAGGTAAAAACCCTGGACATGTTCTTCATCTCATTTGAACTCGGATCTTTCCTACTCTTGCATCCATCAATTATTTACTGTAACCATGCTACCCAAATTATCTCAAATGAGATAATATTTATAAACCCCCTAGCATGGAGCCTGGCACATGGTAGGAATTTAATAGATGTTTGTTGCCTTTTCCATTCCCTTCTCACCCTCCCCTCCATCCCTCTTCCTGCCTCTCTTTAGTCATAGTTGCTGTCCTTTAGTCATTGCCCCTGAGGCCTTGGGGTTGGCATCCAGGCCATACCCTTACATCCATCCATCTTTTGACAAGCATTTACTGCACATCTGCTAAGTGCCAGAGACTCCACTAAAATCTGGCAATATCTAGACAAAAAGGAAACAGCCCCTGCCTTCAAGGGGCTTACTGAAGTAACATAATATGTGTTTAGGTAAATACAAAATGTAGACACAGTAAATGGGTGACATTTTCACCCTCCATAACAGATGTGAATGTATAATAATAGCACTAGCCAACATTTTCATAGAATCTGCGAATACCCTGTGAGGTTGGTACTAGTCAAGACAAGTCAACAAGCATTTACTATGTGCCAGGCAATATGCTAAGCACTGTGGATACAAAGAAAGGCCAAAAACATCCTTTCTCTCAAGAAAGTGACAGTCAAGTAGGGGTGGGGGAATACAGTAAGCCAATAACTATAAATTGGGAGGTAGTCTCAGAAGGCGGATACTATAATTAAAGGTGAAAGGAAAAGGTTTCATGGAGAAGAGGAATTTTTAGATGAGACTTGAAAGAAGTCCAGGAACTCAGGAGGCAGAAATGTGGAGGGGTAAAGCACTGCATCGTTGCAGATGAAAACACTGAAGTTCAGGGAGATTAAATGATTTGTTAATGGTCACATAATTCATTAGTGCTACAGGTAGGATCTGAACCCAAATCTCTCCTGATTGGAAATCCAGTGCTGTTTCTACCTTCCCTCCTACATACCAAGAAAGATTTTTCAGCCATATTCACCTGCTTCCCCACAAAACGGCTTTCCAAGCAGTCATGTTACCCTGTGTATGAGGAATATGCATTTGCAGGGTGAGAGAAAAAGTTCTTATTATCTTTCCCAGCTTATGATGCAGGGCTTGGACTAGAGGCTGGCAAGGTAGACAGCTGCCTAGGGTGCAACATAAATGTTGGTTTATTATTGTTTGGAAGGGCACAATGAGAGATACTTTCTAATATCACTTCTTAATAAATGTGCACCTTTTTAATGTAACCTTCAGAGTTGGAAAGCAAAGCTGTGAAAGATATCATCCCCAAACTGTGATTGAGCTAAAAATAGAGGCTGAGTTTATGAAGAGATTCAGAACTAGGGAGGCCAAAATACATTTATCCTGTAAGAGGGAAGATTATGTTCATACTTTCCCTGGGGGCATAAGAAGGAGGCTGCATATGCATTTTTTGCCTCTTGGCTACACTTCATTCCCCTCGCAGCTGTGCTTCTGACTCTCTGGACTTTTGACAGCTGCCTTTTTATCCTAGAACTTCTCTCAGGACCTGGGGCTTTTCTACCCTAGACCATCCTTCCACCATGCTGACCACCTCCTTCCACTGCTGAATTCCTTCTAAGTCTTCCCAATTAGGGATGGGCCTAGGCCATCCATGCTTCATTCTCCAGTCTGTTTCTGACTCTAGGGATTTTGTTACAACAGGTATTTTCCTCTCTTTCCCTTTCCCCCTCCCCATTTCAGCCCCCTTTTATATGTTGTCTTCCCCAATTAGAATGAAAGCTCCTTGAAGTCGAGGGCTTTCTTTTTGTTTAAATTTTTATCTCCAAACTTAGCATGATGCTTGACTTGTCATTTGGTCATGTTCCCATTTGGGGTTTTCTTGGCAAGGATGCTGGAATGGTTTGACACTTCCTTTTCCAGCTCATTTAACCGATGAGGAAACTGAGGCAAACAGGATTAAGTGACTTGCCCAGGGTCATATATCTAGTAAGTATCTGAGGCCAGATTTGAACTCAGGAAGATGCCAGGCACTTTATCCATTGGGACACCTTGAAGTTTGACTTGTAGTAAACATTTAATAAAGCTTAATTAGACTTATTGCCTAATGACTAATATCTATATCTATGTATGTATGTATATATGTATCTATCTATATCTATGTGTCTATGTAGGTATGTATGTATGTTTGTATGTATATATGTATGTATCTATCTATCTACCTCCAATCACAAAACTCCTTTGCCCAGTATTCAAGACTCTCTATAGTTAGATATCACTATAATGATTCCAACCTTGTCTCAAACTACTCCCTGTCCCACACCCACGACTGCCATATTCTCTATACTCCAGTCAAATTGGACTTTATTTCTGATCATAACTTGTGCTCTCCCACCCTGTGTTTACTGTGACCTCTATCCCTAGAAAGCCCTTCCTTCCCTTACCTACCTATTAAAGTTCTACTCATTTTTAGAAGCTCAACTCACATGTTAACTTCTACCTGAAGTCAGTCATGCTACCCCTTGTGGAAAACGGTCCTTCCTTCTCCAAACAGGACATAGCACCTGATTTTTCACCTTTTCGATGTAGTTACATATTATAGTTAACTTTACTTCTGTCTCATTAATAGCCCTACTAGACTATAAACTTCTTGAGGGCAGAGATTCAGGGAGAAGTAGTCATTCTAATATTTCTAATCAAATAGGGTGGCCACATGGAATAGTGGATAGAGCACCTGGCCTGGAGTCAGGAAGATTCATCTTTCTGAGTTCAAATCTGGCCTCAGACACTTGCTAGCTGTGTCACCCTGAGCAACTCACTTAATCCTGTTTGCCTCAGTTTCCTCATCTATAAAAAAGCTGGAGAAGAAATGGCTAAACCACTCCAGTATCTTTGCCAAGAAAATCCCAAATGGATCATGAAGAGTCAGGCGTGATTGAAATGACTAAACAATGACAAAATTAAATAAAACTCCAGGATAGTCTAGGCTTGGAGTGGGGAACATTTAGTAACACTAACGACTAGCTAACATTTATGTAGCATTGTAAGATTTGCAAAATGCTTCACAAATCTTATTGCATTTGATCTGCACAACAACCTTGGAAGGTAGGTGCTATTATCCCCATTTTACAGATGAGGAAACTGAAAGTTGAGAGAGACTAAGGAACTTGTCCAGAATGCTACAACTGAGGTAGAATTTGAACTTGAGTCTTTTAAACTCTAAGTCCCCAGGATCTATTATACCACTTTGCTTCCTCTAATAAATTTCCTTAAGTTATTATTATACTCTCCTAGTGTGCATTGCCACCTAGTTCTTACAATCTTTTTAACTAGCAATGTTAATCACAAAACCTTTGCTATACCTTTTCACTATTATAAACTGAACATTGTGCTTGAAGTAAAAAAAAAGGTATTTTTAACTAATTGAGAGTGTAAAAGATAGACTTTAAGGTAATATAGGTTAAAGAACAGTTTAATAGCGTTATGGATCCTATTAATTAATTAACATTATGTTAAAATTGAAATATGGACAGTCCAAGCGACTTAAGACCACCGATCTAATTTGTGGTAGAACCAGAATTCTGGTCTGTGATTGTTTATAGAATATTTACCAGTACATAGTAGTAAAGGAGAGAATGTTTGAAACTTTTTTTAAAAACACCCTGTCATACTAGTAGATGCTTGAACCCAGAGGCAAGCCTCCAACTGTTTCCTTGTCTATAAAAATGACAAGAGGTTATAGTTTCTTTAGCCTTTACCTCCTTGGTACATAGTAGATCACAAGAACTAGAATTTTCTACTCTTAGAATATCACAGATCTTTGACTAGTGACTGTTGATAACACCATTTTAAGAAACAAGTGAGAAGACTGAAAGACAGGTAGGAAGAGAACCAGGAGATCTGTGATATTCTGTGAGAAAGGAAAACATTACCTCAGTGGGTCAGACCCTGTTTCCTCCTGCCTACTGTTCTCTGTTTGAAAGGTGTCAAGATATCAGGAGATATTTTTTTCCAGAGTTAAGGTTGTGCCCTTAACCTGACATAACAACAATCCTTTGTGCTTACCCTCCGGATGATCTCACCCTCTGACAAAATCACATAATTATTTGACCAGCACCATGTGTCCTCTGAGTTTAGATAAGTTTTGATCATGAAGCTTTGCCATCAATCAAACTTGCCACGTTGTTACTGTTAACTCTCATTTTCAGGGCTATAGCTCCCTGTGCAACCATTGGTATAAGTACTGAAATCTCCCTACACTACCTCAGGTTCCTCCACTAGGGGTGAGACCCCAGCATATGTGTCTAAAGTGTTTTCTTGTTTGTAAGTCATTTCCCTCTCTTTGAGGTTAAACTTCTGTTTGATTCCTGACTGGTTGGCTCCAGTTGATAAGTCACCTAACCCTGTTTGCCTCAGTTTCCTCATCTGTAAAATGAGCTGGAGAAGGAAATGTCAAACTACTCCAGTATCTTTGCCAAGAAAACCCCAAATGGGATCCTGGAGAGTCAGACACGATTGAAAGATTAGCATCCAGTTTGGTCTGGTTGACATTAATTGGTGTCAGAAATGACAAAAAGGCCTCCAGGGGTATACTTTAGAATAGTGTGGTTATGCTCCTTCCTTTAGATCCTCTCAGAGCTTACAGATATGTTCCTTCATTCTAGTACTCCTTCAGAGGCCTGTTATGAGCCTGCCATCCATGAACTTAACTAAACCTTTGGAAAAGTGATTTATATGGTTAGCCTGTACCACTCACTCTTTGGGGTCACAAGCTTCTCACTTTATTTCTTACTGTAAAAAGTAGCATTTCTTTGCATTTACCCTGCTTTCTACCTCTCCAAAATCTCAAGAGAAGGAAGAAGTCTGGTTCAGGCATTCTGGGATATGGCAGAGAAGCCAATTAAAGGACAGAATCATAGCATGTTAGAACTAGAAGTTACCCATGAGATCATCTGTCAAAATCCTGTCTTTATAGATGAGAAAACAGAGAGCTTTGGGGTGGGATAAAGTCTCTCCTAATCATGTAGCTGACAAGTTGGAAAGGCAGGACTCCTGACTTCTCATTGATCTTTCTACCAAATAATATCCAACCTATCTGTACTATTCATACTTTGTAACTTAAAATAGGAAGAGCCTACTTATTTACATCTATGTAAAACAAAACCATTGAGCATCGTATTCAAAATCATTTACTTTAAATACTGTGTTTAAACAAACCAATAATTATAGCTAGTTGATGCAGTGGATAGAGGCAGGGTCTGGACTCAGACACTTACTAGCTGTGTGACCCAGGACAAGTCATTTAACTGTGTCTTCCTCAGTTTCCTCATCTGTAAAATGAGCTGGGGAAGGAAATGGCAAAACATTCCAGTATCTCTGCTAAGAAAGCCCCAAATGGTAACTCAGAGAGTCAAACACAACTGAAATGACTGAACGACAGCCACCATGACAACTTGGCAGATATTTCCTCTAAATACCTTTCCAATAACTTCAACTGTACATTCAAACCTGTGTAATTTTATTTCCTTCAATCATTTCCTTGATTGTAAGACTCATATTCACCTAAACCTTCCTTTCTATAGTATGATTATTTCAAGTTCATTCAACTCATATTCACCATTTTAATGAATGTATATGGATCTGGATTCATTCCATGCCTTACAAGATATGACTCCCATATCTTAGATATGGGTTACAATATGCCAAACATGCATTTTGTCTCCAACATGTAGGATACCTCCCTTGCTTTGAACATAATGCTTCTAGTAATATAACCTAGGTAACATTGGCATCTCTGGCTATCACATCACACTACTGCCTTATGTATTGATTTGCAGTCCATTGAAACTCACAGTACTTTTGTTAAATGAATTGTTCATGTATCTCCCCATTCCCATACTCAATTTTTTTTAAATCTGAGGCTTCTACTTTTTCCCTTTTAATTTCATTTTATCAAAATATTCATTTTTTTCTATCCAACAAGTTCACCATCCCACCAGGATCCTTTTGGATACTTGTATATCTTCCAAGTTATTAGTTAACTCTCTCAGTTTTCTGTCAACTACACATCTGAGAAACATACTACTTAATATTAGTCTTCTGAATAATTGATAAAGAGCCAAATGGAATTGAGTCATAGACTACTTCAGTAGGTACCTCCCTCTAGTTTAATTAACATCAATTCACTGATCACCTTTCTTGAAGTCCACTCATTCAAACACTTCTGAATGATCATGAAGGTACAGTTGATAGAATGCTAAAGCTGGAATCTTCAAAGCCTGAGTTCAAATCCTACCTGTGTATTATCATAGGCAAGGCATATGATCTCTCTAAGCAATAGTTTCTTTACTCTAAAATGAGTCAATTAATACATACTAAGTTCCTACTGCATTCCAGGTACTGTGCTGGGGATACAAAGAAAGTAAACTCCTACTGTCAAGGAGCTCAAAGTCAAGTGGGAAAGAAAACATGAAAATAACCATGAACAATCAAGCCAGACAGGATAAGTTGGAAATAATCAGCAGAGGGAAGGCATTAGATTAAGAAGGATGGGAAACATCTTCCTGTAGACGGTAGGATTTTAGCTGGGAAAGGAAACCAGAAGGCAGAGATGAGAAAAGAGAGAAATCCAGGCATGGGGGACAGCTAAGGAAAATTCCTAGATTTGAGGAAATGAATAATCTTGTCCCAAGGATGACAATTTCTGTACTATCTACCTCATAGAAGTAACGATCAAATGATATAATCTATGTAAAGTGCTTTGCAAACTTTAAAGGGGGTATAGATAGATAGAGATACACACACAGAGAGATACAGAGACAGAAAGAGACAGAGAGACACACATAGAATTGTTTATTATCCTTACTATTCACCTCACACTTCTGTCTTTGTTAAACATCTTTCTAAAGCTGCATTATATTCTTTCTACATCATTCTGTGATCTAGAGAATCTGGGGTTATAAAAGGAAGGCAGTCCATATGGCTTGACTTGTTCAGGGATAAATCCATCCTAGCCTTTAGTAATCACCCACTTTCCCAAGTGTTCACAAGCAATCTTTTTAGTCATTCACTCAATATTTTTTTCCAAAGAATAAGCATCAAGATAACAATTCTATAATATGAAGTCCATCTTCCCCTTTTTGTGAACATCATGACATTTGCCTGTTATCAGTCAAAGGAACCTATATTTTCTCCACTGCCCCTCATCCCCACCATCACTATCCCAAACAGTTCTTCAAAGATCAGTGTGAGTAATCACATTTAAGTACACTGAGATGTAAATCTTGTGAATTACCACTAGAGGGTGTGAAGTAGGAACTACATAGTTATTAGTCCAAGATACTGTGAAAGGAATTCATACATTGGATTGGTGGGTTTGGGTGGAAAGCAACGTATGCCCTTTGCTTGAAGGGTAAATGGATCTAGAATAAAAAGAGAAGATTTCAGATCATGGCTCTGCCTCTCAATACCCATGTGACCTTAGCAAGCAGTCAGCCTCTCTAACCACAGTTTCATCTTTTATAAAACGAAGAGGTTAGATTTGGTCATCATTAAGATCCCTTTCAGCTTGAGGACTCTTTGGTCCTCTGGCTTCTTTGAAGCTTATATTCTATGCTCTTTTTTCTCTTGTGCAGTCGCTTTCCCCAGTAAAGTCACATTTACCCTTCTTGAGGTTGCCAGCTCTATTCAGTAGAGGTCCATTCTGCTAAATGGGCCACCATGGCTGTACCCAGCTTTCTCCTCATTGTGCTTCTGCCAGAGCATCTAATATGCTGTGTCAGTGGGGAGCCTTGGTTTTTTTTTAGCTAGGTAACTTTCTCTGCCTCTTCAACTTCATTCTTTTTTCCCTTTCCAATCCCTTCTTTCCAAGTTCCTGTGACCATAAACATAAAACCAGGAGTCCCTGCAGAAACAAAGGGAAAAGGGAACAAGTGTTATTATATTTTTTGTTTTCACAGGAAGAAAATCTACAGGGAAAATGTGGGTGGGGTACACAGTGGGAATGTAGAATAAGGCACTGAGACATGCTGGTGAGGAGCAGATGTGGCACTTGGCACTGCTGGATGTAAGAGGAAAGAGTTGGGGCGAAGAGGACATCTTCCTAATTACAGAGGAATATCATCTGGGAATGTGGAAACAGTACTTACCAGCCCCCTCCCTAAGTCTTTTATGATGTCCCAGTTAGTCAATAACTTAAGTTTTCACAACAAAATGCTCTGTATTATCCTCTTTCAAAGTGTAGGTTTGTATCTTAGTTAATTCAAATCAATTGAGTTCTGAGTAAAAATCATAGCATCACAGAATATCAAAGCTAGAAGAGACCCTAGGGTTGTATTTTTTGTTTGTTTTGTGTTTAAGTGTGGTAAAGTAGAAGGAGTACCAGCTCTGGAGTTAGGCCATCTGGATTTATATCCTTCTGTCATTTACTAGCTGTGTGATTCCAGGCAAGTCATTTGACCTTTGATGAAATCATTTTGACTTACATTCAGTCAACAAACATTTATTAAGCACTTACTGTGTTCCAGGCACTGCACTAAATGCTAGAGATAGAAAGAAAGCAAAAAAAAAAAAACTATTCATTCTTCCAAGGAGCTCACAGTCTAATGGAGAAGATAATATGTCAACAACTATGTACAAACAAGATATATACAGTATAAATTGAAGATAATTAGCAGAAGAAGCCCTCTAGCATTAAGGGAGATTGTGAAAGACTTTTTGTAGAAGAAGATATTTCAGCTAGGACTTGAAGGAATTCAGGGAATCAAGGGGGCCGGAGATGAGTAAAGAGAGAAATCCTGGTGTCAGAGACAGCCAGGGAGTCAAGAAGTTGGGGGAGAAATACTAAGGAGGCCAGTGTCACGGATCATAGAGCAGGAAGGGCTGGATAAAGATGGAAGAAGACTAGAAAGGAGTTTATTGCACTGGGGAAAGCAAATCACAAAGAGTTTTGAATGCCAAACAGGATTTTGTAGTTGATCCTGGAAGGGACAGGGAACCACTGGAATTTAATGAGTAGCAGACAGAGGTGATAAGGTCTGTTTCTTCGGAAGACCATTTCAATAGCTGAGTAAAGGATGAAATACAATGGGGAGGGGTTTGAGAAGGGAGGTCAACCAGCAGGCTACTGCAATATTCTAAGCATAAGGAGGTAAAGGCCTGTGCCAGACTGGAGGCAGTATCAGTGGAGAGAAAAGTGCATATAGGAAAGATGTGATGACTTTACAGGATTGTTGTGGAGAAATTGCCTTATAAAAAAACCTCCACATGCCCTAGAAATATATTATTTATCATCTAGTTTAATTCTTTTATTGTATAATGGATGAAACTAAAAGCCAGAGAAGTAAGTTATACCATTGTTAGAAACAGAGATGAAAATCTAAGAGCATTTAATAAAGTCTGAGGAGACCAACGACAGCTCAAGTCAACAGGCATGTCAATGACTTTAGGGTTCATTCTCAGAGAAAGACAATGATTATCCTTTGGTAACCAAGGTCTGCCTCCCCTGAGAAGTCATCCCTGACTGTTCTAGTCCCATCAACCTCTTTCCTTTCTGAATTACTGAAGCAACGAAAGCCTGTAATGTGCAATTTAACAACTAATTTCTCGTATTTTCTGTTGTGTTTTTTATCTAGAAACACAGGATAGCTTACATGAACTGATAAAGTTACTTAGGGGCAGGTATCATCTTTTATTTATGAATAAATGAAAAGTCATTTGGTAAGTATTTGCTGTGGGCCAACTGCTGGGGATATAATACAATAGCAGAGATAGTCTATGACCTCAAGAAGCTTTTATCTATTATAATGGAGTTAGACAACATATGTAGGTGACTGATAGACTCCCAAGAGTTATTTTGTTTTGCAGGTGTCAAAGAAGGTGAGGAGAGTATTGATTTGGTTATGGTTCCAGAATTGGAAAGTGAGTTTAGAAGGGTGTATAGCATGGGTTATGGTTATGATGGCAGGCAGTTTGGTGAGATGACTGGGATATAAGAGGAGGCTGCTCTCATCTGTTTGGACTGAATGGATATGGCTGGTCACCACTCAGGTCAGTGAGTCCCTGAGCACAAGTTCCCTGATTTGGTATCCCTCATAGTGCTTGGCTAAAGGACCAATGTACACTTAATGAATCACAAACACGTCATGCTTACTCCAGCCCTAGGTCATGCTGTTTCCCTACTTTTCACCAGTCTGAAACTTACAATATCTGTCCTTTCAGACCTATGTTAAAGTCTGCTTCCTCTAGGAATCCTACTTCAGCTGTGATAATCCACATTGGTTTCATAGAAATACTGAATGTGAGAGCTGGAATGAACTTGAGAGATCTAGTTTGTCCCTACATTTTACAAATTCAGAAACTGAGGCCCATAGAGGGAATATTCAATGTCACTCATCTATTAGGTGAAAGAGCTGGTACTAGAACTTGAGTCTCCAGAGTGCACATTTTACCATATCATGATGCCACTTTTCTGATTTCTTATGGTCATCCCCACACAGTTTTATATGTAAGGATTCTCTTTAGCACCGCGGTTGTAAGGGAACACTTATGAGTCCAAAAACTGCTTCAGTCTCAGATCTGACTCATTTTACTATGTAGTTATGTAATATCATCTATAAAATGGGGATAGTCACAGGAATTAGAACTGGAAGGAATTTGAGATAAAGAAAATGAGACCAAGAGGTTAAATGACAATCCACGGTCATGCAGGTAGTAATTTGAGAGATTTGAACCTATCTTACAACTCAAATTCCAGAGCTCTTTTCTGTATTTCACCACCTATCTCATACTTCTAAGAAAAGAATTTTATAGAACTTTTAAGTGCTGTGGTAATCTGAAATGGTATTAACATTATAACTCTTTAATGTATTTTATGTCATGGCTCCCAAATAGACAGTAAACTCCTCACAGAACAGAATTTTGGAAGATCGCTGATTTTTAGGAAGTTCTATTCTTGTGTCAAGCAAAAATCTACTTCTTTGCAGATTCTAAGCATTGTTCCTATTTTGACCTCCATTGATAAGAAAAACAAAGCTAATCCCACTGCCACAAGGCAACTCTGTGATCCATTTAGGGTCAACTGAACTGGGGCTTGAATCTTGTTTTCACCTAAGTGAGTTTAGGTGAATCACTTCATCTCTGTGGGTCACAGAACCACAGAACTACAGAATAGGAGTTGGAAGGACTCTTAGAGACCATTTCATCTAACCTTTTCCTAAATAAGAATCATGGTGTTGCATCCCACTCTGCACTCATTTTCCCAACCTTCATTTACATTAGTGAGTTGGGTCCCCAGAGAGTATCTGACTACCTCTCCCTTTAGTTTTCTAGGAGGAACCTCGAGAGGGCGGAGTGTGTTTCTCTAGTACAGCTATTAGAATACCGGATTCAGTATTCTACTGCTTTGTAATTTTAAGACCCATTGTGTGGGACTAATTCTCTCCAACCAATTCTAATATCTTTCATCATCTTATTTCATCCAAATACTCAAATAATTTCACCCTTACCAAATTGATTGAGGATTTAATCACACTCGATTATGCCTTAATTTATGGATTCAAAAGAGGGGTCTAGGCCTTGTTCACATCTCCTTTATACATTTGATTGAATGATTTACTATTCTATCCTATGAAAGAGATATTTTAACCTGATAAAGGCATCAGGGCTTAGAGGAAACATTCCTAACAGGAGTGTTTGTGTGTGTGTGTGTGTGTGTGTGTGTGTGTGTGCGCGCATGTGTGTGTGTGACAGACAGACAGACAGAGACAGAGATGGAGAGATAAACCTCTTTGGCAGTGTAGTGAAGCCTATGTATCCATTGTTAGAATAATATTTTAAATATAGAAAATAAAACATATAAGATTACAATGCAAACCAATTATATTGACATATAGTTTTCAAAATATTTTTAAAAATAAGCTCTAAGACCCTCATGTTTAAGAACCCTGTTTGAGAGCATCTAGTTGGTTGCATTCATTGGGGGCATTCTGTGCCTTTAATTGGTTGGTTCAATCTAGGCGTTAAACCTACTTTACTCCCCAGTTTGACACACTGACTCTGTAATTCAAAGAAGTGATCACACCCGATATAAATGTGTCGTTAGTTACAGTAATTGGAGTGGAGGTGTGTGGGACATCCCTCTTTTATCACTCTGGGTCTAATTTTTCCAAGCTAAAAAATCCCAATCTCTAGCTTTCTCAGCATCATGGTTGCCCACTTGTACAAACTGGTTTATTCCTTTTCCAAAATGTGGTACCCAGGATGGGCCACAATATTCCAAGGGTAGTTCAAACAAGATCATCACCTTCATCACGTTGTTGTAGTATGTAGTATGTGGTATGTGAATTCTACTTCTGATTCTCCTTTTGCGATTTTGGGCTGATCACTTAACTTCAATCAGATTTTGTTTTCTCTTCTGGAAAATGGGGATGATAATAATACTCACTTGAAGGGCTTGTAAGTTTCAGTTGATATCATATTTTTATTTTGTAAACCTTAAAGTGCTATAAAAATGTGAGCCACTAATAACAACAATAGCAATAATATATTATATACATAAATACACATATATACATACATGCACATATATCATACATATACATATACATACATCTATCTATACATAATATATACATGTATAATATATCACACATATACACACATATACATACATACACATGTACATATACGTATACATATATATATACATGTATATATGTGTGTGTATACACACACACACACACCATAGTGCCCACAAAAGTGTTTAGCACCTAGTAAATGCTTGAAAAATACATAACAGTATCCGAAGAATATGTAATCATTTCATTTCCTAAATCAGTTTCTGTAGTTAAGCAGCTTGCCCACATATGTCTTTGTTGAGGGAAGATTTGGGGGGATTCCCATGGGGCCTACCCATCATGCCACAGATGTAAACCACTTATATTATTAACCTTTACAGTTGACAGTTGCCTTCTAAATAAGGACCATCTACAAAGGCCAGCCTATATCTAGGCAATCCATTACCAGTCAGAGCTGTTCCACACTCCTAGCCCTGATCCATGAGCCAGGTCCTCTCGAGACAACACAGAAGTGATCAGAAGTCACCCAGTAATATGAGCACCTGGCTGGCCTGACAGCTCTCAATCAAAACTGGAAAGTCAGCAATCCTTATAGTAAGCTGTGAATTTCTAAAAAGAAAACTGAATTTAATTGGGACCATGGATAGAATTCAGGTATATTCGGAGACTATTCATGATCTGGCATACTTTTCTTTGCAGGGAAAAACACCAGTAGATATAGATGACGAATATAGCCGAGTGGCGATTGCAATGAAGGGGAAGAGAAAGAGAGATCATTTTCAACAGCATTAATTACTGAGATGCTGTCTCCAGTCCCTTGCTGGGTTATATAACTCCACAGATAATGGTGGAAGCTTAGAGCCAGTCACCTTGGTGACAGTCAGAAGCCTTCCAATCAAGTCACTGCACTAATGCAAAAAGCTCATATGGGATGCCAAATGTGGCAGTGTGCTGTGTGGGGCCTCATTAACAGGGGCTAGGCAGAACAAGCCTTCATTAACATGGTCCTTTCCCTCTGCTCCTCCCCATTTTTTTGTCCAGATCTGTGATTTCACTGGGGGATGAGAACTACCTTCACTAATGAAGATTGACAATTGATTTGTAAGATAGAGATCTGCCTAAGACACTCAGATAATGTATCTGGTCTTCTTCACTCCAAGGTCTGCCAGTCCTCTTCCCACTACCCTGAAATGCCTGTCAGACCAGTCCTTTATTACTGACCCAAACCACTAAATGCTTGAACAAATGGTGTTGATCATTGTTGAAAGTATTCAAGTACTTGCTGGATAGTCACTTATCAGGGATATTATACAGATCATATATACATAGATCAAGAGATCTACGTAGATCCAACCTCTTCATTTTATAGATGAGGAAATTATGGGCCAACAAAGTTGGGTCACTTACCCAAAGTGATACATCCGGCAAGTCAGATCCTTTGTCTTGGGTTTCAAAAGCCAAACTCTATCTGCTAAGTCAAGGTTGAACCAAGTACCGCCTTCAGGCTGTACCATTTCTAAGACCCTATGAGTCTCTTCAGGACAAAGTGCAACATAAAGTATATGACTACAGGAATTCAAAAGGAATAAAGCCCCATCTTCCTTCTTAGCTGGCATAATTACTTAATTGGCAAGGGTATGCTGCTTTGTTAAGTGGGTCTCTTTTGCCATGTGAATGGGTGTAGAAATGCACTATGAGAATACAGATGGACAATGAATTGGGACCAGAATTGAATAGGAGGAGGAGAGTGGGATGGATTGCATTTTGCAAACTGTATAGAGCCTTTAGGAATCCCAAGGTTCTTCCTGTGAACAAAGGCCACTTTTCTCAACCCAGACATTCTCCCAGTGGTGCTACAAGCCTCCAATCATACAATTCCATTCTTAAAAGAATTTAAGGCTCAAGTGACTTGAAAAGCAATTATATTGAAAGTTATCAGAACACTAATGGTTGGCCTAACCACTCTTCATTTGCAATATGGAGGTTGTAAGATATTGCCAATGAAGACTTCTAGGAGAGAAGTGACATGAAAGGTGTCTTCCAGGACAAAAGAGCATAGTAGGGAGTTTGTAACTTGGAGGGAGCCATCGAGAAGTGGGCTTGAATTCCACCTTAAACATTTGTTAGAAATGTGACTTTGGGCAAATCATTTAACCCCCTGAGCTCCAGTTTTTTCATCTGTAGAATGAGAGGGGTTGAACTAGCAGACCTCTGATTTCCTTCCCAGTCTAATACCTTTTCCACATGACAGTCCTTTGTGCAAGCAAAAAAAAAAAATGCTTGATTTAGTCAACAAACTCAAGTTTGAATCCAAGCTCTTCTACTTACAATCTCTGTGAGGCTGGACAAGTCACAACTTCTCATAGTCTCAGAAAACTTATTTCACAGAGGTTCAAATGAGAAAATGTACCGGGGGGCGGAGTCAAGATGGCTGGGGGGCGGAGTCAAGATGGCGGAGTAGAAAGATGCACATTTACGAGCTCTGAACCCACAGCCCATAGAATTAATGTAAAAAGAGATCCCCATAAGTTCTGGATCACTGTAAGGTGTGCAGAAACAGAGTGGAAGAGATTTCCATTCCAGAGAGCCCTGGAGAGCTATCCACAGGGTCCGTCGCGCCCTGGAAAGCGGACCCCACCCCAGCGCTGCCCTGGCCATGGCCCCAGAGAAGCTGATCCAAGCAGGCTCCAGGGACGGAAGCTCCGGCTGCCTGGAAGGTCCCTCCACCCACAGACTCTACAGGTCAGTGAGAGACACACCTGGGCTGGAAGAGGGGAGCGGGGTGTCTCTGTGACTCAGGCCCCCTTGGGAGGAAGCAGCGGAGGCAGAGGCGGGGGTGGTGCTGGAGGCAGCAGCTGCGGTGGCGGCCCGGGACTCCCCCAGCAGCAGGCAGGATCTTCATTACTGAAAGTCTCTGCATAAACCCCCTGAGGGAGCTGAGCCTGGGAGGCGGCCCTGCCCCCACCCCAGCACCAGAACTAAAGCTCACATTGATTAGCAGCCGGGCGGCCGGAAAGCCCATTTGAATCTCAGACCCCAAGCACTAGCTGGGCGGATCTAGGCAGGGGTGGACAGGAATCTCAGAAGTCAAGTAACTGGCTGGGAAAATGCCTAGAAAAGGGAAGAAAAATAAGACTATAGAGAGTTTTTTCGAACAGATGCAAATGATCCTGACATTCGGATCTGATGACGAGGACATATTCCTGCCATCAGGGAAAGACGTGGAGGGTGGGGCCTTGGTACCCCAGACATCCCAGGGGGATGTCGGGTGGGCTCAGGCCTTGGAAGAGCTCAAAAAGGATTTTGAAAAGCAAGTTAGACAGGTGGAGGAAAAACTGGGAAGAGAAATGAGAGAGATGCAAGAAAAGTATGAAAAACAGGTCAATACCTTGGTAAAGGAGACCCAAAAAAATGCTGAAGAAAATATCACCTTGAAAAATAGGCTCACTCAATTGGCAAAAGAGGTTCAAAAAGCCAATGAGGAGAAGAATGCTTTCAAAAGCAAAATTAGCCAAATGGAAAAAGAGGTTCAAAAGCTCACTGAAGATAATAGTTCTCTCAAAATTAGAATGGAACAGATGGAGTCTAATGACTTTCTGAGAAACCAAGAAATCACCAAACAAAACCAAAAGAATGAAAAAATGGAAGAGAACGTGAAATATCTCATGGGAAAAACAACTGACCTGGAAAATAGATCCAGGAGAGACAATTTAAAAATTATGGGACTACCTGAAAGTCATGATCAAAAAAAGAGCCTAGATATCATCTTCCATGAAATTATCGAGGAAAACTGCCCTGACAGTCTAGAACCAGAGGGCAAAATAAGTATTGAAAGAATCCATCGATCACCACCTGAAAGAGATCCAAAAAGAGAAACTCCTAGGAACATTGTGGCCAAATTCTAGAACTCCCAGGTCAAGCAGAAAATCTTGCAAGCAGCTAGAAAGAAACAATTCCAGTACTGTGGAAATACAATCAGGATAACTCAAGATCTAGCAGCTTCTACATTAAGGGATCGAAAGGTGTGGAATAGGATATTCCAGAAGTCAAAGGAACTAGGATTGAAACCAAGAATCACCTACCCAGCAAAACTGAGTAGAATACTTCAGGGGAAAATATGGTCTTTCAATGAAATAGAGGACTTTCAAGCATTCTTGATGAAAAGACCAGAGCTGAAAAGAAAATTTGACTTTCAAACACAAGAATGAGAAGAAGCATGAAAAAGTAAACAGCAAAGAGAAGTCTTAAAGGACTTACCAGAAGTGAACTGTTTACATTCCTACATGGAAAGACCATATTTGTAACTCTTAAAACTTTTCAGTGTCTGGGTGGTTGGTGGGTCCATACACACACATGTACATGCATGCACGCACACACACATACACACATGCACACACATACAGAGACAGAAAGCACAGATTGAATTGAATAGGATGGGACCATATCTTAAAAAAAAAATAAGGTAAATGGTGAGAGAGAAATGTAGTGGGAGGAAAGAGTGTGAAAGGGAATGGGGTAATTATATGTCATTTAAGAGGCGAGTAGGAGACTTTTTAGTAGAGGGATAAAGAGGAGAGCTGAGGAAAAAAAAAACAAGAAATTTACCCTCATCACATTTGACTAAAGGAAGGAATAAAATGCACACTCATCTTGGTATGAAAACCTTTCTTACAGTATAGGAAAGTGGGGGAGAAGGAGATAAGCAAGGGCGGGGGGGATGATGGAAGGGAGGGCAAAGGGAGGAGGGAACAATTTGAAGTCAACACTCAGGGAGGGACAGGATCAAAAGACAGAAGAGAAACAATGAGGGGCAGGTTAGGATGGAGGGTAATTCAGTTAGTCTTACACAACACGACTATCAGGGAAGTCATTTGCAAAACTACACAGATATGGCCTATATTGAATTGCCTGGCTTCCTAAAGGGAATGGGTGGGAAGGGTGGGATGGGGAGAATTTGGAACTCAAAGTTTTAGGAACAACTGTTTAGTATTGTTGTTGCTACTAGGAAAGAAGATATACAGTTAATGAGGAATAGAAAGTCATCTGGCCCTACAGGAGAAAAGAGAAGATGGAGATAAGAGAAGGGAGGGATGACAGAAGAGAGGGTAGATTGGAGATAGGGAAAATTAGATTGCTTGGGGTATTGGGGTGGTGGGAGGGAATAAAAGGGGAGAAAATTTGGAACCCAAAATTTTGTGAAAATGAATGTAAAAAATTAAATAAATAAATAAATATTAAAAAAAAAAAAAGAAAAGAAAATGTACCTAAAGTGCTCTGTATGAACCTTAGCATACATGTAAAATGATATATGGCATAGTAGATAGAGCTGACCTTAGAAACAGAAAGACTTGTGTTCAAATCCTGCCTCTGACATATATTGACTATAAGACCCTGGGCAAGTTACTTAACCTTTCAATGCTCTAGGCCACTGGTGTCAAACTCAAATATAAATGGAGACCATTAATCTGCATGTAAGAGTCCCTATGGACCACACATTGATTTATTTTTAAAATGTAATAGTATCTATTGGGTAGTTAGGTGCTCAGTGGATTCAGTACCAATTCTAGAGTCAGGAAGACCCATCTTGAGTTCAAATCCAGACTCAGACACATACTATCTGTGTTGACTCAGTTTCCTCATTTGTAAAATGAGCTGGAGAAGAAAATAGCTAATGACTCCAGTATCTTTGAGAAGAAAACCTCAAATGGGGTCATGAAAAGTTGGGCATGACTGAACAACACCAAATCATCTATGTTTAATTGTATTCTTATTTATTTTGTTAAATATTTCCTAATTTACATTTTAATCTGGTTTAAGCTGTACTCGGAGCATTGCAGGCCAAATTTTGCCCAAGTCTATGTGTTTGACACTGCTACAGGTAGATTAAAATTTTCTGAGAAAGCCCACTTGCAAGAGGGAATTTACTTATCCTGGATTTCCCTAAATCAGTGAAATCATAGACTTAGGGTCTATAATGATGATGATGATGACAACGATGATGACAATGATGGTGGTGATGACGATGCTGATGAATGACCAGCAAAGGAGATGGGCCAGTCATGTAGTGAAGGCAAGGGACAACAGGAGGAGGGCGAATATTGTATTTGTATACTTGAAATGCTGCAACACCTGAAGGGAGACCTCTAACTTGCTGGTAGAATTTATACGTGGCCAAGAATCTTCAACAAAGACATTGTATAGACTTTTCACCTACACCCTTTGGAGGGAGTATCCATGTTAATGAGAGCAGAGATGCATTGATAGATGGAAATAAATAGAAATATCAGGTGATTACACCTGAGATCATAAAATAATAATTAGTTGTCTTGGATTGTGGCTCAGGAAAAGCCTGAGAGGGGGTAGCTAAAAGATGAGTATCTAATAGTTCTGGAGGAGATATTTCCAATAATTCTCTTATAGCTGTTACACAATATTGGGGACATTTAATCAATTTGTGTCATGATACCCTCTGGTCCTTTGGAAAACCAGGGAAGCCTTTTCAGAATAATGTTTTGAAACACATAAAATAAAAGATATTACAAAGTACAATAATTATACTAAAAGTTATCAAATAAATAAAATAAACTTATGTTATAGTCACATGTATATCAGTGAGTCTAATAACTATAGTAATTTTGAAGTAGTGATGAACATAAAGGTTATTTCAAGATTTCTGCAAAATTTGTAATATGTTTTGAAAATACCTGTTATTCCTAAATTCAGCTTCTAGCAAAGGACCAATAATGGAAGTGAGCAAAGAGCAGTCATAGTCAAAAACATACAGAATACATTTTTGTTAATTTTGTAAGTCTTTAGGTAAGTCTAAATAGACACAATAAAAGCAAGTCTTGATGTGTCCACACTGGGTATTTAATAAACCTAACTTCTGTTTTTAAACATGGAGCAGTATGCATAATGATAAGAAACGTGGCAAATAGCACCGGACAATGCCCTTCCACAATCTACTTTTGAACATCTTTAGTGGTCTATACCATTCTTTCAGACTCACCACTTGTTTGAGCTTGATGAATCAAAATTGTGAATAAGTGTAATGGTGATTGTTTGGATAAGATTCCCATCTAAAAGTTCTTTAAATTAAATTCAGTAAGTGGAGACTCAATTGTCAGAAAGGAATTTTTGACCATACAAAAATGTGCACAACCATGAATGTTGCAATGGAGTCTTTCTTCCCACTGGATTTCTTTCTGATGGAGCTTTCATTATAGATAGGTTTTTATCAAAGGGTATAACTTGCTAGTGTATGGACTCTCTTTTGACAAGAAGTACTGAGATTAGAAGCAGGTCAGAAGAAATTAGTTTTAGACCAATATCTTATACCATATACCACAATAGGATCAAAAGTATTTATGATTTGAATATAAAAGCTAAAAAAGAATTGGAAAAAACAATAGGTACTTTCAACAATTATGGGTTACAGGGAAAATCTTTAACTCAACAAAAGATAAAGATCATAAAAGATGACTTTTTAAAAAAATTCATGAATAATAGAAGGCAACATTAAAAAAAGAAACAATGGATAAAAGGAAATGTTTGCATCAATTTTCATTAATAAAAGTCTGATATCCAAAATATGTAGGGAATTGACACTAAGAATCATTGTCCAACAGTAAATAATGAAAGGATGTGATTAAACATTTTTCAAAATGAGTTTCAGACTGCAAATGACCACATGAAAACATGCTTCAAATCACTAATAATAAGAGGAAAAAAACTATAATAACTCCGAGATGTTGACTCACACCATACAAATTGAACAGATGACAAGAACAGTCATTACTGGAAGAGTTGTGGGGAAGATAAGACACACTGTGAATATGAAGTGCTCGAACTCTTCAGGATTTAAGTTAGGAATTATCCAAGAAAAGTAATTAAATTATTCATATTCCTTGAATATCCTGCTCCTGGGCATATGAACTAAGGAAGTAAAAGACAGAAGCAAAAGTTCAGTATATCTGAAAAAAATTATAGCCGTACTCTTAGTGGTAGAAAAGAATTGGAAACAATGGGTGGCCGTTAATTGGGTAATGGTTAAAAAAAAAACCTTTATGGTATCTTCATGAAGTGAAATTATTATACAGTAAATTGGAGAATATAAAAAACACAGAGAAACAGAGGAAGATTTGTATGAAATGATACCAAGCAAAATGAAAAGTCTAAAGAACATACACGATGGTTACAGTAATGAAAACTAAAACATAACTTTAAAATATCTCTGAGTAACTAAAAAATGGTTGTCCTTTTAAAAATGAAAAAAATAATGAAACATACTTATACCATCATGGCAGTGAGATTCTTAGGACAGAATATTATGCACATTGTCAGATTTGATCACTGTCTCTGATGTTTTTGCTCAGTTTTTCTTTGTCATAGGGTAGAGTTTGATTGGGTGGGAGAGGGGGCAAGGGGTGGTGAAATGGTTATAATGCAAAGAAAAATTTCATCAATAAAATATTTTAAAATATGATTATATATTGTATCATCTCCAAAGTGGTAGAACTGATAGGATACACATGATTAAGTTTGTGACCTAGTTTGGTTAAAAAAAAAATTGTAGACCTATTTTCTTCCCTCCTCTATCTGCCTCTCTTTCTGTGTGTGTCTCCATCCCTATATCTTTCTGTTAGTATCTCTATCTCTGTCTCCATCTCTGTTCTGTCTCTAACTCTGTCTTTGTCTATCTCTGTCTCCCTCTTTCTGTGTCTCTATCTCTTTTTTTTTCTATCTTCAAGTACTGATGATATAACCCATTATAATTTTTATGGAGAAATAACTGTGAGCTTTATATGTTTAGGATAATTGCTAAAATTTTATTTTTTCCTACCGAAAGCATATTAAGTTTGTATGTCATTGAGCTCATGTTTCTTCTGATAGTCCAGTGGATAGAGTGGGTAGAGTGCTGAACATGGAATCAAGAAGCTCTGAGTTCAAATCTAGCTTCAGTTATGTATTAACTGTTTGACCCTAGCTAAGTCACTTAATCTCTCTTTCAGTTTTCTCAGCTGTACAATAGGAATCCTAATACTGCCTACTTCACAGGTTTGTTGCAAGGATCTAATGAGATATTTTTAATGTGCTAGGCCCAGTGCCTGGCACATAGTAGGTGCCTGTTGCCTCCCTTCCCTTTCTATGTGCTCAATAGTTCAATATATGTTAAATCTTTCTGTTCATTACTAAACTAAGCATTCGATAGATAAGATAGATAGATAGATAGATAGATAGATAGATAGATAGATAGATAGATAGATAGATAGATAGATAGATAGATAATGATAACCTCTCTCTTGACAACATAGCTAAGAAGCTATTTTTTAATTTATTGGGTTTGCTAGTGTGCTAAAACCAAGGCTAAAGAATCATAGGAGTCCTTATATCCCAATAAATTTAGGGGTGAAGAATCAGCAGCTGATAGAAGTCATGGAGTTCTCCAAAGCTTTCCCAATCTTGTTGATACCTCCTAATATGGGCAGTATGGGTATTATTATCTTTATTTTCTAAGCAAGTAAACACAAGAGGCAGGATGACTTGTCCACATTCAAACCACTAAAGGCCAAACAGGTTAGGCACGCTTCAAAAGCACTGGCCTGATAGAGATTTGTATCTTCCAGGAAATCACAAATAGTTTTGGAAAGAGTTATACCCAAGATTCAGAAAGAATTAGAGAAGGGGATGCCAGCATTTCCTCAAAGTTTAAAACAAGAGCATTCAGAAAGGCGAAGTGGAGGAGAGAAGGAGAGAGGAAGGGAAGCTGGGAAGACAGATTTTGAGAGTCTTTTTGCTAAATCTAAAAATTACCAACCTTCTACATGTCAGAAAAAATATTTTTGTCAACACATGTGAGAACACCCTGCCAAAAAAAATCCCAAATCAGCAGATGGACAAGTTCACAGGCACAGAGAAGTTAGAGATGGAAAAGTCCCTGACTGACAATCTTGGAAGTCTAGGTCTCTGTAATACCTTCCTTAGAGGTTGATTCTGGCTAGTTAAAGTCCTCCTTTCCTATCTCGTAAGACCATTGGGAGCATCAAACAAAATAATAAATGCATAGCTCTTGGTAAATATGAGTCTCTAGGTTTCTTTAATATTTCAAGGATTTTGTGTTTTTATCTATTCCCTTCACCAGACAGAGAGTGGAACATCTCTATATTCTTAGGAAAAGTTTTCACAACTGAAGTGGGCAAATATACACATACACATATATATGCATATGTACACACATACATACATATATACATATATGTATGTATGTACATAGAGCACCTTGTGGAAACTACCTTCTGAGAATGAGAAATTTCTGTATTATGAGTTATTACTACCAGACTGTTATTCCATCAATTTGGGAGACTTCCAGGGTGGAGAGATTGGCACCTCATCTGTAATGTATCCATAACTTCCAAAGGTTTCTAGGGTATGGTGAAATTAAATGAATTTCCAGTGGTCACACAGGTGGTACATATCAGAAGCAGGATTGTAACCTAACTCTTCTTGACTTTGAGGCTTATCTATTTGACATACCTCTAAGGTCTGGACCAAAATATTATTATGAGACAATGGAGATGGAGATGGAGTGTGTATTAGTAATTTGGGATCTCTGAGATACTAAAAGAAAAAAGTGGAGGGATTTTATTGGGTAAATTCTCCAAGGAGGATTTCTGGGTAGACATAATAAAAAAATAAAACAGGAAGTAAAGGTCCGAGAGTTTTCAACCTAAGTCACCGGAGAATGGATCCACAAGAATGAAATTATGGCCATAGGGTCAGAGCTTAATTGAGAACTGATGTGTTATATGACCCTAAGTAAGTCATTTCACTTCTTTAAATGACAGCAGCTATTTTTTTCTGGACAATGGGAGGAACAGATAGAGCACTGGCCTGCAGTCAGGAACAGCTGCATGCTGGACCTAACTCATAGAGCTTTTGTTGGGGACCCACTTTATAAACCTGAAAATGCTATAGAAATGGGGGTTGTCTAGTTTGTTTTTTCATTCTCATACTGAAGCAGTCCTAAGAACAGTCATGTCCTGGGATGGTTCTTTAAGAGTTTAGGCTCTGTGGTCTAAGTGGATTGAATAAGAGAGCTTTTGTGATTAAACGGAAGTATTGGGATGTAAGTGCCTCTTCTGTTGCAGCACAGAATGTATCTCTGGGGCCATGCGAGTAGCAGACCTGGGCCTTTTTCTATACCCACATGACTTTAATTTTTCCTGCTAGGTTTCTATGTCATGAAATCATTTCATTCTCCATAGTTTGGAGATGATTATTTGGTATGGCAATATCTACTAAAACATTCTTAAATTTTTGTGACTCAACATTATGTCTGTAGGATTGGGAGAGTTTTTTTTTTTCTCTTCTATGATTATATTCTAGCTCCAATCCAATTTATTTATTGAATTTTCATGAATATTTTCAGGGCTGTATTTGTAGAATGGGAATTTGTCATCTGTTATTTTTTGAAGGATTATGAGCCTGTGATGTTTAATTCCAGCCACCAGTCTAATTTCCTACGTATTCGGTTAGGTACTAAATTTTTGCAGCCTGTAGTGAGTGATTGCTATGTGGTCTCCATTGTTATTTCTGGCAACATCAATACTATTAGAAGTTAAAGCTCCCACAACCTTCCCCTACTTTCCAGGACTCTTATACTTTGCTCCCCTCTATGAACTGTAGGGTCCAGTCAAAGAGGACTCTTTGCTCCCTTGAGACTTTGCACACTCACAAAGCTCCATCTTTCATCCCTATGCCTTTGTACCGGTAAATCCCATGCCTAGAATACTGCCTGTCCTCACCGCTGAGTGAAGGCCAGACTTCCCTGGATTCCTCCAGCACTCAGCTTGAATCTCACTTTCTTCCAGAGTGCTTTCCTAATCCCTTCCACTTCTGCTGCCTACCCTCCGAGATGTCCTCCCATTTTACGCTGTATTTAGGTATCTGTAGGTGCCTTGTTTATACACAGTCTTTGCTTATCGTCTCCTGCTTTAGGATGTGAGTTCCTTGAGGACAAGGGGCTATGTCCTGTGCCTCACTCAGAGCGTTCATTCAGTAAATGTTTATTGATCGACTGACTACCTTTCCCTACTCTTTGTTTGCCGAGGGAACCCTATGTCCATACCGCACTTCATCATCATCGGACCCTGGGAGGTAAAGGTTTAAACTAATTGGTTCATGGGGTGAGTAAATTTGCACCTGCTATTCCTCTGATCTCGGTGATTTAGAGTTGCTTCCTCTCAGAGTGGGAATCCCTTCCCCCTCTATATTCTTCTCATCGTCATCTAGTCTAGTCCTGTCCTTCCCCATTTGATTCCCTCTTCTGCCCTCCCTTTCTATTCTGATCTTTCCATTCTCTCTCTCTCTCTCTCTCTCTCTCTCTCTCTCTCTCTCTCTCTCTCTCTCTCTCTCTGTCTATCTCTCTATCTCTCTGTCTCTCTATCTCTCTCTGTCTCTCTATCTCTCTCTGTCTGTCTCTCTGTCTATCTCTCTGTCTATCTCTCTGTCTCTGTCTCTCTCTGTCTATCTCTCTATCTCTCTGTCTGTCTATCTATCTCTCTGTCTCTCTCTATCTCTATCTCTCTGTCTCTCTCTCTGTCTATCTCTCTATCCCTCTGTCTCTCTCTCTATTTCTCTGTCTCTCTGTCTCTCTCTCTGTCTCTCTGTCTGTCTCTCTCTCTGTCTCTGTCTCTGTCTCTCTGTCTGTTTCTCTCTCTCTCTGTCTCTCTCTCTCTCTCTCTGTGTGTCCCCTCCCTCCCTCTCTTGTCTCTCTCCGAAAAGAAATCAACTTCCCCATCCAATAATTTTACAATCCCTTGAAATTGTTTTTGACTACATCAGTCAACAAAAATTTCTCTCATCTAGGTTATTAGTGACATGCTAACAAGGTAACTAACTATGGATTACAATCACCTTTTCTCAGTACTAATCCTTGAAATCTTTGAAAGTGTGGTTACTATTGAGCATGCTCTCCTCATGGACAGTCTCTTCTCTTCTGGCTTCCAAGATGCAAATCTGTCCTTGTCTTTCCTCCCTACTGCCCACTCCTACATGTCTTTCTCATCTTTGCTAGACCATCATCCATTTGTTTCTTCTTTAACATGAGTACCCCCAAGGGTCTGTCATTGGTCCTTTTTTCTTTCTATACTTTCTTGGATACTGTCTCATCAATTTCCATGGCTCAAATATCATTATTCCAATGTTTATGAAACCTTTATTTTTAACCTTAATCTTTTTCCTGATAGATGCTTCTAAATAAGAATTTCAAACTCGACCCGTCCCAATCAGAATCCACAAAATTCCCTGATAAACCTCTTTCAGAGTTTCCAATTTGAGGGCATCAACCTCTTCCAAGACACTGAGGTTTGTAATTTTGTGGCAGTCTTTGGTTCTTCCTCTCCATTAATCCCAGCATTTAATCAGTGGCCATCTTGTCTATTCTATATCCACAACATCTATCACATTCAACTCCTTTTCTCTCCTCACAGCTGCCATCCTAGTTCAAGGATTCTCATGACTTCTTAGTCATATTAGCCTCAAAATTCATATCTCTGCTTCCAGTCTTTTCTCAATCTTCCACATAGATACCACAACAATTTTCCTAAGACAGAGATCTGACCATGACACTTTACTCCCAGAATTGCCCAATAGCTCCCCATTGTCTCTAAGAAAACTACAAATGCCTTAGCCTGACATTTAAGGTATTTCCACAATTTAGTTCTTGGTTCCTTTGATATTTTTCTCTTCATGAACTCAGTGTTCCAGACAAACTGACCCATTAGCCCTTCCCCAAACTTGACACTCAAACTGCCACCTCCATATATTTGCCAGGAATGTGCTCTCTCTGGGAATCTTTATCTTCATTCGAGGTTCAGGTCAGGTCTCCTTGTTCTGTAAAGTATTCACTGATCAATCACCCCACTCAAACCTCAGACTATATCAGGAGTTATATCTCTTAAGTCTTTGTATCTTACACAATACCTACCAGAGAGCTTTGAACAGAGTAGATACTCAATAAATACTTTTTGAGCTGAATTGATCAATGAATTAATGGTGGTATGTCAATGGCTAATCATGAAAATCTTCATTCATTCATTTGAAAGAACAAACATCAAATAGTAGGAATTTTCAGGGACTTGTGGGTAGATATCTGGGAAACCAGAGGCTTTTCTCCATCTTTCAGATTAGACCACATAAACAAGTACCTTCTCTATTTATACAAAGTAGGAGACAGGGGGGTATAAATGGAGGGCAAACTGGTTTTAGAATGAGAAAATTCAAGATCAAATTCTGGGTTCAGCCTAGCCAAATGAACTTAGATAAGGCACTTGGAGATTTAGTTCCTTCATCTTGAAAATGGAATTAATAATGTTTGTGATGTCTACTTCACTGGGCTATTAAAAGGAGCAAATCATATACTCTATGTAAAGTGCTTTATAGACCTTCAAACACTGAATACATATCAGTCATGATTTTAATTACTATTACAAGATTACTCTCCCAACTACTAACCATGGATCATATGTGAGATTTTTGACAGCGGAACCAATTAAATCCACTTGACTGTCAGGTCTAACAAGCCTAGGAATGACTTAAGAATTCTTATCCAGGAATATATATTCTGCCAAATTTTGCTTACCAGGACTACTGTCATGCAAGTGAGAACACTTGAATTTTAGTCATTTCTTTGGGGTGAGCTTAGAATCACAGAATTTCAGAGTTGAAAGGATCCTCCGCAGTCATTGATTCCCATCCAGTGGAGAAATTCATTCTACAACATTCTCCAACATCTGATTCAGTTGGGTTCAGTTCAACAATTGTTTCTAGATTTTACTTGAAAACTTCTACTGCTAAGGACTCCATTTCATTCCTGGTGGCCTATCCCACCTTTGAATAATTCTAAATGTTAGGAAGTTTCTTTCTGTCTCTACTCCCCACCCTCTCTCTGTCTGTTTCTCTGTCTGTCTCTGTCTCTCTGTCTCTCTCTTGTCTCATCTCATTGGTAAGTCATTTACAGTTAAGAAACTTCATCCTGTCTAGTGTAAATGCATCTCTTTGGAATGCGTGCTCTTTCATCTGGGGTCAAAAAAACAATTCTAATCCAGATTCCATATGATAATCATTTAAAACTTTAAAGACAATTATAATGTAGTCTCTGAGTCTTTCCTTCTTTATGTCAACCATTCCTAGTTCACTCAACTGGTTCTCCTACAAATAGGTCTGTCCCTTGCTGTAGGTGGTTATTTGTCAATTCTCCCCACATGAGGACCCTACTGTTTTCACACTTTTTCATGCCTCGCCTCTGATTATACTCCAGTTTTTCAATGCTCTTTCTAAAATATGGCACCAAGAAGTGAAACCATTTCTCCAGGTGTGGTCTGATTAGGACAGAGTACTTTCTGTGAGAAATTGAACAAGTCATGTGATATCTCTGAGCCCTACTTTCCTCACTCCATCTCACGAGGGAGTTGCACTGTGTAATCTTGAAGGTCCTTCTTGTGACTGGAAGATATCATTATGTCATAATAAATACACTGATGCTACACATACCTTCAAAAGCATTCCTCTTTTTACTTCTTTACTTTTCTCAGTGAAAAGAACAAGGCCTTAAGGAAGAAGATAATGTCTGTACTTAGATTAAACAGTAACAAAATGACTAGATTAGGCATCTCTTGGAGACCTTGCTCTCCAAGTAACGGTTTGTTTATTCCTCCCATTAAGGATGGCTATTTGTTGAATCTGGCAGATGATTACTTCTTTAGCTCTATATTTGCTGACACTAAGAACCATTTCCAATACTATATCCTCACAGAGGTCTTTCCTTATGTCTTGTCGACATCTCATGTCCTCCAACAAAAGCATACTCAAAAAATAGGGAAAGGGTCACAGGGTATTGTCAAGGACATAGTTGCCACACAAGGTCACCACTTAGCAGATACCATTGGTGTTCTCTTTGCCTCAGGCTTCAGGAAGCTGAGTCTGAGCCCAGTATAATACCTAAGAGAGCAATAATCAGACACACAGAGAAAGCTGTCCAGGTAAAGAGAGCCATGGTGCTCTACCATAGAAAGGCCTCACCTATCTTTCATTCCTCCGCTTTCCAACACACTTCATTGCATAGATACAGTGTAAAGGCTAGTTTGGGAAATGCAAGCCTACAAACCTGGACATTCCCTGCTATTCTCTTCTGCCTGCTTCAACCTTAGAGTAGGTAATGCTGATGATTTCCTTAAAGTTATTGATAGCAGGTGTAGCTTTCCTTTTCCCATAGCTCAACTGCACTGTTTCCCCAAGAGGGCCAACATTTTCTGAGTCTCAAGTGAACCTTCCCTCCTCTCAAGTCCATAAATGCTTAATCTGTTATATTATATATCCTAATCAATCTCTTATAAACTTATCATACTTTAAATTATAGTTATTTGTTTATACAACATCTGCCCCAAAGTACAAAGCCCTTGAGGCTGGTTTACCTTTTGTTACAGAGACCTCTATGGCATTTCTGAGACATTTTCAAAACATGTCCCTTGCCCTCTGGTCATCATCCTCTCATCCCCTTCACACCAGAATCTTGGGCTCTGTCCCAGAACGCACCCTGTGTTCTGTTAAATGAGCTGCTGAGAACCTGAACTCTAGGTCATTTCCTGACTATACTTCTTCCCCTACTTTCTAGTTCCTCTTTATTCAAACTCTTCCACCATTAGAACATAATTCTAGAGAGGAAGTTTTGAAGTTGAGACTGTCTAGTTTTTTTCTATTTCTATCCCCAGTGTTTAGCATAATGCACACCCCTGAGTAACCATGTAATAAAAGTTTCATCAATCATTCATTTATTCAATGTCTCAGATAAAATATGTGTTTAAATATGTTTGCTGAATTGGGTGCCATTCTGGGTGTTCATGGATAGTTTTGTTATTACCTTCAAAGCAAGTCTTCTCTGCCTCTTCTCTACTTTTCCCCACAGAGCCTAGATGGCCCCTCTGCTTTGATTCCCCATTTGTCACTCTCAGAGATAGGACAGACCAAATGAGGATTCTGTTTTGGTTCAATCCATGGGCATTAGACATTCACCAATACCCCAACACAGTTTTTGGAGGTTTGGTTTGTTTGTCTGTTTTGTACCCCATGTTCCAGGACCTGCCCTACGGTTGCCTCCTCTGCCTCCCTGGCCTCCTGTTGTCTTCTGTCCTTAGCCCAGAAAGTGATTATGGTTCCCCAGACAAGTCTCTTGCCAGGGCTGCTTGGCATTTGTCTCTTTCTTTTAGCAGCCTGCCAGTCCCTAGGCCCCTCATTTCTATCCTTTCCTTCTCCCCTCCCTGGCTTTTTGCTGCCAAGAGCATTGCTGCTAAAGAAGCTTCCAAAATAGAATTACTCTGTGACCCCTTTCCTACTTAGAAGGTGGCCCTCCCAATGGATGAGGTGGCTTGTTCCACCTTTGCAGCCTGGCCCTGGTGATCAGGCTGGAGCTCAGAGCACCATGGGGAGCCCTGCAAAGGGGATAGGGGGAGGAGGAGGAGGGGTGGCAGCAAAGAGTGAAAAGGAGAAGAGGGAATCAGAGAGAAAGATCATGTAAGATACTGGGCAGAACAGCAATAGGAAAGGACAATAAAAGGGAAGGAAGGAGAATGAGAGAACATAACTGTTGCACACTGATTCTTCTTGGGTTTCACTACATTTCTCTGGAAAGGATTGGAGAGAAGAGGAACAGCCAGCTTAAAAGGATCATAGAACTTAAAGCTAAGCAAAAAGGAACAGTAAAGTTCAGCTGTCACAGGGTCCTTAAAGAGGAGCTGAAATAAGAAATCATGATATCGAAAGAACAAGGATGGAACACTTCCTATACCTTGGGAGAGAGGTGATGGTTAAATGTGCAGAATCAGATGCATTTTCAGATAGAGTTAATAGGTGGGCTCATTTTGTTTGACTATTTGTTATAAGGGAGGGATTTGGGGCGGAATGAGTAGTTAGTAGCAATAATGATGCAAAAGAAAAAGAGAAAACTCTTAGTGAAACAAAAAAACACACAGAGGGAGAGAATGAAGTGCAGAAGATGGGCTTAGACAAACAGGGAAGTTTTGAATTATTGTCTTAAATTTAAAATGTACTTTTAAAAGTCTTCATAATTTCATATCCAATCTTTTTTCCTGTTTTTTGTCTATCTTCATATTTGTTGATACTTAAGTTCATTTATATATGTGTGTATATATATATATATATATATATGCATACATACAGATGCATACATAGGTAAGCATACATAGGTCCACATACATATGTGGATATATGCATGTATATGCACATGTATATTATATATATTGGGTTAGAATTCCAACTCTGCTACTTCCTACCTCGAGCAAGTAATTTAACCTCTCTGAATCTGTGTCTTTATGTTTAAAATAAGACTATCCTCTCTAAGTCCTATGATTATTGAAACATCTCAAAATTAAGATCTCCTCTCTAGAATGGAACTCCACTTTTAACCTTCTAATGGACTCTGATCCTTCCCCACAAATTTCTTTTTCCATGTAGAAAATAGGGACAACTAACACAAATTAACTTCCTACATATAAAGAAATAGTTAAATCAAGGCGTTATAGATTCTTAGATTTAGTCAAATAATGTATTTTAGTCAATATATAGTCAAAGTCAAAACATCGTACTATAGAATCCTAGATTTGGAAAGAAAAGCATCAGTAGATGAAACCCTCCCACAATATGCTCATATAGAATTTGAACATATCTAATGATAGGGAACTCATTACCTCTTGATGTCATCAATTCCACTGTTACTAAGCTCTTATTATTAGGAAATTCTTCCTTACAAATGTTAGTTATTTATGTTATGCTACGTCAAAATCTGCTTCCCCATGGGTCTTCCATTTTCTAGTCTTTCATCTTTTGAAGTAACACAAAATAAGTCTAATCTCATATTAATGTGCCAATCTTTCAAATATTTGAAGGAAGATATCATGTCACCTCTAAGTATTTAGAAAAATCACATAGCTCTGAAAAGTGATGCGTATTTGTATGTATGCATAATGTAAGGAGGAGGCACTGGCAAGTGGTCTCACCTCTTAAGAGTGAGCCTACACAAAGGGTTTGGCTGATGAAAGGCCCTCATGAACAGATATTCAGTAAAAAATATATTCTATTCCTGTAACCATGTAGAGGAAGACTCTCTTTGGTCACCTATGGAGCCAGAACTGGGGATACATTCAAAGGGCAGCAGTCAACTGAAGCCTCTTTGCTCTTGGGTCTGGCTCCTTCCTACCTAGTTATATTCTAGTGAAAGAAGAAAGATAGTGCTATGAGGAAAGAAACCTGGGTTACCTAGTTTCTTTTGAAAGCAATCGAAGCAATGGTTCCATAGCCAATAAATGAAAATCCCCTTTATCATTAGATCAAAAAGATGGAATTGGTTATAGAAAGTCTGCACATGCTCCAAAGTCCATTTGGTGACTTCATTAGCTGAATGGAGGCTGTGCTTATTAGTCCATCTTATACACACATATAAATGCATATATATGCATATATATGCAGATTTGTCATATATTTGTATCTATATTACTTTTATTTATGGAATAAAAGATGCATTTCAATAATATAATATAAAGAAGATGATTGCATATGCTACTGCAAATCTATTATGTAGTACTTGCTATTCTTTTTAAATATATAATAAAGTTAGTTAATTTTTTTTCTTGTTTTCCCCTTCTTTCCTTCCCATCCCCCCACCCTATATTACTGACACACAGTTGCAGGATGATTTACATTCTATAAGTTACAACATGCTATAAATGCATGAGTTATTATTTCATTCTCACAATGACATCATGAAGTGGGGAAAATATTATCCTCTCTTAGAGGATAATGACAGGGAGCTGGTAATTAACCATTGCTCTCAGTTGGTTTGTACAAGACAGGAAAGGGCAGGATGGGAGCCTCAAATCTTCCAGCCCTAAGTCCAATGATTTTTCTTCCATAGTTTGATGTGTGTATGTATACATATTGAGGAGTTAATTTCAAATTTATGTCTTCAATGCCTGTGCATCTCATTTTCCAGTAATATTTTAAAATCCATTAGGTTACATAAATGCAAGAAACAATTCAGAGTTCTGCCATTTTGAATTTCTATCTTCATGCATGTCAGAGTAAGTATGATTCATGTGACATCACTGATACGATGCCATGGTTATCTCATACACTAGGAAAGCATATAAACATATACACACACAGAGTGTTCTGCCTAACTTTGATTAAATTCACCCCACTGAAAAGCCCTCACCAGATAGATTTGGAATCTTGACAAAGAAATTGTATGCAGCTATTGATCAGATAGAATGTTTTGAAAGCTCTGACAATCTCTCAGACAAATCTCTTCCTCATTAGCTGTTTTGAGAAAGCTTTATACAATGTCCTCAACACAGCTGTCTCTGCATCACTCCTTAGAAAATGGGACCCAGGTGGTTTCACAAAAGACTAGGGCTAATCTATAGGGATGTGCCCTTAGTCCAGTCATCTTGATGACTGGGGGAACCATTGTTAACTACACATTTAGTGAAAATCTGCTACAGATGCTTGACAAAGCCAAGAACCTTGGGTTAGACTGGGGCTCTGAAGAAAAAATAAAGCAGCATATCAGCTTGTGTTGAAAGGTAAAATTAAAAAGGATAACTTCAAATGTCTCTTTTGTAGAAAACTGAAGAGAGATAAGCAAGTCAATATCCGGAGATATAGACATTCAACAGAGGAACAGTCTGACCCACAGAGAGAACCAATGACTACTGATACAGTGTATTTTGTTGAGTACAGTGAAAAGAGTGTTGAGTTTAGAATCAGAGGCATTAGGTTCAAATCATTACTCTGGCACTAATTATCTGCATGTCCTATGGCAAGTCATTACATCTCCATGTTCCTCCATTTTCTCATCTGTAAAATGTGGGAATTGGAATTGAGTCAATTGAACAAATATTTATTTATTAATGCCAGTATGCCAAAAACTGGATATCCAAGGACCCTTCTACTTCAGTCTATGATCCTATAATCTTTCAACTCGAGATATTACCTCTGACGTTACCAGCCCTGTCTGAAATTCTCACATCAGCTTTTCTATTGAGTAATATAGATTATAATAAATGGAGACTGATAGTATTTTAGGCTGAGGTTGGATTACCATTTAGGTACAAAATGGATTCAAAGATGCTTGAAGTTCCTTCCAACCTGAGATTCTGTGATGTATCTAGAACTCAGTACATTCAATATATGGAAGTGAAACATTATGGATATTCCAAGGTGCAAGAAAGAAGTCTTTTCCACATATAGGGGAAATCTTACAAAAAAAGTGGTATTTAAACTGAGTTTTGGCATTGAATAGAATCAAATATAATTCAGAATTGAATATAAAATCCTGCTTGGTTTTTAAAATCCTTCATGACCTGCTCCTCTCTCATCTTTCTAGTGTTCTTACACCTTCCTCATCTCCACATACTTGATGATCCAGTGACACTGGCTTCCTGGCTATTTGTTTCTCACACAAGACAATTCAAATCCAGGTATTTTTCCTGGCTGACCCCCATGCCTGGAATTTCTCCCACTACATCTCTGGTTCCCCTGAAGTCTGAGATTGTCTCACCTTCTGCAAAATATTCTTTTCCAGGAAATGGCTGAACAAGTTATTGTATCTGAATGTAAGGGAATACTATTGTTCCATAAGAGATGATGAGCAGGTGGACTTCAGAAAAACCTGGAAAGACTTACATTAACCTAGGCTTAACGAAGTGAGCAGAACCAGGAGAACATTGGACACAGCAATGGCAATGTTGTGTGATGACCAGCTTTGATAAACTTAGCTCTTCTCAGCAAAGCAATGATCTAAGACAATTCCCAAACATTTATGATAGGGAAATGTTATCCACCTCCAGAGAAAGAACTATGGAGTCTGAATGCAGAACAAAGAAGACTTTTTTCTTTTTTATTTTTTTCTCTCTCATGACTTTTCCCTTTTATTATGATTCTTCTTTCATAACATGTGCTTAATATGATTGTACATATATAGCCTATGTCAGAGTGCATATCATCTTGGGGAGGGGAAGAGGAGAGAGAGAGAAACATTTAGAATTCAAAATCTTATAAAAGTGAAAGTTGAAAGGTATAAATAAATAAACAGATAAATAAATGAAAAATTTGTTCCCAGTCCTCCTTAATCTGAGTGCCTTCCCTCTAAGATTACTTTCACTTTATTCTTCCTCTATCTCTAATACATGCTAGGTACTTTGCCAAGTGCTAAGGATACAAATATAAGGACAATATAGTCAGTTTCAACGCTCAAGTTGCTTATATTCTAGTTGGGGAAGACAATATACATGAAAAGATACGAAAAACCTGTGAAAAAAGTCTAGTTTTACAGTTGGATGAAGGAAATGATTTGGATACCCAGTTTTGGCAAGATAATGTGAAAGCTCTTCAGGGTAGTTCTGAGGGCAGAGTCCCAGTTTCCCAGGAGGAGAAGGTTAGGGATGATGGCAGGAATGGTGGTGCCATGGTTTAGCATTGGGTAGTGTGTTCAAATTCAGAGTTGCCCCCATGTGGTCACCTCTGTGGGAATGGAGTGATAGGGAGATTTTTGCAGTTTCAAGCCAAGGGATACAGGCTCTTTAGGAAAGAAGAAGAGTATTGGAAAAGATTTAAAAAGAGACAGAAACAGAAAATAACGCCTGTATTATATTCTGACCCCTAGGGTTGGGGTGGCTCTCCCAGGTATCAGAGCAATTATATGTCATCATTTTAGAAAACTGAATGACATTATAAACATGCCAGGGGTTTCCTAAGTGTTGGCTCACCTGCCTTTTACGACAACATAATGTACTTTGGATGCTTTTTCTAACATATCAGTTGGAAGGGAATGTTCATTTTAGAAAATGAAGGACACAGGGGTACAGAACTATGCCTGGGGCTAGCCCCCATTTCTTCATCTGGAGAATGAGGCTATTGGCCTCAATCTGATCTAAGAGCCCTTCTCATTCTAAATCTATGATCCTTTGAAATGTTTTTCCCTGCTGGTCCAGTCCTTTGTTAAACTGCAGTGAAAACTTTTACCAAGAGAAAATGCAAACTGTGGAATGAAGCAAAGGGAAATCATTGGCCTTAAATTTAGAACACCAAGGTTCCAGTTCTGGTCCCAACATTTACTAGCTGTGTGACCCTGGAAAAGTTACTTTCTTAGTTTCTTTCTTAAGAGTCTCAGATGTCTTTTGAGGCTTAACAAAACCCCATCATTCTAGTTAAATAAATGGGGCAACTAGGTGGCACGATGGATCAAGGGCTGGGCCAGGAGTCAGGAAGATTCCTCTTTATGAGTTCAAATTTGACCTCAAAAACTTGGTAGCTGTGTGACCCTGGGCAAGTCACTTTACCCAGTTTGCCTCAGTTTCCTCATCTGTAAAATGACCTGGAGAAGGAAATGGAAAGCCACTCTAGCATCTTTGCCAAGGAAATTTCAAATTGGATCATGAAGAATCAGATACAACTAAAAATGACTGAATGACAAGTATGGGTTTTGCCCTTTTAAATCTTTATAGGAGAAAGTATTCTCTGATATTTCACTAAATCACCAAAAATAGTACAAATCCGAATATTTCCATTTTAGAGTTGAGAAACACGAGACTCAGATGAAATAAAGCGATTTGTCCTGGCTCGCACAGCTAGTGAGTGTTGAAGCCAAGATTCATTGTCAGGTCCAGTGCGCTTTCTACCAGACCAAGCTGCCTCTTGTTTGACAGTCTGTTGTGAGCTGGGGCTGCCCATGTGACAGGAATCTCCAGAACCCAGATAAGAATAGAACCATTTATTTCAATAGGTCTATTTTTGCTCAGTGCTTTGAAGGACTGCCGGAGGCAGCTGTTACTGTGGATCTCACGGGCTGTCGGAAAACACCCCATTTTCAAAAAAGACACAGGCAGTACCAAGAAAAAGAATTGCAGAAAACTAAATGACCCACAAAAAAGTCCCATGCCCAATATTTTACTGATGACAGACACAGCAACCAAATTAATGGGATATCCTCAGGTCAGGTCTTTCTGAAAAGTAGACTTGGACTTACAGGCCTAAAGATGGAAGGGACCTTAGGGGCATCTGGTCTCACTCATTTTAAGGGTGAGGGAACTGATTCCCAGGGAGTATGTAGACAAGGTGACATAGGTGACCTTGACACCATAGCAAAGCCAACCTTCAAATTTAAGTCTTGTAGCCTTTTTTTCCCATAAAGCAATAGTCTGCTCATGTTATCACATAAAAAGAGGGTCTAAAATTAACTATCCAAGGGTCAGATACAAGGAGATAAAGACATAACCAAGGCAATAGCCAGAACCTCAAAAAAACTGGTCTTTGGACTATGAAAGTAGGAGGAAGGGATAGGGGTCACCTATGGTCCTTCAGAGAGTCCACTCTTGTCCTCAGTACATCCAATTCTTTCAAGCTCCCCACTTTTCCTTCTCTTTGGTGCAGGATGGGTCATGATCACCTTCATATCAAGTTTTCACTCTTTCCACTGCACCGGGAGAAGATACTTACTGATAGGGCATGATTTTGGAATCTCCCCAAGACTATATGATCTCCTTGAGTAGATTCCCCAACCACTTATATTCGAGACAAAGTATTAGAACTTCATGGAGATCATTATGAAGCATTGCTCTTTTAACATAGTGGAATTCCAGGTCTATATATCCACACCAAATAATCTTCATAGTAACAAGAGGACTGACCTTGGCATCAGGAAGGCTTGCATTTAAATCTTGCCATACTAGCATAATAGTGAGGTGACCCCTGGACCCAGTGCCATCTGGACTCATTCCATCAACTACCACTTGTCTAATGAAGCTTGTATTAGGCATATCTGTCAGTGAAATATAAGCTCCTTGAGGCCAGTAATTGTTTGTTTTGTGTCCCCCCCCCCGCCCCACTTTAAATCCACAGTGCTTGTCACATAGAAGACAACTGAATAAAGGTTCAGTGACTGAAGCAAATGAGACCCAGAGAAAGGAAGAAGGCAAATATTTGTTAAACATCTATTATGTATCAGACATTGAATTATCCAATTTACAAATATCTCATTTAAGACTTGCAACAACTCTGGAAAATGGGTAATATTATTATCCCCATTTTGCAATTGAGGAAACTGAGGCAGGCAGAGGTTAAGTGACTTGTCCAAAGTAACATAACTAGTAAGTTTCTGAGACCATATTTGAACTCAGATCTTCCAAGCCCAGCACTCTATCACCTGCACCACATCCTGAATCCAAGTTTCTGGTTTCTTAGTCAAGCTATTTATTAATAACTTACATTTCTATGCTATTTTAAAGCAGCATAAGTATTATCCCAATTCTAGCTGAAAAAACTGGGACTGAAAAACCTGACAAAGCAATATGACAAGTGTGTGGTAGAATTAGAATTCTGACCTAGATCTACTGACTCCAGACCAGGATTCTTTCCACTTGCCCCACCAACTTTTAAAAGATGATTGGATGGCCTTTTCAAAGTCCACAATTCTATGATTTCTCTAAATTGAATGGGGCAGATGGGGTGGGGAATCATCAAGGATGCTAAGGGACTGGAAAAAAATATGTGATATCTCTCACTTAGAACTATGTTAATTATAGCCTAGCCTCTGAAAATTCGATCCTTTTCTAGTCTTTGGAAAGAAAGATATTTCTGAAGTCAATCTGTCCAATCAGTACAGGTCCTAACCTCAGCTGGAATTGTTTACTCTCCTGCCCCCAATTCTCCCTGATCTGGACTCAAAAGTCTGAGTTTTGGACTAGAACTGGGATAGTCATTGGTTGGGGTGGAGTAAGAAGGAGAGGGAAGATGAGAGAGAAGATACATCAAGTGGGATATCACTATGGAATCCAACCCCGGCTCATCACCTCATAATGTGATTCCCTTGGGGCCAGTGTTCAGTTCCCTCAACTAGTTTATAGCTGTCCAGGTGGCAGACTATTTTTATAGCAATGAGTTATGGCCTAAGGGCACAGATGAGCCATCTTTCCTCTTGGTGGTTGACTGTGAAATTTATTTTGACCACTGAAAAACAGACACCAGCCAAAGAGGGAAAAGGCTTAAGGTAGCCACACCCAGGGATTGTTATTACCAATGGTAGGTAAGAGCACAGGTTGGGGGCAAGTAAAGTCTACATTTCTCTCCAAAGACCTTACTGGCTCAGGAACTAATTCCAGGGTTGGGGAAACTGAGGCAGGTTCCCCACCCCTCATCGCTAGAAGATATAAGAGAAATGCAATTTTTAAAAAGCTCCAGAAGGTCAACAGTAAGCCTAACACAAATGCCTACTTATATTGATAATAGCCTCTAAAACTGCACCACTAAAAAGTTTGCAAAATGTTTCCTTTCCAATTACTTTACAAGATAACAAGAGAAAGTATCATTATACCCATTTTACAAATGGAGTAACTGAGGCTTATAGAGCTCAGTAAAATGATTTGTCAGGAATCATACAGTTAGTCTGATGCTGCTGCTGAAACATGATGGTTTAACTGGTTAACGAAAAAGAGTGAACAAAACAAAACAAAAAAAGTTCCAGAAGCAGTTGTTCAAAAGAATATCAGAAATGATAAAGAATTCTACAACCAATAACAAAGAAAAATGGGGCTAGGGGCAGAAGCCAGTCTGAAATGCAGTTTGGGACTGTGGTCCCAAGGTTACTGAACTGTGAATACTCTGATCCATTAATGCCACTAACAGATCAATATGCCAAAGAAAGCAGGAAAGGACCCTATGGGCAAGAATAATTATAACAGCTCCTTTTATGGTAGCAGAAAATTGGAAATGAAGGGTGTGCCCAGCAACTGGGTAATGACTAAACCAATGATGACACGTGGCTGTAGCAGAGTACCATGATGTCTTAGTAAGGATGACAGGGATGATGTCGGAGAAACACGAATATAGAGGGGCAGAGTAAATGAGCAGAAGTAAAAGAATATGAGTAAACATGATAAAAATGGACATTCCAAAAGACCAGTGTTCTAGTCATGGCAATGACAAGCCATGTTTCCAGAAGACTGATGCTAGAGAATGCTCCTTATCCGACGGAGAGATGATGAACTCAATACACAGAGCACAACAAGACACATAATCTCAGCACAGCCAATATGAGAATTTATTTTGCTTTACCATGCACATTTGTTAAGATCTTTGAAAAAGTTGTCTGGAAGTAGGGGGACAGGTGGGAGAGAAAAAGAAAAGAAATGTGGATTGATTGAAAATATACAAATAAATATGATAAAATAAATGTTTATGTTATAATTATATATATCATATATCTCATTATATAGTATATATAACTATATAATAAAATAAATGTAAAAATAAATTTAATGAAAAAATCCCTAGTTCCAGCAATGACAAATCAGTAGTTGGACTACTGCTAGCAATCCTTGAACAGCTTCTCTACCTACCCTCAGTATTGCTTCTTTTCAAGAGCAGTCAGTTCAAATGCTTATTATTTTATCCTTCAGAATGTCATTTCTTCACTACAAACTTGTGAGGCTGGTGGGAGGCTTGTCTTGTTTTTCCTATTTTATATACAGGGAAACTGAGTCCTAGAGAAGTGGAAACAATCTGATCACAGTGACATAGGTAGAAAGTGTCATAGCCAGGGTTCAAACCCAGGTTTCTTCACTCACTGTCCCAAATACTTTGCACCAAAGAACAGCTGACTCCTTTGTCCTTAAGCAGTAGTTTCCAGAAGGAGTTGTCTTGAATCTGATTCCTTAGTAGTTCAAAGTGAGGCACAAAGATCATTCTTGGAGTTAGTTGTGGTATCTGGAAAGTGGAAATTTACCTTGTATAGCTCTATTATTTAAGGAAGTTCTTGTTTTAGGCTCATTGCATTTCATGCTGGGAGAGACTATAGAGATTGTTTAGTTCAGGAGTGTTATTTTACAGATGAGAAAACTGAGGTCCAAAAATGAAGCAACTTGTCCCAAATCACAAGGCTCACAAGAAGCAGTCAGAATTGAATCTGAGTCATCTACTTCCATAGCCACTTTCTTTATCAATATCCTTTCTAAAGGAAGTGGACCCTGGAGGACACCGAGCATGCTCCCATGTGTCCATCTTTGGTTTTTAGGAGCATGTGCTTTCAGAAGGAAGAAGGCAGAAACAACCTATAGGCTTTTTATGTTCCTTGTTTTCTGTGTCTCATTTGTCAGAGACACTGAAATTTAATCTTGTTTTTGACTCCCAGACACTAGGCCATTCCTTCTGAATTTAGGTGAGCAGTACTGACAGTGGGAACATCTGAATAACTTATACACATACACACAGAGACACATACACACGTATGCATATCTGTGCATGCATAAGTATGTAGGCATGCATGCATATACATATAGATATAGATACAGACACAAGCACATACACACAAGCACACATACAAACATATATAAGCATAAACACACATAAAGACAAACACAAGTATATGGATACATATACAGACTCACATACGCAATTCATACACACACACACACACACAAATACATAGACATCCCCTAAAAATCTCTATGAAGGTACAAATACAAAGACGTTCTTGAAAATTTTTGTAAGAAGCAACTAGAAATGCATCTAATATTTTCCACACAACAAAGAAGCTTGATCACTTATTTAAAAAAAAATACCCTCATTTTGAGTTTAATTGTAAAAATCAATGGAAAAAATGTAATTCCAATGGAAATCATTGTTCTTTTATATTTTTCACAGTGATGAGTGCCCAGTAGACCTGCAATAAATGCTAAGAATAGCAGAAGCCCCAAGCTAGATGGAGTCAACCCTACTGGTCCACGGTGCTGTTCCTCATCCACAATGCTCCATCTCCCATCACTGCTTGTCTTGTTCTCTTTTCACACCATCTTTGATCTTTGATTGTTGGTTGAGTGGCTGATCTTGAGTTCATCTACTCTGATTCTCTCATTTTACAGATGTGGAAACCAGTGATCAAAGGTAGTCAATGACTTGCCCAAGGAAATCCAACTAATTAACAGCAGAGCTGGAACTAGACCTTGTGTTTTCTTATTCTAAATCTTTTCATGAAACAAGAGTTCCTCTTTTTTGGCTAACTGAATGAGTTACTAATTTGTGTGTGCATGTATATATACATATGTGTGTATGTATGTGTGTACATCCAGTTTATTATATTATGGAACTGGGATTGAGGTTAAAGGTTTTGGTCTGTCTTTCTAGTACCCACTGAGACAGAACCTTTGAATTTCTTTCCCTAGCCTGTTCTGAAATGATAGTCCTGCTGTGTGCCTTGGCTGCTGCCAAATCCAAGAACGACATGAAGATAGACGACAGGAGACTTATGGGAGAATAAAGAATGGCTTTGCCAAAATGCTGAACAGAGAATGTGAAAGAAATATGCTGTTTCTGGAGCAAATGCAGGAAAAACTTAATGAAAGTCAGCACATTACCAGGAACAGAAACCCAAAACAAACAACAAACAGATCACAGAGACATTCATTTTTGAGTATATGGAGTTAATACTCAGGAAATGATGCAATTATTATTGCTAAACAGACCCTGAAGATTGTTTTTTCCTTTAGTTAATCTTCATATAGAGCCTTAGTAGCAGCATGACATAGTGGATAGATTCCCTGGATTTGGCATCAGGAAGACCTGGGTTTGAATTCTGCTATAGATTCTTTCTAGCTATATACTACATGACATTTCTGAACCTCGTTTTTTCTTGTCTATAAAATAGGTATGTTGATAATCTCTCTCACAGGCATTTGTGTTGTCAACTCCACAAAAATGATCTACTTCATGATGATTGGGGACTAATGGTTGAAGGATGTAGAAATGATTATATGTAGGGAAGGCTCAGTTTTCTTTTGTTATATGAGCGTCTGGCTCTAATATTCTGTAATTCTGTGCATGCAATCAGATCTAACATAACTTACCAGATGATACAGTGCTAAATGAAACAAGGCACAAAGTGAGAGTGTAAGAAATGCTTTCTGACAACACATAAAATCTTTGCAAATCTTTAAGCAGCACACAAATATGAATACTCTTTCCTCAGAATATCTGAGCTGTATTAGATATCTAAACAAGATTCATCAAACTCATTGTCATTTCTACCATTAATCTGATCATACAAAGGCTGGAGAGGGGATTTCTGTTCAGGTATTGGCTGGACTAAGTGAATTGGGAGATTCCTTCCAACTCAAATAATCTATGATTTTATGCAACCGAATAATACACTTCTTAGTGGAATGCCATGGGAAGAGACATGAACAGTATCTATGAGATGATTGAAATCCACTGAAGGACCACATTTTCATCTTTCTTGCCACATGAAGTCAAGACTTTGAAAGATTAAGAATATATAGAAATATAGAATATATAGAAGAATATAGAATATATTCAATATATAGAAAAAGAAATGGTGGGTCCATATATGATCTTGAAGAACTATATTAGGTCTTCCACAAAAATATACAAGCCACTGGCAGGTAAGTTGCCATTTTTTCCAATGACTTGGATGAGACATCCAAGGTTTCACAAATATAGTGAGTAATAGGGAGAGGACCTGAAGTCTGGTCATCTGTCGCCAAATTCAGTGTTATTTCCACTACTGCAAATCTTACGCAAAACAGTAGTAGCCTGTATGTCTTGTTGCAATAGGCATTCAACTTTTGGGAGACTTCTTCCTACATTAAACTCATATATGAGGCTCATAAATCCTTGGATTTACTCCGGACAAATCCAAAAGAGAAGACCAAAATAGCTACAATAAAAATCAGCACCACAAGAAGAGCTTTGAACAGCGGCAGCATTCATAGGAACAACATGCCCTTAAAGCAGGAAGATAGTTCATTTCTCAAGAACTCTTAGTTCCTGAGTTCTCTGCACATACCCAATTTCAAATAAAACACAGGCATTCCATGGCCTTTATTGTTTTTGCCTCTGAAATATTTCGATTCAATTAGCCGATTTCCCCCTTACGCCAAATCCGTCACTTTAATAAGAAAATGAGATTGCTGTATATATTATTAAATTCCATTTAAAGCTGAAATTGAATTATAAAGTAGCAGCATTTCCTCTCATGTATTAGAAGTTATTGGCTCCTCCATGATTCATGCTTTTCAATGGATTTCAATTTTCCTAGAGGAAGTGGGGGGAACCTAACTTAAAATAGTTTTGAATGCTGCTCAAGTGAGTTTATTTTTGAGGCATATATAATTTGAGAAACTTTTGTAGACACATTTTTACTGCTTTGAACATGGTTTTCCTTTTTTCACTCTCTTTAAAGTGAATATAAAACCAAAGACCCAATTTTTCTACAGAACAGATAGAAATTACCAAACAGCCCAATTTGACACATGATCCATAAATCAAAGGTATTGGGATCTGTCAAAGGGGTTGCAAAAGTTTGTCTGCCATAGAGAAAAGTAATAAACCCTGTTAAATGCATGTGGTACATTGGTTAGATCACGGTCCTGGAGATCTAACCTGACTTAAAATCTCCTCTGAGCCACATAAAAGTTGTGACCATGGGCAAGTCATTTACCTTCTGTCTTTTTCTCATCTGTAAAATGATAATAATAGCACCTACTTCTCCTCATTGTTGTGAGATTATATGATATAACATATAACATGATACAAGAGATAACATAATATAATAAATGAGATAATATTTATTAAACACAGCACAGAGCCTGACACATATTAGGTGCTTAACAAATAATCCTTCCTTTTCTCACTGATATCTCAACATTCTCCCTGTTAAATGTGCTTCTACTTCATAGCTCTTCATCTTCTCAGGCTGAGAACAAGAAAGTTTCCTGGAGTCTGCACTCCAGATGCAAATGAAAGTTTCAAGCTTACTTCCAGGCCCCCACTGCAAAGCCGTGTATAGAGAAGAATCTTACATTTGTAGAGCAATGGGATCAAACACAAATTCCCTTATTTGGAATATAAAATCCTTCATAACCTGGCTCCGGCCAATCTTTCCAGATTTATTACATATAACTCCCCATCACACTCTGTGTTGCTTGACTTCTTAAAGTTCCTCACATATAACATTCCAGTTTTTGGTTTCTGTGCTTTTGCATGCAGGTGATCTCCTATGCCTGGAATACACTCCTTCCTCACCTCCACCTTCCTCACCCCTCCACCCTCCTAACCTCCACTTTCAGAGGAATCCCTAGCTTTCTTCAAAGCTCAGCTCTAGCGCCACCTCTTACCTACTTTTCTTGATCCCTACCCCATCTGTTACCATTTTCCCCAGCACCCAAATTACCTTTCATTCATTTGTATGCATACAAGTTGTTCTTCCCTATAAAATATGTTTGTTAGGGCAAACTCTAGGACAGTCTTTAGCATGTAGTTGACATTTAATAAAGGTTTGTTGATTGATAGTACTTTAAGATTTTCAGAGCCTCCATTTCATAGATGAGGAAAGCAAGAATATCCAGAGTTAAATGCCTTAGTCAAAGATATATATATATAGATATAGATATAGATATAGAGAGATAGAGAGATAGAGATAGATAGATAGATAGATAGATAGATAGATAGATAGATAGATAGATCCAGGAAGTATTAGCACTGGGATCTGAACCCAGGTTATCTGACTCCCAATCCAATAATCTTTCTCTTTCTGGTCACAACTTATAATATACAACTATTCCTGAGGAGATGATTTCATGAGTTGTTTTGGTCTCTTTAAAAGCAAAACAAAACAAATAAAAAAAAACCCAACAGCGCTCACTTCACCTAGTGACTATCACTAATGATCAACATCTCTTCATTTAGTTACTATGATCCTTATACAACAAATGCACCCACTGACCCCAATCTACCCCACTCCACCATTAAAGTGAGAAAATGAAAGACAACCTCCAGTCAGCACCTTGATCTGTACACAAAAATCACTTAATAAGTGCTTTTGGAATTTTTTTTAAATGATGAAATGTTCACATAAATGCCCCTCCTCCAAAACCCCCTAACATGGTTGATTCATCCTGGAGGTGATCTTGAGATGTCCAAAGCTATCCCAGTGAAGCATAAGCCCTGATGGATTCTACCATGCTAGAACCACTCGTCCTAGTGACAGACTGTGTCTGTTTTCTGAGGTTCCATGAAGCTAACTTCAGAAAGGCTTTTCATGAGAAGGTTGGCCTCTAGGCAATGGATTCTTTGTCCATGGTAAGCCATGAAACTGGGCAGCTAGGTGATACAGTAGTTGGAGTGCTAGGTTTGGAGTCAGGATGACTTGAGTCATTCAGTTTCAGACATTTATTAGCTGTGTGACCCTGGGCAAGTCATTTAGCCCTGTTTGCCTTGGTTTCCTTCTCTGTAAAATGAACTGGAAAAGGAAATGGCAAATCACTCATGTCTCAGCAAATAAAACACTAAGTAGGGTCATAATCAAATATCACTAAAGCGACCGAACAATAATCCACAATTACACCTACATCTTGAACTGTACTGAGACCATTACTTCCCAGACTTTGTGGTTGGACTGATATGCACTGGATGGCTCATGATTAAGTCACTGTACCCCTCACATAACCCAGCTACATTGATTTCTGGTGAGGGATAATAAACTGTAATTCCCACTGGGCTCTTCTGATCTCCCAAACACATCTCTAATCCATTGGTCATTGACATGACATGATGTAATGGTTTGTTCAGAACGGTCATGTCTTGCCTATTGTCGACTTAAGGAACTTTAATTTATCAAAACATGGAGACCTAGAATATCTAAAATTGCTAGAAATGGGAATTTCTAAAGGAAAGACAAAAACATTAATGCAGGCCAGGCTCAAACCTTACCTCCTCCTCGGTGGCCTCCTTTGATAACTCCCATCTCCATGCAGTCTCCCTTCAATTTTCAATTCAACTTAATAAACACTTATTAAATACCAAAGATGTATAAGGTCGTGATCTTGAGGATAGGAATACAAAAATGAAAAATGACAGGCTCTACCGTTAGTCTAATGATATAAGGAAAAAAAATGAGCATTGAGATTGGTAAGAATAAGCCAAAAAAAAATTTTAAAAATGCACAATAATACAAAAAAAACTAATACAAATTAGAATATGATAAAATACATGGGAATGGTTTAGAGTGCCATGAGAGACTGGAGGAATGAAGGACTACTTCAGTCTAAGGAATCAAGGATGGCTTCATAGAAGGGATAACCCCTGAACTAGGTTTTGTATGGAAAGACTTCAGTAGACAGTTATCAGGGAAGCCCCACTCCTTTATTCTTATTACTAATTAATGACTGATTATTTACTTTTGTTTTCCAATAGTTTCATGTCTACTTTATCTCCCTGATTCCACTGAAAGCTCTTTAACTTGGGAATCTCTTTTATTTTGGACAGCTGCAATGAAAATACTTTGTAAATCTCAAAGTTCTCTAAATGAGTCATTGCCATCATTCCTATTAGCATTTGTTTGTAGTTAATATCCATGACAAAGATGAGGTGACTGAAGAATGCCTATTGCCCACATTATGATATGCAACGAGTTGGAAAACTTCAGGTTTGTCCATAAGTATGGGTGTCTGGGACAGGTGGTAGGAATGGACAATCGGTGCCCCAGAGTCAAATAGGAGGAGGAGAGAAGGCTAGATTTCCTGCAGGAAATCCCAAATCCTTTTAATGTACCAAGGTTTCATCCAGAAACAATGATACATAGTTTAATTATCATCATTCTATGAGTGTTGTTCATAGATCTGGAAGGGGAGGGGAAGAGCCCATTTGGTTCATCCCTCTCCTTTTACAAATGTCAAATATGAGGTTGTGACTTGCTCATGTCATCTGGGCAATAGATCCTTTAATACTATAATCAAACCTCTTTCTGGGAGCTATGAAACACCGTAACTTCAGAAAGAACAGAAATGCCAATCACAATGATGACAATGGAGAAGTTCATTGTGGGGGTAATTTGGTTCCTACCTATGATCAATAAAGAACTTTGAATAACAAGAGTAAATCATGGCACCAGGAAATATATGAAGACAACATAGATTGCTCATGTGATAAGAGCAAGCATTGACAGGGGGACAATTTGAGTGCTCCACTGGTATCTTGTTGAAAGTGCAAAGGCCTACAGGACATTGGGTGGCGTCCTGTTGCAAATTTAGAGGTCAACGATAAGAGTCACACAAGATGGCAAAGTGCAAGTAATTTGAGATTTACATCATCAGAGGAAATATCTAAGTCAAGTAAATGAAAGATTCAATTGATTCTGATTAATAACAATTTTGGGGGGGCAGCTAAGTGAAATAGTGGATAGAAGACTGGGCCTGGAGTCAGGAAGACTTGAGTTCAAATCTGGCTCAAGAGACGTATTACCTGTGTGACTTGGGCATGTTACTTAACCCTGTTTGTCTTGGTTTCCTCATCTATAAAATGAGCTGGAGAAGGAAATGGCAAAGTATTCTAGCATCTTTGCCAAGAAAACCCCAAATGGGATCACAAAGCATCGGGCATTACTGAAGCAAATGGACAACAACAATTATACATACATACATACATACATATATATATGTGTGTGTGTGTATGTATGTACATGTAGAAAGAGATATAGATATAGATATAAAATGCTTCCCAGTAGCAAGAACACCTATAGATGTGCTGTAGAAGAGACCATTGAGTCTGGAGATTCAAGCCCAAGCTCTGCCACGTATAATTGTCATTGGGAAGTCATCTAACTTCTGAAATCTAGTATTCTTTTCTGTAAAATGAGAAAAATACTTAGGGAGCTTACCAGGGCTATTGTGAAGGAAATGCTTTATAAATAGTACAGATCTATCTGTTGTCTACTTTTATATCTATCATCTCTTTATTTTCTGTCTATCTATCTATCTATCTATCTATCTATCTATCTATCTATCTATCTATCTATCTATGTTTGTTTGTCTGTCTGTCTATCTTTCTCTTCTTATTATCTATCATTCACCCGCCTATTTTTCTATCTACCTATCATCTATCTATCTGTCATCATCCATTCAGCTAACTAGGGGCAGCTAGGTGATGCAGTGGATAGAGAACCAGTGCAGGTCAGAGTCAGGAGGACCTGAGTTTATAACTCACCTCAGACACTTGACACTCACTAGCTGTGTGACCTTGGGTAAATTACTTAACTCCAATTGCCTCATCCTGGGTCATCTCCATTTATCCTGATGAATATCTGGTCACTGGATTCAGATGGCTCTGGAAGAGAAGTGAGGCTGGTGACATGCACAGCCCTCACTCACTCAAAACAAAGTGAAGTGCAAGTTATGTCATCATTTCTCTGATGGCATGGTCTTCTTCAGCAACCAAGGACGAACACACACACATGCGCGCACGTGCGCACACATTCAGCTAACTAGTTAGCTATATTTTTGATTTGGACCTGTGATAAAATTTGAGTACAAAATTTTCAGTAAAGAAACTATGCCCACTGGTAACACCTAATCTATAATATATGTAAATGACGGAGTTGTCTGGATCACTGAAACATTAAGTGATTTTACCATGGTCACTTAGTTGGTAGGTAAGGGGCAGCCAGGTGGGAGCAGTGGATAGAGCACTGTGCCTGGACTCAGAAAGACTGAGTTCAAACCTGGATTCAAATACTCTCTAGATGTGGCAAGTCACTTAACCCTGTTTGCCTCAGTTTCCTCATATGTAAAATATGCTGGAGAAGGAAATGGCAAACCATGCCAGTATTTTTGCCAAGAAAACCTCAAATGAGGTCACAAAGAGTTGGACATGACTTAGAAACAACTGAATAGTAACATGAGAAATAAAAGTAAAACTTAGTCTTTCTGACTCTGAAGGTTGACCCTCTAGAGACTACTGCATGATGCTTCTATATACATGGATCTATATACATATATATATATATATATATATATACATATATACATGAAAGTTATCATCCTTATTGCAGGCACACAAAATGTTCTGATTGATTTATTGATCCTTACTCATTTCTACCTCTGCTGACTGCTCCTTTAAGAACTGAGCTTGTTAAAATTTCCAGACCAAATAACCCAGTGGATTTACCTTGTACTTTTGCAAATCACCCAGGGCTCAAAAGCTCAAAAATCATGCATCACATAATTAACTGAAAGCCACGAATAGCTATGCTTTCCCTAAACATAAGGTTCATTTCCAGGACAATGAATGAGAGAGGCTGCCATTTATAAACAGATAATGAAGTCAGTCAGCAGCCGTTCGAGATGAAATAAACAGCAAAATGTCAGTGGTCTCACAAAACTGAAAGGTTTTCCAGGCTAAGAAAGGAGTTGTGCTTTTTAAAGGAAGTTTGCCATAGATGGAGATGTTACTGAGTTTATATTCTTGAGTGAATCACTAGTAAGAAAGCGAGCCTATGAAGTGATCAGAGTTGATAACTGAATATTTTGCCTAGGGTCGAGGAGGTAACCTACATAGGGTTATCTAGCATTCCAACATCAATCTCCTCTCCATTTACATAGACTCTATGTTTGAAATCACTTCATTTCTTCTACTGAATGATAGCTAATCAGATTTCTTTCAAATATCTCCCCTCCACCCCTCTCCAGTCTGTCTTCTGCCTGGCTATCAAATTGCTATTCCTAAAGCATAAATCTGACCTGTTATGCCCCCATTTTAAAAAAAGGGAGGGGGCAGAATGGTGTAGTCAATGGATAGAGAGTTAGACTTGTAGTTAGAGGGATCTGAATTCAAATCCTACCTGAGACACTGACTAGTTTTGTGACCTCATGAAGGTTGAGTTTTTCTAGCCTGCACATAGCCATGCTTGCTAAATTCACTTTTGGCAATACCCAAAGTAGTTATGAATCTCCAAATTTTATCCTGTCCCTAAGTAGCTATCCGAAAGCAAGGAAAAATCTAACCTCTACTTGCAGCCCTCTCACAATAGGTGACTACTTCCTCTTTGAAAGGTCACTTAATGACTTCATAAATTTACCCAGTCTGCTTGGCAGATCCAATATAATTATGGATATTTTTAGTGTGCAGTACTTCCCATACTCTCCCCTCTCTTCTTTTCCTTGACCCTACAGGTGTCTGTCAGTCAGAATAGTTCCTCATTTGTTACTGGGGAAGCTAGGTGGTGCAGTGGATAGAGCACCAGTGCAGGAGTCAGGAGGATTTGAGTCCAAATCTCACTTCACACACTTGACACTCAGTTGTGTGACCTTGGACAAGTCACTTAATCCCAATTGCCTCATCCTGGGTCATCTCCAGTCATCCTGATGAACATCTGGTCACTGGATTCAGATGATTCTAGATGACAAGTGAGGCTGGTGACCTGCACAGCCCTCCCTCACTCAAATCAAAGTCAGGTGCAAGTCATGTCATTAGTTCTCTGATGGCATGATCTTCTTTGGCAATGAAGGACAAACACACACCTTTGTTACTACAAATGTGAGTGTGACTATCTAGAACTTCAGAAGCAGGGGTAGACCATTTAAATTTTTTAGAATTAAAAATATTATGAACTTAATAATTACATGAACACTTCGACATATAAAGAATACAAAAGGAGGATTGTGTGAAACCATGTACTTCCATCACATACGTTTTTAAAAGTATACATATAACTCAACACAGAAGTATCACAGGCTCATATGCTTAGTATTGAAATGGACCTTAGAGCCATCAAATGGAATCTCTTCATTGTATTTAGATGTTCCAAAGCCTTAGAGCAGTTTTCAGTTTTAGTAGTTACTTTAGGGACACCATACACATACAAGAACCTAAAAAAGGTTGAGTGATTTGCCCAGGGTCACATAGGGACTAAGTTTCTGGGGTAGGATTTAAACTTAAGTCTTCCATACTCTAAGCCCAGGACACTATCCACTGAACCACATAGTTCATCTGCTTCTTTCTGCCCACTTCAGTGCATTTTTAAACGTTTCACTGATGCATTTTGTAAGAGCTGGAACAGTATGTGATCATTAGCTATTAGTCATATAAAATTGTGCTTCCCCCTCAAAAACAAATTACCTTGTATTTATTTTGCATATAGTTACTTGTGTGTATAAGCTCCTTGGATAGAAACTATATCATTTTTGTTTTTCTAACCTCATCATTGACAGTGCCTGGCACATAGTAGGCACAATAAATGCTATTTCATTGCCTCCATTCATGAGCATTTATCAACCTTAATTTTGCATCTTCCATATCATTGTGCCTTTCTATAGAAGTTGTTTTGGGATCCTGAACCACAGTCTTTGATGATGACTTTGGTGTCCTTTTTCCTTGCTTCTCCTTTCTTCTTCCATTTCTTCAAATTCTTTTTCTTCCTCTCCTCCTCCTCCTTTTTCTCCTTCTATTCCTCTTTCTCCTCCTCCTCCTTCTTCTTTACTTTCTTCTCCTTCTTTTTTGCAGTAGTTCATATGTTGGCTGGTTGGTTGCTTGCTGTCCTTCATTTTCGAAGATGACCAAAACGACATCACTACGATAAAGTCAAGTTTCAATGTGCCCAACTGTGGCTGATCAGACCAATAGGAGTTCAGAATGCTCTACCACAGCTTGGGCACAGATAGTTCATGTGAATATTTGGGATGGTTACCCCAAATTTGTACATCCTATGTTTCCTTTGTGCTGTCTCACTTCTGCTTTGCTCACAGAGCACAGTACCCTTTCTGATGTGGGCATGCCATGCTGAGTGGTCTTGTGCCAGTGTCTCCCATGTTGCATAGTCAAATCCAAAGCTCTTGAAAGAGACCTTGAGAGTCCTTGTATCACTTCTTCTGACCTCCATGTGATCACCTGCCCCAAGTGAGTACTCCATAAAATAGTCTTTTTGGAAAGTATACATTTTTCATTCAAACAATATGACCAGTCCATTGGAGTTGTGCCCTCTGAAGCGTAGTTTGAATGCTTGGCAGTTCATATGTATATAGAACTCTCCGGATACAAAGCCTTTTGCCTAGCTTCTTTTGTTTTACATAATAGTTCCCTCAGATAGACAGTTCAAATGTTACTGCCCCCATTTTAGAGATAAGGAAAAGGAGAGTGGAGAGATAAGACCTATGTAGTTAAATTAATGAATCATAAATTGTTACAGACAATTCCAGCAACCTCTCTCTGCTTTTCATTTATACCTTTTGACAGAGTGCATTCAAAAGTAATGACATGTGAAACTCAATTAATTAGTACTTAAGAATCTGCAGCCTCATGTAATTATCAAATTGTTTCACATGGTAATTTTATCTGTCCAACAAGATTTTAATTTCTGAAAGGGAGGAGCCACATCTAACTGTCCTTCAGGATCCTCCACATATCTGGCTGGGCTTCAGCTCATTAGATCCTACTCTTCAGCACTATCTCTCCTTAAACTTTTGGAACCCATGATGTCTTCATCATCAAATCCAATGGCTTTCTTTCTAGCCTCTCTCTCTTCTTTCTTCTGTGGCATTTAATACCATGGTCCATGCTCTCCTTTGGAATAGCCTCTCCTTCCTCGGTTTCTCAGATACCATCTTTGTTAGGAGTGTAGATCACTATAACAGCACCAAGAGATATGATCCATTTCATGCTTTGTTTTCCCCTATAATTCTTTGCATTTCATTTATAAAGAAGCCAGTTAGGTTGTGCAGCGGATAGGGTGCCAGGGCTGGAATCAGAAAACTGAGTTCAAATGTGACCTCAGACATTTATCAGTTGTATGACCCTGGGCAAATCACTTAACTTTTATCTACCTCAGATTCCCCATCTGTAAAATGGTCAATACAATAGAATCTACTTCCCAGCATTGGGAGATAGTATTTGTAAAAGTTCTTAGCCCAGTTCTTGGCAATAGTAGGTTTATAGAAATCCTTTTCTTATTATCATCACATGATAGGCACTTAATAAATGCACGTTTCCTTCTTTCCTTTTCTATCCTACAACTGCCCAAAATGAGAAGGGGTATAGTTGTGACTCGAGGGAGTTAGATATATTTGAGCCTAGGTGCTCTCCTCTTACCATTTTGATACAAAAACCCCTAAAATATTATTGACAGTGACAACATTTCTAATGTGTCTGTATAGCACTTGAAACTTTGCTAAACTCACCACAGATATTATCTTATTTGATTCTCCCAAAACAATGAGAAGTAAACAAGATAAGCACAATTATTCCAATTTTATAGATAAAGAAATTGAGGTTCCTAGGGTTAAGTGGTTGGCTCATGTTCACAAAATTAATGTCAGAAGCATTAAAACCTAATTCTCTTCTCAGATTCAACACTAAGAGCAGACAGGAAACAGAAACAAACCCAGTCACAAGCTGTCTCTCTTTGTATATATAATAATCCCTGACTGGATTCACATTTCCTAATGCAGATTTTCTACAAGCACTTATAGAAATAAACAATTTAAGGTCATGACTTAAGGACCATAATTACCTCTTCTTCCACACTAGGCAAACAGCATAAAAGGCTCCCTCAACTTTTTAATGATGAATTCAGCTAAATTGAAGTGGGATTAAGAAAGAGCTCAGAGTACAAGGGCCTTATAGGGTGAGTGAAAGAGATTCTGGGACATGGTAAGCCTAAATTGTTGTATCCCAGGGAAGGGGAAGGGAGCAAGGAGGGTTAGGCTGGGAGGAGTTCACCTGAAGAGTAGTTACTAGGGGAAGGAAGTGAGCCACCTTAGAGCTTCCCATTTATACTAATTATTCTGGCTAATCATATGCTGGCATGGAAACAATTGTTTCTGCTTGCTAAGGGGATACAAATGTTCTTAGCATCCTGGGACAAAGCCTTAGTTATGGAATACTGCTATGCCATAAGGATGATGAGCAGGTTGATTTTTAGATAAACATGGAAAGACTTGCATGAAATAATGCAGAATGAAATGAGCGGAGCTAAGAGAACGTTGTATACAGCAATAGCAATATTGTTCAAAGAGTAACTGTGAATGGCTAAGTTATTCTGAGTATTATAAGTACTCAGATCAACTAAAAAGGACCTATGAAGGAAGATGCTATCCGCCTCCAGAGAAAAAATTGATAAAGAGAAGTTGCATAGTATGGTTTTACACACACACACAGACATATATACACACGTGTGTGTATGTATACATACACACACATATACTTATATACATATTTCTATGTCAAATTGTGGTCTCTAGTGACGGAGGATGAAAACAGCTTGGAACTTGAAATGTAACAAAAATTTTAAATAAATACTTTTATTAATTAAATAGCTTTATTATTAAAAAGTTGGAAGGTATCTCAGTAGTATCAAAAGAACAAATCCCTCTACAATCTTAATTTCAAGTCTACCCATCAAGGGAAACATTATCTCATGAGCAAAGAAGCTAACCAAGGAGAGATTACTTTGCTCTGTGGAGAGATCACTGAAAGATCAAAACAGCTAAAAGAGAGGACTGAGCATTTAACCTGAACTGTTCCTTAGCCAAGATCATTCTTTCCAATCTCCTCACTCTGGTTTTCTTCTAAAGGACACAATTCAGCTCAGAGATTATACAAAAGGGTTTTCAAGGACTCCTCCTGTCTGATTGGAACCTTATAACTATTGGCAGTCACATCCTTAGGATCTTTATCCTCTACAGATTATAGTCAGCTCTAAATAGCTCAGGAAAAGAGAAGCATTAGCCATTGAACAAGATGCTGTTATTTACACAGGAAGAGAAAACAAGCAAAAGCTCTGGCCAGCCTGAGCTTGGGCAATGTTTACAGATGGTGGATGCTTCAGCTTTAGCTAAGTTCTCTGGCTGTGCCTTGTTCCTATAAACTCCAGCTTTTAAAACTTTTCATTCACCTGAGCTTTCTTGAGTTAGAGACAGAAGTGGAGTGGGGTTCTTATCGTTTTGTTTTCTCAGTGAATGACATTTTCCAGACCTGGAAGATGGCCTGAGAGGATCAATAGATCATGCAGTCGATAGAGCTCTGGACCTGAAGTCAAGTAGATTGGCATTGAAAACTAGCCTCAGAAACTTATTAGCTTTGTGGTCTTGGGAAAGTCACTTAACATCTGTCTGCCTCAGTATCTTCATCTATAAAATGGGGATAATAATGACACCCATCTCTCAGAGTTCTCAGAGTTGATGTGATGATCTGATGCGAAAATATGTGGAACTAAAATCACTATATAAAGTATTATGTAAATTGTTAGTAATAGCAGTAAATGCTTAACCAAGAATCCCATTTAGAGCCCATAAGACAAGCACCATAGTACAACAGAAAGAGCTCTAGATTTGGAGTCAGAGAGCTTAGGTCTGAGGATTTGGCACTGCCACTTAATCTGGCCTTCATTTGGGACAATTCACTCTGTTAAAAGTGAAAATGATGTGTTGAAATCCTGCCTCTGCTTCCTATGTGACCTTAGTTAAGTTTCCTTCTCAGGGCCTCATTTTCCTCATCTGTAAAATGAGAAGGTTGGACTAGATGATCCCTAATGTCCTTTCTGGTTTTCTAGGTCTAGGAAGCTTTGATTGCAGCCCTTGCATAGAACACTCCAGTGAGGAGGAGCTCACTGTTTCCTAAGGCAAATCTTGTTACCTTCGGTCTGTTCTAATTGTTAAAATGTCATAATAGAGTACTGGACTTGGACTCAAGAAGACCTGAGTTCAGATCCTGCCTTAGATACTTTCTGGTTCTGTGACCCTGAACAAGTTGTTTAATTTCTGTCTGCTTCAGTTTCCTTATCTATTAAATGAGTAATATAATAATATCTCCCTCCCAGAGTTTTGTAAGGATAAAATGAAATAATACTTCTAAAGTGCTTTGTTAACATTAAAGCACTATATAAATGCTAGTTATTTTTTTTCTTAAATGAAGCCTAGCTTTTCTTCTGTTGCAACTTCTACCTTTTCTCCCCTAGCCTCTTAATTCTGCTCTCTAGGGACAAAGAGAACATGCCAAAACCTACTCCCACATAACAGCTGTTCTAATACAGCTTTTGTTCGCCTCTCCTCAAATGTTCCCTCATTGTCCTTCAACCTAAGGATGTTTTACTGCTTCAACTAATCAGCTCAGTCCTCCTTAACCTCAGTTTTCTCACCTGTAAAATCAGGCAGTTGGCGGTCGCTAAGGATCTCTAAATGTATGATTTTTTGAACACCTTATGCATCTTGGTTTCTAGTTCTCTTTTTTAAAACTTTCTTTTCTTTTTAATTTTTATTTCTTTATTTTTAGTTTACAACATTGAGTTCCACAAGCTTTTAAAAAAGTCCTCCTACCTTCTAGGCTGCTCTCCTTTGGATGCTCTCTTGGTAAAGTCTTTCCTAAGCAGACACAGGAAGAGTTGGCCATAGGGAGATAATGACTGTTAGTCAGTCAATAGATAATTACTAAGCATCTCCTATGTGTCAAGAACATAGAGAGGCAGCTGGATGGTGCAGTGGAGGGAATGCTGGACTTGGAATCAGGAAGGTCTGAGTTCAGATCTGACCTCTGAAACTCACTAGCCACGTAACTTTGGGCAAGTCACTTAACCTTATTTGCCTCAGTTTCCTCATCTGTAAAATGAACTGGAGAAGGAAATAGGAAACTACCCCAAGATCTCTACCAAGAAAATCCCACAAGGGGTCATGAAGAATCAGAAATGATTGAATGAGTAACCATATGTCAGGCACCGTACCAAGTGCCAATCATACAAAGAAATGCAAAAATCTTTCCCAACCCTTGAGGAGCTCTCATTCTAATGGGGAAGACAGAAAAGAAAAATATGTAGCAAGAAGATTTATACAGAATAAATAGGGAATAATTGTTAGAGGAAAGGCACTAGAATTAAGAGAGATTGAAAAAGACAGGGTGAGATAGGAAGTAGAATTCATTGCGATAGAAGGTAGGATTTAATAGTAAGTGCTAGCATTTTTGTAGCATTTACAATTTATCAAGTACTGTACTAAGCACTTCACGAATTTTATCTGATTTGATCCTCACAGCAATCCCGGGAGGTGGGTACTCTCATTATCTTCATTTTATAGGGGAAGAAACTGAGACAAAAGACTTTAAGTGACTCACCCAAGGTCACACAGCAAAGATATATCTGAGACTGGATTTGAATTAGGGACACTCCAATTCTAGGCTCAGTGTTTTATCTACTGAGTCACCTAGCTGCCTCAAGGCTGGAGAAGCCAGAATGGGGAGATGAAGAGGGAGGACATTCCAGATAGGGGGGGCAATTCAACTCTCAAATAAAGAGTTATAGACTACAAAAGCAGAGGGGATATTGCCTCAGATGGAATAATAGATGCTTGAAGATGATAATTGATATCTATAAGATGATTGTCACTAACAAAATGCTCCTTTCCCTTCACAGTCTCCCTTCTTAAACTAGCTCCTTTACTCTCAGATTACTGCCCATTATACTGTATGGCATCTCCCCCCATTATTAGAATGTAAGCCCCTTGATAGCAAGGATTTTGTCTTCCTTTGTATCCCCAACACTTACTTAGCACATTGCCTGACACTGCAGAAAGCACGATAGGAAGTACACTGACTAATGAATTACTTTTTAACTATTAACCCATTTGATTCTCATGCCAACCCTGCCCAAGAAAGGTAATCAAATGTCAGAACCATTGCTCCAGGTAAGTCTTTAAACTGATTAATTAAGCTGATCTAATGGATACCAGTTCCGGTTGGGGAAGTGAATCCCATGACTGTCTGAAGAATTTATTTTATCATCTTCAAGAAATACTATGTTGCGAAAGATCACACCCTTCTATGACCAATTAATGTTTATTTTTCCCGTGTTTAATATTGTGGTTGGTTCTTCCTTTCAAAGTTCATATTCTACATTGTAAGCAGTAACAGTAACATTGTGCAATGATCAACAATGATAGACTTATCTCTTCTTAACAATATAATGATCTAAGATAATTCCAAGGAATTCATGATGGATAATGTTGTCTACATCCTGAGAAAGAACTATGAAGTCTGAATGCAGATAGAAACATACTATTTTCTCTTTTTTCTTTCTCATGGTCTTTCCCTTTTGTTCTGATTCTTCTTTCACAGCATGACTAATATAGAAATACATTTAATATGATTGTACATATATAGCCTATATCAGATTGCTTGCCATCTTGGGGAGGGGGGAGGGAAGGGAGAAAAAAACTGGAATGCAAAATCTTAAAAAAGTGAAAGTTGAAAACTAACTTTACATGTAATTGGAAAAAAATACTATCAGGTGTACAAAAATAAAACAAAATTAAGAAATTAAAATTTTAAAAAATAACAAAGTACATATTCTAGTATAAACCATACACTTTCAAGTACCCAGTTGGATTTTCCTGTTTTTTCAATCTAACAGGATACACATATAGATATATTTTTTAAAGTAGTGAGTGAGTTAGGGACCATTCACATTATGATTCCCATTTTATAGATGGGGCCCAGAGAAGCAAAGAAGGAATGGCATTTCCCAGATAACTCAGGTAATAAGTAGCAGAGCTGGAATTCAAACTCACACCTCTGACTCCAAATGTAGTTCCATGAAAGGACCCAAAAAGTAGACATCTGGAGCACAAAAATGGTGGTGAATAAAGTACCTCATTCATTCGTAGATTAGATCACCAAACTCTAGAGGTCTAACAATACCTAGAAGCAAGAGCAGTGAATGCGGAGCCAGGGAACCCGGCTGTTGCATAACAGCAGCAGCAGCTGCAGCTTGCAATATTTGAAAACTTGTCAAAATGTCCCCTAGTTAGTCCAACTTCCCTCTTCTCTTCAATTAGTTTATTTACCTAGGACTCTCCATGTATTCAGCAGCCTTCTTACACTGTATTTTTGACCAATAGATCATAAGGCTTTTCCAGGATTCAATTCAGTAAGCATTTATGATGCACCTACTATGTACCAGGCACTGGGCTAAACTCTGGGACATTGGGTCAAGTACTAGATTTTGAGGTGTCATTTGTTACCAAGAATAGATAATATTTGACAGTGTTTTCTGAAGGCAATTCAACAGATATATACCAAGCTCTACATGTTAAGCATTTGGGAGGATGCAAAATATCTTGGGATCTGGTCTTCACCATCATTGAGAGGTGTGTGTGTGTGTGTGTGTGTGTGTGTGTGTGTGTGTGTGTGTGTACATGTGCCTATAAGTTAGAGTAAAAGCCAAGAGTAGAATCCAGGTCTCCTGTGTCTCCATCATTTCTTTGATATCATAGCAATTTATACTCCTCTCTATAAAGATTGAAATGAACAATCACGTGCCACACACAGGAAAGAAGTTGGGACCTGACATCAAGAGACATGGATCCAAAATCCCACTTACTATCTCTGTGACAAGTCATCCTATTCCTCTTAGCCTTCCTTCTCATCTGTAAAATGGGAATAAATAATACCTGCACTATCTACCTCACCTGTTGTGGGAAAAGTGTTTCGTAAATTTCAAATATAAGCATGAAAACTTACAAGGATGTGTGGAAGCTAGGACTTAAACTGATATCTATGGATTCCAGATGAAGGTCCTCAGCATTTGGCATAAGGCATCATGCTGAACTTGTGCATGCTTTCATTAAAGGAGAGCATGATTCAGTGGACAGAGAGCTTTGGAGTAGAATTAGAGGCTTTGAGGTTAAGCCCTGGCTAAGCTCCTTTATTACCTGTGTGACTTTGGGCAAAGTCACTTAATCTATCTGGGTCTCAGTCTTATCATATGTAAAAATGACTAGGTTGAATTAGGTGATCCCTGAGGTCCCTTCTAGTTCTCTATCTGTGCTGTTATGATCAAATGCAGCTTTATTAACCAGAAGGTCTCCCAGGGTAGGGACACGAGAAATGGTTAACACTGTGTGGAGTCATCAGATTAGGGTTTGGCCAGGAAAGGAGAGAATTTTGAAGAGTCTGAATCAGGCAAGGAGTCAATAAATATTTATTAAGCACCTCTATGTGCTGCATATTGTTCTAAGCATTGCAGATACAAAGAATGGTAAATGACAGCTCCTGACTGAGTAGCTCATAGTATAAAGGAGGAGACAGGATGCAATCAACTATGGATAAAAAAGTTCTGAAGAAGATTTGGGAAAGGAGTAAAAGAGACGATGCCAGGATTCAAGTGGAGAGTACAGAAGGTTATTGAAGTGTCTGGGAACTTAAGGGATGAAATTACTGAAAAACAAATGGGAAAAGGGATGTTCAACAGAGACACCACCTGGCAGAGTGGAAGGAATAGGACTTGGGACTGGAAACTTCTGGTGTCCTAACCATTTACCTAAACTGTGATTGTGAACAAATTCCTTCAACTTTCTGGGCCTCAGTTTCCTCATCTATTAAAGAAGAGGAGGGGAAAGTTATTTGGCCCACAGCTGAGTAGGAGGAAGCATAACTAGACTACATTGACCTTTAATATGTTTTGTATGGTGCTGGTCAATCATTTTTAGTCAATATTTATAAAGAAACTTCTATGTACTAAATGCAGAAGATACAGGAAAAATCAAAAGAGAGTCCCTGTCCTTGAAAAACTGACAATTTAAACCTCCACTATTTTTAGTTCTCTTTTCTTTGTGCTGGTTTACTCATCTTGTTTCATGCAGGCCTCCCTACCCTACTCACTCTCACTTTTGGATGATTTCATCTCAGATTCCTTATAGGATTTTCTAATTAACTATCTGGATTGTGTGGAATGGAAAGTTTTGAACCAGGGCACCTGGGTTCAAATCATGGCTAGGCTCTGTATTAGCTGTGTAACTTTGGGTAAGTCCATCATTGTGGAGTTCAGTTCGCTCATCCATAAAATGAGGGGAAAAGGTAAATCCTGAAGATCCCTCTCAGCATGAATTTATGTGACAATACATAACCCTGCAGGCCATGTAGACTTCCAGCTTTTACCTCAGTTTAACTGTGTGGTTTACTTGTATCTCATCTTGGAACAACTTCCAATTTCCTCCCCTCATCATTCCTCTGCCTTACTGTTCCTCCAGATCTGTTCATTTCTACTGCCTGTTAGCAGACCTTGGCTCCCTTCCCTCTGACAAGAATAAAAATCTCCCAAGCCTTGCCAAACAAGGAAACTACTACCTAGAAACTCATGAGCAAACAAATAATATTACCTGGATATAACTAAAAAGAATCTTCATATCAGGAGTTCTTAATTTTATATCCTAGACCCGTTTGACAATCTGGGGAGGGCTATCAGTCCGTTCTTGGAAATCATGGTTTATTGCTTACATTCGTAATTGGCAGAAATGCTAAATTTCAGTTAGAATTTAGTGTAACAAGTGGAGTATTTTTCTTTCTTAATTCACGTTTACAGACCCCTTAAAATCCTGGACTGCTTCTGACAACTGAAGAATCAACACGCTCCTGGCCCCAGGGCCAGTGGACTTTCCACTATGGAACTGTTCCACTTCTACTGATAGAATCACACTAGTGCTTCTAGGTATTTCATGGAAGATAGTGGCAGGGGAGGACTGAAATGATGTTGGGAGACTTGGATGTCTCTCTACTAAATGGACAAGGATGGGCAATGAATAACGCGATTGAATTCAAGGAGATGAATGTGATCTCATAAAAACTACTAAGATTTAGTCGGATGGACCCAAGATTTCATTAGAATGGTCCCATTTGTTCAAATGGAAGAGTACTCAATGGACAATGTACTAGGGCAGCATCATACAGCAAAAGGATGATCCTTCACGGAAATATGCAAACCTTCTAAGACAGCATGGAGGAGGATGTTTGGGTAGAAATAAAGGGAAGGATAAAAAGACAAAATGTTGTGTTGGGTGGGTAATAAAGCTCATTCTTTCCCTTGAAAATCTCTTTGTGTAGTGGAAAAGAAATGGAAACTAAGTGGGTGTCCCTCAGTTGGAAGATGGCAGGACAAATTATGGTATATAAATGTAATTGAATGCTATTGTGCCATAAGAAATGATAAAAGGGATGAGTTCAGAGAAACTTCGGAAGACTGTGATATGGACTAAATATACAAGATGAGACACATTTTGGATATGGGCAATAAAGGGATTTATTTTGCTTGACTATGTACATTTGTTACAAGGGTCTTGTTTTTGTTATTCTTTGTTTCTCATTGAGGGAGGAGGAGTAGAAGAAAATAGAAGGGAAGAAAATGAATGCTCAATAATTAAAAATAAGTTTAATGACAAAATCCCTTACCTGGGCCCCCCAGTGTGGGGGGTCAAGAGTTAGGGAGGAGGAAAAATAAATGTTGGTTAATTGAAAAAAAATTAAGTAATAATGAAGTTCACCAGAGCAACTGAATCTGAGGTTAAGATTTCTTAATCCCAGCTTTGATATTTTTACCTACTCTGTGGCTGCAGGTGAGTCTCTACTTATATGTCTCAATTTTCTCATCTCTAGAATGGGAATAATATTTGTACTTGGTACCTCATTGATTTATAGTTAAGAAAATATTTTGTAAACCTTAAAACACTCTGTGAATGTGAGTTAATATAATTTATAAATTGTTTCACAAGGCACAGTTACTGGTTGCCTCATGTGAGAACAATCTGGAATAATTTTCTATTCATTGCCTCTGTCCTACTTAGTATTTTCCTTTAAAGGGAAAAAAAAAGAAAGAAAGATTCAGGGCAGAGTGTTCCCTGGCCTAGATCTCCCTGTTTCAAGACTCTTGATATGACCCATGTCCCTAAGTACTCTGCTCTGAAGTGGTCAGCATCTTTACACAAACAGGGATGAGCTGGTTTTCTCAAGAAATCTATTTTTCCTGCTTCCTGGGGTCTATAGACCCAGGTGTCACTGGAAGAGTGAGAGGGAACATATTTACAACAAAGAAAAGAAAATACCCGTTTACATAGCATACATTCACTGGGTAGTCTCAGATGGATTTTAGAAAGGCAAAGATATATCACATCTGGAGACATGCCCATTTCTTCAACATCCTCTTTTTTCTCCCTTCCACCCTACACCTTTCTTCCATCTATGCCTCTTAGTGTCTTACCAATCTTTCAATGTACAGCTCCAACATCTCCCCCAGGAAACCTAGATGGATCATGGCCTCCTCTTAGCCCCCATTGGAAATGATCATTTCCTTAGATGATAATATCACTTTATACATCTCTTTATATCCATATAAACCAAAAAAATATGAAAAATAAAATGTCAGGGGTCTATATACCTATTTACATTAGTTTATCTTTATCTATATGTATGTATGCATCTATACCTAAAAATATTTCTTTATGTATACCTATCTATCTATCTATCTATCTGTCTATCTATTCTAAGTTATCCTCAACAATAAATTAAGTTTCTGGGAGGCAAGGACCATGTTTTATTAATCTTTGTACCTTGCCTTCAGGGCCTTGCACAGCGTATGAAAACCAAGAATTCACACTTACATAGCATTTTCAAATTTGCAAAGTACTTGCGTTATAATAACCTGGAATCTTAGGGAAGTTGATGCCCTGCCTCAGGACCCCAGAGACCTAAAAGAGGACAAGACCAAGATTTGGGAGGAAGGAAAGGGGGGTAACCTTGGACATAATCAATCAGAACAAACACATTGGACTCTATGTTTGGAGGAATCCAGCACAACAGGCTGAATCCAAAGCCTCCATTTCCGGATTGTCCTTGACCACAAAATCATAAAACCTGTGACCCAAGAGGGTCCTAAGGAGTAGGAGGCAGCACAGGGGCAACTATCAGCTAACAAATAATAATTAGAGGTCTTGGGTTCAAATATTACTTCTGCCACTTACTACTTGTATGTCTTAGGATAGATAATTTTATTTTTGAAGCCTTGGATTTCCTCCTCAGTAAAAAGAGACAATCAGGCTAGTTGGCCCCTAAAGGCCCTTTCCAATTCTAAACCTTTTCATAGTCCATGTTGACCATGTAAGCCATAACAGTTTACTAGTGGTTGCCATGACAACTGTTATCTGTGAGAACAAACCAAAAAATGAAAAAAAAGTTCTCATCATTCAGCTCAAATTCAACCATTTTTTTTAAAAATCCACTGTTTATCAGATACAGTGATGAGGACTGGGATACAGGGATGAAAAAAAGGAAACAGTTCCTTCCTTGAGAAACAGTCCCTAGTATGATTTACAAATAGGGAAACTGAGACACTAAAAAGGACAGTGAACTAGTGATTAAGCCCAAGAGAAAATCAAACATTTATCTCACTTTCCCACATGGACACTTATAACTAGATTGCATGTAGAGAAAAACTTTGAAGAAAGTGGAGAGGGAAAGCAATTAGGACTTCCCTAAAGTACAGTTTTAAGTACATTCAGGAGAATGCAAACTGAGGGCAAACATGAGTTTATTTGTCTTTGCATCCCCAGCCCCAAACACAGTACCTGGCACACAGCATTATTGTTATAAATATGTGACTCAAATGTCATTAATGCAAATATCACTGTCCTCATTTTACAAATAAAAATTCCAGATCTCTGAAAAGCTAAATTCCTCACTCTTGAGCACATAGGAAATAAGTGAAAGAGGAAAGATTGAAACCCATATGACTTAACTTCATGTCCAATATCTTATCTATTAGATTGACTTGAGTACAATGAGCCCTTAAGAAATGATGGCTAAATTAATTACTTTTAAGAAAGATAATAAGACAATCACAAGAACTTATTAAGCATGTGCTTTGTGCTAAGTGATGGAGACACAAAGAAAGGTAAAAATATTTCCTGCCATCAAGGAGCTCATAGCCTAATGGGGAGTCACCATACAAATAGCTAAGTGCATACAGAATATATATATCGTATACATAGAAGGCACACTGAAAGTGAGGGGCAGGCAAGGAGAAAGGGACTCCTGACAAGGGTCTCTTGGCAGAAGGTGAAATTGGAGCTGAACTTTGAAAGAAGTCAGAGAACTACAAAGACAGATGTGAGGAAGGAGAACATTCCAGGCAGGGGATAGCCAGGGAAGAGGTGAGCTAAGTTAGAATATGTCAAGAAAAGATCCATAAGGATGATGGGGAAATTGGAAATAATGTTTTATGAGGAAGAGTTGATTTTGCAGGGGAAGAGACACAATTCAGCATAGGACATAGGATGCTGGACTTTGAGACAAAAAAAAAAAACCCAACTCTAGTTTACAAGTCATCTCACAGGCTTGCTGGTTCTATTACCCTAAACAAATCACTTAACTTCTGTCGGTCTTAGTTTCTCCCCCTGTAAAATGAGAGGACTGAATGCAATGGTCTCTAATTTCCCCCCTAGCTCATAAACTTGGGATGCTTAACTTTCAGATAAGAAGAATGTCGGTAAACATAATACTCGTTTTCAAATATTTGAAGGCATATCTGTCTGTTTGCCCTGTCTTGGGCAAGTCTAGGTCACTCAGATTCACTGGGCCTTGGTTTCCACATCTTTAAAATGAAAAAAAGTTGGACTAGATGATCTCTGATATCTTTTCCAGTAGTACAATTCTATGGTCCTTTGTGGATTGATTTCATTAATAATTCATGCTGGGATCAGAAGATTTATAATATGGATGGAACCCAGAGATCATTTAGGACAATAGTTCTCAAAATATGGTCTGTAGATGCCTGTAGGTTCCCAAAACCCATTCAGGGAGTATGTAGGATCAAAACAATTTTTACAATAACCCTAGGAGATTGTTTTCCATTAAAAATGCACTTTGCTTTTCCATGAGGTCATATTTTCTTCATATACTTTAATCAAAACAATATAATGATAGATTAAATGCAGAAACAGATATGAGAATCTAGTTCTATTAACCTAGATATTAAATAAATTTACAAAAATATAATATATATATAACAATTCCACTTTTCTCAATTTTTTTTGGAAAATATATTGATTTCATTTTTATAAAAAAGTTATATATACTGATATGTAATTGATTTGTTTTTCATATCAATTAAATACCTCAAAATTTATCAGTTTTAATTTTTAATACAGTTAATATTTATAGATATGTCACATATACAAACACTCTGGGGATGTCCTCAATAAATTTTTAACAATATAAAGGTGTTTTGGGGGGGCAGAGTCAAGATGGCAGCATAAAAGCAGGGACCTGCTAGAGTTCTTCCCCCAACCCCTAAAAAATAACCTGTAAAAATGACTCTAAAATTCTAGAGCAGCAGAAGCCATAAAATAACAGACTGAAGCAAATTTCCAACCCAGGAAAATCTGGAAGGTCGACCAGAAGGGTCTATAGCACCAAACTGGGAGTAGAGCCTTGTTATGAGCCACACTGGGCAACTACAGAGCTTGAGCAGACCTTAAGGGACTGAATCTCTGGCAGCTGCTATGATTTTCCAGATTTCTCAACCCACAAATGCCAAAGACAGCTCTGAAGGTCAGTGGGAAGGGTTTCTCACCTGACTGAGAGAGGAGCATGATGTGGCCCCAACCCCAACTCTGGCCTCAGTCTCAGCCCTAGACCCAGGGCAGAGAGCCACTGCTGAGGCAGAGACTGCTCCTAGAGCCCTACACTATAAAAAGAGCTGGGAAAATGAGAAAATGGGGGAAAGAAACACACTATAGATTTTTACTTTCTTGGTGAAGAGGTATTTTTTTATGTCATTAGTGACTAGGAAGATCAAAACATACAACCAGAAGACAACAAAGTCAAAGCTCCTGCCTCCAAAGCCTCCAAGAAAAATACAAATGGTCTCAGGCAATTGGAAGAGTTCAAAAAGGACTTTGAAAATCCAATAAGAGAAGTGGAGCAAAAACTGGGAAGAGAAATAAGAGTGATGCAAGGAAATCATGAAAAAACAAGTCAACAGCTTGTTGGAGGAAGCCCCCAAAAATGCTGAAGAAAATAACACCTTTAAATTAGACCAACCCAAATGGCAAAAGAAGTCCCAAAAGCCAACGAGGAGAAGAATGCCTTAAAAAGCAAACCAGAATGGGCCAAATGGAAAAAAAGTCCCAAAAGATCACTGAAGAAAATAATTCCTTAAAAATTAGAATGAATCAGATAGAAGCTAATGACTTCATGAGAAATCAAGAAATTATGAAACTAAACCAAAAGAATGAAAAATTGAAGACAATGTGAAGTATCTCACTGGAAAAACAACTGACCTGGAAAATATATCCAGAAGAGATCATTTAAAAATTATTGCACTACCTGAAAGCCATATCACAATATGAGCATAGACATTATCTTTCACTTAGATTGTCACTGATAGTTACCTACTAACTCAAAGATTAGACTTTTTGATTTTGACTGCCATTCAAATGGGAGGAACTATTATCAATGGGTGGAAATTTAGGGAGGGAAATTTCATTTCAACCTAAGTAATAATAATGATAGCAATAGGCCATATTTATATGTTATTATAGTTTACAAAGTTTTTTCTTCACAACAACCCTGAGATTAGTGATGCAAATTTTATCTCCATTTCCCAGGAAAAACACCTGAGGTTCAGAAAGTTAACAAATAGCTCATGGTCACAGTGATTATAAGTGATAGACCCAGGGATCAAATCCAATTCTTCTCAATACATGTTAAAGGGCACTTTCCAAACAATTTGAATTGTCCAACAAGAAAACAGTCATGACCCCTTTTAGAACTTTCTTGGCAAATATACTGGAATGGCTTACCATTTCCTTCTTCAATTTCCATTTAAGGAAACTGAGACAAACAGAGTTAAAGTTTGTCCTGGGTCACACAGCTAGTCAGTGTCTTAGGTCAGATTTGAACTCAGAAAGATGATATTTCCTGACTCTGGGCCCAGCACTCTTTCCGCTATGCCACCTAGCTGTCCATGTAACTGTGTCATATAGCTGCCTATGAAGGAATTTCTTCATTATATCAGTGGTTGGACTAGATGTTCTCTAAGATTGTTTCTAACTTACAAGAGATCATCTCCAACTCATTCATTTTGCCAGTGAGGCAACTGAAAGACAGAACTGGGAAAGTGATTGACTCAAGGTCAGATAGGTGGAATTTAAAGTGAAGTCTTCTGATTAAAAAATTCTGCTCTTTCCATCATCTGATTCTGTGCTTTTTGGACCCTGAGGAAAAGAAAAGGTCAGATGTATAAAGGCTGAGCTAATGTCAAACTGTCCTGTTTCAGGCTTCAGAGAGCTGGAGAAGAATGAAGCTGACACATGGTCATTTCTCCCAGCATCCCTACAAGATTGCTGGGTTAGTTTTCCATGCCCAATGAAATTGTGTTTGCTCCCCCACAGACCATGAAGCGTGGGCTGTGCATGGAGGGAGAGTGCTGACTCGAAACGGATATGAAGTCTGAGTAATCACGACAAAGGCTACCCTTGCAGAATCAGCTGAGGGCATGCAAAAAAACTCAATCCATCTTCTCTGTTGGCCAGGCAGTAAAGGATTATTGCTGGCATTAGATTCTCCTGTGCTTTGCCTAGGCTGACTGGACACTCAGAGAACTAACTGTTTTCAGAGTTCCAAATACTTCTGCTGGTTCCATGGGGTTAGGGAAGTAGAATTGGGTGGGCATGAGTCATTTTAGGGAAAGGGATAGGATTTGTGGTTTCTGATACCAAGAATACCTGGATGAGGAAACTTCTTCCATCCATGCAGTGTGACACCTTACCTGAAACTTAGAGTCTTAAAAAGTCACCTGAGACACTGATAAACTAAATGATAAGGAATCTTAGCCAGTATGTGTCAGAGGGGAAGACTGAACCCAGGTTTCCAAGAGTAGCTTTCTCTTTATTCCGCCATATTGTCTCTAATTACCTTATTACCTCAATATGGGACAGAGCTGGCAAGTATCCAAAGCAGAATTTGAACTCTGGCCTTTCTGACTTCAGGACTAGCATCCTTTCTATTACACAAACTAGCTGTGTCTTAGTGTATTTTGCACCTGTAAAATGGAAGCTGCAGTCCAGAGAGTTTGGAGCTAGCTCCATAACACTTTTCTTCCTGATAAACTATAACAAGAAAAATGAAAGAACATTAGACATATATCTTCTACCCACAAATAGTGCAAGCTGAGTTTAGAGAACATATTCAATTCATTCTCCCCCCTCACCCCACCATGTGCAAGGTACTATATTAGGCATTAGAGATACAGAAAGGTATGAAGTATTTACGCAAATACGAAATATAATCTCCTAGCCATCAAGAAAATCACATTCTTCTTGGCAGGGGGATATGGAAAACACGTATACAAGTAAACAAATGTCGTGTATCTGCAGAGTAATTTCAAGGAGAAAGGTTCAATGACTGGGGAGATCAAGAAAGGCCTCATAAAAGAGGTGGCATCTGAACCATGCTTTAAAGGAAACCAGAGTTTATAAGAAGTAAAGGAATACATTGCAGAAATGTGGGACAGCCTACAGAAAGGTCCAGATGTGGAAGAGGAAATTTCTTACATGAAGAGTAACAAAAAGGGCAGTTTGACTGGAACAATGGTGTGTGAATCAGGATAATGTGAAATAACTCTAGAAGGACAGGTGGAAGTCAGATTGTGAAAGGCTACAAATACTAATTTAGGAATTTAATGACACAATCGGCCCTCGAGGGCAGTACCAGGAGCAGTGGGTGGAAGTCTCAAAGAAGCAAATTTAGTTCTGTGCAAGGAAAATTCCTAACAATTACCCAAACAGTGCCCCAAAATGGAATGAGCTGCTATTGTATGGCTGGTTCCCACTCATTGGAGGTCTTCCAGCAAAGATGGTATGGGTTATTTGTCAGTCGTGTAATGGCAATTCTTGTGCAGCTGTGGGTTGTGCTAGATAACTGATGAGGTCCCTTCCAATTTTGTGAATTTATGATTCTGTAAAATTGCCAAAGGGGAATATAGCCTACAGCCTACATCAGTGGTATTAAACTCTAAGGGGAGCATTAGTGACTTAGAAAACCACAAATTAACATTATCAATGTTGCATTGTGCTTTTATTTATTTTGTTAAAATTTCCTAATTATATTTTAATTTGGTTTCCAGAATTTCGCAGGTCTCCTAAATTTGACATCTTTGCCTTAGAAGACCAAGATGTCCAGGAATGGTAGGAAAAGTCAGGAAAAGTCTGAGTTCAGATCCTGACTCTGCTACTTACCAGTTTTTCTTATTACATAATAGGTACACATTAAATACTTATTGAATTAAATTAAAATGCTCTCCTTTTTCTTCCCATCCTCTACCCCTGCGTTCCTACCTTGTTTCCTTCGCTCAAATTGCCCAACGTTCTTTCATTCAGTTTGCTCATTGAACCCTCCGTCTCCCTTCTGCCTTTCCAAAATCTTTCCCATCATTCAGCATTTAGTTTAAAGCCCTGGCTTCCCTCAAAACTTTCTTGACCACTAATCCACTGTGAGCTGTCCTTCAGCACTCCAATCAAACTCATTTGCCAGATTGGCGAGAAAGCTGGCCTTGGATCAGTCTATCAACAAACACTTATTAAACACCTATGGGCACTGTGCTAAATCCTGGAGATACAAAGAAACAGTGAAACAATCCTTGCCCTCAAGAAGCTTAATTTTACCAGAAGAGATAATCTGTGTGCATGTGTATGTGTATGTATACAGATATGTGTGTATATATCTGACCTCTCTACCTCCCATTTCGATCATGAATATCAGATGAGATAATGTGTATAAGCACCTATAAACTGAGTGCTATATACATGTAAAATCTTCATCATCCTTCTCCCCCTTCCTTTTCTCTTCTTTCTCCCCCTTTTTTTCTTTCCTTCTCCCTTAGCTTTCTCCCACTCCTTTTCTTTTTTATTTCTTTTTCATTTACACATGGCTTAGCTCTTTAATAAACTTTTAAGTTTCTAGTGAATAAAAGATGTATTTTATATTCCATTGCTTCCCCTTGTACTTGGTAGCCCACCATTCAATATGTCTTCTTTGAGTGCATGACTGGAAGAATAAATGAATATAATGATTCAACTAGTTTTGCACAGACTGAGAGTTGTCAAATCAAAACCATATTTTCCCAAGTAATTGATGAGTGTGGCAGGCAAGACAGCACTGAAAGTCAATACTGGTTGTATCTATTATTTCCCATTTTTCAACCAGCTTCATCATCAAACAAGTCATTTCCAATACAGCAGTTTGACCTTGAAAATTCTGTATAAGACACTGTACTTAAACAGAGCCTTACTTCACAGGCTACATGACTAGAAGGTATTTTCAAAATGATGTCCAATCTCCTCATTTTACAGGTAAGGAAACTGAGACAGAGAAAGGAAGTGCCCAATTTGCCCAAGGTGGTGCAACTGGCGAATAGAAGAGTCCAAATTCAAACCCAGATTTCCAAATTTAAAAAATCAGGGTTCTTTTCACTACAGAACTGCAGCTCATTCTGTTCCTGGGAGCTCAAAGTAACAAGTGGGCTCAACAAATAATGAAAGATAGCTGTGATAAAGGGAGGGTGACAATGCCCCAGGTTAGTGACCCTGGAATATATTTATATACAAGACCTTCAATCAGATTACAGTTTTTCCCTCTGACAACTCAAATTACAAGATAAAAAGCTAAGTTTATTTCCCAAAGTCTAGAAATGCATGCAAATAGAATGGAAGCTCATTGACATGAATATATTTTTTTCTGGAAGGACTTAGATATACTTTGACTTCATAGCAGGGTAACTGTAGTAGAGTAATTGACTTGCTGCTATCTCAAAGCAACGTTACAATTGGTAAGTCTCTTCTATGCCCACATGGACAGCTATCACTCACTGTGAAAGATGTGTCTAACAAGGTTGTCTATAAAATACATTTATTTAAAGGGATTCCTATTTTCTCACCGACTTCCATTATAAATTCAGATACTTTTTTTCTCTAATACTCTATTTACTTATGCAAATTATCATTATCTTCCTGCTTTTCCTCTTCTTCCTCATCACTGTCATCACTCAAAAGACTGAATCAGTCAAATCAGGTTGCTCTAGATGCTTGCCTATGATACTGTAGGTCAGTGAGGCATACTGTACAGTGGATAAGGTGACTGGATCTGGAGTCAGTATAAACTGATTTCACATTCTGCGTCAGGCACTTATTAGCTGTGTAGCCCTGGAAATCACTCTGCTTCAGTTTCCTCATCTGTAAAATGGAAACAATAACAATACCTACCCCCCAGAGTTGATGTATGGATCCAATGAGATATACAATATATAAATATTTGGAAATTTAGACATACCATATAAATGTTAGATATTATTATAATATGTCTTATAGTAGAAGAGATCTTATAGCACTCTCAGAAGTTTGCAGGACTTTTCTGAGTCTAGAATCTCTCCTTTCCTTCTTTACTGTGCAAGGCAGTTACTCTATATGAGGTTCTCAAAACCTGGCAACCTTAAATGGGGAGTAGTAGAAATAAAAGCCTATGACTGGGTGAGAGATTCTGATCTCTAACTTGTTTTGTATTTTATTTTTTTTGGTGAGGCAATGGGAGTTGCTGCTCAGAGTCAAACAAGTAGTAAGTATCAAGTGTCTGATGCCACATTTGAACTCAGGTTCTCCTGATTCCAGGGCTGGTACTCTTATCCATTTAGCCCCATCCTATTTTGTATTTTTAAGTGACTATAGGACATCTCCTCTTGGCTGGTTCACCAACACCAGGCAAAATGGAAAGCACTCTGGATTTTTTTTAAAAAAGACTCATATGGCCTGAATATTCACTCAACTCTACCACTTGCTAATTGTGTGACTTTGAGGAAGTTACTCTTTCAGCCTCAGTTCCCCTATTTGTAAAACTGGAATGAGGATGAAGATGATGATGATGATGATGATAATTAAATTCCCTTCTGCATTTCTTATGCTCTATTAGTCCCTAATAGCTGCCTCTTGTTTCTTTGGTATTAATTCCCTATCTATCCCTTCTTCCCTATCCCTGGTGCCTAGGTCTCCATTGCTACACACTGGGACTATAACTGTTTTCTAATGGCTTTTACTACTCTAATGGATTATCTACTTTCTACATACTCTAAAAATTACTGTAGACCACTTTTCATTGATCATTCCTCTATAGTTAAGAACATATAATGTATTCCTATCTTCTTGTGAGTCAAATTTAAATTCCTTAGCCTAGTATTCAAAATCTCTACTGCCCAATCCAAATCTCTCAAGGGATTGCCATTGCATACCTACCATTCCATTCAGATTTGTTCCCTCATTCCACTCTCAATCTCCTTCCCATCCCCGTGTCCATCAGGCTTTTTCTAACCTTTCCACCATTGCTCATATTATGTCTCAGTCTGATCTGCTTTTATCCCCTCTCCAAATCATAGCCACCCTTCAAGACCCAGATTCTTCCATCAAGCCTTCCCCAAATATTCCAGTCCAAATGATTTCTCTCTTCAGTGATTTCCCCTAGACTACAATTATCTGGGACATAAAATTTATTTTGTAATTATATACTCTCTTGTACAGTTGGAAAGATGGCACCAGATTATAAGGGTATATATTCAGGGGTTTGAATCATGTAACACACAGCACAGTGTTAGGCACACAGGTTGATTTATCTCATACACGTACACTGAAATTGTTACAAATTGTGATTAGTCCTGTGGTGACCAATAGGCATGACTTAGCACAACTCATCCCCTCTATTAGGGAAAAAATAAGCTAAAGAAATGTATCCTATCTACCGTGGCACTCTCTGAGAAAATGCCTTTGGGTCTTAGGTCTTTTTGTGCATTACATATTTAGGCAATTATATTAACTCAGTAATTAATGTAACCAATTTACTACTAAGCAACAGAAGACTACTTGGTTCAATAAATCAGTGACTAGGCATTATTTACTCAGTCTCACATCATTTTCACATAATACAATGCTCTCTCTCCTTTTTATCCCCCTCTATCAGTTTCATTTATTCATTCAGTAAGCATTCATTAAGCATCTACTATGAACAACAGTTCCTGCACTTCCATGTTTAGGTGTATATAGCTGGGGGAGGCAGGGGAGAATATCAAAGAGCTTGTAGGAGAGGTAATATGTACACAAATACCTACAACATAAGAGTTAGACTGTATAGAAAGTAGGTAAACCATTAGAACAGTAACATGGATAGAGTATCCATGTTCTAGGAGAGGTTCAGACAAGATACTCAGAAAGCTTTGAGATAAGAGAGATCATGGTTAATTAACAGGAATCAGAAAAAAAAAATTCTGGACAACGGGTGGGATTTTTTCAAGGCGGACATGTTGGAGATGAATATTACAGCCATAGAAAATGCCATAGGCAAAGGTGGAAAGGGCACTATACTTCAAAAATGAATGCCTGGGTCCAAGAACTCAACTCAGCTTCTTATTGCCAGTGTAACTTGGAGCAAATTTCTTCACCTTTCTGGACTTCAGTTTCCTCATCTGAAAAATGGGAGTAGAGTGGACAAAATAATTCTAAGATCCTTTTCAGTTCAAACATTCTCATTTTGTGTGTCTATTAAATTACAAAGGAGAAAGTCTAAGCCCCCCCCTACAAGCTTTTCTCCTATCTTTGTCACTCAAACCAAACCTAAAATTTTCCTTTTGTAAATCTCTACCACCTTGACTGTTATGGCTCAGGAGTCAAGAGACAAGAGTTAAGGACTTGCTCCTGATGTTTACTATGTGCATGACCTTCAACAAATAATCCAATCTCTCTAGACCTCAGTTTCCTCAACTATAAAATGGGGAGAAGGACCAGCTCTAGATTTACGATCCTATGCACTCAGTCCTCCCCCTTTCCTCCTTCCTGGACTCCTTTGCCTCTGTATCTGTCCTCAACCCCATGCTCAGTCACTTTAATGTTTCACTAGCAAATAATAAAATGCCCCTTCTTTAGGGAAGCCTTTCTTCACTCTTGTCATTGTAGTAACAACTTCTTGCCTTTCACGAACTCTTGTGGTACTTTGTTTCCCAGATCTCTAAGACATCTCTCATTTAGCATTGTGAAGTACAGTTATTGATGCTTATGTCTCCTTTTGGATATGAGCTCCACAAGGGTAGGGTAGGCTGGATCTTCTCTAAACATTTTATCTTTCCCAGTGTTTCATACATCTCTACACACAGTGTGTGCTTCATTCAATATTTTGAACTGAATGAGTGAAGCAGACCAATTTTCTGGCACTCATTTTATATGAAGGGGAATGGTATGACATAAGGTAGAGTGAGGCCAGATTTCTCAGGGCTGTAATTATGCAAGGTTAAAGAGTTTAATTCAGGGATGGGGGACCTGTGGCCTTGAGGCCACATCTAGCTTTCTAGATCCCTAAATTTGTTCTGTAAAATTTGGATTCAATTGAAAACCTGCACTTAAGGATCTAGAAGGTCACATGTGGCCTCAAGGCTGCAGGTTCTCTACCTCTGGCTTGGAAGTTCCTATAAGCAATGGGAAGTCATTGCAGGCTTTTAACCAGGCTCAGGTTAATGACATAATTAGATCTTTTCTTTAGTAAATCTAGTAATCTATATCCCTTCTCTGACATTCAGATAATGAATTTTGGCTGTGCTGTAGAAAAGAGAGACTACAGATGCAGGCAATAATAAGAATTTAACAGATGTTTCTTGACTGACTATTATAATAATCCAGAAAAAAAGTGATGCAGTTCTGAATGAGGCTGGTGGCAGCGAGGATGGAAAGCAGGGGAGTATTGGACAAGAGGCTTTGATGTTAGGCTCCAAGAAGCTGTCTCATCACCAAATTTCCAAGCTTACTTCTCTTTTCAAGGAAGCTTTTTTCCAGTATTCTTCCTTTGGGAGAGTTAGTAATATATATATAAATCAATTACTCTGAGTCAGGCAGGCACTGTGCTAAGCATCCAGGATACAAAGAGGAAAAAAATCTCATCAATCATAGTGTACAATCAGCTACTTGTTTCCTTATTTGTCTCACTGGTCCTGAGCATGGTGTCACTGAAGGGTGGTAAGGGGACACGATTTGGACACCAGGCTTCCTCCCTTATCTCTTGGTGCTCTGGACCCCATCAATCCTGGAGAGCTCATTACACAGTCCTGCAAGGACTTTCTCACTGAGCAGTCATTACTCAAGGAATGCATCCGAATTGTTGCTGGGTTATTTTGGAGAAAGCATTCAGTCTGTTGGTAGAATAAGCTGGCAAAGGGAATTTTCTCAAAATGGCCATCTCCAAAAATCTTCAAGTAAGCACCCACAAAGTAGTTCACATTCAAATAGAGAAGACAATATGCAAAAAAACCCCAAAATTATATACAGAAAAGTCAAATCAACAAGCATTTATTAAGCACCAACTATGTGCCAGGGACTGTGCTTAAGGATTGTAAATGAGTGGCAATCTCAGAGGGAAGGCACAAGCAGATTGGGGTTTCTATAAGCACTGGAACAGGAGGCATTTCAAAATTTCTGGATGCAGATTTCTGGAGATGGACATCCAAATCTTGTCTCTTTACCACCGTTCAGTGACACCATGCTCAGGACCAGTGAGACCTACAAGAGTAATTGATGAGAACATCAAAGCTGCCTGCCTGCCTCCCAAAGAACTCCAAGAAGCCCTAATATGTTGCCCAAGATTCTATGATTTGTGTCTGCCCTTTGCATTGGCTTTCACCTTTTCTGGGCCCCAGTGGCTTCAATGATCTCAAAGAGTTATTTTAGCTCAAACAAACCACAATCCTGATGAGTCAGTTACTGGAATGAATGGATGGATGAGTGAATTGAGGATTGGTGAGATAGCATAAAGGACCAGGGGTCAACAGACCTGGGTTCTTGTCCCAATTATGTTACTAATTAACTTGTTAGGCAAGCTACTTTACTTATCTGGACCTTAGTTTCCTTAATGGTAAAATGAAGGGTTGGATGATTTCTCAAGATCCTTCCAGCTTTAATATTACAAGATTCTATAGAGATTTTCTAGTTCCCAACACAGAAATTTTGTAAGTTTTGATAATTTGATTTTAAAAAACATAGGAAGAAAGGCAGGGGATAAGATAATAAGAAACAAGGGAGGAGGAGCCAAGATGGTGGAGTAGAAAGACTCACATATGCTAGCTCTGGAACCCACAACCCATAAATTCCCTGTAAAAAGAACTCCCCACAAATTCTGGAGCAGTGGAAGCCGTGCAGCAATACAGTGGAGAAGATTTCTGTTCCAGAGAGCCCTGAAAAACCAACACCAAAGGTCTGTCATGCACCAGACAGTGGAGCCCAGCCCTGCCCTGGCCGCATGGTCCCAGAGGAGCGGTTCCGAGCAGGCTTCAGGGATGGAACCTCTGGCAGCCATGAAGGTCCCTCTACCCACAGGCACTACAGGTCAGTGAGAGAGACTTCTGGGCTGGCCAAGAGGGGAGTGGGGTGTCTCCATAACTCAGACACCCTTGGGAGGCAGCAGCAGAGGCAGCAGTGGCCAGGGGCTCCCAGAGGAGGCAGGACCTCAGATCCATTACTGAAGATCTCCACATAAACCCCCTGAGGGAACTGAGCCTGGGAGGCAACCCTGCCCCCACCTGAGCACCAGAACTTAAGCTCACATTGAATAGAAGCCCCACCCCCCACTGAAAGCCCTGAGGCTGAGGAGCAGCATTTGCATCTCAGACCCCAAGCACTAGCTGGGCGGATCTAGGCGGGGGTAGAGAGGAATCGCAGAAGTCAAGTAACTGGCTGGGAAAATGCCCAGAAAAGGGAAAAAAAATAAGACTATAGAAGGTTACTTTCTTGGTGAATAGATGTTTCCTCCTTTCCTTTCTGATGAGGAAGAACAATGCATACCATCAGGGAAAGACATAGAAGCCAAGGCCTCTGTATCCCAAACATCTGAAATAGATATCCAATGGGCTTAGGCCATGGAAGAGCTCAAAAAGGATTTTGAAAATCAAGTTAGACAGGTGGAGGAAAAACTGAGAAGAGAAATGAGAGAGATGCAAGAAAAGCATGAAAAATGGGTCAATATCTTGCTAAAGGAGACCCAAAAAATGCTGAAGAAAATAACACCTTGAAAAATAGGCTCACTCAATTGGCAAAAGAGGTTCAAAAACACAATGAGGAGAAGAATACTTTCAAAAGCAGAATTAGTCAAATGGAAAAGGAGGTCCAAAAGCTCACTGAAGAAAATAGTTCTTTCAAAATTAGAATGGAACAGATGGAGGCTAATGACTTTCTGAGAAACCAAAAAATCACCAAACAAAACCAAAAGAATGAAAAAATGAAAGATAATGTGAAATATCTCATTGGAAAAACAACTGACTTGGAAAATAGATCCAGGAGAGACAATTTGAAAATTATGGGACTACCTGAAAGCCATGATCAAAAAAAGAGCCTAGACATCATCTTTCATGAAATTATCAAGGAAAACTGCCCTGAGATTCTAGAACCAGAGGGCAAAATAAGTATTGAAGGAATCCATCAATCACCACCTGAAAGAGATCCAAAAAGAGAAACTCCTAGGAACATTGTGGCCAAATTCCAGAATTCCCAGGTCAAGGAGAAAATATTTCAAGCATCTAGAAAGAAACAATTCCAGTATTGTGGAAATACAATCAGGATAACACAAGATCTAGCAGCTTCTACCTTAAGGGATCAAAGGACGTGGAATAGGGTATTCCAGAAGTCAAAGGAACTAGGACTCAAACCAAGAATCACCTACCCAGTAAAACTGAGTATAATACTTCAGGGGTAAAAGTGGTCATTCAATGAAATAGAGGACTTTCAAGCATTCTTGATGAAAAAACCAGAGCTGAAAAGAAAATTTGACCTTCAAACACAAGAATGAGAAGAAGCATGAAAAAGCAAACAGCAAAGAGAAGTCATAAGGGACTTACCAAAGGTGAACTGTTTACATTCCTACATGGAAAGACAATATTTGTAACTCTTAAAACTTTTCAGTATCTGGGTAGTTGGTGGGACTATACACACACATACACACAGACATACACACGCACACACATGTACATGTGTGCATGCACACATACACATATGCACACACACACAGAGCACAGAGTGAATTTAATAGGATGGGATCATATCTTAAAAGAAATTAAGGTAAATGGTGAGAGAGAAATGTAGTGGGAGGAGAGAGGGTGAAATGGAATGGGGTAAATTATCTCTCATTCAAGAGGCAAGCAGAAGACTTTTTAGTGGAGGGAAAAAGAGGAGAGCTGAGAAAAAAACATGAAGTTTACTCTCATCACATTCGACTAAAGGAAGGAATAAAATGCACACTCATTTTGGGATGAAAACCTATCTCACAATACAGGAAAGTGGGGGAGAAGGAGATAAGCAGGGTGGGGGGGATGATTGAAAGGAGGGCAATGGGAGGAAGGAGCAATTTGAAGCCAACACTCGGGGAGGGACAGGATCAAAAGAGAGAATAGAAGCAATGGGGGGCAGGATAGGATGGAGGGAAATATAGTTAGTCTTACACAACATGACTATTATCGAAGTCATTTGCAAAACTACAAAGATATGGCCTATATTGAATTTCCTGCCTTCCCAAAGGGAATGGGTGGGGAGGGAGGGATGAGGACCATTTGGAACTCAAAGTTTTAGGAACAACTGTTGAGTATTGTTCTTGCTCCTAGGAAATAAGAAATACAGTCAATGGGGAATAGAAAGTCATCTGGCCCTACAGGACAAAAGAGAAGATGGGAATAAGGGAAGGGAGGGATGTTAGAAGAGAGGGCAGATTGGCGATAGGGAAAATTAGAATGCTCGGTGTATTAGGGTGGGAGACGGGACAAATGAGGAGAAAATTTGGAACCCAAAATTTTGTGAAAATGAATGTAAAAAGTTAAATAAATAAATTTATAGTAAAAAAAGATAATTAGAAACAAGCAAAACATAGAAATAAGATGAGAAGTAGATACAAGGCTGTGGTTGGGACTATGGAGCCCCTAAGATAATTATGAGCATGTAAACTTGCCTGAATCTGGGAGGGGAAGGAGAAAAGAATTTATAAATCATCCATTATATGTCAATCACTGCGCTAAGTACTTTGCAAATATTACCTCATGTCATCCTCAGAACAACACTGAGAAGGAGGTGCTGTTGTCGTTTAGTCTTGTCTGATTCTTTATGACACCATGGACCATATAGTGTATGAAGGCTATCCATAGGGTTTTCTTGGCAAATGTATAGGAGTAGTTTGCCATTTCCTTCTAAAGCGAATTAATACAAATAGACGTTAAGCGACTTGCCCAGGAACACACAATTAGTAAGTGTCTGAGGTCAAATATGAAGTCGTCTTCCTTACCCTGCACCCAGTGATCTATTGACTGAACAACCTAGCTGCCTCTAAGTACTGTTATCATCCTCATTTTACAGTTGAGGTAAATGAAGCAAAGATTGTAACTCATCCAGGGTCATACAGCTAGTAAGTTAGGCATGATTTGAACTCCAGGTCCAGTAATTCCATCCACTACACCACTTAGTGACCTAATGAAGGAGGTGGTAAAGAAAGAATGGGGACTTCTAGTTGTGATCCAGGCTGTACTTCTTTCAAATTCCATAATGTGGTTACAGCCCCACCACAATCATGAAATCATCAGATGTTGAAACTGGGACAGAGAATGTTGGAAATGCAGATCACAGAATGTTCATCTAGAAGGGATTTGAGAAAAATACACAGTTAGAACATAGAATGATAGAACCAAGAAGGGACCTTGGAAACTATTTATCCTAGTCCCCTCATTTTCCAGTTTACAATTTTAAAAGTAATGAAACTGGGATCCAGATAAATAAATAACTCATCCAAGTTGCCACAGCTTAGTAAATAGCAGATCTAAGATTTGAACCCAAGTCAAAATAGGCAGGAGCTCTATATCCAACTCATCAGAGGTTATAAGTCACTAATCAGTTAGGTGTAGAGGAAGCTATTAACCCATGCCAAACTCAGCATGTCTCTCATAAAATAAATTTTCTGGTTAGCATATAGGTCACCTGGCACAACAAACTCAGCATTCCCCAAGGGCTACTGAATCAATTGATCCTTTGGTAACTCTTGTCTCATGTTCCAGTCAATAATCCATTAATGCACAATGTAGGACATGCTAGATTTATCACCTGGACAGATGGTCATGTCCCAGCATATCAGGAACTCCTAAGGGGTTATAATGTCTCATTAGGATGCCCAGGAGATGTCAAGCCCTGGTCCAGAGCACAGCATTTATGCAGCCACTTAGTGTGCAGTGAAAGTCTGACCACTCAGTGATTTGTATCTCCCATCCTCCTTATGTCTCCCCAGAAACAAATGGAAATTCATTCTGTCAGTAGCAGTGGGAATAGAAGAATCCAAATCCCTGGGAAGATTTAGAGAGGAAACTGACAAGGGAAGGCATTACATCATCCCTACTGCTTCTTAATGCCAAGCCAGGAAAATTGGCTCAAGTCAGCCCAGTCACGTCAGCCTCGTGGGGGGAACCAGGAGACAGGCTTATAGAACTTCAAAGGCTGCCGGACCAAGGAGTGGAAAATTGAGGCTGTGTAAAGTGGCTCAATTGGATGAGCCACTCTAATACCTGCCATTCATGGAATCAGCATTGAACTAGAAGGAAATTTAGACACTATCTGACTCAAGCGTTCTCCACCTTAGAAGGGCCATGAAATTGAAGAGGGAAAAAGATTAAACATTTATCTTAACATAATTAGTATTCCTTGTATTTTACTTTATGCATTTAAAACAATTATTCTGAGAAGTGATTCATAAGTTTCTCCAAACTGTAATAAAAGGCATTACTTTAATTTATTTTTTAGCACAAAATAAGGTTAAGAATGCCTGATCAAGCCCAGCCCTCTCATTGTGCAGATAAAATGTTAAGTAAACAACAGAGCCAGGATGCACAAAGGGTCACACAGATTTCAAATTTCTATCTGCTACAACAAAGAAAGACACTTCTCCCAAGGTCAATGGCAGTTCCAGGACTGAAACCAAGATTTTTGATGGTCTATTTCAGTATTCATCCCACTATCCCAGAAACACACTTACCATGTGTGCTTGGCTAGGAGTTAGAGATGTTCCTTCTTTTATGGGGTCCTAACAACCACATTGGAATGATTGGGGGAGTAAGAGTTGCCTATTGCCTCTAACTTTCTAGCAGCTAAGTATGCTTTTTCTAAAGCACTTTATGAATTATACAATGCTATTTAAATATAAGTTATTATTATTACACATTAGAATATTACAGAAAGAGAACCCACAAAAGCAGGTCTCATCCATAAATCTGACAGAGCAGAATTTAGTAAAACAGAATTAGAAACAGAATTTTGCAAAACATCTGTCAAGTAAGGAACTCATTTTGTGCTCATCAGACTTTTGCCGTCTTTTACTCCCCCTTTTCCCCCAAAAAAGTATGTACAACATTATTTTCCAAGCGATTTGATTTGCAAGAAGATGGAAGACTATATCATTTTGATACTGGGAATGAGCTGGGTGAGAGGGAGCTACGTGGGGCAATAGCAAACGGTCAAAGGGCAGATTCATACACCTCCCCCAAGATTATTTAATTGATTTCTCTGCTTCTAGGAAGGATTGCTCCTTAAAGGTCCCACCTGAAAGATCTTCTGGGGCACAAAATTGGCAAGAAGGCTTTAGTCAGGGCCTTGTGGTCACATAGATTCAGAAGTGGAAGAGACCTTAGATACACCCACAGTGTTATCTTCAGCATCTCACTCAAACACAGCCCATGTGTCCAAACTTGTATCAAGTCTTGACATTTCTACCTTCATGGTACCTCCTGTGTCTCCTGTATGTCCCTCCTTTTCTCCACTCACACTGCTTTCACCCTGGTCTAGGACCTCATCATCTCATGCCTTAATTATTACAATATTCTTTTGGTTGGTCACCCTGCTTCAAGTCTTTCCCCATTCTAATTCACCCTCCATTCAGTTGGCAAAATCATTTTCCGAAAGCACAGGTTTAATGATGTTACCTCCCTTACCTTGCTCAATAAACTACAGTGACTTCTTTTTACCTCCAAGATCAAATATAAGATACTCCACTTGACATTTAAAGTCCTTCATGACTTGACCCTCTCTTACCTTCCCAGTCTTCCTATGTTTTACAAACATATTTCCACCTTACCATCAAGCTAAATTTACCTTGCTACATCTAATGTGCAAGATTCCATCTCCTGACTCAATGTCTTTTCTTTTTTATTTAATATTTTACTTTCCCCCACATTACATGTAAAAACAACTTTAACATTCACTTTTAATGATTTAGTGATTCATTTTTAATATTCCAAATTGAGAATGTTAACTCCTTTAGGACAAGAAATATGGTTTGACCTTTCTTTGTGTCCCCAGTGCTTGGCACATAGAAAGAGGTTAATAAATATTTGTTGTCTGACTCATCAACATAAAAGTAACCTAGTTCAACCTCATTTTACAGATATTCAAACTAAGGCCCCCAAAATTAAATGATTTGCCCAAGATCACATTGGTAGTAAGTGACACACATGAGATTTGAACCCAAGTGCTTTGATTCCAAATCTGCTGCTGATTTCTATTGCATCATTCTGTTTTACAAAGCCCTAAGGGCTTGTACCTATCATGCCAGCACCTGGGTAATCTCAGTGATTTACTTCAAGGTCCTCAGTAAGCTCTCACCAACAAGAACTACCCAGTTTATCATCTGGAACCAATTTTATCCCTCAATTATTAGTTACACCATCATCATCTTCTTCATCATCGTCAACAACACCATTTACATTTTTCATCCAAATGATTTAACCAAAGAAGTTCCATAAAATGACCTGCCCAAGTACTATATGAGTTATCCTTCAGACACAGGACTCCAGGGGACTCAGAATAATATAGGATCTAATCAGTTAGGCATAATACGGTGCAACAGAAAAAGCCCTGGAATTAGAGTCAGGAGATCTGAACACAAATGCCAGCTGGGCCTCAGTTTCCCCATCTGTAAGATGGGGATAATAAAACTTGTACTGGCTAGCTTACAAAGATTTTCTGAGGAAAATGCTTTGTGAAGAAATGTGAGCTATTAATATTAATTAATATTGTTAACATTATTATAATTTAGACTACCCGGCCTCCATATTTATACTTTAGGGTATAATTTAGACTATATTTTTCAAACCATTGAGGCATAGCTTCATTATGTTTGCCCCAAGAGGTGGTTTCGCATGAAAATGCAAATAGGTTCGATAAAGGTTTAGAGAAACCACATGGTTGAGAAATTTTTAATGAGTAACATTTGGAAAGAGGTGTGCAGAGAATTGCTGACTTTTTCATTTTGGTGCGATAAAGGACAAACTCTCCCTTTTTGCTGCTAACACAGAAAGAATATTATGGTTGATACCATCTCTAGGAAAAAAATGGCAAATTAAAAGATATATATCTAGATAGCTTTTGCTTTTGTGTTTGTTCTTCCCTAGGAGTGTCTAAAGGACAAATTCTTTTTATTGGTTCTTTCTTTCCCCCTGAGTTGCCTAATACCTTCATGAAAGTCCTTGGTGGCCCAGAATCTTCCATTATGGTACATCCTTATATCCTTTATTTCCAGTATCACATGTCCAGACCTTTACTGGTTCTTTCCCTACTCCCATCAATCAATCAATCAAAAAGCATTTATTAAGCACCTAATGTGTACCAACGAAGTGCTGGAGATATAAAGACAAACATGAAATTATCCCTGCTCTTAAGGGCATCTATCCCATTCCTTAGAATACCTGGTTAACCAACTCAACATACCAAGTTAAGAGGAGCAGTTCTTAGAGGATTATTAGGTGATAATGGTCCATAAAGTACCCCATCAAGATGACATGTGCTTTTTAATATGTCTTCATTGCCCAATGATAGGCAATGTAGCATAATGTATAGAGAACTGGTTTCGAAACCAAGAAGACCTGAATTCAAGTCCTTCTTTTAACACATGTGATCCCAGTCAAACTACTTAATCTCTTGACATTATAACAACAATTATAATAATGTCAAGTATTTACATAGTGCTTTGAGGTTTGCAAAGTGCTCCATATACCTGAAATCATTCTAGGCAATTCTTAAAGAGCATTAGTTGCAGAGAAGGTGCCAACCTGCATTAGTAGACAGACTTCCCTTAGCCAGAGGTCTTCCCATATCAGTGAAATCACAAGTTCAGTCCATATCACTATATCTATCTTCATTGCCTTAACCCAAAGGATTGACTGATGTGAGAATTAGGTTCACAAAAGCATCTGATAAAGGAGATACTTTTGGCCTGCAGAATCAATGTTGTATCTCTAATTAATTGGTGAATAGAAATGTTATATGATAGCAAAGTACTGGGTTTCCAATAAAAAGATCTGGGTTAAAATCCCAGCTCCATTAACTGCCAGCTGTGGAATATGGGCCATATGACTTAACCTTCTGAACCTCAGTTTACTCATTTGGCAAATGATTCCCACCTATCCTATCTCCTGGGTTTGTGAAAATCAGATAAAAGAAATGATGTAAATGTACCTATGACCCCAATCCCCCTAGAACCATGTAAACTACTAGCAAATATTAATACCTGCTATGTACCCTACCAGCAGATATTGAGGTACCTGCTGTATACCCAAAATTGTACGAGGTAGCATTAACACATATGTATTAATTGTCTACTATGTGCAGCCCCTTCCACCGACCATCTTTCTATAAGGTTGATGGTGCCTTGGGTGGGTATTTAACCTTGGATTCCCACAGTTGAACGCCACTGCAGCAATAGATTTTCCAGGTTCTACCAAGTTGGAAAGGTAAAAAAGTATAGATTTATTGACAAGCTATGAGTCATGTGAGAACTACTATATCTACATGCAGAAATTGCTATTATTCAGTCGTGTCCTACTCTTCACGACCTCATTATGGGGTTTTCTTGGCAAAAATTCTAGAATGGTTTTCCATTTCCTTCTCCAATGGATTAAAGGCAAACAGAAGTTAAGTGATCTGCCCAGAGTCACAGAGCTAGTAGATGTCTGAGGTCAGATTTGAACTCAGGTCTTCCTGACTCCAGGCCCAATGCTCTATTCACTGAGCCCCCTAACTGCCTCAACAGTCAGAAATAGTCACTACCAAAAGGATGGTTAGTACATCATAAATTCTTTTTAAGAACAGTATTCAACCACTTACCTGAGGACCTGAGCAAGCCACTTGACTCTATTGTGCCTCAGTTTCCTTTTCTATAAAATGGAGATAATAATAGCACCTACATCACTTGATTGGAGAAAGGCTCCAAAGAGCTAACACACTTAAAGTGCTTTATAAATATTAAAGTATCATCCAGGGTATCTCAAAAGTCTTTTCCTAGTCGCCTTCTTTGTCTTCACATAATGATTATATCAAAGTCAACCTTTTGTCACCAAGGTTTGCAGCCTCTGGTGCATCCTCAGCCCCCTCACTCTTCCTCACCCCATTTATCCAATCAATTGCCAATTCTCATCGTTTTTGCCTCCACAACATCTCTTGTATCTATCCCCTTCTCTCTGCTTGCACAGCCATAGCCTCGTCATGCTCATCATCACCTCACATTGAGGGTATATTTCAAAAGCCTCCTAATTGGACGCTACATCACTTCTCTTCAGTCTAATCCATTCACACCACACACCTGCCAAAGTTATTGTTAAAACAGGTCTGATCATGCCATGCCTCTTCTCTATAAACTCCGGTGGCTCCCTATTACCCCCATGATAAAAAATAAACTTTTCAGTTAGACATTTAAAGCCCTTCATAAACTAATCCCATTCAACCTTCCCCTTCTTATTACAAATTATTCCCCTGCATGTTCATTATAGACATTCAAACTAGCCTTATTCTTCTTCAAACATTGCCTTGCTTTTGTACAACCTTTGAATGGAATGTATTCCCTCCTCTGCTCCAAGTCTTAGAATACCTCATTTTCTTTAAGATTTGGTTTAAGCAACACCTTCTACATGAAGTCATCCCTTGGATGCAAATGTCTTTCCTCCCCAAACTACTTCACATTCATTTTGAATGTATTCATTACACACCCTTGTACATACATATTTGCCCTGTTTGAGAGAAGATGTCATTTCATGTTTGAATCTGTATGCTCAAGTGCCTACTATAGTGCTTGACAAATAATAGGTGTTTCAAAAATTCTTGTTAATTGATTGATAGATCATTGATGCCTTTCCTTATTCTGGGAGTCAATGAATCCTGGGATTTTGAAACAAAATCAGAGAAATGGGACAATTCACGTCACCTTTTAAGGATATTCTCAAAGTAATACTTGATGAGAATAAATAAAATGTTATCTGACCTAGCCAACAGACATAAGACCATCATTCCTGGGGTTAAACCTAATGATCTTGTGCTGTTATTTAGTCATTTCAGTTGTATACAACTCTTTGTAACACCATTTGGCATTTTCTTGGGAAAGATACTAGAGCAGTTTGCCATTTCCTTCTCTAGCTCATTTTTACAGATGAGGAAATGGAGGCAAATAGTATTAAGTGCCTTGCTCAGGGTAACACAACTTGGAAGCATATGAGACTAGATTTGAGCATAGGTTTTCCTGATTCCAGCTCTGGAGTTCTTCCCTTCTTCTAACTCTAACATTCTATGTTCCAACATACTGTGTTCTAGGATCCCTCCAATTTTCTGATAGCTTATGTCCTAAAGTATCTTTGACCTCTAACATTTTATGTGTTAAGTAGCTTTTCCCCTGGGTCTAACATTCTACCTACCATAATCTAACATTCTATGTTTTAAGTCCCCTTCGGAGTCTAAAGCTCCATTTAACAAAACCCAGCATTATCTAAGTAGAAACCAGATGTGGGAGGAGAGAATCTGTGCTCATAATCACCATCCTTCTCTGGGAACTGGCAAGCTGGTTTTCTTTTAATGATGCACTTTCCTCTTCTGGAGATGTTGACACATAGGAGATGTTGACAGAAAGAAAACTGAGTTGGCTGCATTGAGGAAACAGTCAGGCAGAAAACTGGCTCCAGAGAATGAGTAATGAACGGCTTGAAGAGGGAGAGTTGTTCACCCCTCATAAAGATGTTAAGTCCAAGGCCCATTTGGAGTCATTCATATGCTGAAAAACTTACTTTAAAAATGTGTCAGTGCTTATTTGATTCTTAATGAGAGAAAATGCATTTAAGGTTATCTTAGTCGCATGGCCTTGGAGTATATTTTTCTTTTCCCTCACGTGAATGTAACCAGCAGGGCAACCATTTAAAATGGACAGTGCACTTTAAAGCTATCTTCCTGGCTTGATAGATATTGGTAGAATGAAGGATTAAGGACAAAAAAAAAATTCTAACCTCTTTACGGCAGAGTTCTATGGTAGAATGGAGGAAATATTCGAGAAATGGGGTCTTGTAACTTGGTAAGTCATTTCTCCTCTCAAATGAGTATCTTCATTTGTAAAATGGCCAGATAAGACTGGATGATCCCCAAAGTCTCTTCTGCTTCTAAGTATTATACTCTAAATGCCAACTTAATTGCAATCTTTTCTTACTTCCTCATATTTCTCGTCCCTTTCCATATGCTAAGGTGCTATGTTCTAAGGTTCTTTGTGACTTCATCATCATAATGCCTTATGTTCTCTGGATCCCTCCAGCTCTGATGTTCTATGTTCTAAATTCAAAAGCCTCTTTCATCTCTAATTGTCTATCATTCCACCCATGACCTACAATTCAAGGCTCTAGGTTTATATGGGTTGAGTTTATTCTTGGAGAATGGGAGTGTGCAGGAGAGGAGCTTTCCTATGAATCACTTTCTGGCTCATGCTCTCACCTCGAGTTTTCCCTGGGAAACTGGAAACTGATTCATTCTGCCCCTATCTAGGTTCTCTACTGGGGAAATTTGATATGTGAGTTTCTACAGAAAAAGTAATAAGGTTCTTTTGGTTTCCAGTACAAGCACCTGAGCCAATAATTTATGCTAGAGACAGGGCAACATTTATTTCAATACACAGAAAATGCAAAAAACATATATGCATATATATGTACACATACATACATTTGTGTATATATATGTACATATACATATATCTGTGTATAGTATATATATATATGTATAGTATATATATGTATATATATGTATATATATGTATAGTATATATATATATATATATATATATATATGTATATATAAATTCAGAAGAGTCTATAAACAACCCAGAAAATTCTCCATTTCTCTGATGCGTCTTACTTTGTCTCAGGGAATTATACAGCTCTTTCCCAGATTTATGAGACGGAAGAGCAATTTTCTTCTTGGGCTGCTACAAAATCAGCGCTAGGTTTTAAGACCATAGTACCTGTATGGTCTGAGTAACTCAGACTAAAGAAGGAATGGTTTAGGCTACTTCTCCCCATCATGGATGCCCCCTGATCTTCAGCATGTTCCAGATCCCTGAGTACTAAACAAAACCCTCTCTCAGAGGAGTCTGGGTCCAGAAATTTCTCACTACCACAGCTCAGCCCCTAGCCACTGCCATCTCTAAGGCTGAGACATTCTACCCCAGGTTCTGTACAGTTGCCAGCTCTGAGGCTAACAGGCTTATTTGAGGAGCTCTGGTGGATGAGTAAATAGGCTTTCCCTTCACAGGGATCCAAGCTTATGCTTCTCATCATAAACTCAGCTTTCTCTATGCTGTATTTCTATCCTTCAAAAAGCCACTTCAAGGCTCCATAATAGCCAAAAACTCAATCAATTGTCCTTTATGTGGTATCAATTGGTCTATAGTAGCCAGGTCAAGAATACTTCTCATACCCTATCATTCATCATCACAATGTGATGTCAAAGGGGATATTTAAATTTCCTACTGGGAGATATTTCAAGGCCAAAAAAGGTATATTATCCTTTGACCTTGTTAATTTGGCTAGGTAACTGCTGGTTATACCCCCTATATGTTCTTGAGAAAAATAATTCTATAATATTAATGCTATTCTGTCTCAGAATGTCAAAGGATGGTTAGGAGAGAGTAATTCTAAGACTCATTTAGAAATTTTTAGTGGAAGTTTTTGGATTTAGCTAATACTCTTTGTGTTGTGATATCTAGCAGCATATCAGCTACTTGAATGGAAGGACATTTCATTCTTGTTTTCTTTTTTATCCCCAGCACTTGGGTCAAAATATTACACATCCAGGAGTTTAATGACTGTTTGATAAATGGAACTGAAGTGAAGAGAATTGAATTGAATTGGCCCATCAGTTTTTATTTTGAATCCAAAAAACTGGAATAGGAATCTCCTCCTTTAACATTTTCCATGTTAAATTTTATTAATTGCCTACATAACTACCCTTGCTCATGTTCTCCTCTGCCCTTAATCAATAAAGAATAAAAAGAGTTAAAGCTGGTAGGACCATTAGACATAATATAGTCAAACCATCTCATTTTCTCAAGAGGTTTGTTTGGCATCTTAGGAATGGGACATACGAGGCAGTATCTGTATATAGAATCTTGACCCAGAAAAAATGATCTCTCTTTTGGCTCTAATGTTCTTTCTTAAGGTCTCATATTTCTTCACCTCACTTTAGCATTTGACATGGCTCACTATCTTCTTGATGCTTTTCTCTATCCTGGAATTCCATGACTGCTTTTTTCTGCTTCTGCTCTTGACCACTCTGATTTCTCATGGATGTCATCCATGCTCCTTTCTCCTCCCCATCTCCTATGCATATGAGTGCCCTAGGGCTCTGTTCTGTGCCCTAGTCTCTTCAACAAATCCAAAGCAGAATTTATTATCTTTCTGTCTAAAAGTTCCTATCTTTGTGAAAGACACAGCCACTCTTTTAGTCATGTCCTTTCCCAAGCAGCGATTTACAAGCTATGCTAATGGCACTTCTCTTATCAGAATTCAGATTCCTGTCCCTGGGCTCTGATTGGTGAGCTTTCTCCTTATCTCACCCAGCCTCTAGCCTACCATTCTACTTTTCAGCCATCTCTAAGCTCATCTGTGTTTATTTTATTCTCCTTCAGAGCCTCCTACCACTGGAACTTGACCCATCCCCTTGGGATTCTGGCTTCTGATTGACAGGTTTTTATCTTATGGAGTCCTTAGCTCTCCAATGTATATCCCCTACACCTCCATTTATAACCTGCTTTCCAACTCTGGTTGCTTTTCCTTATAACAATATAAGTTCCTTAAGGAACTTGCCTTGGAGGGCAGAGATTATCTTGTTGATTTAATTTAGCACTTAACCCAGAGCATATGGAAAGTACTTACAACCACAGCAAAAATGATTCATTCAGGTTACAAGGAGGCAGATGTCAGGTCAATAGAAGAGAGATTTACAAACACAGAAACAGTAGAATGAACTGCTTTGTGAGGTAGTGAGCTTCCTACAACTGGAAATACTCAAGGAAAACCTGGATGCCTACTTGACAAGGGTATTCATATTTCATTGGGGATTTGAACTACATGGCCTATAAAGTCCTTTCCAATTCTCCAATTCTATGATTGTATGGTAGAAGCCAATAAGCACCTGCCAAATTGTAAAGTGCTTAAGGCAATGAGGTGTAAGTGCCATCAGGCAAACACCCAGCTCAGTGGGTTGGAGACTGCAAATCATTTGGCCATCACAGAAGCAACAGACCATGAATGCCACTGTAGCTTTGGAGTCTGAGAGCTCCTGAGCAGTGTCTCCCCATTCACCTGATAGCAAGTGATAGGAAAGCCAGCAGATGAGTCCATCCTATGGCTGGCTACTCTCTGCACATCTGGCCATCCTCAGTTCATTGTAGTAGCACTAGAACTGAGCCTAGAACATAACTGTGGGATAAATGTCTGAAAGTGACCGCCCCTGCAGTTGAGAGTGATCCATTACATTTTCCCTATTTGAGTTTCATGTGACATGCCCAAAGTCACGGACACAGAAAAGCATTGTCTTATTAAAGAATTATAGCACTTGGGGATGGAGGAGACTTGAAAGAGTAACTAACTAAATCCCTTTTCTGAGAACCAGATAGGGAATGTGAACCAAGTCTCTTATTTTTAAATCCAAAGGTTCATTTACTATGCCATGTTGATTCTCCCAGATGCTTTATTATCCATGCCCCCATGAGAGTAGGTTCAATTGTGGATCCTCATTGTTCTCCCTATACTTTCTGAGGTCATTAGGCCTCTAGTCATGGCATTGTGCTCCTGAAGCTATCCACAGGTTGGTATTTGTGAGGTTTCCCCCATAGACTGAGAATGAGTAATGCTGGACTCAAATGTTACTAGGGAAGAGGAAGGAAAGGGTAGAAAAGGCCAAGAGTGGAAAAAATGGGACTACATTAGGGAGAGGAAAGGGCAGGGAAGAGAAGCGATCACTCCTTTTTCGAGTTTTTAATGGAGGAGAGGAAAATCACAATCTAACATAGGCATCTAACATAGTCTAACATGCATCCTAACTTCAACGAAGCATACTTCAAAGGATTCAGAGTACTAACGGTCTTCTATTGGGGAAATCACCCTAGAAGAGAGGAGAAACTGGTAAGAATGACATTCTGAACCAAAAAAGTGAAAAATTCCCATGAAGACAAAAAGCAGAAATTGACTGAAGAGACTAAGTAGGAAAGTGGATTTATATAAAAAAAATGGAAAGGAAAGCATGGGAAAGCAAAAGAAGTTGAGCGAATGCTACACAGTTCTGTAAAAAGGGCAGTCCCTTTAGCAGTCTTGCAAGCGTATCAAGACTGTCAGAGTTGAGAATGAGCTAAGGCTAGAAAGGAAAAGCAAGCACAATGAAAAGCTTTGAAGGGTCTTTATTTTTCCCCCTTTTTCTTTTTATTTCTTTCTTCCTTTTTCTCTCCCTCCTTTTCCTTCCTTCCTTCAATGATTATTAAATTTCTAGAAAATAAAACACTGCTCATAAAGAGCTAATATGTCTGCACAAAGGACAAATCAAGCCAGACTGATAGGTTAATCTAACTGGTAGATCAGAATACTGTGAATATATTTTACCTAGAGTTTGATAATATATCCCATGCTCTTCTTGTGGAAAAGGAAAAGAGATGAAGCTAGACAAAAAGGAGATGTGGGCTAGCAAATAGTACAATTAGACTGACTCTTTGGGTCATTAGCACTAATGGTTCCATGTTTACTTGATAGAAGTAGCATGTATCAGCTACCTCTGCCTAGCCCTGTGCTGTTCAACATTATTAATGAATTTGATAAAGGATATGACATCCTTATGAGATTTGTCAAAGACACAAAGCTTGGGAGAGACAGCTAATGCATTAGATGACTAAATTAGGATCCAAAAAGATCTTGACAGGCTAGAACATTGGTCTAAATCAAATCAAATCAAATGCAATAGGAACAAATGTAAAATCTTATACTTGGGTTCAGAAATTTGACCTCAAAAATACAGGATGAGGAAAAGCATAGCCAATTTTTCTTTTTGAAAAATGGTTTGAAAGCTCAACCTGTGTCATTATTATGCTATGGTACTCAAAAAAAGCAGCTAATGTGATCCTGAGCCACATTGAAAGAAGGATAGTTTCCAGGAATAAGGAGGTGACATAGTACCTGCTCAGACTACTTATAGAGTACGATATTTTGTTCTAAGCACCATCATTTAAGAAGTACATTAATAGGGTAGAGCAGCACTTCTCAAACCCTTCAAAAATAAAAGAACACTCAAAAAGCTTTTGTTTATGTGGGTTATAAAAAATCATTTCTATCTCTTGGACTTCCTAAAAGCGTCTCTGGGAAGAATGGGGAGAGGGGCCCCAGGCTACATGTTAAAGTGGAGAATGTACAGAGGAAGGCAACTAGACTGAGGATTTTAAGCCTGAGGAAGAGAAGACTTGGGGGAAATGATAAATATTTTCAATTTTTCCAAGTGTTATCACACACAAAATAAAACAGATTAGATTTGTTTTGTTTGACCTTAGAGAGTAGAACTAGAGATAAGTAGAATTTGCAAAGAGGTAATTGTAGATTTTCTCTATCGAAAAACTTCCAAGCAGGTAAGAGCTGTTTGCTTCAGCAAAAGGTCTAGGTTCTGCCTCAGTGGACCTCTTCCAGGAAAGGTTGGATGGCCACTTGGTTGAGTATGTTGTAGTCATGATTGTTTTGGGGCATGTGTTGGATGAGATGTCCCCTGAGGTTCCTTTTGACTCTGAAATTCTGTTATTTTACTGTAGTTAAATGTTCTTACTCCAGCAAATGCTTTGATAATCAATGTGTTCAATCTCATTCTGTTGAATGCATGTGGGGGTCTATAGTAAAAAAAAGGAGGGGCAGCGAGGTAAAGCAGTGGATAGAATGGTGGGTCTGGAGTAAAGAAGACTCATCTTCCTGAGTTGAAATCAGGCCTCAGACACTTACTAGCTGTATGATCCTGGGCAAGTCACTTAACTCTGTTTGCCTGTGTTCCTTCACCTGCAAAATGAGCTGGAGAAGAAAGTGGCAAATCGCTCCAGTCTCTTTGCCAAGAAAACTCTAAATGGGGTTATGAAAAGTCAGACTTGACTGAAAAATGAATGTTAGAGTTGAAAGAAACCTTAGAACATACAATGATGGAATATAGGATGCTAGAACCTGAACAGACCTCAGAACATAAAATTTTAGTCTATAGATTATTAGAATTCCAAGAAACTTTGGAACATAGAATGTTGGAGTCAGGAAGTTTCTTATGGTACAGAACTGGGGGAAATAGATTGTTAGAGTTGGAAGAAGCCTTTAAGATATAGAGCTAAAATAAACCTGAGAGACCATCTAGGCCAACCCTTACATTTGGAGGAAACTGAGGCCCATGTTTAAAGACTACTTCAAGGTCACACAGGTAGTAGGCAAAGGCAGAAGATATTCTGATATGATTCTTTTTACAGATACAGTTATAACACATTTTTTTTTCCAGTAATAGGAGAACAAGTTATTTGCCCACATCATACAGTTAGCAAACCCTCTTCTATGTTTCAGGCACTGGGCTAAACTGGGGATACAAAGTAAGGCAAAAGATAATCCCAGCTCTCAAGAAGTACACAGTCTAATATGGAGAACAACATACAAACAGCTACAGGAAAATAACACACATACAAGATAACTTGGAGATAATAATAAGAGGGAAATCACGGGCATTAAGAGGGATCAAGAAATGTTTCTGGTAGGAGATGAGATTTTGGCTGGGACTTGAAGGAAACCAGGGAAGCTAGGAGACAGAGGTGAGAAGGGGAAAAAATACAGGCTTGGGGGAACAGCCAGTGAAGATGCCCAGCACTGGGAGATGGAGGGGCTTGTGAGAGAAACAGCAAAGAAACCAGTGCCATTGGATCATAGAGTGGGAGTGAAGAAAGTGGAAAAGAGATTGGAAAGTATGAGGGAAGCAGGTTATAAAGGGCTTCAAAGGCCAAACAAAGGATATCATCCTATAGATGCTAGGGAGCCACTGGAATTTATTGAATACACAAATGACATGACTGGATCTATGCTTTAGGTGGATCAATGTGATAGCTGAAGGGAGGACAGATCGGAGTAGGGAGAGACCTGAGGTAAAAAGATCAGCCAAAAGACTAATGAAATAGGCCAGGTACCTTGAGACTTTAACATTTTAACAAAATCCCTCAGGATATTCTAATATCCTTTTCAGCACCTATATTTGACGTTCTAAAATTCTATGTTCCGAGGCCTCAGAGAACTGTGAAATTTTGTTCTTAGCTCCTTCTGGATGCTGACATCCTGTGTTCTAAGGTCCATTTTAGCACTAATAATCTATAATAGTAAAATCCAATGTCCAAAAGTCCCTTAGGATTCTAATAATTCAATGTTCCAAGGTCCTTCTCACTGTCTTTGATTCTAAATTGTTTCTGCATGAAACCCCAAACACAAGTGGTGATTCCCCAAGGCATTGTGGATACTCACTAACCTCTAGCTATGTAAACTGTTCCTTACCTTGGATCCATGGGTTAACCCCCTCCTGATTCTCCCTGTATGAAGGTAGGAGGACAGTGACAGCCTCCTCTAGTCACCTAAGGTAAAAGCTATCAGGTCTCCCATTATCATGAAACAAACTGCTTCAGATACAATTAATATCACAGAACCACAAAGAACCCTGCTCTTTGAAGAGGATAGGGAAACCCAGGGTGATTGGCAATCAGATATCTCAGTAATATTCCTACTCACAGGCTGTGGCTGAAACGTGAAAGGTTGCTCTCAAAAGTTTGAAATGCTTCATTTGTATAATTTGGGTTTGTTTCTACAGGAGAGTTGGCTTATGTAGCCTTTCTGTTCCTCACTCATGACATTCTATCTTAATTCTCTGTGCTTTTACCAGTCTCCCATTCGCCGAATATATTCCCTCTTCATTGCCTGTTCACACAATTCCTAATTTCCTTACCTTAGCTCAAATATCTCCTGTTACATGAATCCCTGTTCCTGATCCCACTCAGGATGAACTGTTAGCTTGCAGTCTCCCTCCAAAAGGTTTTCTTACATTTTTGTGTGTTTATTTTATTTATTCCCATTAGAGGGTAACCTCCTTTTGAACAGGTACTGGTTCTCTTTCATATTTATATCCTCAGCACCTAGCACAATTCCTAATACATAAGTGACACTTAATAAATGTCTATTGATTGACTGGTACATGATGTGTATTCCCCAGTGTGTATGGAGTACGATCTGCATGTATGCTCCTGTGCATTTATGGGAGAAACATTAAAGGGAAGTGGGGCTATTGCCATTCCTGAGATGGTTGAAACTGGATTGTGCAGAGTACGAATGATGACTTTCCTTTAAAATAGCATACAAGAACACCTAGAAGGTATATAAGAAATGATCATGAGCTAGGAGGGTTTGGTGGACTGATGCCCTTTTACATAAGTAACATAATTTTACCTAAGTAACCATAAGATTCCTTATAGATCATATTTCATCTTTAAACATGAACTAAGTCTATTACAAGGGACAAGTCAGAAGCTATTGTACAATGTGAGCAACAGAAAAATAGCAATTTATAGAGTATAATTTACATACAACAACTCTGGGAGGTATTATCTCCATCTGACAGATGAGGAAATTGAGACAGACAGGGATTAAGTGGCTTTCCCAAGGTCTCACAGCTACTATGTTTCTGAGATAAGATTTTCACTCAAACCTCCCTGACTCTGAGTCTAGCACTCTATGCATAGAATCACATAGCTGACCTCACTAACCCTTCCTGCCCATGAGATATCTCAAGCTTTGATCAATCAGTGGTGCCCGAATAAATCAATAAACATTTATTAAGTGACTAAAATGTACCATCCACTGTATTAGACACTACAAATACAAATGAGTTTAAATTCCATCAGTGGGCAATAATATATAGACACCAGAATAATGAAATTCACATCTTAAAGTCTTACTTAAAGAAGCTTATTAATTTTTACCTGATTTCATTATCACATTTTTGTGAAGGGTGAGGAATTAACTAGTTGACCAATTACTTTAGATTTGTTTCATTAGCACCTATTTACTACCTAGTTGAGGGCAGAGTTCTGAAGGAATAAGATCCAGAATCTGTATGTTTGGAGGGGAGAAGGGAGGAAGCTTAGGGCTGGAAGCTTTGGTGGACTGCCTGAAGGGGAAAGGCATATATACCCCAATGTTGGACCTGGGTGGCCTGAAGCAACATTCAATTTCCAAGAATCTAGAGTCATTGGGAGGTAGGAAGAGAGTAGCCTGTTATGGGAGAGGTGTGTCCAAAGAAAGAAGAGGCCTAAGTCAGTCAATCAACAGATAATTATTATTTACTGTATCATGCACAATGTAAGCTATGAGGATGCAAAGAAAGAAAAATTTCATATATATATCCTTCCCTCAAGGAGCTCATATTATAATGGGGAGACAACATGCAAATAGTACATATACAAGATACATACAGTGTAAATGGAAGGCAATTTCATTGTAGATGTAACCACTGAAGGTAAGGCAGGAGCAATTTGAGGAGCCAAGAAAGGTAACCTGCAGAGCTTGAGTTTTGAAGAACCCAAGGAATTACAAGGTTGGGTGAGGAGGAGAACATTCGAGGCAAGGAAGGCAGTTGGTGCAAAGGTGTGAACATAGACAGTTGGAGAGTGGTATATGAGAAACAGTAAGGTATGTCCAAATTAGCCTTTTGGGAACTTCTACCCATTGTTCCAGGTTCTGCACTCTGGAGTCAAGCAGGACAAATATAATCTTCCAATGGCAGATCTCCAAACACTTGGAGATATTCATCATATCCCCTGAGACTTTTTTCTTCCAAGCCAAACATTCCCATTCCCTCTATCACTGACATAGACCCAAGGCCCTTTACCATATTTACACCTCTCCTGTGAACACTTACTGGTTAACCCATGTCCTTCTCAAGTTGTGGCACCAAAAATTAACACAATAATTCCAAAGTTGTCTGTCCAGTGTAGAGTATAAAGATACTATCACATTCTTATTCTTGAACGTTATATCTTTCTTAATGTAGCCCAAGATCTCTAAGCACCAGTTTTATGTCAGTCATGGTTCTAAGCAAAAACAAACTCAATAGTTTACCTCACAGAGCTTATAACCTACTAGAAGGAAAGGTTGTGAACAGAGATAAATAAATATAACATAAGAAGTCAGTCAGCAAGTGATTGTTAAGCATTATTATATAATCTATAATAGGCACTGTGCAAAGTACTAAGGACACATAGGTAAAAATTAAGAAGTCCCTGCTTTCAGGAAGTTTACATTGTATGGATAAGACAACATACACACCTATAAATACATTCAAAAAACATATACAATAAATATAAGATAATATTGGAAGAGTGATACTAGCAACTAAGGGAATCAGGAAAGTCCTTATTTCCAAAAGTGGCCTTTGAGCTGACTTTTGAAGGAAATTGATGACCTTAAAAAGTGGAAATTAGGAAGGAGTGTATTTTAAGCTTAAGGGACTGGAAAGTCACAGAGCTAAAAGATGGAGTGTCACATGTAAGGAATGGTAAGAAAGTCAGTTTGACTTGATCAAAGAGGGAGTGAAGGAGCATAATGTGTAACAAGGTTTGAAATATTGTGTAGGGTTAGACTGTGAAAAGTATTACATGCCAAACAGAAGAGACTGGTTTTAATCCTTGAGGCATTTCTCAAACTTTGTATATTACAAGGCTCTCCACATTGTGGGTATGTGGATGTTGTTGTGTTTTAATTGATTTGTCTCCGCACTGTAGCCACCTTACTCAGGGCTGCTTCTCTCTAGACTTCTAGTTGCATCTGGAGTCACTATTTTGACCTACAAGCTCTAAAAAATATCTTGTGCTGGCTTAGCTGATTTAATGATCTCACATTTCTCTAGCCACCCTCCCCTCTTTAGTCTCCTGCAACTTAAAGCATCCAGATCACTCTAAGAAAATGTCAGCAACTTGAAGGTGAGTGTCATTCCTGCAAGGGGAATACATTTCTAAAGGTCAGGATGACACAGCTATCCTGTAAATCTATCTCAGCCCATTTCACTGTGGAAGATACTAAATACCCAGCCTCCCCCACTGGAAGGTAAAACAAGGGCTCTTTCTCCAATACAAGTACTCCTACACTTATTAAAAAAATCCTTCTTTCTTTTGCAAGTATAATAAGGGTAACCAAGGTGATTCATACTTGAACAGCAATGAATTGTTCAGCAGACACTCCAAATCAGAGAACAAAGCCCTCGAGGTTTACCTTGGAAATTTCCCCATGAGGCAAAAGGCTTGAAAGTCCATGGTGGCCAGAACCATGGAGAATGATACCCCTCTTCTCACACCATCCCCTACACTCCACACTCTATACTACCAGATGATATAAGTTTATGAACAAGCTGTATCCCTATAGCCGCCATGTGATGTAGACTTGGAAGAAAGAACTCCAATTTTGGAGTTGAAGCAGCAAGTAATGTGTTATTCCTTTCTATGTGCAGATGACATAGGAAGCTTAGATAGGACATATGGATTCTGAAAGGGAGATAACATACTAATACAGACCTGACTCGAATCCTGACATTTACTAGTGGTGAGACTTACTTAACCAGTGAACTTCAGTTTCCTCCTCTGTAAGATGTGAAGAATATTACTCACAAAACTGAAAGCATCACAGAACTGTTAGACGTTGCTGCCATTGTTAAAGGGTAGAAACCTAAAACAACTGGATGAATAAACTTGAAGTCAGGAAGACCTGATTTTACTTCAGATTTCTTCTTAACTGTGTGACCCTAAGCAAGACATTTAATCTCTCTCAGCATCAGTTTCCTCATCTGTAAAATGGGGGCAAAAATAGTATTTACCTACCAAGTTTGTTGTGAGGATCAAATGAGTTAACACATGTAAAAGGTTTTAAGCCTTAAAGCACTATTTAAGTACCAATTCTTCTTGTTCTCCTCCTCTTCTATCTCCTCCTTCTCCTCCTTTTTCTTCTGCCTCATTCTATACTTGTAGCTCATCATAGATCTTGACTCCCTTTTCCTGATACCCACCTTCTTTTCCCCAAAACCTTTCCACAGTCACTTCAGTAAAAATATAAGCAAAGAAAATATTTCTTTGGCACCTACCTAAACCCAGCTCTTCCTTTATCCAAACCTTTTACAAATATCCACAGCTAGCTAGTGCATGATGTTTCTCTCTTGTCCAAATTCCCAGTTATCAAAAATGTTGTGTAAGGAAGGGAAGGGAATAAAATTTTATATGGCACCTACTATGTGCCAGCCACTGTAACACGTGCTTTTTATAAATACGATCAGATTTGATGGGAGACATATATGTGAGGGGCTTGAAAAGCGCAATTTCTAAGATTCCTTCCCACTTTAAATCCATGATCCTATCATCGGGTGGATATGCTCGGAGTGGACTAGGAGAGAGTGATTGGTCTTGAACTTGCTGTGTCTATCACCATATCATGCTCTGGTTTTTTAACCCCGTTCTATGAAATAATTTTGTCAATGTGCACTGATGCACTATAGCTATTTCAGAGTTGTTGGAATGTGTCTGATTTTATATAGACCTACCTTCTATGCAGATCTTCCCCCAAAGCAATGGGTAGATGTGGAAAAAATGCCAATTTATTTTTGTCCTAATGAAAAACTTTGTAACAATTGGAGCTTTGCTGAAGTGGAATCAACTGTTATCAGAGGGGGGTGGTTCTCTTCTGGTGATGATCTTCAAGCTAAGGATAGACTAATACTTGTCAGTTGTGTTATAGAATTCATAGAATTGTGAATTATAATTATTGAATTATGAAATTCTATGAATTCAGGAAATCTTTGACCCTCTGATTTCCCAGTTCCTTGGCAGGTAGGGGCAGTAATCTGATAAAATTGTAATAAATCTGATAAACTTGTAATTGATAAAATCTGATAAACTTGTAATCTGATAAAATCATCCCTGGTAAGGTGTTAGTGACTGATAATGGTTAAATATGTTACCCCATCTCCTGAGGATATTTTCATCTTGACCTGGGATTCCTGAAAATATCAACTGTTATTGGAAAGCAATGAATCTTTAATAAGGGAATTTCGGACAGTGTGGAAGGCTTAAGGAGTACCTCTTCAAATCATATCCTCAATCCCATTCAGGTTACATTACAGGTGATAATTGTTTGTCCTCCTCTCCCCTAGGACTATTTTCAGGGCTTCTGTTCAATGTGGCCCACTATTGATTGACTAACTGAGTAGATACTACTTTAGAGAAAATACCAATGCCAACAGTGTCATGAAAGAGAAACAACTTTGAAAGACTTAAAAACTCTGATCAATGCAACAACTAAACCTTATTTCAGAGGTCTGGTGATGAAGTTGCTCCCCACCTCCTGACAGAGAGATGACAAGTTTGAAATGAAGGAGATATACGTTTTTTGCACATTAACAGTGTGGGAATTTGGTTGGTTTGACTATGTTTGTTACAAGGATTTTGTTTTTCTTTTTTCGTAGAGAAAAGGTGAATGAGAAGAAAATAAATGTGTTCATGAAAAATTAAATTTAGAAATAAAAACAAAATCTTAAACAGCATGGGATGGGAAGTCAGAGGACTTGGGTTTGAAACTCAGGGTCTGCTACTTACCACCCATTTGACCTTGGTTGAATTACTTCAGGGCTCTATGGCTTAGTTTCCCCACCTTTAGTGGTTGGAAAAGTTGGAACTACCTACCTCCAAAGGCCATTGAGAAGCTCAAATGGGATAAAATACGTGTAAACATTTTACTATGTAAAGGTAGGCTACCTCATAGATGCTCCAACCATTCTGCAGTGTTGGAACAGGAAAAGCAATGACTCTGGACTCCAATTAACTATCTATGTGACACTGAGAAAGCTACGTAAGCTCCTTTGTCCCAGTTTCCTCATCTATAAAAGGAAGCAGGTGGATCTGAAGACCTCGAAGGCCCCTTCCAGCCCTAAACATATGATCCCATGATCTTATGTTCTATGATCACTTCCATATTTCAAAAACCAGGCAAATGGACCAGGCAGTAGTTATATTCCCACTGAAAAGCTACATATATAAGAAGCAAAGCAAGCTTCATCTTCCTGACCTCAAGCTAGTTTTGAAAATACCTGTCCACACCAGTACAAAGCAGATAAGTCTTAAGAAGAGAGCTAGAACCATCTACCTAAATACTTCTGAGCTCTCTTCATGATGACCCCAGAGGTTAAATATTAGGGGACTAAGAAGTAGCATTAGTTAACATTTTCATCTCCCCTTTTACAACCATTCTTACCTCTTTAGGCAGTAAACCTAAGGTTCTTCAGCACTCACCTGAAAATTCCCTTTACTTTTAACAAGATCACTGCATGTTAGAATAAGTGATTATAGGGAAATCTCAGGGACCCCCTACACATCCCTCCCCCTCACCACCTACTCTCTCAGGGAATTCTAATTCTCAAATCACTGCATGTAGAATTATAAATTTCAGGCTTATAAAAATGCAAAAGAAAAAAAACTCTTTTCATTTGCCAAATTTATAGAAACAAGATGGTTGCTGTCCAAGTGCTATCTTTGCCCCGGTGGGAATGAGAAAGCATCCAGAAGAAGAAGACCAGGCTAGTGGAGTGTTTTTGGACCACACCATGCGAGACAGACTGAAAGAACAGAGAATGTCTAGCCCAAAGAAGAGAATATTTCAAGCTATAGGATGGCTGCCTTGATATATTTAAAGGACTATCATGTGTCATACAGATTAGGATTTTTGTTTTGTTTTGTTTTGTTTTTGGTGAAAATCCAAAAGAGAGAACTCGAATGCAAAGGACTCCCTCATGGGGATCCTGAGCTCCCTGTCTTTGGAGTTTCTCTATGCAATTGAATTCCTGTTGATTAAAAAGTCACTGAGTTTAAGCTCTTCCAAATATATTGTGGAAGGGATTCTTTTGTTGGTGAGAGATTGGATTAGATCACCTAGACTTGCAGGCAGGTAGAAAATGGGTCTAAATGGGTCTCTCTGCTCTTTACTCTTTGTGTGGTCCTAAACAAGTCACTGCTTTGGGGGTTTCAATTTTCCTCTCTGTAAAACACACTAGAGTCAGACTGGATTATCTCTAAGGTCCCTTTCATTGCTAACATTTTTAAAAGAGTTTTATTGATGTCTTTTGTTTTAAGTCATAGTTATATTTCCAGTCCCTCCTACCACCACCTGTCCTTATAGCAAAGAGGAAAAATGGGGAAAAAATGTTTAAACAAAACCAACTGACCCATCTACCCTACCTGAGCAAATATCCAATCTTCCAAAGAGTCCTAATTCTCAAAAAATAAAGAACAAAACAATGAGGAAAGTAGAGCAGCATTTTTCCCTCTCTTCATGGGGCCAAGATTGGTCATCATTATTACCTAACTACAGTTTCATTTTATTGTTCATTCCCATTATGGTAAGTCATTATGTATCCTGTTTTCTTGGTTCCTTTTACTCCACTCTGCTCCAACTCATACAATTCTACCCAATTTTTTTCTCTGAATTTCTCTTAATTATAATTTCTTAATCATGGGAATTTTCTCAGTGCCTCCTTGCCCCAGAATGACTTACCATGCTCTCCTTGGCCTGTTCTCCCTAGAATTCTCTGCAATTCTCATCCCCTTCTCCATTGGTGGATCACTTCTTGGAGTTTCCATTCTGTGGAAGGGCTCAGGATGTCCTGCTTTCATTCTCTTCCCAGCCCTATTCCTGACTTTCTGGACTTAAAAATAGGTCTCTACCTGTGCTGGGAATTTGTACCACTTACTCCCACCCCTATGTACATGTAACTTTTTTCTTAACTCTCTTTTGAGTGTTATCTTCTCCCATTAAAATATAAACTCCTTGAGGTCAGATATTGTCTTTCTTTTTGCTTATGTCTTCCTTCCTCTCTCCTTCCCCCCCTACATCCCTATTTTCCTTCTCTACTAACCCTCCTTCCTTCCTCCCTTCCTTCCTTTTCCTCCTTTCTTTCTTTCCTCCTTCCTTTATTTCTCCCTTCCACATTATGTTAAATCATTGCATCCATATCTTACAATCTGATAGTCATTTCTCAATGGATCAGTGCCTACATTGTTTTCAGTTCTTTGTCACCACAGAAAGAAGCCCCAACATTATTGATCCTAGTAACCTGAGCTATGATTACAAAAGATATACAAATCAATGCAAGATAATTCCCAGAGACTGAGGTCCAGAAATTATGAACTGAGATCAGGAGAAGCTTCACGTAGGACATGCTATATGGATTGGACTTTAAAGGGAGTTAGGAGTTTAATGAAATGGAACTGAGGAAGGAAATTATTCTAGGCATGAGCAATGAGGGAGTATGGGAAAAGAATTTTTTCATCAGGGGGTTCCCTAGAAAAATAAAATCCCAATACACTTCCTATCCCCTACCCCCAGTGACTAGCACAGCTCCTGATACAGCTTATAGCAGGTATTTTATTCATTACTGTGAAATCAACATGGTTGAAGGACAATTCTTTCCAAGTTGATGCCAAATTTCCAAGTTATCTACCTATGAGATGGAAGATACAGAGGGGCAGACTTTAGCCATATGTAAGGAAGAACTTTGTAAGAAATGTAGCTGTCAGCTTATTAATTATAGTAATAGCAAAAACTGATATTAATATACCATACATATAAAAAGAGGGCCAAGTGCTTTATACACATTATATTGTTTGAACTTCTCCCACACTGCAGGAATTATCATCCTAATTTTACATATGAGAAAGCTGGGACTAGGAGTAGTAAATGACTTGACTAGGGTCACACAGTAGGATTTGCTACAGATAGGATGTGAACCTTGGTCTCTCTGTTTGCAAATCTTGACACTCTCTGTCCATGGTGTTTACTATCATTGGGATGTAATATAATATGAAAATGCAAAATAAAAACTAGTCACCTAGTCCAAGAGTTTGAAGAAGCAGTGATATATCTATTAGACAGGGGATTGCAGAATAAAAAATTCTCACAACTGGAATGGACCTCAAAGCTCCTTGAATCAAACATATAGTTGAAGAGGAGTCCCTTAGAAAACTTCACTGACAAGTACACAGATCAGAGGATAAGAGATTTAAAGCTAGAAATCACCTTAGATATCACTGATTATTGTAACCCCTCTAATTTTATTCAAAATGAAAAGTGGAATTCAGGGGTACAGAGGAGTTACCTCGCTTGCTCCAAGTCACAGTACATTTAACCCATTTCTCCAGAGTTCAATTCTAGGGAACCTCCCATCCTATCACATGCAAGTGACCACTTGAAGAACTCTTGTAACAAGGACTGGGTTGGAGGTGGACTTCGTAGATACCTTTTAAAGTCATTTCCCTCTCTGGGTTTAGGGGATTCAGAATTCTGCACTGCTCAGACAAGTAGGACTTGCACAGTGCTTCGTCACTGAGCATATGCTAGATGAAAGACAGAATGAATTTTCAAAATTCTTAGACAAAACTAGGTCTCCTTCTCCCTGTCTCTCCACCCAATGTAGTCAGTGACTGATTTCTATGAAGCACAACATATCTTGATTTCTTTTTGCTGCTAGTTCTTGGTCACAAGTTTCTCATGAAAATCACAACTTGGAGGAAAGAAATCTCTCAGTGATACCACATCTGTAGGGGCCTGTGGGTGGAATAAGTCTGGCAGTGAAAAAAAAAACAAGTTGTTGACTGTGAAAGGTTGATGTCAGAAACAGGTGAAACTCCCAGAGAAAAAGAAAGGTCACTGGAGATATCAGAAGGGAGATTCACTTATGCTTAAAAACCCTGTCCAAAACTGCTGAGGAAGGGGTTTTTGGTAATTCTGGTGTGTTGAATATAACTGGAAGCCCTTGAAAGGCAGCTTGAAATTTGGAAAGTAGAGAATAGGTGGTTTTGTTAAGGATGTTCTGAGTCTGACAGCCAAGCAATTCCCAGTCAGGTGGAAGTGGCAAAGAATCTGAAGAATAACTATGGATATTAACCCCAAAACATGCCGCTGTGGTGGGGGGTGATGTGGTGCAATGGAAAGATTGCGAGCAGTGGAGTCATAGGACCCACATTCTAATCCTAGCTCTGAAATTTGCCATCTGTGGAATGTGGGATAAGTACCTTAATTTGTCTGGGCCCTACTTTTCCTTTTTCATAAAAAGGATTGAAATAAATGATCTAAGGTACTTCTAACTCTAAATCTATGTGCAAGTCACTTATTCTCTTTGAGTCTTAGTTTCCCTGTCTGTAAATTGAGGAGGTTGTAGTAGGTATTTTCTAGTTTTTTCCAGTTCTAAATTTGTGATCCTATGTTCAACCCACCCAGTTTTGATTGCTAATTTTTTATAGATTTTTTTCCAAACATATAAACTGGAAAATCACCTGAAAGTATGAACACTGTCATAGTCAAAGAAGGCTGTGATTTTATTATATACATTGTGTTTCTTATTTATTAATAAAATTTTATATGTTAAGTTATATATATGCATGTAATATATATATAGTATACATAAATAATGTATATGTGTGTATATTCACATACATATAATATAAGCTTGCAATACCACATTGGTCTGAAGATTGCTACCTTCCTAGTGAAGTACTTCAGTGCTGACAACTTCTCCCTCTCAATTCCCATTCTATTAAACTCTTACATTTAAAGCATTAGAAGCTGGTGACCTAACAAAAAAGAAAAAAGAAAAAAATCCCTTCCTTTCAAAGAGCTTACATTCACTTGGGGAGGATATAACATCTACAAAGCAATTTCAAGAGAGAAAATGACAACAAAAGAAACTGAATAGATAAAGGAGACCACACATAGACTGTGCTTTGAAGGAAACTGGAGCATCAATAAATCTGGGCAACAGGTACATTTCAGACATGGTGGAGATATGGTTCTACAAGAGCAGAGAGGGGATATACAGTTTATGGGAAATAGACAATAAGCTAATTCAAATGACACAAATCGTGACTAAAGGGGAATCGTAGGAAATCAGATTGGAAAAATAGGTAGAGGCTAGATTACTGAAGCTATGAGCTAGTTGAAGGACTTCAAATTTTAGGTTAAGGATTTGATATTAAATTTTTGAGTAAGATATGGTCAGGAAGTTGGATATTACCTCAGGTCACAATGGACTCAACCCAGTCCTCCAGAGTACAATTCCAAGGAACTTCAATTCTATCACACATTGTATGTCCTCTTGTTTTTAGAAATATCAATTGTACAATTGTGTGGAGGCTAGATTGGAGATAGGGAGAAACTGGAGGCAAGAAGACTAAATGAGGCTTCCAGGATTATAGCCCCAGTGAGAGGTTAGAGTGGAAGCTTGCATGTGAGGAGAAGTCAGATGTGGAAGAGAAATGAATAATACTTGGCAACTGATTGAATCGTAGAAAAATGAAAGATTTGCAGGACAGGGAAAGGTCAGGGAGGACTTCAAAGCTGTGACTAGAAGAGATTAGAAAGAGATAGAGGTTTGAGTTTTCCATGTGTTTTTGGCCAAAAGAGCACCATTAACTACCCCAGAGGCAAGAGTAAGAAAAAAATGCCTGCTCCATCTCCATACTCTGCTCTAGAAAAAAAAATGTAAGGGAAAATACAAAATAGACATAATCAGCTATTTTTTGTGGCCCAACATAGAAAAATAGCTCTTCTAACAAGAGTCTATCTAGACAATTAGATCATCTTGAGGCAACACCAATTCTGCATCTGGTACTTGGTAGTGCTGTAATCCTAGGCAACTAACTTACCCTCCTAAACCTCAGTTTCCCCATCTACAGAGTGGGTATAATAATGCCTGCAACCTTTATCTTCCCATGTAGGGCTTTGTTTTGCTCCACTGTATTTCTTTTTGAGACTCAGTCACCACCCTATTTCACTCAGCCTAGAAATGCAGTATCCCTTCGTTGTCCATTCCCACTACTGATTGTCATAGGAGAACTGACCTGCTCCATTTACAGCCTGGGCTGGTTTGCCCCTCCTTAGGCAGTCTGATACCCCACTCTGATCCCCAAGAGCTCACCATATTCACTATCCTGGTGCCAGTGCAGACACCCATGTTAACTCAGAATTCCCAAGCTAAAGTTATCTGCCCATTCGTATTTGTTATAAAGACTTTCTTTTTCTTTTCTCATTTTGAATGGGAGTAGTGGGGGAAAGTAGGCACATAAAAAAATAAATTCATGTTAATTTAAAAAGTAAAATTTAATTTAAAAATATAGGCTACTTCCCAAGGTTGCTGTGAATATTGAGTGCAATAATGTCTGTAAAACATCTATGAACCTGAAAATCCGATACAAATGCCAGGTAAGCATTATCTTTGAGAACATCAGGGAAGTTGGTGAAGGCTGCTTAGAATGGACAGGGGGATGTGTAGAACCTTTGCTTTAGGGGAAAAAATAGGGAAATTATGTGAATTATAAATAAGGTAGCAATACCCAGAAAGACAATGAAACAAATGGCCAACCATTAATCTTTACACATTTAGAGGATGACACAGCACTGAGTTACAGGTTCTTCTGACAAACAGGCCATGCCCTACCAATCTAATTTCATTTTCAGACAGCACTAGTGGTCTGGAAAGCAGCAGGGAGTCCAGCCAACATACTACATCTGGATTCTGGGAAACAATATTAGGCTCTCCTGAAGGACAAACTCCAAAACAAAAGGTCAAAGTATTAAAGGCCATCGCTTGCTAGATGAGTATAAGAGTTGCTGGAGAGTCATAGCCATAGAATCGTAGAATCTTGCAGATAGAGGAGACCTTAAAGATCATCCATTGAGAGAGAGACAGGGAGTGAGACAAAAAGAGGGAGGGAGGGAGAGGAAGAGAGCAAGAGGAACGAGAAAAGAGAGAGGGGGGTGTTGTTGCAGAGAGAAAGAGAGGGCCAGAGAGAAAAGAGAAGGAATAATTAGTGGAAGGCATCTCACCTAGGCTAAGGGAGAAGAGAAGTAAGATATATTCTTATCATTACGGCCTGGCTTCTCACCTAGATTTTATCATTGTCTCCAGGAACTCATCTCCCTGCTGTAACCCATCAACTTTGAAACTCACACCTCCTAAGTACCCCTTGCCCTCTGGGCCTGTCCCTCCCTCTGATTGAAGAGGGTGAAATGTGGAACATTAAGGAGCTCCTCCCATATTCTCTACTTAAGCAGAGGGCCCAGGGCAGACATCTCATCATTTCCCACCTGACCCTAGGACTTCAGGTCCACCCTTTCCAACCCTCCAGCTTTTCTGCTTCCTTTCGGGTTGTTTTTCCCTATTAAACAGTGAGCTCCTTGAGGTCAGGGACTGTGGTTAGCCTTTGTTTTCATCCCCAATTTTTAGCACAATGCTTGGTACAGACTAGGGACTTAATAAATGTTTATTGAGGGATTGACTGACACAAATGACTTGCCACTGCTGATAAGTCAAGGAGCAAAGTAGGCTGTGGGTCAAGAGGGCAGCCATGGGAGGAAGGGGTGCAGAAAAAGCACCCTGGCATAGTGCCGTCTAACTTTTAGTGTCCTGGAGCAAAGATCCAGTCATTTCGCCCAAAAAGAGCTCCCTTCAGTCCACTTCCAGTAAAGTATAAATTCCCTAAGGTACTCCTTTTATTTTGTTTTTGTCTTTGTAGCTTTATTATCTAGCACATATGGCATAGTCACCTGCCTATAATAGGGGCTACTCAAATTTCTGAGTTCTTTTTTGAACTGGACTCCCTACCTTACAAGGTAACTCATTTCACCTTGGGGACAGCTCTGATTTCTATAATTGTAACAACAACTTACATTTATGTAATACTTCTCTATAAAAATGCTTTCCCCACAGCAGTCTTAAGAGGTAGTAATCTCTGTATTATTAGTGTCATTTAAGAGATAGTGATAGCAAAGAAGACACCCCGTGTCACTAGGCAAGGCTGAGAGACGGCTAGTGAACGGTCAGCATGCTCTACTGGTACTCTCATGGTGTGAGAAGAAAGTGAAGAAGGCCTCTAGTTCATGGGTGGATGTGCTATTGTGTTCTTTTGGGACCACATGTAAGAAAGTAATATGGGCTGGGCAAGAATGCAAATGCATGGGTTGCCACATGCATCATAGGATGAAACATCTAACTCAGTGAGATCTAAGACTCATTTGTGTGCTTGACTGCTCTTTCAAAAATAACAAAAACAATGTAGTGGCATGGAAACAACACTAGAGACCTGGCTTCTTTTCTCAGCTCTCCCACTAGCTAGTTGTGTGGTGTTCCCACCCCTCTGGGCACTGGTTTGGTTGCCTATAAAATGAAGCAGTTTGAACACATTATCAGAAAAATCCCAGAATTTTGAATTTGAGGTCATTTATGTGACTCTCTTGACATCATTCATGTTTATTTCTGCAAAGGGAAGTGTAGGGTTGGGCTAATAATTCGGTTCCTCCTGAAAACCTTTCTCATGAAATATCTCAGTGAGAAAGAACAAATGGGTTGGGGGTTTTTAAGGTCGAACAGCTGATTTTCAGCAAGACCTGGGTTCATAGAGTTGTATGGGATTTTATAGATAGATAAACTAGTTCAGTCACTTTATTTTATAGAGAAGGATATCAACACACAGAAAACTCAAATGACTTAACCAAGGACACAATTATTCAGTGCTAAAACTGAAATTTGGAGGCCTGGATTTGGTATTCACTGGTTCCAGTGGTTTACAATATAACCTAATCCAACTTCTTTGATCCAGTGGAGGAACATTCTTTATGACATCCTAGACAAACAACAATCCAATCTCTCCTTGCACACCTCTAGCAATAGAAAGCTCACTACTTCACAAAATATCCTGTTCTATTAAAAGACATCTCTAGTGGATGAAACATGAATTTTTTAATTTAGTACTATTGACTCACAGAAAACATCAATTTATGTTCACATATTTTGTTCTTTTTATATGGGATTCTAAAATGATGACTTTTACGTGTCAGTGGTTTAAATTTAAAAACAAAAGATCCTCAACCACAGATAAGAAATATCTTTCTTAAGAACTGAAATGTCTTTGGCTAACTTTTACCCAGTCATCCTAGGTCATCTCTCTGAGACTGGACAGAGCAAATCTTCCACATAACAACATTTGAAAAGTGTAATCTCTTCCTTTCAATTCCTACCCTTTAGCCTTCTCAAAAAAGTCACCCCCCTCTCTAAAATTCTGTGATTCTTATTGGAAATTAATAGAACGCATACTGTAGATATAAATGCTTAACCATAGGGAGGTCATCTTTTCCTCAAGATCATATGGCAAATGGGAATTAGGAGGACAACTGAACTCTTGCTGAATCTAAGATTTCCTCTGCCCTGGTTTGGACTATCTCTGGGCTCAGTCGTCTCCACTGGGAGTGCTTATAGGCGCTGGCCCTAGCCTGACCAGAGCAGCCAGCCTCAGGAACCAGAAGGAGGCCGAACCACAGGAACCATGTGGGCTGGCCGCCTACCTCTAGGCCAGGCATATGTTGCACCAGATGGTCTGGGGTTTTGTTTTTCATGTGTTTTTTCCCATCTTGTTTCAAAAACGCCTTGGTTCTTTTTCTCAGTTTAGAGATGGAACTGGGACCACAGCTGCCTACCTGTCACCCAGAGGGCTTTCAATGACAAGCATATCAAAAGGTCTACTCTAATAAACTAAAATTTGAGCATTTTCAGGTGATTTTATTATTTTTCCTTTTCTAAAATAGAATATATATGTGAATACATATATATATATTATATATATATATATATATATATATAATATTCACAAGTTGCATAGAATTTTCCATGGACTCTGCCTCTTCTTGCTCCTCAAGAACTATGCCTTATAACAAAAATTTATTTTTTAAAAAGAGGAAGAAAGGGGAAAATCAGCAAAATGCATAAATACGTTGAAAAAAATAAGATATTATATGCAGTGCTCCATACCTGTGCTCAACCCTCTTCCACCCATTTTCAGATATTTTAATCTCAAAGTTATCTAAAAGGACTTAAAATGTATCATCTCTTAAAAATAAGACCTTTATCAGAGATATCTTCTGCCAGTTTTTTTCCCCAGATAGCTATTCCCCCCTAATCTTAACTCCATTAGTTTTGTTTCTGTACAAAAATAAATGTTTTTAATCATAAAATCAAAATTGTTCATTTTATTCTTTGTGATCTCTCTATCATCTCTTTCAACATGAATTCTTCCCCGGGGGTGGGATAGGAGGAAGAGAAAATAAGTTTAATTTAAGAAAATTTAATTAAGAAATTTTAATTTAATTTATAATTATACATATATAAATATATATAAATATGTATATATAAATATAATTAATAATTAAATTAAAATTTAATTAAGAAAATTAATTTAAAATTTGCATTATAAAAGGAAATATACCACATAGATAACTACAACAATATGCATGTATTGCCTGGAAACTGAACTTTTGCAGAGGAATCTGAAGCAAAGGTCCATGGGAACAAAATTGGGTCTGGTCTATGGCTACCTGAGCAAACATTAATTAGCTGACATTTACATAGACTTTAAGGTTTGCAAAGCACTCTAAATACATTCTCTCATTTGGTTTTCACAATAGCCCTTCTAGATGGATGCTATTATTATCCTTATTTTACAGAAAAATCACCTGAGGCTCAGACGACTTAACAAGGTTCACCTAGCCAGTAAGTGAGGTATGATTCTAACCTAAGTTTTCTTACTTAAAGTTTGGTATCTTCTCCACCATGGTACCCTGTCTTTTAAGAGGAAACATAAAACAAATCAGAGAAAAAGTTACAAATTTATGACTGGAAGGAGTCTTAGAGGCCATCAAGTCAAATCTCTCCTCTTCCCCATTTTGCTGATAAACAATTCAAGACTTTGAGAGATGGAGATATTTCCCAGGTCACCACACAACTAATTATCTGAGGAAGGATTTGAACTCAGGTCGTACTGAGCTCAAGCCCACTTCCTTATTGACTAGAAGAAAGAGTCACTATACTTACAAACTCATAGAATTTAGATCTGGAAAAGACCTTGCAGGTCAATGAATTCAATCTTCTCTTTCTACAGCTGAGAACAGAAGCCCAGAGAGAACACTGACTTTGCCAAGGTGCTTGTGGTTGTTTCTTAATGTTATCATTAGATTGTAAACTCCTTGAGGGCAGAGACTGTCTCTTGCTCTTTTTTGTATCCCCAATGCTTAGCACAGTGCCTGTGCTAATAAATGTTGATTTATTGATTGATGTTACATAGGTCCCCTAAAGGGTCAGAAAAAAATGATTACGAACCCTCTGTGTCTTCTCATCATATGAAACATGCTTGATTCCTTCACCTGACCTGATGGCTCTTCACCCAATCTGGCCTCCCTCCTTTGGATGCTATTCAACTCATCAATATCCTTCCCAAAATAAACACAATATTGCTGATGCGATCTAATGAGGGCATTGCACATTCTAACCATCACCTCTCTGGATGCTAATTGTGCAGATGATTTTGGAACCTAAGTATAAATTTCTCTCTCTCTCTCTCTCTCTCTCTCTCTCTCTCTCTCTCTCTCTCTCTCTCTGTCTTTTTCTCCTTATCTGTCTCTTCTCTCCTCTACCTCTTTTCCCTCCCTTCCCCTTCCACTTTTCTCTCTGTATATATCTATTTTTCTGGTGCAAAATATCCAAATGGGAGGTAAAGCCATCAGAAAGAATTTAAAAATATCCCAGGATGTAGGGATGGCAAGGACCTTAGCAATCATCAAGGCCAATGCCCTCATTTGACAAATAAGGAAACAGAGAATCTGAGGAGAAAAGTGAATCTCTCAGGGTCATACAGCTACTAAGCAGAAGATTTAGGATTTCAATCCAGGCACTTTGACTCCAGCTTCAACATGACTGCATCATGATTTGGATCAATCTCCAGGGAGTGTACCTTATCAATTCAACCCCATTGAGCAATGACAAGATCCATACCCTCTTTATTAGATGGGTCTCTGTAACCTTCCTTCTCTAGTTTCCTGCGATGAATTTTACTGCTTCAGCGTTATTCACTTATTCTAAAAAGTCAAGGATGCCATGATGAATAAGGTAAAGTCCCAGTGCTTTCAGGTATTGCCATCTAATAGGGAAATGAGACAGTTTTGCAGAGTGGTAAGTACATTGCAACGGTACGAACAAAATACCATGAGAGATCATTAGAGGAAAGGGTGAATCTGTTTTTACAAATAGAAACTGCAGGTTTTCCCCAAATTTCACTTAGGTGATCTAGAGTGTTGATTTAGCCTTTATAATTTTTAGTATTCTTGATCTCTATCTTCATTAAAAAGATGCTCTCCCTGCGTTGTCAAAAATTCCACCCATTGTATTACCAGCACACTGGTATAGGCTTCCGAAAGATGCCCAGCTAAAGTTGCCTGTGATTTGAAGCAGATAGAAGACTATAACGTTCATAAAAATTGCTCCCTTGTAAAGCACATTCCCACACTGAGAGATCCTCACAAGGATGAAATAATAGGCTGCAGATATATTAATATGCATACAAATCTATTTATATGTATACAAATACATGTGCATAAAACCATTTAGCTCTGTCAAAATTGAGAGAATAAAAAAAGGGCAAACCATGTGTTTGTTCTTGTTTTGCTTCTTTTGGTTTATTTCTTTGGAGGGGAGTTGCTCCTGGATGTTGCCATCCTGACCCATAGTGACAACACTGAATCTGCAGTTGGGAAACTTGGGTTCGAGTACAGGTTTACAAACACATGCTGCGCAATCATCACTAACCACTTTGACTCTCTTCCTTATCTATACAAAGGAAACTAGTCATCTGTTTGCTACTGACTTCATGATGCTTTTAAACCTTCAAAAGTTCTACAAATGTGAGATTTTATAGAAATGATTCTTCTTCCCTTTCTGCAGGAAGTAGAGACAAAAACGGAGCTATTGGGATGTAGGTCGTTTTAACTAGGCCCTTTCTTAAGAAGTGAAACCTTCTGGTCTCTGCCTCTTCTATTTCATCTGAGGGGAGGAGAATGACTCATTCTCCACTCAGTCTAAGGTTATTCTACAAAATAACCCGCTGTTTCCATTCCTGCTCTGAACATTTTAAAAGGCACCCCTTCAATTCAGAAATGTCTCTAGCTTCAGGCATTGCTAATCAAATTTTGTTGCAACATCCCCATTATTGCTCTCAGATATTGGAAGGGTTTGATCTCATTGGGAGGGGAAACAATGCATCCACTTTTGGGGGTAAAGACACACATATTTAGGCTTCTATCTGCTTCAAATCACAGGAAACCTTAGCCGGGCGTCTTTGGGGAGCCTGTTCCGAAGTGTGTTGGCAATATAATGGATGGCCTGGTTAGGAGATTGAAGAGCTATGGTAGGTAGTGTAACGCTTCTAAAAATATATAATTGGGAGGTCAACCACCCCAACTGTGCACTGTGGGAAAAGGGTTTCTGAGGCATCACTGTATAAACACCCAGAACATGCTGACCATGTTGGAGAAATAATACTTTAAGCTTTACAAAGCACTTTCCTCTTAACCACCCTGTGAGGTAGGTAGTGCAATGGAATGATTTTCTAAAAAATCTTTTTTTTTTACATATGGGAATGTTCTGTCCCTTCCACTACCCCACCCCTCATCTTCAAAAAACAACAAACACCAATTTTGAAGAAAAATCAAGTCTCTCATCATAAACATGCATCAGACAACAAAATACATTCCTGATTCAGGAAATGCCTGAAAATAAAATTGTCTGATATTATCTATTTCATCATTTTTATGGTACAATCATATTCCATTATGTTCATATACCATAATTTATTTAGCCATTCCCCAATTAGAGGAGACTTCCTTAATTTTCAATTTGGGGCTACTCTGAGGAGAACTAAAAGAAGTATTTTTGTACACGTGTCCTTTTCCTCTTCTTTTGCCCTCTTTGGAACTTCTGTCTAGTATGTGACAGCTGGGCCACAGAGGATGAACATTTTGGAAATTGGGGACGTAGCCATTGATTGTTCTCCTGAACAGCTAGACAAATCCACAGCTCCACCAAGAGAGCATTAACAGGTCTGCTTTCCCACAGCCCCGCCAACATTTGTCATTTTCTTTTTCTTGTCATTTTTTTACCAGTCTCATAGATATGAGGAGGAACATCAAAGTTGCTTTGTCATTCTGATTATTAGTGATTTAATGGTTGATAGCTTGGAACTTTTTCCTTTGAAGGCTACCCATTCATGTACTTTGACCTTTATCTATTAAAGAGTGACTTATAGAATAGTACTATTTTACAGATGAGGAAACTGAGTCTCAAAATAGGGAAATGTCTTGCCTGTTGTCACGCAGCTAGTAAGTTTCAGAGCTAGGATTTAAACCTATATAGGTACAACATCTCTACTTTCTGAGTTTATGGTCTCTATCCTCAAAGAGTTTATATATGATAGTAAGTATATAGTCAGTGCGGTAGGGGGAAGGAAAGAGAAGAAAGATTTACTAAGTATATTTAATACCTAATATGTGGCAGTCACTATGTTAAGTGCTTTATAGATATGATGCTGTTATTACACTCATTATACAGGTAAGAAAACTGAGGCAGACAGTGGTTAAATGACTTGCCCAGGGTCACGCTGCTAGTAAGTGTCCTAGGCTAAATTTGAACTCAGGTCTTCTGGACTCCAGGTCCTGCATTCTATCCACTGTGCTAGCTAGCTGCTTCTATAATAGAAAAAGTTCAGCATTTTGAGTAAAGAACAGTCTTGATTCAAATCTCACCTCTGAGACTTAGTGTTATCTTTGTATATGGTCACGGGAAGTCATTTAATTTCTTTGGACATCAGTCTCCCCATTTGTAAAATTTGTAATATGTCTACTTCCCAGAATTGTTGCACAGATCCAGCGAAATCATGAGTACACAGATCTATTAAATGGTATATCTTCATTATTAGCTATTGTTACTATTGGTAGAGATGAGTTACATGCCTGAATAACTATAATATGAATTAGACCAACACAACTTCAGAAGAAAGGTTGAAAACAGATCAGTCAAATATTTGTCAAGTGGCTACTGCATGCCAGATGCTGTGATAAGTGCTGGGGTTACAAAGAAAGTCGAAGGACAGCCCCTGTTCTCGTGGGACCCATATCTAATGTGGGAGACTACATGCAAACAACCGGGTACCGTTAAGCTCTATATAGAATCCACTAGAGATAATCAATAGAGGAAAAGCTCTAGTGGGATTTTAGCTAGGACTTGAAGAAAGTGAGGGAAGCCAGGCAGTAGAGATGAAGAGGGAGTGTTCCAGAAACAGGAGACAGCCAGGAAAATGCCCAGCAGAGGAAATGGGGTTCAATGAGACAGAGATCACATTAAATGTGGAGATCTAAATTGGATATGATATTTTTTTTTGTGATTGTTCAGTTGTGTCTGACTCTTAAGCCATTTTCTTCTCCAACTTGTTTTACAGATGAGGAAACTGAAGCAAATAGGGTCAAATGACTTGCCCAAGGTCACATGTCTAATTAGTGTTTGAGGTCAGATCTGAACTCAGGAAGATAAGCCTTCCTTATTCCAAGGCCAGTGCTCTATCCACTGCACCACCTAGCTGATCCATATAATAATAAGAATAAGAATAGTATTTATATAGTTCTTCAAGTTATAATCACAAAAACCCAGGGAGGTAGGTACAATTATTATTTCTATTTTTCACATAAAGAAATTGAGGCTAAGAGATGTCAAGTGACTTGCCCAGAATCACACATCTAGAAAGAGTCTGAGATTAGATTCAAATTCAGGCCTTTCTGACTCCAAGGTCAGAATGCTAGCCACTGTGCCATCTATAAACCTATACCTACCTAACTGTATAGGAGTGGAGGAAGGGTTGCCATGGCAATTGTGGGAATTCAAGCCTCTTTGCTTCATTAAAAACTGTTTTCAATTATCAAATAATAATTTTCCCCTTTCATTCCCTAAAATAAAGGAAAATCAAAATACTTGCAATAAATTTACAGTCAAGCAGAATAAATTCCCAAAATATGTGATTCGTTGTTAATATTTAGTTTATCACTTTTTGTCAGGAGACAGGTAGCATTCTTCAGTAGTCCTCTGAAACCATGGTTGATCGTTGCATTGATCAGATTAAGTCTTTCAAAATCATTCCTTCTTTTAAACCTACATTCTTAACAAATGCAACTTGAACCATAACTAAGGCAAGATGTCTGGGCTCTTTCCCTAAGGTACTGAAATTTAGAGACTGTAAAAACTAACAAAACCATTCCACCAGCACTGTAACCACCAATTCCCCTTCTGGCTCAACTGAATTTACCTTATTTATTCTTTATGTTATTTATACATCATAAACTACAAAGTTGATTCGAGGAAGGATTTCCATTGATTGCCCTGGGTATAATTTTTATTACTTGCCCTGAACACCAGTATTGTCCCTAATATCTCTGAATATAAAGATTATAGTCTAGTAGGATATGACCTACTAGCAAGTAACTATAATACAACATAATACTTGATGAGAACGGTGTAATTAAGGTGTTCTTTGAGATCAGAAGGGAGAAAAGCCATTACCAACTGATAAAGAGATCTGAAAGATGTTATTTTTTGGAGTGGAATTTTAGAGGCAAGTACAAATTCACCATGTACCTAGAAAGATGGGAAGCTGGGTGTTGCATGTAAAGGAAAGAATGTGAGTAAAGATAAGGAAATCAGAAAACAAAAAGTACATACAGGGGGCAGAGAGTAGCCCAGTTTGGATGGAGTATAGGAGGTGAGAACAGTGAGTAGCCCAGTTTGGATGGAGCATAGGAGGTGAGAACAGTGAGTAGCCCAGTTTGGATGGAGCATAGGAGGTGAGAACAGTGAGAAATCTACTAAGGTATGGATATGGACTCAAGATTCTGCAGAATCTTGAATGCTTGACTAAAGAGTTTGAATTTTATATGGTAAGAAATAGGGATCCAGCGAAACATCTAGAGCTTAAAAAGCCAATGATTGGGTCAATACATAAGGAAGATTGAGAGGTGATAATGGGTCAATACATAGGGAAGATTGAGAGGTGATAAGTTGTACAAACATGTATCTGAGTCTGACAGATAATAATCAACCTAGTGGTAGGGAGTGGGGAGGAGGATGCTTTTCAGTTGCTTTTTTCTTCTTTAGATACAATGAGTTCTTCCATACCCAAACTGTAGTTTCTCTGAGCTTTTGATAGTAGATGAAAAAGGTTGTTTGAAAATTCAACTCATGTAAGAGTCTTTGTTGCCCATGGAGTAATTTACCTTTCAATAGGAGTCTCTGGCATTTGGGGAGGGTGGAGAGGGAAAGTGATGGATTGTCACCGAATAACTTTCTCAATCTGTCTTTACTGACACTTATTCAATGATGCCATGGTTCTAATTCATCACATTGGACATAATGCAAAAATTGAATGAAAACATTTCAAGGCAGACAGAATACAGATTATGAGACGGAATGGAGTTTGCATCTTGAAATATAATAGTTAAGCAGCTTTAATAGGAAAACATTCAGTTAAAAAGACAAACATATCAGTGTAGAACTCTAATTCAGATAATTCTTGGGGTATAATAGACAGTTTCTCCTTCTTGCCTGGAGGTCTGACAATTTCATGTTAGTAGGTACATCATCATGAGTGGAATCTTGTTGGAGGGTGGCAAGGGGAGGGGATTCACCTCTGTCCCTGTACTTTCTAAAGAGTATAATTCTCCATGGGCACAGCTACAGGTACTTGCCTATTTAGTTTCCTGTGCCTAAAGAAAGGAACATTGAATTATAGAATTTAGAGCTAGAGGGAACCTTAGAGATTTTCTAGTCAAGTGTTAAAACAAATGAGATAGATCATGTTTGTAAAGAACTTAGCAGAGTTGGAACATAATAGGTGTTTAATGAATTTTGTTCCCTTCTCCCCTCCCAAAACCCCCACAATACACCCATGGTGTAGATGAAAAAAAAATTCACAACTGCAGAGAGATGAGACTTGCTCAAGGTCACACAGATCATACACATTGGAAAAAAGGTTTTAGACCTAGGTCCTCTGATTTAAAATCCAGTGGAGAAGAGTCTGATTAAAGGATGACACTTGGAAACTATGGAATAATAAGAATTCTATGGTGCTTTAAGGTTCATAAACAACTGTCCTCGCAACACTGAGAGGTAAGTAGTACAGGCATCATAAATCCTGTTTAATAACTTAGCAAGTTGAGCCACAGCAAAGCTAAGTGATCTGCACAAGTAAACCTGGTAAGGAGCAGAGTTGGAATTTTAATCTTTAGAAATGGTGATAATGATGATAGCATTTATTAAGTGCTTACTATGTGCCAACACAACATTAAGAGCTTTACAAATATTATCTCATTTTATCTTTACAACAGTCCTGAGAAGTAGGGGCTATTAGATCTCCTAATTATCCCAGGGTTATTTCTCATATACTGTGTTTTAAACTCAATTTGTTGTGTTATACTGTTGTTTTAGTTGTGTCTGACTCTTCATGACCCCATTTGGAGTTTTCTTTGCAAAGATACTGGAATGGTTTGTCATTTCCTTCTACAGCTCATTTTCCAGATGGGGAAACTGAGGCAAATAGGGTTGAGTGAGTTACCCAGGATCACACAGCTAATAAGTGTCTGGGGTCTGGTTTGAACTCAAAAAGAAATCTTTCTGACTCTAAGCACAGCACCCTATCCACTGCTTAACTGCCTTTAACTTCATAGGGTCTTAGGAATCATCTGGCCCAACCTTCTTATTTTATAGATGTGCCAGGAAAGCCTAGAGAAATAGCATGGCTACTGAAGGTATGTCAGTTATTGGCGCTTGAACCCTGAGCTTCTGCACTTAAACTGGTATAGTTGGTATAGCAATTAATTTTTTTTAAAGCATTTATCAAGCACTTATTCTGTGTCTGATATTGTGCTAAGTAAACACTGGAAATAAAAATGAAGATAAAAAACAGTCCATGCCCTGAAGGAGCTTGCATATAATGGAGTATAGTGCTTTATGGTTCAGAACAATTACAAATTAGAGATAATTCAGTAAGGCAGTCAGCGTTGCTGAATTGTAGGGCTGATGAATAACAAGGAGTAGACAAAAACCAAAAAGAGACACACCAGCTTTTATCCTATTCTGCGAGAAAAGTAATTTGTGGATGGTATTTGTCAGGTGGGCACATTGGATTATTGTTGCAGACTGAGTATCTGGAAAGGCAGAAAAAAATAATGTCAAACAAGATCTCATTCACAGAAGAATTTTGTTGTTCTAGGGGAAAGGGAAAGAATAAGCATTTATATAGTACCTACTGTGTGCACTAAGTGCTTTACAGATATTAGCTTGTTTGTTCCTCGCTAGAACCTTCTGAGAAAGATTCTACCATTATCCACATTTTTTAATTGAGGAAAACAGAAATTAAGTGACTTGCCCTGGGACATAAAGCTCTGTAGGAGTCTGAGGCTAGATTTGAACTCAGGTCTTCCTGATTCCAGGCCCGGCTCTCTATGTTTGGTGTTCCTGGGTGGCTCTGTTTATCTGTGTGTCTGTATTTGTCTTCCTATGCTGCATGGAGTTGCTGGAGCATTCTAAATTCCGAATCTATTCAGAAACTTCCTAAAATCCTTGCTGTAGAAACCACCAAAGTGTTTTTGCCAATAATGACATTGTGTCACAAGATCAGTGACATCTACATACCTTGGTGGTAAGAGAATGCAGGATCCTGATGAAAAATCTTTAAAAGTCCCTAATTATTCCTCGTTACTTGTACTCCTTTAAATATTGTTCTACAAAATTAGTCCTATTTCTAGACAATGTGATTGTTTATGCAAAAAAAAACCTTCAGAGAATCAGTGGAAAAACAGAAGTGATTAATAGTTTTAGTAAAGTTGCAAGAGATAAAGCATACACAATATCTTCAGAGTTTCTTAAGAGTTTCTACATAGCAGTAACAAAAGACAGGAGGAGTTCTCCCATTGGTTCTAATTCTTCTTTATAACATGACTAATGGGAAAATATGTTTAATATATTGCACACCATCTTGGGGTAGGGGTAGAAAAGGGATGGAGAGAAAATTTGGAATTCAAAATCTTATAGAAGTGAATGTTCAAAACTAAAAATAAATAAATTAATTAATTATAAAAACTCAAAAGTCAGGGGGAAATAGAAGAGAAATTCTCTTCAAATAATTATAAAATGAAAAAAAGTGTGGTACTAAGCTTGCCCAGACATATTCAATGCTTATATAAATACAATTGTCAAGTACTTTTTATAGAAATAAAGGAAGAGAAATAACTATAGAGATATTTATTCCTCATGGCTGTGTTGAAGCAATATAATAAAAACAACACAACTTAAGTGAATTTATAAAGGTGGCACTATGTTAAAATTAGATTATCATTTATCTCCCCCCAAGAAAACTTTCAAATAGAAATCATTTTGTTACCACATAATCTAAATGGATAATCAACCAAAATATATAAGACAATATTGTATACAAATTAGAGGAGAATAGTAGGAAATACCTGTCATCACTATGGTTGGGGGAGAATTCTTAACTAAACAGGGATGGAGGAGATTATAAGAGAAAAAAAAACTCTGACAATTTTGACTGTAAAATTTGAATAAAGTCAGTGCATCTAGGATAAAAATGGAAATTGTTCATTAGGACAAAATTTCACCTTAAATATCTCTGATAAAAGTAATATGCAAAATTACATAGGAAACTAACATAAATATATAAGACCAAGAACCATTTCTCAATATATAAGGCATCAAGGGACATGTGACTCTTCAGAAGAAGAATTATAACCAGAAAGCAAATGGAAGGCTGTTCCAATTTACTAACAGCAACATAAATTCTAATTAACTCAATTCCAAGATTTCATCTCACACCTTCTCAAACTGGCAAAAATGACAAATAGTTTGCACTTTAGTTATCCTTTTCATTTCCCTCCCACTAGAACTCCCGTTTCCTTTAACGCTATTCTCTGATAGGTGAGCTTTCTATTGATCCTACTCAGATCCTACACAGTCCACCATGCCAACTCCAAGCCATTTCCAAACTCCCTCCCAGTCATTTCCAAATCCTGTTAGCACATATGTCTGAACTCCTTGCCCTTCCTCCAAATTCCCAGTCAAGTAGCATTAGCAAGCATTTATAAAGTAGTTACTATAATGCTCTAGTTCTTTTTATGTGTTGTCTTGCCCAATTCAAGTATTAGCTCCTTGAGAGCAGAGACTGTCCTGCTTGCTTGGACTTGTATTTCTACCACTTTACTCAATGCCTGGCACATAATAAACATTAAATAAATGCTTTCTTCACTCTTTCCTTTATCTATTCATTCACATGATGGAAATAGACAAACAGCAAATCAACAAGCATTTATTAAATACCTACTTTGCTAAGTGTTAGGGTTACAAAGAAAGGCAAAAAAACAGCTCCTACCCTCAAGGAGCTCAGAGACTGTCAGAAGGCATACTGGAGGAATGGACATAGTACAGGTCTATTAATTATTGGTGAAGCTGTTAAGTAATCTAATCTTTCTGGGAAAATATTTCAGAAAAAGTTGCTTAAGTGTTTATTACCCATGACTCAGAGATAACACAATTGAATGTATACACCAATCAATCAACATTAATTATCTCCTCTGTGCAATGAGCTAAAGACAAAAAGAAAGTCCACCTACATAACAAAAGAAATAATTTCTGCAGCATTAAAAATTGAAAGACAATGTTCACACCAATTGGAGAATAGTTAAAGAAATTGTAGTTTACTAATGTTACAGAATATTGTTAAGAAAAAATGAGATCATTTCTGACCTTAGAATCAGGAAGTCCTTTTCTGTCTGAATTCCAATGAAAAGAATAAAGAGGAAGAGTTGGAGGAGAAGGAGAAAAAGGAGGAGAAAGAGGATAAAAATCAGTGAGTATTCATTAAATGTCCAATATGTGACAGGCACTTTGCTAAGCCCTGGGGATAAAAATTAAGACTAAAATACCTCTGCCCTCAAGGAACTTACACTTTAATATGCAAACAACTATGTAAAGAAGAGTTATAGAATGTCCCAAAAGTTATACCGTTGTTTTAAGCATCAATAGCCTAAATCAGCTCTAGGATTTAGAGACACCCTATATACAGGATAAATTGAAGATAATTTCAGAAGGAAGGGATTAGAAGTAGGGGGGATGGGGAAAAGTTTCCTGTAGGATATTAGCAGAGACTCCAAATGATGGAGAAGGAGATGAGTGGGAAATGATTCCAGGGATGAATCACAGCCAGGAAAAATGTCAGTGATAAGAGGAGGAGAAAGAGGAAAAAGAAGAAGTAGAACAAAAAGAAGAAGAAGAGGAAGAAGAAGGATGAAGAGGAGAAGGAGGAGGACAAAGAGGAGAAGGAAACGCAGGAGGAGGACAAAGAGGAAGGGAAGGAGGAGAAGAAGGAGGAAAAGGTGGAGAAGAAGGAGAAGGAGCAGAAAAAGGAGAAGAAGGAGGAGGAGGAGGAGAAAAAGAAGAAGGAAGAGAAGAAGGAGAAGGAGAAGAAGAAGGAGGAGAAGAAGAAGGTGGAGGGGAAGAAGGTGTAGGGGAAGAAGGAGGAGGGGAAGTGGAAGGAGGAGGAGGAGCTGAGACCCAGAGAAGAGGGCCTGATTTGTCCAACTTCACATAATTTATGAAGTGATAGAGCTAGGATTTGAACTCACATCTTCTCATTCCAAATCCACTTCTCTGTTTACAGGGCATAATGAATAACAATAGGTGAGGATGGGAACATTTATATTCTGGACATGTTCCATGCTAGTGCTCACTTTGGCAGGATATTTGTGAAATGAGAGCCTTTAGCTGTCTCAGTAGCCTCGGATGACCCACCTCAGGAAGGAGATAGGGGAGGGAGGGAGGAATTGCTAGGGGTTTTCTGTTTGTTTTCCCCTAGGTCTTTGGGTCCAGCATAATTTGATCTCAGGTAACATAGCCAAGATGAAATAAACAAGCCAACATAAAGTGTCTGCTCAGCAAAGCCCATGGCCTAAAATGCCTGAAAAAATAATTTCGAAACTTTTAAGTGCTACATAAATTTCTACTCTAATTTTATCCATGATCAAAGATAAGCTCCTTTTTCATATTTCAAACCCTTTACAACCTGGCCCTGACTTACCTGTCCAGCCTGATGACATGTTATTCCCTTTCATGCACTCTGAGCCAATCAAACTGGCCTTCCCACTGTTCCTCGAATCTAATGCTCCACCTTCCATACCCATCCGTCTTTCCTGGCAGTTACCCTTGCCTGAAGTGGATGCCCTCCTCACCTCTGCCATTTAGAATCCCTTGTTTCTTCATAAATCAGCTCAAACTCCACTTTCTACAGGAAACCTGTCCTGATCTCCCAGCTGCTAGTATGCCCTCCACCTTTTTGAGAATATTTTATTTATAGAAATAAGCATTGTGTGTTTTTGTATATACATACAGTCATGCATAGGTATATGTTTGTGTATGCATGTATACCTGTGTGCATGTATGTATGGTGTACATGTATGTATGTCTATGTGATGTACATCTAATACAGTGTTTTGTATATACAGATGCATCAGTACATATGCATGGCGGGGAAGAGAGAGAGAGAGGAAGAGAGAGAGAAAATGTGTGTGTGTGTGTGTGTGTGTGTGTGTGTGTGTGTATTCAACATGTATAGTACCAAGGCAAATAGAAAGAGCCAGTGTTCTTAAAGCAAAGTACTAGGGTAGATGATGGGACCGAATGGTCCTCCATCTTATTTGCCCACCCAGATGGGGATGAGGGTAGGGAGGGGAGATAGGGGAAGGATTAGGCTGCCTATGACTATTAGGAAGTGAGGAGTGGCCATAGGAATTAGAGGGTCAGGCCCCCAAGTTCTCCTCTCCAGGGAATAGGGATGGAGGGAATCAGTGTCCAGCTCAGAACAGAGGAAGAAAAGGGGATACTAAAAGGAAAGTTGGGGAGCAGAAGGCTCTGCATGGCTCCCGCTCTATTATATCCTGTGGTCCTTGGTGGCACCTAAGGCCAGGCAGGTCAGGACAGGAAGGAGAAGGACTTTAAGATAAATTATTAGTTCTCTGAGCCTTATTTTAGTTTTGAAATGGGGACACTGTGACTCACAATCAAGATCTGACATCATAAAGGACAATTTACTTCAAATTTTCCTTTTTTTTCATTTGTCATTTTATTGATTTGCTTGTTTTTACATTAGAAACAATAATAGATAACTCTCAACTTATAAGAAAGCAATGTAAAACAGTTAAGTAAAGCTAATATTATTATAATGATCTCACCTGGAAATACATGTGGTATTTCTCATCAGTATCATGTCTCCGTAACTTCTCTGTCTTTTAAAATAAACAGAAATCATTTTCCCTCCTGTCCCTTGACTTATTAAAAAAATAAAATTAAAAAAAAATCTTGTAACAAATTGCGTAGTCAAGAAAAACAAATTCCACCAATAGTTGCATTTAAAAAAATTAAATGTCTTAATCTGCATCTAAATCTAAACCTCTCTGCAATGAACTTTGAATTTTTCACAGTTGTAAATTGCTTTTCCAACTCTAGTTGTCCTCCTCATAGTTGTTAGCAACCTGTTTTCTAGCTCAGTAAATACCACTGGAGGGTTAAATGGGAGTCAAATTATGAAGATCCTTGAAAGGTAAATTTCTTGATGGCAGCAGCAACTGTTTCCTTTGTGGGAGCTTTATATATACAGCACCTTGCCTGGTACAAAGCAAGTGCTTAACAATTATTTGTTGACTTGAACTGAACTGAATCGAACCAGGTAGAGAAGTTGGGAGTACTGCAATGGAAAGACCAGTAATTCTATAATTAGAGAACCTGGGTTCAAATTCCAACTGAGGTACATTTTACCACAGCTACTGGTACTTTGAGTAAATAACTTCTCTTATTTCTCTCTTCTGTACAATAAGGGCTTTGGACTAGATGAATTCTAAGGACCCTTCCAGCTCTGTAGTCATAGTATTATCTTGACTTATTATATTGCAATAAGCAATACAAAGTGAGCGTGAGCGTGGATAGAGGGAAGGAGGGATAAAAAGAAATTAGAAGGGAAAAGAAAAATAAAAGAAACCGTTATCACAACTTTGCCTATTCCATGACAGGGTGAAGGGAGGCGGTGGGGGAGAGAATTTTGGACTAAATTTGTAAAGTTAAAATTATTTTGCATGTAACTGGAAAAAATAAAATTATAAAACTTTCAAAAAAGACAAAGAAAACAAAATGAAGGCAGACAATGGTTGAGGGACTTGATTCAAGTCATATATTTCCAGTTTCTGCCCTGGTGAACCAATTACTGATGAATATTTTGTAGGAGGGTTAAAAAAAGTGGGTAGGCTGAGAAATGTTTCAACACACTCTAATAATAAATGATTACTTTGCAAATTGCCAATACTTTAATGGTGGTGGCCAATTAATATGGTTGGGGTGGGGTATTAATTCATTCCCTCCATCTAGAACATGAGCTGCCTTTCTAAGAACGCAATCTAGCGTTGCAGCTGGGTTTTCCTTCCCTTTTCCCTTCCCTCCCTCTTTGAGACAGCCCTCTCTATATGTTTTGCATCTTCTAATTACCCTTGTTCCTAAATATGTGAAACAATAATATTCTCAGATTGCTTCCTCCTATAATTTTATCTAACAGGTCCCCTCAAATAGAAAGTCTTTAATTTTAATTGCATATTCAATTCCCTTTCTGAGGGCAGACAGCTATTTATTCATCGTCTTCATTGTTCTGAGAAACAAAGACGTTGAACGTATCACACCAAATTTAGGATTTGCTAGTCGCTATTGCTATCAGCCTCTCCTTACAAGCTCTTGATTTTCCATCCCCATATCTTGAATCCAACAGGGAAATTTGGGATTTTCTTTTGTGCCAAGTCCTAACAACACTGGCATATTTAAGGACGTTATGCCTCAGTTTTTCATTCCATAAAATAGGGAAAATAATATTTGCACTTCCTACATCAAGTTTGCTAGTCAAGACAGCACTCTAGAGTGGGAAAGCATTCCATAAAGCCATCATTTCACTTGTATTGTTTCCTTTGGAGACATTCAAATCCAGTAAGAAGGTCCCCTTCTCTGTTTTCTTCTCTTATATCTACTTACATTTTTACAAACCCACTGATCATTTTATAACTTGCATTAGTTAGTTAAAAATTCTGCTATACGGGGATTGTGGTTAGTGGACAAAGCTCAGTAAGAATAAACTGTATGATATAGATGCTAAAAAAAGCTAACATCATCTTAGGTATCATTAAGAGACAGTGTAATAAATGAGGAGAATACAGTCCCTCTATACTCAGATCTGGTCAGACTACACCTGGAGTACCATGTCTATTTCTGGATACCTCATATTAGGATGCGAAAATAATAATAAAATACAATTTATGAAATGCTTTAAAATTTGCAAAAAAATTTACAAATATTATCCCATTTTGTCCTCACAACCCTAAGAGGTAGGTGCTATTGTTATCTCTATTTTACAGTTGGGGAAACTGAGGCATGGAGAAGTGAAGTGACTTGTGCAAGTTTCACACAACTTTTAAGTGTGTGAGACCAAATATAACCTCAGATCTTTCTAACTACAGGGATAGCACTCTATCCACTGGACCATGTAGCTGCCTAGGACTAGATTTCCTTAGGTACTTTCCCTCTCTGACATTTGGTGATTCTGTGTTTACTTCCCTCCTCAAAGAAGTAGTCAAGGGGAAAGAGTATTGGAGGTATTTAAAAGTGGACCACATTAATACTTAGAAACAAGATGATCAAAAACCTGGCATTCACACATAGCATTCCAGGAAACTCTGAGGTTTGCTAGCCACATTGTTATCAGTAGCTAGAAAAAAATTTTCCTCTACATGGTATGATTTGAGCATCAGAGTCTAGCCTTTCTTATCAGAGAGATCACTACCACATTGTCCCTGACATTTTCACCATTAAGATAATTACTCCGGGTGAAGATGTTGTCTCTGGAAGCCTCTGGCCCCATTAAAACATATATAGCTCACCTGGACATGGATAACACATTAACCTCGTCATTATGCTACGCTATTACAAATCATAAAATCATCAAAGCTTTGAACTGCAAGGGATCTCAGAAAGCATCCCCTTACTGTAACTCCTACTTGAAGTATGGCTCTCCTCCATACTATCCCCAACAAGTGATCATTTATTCTCCTCTCAGATATCTCTAGCGATAAAGTACTCAGCCCTTTGTCCATGCCACTGATGACCAGTTCTAATTGTTAAGAAGCTCTTTATATTGGACTAAAATCCACCTCACTATAACTTCTACCTTTGCCTTAATTTCACCTTCTGGGGCCAAGTATACCCAAGACCCAAGTTCAAATCCAGCCTCAGACATGTATTAACTGTGTAACCTGAGGAAGTCGTTTAACCTTTATCTGTCTCACTTTCCTCATCTGTAAAATGGGAATGATGTGAAGACAAAATGAGACACAATTTATAAAACCCTTTACAAACCTTGAACATTACCTAAATGCTAGCTATTATTGCTACTGCTATTGCCATTCAATATGAACAAGACTCTTCTTTATTCTATCCTGACAGCTAGAAGGGACAGAAACGTCTACAGGATACTACAATACAAATTAGAATAAGGTGAGTACGTAGATGAAAGTTACTATGAGAATTGGGACAGCTAGGAAGTGCAATAAATAAAATATTGGATTTGACAGCAAAAGGAACTGAGTTCAGATCCACCCTCAGACATTTACTAGCTATGTGAACCCTGGGCAAATCATTTAGCTTGTTTGCCTGGGTTTCCTCCTCTGTGAAATAGGCATAAGATCAGCACTTACTTCCCACAGTTGTAGGAAGTGTAAGTATAAAGCATTGAGTCAGACACTGGATGAGATGCAAAGTTTAAATAAGACATGATGTCTGCGCCCATAGAGTCTATAGCCCACTATACAAATACAGACATCCATGTTTAATCACTTCACACTCACTAGCTGTGTGACCTTGGGCAAGTCACTTAATCCCAGTTGCCTCATCCTGGGTCATCTCCAGTCATCCTGGATTCAGATGGCTCTGGAGGAGAAGTGAGGCTGCTGACCTGCACAGCCCTCCCTCACTCAAAACAAAATCAAATGCAAGTCATCTTATTATTTCTCTGATGGCATGGTCTTCTTCAGCAAAAAAGGATGAACACACACACAGGAAGTATAAAATGAGATCACCTATCTTAAGTAATTTGCAAACCTAAAGCACTATCTGAAGGCTGCTAGGTGGCACCATAGTGCCTAGAGCACTAGGCTTGTAATCTGGAAGACATCTTCCTGAGTTCAAATGCAGCTTCATATACTCACTGGCTGCGTGACCCTGGGAGAGTCATTTAACTCTGCTTCCCACAGTTTCTCATCTGTAAAATGAGCTGGAGAAGGAAATAGCAAACTTCTCTAGTATTATTGCCGAGAAAATCCCAAAATGAGGATACAAAGAGTTGAAATGGCAAACCACTTTAGTATCTTCGTCAAGCAAACTTCAAAAAGGGGTCACAAAGAGTTGGACATGACTGAAATGACACAACCACCAATTATTAAGACATGAAAGAGAGTGATATTAATTAGCTCATCAGCTTAATATTCTTCAGACAGCAGAAGCCTGAAGGATAAGGGAGGGATATCTTTATAGCTAGGGCCAGGACAGACACTGATTGTGGAAGGCTGCCCAGGGGGAGAAGAGATTTAGCTAGTCACTCAAGTGTGAATTCAATGTTTTTATTTTGTGGATACAGAAACTGAGGCTCACAGCTGTTACATGGCTTGCCCAAGGTTATAAATTTAGCAAGTAGCAGAACTGGAACTGCGATACATTTTTTTTGTATTCTTTCTCACTATTTCATCATTATCTTCTTTAAAATACAGAATTAGGAAAAATGTGTCTTCTACTCTCTTCTACACCTTTCTTTGATGTCCTTTTTAACCTTACCCTGGCACCATCTGTCTAGTCCCCCATACTGATTTCCCATTCAGACTCTTTGAAGCATTTATCTCTCTTTTTCCATCTTTCTGTGTATCATAAAATTGTTCATTGTATATTCACTCACCAAACAGATATATTTGACTTCATGAAACTAGACTTCCTGCCCCCACACATTACTTATCCTTATTATTAGATAGACCAATGACTGAGGTAAGGTGGTGAGTTTGTCCAAGGTCATGCAACTAGTGAGGAAAATTATGACTTGAATCACCAATTTTATTGTTTAAATTTATGTGAAAGAATTTCTAGTCCCCAAATATAATACATTCAGAAAGTCTTTTAGGGTATAGATACAACATCATAGTCCCACATGATATGATGAGGTCAAGGTTAAGGAGATGAGTTCAACAAAAAATAACCGAGAAAATAGGGAAATCACTCTAGGAGATGAGAATGAGAATATACATTCTTCTCCATGGAAAGCCAAAGACTGAGAAAGGACATGATTCATATGTATGCAATCAGAGAGAGTATAGATGAGAAGAGCATGAGTTTTTATGGCCAAGTCTCCATTGACAGAAGCTGCGCATTCTAAAAAAAAAGTATTAGAATTAGAATTATGAATTACATCTTGGCTTTTACTTTGCCAGTTGTAGGAGGTGCAGTGGATAGAGAACTGGCCTTGGAATCTGGAAGACTCATTTTCATGAGTTCAAATCTGGCTTAAGGCATTTTGAGGCAAAACAATTAATCCTTTTTGCTTCAGTTTCCTCATCTGTAAAATGAGCTGGAGAAGGAAATGGCAAACTACTCCAATATCTTTACTAAGAAAATCTCAAATGGGATCATCTAATCTAAGACCCTCATTTTATAGATGAGAACATTTAGGTTCAAAACAGGTCAAATAATTTGTTCAAGGTCATTAATGTGGGAGAAACCAAAATTTGTAGTAATACGGCATTCCCTGGACATAGACTGAGAAGACCAGCAATTGAGGCCCTGGACAAGTCACTTAACCCTGTTTGTCTCAATTCCCCATCTGTAAAATGAACTGGAGAAGGAAATGCCAAACCATGCCAGTGTCTTTGCCAAGAAAACCCTAAATGGAGTCACAAAGAGTTGGACATGACTGAAAAATGACAAAACAAGGTTCACGAAAATAAGAGTGCATGTTTTTGTTGGAACCTCTAAGGTTCAGATCTAAATCTTGTGCTCCTATAATTGACTTCAAAAGAAGGGATGGCTCTACTCAGTGAGTTTCTGTGATGGCTCTGGAGGAGAAAGTGAAACTGGTGACCTTGCACAGCCCTCCCTCAGTCGAATCCAATTCAATTTAAATCATGTCATCATCTCCCTGATATCCTGGTCCCCTTCAATGACAAAGGCAAACCATACAACTCCCTCTATATGAATATCAGTTATGACACTAAGGCCCAGAAAACAAACCAATTTCAAGAAGAGATTCACAAACAACTAAGCAAGAAGCTAGAAAGAGTTGTAGGCTCTGAACTCTCCTGTAAGGAGCCCAGAATAGACTGAGATAGGCAGGTGCCCAGTAGCGATAAAAATGGAACTTGTCCTTTGACTGATTGTGGATCAATACCCATGGGAAGGTCTGGAAGGAACCCAGCTCTTCTGGAGTCATCCCTGGGAGCCAAGTCCTTGTTCTGATTGCCTATCAGACACACATTTTTAACTGTGTCCAATAATCAAAGCTGACCCGACTCTCTCCTTTCTTTGGCATGGATTTCAACAAAATAAAACTCCCCACAAAGACCACAGAACAGACGGAAGCAAGTGGTAATCAGGAGCTTTCCATAAAATGAACCCAAGCTGACAGGAGAAGCCCAAAAGAACAAAAGCAAACCAGCATAAAGGATGAATGGTCATCCATTTTTATCCACTTCGGACAAAAACATCAAGGACTCTGGACTTCCATAGCCTTAAGGAGCCTGGGTTCGGATTCTAGCCCTACTCTGACTGACTATGCAACCTTGAGGAAATCATTTCCCATCTCTAACCCTCAGTTTTCTCATCTGCAAAATGAGGGGGTTGGACTCAGTGTCCTCTAAAGTCTCTTCCAGCTATAAATGGTCTGTGTCTCTATGAAGCCTCTTTAATTTACCCTTCTTACCATTACAAAAAGCGTCTTCCTTACTGTGTAGATCTGTTCACAACACTCATCCGTTCAAAAGTTTACAGGGGATATTACCAATTGTGCATATTTCAAAGTCTCCTGCCTTGCTTTGAAGGTCCTCCATATTCAACATGATCTCATCCCACTCTTCCAGTTCTCCCTCATCATTCCTTTCCACAAACTGTGCAATTTAAGGAGGGGGCCCAGGGAAGTCATCTCATCATCCCCTACCTGGCTGCCCTCCTGGACTTCATCATGGTCTCCAGAAACTCATTGTCATTTCAATTCTAAAACTCACATCTTCTCGGTACCCTTTGAACCTGTAGTTACTCCTCACTGATTAGAGAGGATAGAGGGTAAACATTGGAGACCTCCACCATGAGAAGGGCTTATTGAAGGAGTGAAGAAAACTTTTATGTCTTAAGCATTTCATTTCAATAACTTTAGTCTAATTAATTTAATTAAACTTAGAAAGGTAAGCAGCTGAATCAACCAGCTTTTATAGCTACCCAACCTTTTCAAATCCTTGTTAAATATTTTAAATACAATCATGGGTTACACAGTTCAGTTTGTCCCATTGAAGTAATTTAAAAATAAGCATAATCTTATTACAATCCTTTTGGAAGTAGGGTATTATCTAGAATTATTGTTAAATATATTTTTTAAAACAAGTTTTTAAAAATTGTTTAAAGGTAACTGGAAGGAAGATGGCAAAATACCCCCTCTTTCAGGCTTGGACACATGTGTGAATTTATAACCACAGAAAATAATATTTGAATGCCAGCGATGTAAAGGACCTTAGAGATTATCTAGTTCAATTCCATAAACACATACCTCCAGTCCACAATATTCCAATTTTGTTGCTGTTCAGTCATTTCAGTCCTATTTCACTCTTTGTGACCCCATGTGGGATGTTCTTGGCAAAGATACTGGAATGGTTTTCCATTTCCTTCTCTTGCTCATTTTACAGATGAGGAAACTGAGGCAAAGAAAGTTAAGTGACTTTCCCAGGATCTGAGGCCAGATTTAAACTCAGGAAGATGATTTTTCCTGACTCCAGGCTTAGCATTCTATCCATGGTGCCACCTAGCTACCCTATCTTAATTTTACATATGAGGACACTGAGGCCCAGAAGAATAGAATGACTTAACCATGTCACATGGATGGAGACAGAGTGGGGGAGAGGGTACTTTTCTTCTCCATTTCTCTTTAGTCCATACTCTGTTCCCACTTGTAGTAGGATTCCCCTATTCCCATTCTTAGTAAGTGAACTTCCTAAAGTGCAGGTCTGGTCATGCCATCCCCTTGATAAATCAGCTGCAGTGGCTCCCTCTTACCTCAAGGATCAAATATAAAAGTTCTGTTTGACCTTGAAAATCCTTCACATTCTGGCTTCTTCCTGCCTTTCCACTATTCTTACATTTCATTCTCCTCTGTCCACTCTATAATACAGTATGACACAGCTCCTATTCCTCCAACTCTAGCTTCATCATTTTTCACTGTCTGCCCCCATACTTAAAATGCTTTCCTTCCTCACTTCTGTCTCCTGATTCCTTCAAGATTTATCTAAATTTTTTGTATTTATCTAAATTTTTAGAATTTTTGTATTTATCTAAATTTTTTGCTCATGTCCTACTCATAACCTCTCAAATTGTGTGACTTGTTAATGTCCTGCCATAAATCTGACATGGGGAAGGCCTCTACCAAACATGCTAGGAAACTTCCCCCAAATATCTTGACATTGTATGGATACCAATGGAACACATGGGTGGTCATGCTTCCTTTCCCTCCTTGTCTGTTCATGAATCTATCTGATGATATCATTTACATAAATTGTCTTATGAAATTGTTGTTACCTACTTATTTGTACCATACATCTCTAAATTTTCTATTAGGAAACCTACAACTTTTATACAGTAGCATTAAAGCAGTAGTATTCCCTGACTTCCAATCATATAATATCCCCAAGAGAAAGCTGATGCTAAATAGATGGCCTTTATATCATGGAGAAGCATGAGTTCATTAAAAGCACTGCAGAATTTCCCCAGCACAATCTAGACCACCCTCATCTTTTTATTCAATTGTGGCCTAGTTCATTCTCCATCCACAGTGCCTGTCAAAGAGAGGAGTGATCATGTACCAGCTCTCTGTATTATCCATCTAATTTCATGTTAGGAGGAACTGAAAGCAATCTTCATCCAACTGATTTTTCCTGTGTGGATAGTTTGTCAAGCCATTTGCTCAATATAGGTGTTTGCCACTTTCACGGAAGATGTCTGTAATGTGAGTTAAAGATCTCCTTCCATTAATAGACCTCAGGTGAAACCCATTAAAAGATGCTTGATTAAGGGAGGCTTGTTTTGTAGGAAGGCCCACATCTTTTGTTAATTGCCAGTGAAGCACTGGGTCATGCCCTCTAGCTCTGAAAACTGTATATACATATATAACTATGTATGTATGTAATGGTCAGAGAGTTGGATCTGTGTGTTGATCTATGATGTATGTATTTGTTATGGTCAAACAGAAGCCCTATCTGTTGCTCTTTATTTTTCTGCTTCTATTTTCTCTGTTGGTGTATATGATTAAAGACCCCTCAAAAGTTGCTTTCCTTTTAGAAAAGCAGATCTAAGAACCTGTGCTAGTAGACCATTCTGGATGTGTCAGGGTGCTTGCTGCTCTAATGCCCAAGTCAGAATCCAAATCAAAGAATCTCTAGATGCCCCAGTTTGTAGACATTGTTGCACTAATTGAATCAAGTTCTGATTGCAGAACCTCCTAGATAATATTCATAAGGCTTCAAAAAATGTCTACACTATAAAACCTCTTCGAAATAAACACTTGCTTTTTCCATGGATTTCTTCTTCAAAATGGAAAGCAATAATTCACTTTGGAATGAAAGCCCCAAAGCTGAGGACTATATTCTCATTGTCTATCTGGTCTTACCTCCTACCCCCATAAGACTTGTCCTTGTTCTTTGAAAAACAGGTGCTTCTTTATCACATGATACTATCATCCAGAAAGCATATCATGGGGAATCACCCCAGATGCTGCAATAGCAAAAAAAAAAAAAAAAAAAAAAAAAAAGCCTGCAGGTGACATGCAATCATTTTTGCTCACTCACAGGAAAAAAAAACTCACTTGCTAAGCGTTTTCTATTTGCAGAATACTACATAAGGGTGAAATCATAATGCTGACAAGGTCAAGCCAGAGTTGAAATGTTCTATTTCAGGAAGAGAGGCTGCAGAATTCAAAGACTCAGAAAGAAACTTTCTGAAAGAGCAAGAAGCCAGAGGGCTGACCTATCATTATCCAGGAGCATCTGTTGATGAAACTCTTGAATGCACATGGTTCTGAATTCACATAGTCCTCTGACCTCTCCCCTAACTGTGGTATGGTGGGGACTCTGAGGCTGCAGAGCCTGTGGCAGTAGCCTATCCATTCTGACAGCTGCTACTAAGCTCTAATAGCTTTGAGTAGATTCCAGAGATAGGCTGGAGCTGCCCAAGACCCAGACTGGAATTAGAGAAAATTAGCCTATGCATGGTCCAGAAGTTTCATCATCAGAGCGTTGGCTGAAAGGTGATGTTTCAGACTTTTGATTCATTCTTTAAATTCAATTCATGTCTCATCGCCATGATGTCTACCCTGATCTTATCAACCCAAAGTGAACTCTCCTTCCGAATTTCTATAACAGGTCCCTTCCCTCTGAATATTATTTTTCAGATTTATTTCATCTCTGTTTTCTCTGTATATAATGGCTTTCATGTTTTCTCCCCATTAGACTATGAGCCTCTTAAGAGCAGGGACATGTTTTTGTCTTTCTTTGTATACTTGGTGCTTAACACAATACCTAGCATGTAGTAGATGCTTAATAAATGTTTATTGACTGACTGACTGACTGATTCCCTATAACATTCATTTGACTCCTAATCGTGAAAAGCATCTAACTCTGGACAAAGATCCAGATGCTTCAATTCTTGGAAAATTCAGTTCCAGCCAGAGAATCTGATCTATGAGCCCAGGGCTTTTACAGATTTGTAAATTTCCTTGATCTCTAAATCTCACCTGGAGAAAGTTACCTCTTGAGACTTGCTTGGCCCTTGGCTGGCTTGGTGGTCTAAGTTCATTGATGTGCCACGTTCAATGTTTAATCATTCTTCTGCCTTTTTCTGCCCCTGTCATTATATAACTGTTTATCTGACTCTAACATATTCTCCCAGTTACTCCCACCACATTTTTTCCCCTTCTGCTTACTCTGTACTAGAATGTTTATTTTTTAGGATAAAGAGAATACAGCAATTTAGCAATATTACACCAGGGTAGGGTAATTCATATAATTATAGGTTTAGAGCTGAAATAGACCTTAGAATCCAACCATTTTTACAGATGATGAAGGTGAGACTCATGGAGGTTAGATAATTTTCCCAAGGTAATTAATGGCAAAAATGGGATCTAGATCCCCTGACATCAGTACCAGTGTCGTTTCTACTATCTGCTGTTTCTTCCTACTTTTTACCTTTTCAATTGGAGCAGCTAGGTGGTGCACTAGTGAAGGAGTCAGGAGGATCTGAGTTCAAATGTCACCTCAGATGCTTGATACTCACTAGCTGTGTGACTTTGGGCAAGTCACTTAATCCCAATTGCCTGGGGTCATCTTCAGTCATCCTGATAAATATCTGGTCACTGGATTCAGATGACTCTGGAGGAGAAGTGAGGCTGGTGACCTGCACAGCCCTCCCTCACTCAGAACAAAGTCAAGTGCAAGTCATGTCATTATTTCTCTAATGGCATGGTCTTCTTCAGCAACAAAGAACGAACACACACACACACACACACACACACACACACACACACCATTTCAATTCAACACAGAGTATAAATTCCAAATAAGGTCCTCAAGTTTCACATGTATTGCTTTCCATTAATATACCTTATTGAAGCATGAACATAATTGCTGGTCCCTGCAAAGATATGTCATCTTTTTAGGTCATTCTTTATCCTTCACGTGATGTAGAAAACAGCTTGACACTTGGGTCTTTTTTTATCCTGTGTCAAATATTTTAGAATATTTCGTCAGAGACAAGGAAGGATGACTGGAGGGAATGCTTAGCTTTCTTTTTCCTTCTCTGTAATGGCAAGCTCCCTCACATTAATAGAAAGAGGAAACTTTTTTAAAAGTTGCGTTGTATTCCTTTTCAACATATAGTGCACATTTCATGAACTCATTGAGAGGAAGGTACATCAGCAGACCCGTTGGTGACACACCGTTGGTGGCACAACATGACAGGTTCCTAATACTAAGTGGGAGCATGTTGTCAAACAGAACATAAAATCCCAGGAGGTAACTGAAAATTAATATGAAGACTCATTCATAGAATTACCTTCCAGTGGAGAGAGTACAGCACAGTGGGAATGTTGTCAGTCTGAGAGTCAGACGCACAGTTTAGAAAGATCAATAAATTGAAGGGTAATTGTAAGAGGAAGGGAAAGCATGTCAAATATAGACCTGTTGAAGGAATTGAGGATGTTTTGCCTAAAGAAGATAAGACTTATGGAGAACCTGATAGCTATTTTCCAACATTTGAAGGACGTTCATGGGATAGAAGCACTAGTCCCAGAAGTAAGAGAGAGGAGCCATAAGTGGTTATTGAAAGGCAGTTCAGGGCACCCTCTGAGAAAATCTTCTGAACAGAGCCATTCAAAAGTGGAAAGGACTGTTTGGGTAGGCATTAAGTTTATAGGATCATATAAATTCAGAGCTCAGCAGCCTCATTTTAGAGCGAAGTGACTAGCCTAAAATCACAGACAATAAATGACAAAGCTGAGATTCTAACTCAAGGATTCAGACTACAGATTCAGAATCCAAATCTTTCCATTATACAACATTGCTAAATTCCATCAATTAGAGGCTAGATGATAACTTAGTATAGCGTAGAGAGCTGCAATAGATCTGAGAGGTCATTGAGTTACTGCATTGTCATTTTATAGATGAGGAAACTGAAACAAGAAAGATTAAGTAACTTGCCCAGGGTCACACAGCTAGTAAGTTTCTGAGATAGGAATTGAATGCAGGTACCCCTAGCCCCTAAACCATGTTCCCTCTTTTTAAGGGTGGTATAGAAGGGAATCTTGTTGCTTGGTTAGCTGGTTAATTCAGATACAGATAGGACTAGATCATCACTTAGATTAGAAACTTCTATCTCTGAGATTCTATGACTCTATTGATATTACTTAAGATTTTAAGTCTTGTCTTCTTTCTTATCTATTAGACTTTAATGCAATTCTCTCTTCAGTCACCTATCTGAATGAAAACTGCCAAGATTAACGTGTGACAGATATAGTACTTTTTAAAAAAAATCCAGAATTGTGATTGTTTTTTTCCCTGTAGGAAATTTCCAGTGTAGAAACCCCTTTCCTTAGAGCCGATCAGCAACACATCTGTACCATATTATCTTACTGAGTTGTTGAATTCAAGTGCTTATCCACAATCACACAGCATGTGTTGAATTCAAGACCCATATCTGGTCTTCCCAACTGTGTATTGAATTGTCTCTTCACTACATCCCACTGCCTGTCATTTGAGTAAATCATGGATTTGTCAGCCCACACCAAAATGTGCATGTTTCAGTGAATATTGTCCTTTTCAGTTACCTTGGAGGGCTATTAATTTAGTCTAAAACTGCTCAAGCCATTTTGAAAACTGCCTTTGATTTGCAAGTTCAGTACATGCTAATAGTATGACATCAGGTAAAAAAAAACTAATGAAATATTAGTCAACGGCAATAGAAGCAAGGTGTACAGAACGTAGGAGATGTAGTCCACTCTACACTTCCCTGGTCAGATCATAACTAGAGTACTGTGTTCAGTTCAACTGATTTTAGGAAAGACTTTGATAAGCTGAGGCATGTTAGAAAAAGCCCAACTAGTATGGCAACGAGATTGAAGGCAATGCCACATGAGGCTTGGTTTAAGGAACTGAGGATATGGAGGAATATGGAGAAAAAAATTTAAAAATAATAGTGTGGAGGGGCAAGTGATAGTTGTTTTCAACTATTTGCAACGCTATAAGGTGATGGAGACATTAAACTATTTTCTACTCGGCCCCAGAAGGTCGAAACTAGGGAAAATGGGTGGAAACTACAGAGAGGCAAATTTCCACTGAATATAATCACACAATATTGAAATTGGAGAATTATGTAGGATCTCAATGGTCATCCAGTGCAACCAATACATGAAAGGAATCTCCACTTTACCGTAGCCAGCAAGTAGTCATCAAGCCTCTGCTTGAAGACCTCTACAGGAAAGGAACCCACCCTCTCTCAAGGCAGCCCTAAAATTTGGAAAGTTTTTCATGACCTCAAGCTTTCATTTACCATTTTGTAACTTTCACTCATTGTTCCTAGTTTTGCCTTCTAGGATCAAACAGAACTATTCAAATTATTCTTCCTATGAAAGCCCTTGAAATTCTTAAGGACAGCAATCATATCCTACAATCCCATGCCTCTGGAGTTACTAACCCAATTGCTAACCATTGGGATTGCTAACCAACTCCATTGCAAAACATGACCAGTTCCTTCAAATGATCCTCCTATGCAATGGACTGAAGGTTACTTAGAACCCTAGTTGCCCCCCTCTAGACACATTCTGGTTTATCAATACCCTTCTTAAACCTGAATACAACATTCCAGATGAGGTCTGATGAGGACAGAGGTCATTGGGGGCCATCACTTGGAAATGATGCCTCTCTTAATGCAGCCCAAGATCATATTAACAGTTGTCTCTGCCACCTCACATTGATGGCTCACAGTGAACTTTCAGTCCACTAAAATTCCAAATCCTCTTTCTTTACCAGAACAACTTCTATCAATTCATTCTTGCCCCATTTTATACTTTTGTGGTTGTTTGATTTTTCCCAAATGAAAGACCTCTAAGATTTCTTTCCTATTGAATTTCCTCTTATTAGACTTAGGCTCTAATCTGTCAAGATCCTTTTTGATGAAGAAAACTCCAAGGTATATCAAATGTATCAACTTTCCTCATACATTTATCCTCCTTCTGAATTCATTACACTGTCCCTGCAATTTTCCATATTTGAAACTTTGTCTTGGGTAAATCTTCCATCTTCTTGACTTTCATAAATAATCAATTAGCAAGTACTCTTATTCATAGTATGGTACAGAAAATATTGGCTCCAGAGCTAGAAGCTCTAGGTTCAAATCGCATCTCTGACATTTAACACTTGAATGACGTTGGGAAACGCACTCAAGTTTTCAGGACCTCAGTTTCCTCATCTGTTCAATAATATTGGATTAGATACCTTCCAATATCCCTTACAGCTCCAAATCCATGATAATATGATCCATTTCAATCCTGCAATTCTGTGATTCTAAGTCAAATGAACCAAAGTTATAAGGATTTAGATTTTGGTTGAAGATAAGGGAAAAAATTAAAGCAGAAGGAGCTTGCTAAAAATGGAAGGAGGTGCCTAATATATAATGAATTCCATATCACCAAAGGTGATATTGAAACTGAATCAGTATTTCTATTTGTTGGGAATACCATAGAATGGATTCATCCATTGCGGGAGAGGTGGGGTGGAATTGGATTATAAAACCTCCTCTGAGATTCTTTGCAGATCAAGGACTCTCTAATCATACCAGTCTTTTGGACTTTCCTGCTAAGTTTGTGCTTATATTTTAATAGCCATAATGTGCTTATATGTTAATAATGTACATATATTTTAATAGCCAAGAGCTATTTAGAGCTAAATCTAATCAATATTGTGGATGATAAAAATGGACAATATTGTTTCAGATAACAAAAAAATTGAGGTGACTATAAAATACTGAGCATTGCTTTCTTGTGTGATCTATAACAATTCAATGCAGCCTCTGAAAATGAGATGCAAATAAGTATGGATCAATTCTCTGATGCCTGTGCTAATTTTGGTCTAATAATTAACACCAAGAAAACACAGGTGCTCCACCAGCCACCACTACCACCATCCATATGTGGAATCATCGGCTACAACAAATGGAGAAGTTTTGAATGCTGTGGATAAGTTCCTTTACCTTGGTAGTGTATTTTCCAGGGATGTACATATTGACAATGAAGTTGACACACATATTGCCAGAACTAGCTCAGTATTTGGTAGACTCCAAAGAAAAGTTTGGGAGAGAAGAGGTATTAGACTATCAAACTGAAGGTCTACAGAGCTGTTGGGCTGACCTCATTGTTACATACTTGTGAAACATGGACAGTCTACCAGCGCCGTGCCAGGAAACTGAATCGCTTCCATTTGAACTGTCTTAGGAAGATTCTGAGGATCACCTGGCAGGATAAAGTAGCAGACACTGAAGTCCTTTCTAGAACTGAACTGCCAAATATTCAAACTATACTTCAGAGAGTGCAATTCTGATGGGTTGGCCACGTTGTTCGAATGTAAAATGTACACTTGCCAAAAAGACTGTTTTATGGAAAACCCATATGGGCAGGCAATCACATGGTGGCCAGAAGAAGCGATAAAAGGACACTCTCAAGGTCTCTCTCAAGAATTTTTGATTTGACTGTGCAACGTGGGAGACACTGGCCCAGGACTGCTCAGTATAGTGAACCTACATCAGAAAGGGTATTGTGTTCTTTGAGCAAAGCAGAATTGAGATAGCACAGAATAAACACAGGATGCATAAATTTGGGATATCCATCCCAAATATTCACACGGACTATCTGTGCCCAACTTATGATAGTATTGGTGTGATCAGCCACAGTCGGACACACTGAAATTTCACTTTATCATGGGGATGTCATTTTGGTCCTTTTTGAAGAAGAACAACCAACCAACCAGCCAACCATAACAACATTCAGAAGACAACTGTAAAAGAGGTGCTTTAAACATATTTTAATAACAACATTAAAAGTTCATTCTTGGCCTGCAGCTCATGATGACACTTAAGGAGAAGGGAAACACCCAGTACAAATTCTGCAGATTGAACTAATTTGTAGCAGCCTGCTATTTGAAAACAAACACAAGAAAGCTATTTTCTAGGCTGCATTTGAATGCCCAATCTTTACCAATAGAATCATGTAATCAGAAGCATCCTTCTCCTTCAGAAGGTCACAGCTGAACAAAGTAAGTCCTTAGAGTCAGTAAGATGTAGGTTCAAATCCCATCTTTAATATAAATTACATGATCGAATCTCTCTGAGACTTATTTTTTAATCTGTAAAATGGATATAATACTTTTAGCAGTTACCATACAGACTTGTACATCTCAAAAAAGAAATACATATATTATATATATATATATATATATATATATATATATACTATATATATATATATTCATTTCACATCATTTAACACATGGCAAGCCATAGCATCAAGGAGATGTAAGGGAGACAGAGGAGGTAGCATATGCCAGATAAACCAAACCACTACCATCAACTTGATCAACATTGCCCCTCAGTCCCTGATGGAGAGAGTCCCAAACATGGAACCCAATGTCTCTAGGAATGACAGTGTGTCATTCCCACTCCCTTCCCTGCTCTAAGTCGATCAACCTTGCCTCCCACCCAGACATCATCTAGGCAAGCAATCTCTATGGAGGTTTGACTTGGCAACTTTTTCTACACTTGTTGCAACTTCTGTCTCCTTGGAAACCACAAATGCTCTTTCTCCCAAAGTTCTCAGTACTATCATATGGTTCAATATGAGAAAGAGATATAAATTTACCAGTGGAAATGCCATTAAAAACCTATACTACTTCTGCTTTGCTGCTGCACCCTAAGATTCAAGGGGTCTCTTTTTGCATTTGAGATCTCTTATATTGTGTTCTCTCCCCTACAGGAATGTGAACTCCCTGAGAGATGGAACTGACTCTATTTTTCTATTTGTATCTCCAGCACTGACCAGCATTTTGCACATAATGAGTTCTTAATAATTTTTTTATTCATTTATCCATCCATTCATTAAAACATATCATACATGTTCTGTTGCTATTGCTGTTACAGAGTTAGATCAACAGCATGAAGAACTGAGAACTTCTAGTTACTAGCTGTATAACCTGTGGGATCCAGATGAGCAATGGATAGGCCACTACATCCCTTCAAGATTTAGTCTTCTGGACTGGGAAATAAAAATAATAATTCTCATGTTGCCCATAGAGGTGGATTATTGTGAGGGAAATGTTCTCTAAAGCTTGAAACATAGCTTATAAAATACTTAACATTTACATAGCCCTTTAAGTCTTGAAACCCACACGTATGTATATATACATTATATATGCATACATATATATACACATACAGTCTTATTTGATCTTTAAAATGTTGTTCATAGGTGCTATTATTATCCATATTTTGCAGGTCAGGAATCTATGGATGAGAGAAGGCAAATGAGTTGTCCAAAGTCACGTAGCTAGTAAACATCTGAAGTAGGATTTGAACCCAAGTTTTTGTAACTCCAAGTCAAAGAGTTCCATATACTATACAAGAGACAATGCACTCAATCAGGAGCAAAGACTGGCCTCAATGCTTTGTAATTCATTTGTTCTTCATTTGTTATGAACAAACTCTGTTCATTTGCATAGGGATAAGAGAAATTTAGAGTTGATGACTGGAGAACTCCAAACCCTAAATACTTTGGTGATTATTGGGAAAATGTACATTGATTGAGTATGGTTTAGCTAGAAGAGATGTGAATTAGTAAACATTGGTTAATCACCATGAGCTAGAGTGAGGTTTCTCATTGAGACCATTCAGCTTGGAAGTAGGATAAGTGCACTTAAGAAAAGATCTCATAATAGTGAGAAAAAGGTGATACTTCTTAGTACCGCCACTTGGGCAGCTAGGTGATGCAGTGGATACAGCACATGGTCTGGAGTTAGGAAGACCTGAGTTCAAATCTGGCCTCAGACACTTGCTAGCAGTGTGACCTGAGGCAAGTTACTTAACCATGTTTGCCACAGTTTCCTCATCTGTAAAGTGAACTGGAGAAGGAAATGGCAAACCACGCCAGTGTCTTCGTCAAGAGAACCCCAAGTGGCGACTTGAAGAGTCAGAGAGGATTGAAAAAACTCAACAACACTGCCACTTGCTTCCTGGAAAACAGTTTGTTGGAGAAAGAGAAGTTATAACTCTCTTTGCTGAGAACTTTAGGGTCCAATAAAAGTAGCAGAACTGGAGACTCTTCTCTGCAAAGTGTTGGTACTCTCTACTCTTCCCTGACAGATCACAGCACCATCTGATCATCAAAGAGGGCCACTCCATAATGGGAGCAGAAAAACACACCATCAGAGAAGGACATCAAGGGGTGTGTTGAAACAATCTGCAACCACAACTCCAACCAACTTGCAAGAGTCCATTGGCAAAGAGTACAAATCAGGGCTTGATTTATTGTTTTGCTGATTGTTTAATTTTAAGAAAGGGTTAATAATGCAAATTGAATTGAAGAGTATGTATGTGTGCACACTTTTTTTTCTCTATTGGTTAAACATTTAGGAAACTGGGTAGTATAGTGAATAGAGGTCTAAGACTGGAGTCGCAATAGAACTGAGTTCAAATTTAGCCTCAGACATTTACTAGCTGTGTGATACAGGGCAAGTCGCTTACCCTCTATCTTCCTCAGTTTCTTCATCTGTAAAATGGAGATACTAATAGCACCTACTTCCCAGGGTTGTTGTGGGGATCAAATGAGGTAATATTTGTAAAGGGCTTAGAATAATGCCCAGCACAAAGCAAATGTTTACTAAAAGCCTATTTTCTTCCCTCATCAGTGAGAGGACACAGACAGACAGAGATAGAAAGAGACAGAAACAGAGAAAGACAGAGACAGAGATAGACACAGAGACAGAGAAACAGAAACAGAAAGGTACAGAGAGAGCCAAGAGAGGAAGGAGATGGGGTGGGGAACCATTGTGCTGCACCATGAATGATTATTAGTCAATATTCCCCTCTTCAACAGAAGGTTCAGATAAGAATATCCCATTTCTCTTCCTTCAAACTCCCAGAGAAGGTTTCTCTCCAAAAGTTGTCTCATTGCTCTTGCACCATATTCTCTGAGGAAAACAACAGCATTTGGCCAAAAATCTTGCAGTCAAATTTTGCTGTATTTGATACAGATGCTTCTCATTCCTAAAATCTTATGGCTCTGGATCCTGTCTTATGCTCTTGGGAGAAGGGGATATGGACCCAGCACATTTCTTGAGCCAGAACAAAAGTAAAAATCCTTCCAAAACCCCTCCAGTAAATATAATCTGACAGTGACAGATGAACTGCAAAGCTTATGTGCCCGTATAACATGCATATAAATATATTTTTTTTCAGCTGTCATAAAGCATTGTGGACCTTAATTACCCAGCAGCTACAAGACCTAATCTTTTTTTTGTGTGTGCCTGCAACATCCTGGTTTCCCTGGGAGAGGCTGATCTGGGTACAGTGAAATTCTGCTGACCTACTTTTACTCACTTTTCTTAAAGGATAACAGTAACATCCATGCTGTTTCACCAGCTTCAATGACATCCCCCATGGGAAACTTCCAGAATCTATCCTGGAAGTTCATTTGAAGGACTCAGCAGAGAAAGTACTGCATTTCAGAATGTCAGCATTGGAAGGGGCCTCAAAGGCTGTGTCATCCAATCAAAGCCTGAACAAGAACACCCTTCTAAAGCACAGCTAACAAGCCATCCACTCAGCCTTGGCTTGAAGATCTCTAATAGAGGGGACACTACCACGAGTTGATTGTTCAGTTGTTTTCAGTCATGTCTAACTCTTCACAACCCCATTTGGTGTGTTCTCGGTTTGCCATTTCCTTCTCCAGTTCCTTTTGTAGATGAGGAAACTGAAGCAAACAGGATTTAGTGACTTGCCAGGGCCACATAGCCAGTAAATGTTTGAACTCAGGAAGATGAGTTTCCTGACTCCAAACCAGGCATTCTATCCACTGCACCACCTACTTGTTTTAACATTTTGGGAAGTATTTTACTTGACATAAAGCCCAAATTTGCCCTTTGCAACTTCCACCCATTCCTTGCGATTTTTCGTACTAAGCAGAATAATCTGATCCCTATTTTACATGATAGTCTTTCCAACATAGAAACAGCTAATAGTCAGCGCTCCCCTGCTAGTGGCATAAATTCCGAACCCTTCACCACCCTCACTTTCCTCCCCTGGGTATTCTCCAGCTTAATTCTAGTAAATTAGTCAGAGGACTTAAATTTTTACAATGGGTCTGTTAGCTACAACCTACGTTCTCCTTCTTTCCTTATCTTGACCACCTGATGCATTAATACAGCTCTACACTATTCTATACAGCCAGGTACCTTGTCCGGCTGCTCATCACACCTTGATGAATTCTGCTACTTCTACTACGTATTAGCTATCATGTCATACCATTAGTAAGCGGATGAATAGAACTGCAAAAGATCACAAAATCATGCTGAGAGGGTCCACTACAAGTTTATATGGTGTAATCTCAACCAAGCCCTCACTTCACCAAGGCAATCCTTTACTATCTTCTTCACCATAGTGGATATTTCAAATCTTTTCATCCCTCTCCACATCCCTTTCACTTCACTCTCTCCACTGAGAATTTCACTTCTCACTTCACTCAAAAACTAAGACCAACGACCACATCTTGCATCACACAGATATCTTTTACCCTAAACTTCTTAATACCATCTTGAATAGAGGTGGTCCTTCTTGCAAAAGCAAACCCCTCTATATGTATTCTTGACCCCATCCCCTTTATTCTCCAGCAGATTGTCCCAGTTGTCATCCTCAATCTCTCTGTCTGTCTCTTCCTTCCTCTCTCCCTGCTTCCCACCTCTCATCTTCAACCTCTCCTTAACTACTGGCTCCAACCCTGATGCCTACAAATATACCAATGTCTCCCCCATTCTTAAAAATAAGCCTCACTTGATCCAAACCTCACCTAATCACCTAAACTCCTTGTAAATAGTCACCTAAATTTGATCCCTCCATGTTTTCTCCTCTTCCTCACTTGTAAAAATTCTGCAATCAGATTTCTGACCTCATTCAATTGAAATTGCTTTCTTCAAAGTTACCAGTGATCTCTTAATTGTCCTATTCAATAGACTTCTCTAAATTCTCATCCTGCTTGACCTCCCTGCAGCCTTTGTCACTGTTGATCATTCTCTCCTCCTGAATATTATCTCTTCTCTAAGTTTTTTTGTGACACTGTTTTTTCTTGGTTCTCCTCCAACATGCCTAACTACTCCTTAGTCTCCTTTGCTGTATAGATTTAGGCTGAAGGGAAGTTTGTTGCCTATGGAACAGACATTCCAGATGACACAGTGGAAAGGCTGGGTGGCATTTGGTTGGAACTTTGGGATAAGAGGGTTGAGAGGGATGGGAATGATGACCAACAGGGGTTCAGAATCTCTTGTATGTGTGACCTAGCATAAGAACGTTCATCTTTGAATAGAAGGCATTACTTATCTTAAAGGAGGTTGGAGAGTCTCTCATTCAAGATATTCAATCAGTAGACACTTTATTTCTGCTTCTACAATATCTCTCCCATCTATCTCCTTGTCTCTTCTCACACTCTAGTTCAGGATTTCATTGCTTCCTAGGGGGTCTATTGTAATAATCTCATAATTGATCTCCCTGCTTCATGTCTCTCCTTTTGACAGTCTCTCATATGCCTCTTGAGGTGGAGCTATGCTTAGGGCACTGGACTTGGAGGTGGGGAGATCTGAGTTCAAATTTGACCTCAAAAGCTGACTAGATGCATGAGTGCTTAACTTTGCCTCAGTTTCTTCATCTTTTGTGAAGGTAAACTAGTCCATCTTTTCCCTCACTCTTACCTAGCTTTTAATTATTGAATGGGTATTGCCTCAGACAAATGGAGAATTGGTAAAGTCCCCAGCTTATAAAGGTCAAAGTCACTCACTACATCCAGCACCATTTCCAGTCATCCTTAACTATGTCTTGCCATTGGACTCCAATGACTCTGAGGATGATGACTTTAGCACAGCTCTGCCTCACTCAAATACAATTCATTTGCAAGTCAAGACATCATCCTCCTGATATCATTGGTTTTCTTCAAGAATGAAGTATGAACAATATTTTCATTTAAATCATGGCCACTAATCATGGGTACCCACCATCATCCTGCCCAGGACCATCTTCTGTTCTCACTAAATACAACCTTGCTGGTGATCGTAATAGTTTGCATGAATTTATCTTCTTCATGAATATGAATCCCAGCTCTATAAATCCAGCCTTAATCTCTCTCCTTAGAGAGTCTTAATCTTTCTCCACTCTTATATCATCAGTTGTTGCCTTTTAGACACATTGAACTGAATATGCCATGAGGCAACTCAAGATGTCCGAACAGAAATCATCTGTCCCTCCAAACCATCTCCTTTTTCCAACTTTTCTATTACTAGCAACAGCTCTACCAGACCTTGAGTCACCCAGGCAACCTTGGTGTTATCCTCAACAATTCTTTCATTCTATAAATTCAATATGTTGACAAGTCTTATTCTTTCTAACCTCACAAAATCTCTTGTATATATTTCCTTCTCTCCACTCACATTAACACAATACAAATTCTAATCATCTCTCACTTGGACTATTGCAATAGCCTTTTAAATTTTCTCCATGTGTCAAGTTTTGTCCTACTCTAATATTCTATCTTCTCAGATACCAAAGTTATTTTCCTAAAACACAGGTCTGATCATGTCATTTCCCTGGTCAAAAATGTCCATTGGTGGGGGATGGAGCCATGATGGTGGAGTAGAAAGACACACATAAGCAGGGTCTCCCTACACAGCCCATAAAATACCTATAGAGAGGGACTCTCAACAAATTTTGGAGCAGCAGAAGTGGAGAACAACAGAGTGGAGGAGATTTTCAGCCCAGGGTGACCTGAAAGGCCCATGGGAAACATCAGTTGCTCCAGATGAGGAGTGGAGTACGTAGCCCAGCCCAGCCTTGGCTGTGTGCACGTGGGTTACTCTGGGAGGAGGACACTTCGGGGGCAGAATCTTCAGTCACAGTAGCATTGGGTCCACAGATTCCTCAACCCACAGGCACCAAAGATCAGTGTACACTCTTGACTGTGCCACTTTGGAGGAACTGAGATCTTATAAATTCCCAAAATATACCCTACTCTTGACAAAGGACCCAAAAGTGAAATAACTGGTTGGGAAAATGACCTAAAAAAGGGAAAAAATAAGACTATAGAAGGTTACTTTCTTGGTGAACAGATATCTTCTCCCATCCTTTCTTATAAGGAAGAACAATGACTACCATCAGGGAAAAGACATAAAAGTCAAGACTTCTGTATCCCAAACATCTAAAATAAATATTCAATTGTCTCAGGCCATGGAAGAGCTCAAAAAGGATTTTGAAAATCAAGTAAGAGAGGTGGAAGAAAAACTGGGAACAGAAATGAGAGAGACGCAATAAAAGAATGAAAAGTAGGTCAACACCTTGCTAAAGGAGACCCCAAAAAATGCTGAAGAAAATAACACCTTAAAAAAATAGGATAACTCAATTGGCAAAAGAGGTTCAAAAAGCCAATGAGGAGAAGAATGCTTTCAAAAGCAGAATTAGTCAAATGGAAAAGGAGGTCCAAAAGCTCACTGAAGAAAATAGTTCTCTCAAAATTAGAATGGAACAGATGGAGTCTAATGACTTTCTGAGAAACCAAGAAATCATAAAACAAAACCAAAAGAATGAAAAAATGGAAGAGAATGTGAAATATCTCATTGGAAAAACAATTGACCTGGAAAATAAATCCAGGAGAGATAATTTAAAAATTATGGGACTACCTGAAAGACATGATCAAAAAAAGAGCCTTAATATCATCTTTCACAAAATTATCAAGGAAAACTTCCCTGATGTTCTAGAACCAGGAGGCAAAATAAATATTGAAAGAATCTACTGATCACCTCCTAAAAGAGATCCAAAAAGAGAAACTCTTAGGAACATTGTGGCCAAATTTCACTGTTCCCTGGTCAAGGAGAAAATATTGCAAGCAGCTAGAAATAAACAATTCCAGTATTGTGGAAATAAAATCAGGATAACACAAGATCTAGCAGCTTCTACATTAAGGGATCGAAGGGTGTGGAATAGGATATTCCAGAAGTCAAAGGAACTAGGACTAAAACCAAGAATCACCTACCCAGAAAAACTGAGTATAATACTTCAGGGGAAAAAATGGTCTTTCAATGAAATAGAGGACTCTCAAGTATTCTTGATGAAAAGAAAATTTGGCTTTCAAACACAAGAATCAAGAGAAGCATGAAAAGGTAAACAGCAAAGAGTAATCATAAAGGACTTACTAAAGTTGAACTATTTACATTCCTGCACGAAAAAACAATATTTGTAACTCTTGAAAACATTTTTCAGTATCTGGGTAGTTGGTGGGATTACACACACACATACACACATTCACACACATACACACACACACATACACATACACATAGAGAGAGAAACAGAGAACACAGGGTGAATAGAATAGGATGGGATCATATCTTAAAAAATGAAATTAAGCAGAGAGAAATATATTGGGAGGAGAAAAGGAGAAATGGAATGAGGCAAATTATCTCTCATAAAAGAGGCATGTAAATGCCTTTTCAGTGGAGGGACAAAGTGGGAAGATGAGAGAAAAAAACATGAAGCTTACTCTCATCACATTCGACTAAAGGAAGGAATAAAATGCACACTCATTTTGGTATTAAAACCCATCTTACAATACAGGAAAGTGAGGGAGAAGGGGATAAGCAGGGTGGGGGGGATTATGGAAGGGAGGGAAGTGGGAGGAGGGAGCACTTAGAAGTCAACACTCTTGGGGAGGGATAGGATCAAAAGAGAGAATAGAAGAAACATGGGGCAGAATAGGATGCAGGGAAATATAGTTAGTCTTACACAACATGACTATTATGGAAGTCATTTGCAAAACTACACAGATAGGGCCTATATTGAATTGCCTGCCTTCCTAAAGGGAATGGTTGGGGAGGGAGGGATGGGGAGAATTTGGAATTCAAAGTTTTAGGAACAACTGTTGAGTATTTTCTTGCAACTAGGAAATAAGAAATACAGGTAATGGGGTATAGAGAGTTATCTTGCCCTACAGGACAAAAGGGAAGATGGGGATAAAGGAAGGGAGGGATGTTAGAAGGGAGGGCAGATTGATGATAAGGGTAATTAGAATGGTTGGCATTTTGGGATGGGGGAGGGGAGAAATGGGGAGAAAATTTGGAACCCAAAATTATGTGGAAATGAATGTTGACAACTTAAATAAATAAATTTAAAAAGAAAAAAAAGTCCATTGGCTTCCTATTACCTCCAAGATCAAATATAAAATGATCTCATTGGCATTTAAAGTTTTTTGCTATCTTCATCTCTTTCTATTCTTCTTACCTTTACTCCCCGCCATCTACTTTGTGATCTAGCTCCTCTGGCCTTATAGCTGTTCTTTATACACAGCACACAGCCCTCACTCACTCAAAACGAAGTCAAGTGCAAGTCATATCACTATTTCTCTGATGGCATGGTCTTCTTCAGCAACAAGGGACCAACACACACAACACACAATACTCCATCTCCCTGTTCTATACATTTGCAAAGGCTGACTCCACCACCTACAATCTTCCACTTTTTAACTTCTTACTCCTGGCTCCCCTGACTTCCTTCAAAATTTAGCCTAAATCCCATTTTATGCAAGAAGACTTTTTTAATCTCCCACTTCCATTACTGTTACCTTCCTTCTGAGATCACCTTCTAATTATATGGTATTATTTTATTATTAATTGTATGGTATTATTATTGTACATATCTCTTGTGTGTATGGTTTCTTATATTTACATATTATCACCTTCTTTAAGATGTGAGCTTGAGGATAGGGGCAATATTTTCACCTTTGTTTATATTCCCTTCATGCTTATCACAGTACCTGGCACATACTAAGTAAGCACTTAACAAATATTTCTTTACTGACTAATGGGCAAGTACTACCAAACTGGAAAGATTTTGAGTACCAAAACAGTAAGGAATTCCACATCTCTTCTCTAAGGAAAAGCCCAGATAAATTCAGAGAAGGTCGGAATCACATGATTAGCCAGGAAGCAATGGGTTTATGTGGCTACAGCATTTGAAAAAGACCATCTACTATATTCTCTATGGTTTCTGTTTCTGTATTAATGGAGGGCATTCCCACATCAAAAAAGATCCTTTCATCGATACTTTAAGTATTGAGTCTATTGCACAGAATAAATGTATTGCTCTTGCTGAGTCATTTTTGTCATGTATGACTCACCATGACCCCTTTTGAAGTTTTCTTGGCAAAGATACTGGAGTGTTTTACCATTTCCTTCAATTCATTTTACAGATGTGGAACTGGGTCAAACTGGGTTAAGTGGCTTGCCCAGGTCACATAGCAAGTAAGTATCTGTGGTTGGATTTGAACTCAGGTCCTCCTGACTCCAGGGCTGTCACTCTATTACTGTTTCATATTTAATCTTTAGAAGTGAAAGGGACCTTGGCGGGGGGGTCATCTAGTCTAACACATTACCTAATGGAATCAATTCAGTTCAGCTATTTAATTTGACATGTATTACTTGGAAGAGATTCATAGGTTTCTAGATTTAGAGTTGAAAGAGAACTTGGAGGTCAAATAGGCAAACTTTCTCATTTTATTGATGAGAAAAAACGAGGTCTGAGTGATAAAAGAACTGTTTAAAAAGAAGGATGAAGAGAAGGAAGGAAGGAAGGAAGGAAGGAAGGAAGGAAGGAAGGAAGGAAGGAAGGAAGGAAGGAAGGAAGGAAGAAAGGAAAGGAAAAATGAAGGAAGGGAGGGAGACAGGGAAAGAGGGGAAAAGGGAGTGAGAGGAAATGGGAGGAGGAAAAGAGAGAGGGGGAAGGAAAGAATAAAGGAAGGAAGGATAAAAGGAAAGAAGGAAAACCAGAAAGAAGGACAGAAAAGAAGGAGGGAGGGAGGGAAGAAGAGAGTGTGGGATTACAGGCATATGTACCATGACTAACTCTTCTCCTCATTTTAGCAAAGAGGAAACTGAGGGTGAGAGAGGTTAAGTGATTTGTGCCAGGTCAGAAATACAGTAAGTTCCTAATGTGATATTTAAATTCAGGTCTTTCTGATTCTGTATAAAACATGCTGATGAATATGTTCCCTAATTTCCCCCAACAAATGGCTTAATTGGTCAAAGCTCTTCTTAAAATGTGGTACCCAGAGCTAAATACAATATTCCAGCTGTGTTTTGACTGCAGCAGATGCCTGCACAACTCACTTTCCTCCTATACATCATGACTTGAGAATTTTTTTTTGATGGTCATTCCACGTTATTCACTCACACAGCTTATAGCTTATATAGCATCAAATCTACATCCTTGTTCTTAAATGTTAAGTTCTAGCATCAGGAACCTCTGGTGAAGAGCTGATTAAGTGCCTTAGATTTTAACAAATGGAGTGTGATGGGATCTTGTCCATCAAGTTCCTCATTTGCTTATGTGCTTTTTGGATGTGTACTCTCAGGAGACCTTCAGCCTGCTAGAAATGGTGTATGACATCAAACAATATCAACTTACAATTTTAGAGAGTTTTAACAGTATTGAACATTATTGAAGCACTTTCCTCACAATAATAATATTGAGTTAGAAGTACCAGTTTTATCATCTCAATTTTATAGATGATGAAAATGATATTCAAGGAAGTTGAAGACTTATCAGCGGTTCCATTCTACATGGCCCCATGGAACCAGGATTTGAAATCAAATGTTTCCTCCTCTCTACCCCAATGCCTCTGAATAAAATACTATGCAGTCACCCAAGGAAAATGGGATTGTTTGCCTCTGGAACCAGTGCAAATAAAGATAGGTGATCAACTCCATCCACAGGATGTAGAAAGTGGGCTAGTTGCCCGGTAATGGCCTGAACCTTTTCTGCATGTCTAACTCAATTTGTAGGTTCAATTGTCAGTCATTTGGAGCTCACAGATGGGAGTGCAGTGCTAATAGTTACTTCATTAACTTTCCAATTCCAGGGCATGCTGTTTTTCCAAGAACTCCCTGCCCAAACAATGCCCCTAAGAGGAGGTAACAGGCGGTCTAACTCAATAGTGAAAGGACAGTTCAGTGTCTGGTTTCACATAATGTAACATAAATGAAACTGGTAATATAAATCTTTCCAACAGCACAAGTCTTTCTGATGCTAATACAAAGTTGTTTCAGAAACATAAGAGCATGCCCAGGAAAACCTAAGGTTTTTCAATCATCTTTGTAATATTCCTATGAATTTAAGAGCAATTCATTCAGTCTTTCAAAGAACTCACAGTCTAATGAAGACAACATGCAAACAGTACAAACTAGTACTAGCATCTAAGAACTAAGTTCTAGCATCAAGAACCTCTGGTGAAGAGCTGATTAAATGCCTCAGATTTTTAAAAATGGAATGTGATGAGATCTTGTCCATCAAGTTCCTCATTTGCCTATACGCTTTTTGGATGATCTAGGTCAGAGGTGGTAAGTAGACCAGACAAATCTTCCTCCTTTTTTCTGACTGTATCTACTACTACCATGTCACCTCCTTACTCACTGAGTAAACTGCAGGGACTCCCCATCAGCTCCAGGAGCAACTACAAAATGCTCTGTTTGGCATTTGAAGTCCTTCATAACCTAGTGCCCTCCTAGGGTACAAACAAGTCATAGAGCAGATAAAGCTGGGTAGCACAATGGATGGTGCTGGATCTGGAGCCAGAAAGACCTGAATCAAGATCCTATCTCAGACACTACTTGAATGACCCTAGGCCATTATCTCTCTCAGATTCAGTTAGCTTCTCTATAAAAAGGGGATAATAATAGCACCCATCTCCCAGAGTTATAATGATGACCAAATGAGGAAACATGTGCAAGACACATTATAAATGCTAGCTATTATTATGAAATCACTTATTAAATATAATAAATATATTATTATTAAACAACTCACAAAATGCAAGCATATAGCGTAGTTCTGAAGAAAGGATGGTTACATATAAGGATAATTAATGTCCAGTGGGATGTAAGCTCCTGGAGGGTAGGATCTGTTTTCATTTTTTGTCTTTCTGTCTCTAGTACAGTGCTTTGCACACTTAAAAAGGGCACTATGTGCAAGGTGTCAAATTAATTGTCAAATTAGTTCAATTAATTAATAATTATTATATTTATTTTTTATTATATTTATAATTATTATATTTAATTAATAAAAATTATTAATCAATTAATATTTATTAAGCTCCTATGGTGTGTCAGACACTGCACTAAGTGGTACAGATACATAAAAAAGAGCCAAATGAATGTCCCTGCCTTCATAGAACTCACAATCTAAAAGTGAGTCAAAAGCAAACAAATATGGACAAACTAAACACAGGAAAAATCAGAAATAATTAAAAGAGGGAAAGGATGAGAATCAAGAGAGGTTGGGAAATGCTTGCTGTAGAAGGGAGGATTTTAGCTGGAAAATGAAGAAAGTCATAGGTAGAGATGAGGAGGGAGAATATTTCAGGCATGGGGGACAGGAGAAAAAAAATGTCTGGAGTTGAGAGATGGACCATCTTGTTCAAGGAATAGCCAGGAAGCTAATGTCATTGGATTGAAGAGTACGTGGAGAGGAAGAATGTGTAAGAAGACTGTAAAGGTAGGAGGGCACTAGGTTATGAAGGACTTCAAATGCCAAACAGAGCATTTTGTAATTGCTCCTGGAGCCGATGGGGAGTCCCTGCAGTTTACTCAGTGAGTAAGGAGGTGACATGGTAGTAGTAGATACAGTCAGAAAAAAGGAGGAAGATTTGTCTGGTCTACTTACCACCTCTGACCTAGATCATCCAAAAAGCGTATAGGCAAATGAGGAACTTGATGGACAAGATCTCATCACATTCCATTTTTAAAAATCTGAGGCACTTAATCAGCTCTTCACCAGAGGTTCTTGATGCTAGAACTTAACATTTAAGAACAAGGATGTGGATTTGATGCTATAAGCTGTATGAATGAACAATGTGGAATGACCATCAAAACAATTCTCAAGTCATGGTGTCCAGGAGGAGGAAAGTGAGTTGTGCAGGCATCTGATGCAGTCAAAACACAGCTGGAATGTTGTATTTAGCCCTGGGTACCACATTTTAAGAAGAGCTTTGACCAATTAAGCCATTTGTTGGGGGAAATTAGGGAACATATTCATCAGCATGTTTTATACAGAATCAGAAAGACCTGAATTTAAATATCACATTAGGAACTTACTGTATTTCTGACCTGACACAAAATCACTTAACCTCTCTCACCCTCAGTTTCCTCATTACTAAAATGAGGAAAATAGCTAATCATGGTGCACATGCCTGTAGTCCCACCCTCCCTCCCTCTTTTCCATTTTTCTTTCCTTTTATCCTTCCTTCCTTTATTCTTTCCTTTCCCCTCCCTCTTCCCTTCCTTCCTTCCTTCCTTCCTTCCTTCCTTCCTTCCTTCCTTCCTTCCTTCCTTCCTTCCTTCCTTCCTTCCTTCCTTCTCACCTGTAAGACACTTTACATTCATACAGATTGCTTCAATCACATTCAGCACAAGCAGCTTGTGAGATCAGTATGGTATAGTGGGTACAGAGGCAGCCTTGAAGCTGGTTCAAACCTGATCTCTGGTACATACTGGCTGTGTTACTCTGAAGAAGTCTCTTAATCCATTACAGTCTCCAGGCCACTTTCTAAGACTGCAATTTGCTGAGAAGATGATGATGACCTGCATTGGTATGGAGAATCTGCTATATCAGTGACATCCTAAGTCCTTCCCTGATCTTTTCTTTACTTTAATTATAAAAACTGACATTTAGGGGGGTGGGATTCAGGTTTGCATACATGTTGGGATCTAGTGCTGGAATGAAAGGTGGCTTTGCAGAAGAATCAGACAGGACAGTCCATGTAGAAAGTAACAGAAACCTTTATTTAAGGGAAGCCCAATGGGTTAACTGGGGATACCAAAGGAAGCACAAAGGGAAGGAAAGGGACAACAAAATTAAGAGCATTAGCACAACATCTATCTCACATTCTGGGGTATCAACTGATACCTACTACACAGGGTATCTCATTCACTAGGGCTAGGAAGGGCAAAAAGAAATACAAACATAGACTGCAAACAATCAACAAGTATTTATTAAATATCTTTTACATACCAAACCTTGCAAATGCAAAAGAAAAACAATCCTTCAGGCCCTCAAGGAGTCTACATTCTATTGGGGAAACAATATGGATACACATAAATAGATATAAATACAACTTTAAAATATGTACTAGCTATTGTGTAGATCAGGAAAGGTCTCGTGGATCATAGAAAAAGGAAAAGGATCTAACTGTACAAAAATATTTATAGCAGCTCTTTTAGGATTGGCAAAGAATTTGAGGGGATGCCTGTCAGGTGGGGAATGGCAGAACAAGCTATAGTATATGATTATAACAGAATATAATTGGACTGTAAGAAATGGGGAAGGGGGTGGTTTCAGAAATACCTGGGAAGACTTATATGAACTGATGCAAAGTAAAGTGAGCAGAACTAGGACTTAACTCCTCCGATTAAGATGATGATGATGATGATGGTGATGGTGATGATGACAATGATGATCCAAAACAATTTTGAAGGAATCATGATGAAAAATGCTATCTACTTTCAGAGAGAAAATTAATGCATTCTGAGAGCAGACTGAAGTATATCTTTTTTTACTTTTTCTTTTTTTGTTTTATTCTGCAATATGGCTAACATAGAAGTAAGTTTTGCATGACTTTATATGTATTATGAATATCATGTTGCCTGCCTTCTCAGTGGGTAGGGATAGGGCTGGATGGAAGGAGAGAATTTGGAGTTCAAACTTCAAAAATGGTTGTAAAAGAATTTTTAAATAAAAATTACTTTGGAAAAGGAAAATATCTTATGTAAAATCCAGTACTTATGCTATGTTATAAAGGAAACTAGGGATTCTAACAGGTGAGGGTGAGGAAGTGGTAATGCTAATGAGATTAAAGATCTTCCCCACCCATTAATGGGCCTGCCCATTAAGGGGAGTTTGACTGGGGAGAGAGGAAGGCCCATACCTTTTGTTAATGAGACACTGGTTCTCAAGGGTTGTGATGCCCTCTGGCTCTGAAAAGTATATAAATACTCTGAGGTGGGATTTTACTTTGGGGCTTACTCATTAAAAGTATTTGGCCAGATGAGACTCTGGGAAGCTGCTAAGGAGCCCTCCAGCTTTGAAAACTCCAGATATTGGTACTTCTCCCTCTGGTAACTATGTATGTATGATCAGACAGTTGGATTTGTCTGTTGATCTGTGATGTCTGCAGTGCTTATAGTCAGGTAGCTGGAAGCACCATCTGTTGATTCTGAATTTTCTGTATTTTCTCTAAAGTTCATAGTGCTAACTTTTTCCCTGAACTAAGTGAATAATATATATGTGCTTGATTAAAATGATTGTTGCCCCCTTGAAGCCTGTCTTTCCTTTTAGAAAAGCAGATCAAAGAACTTGTGATAGCAAGTCGGGGTGCTTGCTTGTGCAGAAAGGAATGCTTTCCAGGCATAGCAGATAACCCATGCAAAGGCATGGAGACACGAGTGAGTAAGAAAGAGCAAGAGGAATTTGCAATTTAACTGGTCTGGAGAGTGCTTAAAAAGAATACATTCTAAGCCTAGAAGAGGAGATTGGAGCCAAGTCTTGAAGGATTTTAAATGGCAAACAAATGTGTCTCAGACACAGTGGTCTGCAAGCCATGGCAATAAGACAGAGTCTGTGATGGTGTTTGCAAGAAACACCTCTCAAAATTTATAGCACGGTTACATAAGCTCTTGTTAGGTCTCCTGGGTCTACTCTTCAAGAAAATTAAAGCAGCTCAGGGATCAGGGCTGCTTCTTGTGTTTAATGGGGAGGAAAGACTTCCTACTCAGGTGGATTTGATTGCTTTCTCACCCCTGAGAACACAGACAGCTAGAAAACTAGAGGTTTCCACCCTGGAATAGAAAAATTCCAGATTTGTTGGGGGGGGGGGGTTTGGCATGAGGGAAAGGAGAGGGCAAAAGGAGAGACGTATGAAGCAGGAGGAGGAGGTGTTCATGGGCGCATGGGCAGAAGTAACTTTGTTGGTCTTCTTTCTTTTAATACATTATCTCATATGAGCTTCACCATATCCTTGTGTTTGAGGCACAATTATCATCCCCATTTTACAGCTGTGAAACTAAATCCCAGATGTTAAATGACTCATCCAGAGTCCCACAGTTAGAAAGTATCTGAGGAAAGATTTGAACACATGCCTTCCTGATCCCAAATTCCAAGTTTTATACATATCGGTGATGTCCTCTCATTTCACCAATGAGGAAACAGAGATTTCAAAGGGGTAAATGACTCGGTATGGCCAAATATCTAATAGATGTTAGCACTAGATTCAAACCTAGGTCTTATGATTCCACGTTTGACATTCTCTTTCCTCCACAAGATTACTTATTTAAATGGAGGCCAAGTTTTACCTGTTTGTTTCACATCATTGCTGCAAAGACCTCGCCTGTTCCAAGTTCCTCCTTAAAATGTGAACCATGAACATTATTAGTGAAGTATTCAGGGTTAGAAAAAGTACAGACATGGGTAGTAGTTTAGAATACTCCCACTCCTGCACTTGACCTTTCGGGTGTGGGCTTATCGACTCTATTTCTAAATTTAGTCCCTTCTAACAACACCAAGTGTGACTAATAGGACTGAGATGGACCACAGAGCAAACAAAGTGGCACGCAGCATCAGTCATCAGGTGACGAATTACAGCCACCGTCTTCACTAGCGTCAACAACCTCAAAGTCTTGTGCTTGTGTTCTCTTTTCCCTTATTGGGAGATTACTTCCTGCTGAATCTTGCTGAGTGATATATTCATCACAGAAGCACATTCAAAGAGTTGTTTTTTGTTCGATCTCGACATACGCAGATTTAGCACGATGATGGAGTTACCATCCCTCCCTTAGTATCTCTGAAACCTTTTCCTTATAACCATGGCTTATCTATTTTCTACCTACTTCCTATGGCTCAGCTCAGGTCTCTCAATTTCTACAGGAAGCCCACATTGATGTCTCCCCTTTCTAACACTAATTGCATTTATATCTTTAACAAAAATTAGTTTTGCCTATTGTTTTGTTCTCTAACTGTAATGTGAAATATGTTACTTTGCTATATACCATTTCATGTAGCAATTGTTTTATCATATGCCTTCTCTCCAACTAGACTGTGAGCTTTCAAATAGAAGGAATCATGGTCGAAGAACCAGTCACAAAAATCAAGATTCAGGAATTGAAATGTTTGATATTGTTATGACTGGTCCAACGTCATGTTATTCATTCATTTGTTGATTCAATCACAAAACTCACATTTATTTAGCTTACTACATGCTCCGGGCTCACTCTCCTAACCCCAACTAAAACTGTACGTCTGGGTCCCCATAGGACAGACAGCTAGCTATTTCATGGTTTTAGAAGACCAGGAATGATTGCAGAGGTATTTTTCTAATGCTCTAGCACATACGCCCTTACTAGATTATTTATATTAATTATCAGTTGACATCAATTAGCCAGCTGGACTTAGTTTTAAGTTAGGGGTATTTACTAAGATGATATATAGTAAGAATACTGGGTACAAAAATTCCTGCAAACCAGGGACACACTTTCCCACAAAAAACAAATTGAATCCTGGTGGTCTCAAGTGAAAACTCCTAGTTTCTGAAAGTCATTTACAGGAAATCATTTTATGTCCTTTGTGGGGCCCTCAAGAAATTCCCCTTACAAATAGTTTTGCATTCTGTTGAGGTCCTGAAGTTGCCTTTCCTCACCGTGCCCCAGTGCAGATACTGTCACCAATCACTGATACTCCAGAGGCAACACTAAGATGCCCTTGAGACATCCAAATCCCTGACCCTACGAACCTCCCTCTGGTCAAGGAGTAGAAGAGAAGACAGGTTCTATGCAAACAATTCCCTTCAAAGGCTTGACTGGAACCATTCTGTCACTTCAGTCACATACTCAAGTGCTGGGTTAGAAACTGGCTTGCTATTTTATAGAAGACTCACAGGTCATGACAAAGCATGAGCTTAGAGTAATACCATTCATGGACCGACTGGTTAATACAACAGAAGTGTTCTCATTTCATAACAGCATCAGGGTTAGAGCATTGTTAGTCACTTTGAGGTAATTGATTGCCTCCACTGACCCCCATTCTTATATTTAAAATCTGTCTTATGGCAGGGACATTGGTAGATGCTGATTCCAGCCCTCAAGGACCTTATGTTCTCTTTGGGAGAAGCAACATGAACAAAAGATTGGGTGGAAGGAGGGCGGAGTGTATACACACTACACACACACACACACACATACACTCATACACATATGTGTGTATATAAGTGTATGTATATATACGCATGCATACACACATTTATATCTATATGTATATCTATATGTGTGTGTATATATACACACATACACATACATATACACATATGTTTGTACATAAAATCAGGAGACAACTCAAAGGCTCAAAGCAGTAACTAGAAAGTAGTCAGAGTCAGGAAGAAATGAGTTCAAGTTCAGCCTTTGATACATATTGGCGGGGTAATCCTGAGCTAATCACTTGACCTCTCAGTGCCCTGGACAACTGTTTAAAATGGTAATTTGCAGAACAGGTAATTTGCAGGAAGTTTTCTCCCCAGGTGGTCTCTACAACAATGAAATTAGAAGTCTAGATCAAAAGAAAAGAACGACAAGATACTTTGAGGGAGGAAGATGACCCTCTTAGAATCCAAGTCCTGATACAGGTTAACCAAGATATAGGAGGTTGCATTTGAAATGACTCTTGTAGTAAGCTGGGATTCATAAAGCAGAAACAGGATGCGTAAGGGTAGGAGACAGTCTGCAGAGTTATTTATGGAGAAAGAAGATGGAATATTGGATATGGAGAAGAGAAGACAGGTCAATTTGGCTACAGTTTAACATGAATGTAGAATAATATATATTTAGCCTGAAGACCAATTGTGAAGAACTTTAAATGCCTAAAACATTTAAAGACCTATAGGCAACTAGGTGGTACACTGAGCCTGGACCCTGGAAGACTTGAGTTCAAATCCAACCTCAGATACTTGTACCAGCTTTATGACCCTGCTGGGCAAATCACTTAACCTCTGTCTCAGGTTGGTCAAATATACACTGGGGATAATAATAGCACCTAACTCCAGGAGCTGTTGTGAGGATCCACTTGATTCTAAGCACTTTACAAATATCTTACCTAGATAATATTTATAAAGTGCTTAGCCCATGGTTGGCTGTTGTCCTTTGTTCTCAAAGAGGACCAAAATGACATCACCATGATAAAGTGAAGTTTCAGACTGGCTGATCAGACCAATATGAGCTTGGAATGCTTTGCCACAAGTTGGGCACAGATAGTCCGTGTGAATATTTGGGGTGTATACTCTAAATCTGAGCATCCTATGTTCACTTTGTGCTGTCTCAATTCTGATTTGCTCATAGAGCAAATAGTAGGCACTTAATAAATATTTGTTTTCTTCCAGAGGAGTTTCTATTTTATCCTAGAGTCAAAAAGCATACAATGGAACTTTTAAAGCTGGAGTGTGATATGGTCCAACCTGCAATTTAGGAATATCAGTTTGGCAGCTATGACAAGTATAGATTGGACAAGGGAGAGAGTCAAGGCAGAGAAATCAGTTAGGAGGATTTGCAATAGCCCAGGAGAGTGATGACAAGAACTTGAACTAAGGCAGTTGCTCAGGGAGTAGGGAGTAATAGATAGGAAAGATGTTGTGGAGGAAGACTTAGCAAATAATTGGGTCTGAGGGTTAAGGAGAGAGAAGAGTTGAAGATGTGTCCTAGGTTATGAACCTGGATAACAGGAGAGGGGTTATACCTTTAGCAGAATGGGGAAAAGGTAGTAAGAGGGGGGATAGTTATTGGGTAAAGATTAGGTCTGGTATAAACGTATTGAATTTGAGATGCCAATGTCTGATAAACAGTTGGCGATGTGTGATAAAAGCTTGGGAGGGGGACAAGGGATGGATATAACATAATTGACATAGAGATGGTAGTTAAAATCATGGAAGCTGATGAGATCACCACAAGAGAGAAGGTAGAAAGAGGAGAGAGGCCCAGAGCATAACCCTGGGATAACCCTGACACACAAGGGGAGGACATGGATGATTATCCAGCAAAAGAGATGGAAAAGGATTGCCATCCATGTAGAACAATCAGGAGAGGGTAATGTCATGAAAACTCAAGGACTAGAGAGTTTCCAAGGGGAGAAGTTGATAAACAATGTCGAATACTGCAGAGAAGTCAAGATGGATAAAAACTGAAATTTACATTTGGCAAATAAGAGAACACTGGCAACCTTGTATAGAGCAGTTAATAATGGGATGATGAGGTCAGAAGATAGATTGCAAAGGTTGGGAAAGGAGGGAAAGGTAAGGAAGTGAAGGCAATAATGTACACAGATTTTTCTAGGAGCTGGACTGTGAAAATGACTGGAGGGAAAGGATGAATCAATCATCAAACATTCATTAAGTACCTACATTCCAAGCATTGTTCTTGGTGCCAGGATACAAAAATGAAAGTTCTTGTCCTTATGGAGTTTATATTCAATTGAAGTAAGGAGAGAGATATACTTATATATATAAGTGTGTAAATGTGTATACATGTATATTTTATATATTAATATACATATATCCACATATATGTGTATATCCATATATACGTGTATATCCACATATGTGGATATATATAGATATAGATAGATAGGTAGATAGATAGATAGATAGATAGATAGATAGATAGATAGATAGATACATAGATACATAGATAGATACATAGATAGATAAGATAGATATAAAATGTACAAAATGCATATAAAGTACTTTTGGAAAGTAATGTACTAGCAGTTGACAAATGAGGAAAGTTTTATGTAGTAAGTGAATCTTTGGCTGTGTCTTACAGCAATTAGAGAATTCTTTAGAATAATAACTTGAGAGCATGATAGCATCAAGTGAAGACTCTTTAAAAGGAAAGGAGAGACAGAGGCATTGCTGTAGTCAAAAGGAAGGAGCCAATATGTCAGTATGTAGGGAGAGACTGAGATTAGAGAAATAAAAGGATTCTGATAAAAATGAAACACCCTAGGATGCTTCTTTAGGGTGCATCAAAAATGATATATCTTTTTTTTTAATGGCAGACTTTAAAGGTGATTACTGAACCATGATCTACAGGGGAAAAAGCTAGATTAATAGTTAAAGATTCTGGTTTCAAATCCAATCTCTGTAAATTACTACTTGTGTGACTTTGGCCAAGTTACTTTACCTCTTTGTGCCTAAGTTTGCTCATCTGTAAAATAAGGGGTGGAATAAATTGTTTTTAAGGTCTTTTCTAGTTCTAAATCCTATAAACTCAAGGTCCACACCTATAGATTGGCTCCCCTTTCTGGCAGGCCTTGTGGTAGAAAATTGACCTTCATTCCAATTCTGTCCCCATCCCTTACATCATTCTAGGACTTCTCAGAGATTGTTTGTATAGCCAACCATTAATGCCCACTTATAAAAGAATGAGATGGGATGGAACATTTTTCTTGGCTGCTTCTTTGGCCTCTAAGTAAAATGAATAGTCAGCTTAAGTGTTCAGTTACAGAGCGTGATTTAAGGGATGCTGTAAGAGACTCCATGCTTTCTTCTTTACCCTTACCTGTCCCAACCATATGTTTTTCCTAGAGGTCTACCACAATAATTTCAGCCAAACCCATATCACAGTCTTCTAGTAAGCTGAGTGTGTGCCTTCCTACCTCTATGTCTATATTCTATAACCTCTTATATGTCTGTTATATATGCCTGTTATAATAGGGGATTGAGAAGTAGGAGCAATTTGAGCTTACTAACTGTGTGACCCTGGACAGCTCACTTCAACCTGTTTGCCTCAGTTTACTCACCTGTAAAATAAGCTGAAGAAGGAAACAGCAAGTCACTTTAGTATCTTTGGCAAGAAAACCCCACATGAGATCCACAAAGAGTTGGTCATGACTAAACAGCTTTGATTTTTGAGATCTTTGAGTTGGAGAGGCCATGTAGGCACAACCTGTAAGATGGTGCTTTTTCTTTTGAACTACAGATTCTAGGAGATCAGTCAGTTCTCAAGTCCCTGTAACTCTGGAATGCCTTTATCCTTTCCTTCTGAAATCCTGCCCTTTCTTCAAGGACCAGGACAAATGCCAACCTCCATGATCAGAATTCCTTCCTCTAACCTTTCCAGGTACTTGTCACGTTCTACTATGAATTAGCATTATCTATGTATCCTATACTCCATAATAGACTAAATTCTTTGAAGGAAGGGATCCTGTCTTATTCATGTTTATGAAAAGGTATATCCAGAGATAAAGAGATTCTTGAACTAGCTTCTATGTTCTTAATAAATGGTTAATCTCTGATACGATGTTAAGTTGAAGGCTCTGAGTATCTGCCTGGCCCCTTTAATGATACATTAAGAATAATTATAGATCATAAAAATTCATAAACCCATCCTTTATCTTTGGCCTTAGACTAAGAAAGATTAGATAAGGCAGATGAAGGGAGCTGGAAAGAATCTTAGAAGCCAGTGGGCGGCTTCTTCCTTATAATTCAGATGAGAAAACTGAGGTTAAAAGAAATTGAGTTGCTAAAGGCCACACAGCTAGTATGGGCAGAATTTGAACCCAAGTCTTCTAACTCCAAGTGTAAGTCCTTATTTACTACATCATGCAGCTCCACAGAAAAGAGGGAAGAAGTATTAAAGCGTGCCAAGAACTTGATTCCCAGAGAAGCAGACCATCTGCAGCAGCCATCTAAGGAAAACCCAGAGATGGCAGCAGGTAGAGGTGGTGATAAAAGCAGTGAGGAATTCATAAGCCCAGTATCATGGACCCAATGGCAGAATTCCAAGACCTACAAGAAGCAGGATCCAGGGAGCAACAAGGAAAGGAAGAATAAATCCCAGACCTTGCCCCTTCATAGGTACTGTGAGTTAAGTGGACTCTGGGTATCCAAGAAAACAAGGCAAAATGCTAGAGATTAGAAGCGGTTTCCCCTTTTAAGGAGGAGATCTAAAACACAGAACAGTATTATAAGTCTGAAAGGCTATAAATGTCCCAGAGAGAGATACAGATGTTTATCAAAAACTTAAGCTAGGTAAGGGATTAATTCCTCTTACTATTGGAAATAGTGGGTTTCCCCTTAATAAAAATCTTAAAGCAAAGGCTGCATCATTACTTATATGGTTTATGCTATCGTACTGACGCTTGTTCATATAGAACTTGGTTTCTGAGGTCCTTTCCAACTTTGAAATTCTGTGATATTGAGACTTTAGAAACTACAAAGTCCATAATCTCCTCATTTTATAGGGAAGAAAACCAAGGCCCACAGAGATCAAGTGATTTGCCTGAGGTCTCAGAGTAGTATTAAATTCAGGATTCCAACCGCTGCCTTCTGATTCTAAATCCAGTGGTCATTCTACTTAGCTTTGTTATCATTTTCATTTATCTCTTCCTACTCATCATTTTCTTGGTCAACATCAACTATTTATGGACTACCATCTCTGTGTAACTGAGTTAAGCTCTGGAAATAAAACTAAATATTTGAAAGACGGTCTCTAATCTCAAGGAACTTACAGTCAAGCTATATCCCTTTCTCCATTCTGTCAGTGGATTTCATTAAGTCATTATTTAGAGTCATTAGGATTTCTAATAGGCTTCTTTTATTTTTTTGGTTATTTTATTTGTGCACTGTTTATAAAAGTGCACTCAAGATATAAATCTCATGAAGATGATCTAGTTTAAATGCATAATCATGTTTGAAACCTACAAGCCTAATGGATTGAAATCTCATTTTATACAAATTACCTCTCCTGAAGCAAGTCTACAGTTTAGCCCATGAGACAGTGTCCATTTTGCACAAAAGAAAAAGAAAGGAAGGAAGGATAAAAGAAAGAAAGAAAGAAAGGCTATTAAGGACAAAAATATCAGTACCAGTACTATTAGAAAAGAAGTGGAGCTGTTTGTGTAGCTGGAATGTGAGGTAATAACCAGACAGCCAAAGGGAAGAATGGAATGTATGAAATGGCAAAGAGGGAGTCAAAAATAACAACAAATGAATGAATGAATGAATGAATGAATGAATGAATGAATGAATGAACATTTATTGAGCACTTGCCAGGTATAAAACATTGTACAGGGGCTAAATACAAAAGCACAGAGTCCACAGCAGTTCACATTCTAACTAGGGAGACAATACACAAAGAAGGGAGATAATTAAGGAGGGGCAATTTGGTACAGGATATTACAGGGACAGGGAGATTTACACAAGTACATAGAGAAGCAATCACAAAAGATGAGAAATCATGAGTGGATCGTAATCTACACTGGCTGAGAAAATATCCATATCTTCATCAATCCATAAAAGTATTGAAACATCTATTTAAAGTAATATTGGAATGACCCTATCGTAGAATAATCACGACCACTGGCAACATCTGATCCCATATTAGACACAAAATGGGAAAAATCCTGTTGTTTTCATTTTAATACAGTAGTCATTTAAAAAAAAATGTGGTCTTCCAAATACGTTGATGTTTTAGCCCAGGAATTTTTAACTTGGAATCTAATCACTTGTATTGCTTTAAAAAATATATTTTGATAATTATATATCAATATAATTGGTTTCTTTTATAATCCTATGCATTTTATTTTATGCTAAAAACATGTTTCTAGGCTTAGAAACATAGTCTATAGGCTTCACCACACTGCCAAAAGGATCTATCACATACAAAAAGCTTAAGAATCTGATCTGGTCAAACCTCTTATTTCCCATTTAATTAATTCCATGTCATTTCTTTCTGGTAATCCAATCTCAGACCCTGAATCTAAAGGATGAGGAAAATGAGCCCCAAAGACTGGAACTGAATTACTCAAGGTTACAAAGACAATAGATAGCAGAGACAGACTTCAAACACAGGTCCTTGGAAGCAACTATGTGGCCCCTGTCGGACACGTACTGCACTTGTAGTCAGCAAGACCTCAGGTCAAATCTTGCCTCAGAGTTTTTAACTGTGTAGCTCTGGGCAAGTCTGATTCAGTTATCAAAATGGGGATAATAATAGCACCCCTCCTATGGGTGTCTTGGGGAATCCAATGAAATGATAAATGTAAAGCTTTTTGCAAATCTTCAAGTACACTATCAATCTGAGCTGCTACTAAATGGAACAAATGAACGAAATGTTCCTTCTAGTGTATTCTTTCTGCTAGTCAAGTGGTTTCCAAGCTGCTCTGCAAGTTGTGTTTTGTTTTGCTTTGAATTCACCTTTGACTTGTAAGCTGCTGTTTAATCATTTCAGACTCTTCATGAACCCATTTGGGGTTTTCTTGGCAGAGATATTAGAGTGTTTTGCCATTTCCTTCTCTAGCTCTTTTTACAGATGAGGAAACTGCGGCAAACAGGGTTAAGTGACTTGCCCAAGGATCACACAAGCTGAGGTCCCTTTCAACTTTAAAATTCTGGGATACTTATGTCAGAAACTAAATTGTCCATAATCTTCTCATTCTACAGGGGAGGAAACTGAGACTTTCAAAGATTAAGTGATTTGCCCGAGGTCGTATTGTAGTATTAAATTCAGAATTCCAACTACTGCCTTCTGATTCCAAACCTAGTGGTCTTTCTACTTTCTATATCATTTGCAATCTTCCTACTCATCATCAGTATCAAGTATTTTTGAACCACCTGTGTAAGTGTTCTAAGCTCTAGAAATAACTAGAGATTTGAAATATGGTCTCTGATCTCAAGGAATTTACAGTCAAGTTATATCCCTTTAACCATTCTGTCAGTAAGCTAGTAAGTATCAAAGGCCAGATTGGAATTCAGTTCTTCCTGATTCTAGGCCCAGCACTATCCCCTGTGCCATGTAGCTGCCCCTTTCACTTGTATACTTGACTGTATTTTGAAAGGGGTATAACCCTCTCCCAGAGATCCTGTCATTAAGGAGAGGGCCGCTGACTTAGATTGTACATGGATTGTCTAGGAGATCCTTAGATTCCTTCAGTTTCCAGTGCCCTTGAAAGGGACTTCCTCAGAGAAGCCTCAGGGCAGATGGATGGAGACTGGGAAAAGAGTACTTCTCCTGGATTCCATTACTAAAACTTTTATTAAAGCCCACAGCTATTTACAGTGATTCTTGGCCAACTCTATCTAGTTAGTAAGTGAAATCTTACGAGACAATGGCTTCTTGATCCTCTTCAAAAGTATAATTGTAGGCTTATAATGATGCAAAAAAAGTGGACATTGGGGTAGTCAAGAAGATCCAATTCAAATCCTGCATCTAACATATAAGTTGTGTGAATGTGGGAGTTACTATTGATAATCACTCTTAAGCCAGGAAGGTCCTAGGTCATTTCCAGTCATCCTGATGAATATCTGGTCACTGAATTCAGATAGCTCTGGAGGAGAAGTGAGGCTGGTGACCTTCACAGCCCTCACTCACTCACAACAAAGTCAAGTGCAAGTCACGTTATCATTTCTGTAAAGGCATGGTCTTCTTCAGCAACAAAGGACGAACACAACAATAACAATCTATGTGACTGTGGGCTAGTAATGTGATCTCTAGAGTCCCAAGCAACTCTAAAATAAATTACAGGCCAGTTGGAGAGAGTTGGGTCTTTTGTTATGTTTTCTTTAATCTCATTGGTTCTCAACATTTACGAAATCACAAGAAGGGATTAAAAACAAGTTGAATGGGATCCCAAAGATTACTTTGCTTAACCCTCACCTCTAACAACACTTACTAGCTACAGAACAGGCAAGTTCATAGCTAATAAATAATATTTATATTGCACTTTAAGGTTTGCAAAGTTCCTCACAAATATTTCTTCATTTCATCCTCATCATTATCCCGGAGGAAGGCGTTATTATGATCTCCTGGTTACACATGAGGAAACTGAGGCAAATAGAGGTTAAGTAATTTGCCCAAGGACACACAGCTAGTTTGAGGCTGAAATTGAACTCAGATCTTTATGACTTCAGATTCAACAGCATGCTGACCATTCACAACCTAGTTTATGGTTTGAAAGGGACCCCCTGCGCACTTAATCTAAACCTCCAATTGTATAAATGAGGAAAATGAGTCCCAGAAAGGTTAAATTGTTTGCCCAAAGTTACTAAATTACAGAGCTCGGATACAAACCCAGAGCCTCTGACTCCAAATCTTGCTATTTTATAATGCCTTCTAACCTTTCCGAGTCTTGAATTCTTCATCTATAAAATGAAGAAAATGTTGCCTGCCCTATTTGTTTCACAAAGGAGTTGTAGGGAACACATGTATGCTTTTATTTGTGTGTGTGTACATACAGACATAGATACATATACACACATGCACATAGATGCACACCTATATATAGATACTTCATAATGATATAAATAGAATTATTGTTGTCATTAATATTCTAAAAAGCACTGACTGGCCTAAGAGCCAAAGAAGTTGGGTTTAAATCTCACCTCTGTAGTTAATTCATGGTATGGCCTTGGGCCAGTCCCTAATCCTCTCCAACCTCAGTACCTTTTTATGTTAAATAAGGTGGTTGATCATGATAAATTCTAAGGTCTCTTCCAATAAGAACAATCTATGACTCCACGATTCCATCAATATAAGCCAGTCAAACAAATCACAGCTTCCTATGAGGTGTCTTCCCTATTCAGAAGGGAGCTGAGGAGTTTAACAATCCCTGGAATTAATATGGGCTGTTATTAGAAGTCTCTGCCCATCTCTTATCTCCTTTATCCCTACCACATCCCATCACAGAAGTGACAGATAATGTTACTCTTATTTTACAGCTGAAGAAACTGACCCTAAATTCTGAGGGGAAAATTAAATATAATGACATTTTAAAATGATCATTTTGAAAGCAAGAAAGAAAAAACAGGGGAGGGAGAAGAGCAGTACTGGGGCACAAAGATTAGAGAAAGAGTGAAAAAGAAAGAAAGGAAAGCAATTTTTTTGATTGATTAAATATGCTTGCTTGGGAGACTAAATAGGAATAATTTATGAAAGGAGAGAAGGAAGCGAAATAATAAACCACAGATGTAAGGCACGTGCATGTTCCAGGCTATAGTCATCAGCCCAAGTTTGACATTATCATCAACCACAAAGTGAAAACTTCCAAGGCTGCAAATGCCTAAAAATGCGTGCTCGCTCCTTGGCACTGTGTTAACTGCTATTAGGAGCCCAAGCTCTAGGCCAAAGTAGATGTTACGATTTTTATCTCATCCCCAGATGAAACATAATTTCCAATACTCGTTTCTCTGTGAAACAAAACAAAACAAAACAAAAAATCCAGACAGCACAGAGAAAAAGCTTTCCCTTTTTCTGCCTTCCTGTATGTATAGACACACACTTTTTCTCTTGGGATCTCTTCTGTTTCCTTTGTGTCATGGACCCTTTTGGCAATCTTGTAAAGAATATGGAGCCCTTCTCAGAACAGTGTTTTTAAAAGCATGAAATACATAGCTTTACAAAGGGAATCAGTTATATGGAAATACAGTTATTAATTAAAACCAAAACAGGTTTACTGTCCTGAGAGTAAGACCCCAGAACTCTGGACTAGATAATTTCAAAGGTTCCTTGCCTTAATAACAATGATCAACGGATCCATGAACGTGCCAGGAAAACTTTCAAGATCTCTTCTCTCTGTCTCTGTCTCTCTCTTCACCTGCCTTCCTTCTTCTTTCTCCCTTCCTCCCCCACCTTTTCTTTGTGTCTTTCTCACTCTCCGCTTCCCTCCTTCTCTGTCCCTCCCTCCCCCACCTTTTCTTTGTGTCTGCTTTCTCCCTCACTCTCTGCTTCCCCCTTCCTTTATCTCTTTGTCCTTCTCCTTCCCACCTCTCTCCCTTTCTCTTTCTCCTCCATCTCTTTCTCTGCCCTCCCTCTAATCTCTCTCGGTACATCTATTTATGTATAAAAATACATACACAGACATATATCCATAGCATCCTGCTGGGTAAATTTTCATTACTGAAGTCACAGTGTTGCAATAAAACCCTTTAATGAGTTACAAAAATAGCTTTCATCTCTGTAAACCCAAGTTGGGGATTAGGAGTCATCTCTCATTACTGATGCTTCTTCCTGGGGCTATGCATTTGGAAATTTTGCTTCTTTCACAGGAAATGACTTTTCTACAAGCCAATAAACAAGCAGCTTAAGCAACCTCTTTCTTGATCTGCCTGTCTTTCCCGGTTCTTCTACCCAGAGCAGTGCTTCTCCTTCCAAATTCCACCTGCCTTCCTGATCCACCTCTCAGATTTTTAATCTCACTGAATCAACTCATTCTGGTTCCTTCTTGCATTATTTTAAACACAAGGCCCAGGGAGTGACAGAATGAAAATAATAACTTCACTGAATTGAAGATACTTACTGCCCCAAAGGCTGCTGCTGCAGCCCATCCACATAGGGATGTGCTATGACCACTACTCATTGGCCCTGTGACCTCAGTAGGCTCACAGCTGGACCCAATGGGTAATGGAAAACTACAAGATGGGGAGGCTGTTCACTCTGTAGCAAAAGTGAATAATAATATTGCCATTATTATAACAAAAGCAATAATAGTTGGGCAGTCGGAGCATTTCACTGGTATCTGAAATATGAGAAATGAAGCGAAAAAAGGTCTCCAATATTAGGTAGGAAGGGGAGAGGGGAAGGAAGATGTGCTATGGGAAAGAGATAAGTAAAGTGAAGACAGACAATAAATATATGATGATCTACATAGTTGAAGGGAATATCCAGTCAAGTAAGATCATAGATCCATCTAAGTAATTCACTTTCAACTTTCTGGGATTCAGTTTATTCATCTATAGAAGAGGGGGTTCCATTAGATGATCTCTAGGACTTCTTCAACTCCAAAGCTATGATGATGATGAGGGGATGATGATGACAATGATCATCATAATATCATCATCTTACATTTGTATCTCACTAAAGGAAATAAGCACAAGTCTGGCAATGTCTCTCACACACACACACACACACACACACACACACACACACTAAACTCCAATGGATCCTTATCACCTCCAGGATCAAATAAAAAGTCTACTGTTTTTCCTCTAAAGCTTTTCCCACTCTACTCCCCATTACGTACTCTTCAATTCAGTGACACTTTTCTCCTAGACGTTCCATGAACAAGACACTCCGTCTCTTGATTCTGGGTATTTTCTCTGGCTGAGTGCCATGCCTGGAATGCTCTCTCTCTTCCATTCTGCTTGTTTCTTTCAAATTTTATCTAAAAAACTCATTTTCTATAAGAAGTCCTCCCCAACTCTTCTCAATTCTAGTGCCTTCCCTCTTTTGATCATTTCCTATTTATCCTATATGTAGCTTATGTATATGCATACATACATACACATATATTTGCTTGTTGTCTCCTCCACTAGACTCTGAGCTTCTTGAAGGTAGAGACTGTCCTTTTGCCTTTTTTTGCATCCCCAGCACTCACTTAACACATTGCCTGGCACATAGTAGGCACTTATTAAATATTTATATTGATTGATAAGCTGAGTCATTCAAGCACCTCAATTATATATACATATATGTCTGTGTGTCATATATATTATATATATATATGTATCTTACAGTTTTCATTTTATCAGTGAAAATAACATAAAGAAGGTGCATTCCCATCTACTTTGTGATTATATCCTAAGGACCACTGGGTTTTTTCAGTTGACTTGCAGCTCCCCTCAGAGTGAAATGTTCAAATACACATAGGTTAATAAAGCTAGGATTCAGTTCCATAGTCATAACTAGGGTATGGCAATCAGAGTTTTACCCCCCTCCCCCAGCATGGCAACACCTAGGGATGGGAGTATGGTATTTTCTTCCTCCATATGTGATGCATCACTTCCAGGGTACTATTACTTTAGTGACTTTATCTCTAGACCCACATCATAGCCATTCTATTCCTCCTGGGGTTCAGGGGATCAGAGTACTTTGGATGTGCTATGGGAACACAAGTTAGATTTTCTTGAGAACAGGTTTCCACAGCATGATTATGCCCATAATATCCTCTCTGATACTTCTCCCCTCCCACAAGTGAATTTGCCCCAGGCACTTGAATTCTTGATTATAGGTCTCCAAACTTGGTTCATTTGCTGGCAAATTAACTCTCTATTACAGTTCTACTGTACACAACCACTCAATCATCCAATTCAACAAACATTTCCAGAGCACCAACCATGGAGAAGGTGTTGTGTATTATATGTTATATTATTGTATGGTAAAGCATAACATGACCCTTGCCCTCAAGGTACTTATAGTGCAGTGGAGGGGATGTGACAGGCACAAATAAGTATGAGACAAGGTTGAATTTAAGTAGAAATTATTAGAGTCAAAGGAAAGATCCAGACCAAGTGCTTTAGGAAAATTGGACAAAAGAGAGATCTTTATTAATAAGTTGCCTAACAGGCTATAAGTGGCAGAGTTGGGTGTCAAAACCAAGTTCTCTGACTCCAAATCCATTGCTCTTTCTTCAACCCCTGCTGCTACTCCCATTCAAGTCTTAAACAAAGATCAAGGTGGGTATGAGTAGAAATCAAAATGGTGACCACTGGTTCAAGATGGCAGCTCAAGAAGCCAGATTATTCTGGTTCAGGTCTAATTTAATTATACTCCAGATCCCTCAGCCAGAAGTATACTTTAGACTGTATCTGATAAGTTTCAGAACCACTTTTGTGGTAGATAAGACAGTGTTTATTCTGTGTGCTTGGTTCTGGTACCATATAAGGAGGGCTAAGTGATGGACCAGGTATGATAGGTGTGAGTCAGGCAACTCATGTCTAGTCACAATAACTTAGTTGGTAAGAGCACTGTATTGAAGCTAGGGAACTGAGTTTGGCCCTCCAATAAGCCAGCTCATTTTCATCTGATCCATAGCTGCAAACTATATCCTCAATTACAGTCAGTCATCTTGAAAATGTATCCACAACAGAATTTGAGAAAAGAGATGGGACAAGAAAAATAAACCAGCTCAAAGCACAGAACAATAACTCACACTTCCATATAATATCTTTGTTTCTTTTGTTTGTTTTTGACATAGCCTTACAATAAGTCTATGAGGTGAACAGTGCAAATATCATCATTTCCACTTTACAGGTGAGGAAATTGAGGCTCAGTGATTGATTATGCCATGTTACAAGTAAATAATAAAACCAGATCTCTTCTAAGGTCAGGGTTCTAGGTAATAGAATACCATTATTTCCATACCCCAAGGATAGCATAATGTTATTTACATAGTTATCTCCTCATAGATCCAGAGGTAACTTTCTCAGCAACTTCAACTATTTGGAATATAGTCAACAACTAGAAAAGAGGCAAAGAAAAACAAAAGAAAAAAAAACTTCTGAGCAGCCAAAACAGATGAAGAAAAGCCCATGCCAATAGTTATTGAAGAGTACCATCCTTGGCATTCCCTCAAACCCTATTTAACTTTGTTTTAGACAAAATTGATGATCTGACATGATCTGGTCTTCCAGTTCACAACAATTGAGAACCAGTAAATCAGCAGCAATTGGGAAGATGTTAGAACTTGGTACATTGACAGTAACAAGAGGGGTCAGGTGACATTCTCTGGGAAGGAGGAAACAGGACAATCATAAAAGGCTAAGAAATGGACTCTCAAACCACAGTAGCCTGGGATCATTCAACATAAGGGCAAACAGCTCAATACATAGTAACAGTCCAAGAGAATGCTTATCTTTGCTTTAGGGTACAGAGCAATGAAGGATTTTCATAAGGATGACCCTTAACACTCATGAAAAACTTAAATTATGTTGAATTCATGCTGTTTAAGAAAACTGCCTCATCTACTTGTGAAAGACTTCCATTCCCAGTGGTTAAAAGAACAGAGAAGTCTTGGCATGAAGTTGTCCGCTTCAGTTACATGGAAGACTCAGCAGCATTCTCCTTGTAGATGAAGCACCAAGGAGGTGCCTGGGTGTCGCTGAATTAACATTACATAGGTGCGCTAGAAGACCAAGATATGCAGACGTGGCCTCTTCCCTCCAGGAGCTTATAATCTAAAATAGGTTCCAAGAACTCCCCCAGTAGAATGTAAGCTCCTCAAGGGCAGGGACTGTTTCGCTTTTGTCTTCAATCATCGCGGGTTTGAATCTTGCCTCTGCCACTTATTGCCTGTGTCACCTTGGACAAGTCATTTAACCTCTTTAAGCCCCAGATTTCTCATCTGTAAAATGAGAGGTTTGGATTAGACAGCCTCTGAAGTTCTTCTAATTATATGTAAATTTATGAGCCAATTCCCAGTACCTGATATATAACAGGCACTTGATGAATATTTTAGTTAAATTGAATATCAGGAATCAGCAGTGTTATTGGGAGAGGAAAAAAAAAGTCTGAAAATAAAGTCAGGGGACCTGAGCTCTGGTCCTAACCCCTTGTTACTCCATGTGACCTTGAGTAAGCCAATTCACTGGCCTTCAGTTCTGCCATATAGGACTTCAGCAATTGTTTCCAGCATGGGCATACTATGATCCAGTGTCCTCCACCCTCTAAGTGATCCCTTTATTCCACTTAAAAAAATTCCCAGGTGGGGTTTTGGGGGAGAGGCTTCCCAAAGGCAAAAATATATATTGAGGGAGATGGCTGGAGGAAGGAAAGGGAAAAGACTCATAGCCCGTGGAATCCTAATAAAATACAAGGCAAGGAAAAATAGAAGTAGCAGGATATTGGATCTCTGTATTATAATGAAAGGAGCATTGTCTCTGGAATCAGAGGTCCCTGAGTTCAAATCTCAACTCTGACACTCACCACATGTGTGAGCTTAGGTCCCCTGAGCCTTACTTTCCTCTTCTGTAAATTGAAGGATTTAGATGCTAGATGGCCCCTGAGGCCTGTTCCAGCTTTAAGTCTTTGATTCTGTGATCTTATCAATCACTGGGCTGGAGAAAGAAAAAGTTAGCAGCAGAAAATATCATTTCTTCCCAAGTGAGATAATGAATATAAAGAGCACTACAAACCATATGAAAAGTCATTATTAATTATTATAATTCAGTTTTCAAGACTTCATCCCAGTTCTACCTTTTCCATGGAGTCCTCCTTGACTACTCCAGTGCGTGCTCACCCCTTCCTTTCTAAGTTCAATAAAGGATTCATCACCTGTGTTTGGTGCAGGGGTAGACTGAGGGAAAGCATTCAATTGGGAGCAATATAACTTAGATATATACTCTGACCCCATGACTTACCAGCTGTGTGTATATAACTAAGCCACTGTTCCCTCATCTGAAGAAGGGGGATAATAATACCTGCATTACTTTTCTCACAGGACTTTTTGGAAGGAAAGAAGGAAGGAAGGAAGGAAGGAAGGAAGGAAGGAAGGAAGGAAGGAAGGAAGGAAGGAAGGAAGGAAGGAAGGATGGAGAGAAAGGAAGGAAGGATGGATGGATGGATGGATGGATGGATGGATGGATGGATGGAAGAAGGGAGGGAGGAAGGAAGGAAAGAGAAGGAAAGGAAAAGGGAGAGAAGAAAGGAAAAAAGGGAAGGAAGGAAAGAAGAAAGTGAGGAAAAGAGAGTGGGAAGGAGAGAAGAAGGGAAGGATGGGAAAAGGGAGGGAAAGAAGGAAGTAGAGCAAGGACAAGAGGGAGGAAGGAAAAAAAGGAAGCAAGGAAGGAGTGAAGAAAACAAGCATTCATTAAGTGCCAACTTTGTGTCAGGCACTGTGTGAAAGGCTTTACAAATAGTCTCATTTAATCCCCATAATAACTGTGGAATGTAGGTGCCAAGTGATTTATAAATCTTAATGTACTACAGAAATGTAAAGATTGTCATCATTCTCTATTCCATGTATTTTTATCTGTAAGAAGAAAAACCCAACATCTACCAGCACCTATTCCTAAAACCTTGGGCAACTCTCTTCTTTTTGTGGGGCCTCAATTTTCACACCTATAAAATGAGGTTGGCCCAAATGACTACAGGCCCTTTCCAGGTCCACATTTGAATGTTTCTTATATTTCCCACAGTTCTTAACAGGAAACCATTCACATAGAGAGAGCTTGCCATAGAGGACAATTAGTCATTTATTCAATAATTCAAACTTTATGTTTGATGTTCTGTGACCCTATCTTAAAAGGATTCCCTTTTAAAACTAGTATCTTCCAACTTGGATTAACTCCCAGCAGGAAGGAAAATCAATTCTCCATTCTACATGAAGTTGCTTATCTCTTCTATAGGAAAAAAAGGAGTGACACTTGTATATGACCATTAAGAATGTTGATCCCAACACCTCTGCAGCAGTGTTTCAGATCAAACTCATTGTGTGTCTAGGTACACAATAATTAAACACAGGCGGATCATATGGAACCTTATATTCCTTCTTCAGAAATAAACTTGTTCTCCTGGATCCTTTTTAAATTCTCAGTTACACCAAATAGTAGTAGATTCTTGTGCAGTACTAGACTTGGAGTCAGAGGACTTGCTTTCAAATCTTGGCTTCGCCACTTACCAGCCAGTTGACATTTCATCTCTCTGGGTCTGTTTCCCGATTTGGAAAATACAGGAGTTGAACTAGCTATCTGAGAGCTGTCAAGTTGGTGGAAGTAGGACCCAAGGAAAACATCTTTTGGGACTGACCTTCAAATCACAGCATCAGTGCTAATAATTTGGTCAAAATAATTATGTCTTCAACTTGTTTTTGAAGTGGGAAGCCCCAGATTAATAATAACAGTTAATATTTCTATGTTTGATGCACTAGAAGGTATTGTGCATTGCGAATTTCATCTGATCTCCACAATAACCCTGTGAAGTAGGTAGTGAAGGAATTATCACCATTTTACATATTAGGAAACTGAGACTCAGATGTTAAATAGTAATAAAAACTAGCTTTGAGTACTGGTTCCAACATTTCCTTCAAAGAGTTGAAGTGTCCATTCCATTTGGTCTGACTTTATCTGGAGATTTTGTTCAATTTTGGGTATGACATTTTTGTAAAGACATTGAAAAGCTTAAGAACTGAGAAATCAGTGATAGGAAAGAGTCTAAAATTCATGTCACTGGAGCATTGGTAGAAGTAAATGGAGGATGTAAGCCTGAAAAAGAGAAGAGTTAGTGGGGAGGACATGACAGCTGTCTAAAAATCTTTGAAAAGCTGTTATGTGCAAGAGGGAATAGAATTGTCCTGATTGGCCCTATAGGGTAGAACTCTATGTGGGATGAAGTTGTAAAGAAGTAAATTTAGGCCAGATACAAAGAAAAATTCTCTTAATAATCAGAATATCTAAAAGCGAAATGGGTGGTTTCAGTAGATGGGTGGTTCTCTCCTGGTGGAGTTACTTAAGCAAAGAGTGGATAAATACTTGTCAGGCCCATTGTAGAGAAGATCCCTCTTAAGGTTTGGATAACATTAAATGACTTCCAAGGTCACTTTCAATTCTACAATTCTATTATCCTTATTAGTTGTATGACCCTCACCAAGTTACTTCACTTTTTTGAGCCTCAGTTTCTCTATCTACAAAATGAAAGGATTAGAATAGATGATCTCTGAAACCCTAAGATTACATGAAATTGAATATAAAATATAATCCAGTCAGGCTTTGAGCTACAGGGTGGCCCTTCAAACAGAAGGAAGAAAAAGGAATACTCATCTAGTAGCCCAAGCTGTCATATGTATGGATGGTTTAAGAACAAACTTTGCCTGAGACATTGGATAATCCAGTGACTACTTTGGGCTCTAAGATTGGGCAATTCCTGAGTGGAGCATTAATTTTTTAGTTTTAAAGAAAACAAAGGAAATGTTGTGACTAGGAGGGAAATTTCTTTCCAATTTTTTCCCTCTTCTTTTTCCTACTCCACTGAGAATTGTATCCATTATCTTGCTGTGGTAAAACACTGGCCCCTGGAGAGCAAGATGGGGGAAGTTGGCACTGCCAGATGTAAGCATCTGCCCTTTCATCTTCCCCAAGTGTGACAGAGTTACATCCATGGAATATAAACCAAAGGCTGACCAGGGGGCTGAAGGATCAACATTAACCTAATGTTTTCATTGCTCATTGTTTCAGTGAATCTGGATCATTGCATGTCCCCAAATCAGACGGAACACAGCCTATTCATTATTTTCATCTAGTTCAACTGTTTCCACATCTTCCAATACATCTTCTATAGGAGGTCATTCAATGTACTAGGCACCATCCTCATTTTTTATCTGTTTGTTTGTTTGAGTATCACAGGGGCTATCTATTTGCTATACCTGTCTACTGTCAATGCACATGACTAGCCCACCTTCCTTGTAGGTCATTAATCCCTTTGGTGAAGTCTTTCAATCCATTGTTGCATTTAAATCATTACTGGCAATACGTTGAATATATCTGGGTCCATCATATATCTTTCCATTGCACTTTGGATCATCCACAAATCTGATTGTCAGTTATCTCCCTGATAACTGGGGACATAATGATATGGATTCTATTGGTGATGAGTATGGTCATTTCTATGGCCTGGAAGTTTCAACACTGTGCCTGAATGTCTGAAACTAGACAACAATCACCCATGAAGATATTTAGCTTTTCTTCCTATCACCACCCCCAGCCCACCCTCCTGCCAGTATTGGCATAGAGGCAAAATTCTAATCGCTCTAATTTTGGCAGGAAACCCAGTCTGTACTTCTCTTAGCATTTGACAAGGATGAAAGGACCAGCTGCTGGCTTGGCTTAGTATACACTCTGTTAGTCCTGACCAAAGCAGCAGGCCCAGAGAAGTCCAAGGTCTCATGCCATGGGCTGCCTAAATAGCCCTTGACCAAGCACCTGGTCTCCTTAGAGATATGCATAGGAATAAAGGGGGAAATCATCAGTGGCACTAGAAGCTGATTTCATCTTTAAAAAAACAGAAACCACAAAAAAAAAATCTATTTTTCTGGGACAGGCAAAAATAACAATAACAGCTAGTATTTCTATAGGACCTACTATGTGCTGGGCACTGAGCTAGGCATTTTACAAAAATTATCTAATTTGATCTTCATAACAACTTTGGGAGGTAAATGCTATCATTAACACTATTTTACATTTGAATAAACTGAAGCAAACAGAGCTTAAGTGACTTGTCTAAGGTCATACAGTTAGTTACTGTCTGAGGCTATGTCAAATTTGAACTCAGATTTTCCTGAATTCAGGCCTAGTGCTCTGTCTACTGCACAGTCTAGCTGTAATATTATATCGGTCATCAAGTTCTATGGGTTCGTTTGCAAAATCATCTCTGAGATGTTAGTTTCTTCTCCTAGAGCAGTGAGGATTATGATCCGGATTGAAAAAGGTGCTAGATGAAGTAATTCCTTAAGGGGAATTAGTGTCTTGAAAAAGGAAAAAGCACTAGCCTACTGTTGGAAAGACTTAGGGACACTTGAGCTAGGCACCTGACTCCTATAATAAACCTATCCACTACAAGGTTCTTAGGAGGTTCATATGAAATAATGTGTGTTCAGGGCTTGATAATGTCAATGGTGATTATGACAGTAATGATAACAGTAATAAACAACGATGATAATGATGATGATGATAAATAGCTAGAATTTAGCACTGGGCTTGAATTTTGCCTCGATGCCAAATATTGGCAGGAGGGTGGCTGGAGTAGGGGGGCTGTTGATGGGAAGAAAAGTTGAATATCTGCATGGATGATTGTGGTCTAGTTTCAGAAGTTCAGATCTGACTTCTGATACCTATTAGCTACGTGACTGGACAACACTTAATCCTCTATTTGCCTCAATTTCCTCATCTGTAAAATGAGGATAATAACAACACCAAGATTGTTGTGAAGATCAAGGGAGATAATAAGTATTTAACACATGGTAAGTGTTGGCACATGGTAAATGCTCTACAAATATTAGCCAGTATTATTATTATACTTTTTAAGGTTTGCCAAGTACTTTACAAATATTATCTCATTATATCCTCACAAAAATCTTGGAAGGTAAGTATTATCTTCTTTTTGCAGTTGAGGAAATGGAGAGAGATGGAGAGAAGTTAAGTGACTTCCCCAGGTGTTTACAGCTAATATATGTCAGAGATCAGATTTGAACTCAGGTCTTTTAGACTCCAGGTGCAGTGCTACATCCGCTGCATCACTCATTATATCACCTATCTTTCTAAATGGTTTCAGGCAAATCAAGGAACTTCTCTGCGCCTCCAATGAAAACCTGAGCAGAAAGATACAATGCCTTGATTTCCTCATTCCACATAAACAACTTGGAAGAACCAAAACAAGACTAGCTTAGCAATTAAAGTTAGACAAAACACTTAATAATGGATTATGGAGTATGGCCCTTAGCAGGCTACTGGTCAGGGCTGAATGACTTAGTAAATCATTTCTCACCAAATTCCCTGACTCATTTCTAGCCATGATTCCTCATTTTGAGATATGTCTTCATAGCAAATAAAATTTCAAACAAGAAATCCTCCAAGTGAGATCTCCAGACCTCTGTGTTTTGTGCTGGCTTCCACCAGTTCCGCTGCGCCCACAGATATAAGAACGTCCACAGAGAGATCTCTTCTCCAATCTTCAAATGGACATATATAACACCTAGCATCATGAGTTGTGGTTTTGTTGTCATTTTTGGTTTGTTTTTGTTTTCAGAACATTCCTCTCTCTGGCTGTTCAGGCCAGATATAACCAGAACTTAGAGCATAAAGCTGCATCTCATTCCCACTCCCAGGGAGGCAGTCTGTTTCCAAACGCCATGTCTGACACATTGAAGCTGCTATGGATTTAGGTTCATTAATTAGCAGGTGGGTTGTTTGAGAAATGCCTTGGCATGGCAGACATGTCTGACTTCAGCACTCAAAAGGATGGCTGTTATTCCCTGCAAACATTACCTTTGGACATGTTAAGAAGAGAATTAACACAGCCCCTTGCGCTGATATATTACTTTAAGAAATTACATAGTAATCAATAGGGTGTTTTTTAAAAAGCCTTCTAGAGGTATCCAGCAATGGAATATTGGTTATTTTATTAGGATTGTACTTTTTGTCAATGGAGGTATTTAAACAGAGGCTGAACACTTGATTGCTAGAGATAACATAGCAAATTCATGGATTCACTGTTCTCAAAGCCACAAGAGACCTATGGGACCTATAGCCCAGTCTATAACTGGACAGGAATTCCTTCTACAATGTTCATAAGAGGTGACCATTCAGTCTTCATTTTAAGAGTGGAATTTGAACTGGATGACCTCTTTACCTCTAAGCTCCCCTCCCACTAAAGCCCAGAGAGATTTTCCCAAGGTCACATAGCTAGTGAGTAGAAGAAATGTGAGTCAAAGCCAGGTTTTCAAGGTCCCAGGATAATGCTCTCCCAATGTCTAATTCTGTGATTTTGCCTTTTTGTCTGCTTGTACTATTTAATCTCTCCCAAAAATCTGTGAGTTAAGGAAGTAAGGTTATCGCTATCCCCATTTCACAGAGAGAATAACTAAGATTCGGAGGGAGCTAGATGGCCCAGCAGATTGAACTCTGAGGTTTGCAACCAGGAAAACCTTAGTTCAAATCCTGCCTCAGACATTTACTAGCTATGTGACCCTACAAAAGTCACTTAACCTCTGTTTGCCTCAGTTTCCTCAACTATAAAATGGGGATAATAATAGCACCTCTCTGGCAGAGTTGTTATGAGGATCAAATTAGATAATATTTGCAAAACAGAACAATCCTTGGCATATAATAGGCACTCAATAAATTCACGTTTTCTTCCTTTCAGAGAAGTTTTGCACTTTAGTTCTTATCAGTTGACCACACTGTCTTAATGACAATAAAGATAAATCAAATTTCATTTTCAGGTTTGTCTGGGGCAGAATTTGAAGAGGGTAAGGGATGGGGCAGATAGAAAAGAAGGAGCTGGTTAATTCAGTTATTTTTCACTTTTACCATAGTTCCCAACACTGACTAAGCACTCAACCCTCCTCCATTTGGGGTTTTCAGGAAGGAGATAATTAAGAAGAACCACGGATATGAAAAGTGGATAAGAGAGGCAGGTGGATGAGAAGATCACTTTGGTTGACTGTGTCCAAATTCTCAACCCACTTTAATTTATTTAGGGTTTATTTTTTTATTTGGTTTTATCCACAGGCATATTTACTGCCTACCTCATTTATTAAAAAAACCCTCAAAGGATAATTGTGAAAATTAATGTTGAGAAAATCTATCATCATCATCATCATTTTGATAATACACTAAAGTTTGTAAAGCATTCTGTATATACATTATAAATACCAACTCACATTTACTTTGTCATTTCTATCGAATCCTTTTGAAAATGATCTCTATGTGCATCGAGGGTCTCCTAAGTGAACATATGATCAGAGAATAAACAGATATTTGCAAACAACATTACCCAGCAAACCATATCTTTATAGCCACATAATTGACAGGAGGATGCAGAGAATATCTTCTCCTATTTGTGATTTGTTGATCATAAGAAAACAGTTGACTTGGTAGAGCAAAACTTAAGCCTTAAACGTTTTCCTTCAACAAAAATATCTAACCTTAGATATGCTGTCCAAAAGTTGAATGAATAGACTACTGCAGAAACAATGGGCTTCTCCTCAGTGGAAAGTTTCAAGCACATGTTAGATAGCCACTTGTCCAAAATGCTGTAGTTTTCTTTTTCAGGAATGAATTGGTCTAGATAGCTGTGAAGGTACTTTCAACTCCAATACTGTGATTCCATGAAGACTGCTTGAAAAATGCAATCATTGGCATAACTACCCAATGGACCTCTGACTATCATCAAATGAGGTTTAAAAAAAGAAAAATGTTCATTAACTGAAGGAGGTCATCAATGGCAGCTGGGATATTTTGCTCAAGGTTTAAGCAGAACAGAGATTTCCAGTAGATAGTGAGTTCTTTTCAGGTGTTCCTTTGTGTATAATAATGTGATCCTTGCACCAAGACCCAGAGTCTTCTTGGGTAAAAGCCATACTCATTCAAAGAAAACCAGATGACCAATCAAAATAGGAAAAACCAAATGGATGAAAAATACCTATTGTTCAAATTATGACATGAAATTAAATAGCCAGTCTTGAATTAATACTGCAGTGAATAGAGATATATACAGAGATACAGAGGGAGAAAGTTAGAGAAATAGAGAAACCTAGATATAGATATGGGACAGATATACTTGTAGATAAACAGGCCCAGAATGTAACAGGAAGAAAACAGCAGAATGGTTCCATCTGGGAAACTTCACAGAATTTTTAGTGATAGCCTTTGGTTCCCCAATGTAAGTACCTACCTTTTAAACGCCTCTCCTTCCAGTGATGCTCAATGGGTGCAAAGCATGAAACATCACAGTCTCTGAGGAACAAAGGTTTCAGGTTACCCAAAAAACAATGAAGAGTTAAACAGCATAAACAAGTGAGAAGAAATCTATGTCCACTAATGGGCTATGCTTGAGAAGTAACCTAATGTATCCCATCGAGGAAATAGATGATAGTTACAGAAGTAGACTTGGTCATATAGGTTTCCATTCTAAAGGACCCCAGATATCCAAGTACATAGAGAATGTATATGTTTGGGGGGGACAGAGGGAGACAGAAATGCAAGGAAAGGGGAGAGGGAACAGAGAAAGAGAGAGAGGAAGAAAGAAAGAGAGAAGGAAAAGAGAGAGAGGAAGGAAGGAAGGAAGGAAGGAAGGAAGGAAGGAAGGAAGGAAGGAAGGAAGGAAGGAAGGAAGGAAGGAAGGAAGGAAGGAAGGAAAAGATCTAGTTGAGCTATTGAAGGATATAAGGAGGAAGATTTAGCAAGACCAAGAACTAACAATGGATTTCATCACTTTGTTGAATACCAAGGTATTTTCAGTATTTATTACTATTTCTCTACACATAACCAAATGGATCCATTAATTACAGGAATTTAAGTGGAGGAAAATATAAGAGAATAGGAGACTGAAGGCCTCAGTTCTAGTCTTCATTCTGTCCCTAATTAACTATGTGACTTTTGGTAAGTTATTTATGCCACCTGGACCTCTGTTTCCCCATGAATAAATTATGGAGGCTGGAAAATACTGAATAAATGGTGGAGTAAGAGGTACTTCAGTACTCAGTTGTCTCCCTACCACCTCACACTAGTAAAGAGAACTCTTCTTCCAATCAGAAAAATCAACAATGACAGGAAAAAGAAAATTTGAAGAACCTACATTGAAAAAAAAAAAAAATATATATATATATATATATATATATATATACACATATATATATAATAGCCAGCATTATATAGTGTTTTGCAGTTTGCAAAGAGCCTTACAAATTTTAACTTCATTATTGTGGGAGGCAAATACTAGTAGTATTAAACCTATTTTACAAATAAAAAACTGAGGAAAACAAAGAATAAGTGATTTGTCCAAGGTCACAGAGTTAATACCTGACAGTGGATTTGAATTCAGATCTTCCTGACTCCAGATTAAGTACTCTAGCCATTGTGGCAAGGGAAAGGAGGGTCTAGGTGCAAAGGTTAAGGCGAAGAAGGGGAAGGGGGAAGGGAAATGAAAGGGGAAGAAGAGGAAGGGGAAGGGTGAAAGGAGAAGGGGAAAAGAGAAAGGGAAGAGAAAGGAAGGGAAGGGAAAGAAAAGGATCTTAGGAAATCAGGAAGGTCTAACATCAGAGAAAGTAGAGTGATCTTGGCAGGCAGCACCCTCTTATCTTCATCTGGAGCTTCCTGGTCAAATTCACAGGCCTTCCCACCTGCACCAGGAGCCACATTCTACCCCATCCCACCTCTAATAAAGAGGTAATTCTCAAAGTCTAAAACTAAGTATCTAAAACCGCCACCAAGGTCTCAGAGGTGCCACAGGAGAGGGAAGTTTGGGGAGTGGGAGCTGTAAAAGAGCTGGACTGACAGCATCCAAGTAACCTAATTATCACCAGACTGGCCCCCCTTCTTCCCAGGGTTGATGCTTACTTGGTTCAGTCCCCTCAAGTTAAGTTTCATTAATATGCAACTTGAAAAGGAAAAGTGATGGAAGGAAGGAAACAAGTATTTATTAAGCACCTACTATATGCCAGGCACCATGCTAAGCAATATTATTTCATTTGATTCTCACAACCACCCTGGGAGACAGATGCTGTTATTATCCCCATTTTGTAGCTGAGGAAACAGAGGTAAGTAACTTGTCCTGAGTTATACAACCTAGTAAATGTCTAAGGCTAGATTTGAACTCAGTTCTTTCTAGCCCTCTACTAGACCACCTAGTTGCCTGTAGTTATTATTAAGCTCAAAAATCTTCAATTGCTCCCTAATTTCTCCTCATTAAATTAAAATTCTTTACTTGGCATTTGAGACCTTCCATAATCAGGTATCACTCTGCTATTTCAGCTTTACCTCTTATTAATCTCTGTGCACCCTTTTCTCGACCAAATTGGGTGAGTACATATTCTGTACACATGACATATGCTCTTTGTTTATGCTATTTCCCAAAGCCTGGGATCTCTTCAATCTCCTTTTTAAAACAATGTATGTCTAAAGCACTTTACAAACTATAAGGTACCATATAAACACTCACTGTTGTAATAGCATCAGCATTAGCATCATCACTATTTTCATTTTTCAAATTCTGAGCTATCTTTTAAAGCTCAACCCAAACACAACCCCCTTCATGCCCTAGTCTTGGAGTTAATAATTTTTCCCCTCTTCTGACCTTATAAAGTATTTTACCTTACCTCCTTTCTAACATATTTATCACATAACATTATATATTACAGTTATCTGCATATATGACTACTTCTACCAAAGCCCTCCTTCAATACCTTCAATAGCCAGGTGACCCTGGGCTACATCAGTGCAGTCCAAGCTCTGGCAATTTTTACCAAGTTGGAAAGAATGTTCTTGATAAGAAACTGTATTTCTGTTTTCTGAGTAATGGTGTAGCTCATTTCAGAAATGTCTATCACCAGATAGAAGAATGAATGGCAAACTGTTCAAGCCATAGCAACTCACCAAGACCCAAGATGGGTTGCTATCTGTATTCATGGAGGTAAAACTTTTCCTAACAAAATAAGGGTTCCTAAAAAAATTGAAATATTGGAAAAATTCACTCATAACTTATCTCAGCTGTTAGAGGATATGGTCCAAGAAAAACAGGGTCTGTATCTTACCTAGATGTTATATTTTCCCAAGTCAAAGTATAATGTTCTCCATACGATAAGTATTTCTGAATGATTATGCGTACAACTAATTTATTTCATGGTCTAAAATTCGCCTTTTTTCATAGGCCAAAATTCACCTTTGTCATCCAAAGAACTACAACATATAAAGAAATCAATACTCAGCTTCCTTATAAACTCTTACTTAGCATTTCCCTTTCCCACATGCCCAGATATATGCTGATAAATGTTGAACAACTGGTTCTCCAAAGTGGGTAAGACACACTTTTGAGTTTCATCTGAATTATCAACATTTTATCCAGCACTTTCTTAAATCTAGACAATAAACCACTCTCTGATTTGTAGCATTTACCAATTTCTGAGGTGCAAATGAAAATTTAACTATCAACTCCAGCATGGCTCTGTGTCACCCATCTTCCACCCATATCCTATCAATTGCCAAGCTGTGCCTAGTCTAGACTCTCCATATTTTGTGCATCTGCCTCCTCTTCACTTACACCTTGTGAACTATCCAAATAATTTCTCAATCTCTCCAGATCCAGTCTCTTCTCCAATCCATCCTCTTTGCAGTTGCCAGAGTGATTTCCTCAAATATAGATCTACCAATGTTATTTTCCTACCAAAAAAAAAAAAATGTCAGGTTTCCCTTTGTTTCTAACAAGATAAAATGCAAAATCCTCGGCCTGGCATGTAAGCCTTTCAGAATTCAAGCCTTCCACAAGCTAGTACTAAGTTTTAAATCACATCACTCACCTTCATATACTTTGTATTGCAATCATAATGGGAGACTGGCTGCTCCTTCAGGACATCCCTTTTCCCACCTCTGTGCTTTTGCATAGGCAGGTACTCATGCCTAGAATGCATTCTCTCCTTCCTTCTACCTCTAAGAATACCTAAGTCCATCTTCATGAGACCTTTCCTTATTCAGTGAGCAGTGAAACTTATTTTGTCTAACTGTATGTACTTTGTATTGATTTATCTGAGTATATATTATATACCACTACCACCACCCCTGAATGTCCTTGAGAATAGTGACTGGTTTTCTTGTTTGAATTTTTCTGGATTTTTTTTGGTTTTAGTATCCCCAGGGTTTAGCATGGTATCTAACATGTTTAATACATGCTTATTAAATTGAAATGAACTATTTGAATTATTTTAAAAATGAAAATCCCTTTTGGAAAGTAATAGCCACTCTCTTGCTTTCTCAAGTAAAGCTGGAATTACATATCACATTAGCTTAAGGAAGACTTGGCTATATTCTGTAAGTGCATATCACTCACAGACTGAGTCACTCAGCTCAATGTCATTAACCCATGGAGAAGACAAAGCCCAGCATTGCAGTATGGATGCCCATACAGGGAAACCCCATTACACTGGCTACGTTCTTCTTTTATGACACATCTAGTCAAATCATGTTCTCCCAGCCCTGGAGTTCTTAACCTTTGTTGTGTCATGGGCCCGTTTTGGCAGGCTCAGTAAGGCTATGAACACCTATTCTCAGAACAATAGCTTTAAATGCAATAAAATTATACTGAAATACGGATAATAAAAATATGATTTTTTTAATGCTCAAATTTCCAAACCCCAGGTTAAGAACCCCCTGGAACAGAATAATCACCAACACCACAGAATATCAGAGAGGGGAAGAGATCCCAGAGATCAATCAGCTAGTCCAGCCCCCTCATTAATAGCACCTACCTCCCAGGGTGGTTCTGAGGATAATGACATGGTGGTATCTGTAAGCGCTTTGGAAATCTTAACCCTAGAGACGCTAGCAATTATTCTCATCATCGATATTATGATGTGACTCTAATTTTGCATATGAAAGGTAAGGTGTCGCAGAGAGGCTGTGAGCTGCCCACGGTCACACAGTGAGCAGCTTGTCTGAACCCTCCCCTAATAATCCATGAAGTTCCCGTGCCTTAACACCAACATTAGAACAAAGTCTTCTGCATTACCAAACCCTGGCAGGTTTCAGTCTTTCGCAGAGCCTTGGCCCTTTGTTCCAGGGGATCTAAAGAAAAGCAGCCCAGCCCATTTCAAGAGCAGGGACTAAAATGTTAACAAACTGGCTGCGCATTTCCAACAGGCCCACAGGAATGAAAATGATCCCCACTCCCACCGCTTCCCCCAACCCCGTCTTGCAAGCACCCAAAAAGCCTCCTGTCTCTTCCTTCATTTCTGACCAATCCCACCTAAGCCCCCCTCCCCACCTTTTCCACCCCTAGGCAGGTAAACATCCCTCTTCTTCCCATCCCCGGGCTTCCTCCTCAGCCTCTGTGTCATGTAGTCTGCAGAAGCACACGTGATGGGGGAATCCCATCTGTTCACCCATTTCCACCCCCTTCCCTGACAAATGAATTCATCCGCAGCAGTATTTGCTGGAAGAGGCCATGAGCAGAGAAGGCAATTGATGAATTATGCATTCCCCCAGAGCTGGGCCCAGATCTGCAAAGGCCATTAGACCAGAAGGCTCTCCCGAGTGGTGCGGGCGGGGGACTGACTGCATGCAGGGAATGCCTTCTGAGGGTGGGGGGGTGGGGTGGGGGCAGGGTTGGGCAAGACTAGGGGCGCCTGCCTGGGAAGGGGCTCTTCCAGTGGGTTCCCCCAACATACCGGACCCCTCCTCTTGCAACAGCTCACCTGGTCCGATTAAAAATTCTCAACCCCACGCAGACATCGGTTCAAGTGTTTATGAGCTATGGCCTTGTCAAATCCAGCTGCTACGTCAGACGGTTTCTTTCTCCGGCAGCAAAGCCCCTGCGCTAAATCGATATTTTTGGCTGGCTGCACAGTTACGCACAGTTAAGGAACTGACATGAAAGCGACTAGGGGGCAGAAGGGGAGGGGGAAGTGGTGCTGTCCAACAAACAGCCCTGCCTGTTTGATTATTCCACTGGAGGAGAGCTCTGCAGAAAAAGGTCCCTTCTAGATGTGCAGTATATAAATAAATAAAATCACATCTGCAGAAGACCGCAGTTTTGAAAGGCATCACGTCTCTCTTCTCGGCTGCTATTCACAACAACCCTGAGCAGTAGGAAGTGAAAATTTAATTGTCCCTATTTTATAGGTAAGGCAACTGAGGCTTGAAAACTGAAAGAAATGACTTACTTGACTGAGGGCTCATGACTAGGGAACAGCAGAACTTCTTGGTCCATCTCTGCCTGAGAAGGCTCTTTGTTTCAAGATGTACCTTTATTAGAGCTCATTTCTTCACATTTCTAGATTTTCACACTGTAACATGGAGAAATGGGACTAGTACTGGACAAAGCATGTGGAAATAACTCTACACTTACTAGCTTCATGACTTTAAGCAAGATAGGACCTCATTGCCTCCATTTCTTCAGTCGTTAAATGGAGATACCACTAGTCACTTTAGATACTTCTCCTGATGGTCTAAGGAGATAATATATAATGTGCAGTTAGTTAATCAATTTCCAAGCATTTAGTGCCCAATTTAAATGGAAAAGCCTTGTGTTATTTACAAAGTGGTAAAATGACTATTCCAAGGTAGTAGTGATAGAGGCAGTACTCAAACTGAGGCCTGCTGATTCTAAATCCAAAGATATTTTCCCCCTAATACATCCCATCACATCACTTCAGTTAATGCAGAAATCAGCACTTTTCAATGACTAATATTCTACAATTATAATTTGTTATCTTCATTTATAGATGAAGTAAAAGGTAGCTCATAATGGTTGTGTGAGCTACTTATTGTCACACAGGAGGAGATCAACCCACTGTGTTGTAGAGAAGAGGCATTGGACTTGGCTACAAAACCTGCCTCCAATGCTAGCTACTTCACCACAAGCATATCACTTACCTTTTCTCAACCTCAGTAGCACTTATCTTATTAGATTATTCTGAGAATCAAATCAAATAAAGTTCATATGGTGCTTTGCAAACCTCAAAACAATATATTTGTGTATATGCATACGTGTACACATCAGGTATTACTATTGCTCTGTCCTGTCTGTAGTACTATGTAGAGTTCTATGACACTTTAAGAATTATGTTGCCAGGCTGGAGCATATATACAAAACTGATTGTGAGTTCTTTCAGGGCAAGAACTATATCTTACTTAAACTTAGTGGAAATGCCATAGTTTCAGAAATGGAAATGAGAAGACTCAGGAAGGACAAATTAATTCTGGTTCAAGTATGTAAAGGCTGTGATAGGGAAGAGAGAGCAGATTCTTTCTACTTGGGCAAATGAGAAGCAACGGGTAGAAGTGGTAAAGTGAAAAGTTTAGGCTTAGTTATTTTTTTAAAAATTCCTTAAAATTAGAGATTTATTAAAATGGAATATGTTGTTTAGGAGGTGGTGGGATCTTCTTAGATGTCTTAAAGCAGAAGCTAAATGACTTTTTTGTGTATTGGGTATTCCTTTCATGTGAGTTTCCTTTCAACTTTCCAGTTCAGTGACTTGGTGATTTGAAGCAGGCATTATTCCTTTTCTACAGTTGAAGAAACTTAGGCAGGAAAGTTCTAACAATTTTTTTTGCTCATTTTAGCTTCTCAAAATGGAGGCACCAGTAATCCAAGAGACTCAAATTTTATGGATCCATTTAGTCCAGCCCTCTTCATTTTACAGAAGTGGAAACAGAGAAAGGAAGGGATTTTTCCCAAGGTCAACAAATGAGTTAGTTGGGACTCAAACCCAAGTTTTCTGACTCTTCATCTTTTCTTCTCCATTGCAATTAATTACCAATGGTATCCCATGAGTCCAATTTAGAGTCAAAGGATTTCTATATTAAGAAGGTATTACTTTGGCAAGCAATGGGGTTCCACATTTTTCTATAGAGGGGGGGAAAACCTTGCTTTTACTCCAGAAACTGCATAGCACCATGGGAGGTGGTTTGTTGGGTTTTGTGGGATTTCATACAGGTCTGAAAACTCTTGACTCACTTAACTGATATTATATTTTTATACCTAAGTTTGATGATATGTGAGGAACAATTAATAGAAGACCTTAGTTATCTTTCACAGTTGCCATACTTGGGTCCAATCCTAGAAACAGTATTTCAAAGTTCAAAAAGACCTTCAAGTTCATCCAGTGCAACATCCATCTCAACAAGGATCACTTCTATAGTATCACTGACAACTAGCTCTATAGCCTCTGCTTGTAAACCTCCATGGAGGAGAATCTACTCCCTCCCAAGGCAATCCATTCCATTTTGGGGATAGGTATAGTGAGAGAGCCTGTATTTGATATGAGGAATTCTGGGGTAAGGAGACTACCTCTACAAAGGAATGCCATCACCTTCTCTGCGACTTAGAGAAGTTATTTAGAGTATTGAAAGGTGATGACTTGCTTGTGATGATTCAGTTAGTATGTATCAAAGGCAGGACTTGAATCCGGGTTTTCCTGTGAGGTCACATCTTGACTACTGTCTCTCATTTTTAGTCACTTTTGGACAACTCATTGTCAGGATGTTTATTTTTCCTTATAGAAATCTGAAAACTGCCTCTCTGTACATCATGCCCATTATTTTGTTTCACTTCTTATTGTTTGTTTCACTTTCACATCAAGCAGTACAAGTTTAATCTCTAATACAAGACAATCCTTAAAACATTTGAATATGAGGACTTCTCTCTCACTTTCTTCCTTGAGATGTCTTTTCTTCTGGCCAAAGTTCTTTCAACTCACCTTCACATGTCATGGTCTCCAGCTCCCTCACCATCCTGGTTTGGATATGCTTTTTTGCCTCAAAGCTATGTGGGACCTGAGCTTGGAAATGATCTCTTCCTTCAATTCTCAGCTTGAACTTTGTTTAACTCTGATGAGAGATAGAACTCATGATTGGAACATGGATCTGGATGGGTATAGTCTCTTCCAAAGAAATGGAATAGGTTAAATGAGTGGCATAGGGCTGTACTATGTGTTAAAAAGTTATACTCATGTGAGGAAATTCAGGAACCATAAGGGAGACATAGTGGATGGTGAAGATCAAAGGAGGGGCAAACAGAAGTTATTTTATCATCAGAATATAGTGTAGGCCACCTGAGAAGAAAGAGGAAATAGATGAGGAGCCCAGTAAACATTATGAGGGGCACAGAAACATGATGTAGTGATGATGGAAGACTTCAATCATCCAGACAACTGTAGGAGCTCTCTTCCAAAGGCAAAGCAACTAATACCATCTTGACTCACCTTAATAATGATATCATCCTTCAAAAGATGGAGAAATCAATAAGAAAAATTCTATTTTGTATTCCATTCTTATGATGAGTTATCACTTATAAGGATGGAAGTGATAGAACCTTGGGCAGAAGTGATCATTCTTTCCCAGCTGTATTGGAGGAGAGGAAAGCTGCCAATAGTCTTACGTGCATCCCAGATATCAGTAAAGAAGACTAATAGGCTAACAGGAAAGATAGCTAAGATCCCATGGACCAAAGTGCTGTAGGGGAAGTCAACTCAGCAGTGATGAGAAATTATCTCTCAAGAATGAAATTTTTTGGAAATGAAGAGATACAATTCTAATGAGAAGAAAAAATGGGAATTGGCTAAAGAGAGCAATAAAAGTGCTTGCCAACTTACAAACCAACTCAGATTTTAAAAAGAAATGTATAAGAGGTAGAAACCAAGAAAGTAACAGAAGAGGAATATATGCAGCTAGAGCAATACTATAAAAATCACATATGATAGATGATACTGGGTAGAACAGCTAAATATAATATAAAAGGAGAGCTTTATAACCATATTGGAAAAAATAGAATGACCAAAGAAATAATAGGGTTATTTCTTAGGGTGGATAGAACGACAGTAACTAACAAAGAGTTTTCTTTGACAGCTGCTCAATTCTCATTGTGCTTATTTTCTCTGCCAAGGGGAATGGTTTTTTGCCTGGAAATGACAAAGTAAAAATGTATAAGAGGGAAGTGATATCCAAGACAACTAAACAGATAGAGAGTACTAAGGGATAGCTAGGTGGCACAATGGATAGATTGCTGGGCCTGGAGTCTGGAAGTCTCATCCTCTGAATTCAAAAATGGCCTCAAATATTTCCTAACTGGTTGACCCTGGGCAAATCACTGAACTCTGCCTCAGTTTCCTCATCTGTTAAATGAGCTGGAGAAGGAAATGGCAAACCACTTTAATAACTCTGCCAAGAAAACCTCAAATCCATTCATGAAGAATTAGACAGGACTAAAAAACTATTGAGCAACAGAGAAAGCACTGAACAGCCTTCAATGAATTCAAGTCACCTGGCCTAGATGAGTTAAATCATAAGCTCCTGAAAGAACTGGCAAGTATGGTTTTCAAACTACTATCACTGATATTTGAAAGACTGGATAACAAGAAAAGTATTAGAGAAGTAGAGAAGGACAAATGTTCTAATTTTCAGATACGAGTCTATGAACTATAGGCCAGCATGCTTGACTTTTTAATTACTCAAGAAATTGTAGAATGTATCATTAAAGAAATGATTGGTCATCTCACACTGCATACCAAGACAAGGTCAAAATGTGTACATGATTTAGACATAAAGAGTGATATAAACAAATTAGGGTAGTATAAAAAAATTTGGCTGTCATATCTATGAAGAATTTGTGACCAAACAAAAGATTGAAAGGATCAAGGGAAGTAAAATGGATAATTTTGATTACATCAAATTAAAAAGTATTTGCATAAACAAAATAAATGCAGCCATTATTAAAAGGAAAGCAGGAAACTGGGAGGGCAGATTTATTGTAAGTTTCTCTGATAAAGGCATTTCTTGAATACATATTTTTTAAAAACTAAGTCAAGTTAAGAAAAAATAGGAGTCATTCCCCAACTGATAAGTGGTCAAAGGATATGAAAAGGTAATTTTCAGAAGAAAAGAATCAAAGCTATCATCATATGCAAAGGTACTTTAAATCACTATTGATCAGCAAAATTCAAATTAAAACAAAAGGCACAATCTCACACCTATCACACTGGCTAATGTGATAGAAAAAGAAAATTACAAATTATGGAGGGTTTATGGAAAAACTGGGACATTAATGCATTATTAGTAGAGTTTTGAACTGGCTCAACCATTTGGAGAACACTTTGAAATTATGCCCAAGGGACTATAAAACTTTGTGTACCCTTTGGATCCAGCAATACCACTACTATATCTTTGTCCCAGAGACATTAAAGTGAAAGGAAATGGACCTACATGTACAAAAAAATATTTATAGCAGCTCTTTTTGTTGTGACAAAGTATTAGAAATTGAGGGGATACTCATCAATTAGGGAATGACTGAACAAATTGTGGCATATGATTGTTATGAAATGCTATTGTGCTACAAGAAAGGACAAACAGGATGGTTTCCAAAAAACTTAGGAATACTTGGATGAACTGATGCAAAGTAAAGTGAGCAGAACCACGAGAACATTGTACAGAGTAAAAGCAATATTATAAGGATGATCAACTGGAAAAGACTTAGCTAGTCTTATCAATAGAATTGAGACAAGATAATTTCTTTTTTAATTTAATTTTTTGTTACATTTTAAGTTTCAAACTTTTTCCTTCTCTCCTTCCCCACACCACACCATTTGACATAGATATATAAATATATGCAAAACCAAACTACACATACTTCTATTTACCAGTTCTTTCTCTGGAGGTGGATAGCCTCTACCTTTGTAAGTCTTTGGTAGTTGATTTGAGTATTTTCAATACTCAGAATAACTTGATCACTCATAGTTCTTCAAACAATATTAAAGTTACTGTATACAACATTCTCTTGGTTCATTTCACTTTTCTTTATTTCATGAGAGTCTTGCTATGTTTTTCCAAGATCAGCTCATCAAAGTAGTATTTTGTCACAATCATATAACACAACTTGTTTAGCCATTCCCCAATTGATGGGCATCCCTTCAATTTCTGGTTCTTTGCCACTACAAATAGAGCTGTTATAAGGATTTTAGAGCTTACAGGTTCTTCACCTTTGTCTCTGATCACCTTGGGAAATAGTGGCATTGCTGGGTCAATAGTATACACAGTTTTATAACTCTTTGGGCATAATTGCAGATTGATCTCCAAAATGGTTGGATCAGTTCACAGTTCCACCAATAGTGTATTAGTGTCCCAGTTTTTCCACATCCCCTCTAAAAGTCAAGACAATTCCCAAAGACTCATGATGAAAAATGGTATCCACCTCTAGAGAGAATGGGTGAAATCTGAGTGCAGATTGAAGCAATTTTTTTACTTTATTTTTCATGCTTCTTTTTTTGCAATGTGGCTAATATGGAAATATTTTTGACATTATTTCACATCTATAATTGATATCATATTGCTTGCCTTCTCAGTAGAAAGGAGGAGGAATGGAGAGAATTTGGAACTCAAAAAAATAAATGAATATTAAAAATTAAAGTGTAATTGCAAAATATTTGACAAAAGAAATAAAAATCCAATAAAAACATTTTATAAAAAAGTGGTTGGTGACTGTTTAGAAAGGAGAGTGGTGATGGGGAGAACCAATATGATTTCCTCCAGAACAGCTCATGCCATACTAAATTCATCTTTCTTGATAATTTTTGCTTTTCTTTGTCTTCTCAGAACTTAACACAGTCCCTGGAATACAGTAAATACTTAATACCTACTTTTATTTGACCTGACTGGATTTGACAGGGTAGCTACACTCCAAGATTGCAGAAATGTTAGATTTTAGCAAAGCATTTTACAAAGCATTTCCTACTAAACCTGCAAAAAAGATAGAGGGAGTTACTTAGTAGGTTTAATATCAGGATTTTTTTTCCTAATAATTGGAACTATTCAGGTGTGGAATGGATTGCCTTGAGAGGTGGTAGATTTTTCTTCCCTGGAGATCTACAAGTAAACTATGAATGACTATTGATGAGTGCATTATAGAAGTTGTTATAACATGACTTGGACCATATAGCCTCTGAGGTCCCTTTGAACTCTAAAATTCCATGGTCTTCTTAATATGCATACAGTGTTCTATTTTGTATATTTCCTATTTTATATGCTCTATCCTCCTAAAAGAAGGTAAGGACCATGAGAGCAAGGACCTTGTCCTAACTACTCTCCTCAGAGTTGGAATGCCACATATCTATCCCATCCTATGGCATATGCAGTAAATATCCAATAATAATATCCAATAATAATGTCCAATAAATACTGACTTGGTAAACAAGGTTGCAGATACTTTCTAAGTTACAAGATGCATGTGAATATATGTAATTGATTTGATGGAAGAGTGGAATCAAGACAGAGTCCCAACTGCAACTAGAATTATAGATGAACTCAAGGAATCACAAAATTGAAAAGGCTCTCCAAGGGTCATCTCATTACATCCCATCTCTGGACTTCATAAAAACCATCTGGGACAGGTAGATACTTATAATTGTCAAGAAGACAGAGATTCTGAAACTCTAGTAATTTTACTGACTTTGATGAAGACTAAAAAAAGTTCTAATTTATGGTTGATTTTATATGAGCAAGAAAGTTATCATCCATCGGCCCACAAGGGAAAAGAACAGAAAAGAAATACTTTTAAGCTTGAGGAAAAGCTCAGGTCATCATAGACTCCCTGAAGACTTAAAAAATAGCTTAAGTAAAAATGAAGGAATGGATATTTGAACTAAGGGGCTCTTGGCTTCTGCGTGTACTTAATGAAGTACACCACAAGGAACCACAGTGTAATCAAAAGAGCAATGAGCTGAAAGCAGAAGACTGGCATTCTAACAGAGGCCTTTCTGTGCTATTAGGCATCACTCTCAGAAAATGGTTTTCATGGTAGCTAAGTGGGATAATGGATAAAGTTCTAGACTTGGAGTCAGGAAGAACTAAGTTAAAATCCCACCTCAGACACTTACTACCTGTATAACGGCAGACAAATAGGTTCATCATCTGTAAAATGATGATAATAATAGCAGCTACATCACAGGATTGTTGGGGGGGGTCAAGTGACATGACATTCTTACAATACTTTGCTAATGCTGAAGTTGTGAGTTGTTTTTGCTGTTATTAACACACCTTCATGAAAGAAGGAAGCTTCAGTTTCCTCCTCTGTAAAAGGAGATCTTGTAAAGTCAATTTCCAAACTTGACATTCAATCATTTGGTCCCCCTATTCTGGAAACTAAAACAGCATCGAATTGTCTTATTTCATAAAGGACAGTCAAGTTGACAATGTACGAGATTAATTCTTTTTGACCCCTGAGAGGCAAATAGGGAGAAATTACAGAGGCAAATTTGATGATGATGATGATGATGGAGATGATGCTGATGTTGATGTTATGATAAGGAAGATAACCTGAGTAAGTCACTTTACCTACATTATTTCATCTGATCTTCACAACTTGAGGTAAGATTTTTATTATGCTTATTTTATAGATGAGTTAAGTGACTTAAGAACAGATTCAGGGTTATACAAATAGTGAGTGTTTGAGGTAGAATTAGATGTAGCCAAAGGGAAAGATAGTGTATTCCACCCACAAGGGAGGTCTTGGGCAAAGTGTAAGTGTGCTCTTGTCAAGTATATCATAGAGGGAATCTTCATTCAGTTATCAGCTGGGCTAGAATGCTTCTGAGGTTCAGTCTACCTCTGAGAGTCTGTGATGTGTTGGAAAATATGCTGGAATTGGAGTCAGTGGGGACTTAGGCTAAGATCTCAGCTTTACCATTTCCTATCTGTATAACAGTGGATGTGTCAGCTTTTTTCAGTCTCAGTGCTCTCATTTGAAAAAGGAGGAGATTAGAAAAGATGATGCTATGATTGGAAAGTCTCTTTCTAGTTCTAAATCCAGGGACTCTATGACTGGTGATGGAAGGCTTCTCCTTTCATCATCCCTTCTGAAAAGCCATTAATCACTTTTTCTAAGTTCATAGAAACATCATCTTCTTCCCAGCAATTTAACTGTAGATAACCCAAAAATCTTTTGGCAACTCCTCTTTTTTTCAAGTTTTAAAGGTCATAGCAAGACTTTCCCCTCTTGTTCTCAGTCCTTTCCTCTTTAAAATGACTAAATTAAACTACATGATTTCTTTGGGATTTTCATATTTTAATACTCAATGATATTAGGATTTATAGATTAATTTAGTTGCCCCTTTCTAAACCAAGCATATTTTAAAGAACTAGTATCAGTGTGACTTCAATAATAATTCTCTCACACATGTATACTGCCTTTGCTATTTCCAAAGTACTTTCACATGTATTTAGTCATTTGTGTCTCAAAACAATCAACTGGGTGGAGCAGAAGCAAACCTGGTTTTAGACTCAGAGTTCATGGGTTCAAATACCAGTTCTTCTACTTATGTATTATCTATATAACTTGGGATAAATCATTCCACTGTTCTGTGGTTTAGTTTCCTCATCTGTAAAATGGGTTTGAACCAAGACTACATCTCTAGCACATATAGTCTGTGTGACCCAGGTTAAGTACCTTAACTTCTCAATGTTCCAAGCAACTCTATGTCCAAATAAGCTACAGAGAAAATGCCAGCCTGCATTGGTAAAGAAAGTTATTCACTGTAAGTTTCTTATGCCAAAGAAATCACAAGGCTAATCCCCGGTTGACCTTCTGCGATAAGAGATTATTATTTTTATTGTACAGATGGGTAATGATCTTTCTAAGATTATATAGCACCTGAATCTTTTGCCTTATAATTCAGGACAATTCCTATTAAATTAGCCATCATACCTCTAAAGTTAGATTTGAAATTCAATTCTGTCACGTTTAGGTAAAGTAGATTTTATCATTGTAAAGCACATACCCTAACCTCTTTTCTAAAGGTAAACAAAGCGAATGGAAACCTAATGGAAGGATCATGGGCTTAGACAGAGGGCTCAGCTCTGTCATTCTGGTTGTGTGACCTTGGGCGAATCAGTCACCTCTTTGAGACTCAGTTTTCATATTTATAAAATGAAGATTTGTATCATCACATGATCTTTAAGATCCTTTCTAGCTCTAAATCATATGATCTTGAGGTTACTGCTTCAAGTTCTTTCCCTCTCAAAACAAAGAATCCCCTCCCTCCCAAAATGTATGAAAATTCCCAACAAGTAAAACCAAGCAACTCCCTGACAAAACATCCATAAAATTAATGTTCTTGGAGGCCAAGAAACAGCAGAAAATGAATGTTTACCCAATGAAGGAAAAGAAAGCAATTGTTTAGTTGGAAATGCAAGGAAACTTCTGGGGAAGAGGCAAGGAAGGCATTGTCCTATCTCAGCAAATAGTGGCTCCCCATGACCACTAATGAGAGCAAAAGCACGTCCTCCGGTAGAGAACAGAACACACTCCACAGGGAGCTGATTGTAAGGCTGGAATTAAAAAATACGATTCCTCCTACCTCCTCCCTCCAACCCCCACACACCAAAGAAGCAAATGATTACCCACAACAACCCAACCACAACAACCCAGCAAGCACCATATGAATTCTGTAATGAGGATTCTCTCCTCAAATGAGTTATCAGGATTAATAAGTAGCCAACTATTGTAAGAATAGGAAATATTATCCAAACATACCAGGTTTTCTCAGTCTTCCTGGTTTAAATTATGATTCTCATATACATTTCCATATAGATGTATAAATACACATTTATGGAATATTAGTGCTAGAAAGAGGCTTTATAATATAGACTGTTAAGAGCTGGAAAGGGTTTTAAAATGTTAATCTATGGAATCACTGATTGCACACAAGGCCTTAGAAATTAAATTCATCTACTTAACTGAGAGAAAAAAATAGGGGAGAGAAATATATAATACATAAAATATATAACCAAGTAATCTAAAGGAACTAATAAACAAAACCCTAAAGGGAAAAAGGTAAGAAATGAGAAGAGGGGACAAAGGGTGAGGGGGAAAAGAACCAATGGGAACTGGACAACCTTAAAAAAATTAAAGTAACTAAAGGAACATAATGCTGCATTTAAGAGAAGAGGAAAAAACATAGTCTAGATATCAAGTCCAATCCCCACCCATTTTTATATGAGAAAATTAAGGTCCAGGAGGTCAAAGGGATTTGTCTAAGTTAACATAGTTAGTGGCAAATCTGGTACTAGCACACAGATCTCCTGAGTCCTAGGATCATAGGATAACAATTTTAGTGAGAAGGGACCTTAGGTCGCCTGCTCATTTTACAGATAAGGAAACTGAGGCCAAAAGAAGTGAAGAGACTTGTCAATGTTCACAGAGGCAGTAAGTAATGGAACCAGCAGATGCTAGACTTGACGTCAGAGATTTGGGTTTGATCACCACTTCAAGTCAAGTCAACAAGTATTTATGAAATATCTATTATACTCCAAACACTGTGTTAAGTACACAAATACAAATTAATACAAAGACTTCAAAGAAGGAGGGGAACAAACCAAAGAAAAAAAAACCCAATCCCTTCTGTTCTCAAGGAGCTCATAGTCTAATATAGGAGAGACAAAAAGCAAACAGTTATGTTTAAATAAAATATATACAGGATAAAGATAGTCTCCGAGGGAGGATAGTAAGTTTAAGGGGCACAGGGACCAAAAGAAGCTTCTTGCAGAAGATAGGACTTGAAAGAAGCCAGGGAAGCTAGGAAGTGAAGACGAGGAGGGAGAGAGTCCCAGGCATGGAGGAACAAGCTAGGGGAAATGCCTGGAGTTCAGTGATGGAATATTATATGTCAGAAAGAGAAAGTAATGCTAAATCCATTAACCATATGACCATATAACCATGGACAAATCACTTAAGTTGTAGGCCTCCCTTTCCTCACTTATAATATGAAGTGGGGGTTGGGAGAGGTGGAGAATGGACTAAATGACCTCTAAGTTGCTCACAGTTTTAAATCTATGATCCTATAAACCTAGGTCCTTAAACTATAGGTAGCATTCATTAGAACCTAATTCCAGCCTTTCAGAATATGTGCTAAAAGAGAGAAATATTTTTGGTCCTGCTGTCCTTCCTTCTCTTATCTTCTTTATGTTGTTCTTATTATCATTATTAATATGGTGAGAAGCAGCATAATCTTAAGTAAATAGAGGGCTGCTCCACAAGCCAAGAAGAAAAATCCCATTTCTGATACAATATTGTCTGTGTGACCTTGGGCATGTCCTTTAACATCTCAGTGTTCTAAGCAACTCTCTGTAACTATATGAGTTGTATTGGTAAGAAGGTACCTCACTGGAGAATCCTTGCACCAATGAAATCACAGGTCCAATTCATAATTTGCATTTACATAGCAGTTTAAACATTTAAAGACCTTTGCCATACGTTTCTAAAAGAACTAAACAGTTTGCATTTCACATACCAGATCAACACATGAATGGAGTCAAGTAGGTGGATTTTATTATCCCCATATTTTTCAGTGGATAATAGGCATATAAAAGGGATTTCCACTTTATAGTAATAATTGGCACTTATATACTACTTTAAGATTTGAAAAGTGCTTTATAAATATCTCATTTTATCCTCACCACAACCCTTAGAGGTAGGTGCTATTATTGTCTTAATTTTACACGAGGAAACGAAGATGGACAGAGGTTAGATGATTTACCCAGGGTCATAAAGCTGATAAAAGCCTATATCCAAATTTGAACTCAAGTCTTTCTGACTCCAAGCCCACAACTTTAACCATTATCCCATCTAGTTGCCTACTTGTGAATAAAGCCCTCTGGCAAATAATGAGGGAAATAGTCTTTTCCCCTATACCATCTGCAGTTCCTCCTGTTATTAGAAGATAAGCCTTAAATAAGTTATTATTACTGAAAAAAAAATGATTTCTATGTAAGTAATCTACTCCGCTGATGTATCCTTCAATAAATCCCATCTTTTATTTATTTAAGAGAAAAATACAAGTGATCTCTCCAAGGTTCTGAAAGACCTCCTCCAGCTCCCTTCCTGTGAAGAGGGGAGAGAGGAGACTTGGCTTCAGCTCATACTTGGGCTACCTGTCCTAATTTGTTTCACTTTTTTCTCCAGTCATAAGTGGTCTTGGTGATGTCAAACACTGCACAGGGAAATGAGCACAAAAATATTAGGGGATATCTGAAGTAGCTTATTTGCCCTTCATTATACTGCACTTACCACTTATTTCTCTATTATGTTGAACTGTTCTGTCCCGTCTGCTTCTCCCCCTATACTGGAAATTCCTTGAAGGCATAGACCAATGTTCTCTCTCTCTCTCTCTCTCTCTCTCTCTCTCTCTTTCTCTCTCTCTCTCTCTCTCTCTCTCTCTCTCTCTCTCTCTCTCTCTCTCCATTTTCATCATCATCATCATCCACAAGATGAATAAGAGATTAATAAATATTTATTGATTGCTTGAAAATTAGTAAAACAATAAATTATTTTACCTCTTGGCCTCAGTTTCCTTAGAAGCAAAATAAAGGGGTTGGATTAGGTTATCTCCATGGCCCCTTCTAACTCTAAATCCTATGGTATATTCTACACTCTATGCTAGGTTCTTCTAGGAGTACAAAATTTCTAACTGTTCATGTCCAAAGGAAAAAAAAAACCTCAATAAAAATCAGAGGTAAAGGAATAACTAGCTATACAGAGCAGTGTGTGAGGTGAAACAATAATGCAATTAGGTTTCTAAGGAGAGAAAACCACATAATCTCATGCATAAGTCATTTATATTCATTCATTTCTTCCAGATATATTCATTACATCTATAAAGAACAGTTAGGTAATGGAATAAATGCAAAGACATGGTTGACATGGTTCCTGTACTCATGGATTTTAGCCTAGTAGAGAAAATTAGGCATGAAAACAAATCTATTTAATATAAAATATTTCATCATTAGTAGATTAGAGAGACAGAGATAAAATAGTATGTGAAGTTCAAGGAATGAATCATTAAGGAGAAGTGAATCAAGGAAGACTTAAATGATTAAAGCTCTTTAAAGTAGTCACCCCACAGGTCATACACTTATTCTCATCACTGCTAGTGTTCAAAACATCTGGGCATCTACTTTGGGAACTTCACAACCAACTGCCAAGTCATGAAATAGCAGTCTCTTTACTACATACTCATATCTTGTTTTAATTTTTTTATCTTATTTATTTATTTTTAAGACTGATTTCTCTATCCTGTCCAGGCTGAATTGCAGTCACAACTAGTAAGCTTAATCCTGTACTTGACTGGTATGGGAATTTTGACCTACTGAATTTCTGATCTAGACTGGTTTGACCTGCCTTAGCCAATGTGGTAGCTCCTATATTCCTGGAGCTCACCATACTGATGCCAAACTTATTTTGGACACCTGAGAGGCTAAGCATACTGCATATCAGAACTCAAGAAATCCAATCAACCTCAGACTCACTATAGCAGGAATTATAGCTGTGCACCACTACCACTTTCAGCCTGTCTTTTTTTTAAAAAAATAAACATGGCCACTTTCCAGCAGAGTGTCTTACCTTCTTCAACAGAGTCAATTTAAAATGACTTTCTATTGCTTCTAAAAATATAATCTACCCTCAAAGGACAAAAAGTTCAAATCAATAAGGTGATTCCCAACATAGTTTTATGGATTTTCAATGGATTAGTAGTTTATTATTCAATATTATTGTTATTAATATGAAAGACATAATGGACTATGAGATAAAGGGCAGACTTTAAAGACAGGGAATATCTAGGTACGTCTTGCCACTACATTCTAGTTGGGTAACCCATAGAATTCATTTAATTCACCCAAACCACTCCCTAAGATGGTAAGTTACATTCAAGTTGATGATCTACTTCAGCGGAAAGAATTTCCAAGCTTTTAATTTCCTACACTAATGAAATTATAGGTCTGATATTCCGCCCCCCAAAAAAACAAACCCGAAAACACATGCACAAGTGCACACACACACACACACGTTTTCACACCTCGCTTCAGAGGGTCACTGTAACTGGTAATTGCCAGGGAGTGCTTATAGCTATGTAACTATTATAATTCCCAAATACTTATAACAATATAACTAGTAATTGCCTGACAGTAAACAGTTAACCATATAATTATTGTAATTAATGAATGTTTATAACAATGTACCTAGTAATTGCAGAGTGCAATGCTATATGTCTATGTGAAGGACTTCTTGAATTGGTTTTACCCTCTCCTTTGGAGAAACATGGACAGAGAACACTCCAGAAAAGCAAGAAAGACAGACTTTGGAATGGCAGGCATGTTATGTCCCTGAATTCTATGTTCAGAATTCTAGAAATCACTGAAAACAGAATTCCTCTAAGTGAGATTGTTTTCTCTCTTCTAAACTGAAATAAAAATTCACTCCTAATTGAAAATCTCATTTGCTTTTGTGAATTCTTTGGCATATTCTAGTCCATATAACTTACTGCATTTCAGTTTATTATTTTATGTGGATAAATTGGTTTTCTTGATAATCACTCTCTGTCTTTTGTGTAACTGGTATTTGGAGGTAAGCGACTATGTAATGGGTGTGAGCCAAGTGCTATTCTGCTCCTTAAGAGTTACCCAGGGAAGTGGCTTTCATTCTGAACCTATCATCCTCTATACTTCCAGGATGTGAGGAGCTCAGATAGTTACAGTTCTTGCCTTATATCCCCCTTTGAGATAGAAGGAAGGGCTCTTGGAAACCACCTGTCTCCTCTCCTTGGTTAGTATGTTGGTGTAGCCATGGCATTTGGCATTCCACTTCTCTGCAAAAGTGGATTGTACCTCAGATCACACTTACCAATGCCACCTGCAAGCTACCTCTCTATATTTAAACAACTCATGTGGGCATACATACGCTTTGCAATTATTTTGAAGACTGACAGGAAAGGTTTGTAAACTGATTGATGGAAGGTTTTTTGTTCTAATTGCACAGCCTCCCACTATGAAAGATGCCCTGTGGTTGTTTGAGAATTGGTACTGTTGTAGCTTCAGTTTTATTACTTTGGAATTGACCTCATAAGGCTTAAGTAACTGATATATAACAGTAAGTGCCACAATACTTGACTTTCCACTTGTATTCCGTTACTGTGGACTGTCTTTTGAAGAGACACCACAGTGACATTTTCATCTTGTCCCTTTTCCTTATGTCTGAAACATTTAGGATCAGGACAGGATGTTTCCTTAGTTTATACCCAAAAACAAGTGTGTGGGCTGTGTTCCTTAGAAAAGGAAGTAAAAAAAAAAGACATAGATTAACCAAATTCCAAATAGACCCATAAGGAAGGTCTCTGTGGTCAGAACAAACCCACAGATAAAGTAGTCTGTTAGACAAACAAACTTATTTACTTAGCTGCTTTTATGTCTTGGTAAATAATCATTTTATAGAATTCTCTGTATACTCCAGATGTACTAATAGATGACATGGTCAATAATACATTTCCATACTTTTGATTTGTTTTATAATCTTTCAATCCACAAAGGTTGGATCACAAAATCAGAGAATTTTAGACCTGGAAGGGACCTGGGAGAGCAACTAGTTCAACCCATTCATTTTATAAGGAAGCTGATTTCCCTAAAAAGTTAGTGTTCTAAGGAACCTAAGATAATAGAACACAGAATGTTAGTGCTAAAAAAAAACCAAACAAACAAAAAACAAAGGACTTTGGAACATGAAATGTAGCAGCCAGAAGAAACTTTGTACCAGAGCAAAGTTCTTAAATTGGGGTCCATGAACTTGTTTAAAAACAATTTATAAATCTATTTCAAGATGACTGGTTTTCTTAGTCATCTAATGCTTTTAGAAACACGATTCTGAGAAAGGATTCACAGATTTAGCCAGGCTGACAAAGAAGTTCATGATTCAAAAACATTTAAGAGCCTCTATACTACAAAATGTTACAATGTCTAGCACAGAATCCTAGTGTTCAAGGGACTTTGGAGCATTGAACACATCGTTTAGGAACCAAAAAGAAAAAAAAAGATAGAACATTAGAGTTGGATAGAATTTCAGAAAACATCTAGTCCAAACTCCTCATTTCCATAAGTGGTAATGAAATATTTCTGCCCAAGATATGTGTCACGGCAGTGTTTCATAGAGTGCTAATGAATAAATTATAAAATAAAATGAGAAAGCAATTTTGGGAGATAAGGTGATATATAAGTTAATATTTTAATACCAAGTGTAGGAAGGGGAGGAATTATTCCACGTATCTTTTCTAGTTTCCTGTATTTTCATACTGACAATGAGTCAGAAGACATTGGACTGAGATCAAGAAAGGAGTGGTAGATAACTCTTGGGTTCCTTATATATTCCTTTTTCAAAAAATAGTTGAAGCTTTATTGAGCCCCTTTATGAACGCTGGTCAGATCACTATGAAATCTACTATGTCAATATATCTGTATGATGGTGAAAGTTAGCATAAATGTCTTCCTAAGAACCTAATAATTGTCAATGTTGGATCAACTTCATGATACATCCTACGAGGAACAGTTCTAAGGAAGGATTAGTTGCAATCATTCAAACATCAATCATTTATTAAATCCTACTACAGGTCAGGCAGTAGGTGCTGGGGATATAAAAACAAAAATTAAATAGACCCTCCCTCAAGAAAAATGCATTCTATTGGAGGAGAGCATCAGTCTCAATGGAAGTTATTCAGAGTACAAAGCTTTGATATCATGGAAAGAAGATTGAATGTGAATTAGAAGACCCAGGATTTCATTCCCAACCCTTCCACTTAGGAGTCATGTGATCTTGGGTAAATCATTTCACTTTTAAAAAAAATTGACTCATAGTTTAATAACTGATTTGAACTCAAATTCTTCTGACTCCTGGGCTGGTACTCTATCAACTGCACCATCTAATTGTTCCTTTTTACTTCCTTAAAATATAGTGTCCTAATCTGTGAAATGGCATTAAATCATATGTGTTTTGTCTTATAGGATCATTATAAGAACCAAATGAAATGGAATATCTAAATAGCTTGGTAGCTGAAATAGCCCATAAAAATGAACATTATTATAATTAGGCATTATACACACAGCTCCTTATTGGTATGCCTGGACACGTATCTTAGCTTACGAGAAGCAATTCTATTAGGTATGAGTTCATCATTCTGAATAGTGGCCATGACCTACCTGCTTCACTGAGATTGGAGAGGAGGAAGGAGAGAAACATAAGGAATCCCATTTAGAAAGCATTTTACAGATTACAAAACACTTTCTTTACAATAGATCTATGAGGTCCAAAATGAAATGCAAATCATTCTCATTTTACATATGTGTAAATTAAAACTCAGACAGGTCAAGTGACCAGTCCATCATTCAACCAAATCTTGACCTAAATCCAAGTCTTTGGGCTTAAAATCTGGTGCTCAATGGACTGGACCATGCATTTTGAAATTTGGACAGAAAAGAATCTGACTGAATGCATGGGATTTTAAAAAAATCTTCCTGCACTTCATACCAGTTAATTATAAGCACACCACAGGCACATCTAAACTAGGTCATAAGCATTATTTCAGGGATTTAAAATAACCACTGTAAAGGAATATACTAAATATGCCTTGTACTGTTTCCAGCTAAATATTCTCAGATACTGTATTTTCTTCTCCCATAATCTCAAGTGAATCTGATTTAGAGCCCTTTTTGGAATGAATTAGAGCTAACTGGCAATTCCTACTTGTCCTACCAGTAGGCTGCATCAGTACAGGCCAAGCAAAATGGAAATGAACAATTATACTTAGAACTGCACGAACACAGATTGTTGAACAGAATAATTCCATAATTTTTGTCCCTCAACTCCCTTCTCTCTTGTTAATTAACAAGTTTGGAGATCCAACTGAGCTGGATGATTGATGTAGTTATCTTGGTTGTCTGGCTTGAATAGAAAGAACTGTGTTAGGAGATATTGAATGGATGAGTGAGGAAGTCATTTCAATGAGTATCAATGATTTATGTCATGGAAAGAGCACTAGGTGAACAGACCTGGGCTCTTCTTCATCACTCAACCCTGAAGTATGTCACTTCACTTCTTTGGAATTCAACTTCTTCTACAAAATGGGCATGAGAGAAGGACTTGGATTAGATAATCTGTAAGGTTTAACTATGATTCAAGAAGCTCTGTCATTCAGGACACTTGCTACTTGGGCTATATTATGCCTAATGAAGAATCCTATGGAATTCCACCAGACTGAGAGTAAGAACAGATGGGTTCAAATTGCAGCTCTGCTACTCCTGGTTTGAACTCTGGCAAATCATTAAATGGGCTTTCGTTGCTTAATCTGTCAAACAAGAGCATAGTATTACATGACCTTTAAGATTCCCATGAAGATCTACGCCCTATAATACTATCATCTATCGGTCAGCTGTGAGCTACATTTCATTCAATCATTCATTTATTTATTCAAGAAATATAGTGGCATCATCTCAGTTCTCATTCTCTTTGATTTATCTGCAACATTTGATACTTTTGTGCATTGCATAATTCTCATCTGGTTTTTCTCTTATTTGACCACTCCTTCTAATTCCTCATAGAAAGAGAATCTTCCTTCTCAGTCATCCCAACTGTGACATCCTCCAGAATTCTGTCCTACAATCTGTTCTCTTCTTTCTCTACATATTTCCTTCCTTCACCTCTTTCCTGAACCATAGTAGTAGCCTCCTAACTGGTCTCCCTGCCTCCCCTCTCCCATATATCCTCCACATAGCTGCCAAAATAATATTTCTGATGGCCCAGATCTGATTGGCACACTCCTGACTTGACAATTTCCATTGGTTTTCTATTTTCCACATGATAAAATATAAATTCCTTAGACTGACTTTTGTGGGCCTCTAGAATCTTCCTCTAACTTATCTTCCTAGTCTGATTCCTATTGACTCCATTTAATATATGCTATGTCCAGTCAAACTGGACTACATGTTGCTTTGTAACCTTGACATACATTGACATACCCACTTCCATACATTTATCCCTTGCCTGGAATTCACTCCATCCTCAACTGATCCTTCTAGGTTGAGTCTCACCCAAGATACCACTTCCTCTTTAGTCGCAAGCATGCTTTCCATCCCAAGGCAACCAGTGCCACAGTGAATAGAGCACTGGGCATGGAGTTAGGAAGACATGAGTTCAAATTCAATCTCAAGACACTTACTGGTTGCACAGCCCTGGGCAAGTCACTTCACCTCTATTTTCCTTAATCCACTGGACAAGGAAATGGCAAACCACTCCAGTATCTTTGCCAAGAAAACTCCAGGCATGGTCCATGGGGTCATGAAGAGTCATTTACCACTGAACAAGAAATTCCTTTCCCCTTCTCAGGTTGTGAAAGATCCCTCCTTTGCTCCTATTCTATCTACAAAGCTTATCAGCGTTAAATTCATCCACCCTAGCTTCTTAAGGACATTGAAAGTCTTTAAATAGCAATCAAAAGCATCCACACTCTAGGTCTACCTACCTTGACAGTTTTGCTTTCTGTTACTTCCCTTTCCAAGATCTAAGTGAATTGTTCTCTGAGATCCTTCAGGCCCCTCTGCATTTGCATGGTCTTTTCCCTCATGCCTGACACATATTCTCTCCACATCTCTGCCTGTTGAAATCTTCCTCTCTCTATTATATCCCAACTCCACAAAGCCTTCTCTAATACTTATGGATGAAAGTCTTCAAATCTCCTGAGAGTATTTAGTCTGGATCTCTCCTTTTCCCTTATCAAGGTGTGATACATCTTACTTACTTATGTGGATGTCCTATTCCCCTCCCCCTCACCTCCTCATTAGACCACTAGGTCTTTAACAGTAGTAAGACTTATTTTCCCTAGCTGATTAGAAGGTCTTATATGGAATAGGACCCTAATAAATGCTTATGGATTGATCATTGATCCAACAATACCCCCTACTAGGTCTTTGTCCCAAAGAGATAAAGAAAAAGGAAAAGACCTACATGTACAAAAATATTTATAGCAGCTCTTTTTGTGGTGTCAAAGAATGGGAAACTGAAGGGATTTTAGGGAATAGCTGAACAAGTTGTGGCATATGATTGTGATGGAATGGTATTGTGTTATAAAAAGAGGAGCAGGATAGTTTCAGAAATACCTGATAAGTCTTATATGAACTGATACAAAGTGAAAAGAGTAGAACCAGGAGAACATTGTAACAGCAATATTGTAAGGATAATCAACTGGGAAAGACTTAGCTACTCTTATCAATACAATAATTCACTGTATCCAAAAGATTCATGATAAAAAATGCTATCCATCTCCAGAGAGAACTGATGAATTCTGAGTGCAAATTGAAGCACACTTGTGTTTAAAGCATTCTTTTTCTTTTTTTTTCTAGAATAACCAATATAGAAATATGTTTTGCATGATTTCACATGTATAATTGATATCATATTATTTGCCATCTTAGTAGGTGGAGGGAGGGAGAGAATTTGCAACTTAATTTTTAAATTTAATGTTAAAAATAAATTAATGTGTTAAAAATATTTTATGAACTGAATATTTACTTATTGAAAGTTTTTTGAGATGAAAAGAGGGTCTTAGAGGTCATCTGATCCAACCCCTTCATAGAAGATGAAACTGTGTCTTACAGAGGTTAAATTACTTGTCCATGATCACAGAGATAGATCACTATCAGAAGCAGTATTTGGACCTAGGTCTTTCTGATTCCAAGTTAGGCCAGTATTTTAGGCACTACACTACACCATTCTGTCTCTCAGAGTAGGCACCTGGGATGCAGAGATGACTCCTCTACTCTTGGACTTTGCCATCTAATGGGGGTAATGAGAAAAAAACAGTCATTTCAAGACTTCAAAAAAGCAATGAGTTTATTGATAGAATTATCTTCTCTACCAGTTCAAGTAGTAATCCCTTCATGTCTTGGTAGATAGTCTTCTTAAATTGCTATAGTCAACTTCCCCTCAAAAAAAATAGGCCCTCTCCTACCTTAGCTAGGGCAGACCTAGTTACTAGTTCCTTACTTAAAACCTTTTCCAGCTGGGCAGGAAGTGCTAATACTTATGCTCAGCTGCCACAGCCTTCTAACCCCAAGGTCACTTTCTACATCGCAATTAGGCATCTGAGAGGAGGACTTAGGATCTCAGAGTATTAAGTGTTGAACTAGAAGAGAATTTAGAAATCATTCAATCCTGCCCATTCATTGTGCAAGGAAGAAATTGCCCAGGGTCCCACATACTTTAGAGGCAGATGGGCAGTACGGTGAAGAGCCACTAGGTGGAGCAGTGGATAGAGCACCAGTCCTAGAGTCAAGATGACCTGAGTTCAAATTTAGCCTCAAACACCTCACTATGGACAAGTCACTTATCCTTGTTTCCTCATCTGTAAAATAAGCAGGAGAAGGAAATGACAAACCTCTCTAGTATTTTGGCTAAGAAAGCCCAAACGGAGTCATGAAGAGTCAGACGTGATTGAAATGACTAAATAGCATCTAACAACAAAACGATACAGTGACCAGAGCAGCCCGGACTAGGACTTAGAGTCAGGACATGAATTGAAGTATCCTCCTCTAGGCATTTGCTAACTGTGTGACTGGACAAGTCACCTAACCTTGGTTTGCCTCAGTTTCTTCAAGTATAAATAAAATAAAAGATGGTAGGAATAATACCTCCCAAAGTTATAAGGATCAAATGAGATAATATTTGTAAAGCACTTAGCACAGTTCCTGACAAATAGTATGTGCTTAATAAATGTTTGTTTCCTACCTTCCCTTCCTCCCAAAGGAGGAAGTTCTACATACATTTAATAACCTAAGATATGCTATGTATGTGCTTTGAGAATGATACAAAGAAAATGGTATAAGAGATCAATGGAAAAAAGAAAGATTAATTCCGGCTTAAATGATTTGGGAAGACTTTGTGAAGGGGGTTATAATTTAGTTCTCAAAGGAGAAAAAGGCATTTAGCAGATGGGACAGGATTATGGTAAAGGAAGGATATGATGAAATGTAGAAGAAGGAATACTGGAGAATCATTCAGGAAACCCAGATTCTTATTTCAAGCTCTCTGGCTCATGGGGCAAACATGAGTCAGATACTGTATAAAGCAAAATCTCAACTTCCTCATTTGTAAAAATAAAAGGGCTCCATCTGGTGATCTCTGAAGACCTTTCCAACTCTAAAATTTTATAACTATGACTGATAACACAGAGACAGGAAGTCACAATGTTGGTTTCAGTGAAGTTTGAGCTTTGGTCTCAGTCCTATCGTTCCCTTCAGAACAAGGTAGCAGAAAGAAATCCCTTTATTAACCTGCTTTAATAAGAAAAGCCCTGAATTTCAAGTCAAAAGATTGTGTGTTTAGATCCTAATTGATGAGCTGTATGATCCTGATCAAGTCACTTAATATCTCTTGGCCTCAGTTGCCTTCTCTGTAAAACAAACTTATTCCAGCTCTAAATACCATGAAGGCTAACAACACATACCCAAAGCATTTCCAGGTTTCATTATTCTTCCACAAAAGATAAAGATGCCCAAAAGAGGCATGATGGAGGGAAGAAGTCAAAGTAGGATGGAAGGGGATGCTAACTAATTTCCATGTGCACAGTTCCAGGCACCAAGCACTATAATTGCCTTTTTTTCTTTTTTGTTACTTGGATATGTTAATTATTGTAATAATGTTTTGTAAATAGGCTTACTAATGTTGAAGTGACTTTGAGGGTATATTTCCAGAGAACTTTCAACTAACTATATTAGTCACCCTAATTGAAAAAAAAAAACATTTAGAAGAGAGAAGAAAGAAAAATAACTCTTATTGAAGATTTCTCCAATTCCCCCAATTTTAGAGTCCCCTGATTTGTACTTATTTTATATGTATCCTGCATTTTGTTGATATAGAGTCATTTTAGTCATATCCAACTCTTTGTAACCACATTTTGGGGGTTTTCTTGGCAAAGATACTAGAGTGGTTTGCCATTTGCTTCTCCAGCTCATTCTACAGATGGGGAAATTGAGGCAAACAGGGTTAAGTGACTTATCTAGGTCTCATAACTAGGAAGTATTTGAAGCCAGATTTAAATTCAGTAAAATAAGTTTTCCTGACTCTAGGTCTGGCCTTCTATCCATTGTTATATGTAAATATTATATCTTCTCCCATTCCTATTCTTTGTTGAAAACCCTCTGACAGAGGGCTGAAATTTACCAATATATTCGCCTTTCCAGTGTATAGAGTAGTATCTGACACATAATAGGTACTTAAAAATGCTTATGGGTTAATTGATTTCTCTATTATTTTATGGTTAAAGTTTTTTTAAACCTATCATCTCAATCAAGCTATTATGATACAACCTCTCCAAACGTAAAAATTCATAATCATAATTTTAATAATAATAGATTGTATATAGTACTTTATAAATATCTTTTGATCCTCACAGCAATTCTGGGAGAGAGATGCTATTATTATCCTGTTTACAGATGAGGCAACTAAAGCAAACAGAGGTTAAATGACTTGCCCAGGATCGCACAAGATACTAGTCAGTATCTTGAGGCTAAATTTGAACTCAGGTCTTTTTGACTCCTGACCCAGCACTGTATGCCCTATGGCGCCACCTAGATGTGTCAGAAATAGCAGGCTGCCTTCAGAGTTAATTAAACTTGCCATTCTACTGGAGTTTTGATGGCTACTTGTTATAATGTTGTAAAGTGCATTCCTGTTTGAGGCATGGGTTGTAACTGATTTGGGGAGGGGAACATTTGTTTGTTTGGGGAGGATTCCTCTCCCAATTTGAGGAGTCCATGATTCTCAGACTCATATATTCTCAGAGTTGGGGGGATCTCAAAGGATGTCTGGTCCAGCCAACAGCTGACCAAGAATTCTTTCAACACCAATAATGCCCAATTTCGTTTTGAAGTTAAGGAAACTTGAACTCAAATATATAAACCGTCTTGTCCAAGGTCATAAAAGCAACGCTCAATCGCAGTTCTGAAACTAAGTACAAATTTGTTAACAGACTCATAGATCTACAGGTGGAAATTATCTCAGAGGCCACATAGTTCAATTATCTCTTTTTATATGAGAGGGAACTGAAGTCCAGGAAAGTTAAGCAATTTGCCCAAAGATACACAGATAATAAGCATCAAAGTTGGAGTCTGAAGCCAGGCCTTTAACTCCAGAGTTAGAAGAGAGGAGAGGAAAAAGAGATTAGAAGAGAAAAAATAAAGAAAGGAAGAACATGCCACAGACAAGTCCAGTCCTTGGGTGTGATTGCCAGATAGATCACAGCTGGAACAACTGGCCACAATTGGCCCAAGGGGAATTTTTAATAAAATCTGTAAAATGTTTAAAGTCCTTTTTTACTGAAAATAGACCTGAGTATCTCAGGCAGAAAGAGACATACCTGAGCCATTCTTCTGTCCTATATGTACAAATACTCCATTATCAGCTACTTGGGGGTTTGTAATTTGATTTTCATTCTTTTTTGCCCTCTTTCCCCCACCCAACAAAGGACCAAGTGACCCCTCCCCCAATCCACCCCCTCAAAATCAGGCAGCCCAGATCTGGCCAGTTCTGTTGACAGACTGAGTGTCCGTGTTCCATTCCTTTTATAGTTCATGCTCAAAGCCTTGCTACAACACAGGGATTATTCCTAAGCTGCCTCCACAAATAGAAAATAAAGCTAGCAACAGCACAGTTTGCAAGCTAGGATGCATTCTTTGGGAACAATGTAGTAAGGAGATAAAGGAATAAAACAGAAACTAGGAAATTCGATTTCCTTTCTTAGTCGTTCCCCCGAAAGAGAAATGAGCCTCCCTCTTCCCTAGCCAAGCTCCAACATCATTTGCTATCAAGTACATTGTTTTCCCATTGGTACCACCACCACCCTTCCTTAAACAGGTACTGGTTGATTTGAACTTATTGCTCATGACAGGGATAAGTGTAGTTCTCATTCTCAGAATCCCAAGCATCTCAGAGGCCAACTGGTCATTCATCTTGCATTTGAATACTTTACCTCCTGGCCATTTGTCTCCTTCTGGAAGAGTCTGGATGGCATCTCAAACTCAACAGAGCTGATCAGCTTTCTAGGTCATGCAATGAATAGAACACTGGACCTTGAGTCAGGAAGTCTTGAGTTTAAATCTGACTTCAGACGCTTACTAGCTATGTGACCCTGGGCAAGTCTTTTAATCCTGTTTACCTCAGTTTCCTCATCTATAAAATGAGCTGGAGAAGGAAATGGCAAACCACTCCAGTTGTCTCTGCCAAGAAAATCTCAAATGGGGTCACGAAATTGGCCATGACTGAAACAACCGAACAACAAAATGTCCTTATTCTTCACCTGTTAATGAGCCTGCCAAGACCCAAATAACTGGGACAGAGGAGATATACTCTTGGGCTTTACTGGCCAACAGAGCTGCTGGAAGTCTGAGTCCCACTAATTAAAGATATAGTTTTATACAGGAAAGGGAGAGTGGTTTAAAGAGAACTATCAAGCCCATGGACTATATAGGAAATTCTGGACTCAATAATGAACATACAAACTCAGTCTAAATTCAGTACTATTAAACATTTGGGCCTTTTGGGAAATTCTCAGCTTAATGTGAATATACAGATATATTACCTGTGGGACTGTCTGATTCAGAAAACAGAATTATTAATAATTCTGCAGATGACCAGTTGATGCCTGTCTTAGGTTCAGCAGAGTCTGAAGTGTTCACTTTAGCAGGATGGAAGAATTGAGAAGAAAGAGAGAGAGGAGAGAGAGGCCAAGAAAGAGAAAGATAGAGGGGGCGGGGAAAGAGAGAGAGAGACAGAGAGAGAGAGACAGAGAGAGAGAGAGTCAAGCCTTGTTCTCTGCCATAGTAGGAAGAAAGGAAGGAAGGAAGGAAGGAAGGAAGGAAGGAAGGAAGGAAGGAAGGAAGGAAGGAAGGAAGGAAGGAAGGAAGGAAGGAAGGAAGGAAGGAAGGAAGGAAGGAAGGAAGGAAACAAGTATTTATTAAATGCCTACTATATTTCAGGCACTGTGCTAAGTACCTTATAAATATTTATCCTATTTGATCCTCTCAACAATGCTGGGAGGAAGATAGTGTTCTTAGTGTTGTTAAATCATTTCAATAGTGTCTGGCTCTTTGCGACCCTATTTTGGGGTTGTCTTGGCAAATATTGGAGTGGTTTGCCATTTCCTTCTCCAGTTCATTTTAAAAGTGAGGAAATTGAGTCAAATGGGATTAAGTGACTTTCCCAGGGTCACACAGCTAGTAAATGTTTGAGGCTGGATTTGAACTCAAAAAGATGAATCTTCCTGACTCCAGGTTCTATCCATGGAGTCACCTGGCTTCATCAAGCTGCCATCATCATTCCCATTTTACAGATGAGGAAAATAAAACAGACAGAGGTTAAGTGACTTGCCCTGGGTTATATAGCTAGTGTCTAAAATCAGTTTTAAATTCAGGCCTTTTTGACCCTCAAAGTCAGTGCTCTCACCACTATGTCACCTAGTGCAGTCAACGAACAGACACAAACCTGCTTTCCTGGACACCAGGTAGAGGAGATACCATATGAACAGATTCAAGTTACTGCTTTCCTGAGGAACCAGAGGGAGAAAGAGCCTAGGCAAGAATATTATCCATATTATTTAGAGGTAGAAAGGATCTTAGAGATCATCTCTTCCAATCATCTCATTTTACTGATAAGGAAACTGAGATCACGGAGCGAAGTCAAGAGGTGTTTCTGTTTTATTCCAAATCCAGAGTTCTTTCTACTATACCATATTTCCTCTTGCTCTTTCTAGAAGTCATGCCTCATTTCCCAAGGAAGAAATCATCCCTTCCTCCTCCCAAATGTCCTAGAACTCTGGTTATTCCTTTCTTATGCAATGGTGTCCTACTTTGTACAGAAGTTAGGTGGGCATATGTGTCATGCTCTCCAACTAGACTAGGGAGTGAAAACATTCTGAGCTTTGAATATCAACATTCTCCTTATTCTTGATATGTAGGATATTCTGAGCCAAGAATAGGGTTCCCAGGGCATGCTGTCAGCACAGGATAAAATAATCATGATCTTTTAACAATATGGAGGGAATTCAATTTAGCAAAGCATATATGAAGAATCCCAAAGCTGCTACTGCTCCTTTCCTTCTCTTCAGCTGCTACCAATCTAATCATAAATCCAAGGGCCCCTGAAGGTTTCCTTTATTCCTTGTTATTCAGTCAATAAACATTTATTAAGTACCTACTATGGGCCTAGGGGTAACAAACCAACTGCCTTCTCAATTCATCCAAGGCAAAGTCAGGGTTCAGAAGTTTTTTTTCCACTAAAGTGACAGGGAAGTAAACAAAGGATTAGAGAACAAACCAGTAATGATGTAGGCAAAGCAATGTGAAGGATATTACAAAGGAAATATGGAAACCAGGAGAAAAGATGAGCTGGTTACATAGCAAGAGTCATAACAAGAGTCATGCATAACTGGTTCATGTAACATCAACAGAACTTGAGGATAGTCTCTGGGAGGTTGGATGGACCCTCCTGGGATGGTTCTTTGAGAGCACATTTATATGAACACTATGGAACGGTCAGACTTGGATGCATTGTTCTCTGCATCATTGGAGAGAATGCCCAAACTAGGGAGATCACAGATCCACTGGAGTAAAGGAGTACCATATTAAAGATGAGATTCCTTCTCAGTTCATGGTTTGCATTAGATGGCCTCCAAGATCCTATTCAACCCAAAGATTTTATCATTCTGTGTCAATTCTAAGAAAGTAACATTCAAGAACATACAATGTTAAAGGTCAATAAGTGTAGAGAGAGCTTCTTCTTTGATCATTTATCATTTAGCCCAATACTGGACATCATTCATGGCACACTTCATAGACAGCAAGAGTGCTATCTCCAAGTCTTTGGAGATCTCTATTTGGTCCCTGGCTTTTCCACTTATCCACTGAGGCTCTTTGGGCTTCAGCTTGGTCATCTATAAAGCTATATGCTATATTACACCTTACAAGTCTATTGAATTGTGAGCTATAGTTATGATAAAATTATTTCCTCATATCAATCCTATCACTGTTTTACAGATGGGGAAAACAAGGTTCTTAGAAATTAGGTGGCCTGTAGAAATGATGCCAAAATTCAGGCTTGAACCCAGGTCTCTGACCTCAAGTCTAGGAATCTTTTCACTGTATCAAGTTTTTCACTGTTTGATTCTTACCACAGACACCTATGAGAGATGGGAGATGTTATTATCAAACCATCAATAAACATTGATTAAGCATTGTTACCATATACCAGGCTCTGTTCTAAGTGCTAGGGATACAAAAGGAGGCAAAAGACAGTTCTTGCCCTCGAGGAGCTTATAGTCTAATGGAGGAGATCAATCAATGCAATCAAATTTGTACAGACAAGCTGTAGACTGAATAAACAGAAAATAATTAACAGTAGAGAAGACTCTAGAATTAAGAGGAGTTGGGAAAGGCTTCTAGTAAAAGATAGCATTTTAGTTGGGACTTAAAGGAAACCAAGGAGGTCATTAGGTAGAATAGAGAAGGAAGAGTATTCCAGGCATGAGGGATAGCCAAAGAGAATGCCCAGGGCCAAGATATGGAGTGTCTTATTCACTAAACAACCAGTTAATTACAAGGACTGTACTGGTATGGGTGCTGGTGATTTAAAGAGTCCCAGTTCTTTCAATGAAGTACTACTCCAAGTCTTCATTTTGACTAAGTAGTGACCTCCTGTTCTTTGAAAGGACGTGTATTATGGAAATATATATGCTATACTATGATATAGAAATGCTTGTTTTAGTCCATAAATTTAAAATTAAAAAAGAAAGGAGTATGATGGAGGGAGTGTGGTGGAGTGAAAGTAATTCTAGCTTCAGAGTCAGAGAACCTATCTTCCAATCCTGGATACTGGACAAGTCATCTGATAATCTACTGCCTGAGAACCAACCTTAAATTAATACTAATATCTTGTACTATGCCTAGTCTCAATGAGCTCCCCAGATTTCCAATACTTAGACCAAATTTCTATTTTTTAACTATAATACTCTATGTTTATTAAATATAGTTCTCCTTTCTCCCCAGAAACAGAATTGCTTGGCCTGCCCTTTTTTTTTCCTAGCCATAAAACAAAGGAAAGAAGATTCTAAACTAAGTTAATATGGTCTTTGTTTTCCTAGACCACATAGCCTTATCTTTGCTAAACTCCTCAAAATACCAGAGGTCACTTTCATTTTTTTACATCAATAGGTTGAGTTAGGTGTTACATTATGTCATGATACGCCAAAGACATACAGTAGAGGACAACCTGGCTGTCATTTAAAAGATAAGTTTTAAAGGACTTCCTCGAGGCTTAGAGCAGCTATTGGTCTGTGATCCCATAACAGCGTCAGAGCTAGCATCTTCCTGACTCTAAGTCCAGTGTGTTCCATGCACTTTGTCCTGATTTCTCTCTGAATATAGTGTTATTGTAGGGAAATAACAATTGGTTCACCTTCTATCCTCTACCCTCCAGGATTATTTAGATGAAGCCAAGCCTGGAGTTTGACAAAGAAAGGAAATACTATTTGGATTCTATATAACTTAGTAGAGTGACAGGTACTGCAAGATGGACCCTCTCACACACACCCATAATAGCTCCTACAATAAATAGCTAGTAGGAGACTTGTGACTTCTGAAGGCTGTTTCACAGGACTCAAGTTCATTATTTTGCTCAATGAGATTTTTAAACCAAGCTTCTTTAACACATAAATTCTGTATTAAAAGGTGCTACGTTGTTCAAGCTAAGCATTTCGATAGCACCTGTATTAGCCACTCACCCACACACGAGACAAAAAGAGGAATTCTGGAACTGAAGCCAAGAATCCAGGGTCTAGGCCCAAGTTTACCACTATTTTTGTGGTTTCTCAGTCGTTTTTCAACCATGTCTGACTCTGTGACCCAGTATAATACTGGAGTGAATTGCCATTTCCTTCTCCAGCTCATTTTCAGGTAAGAAACTGAGGTAAACAGGGTTAAGTGCCTTGTCCAAAGTCATGCAACTAGTAAGTGTCTACAGCTGGATTTGAACTCAAGATGAATCTTCCTTACTCCAGGCCCAGTGTTCTATCCAGTGCACCATCAAGCTTCCCTGACTACCGACTACATGATCTTGTGTTCCTTCATCTGTGACATGGCTGAGATGATCTCTAAGGTCCAACTCTGATATTTTCTTCTCTACTGAACCTGTGATTTCATTGATATAGAGAGCTCTAGGGTGAGGAAAATCCTACTAATGTGGATGGGTAACTATTCTAGATTTTGGTTTTCTGACCTTCCCAGAGCATACAGCCAATATATGTCCGAGTTGGGACTTGAACCCAGCTCTTCCTGCCTCCTAGGGTAAATTCTCCCTTTACTACTTCACACTGTCTCTTAAGAAATGTTTTAGTCATTTATACTTTCAGCAATAAATCAGAAGCAGCTTTGTTGTTTCAAGGACAGAACACTGGACCTGAATTCAGGAAGAGAGGAGTTTAGATCTGGTTTCAAACACTTACTAGGTGTGTATCTCTAGTCATGTCACTTAATCTCTCTTTCCACAATTCCCTCTTGTGTAAAATAAGGATAATAATAGTACCAACCTTACAGAGTTGTGAGGATTTAATGAGATAGTACTTGTGCAGTATTTTATAAACCTTAAGGCATCATTTAAAAAGATAGGAGTCTTTTGGGTGGCTAACATTTAGAACATAGAAAACAAAAGATAGGAAACAATTGAAGGAGAGTCATTCCCAACCTGTAACATTGTTGTGAACATAAATTAAATCAGGATGAAATATAAAACATCATTTACTTCCCGTGCATTGAAAACAACTACTCCTTTATCCATTTTATTAAACCTGAACCAGGCTTGTGCTTATACACAGCAAGAGGAAGAGAGAGTTTCCCATTAAAGTTAGGAAGAAGTTAGCCAACAAAACATCTGAAAGAACTAGCAAATTCTCCAACAACTCTCCTATCCTCCAAGCAGCCATTTATCAAGAATACTCAATTCTCTCACAGTTTATGTTACTCCTAGTAATCCTATGAACCTCTTTCCTCATCAGCCCCCTCCCCCCACATTATTTAGTTCTTCCTTAAGGTTCTGCCAAGACCAGGAATGACTGAGGCTTAATCGCACCTCATTAAAACACTTCCTTGGTTGTTTAGAGAGTCCAGTATTTATTTGTGGTCAGATGGCTGGTGTCCAATCCTGACTCTCCTCCTTACTAGTTGTGGGACTTTAGGCAAATCGCTAAAATTTTCAATCTCATATCTGCATGTAAAATTAGGGGGTTGGACAAGATAGCCTCTCAAAGGTACCATTTAGCACTAAGGGTCCTAATGATCCTAATCTCAGGCTTAGAACGTCAGAGCTGGAAAGAACCTTCAAGACCATCCCAGGGATGGGGAACCTGCAGCCTTGAGGCCACATGTGATCTTCTAGGTCCTTGCATATGGCCTTTTGATTGAGTGCAAGTTTTACAGAACAAGTCCTTTTTATTAAGGGGGTTTGTTCTTGAAGTTTGAATTCAGTCAAAGGGCTGCACTTGAGGACCTAGAGGGCCACATGTACTCTTGAGGCCATAGGTTCCCCACCCCTGAGTTAACTCCTTTATTTTATATGGGGTAAATCATACAGAAGTGCAGTTACTTGTCTAAGATCACACTATCAAGTGGCAGTACCAGAAGAATGGATACTCAAACACTATGATTCACTTGGTCTTTTTATCCTATCACTAGCCCTCCTGGTTCAATATCTGACATTTAATAAATTTGAGTTGAATCAATTTGAAGTGAATCAGGATTCAGATCCAGGTCTTCTGACTCTAAGTTTATTGATCTTTCCATGATATGATAATTTCACTTTGGTGGGGATGAGAATAAGGATCTGTCTGTCTCTATTGAGAAGACCTACACTAGATTATAATAAGAAGCTCTTCCTCCTTTTTTTTTTCTTTTTTAGAGAATGGGTCTCCTTGTCCCACCCAAGCAGGAAATTTCCAGGACACTCATAGGCCCAAAGTATGGTCTTGGGGGAAATCCCTGAATATCTTAATCTTCTGGTTAGGTGTGTCTATATGTGTGAAGTTTGGGGTCAGGCAAAGGATGGGAGAAGGAAGGAGAGATATCCAAGACTGTGAGAATGGGATTTGGAGGAGACAGAGAGCAATAGTTCTTCCAGGATCTTCCCCCTGGCCAAAACCGGACTTAGGAACAGAACATATTTTGATCCAATGCAAATATCTCATCATAAACTCTAAATATCTTGTATTTCTCTGATGAGTTAATATTTTAGGAGGGTAGAGTGTTATCATATTACTGTGGAATGAGTAGGATCATTGCAATGTTAAAACTGGAAGGGATCTTGCAAATCATTATTTATCTTACTCCTCATTTTAAATAGGAAACCAGAAAGAAAAGAGAATCAAGAAGCTTTAGGGTTTTGAGGACTGCTAAAGGCCATAAAGTTCAGGTGGGCATTCTCAGGTAGGAATGTCTTCTATAATATCTTTCTGCCCAAGCCACCGCACTCACAGATAGGAGAATCCACCACCTCTCATGTTGGATGGCCAAGATCATGAAACTCCCAGTCCAGCACTTTCGTGAATGTGCAATAAAATAGTTATCTTGAGGTCTAGATGATAGAGCTTGATGCCAACATGAAAGAAAGAAAACTGATAGGGAAGTAGGGTAGTAAGACAGACTTCCCCTGCTTGGCAATTTTCAGAGATTTGTAGAATGTTCAGTAGAATTAGAAAAGACCTTAGAGATAATTATCTACCTCCCTCAATTACAAATACAGAAACTAATGCCCAGGAAGAGAAATAGCTTGCATGAAGTCATATGGCTAGTGAGGACCAGAATCTTCTCTCCCAATTATTCAAGTTTCTTTTGTTAATGCTTGGTACCCTGCTTTTCTTTAAGTGAGCACCTGGCTATTACAAGTCAATTCTAGGAACTCCTTCAACAAAAGTGGTTGCTTTTTTCTTCTTTAATATGTTGTTTGGTAAGAAACCTTGGAAAAACAGGAGAAGAAATCCATGAAGATACCATAGTACTGATAAGGTTTCCAAATACTGGATAGCCATAACACAGAGTGTGTTTACAAGAAAAAGTTTAATAATGCAAGCCATCAAAAGGACTGAAGGGGATATAAATATCTCTTCAGAACTTCTTTATTAGAATTTGACTGCACCTTATAACCACTGCCCCTTGGAAAAGACTTTCCTCATCCTCACCAAAGCAAGTCAAGAAAAAGTTGAACAGAGCACCCATTCCCTAGAGTAATATAAGATATGAGAAGGCATGGGTCCTATCCTCCAGAATATGGCAGTTTATAGGGGTGTAGCATTGGGCAGATAGAACCCCAAACTATGAGCCAGGAAATGGAGGTCTGAGTCCTAATTTTGCCAATCACTTACAAGCTGAGGCAATGTGATAACAAACTTGTGAAGAAAACCTAAGTTAAAATTCTGATTCTAACCTGACTAGCTGAGTGCCTATGACTCTTGTACCTCTGAGCCAGCTTTTCATCTTTAAAATGAGGATAATACTAACCATGCTGCTTATCTCACAAGACTGTAGGGCTCAAATGCAATAATGTTACATATAGGGGCTTTGCAAACTACAAAATTTTATATGCAGGTCAATTACAATTAATTGGTTGTGGTGCTCAAGACATTAACTATCTCTGTACTTCAATTTCTTTCTTCCTTCCCTTTTTTCTTCCCTTCTTTCCTTCTGTCCTTTCTCTCTTTCTTCTTTTCTTTCTTCCTTCCTTTCTTTTTAATGAGGAAGTTGGGCTAGAGGAAAAGCACTGGTTGAGGATTCTATTGCTGCTAATTTTGGCCATGAGACTTTGGACAAGTTACTTCATTTTTCCTATTTTCAGGAATGTTGAGGGGAGAGAGACAATGAGGACTACATGATCTCCAAGAGCCTTCTCATCTTGAATAGGTCTGTGAATCTATGATCAGATGATGCCTAAGGTCTCCTCGGGCTCTAGAATTCTAAGATTTGATGACTGTAGGTAATTTACTCAAGGTCATTCAGCTAGTTAATGGCAGAGCTGAGACTAGCATCAGATCTCCTGACTCTCCATAGAAAGGGGACCTGACCACCATTCGTCTAGATTTCTTGGGCTTCGGTTGAAACAAATACTACTGGAAAAGATGGCTGCCAGTTAGAATCACAATCGAACTCCTATTGCTCATGTTCGCCAATAAACTATTCACTGCAGGAAAAGATTCTGGATGAATTCACTGCAAACTTTTTTTCAGGCTTTGGTGTTTAAATTTCTGAATCTTTAAGAGATTTGCAATATAACTGTCTGGTGATGAAAACCCCACAAAGGTCGAACAGCAACCATTTCACGAGGTGGCAAGTCTCCTCTGAATGGGAGCCAAGTTTCCTCTGCAACAGACTGTCACATGGGATGTGGGTGGCTCTTTGGGAGAGCCTTGAGGAAAGCTCATTGTGGCAGCAATCCAACAGAATCACTGGGTGATAAATGGAATTGGAAGGAAGCAGGAGTGAGATCAGTTAGTCAGCATGCTGCCAAAAGCATAAAAGTCTTCAATAATGATTCTGTTTCTAACTCTTTCCTTTAGTCTATGCCATGCATCAACCAGCAAAACCTGCTGTTTTTGTTGGTTATTTGTTTGGTTTTTGTCTCTAAAGTGTTTCAGACTGTCTTCTCTATATTCACTGCCTCAGTTCAGGTTTGGCTCTGAATCGAATAGAGGAGTAATCTATACCTTCTTGGAAAAGGCTTGGATCTGAAAAGGACCTCAGCACATAAGGATAATGGGGCAGCTAGATGGCACACTGGATAGAGTCAAGCCGGAAATCAGAAGACTCATCTTCCTGAGTCCAAATCTGAACTTAGCAGTGTGTCCCTGGGCAACTCATTTAATCTACTTTGCCTCAGTTCCCTTGTCTGTAAAATGAACTATAGAAGAAAATGGCAAACCACTCTAGTACCTTTGCTAAGAAAATCCGCAAAATGCGCTTACAAAGACTTAGACACAAATGAAAAAATTAAACATACACATGAGGATGATGAGACCAATGCCATTGCCGTACGTAAGGCCATGACCACCAGCTGCTCTGCCTGTTTAAAACAACAGAGGACTGCCAGTGATGAGAGAAACATGAACATCGACTATTTAGACCATTACAATTTAAAAGTGACAGTATTTCTGAGGGTTGGTACACTTAATAAGCATTTATTAAGTGCCTACTATGTTCCAGACACTCTGTTAAGTGTTGGGTCACAGTCACTCGTTTCCTTGATGAAGACATCTTCCTACTCAAAAAATATAACCTTTCTTTACTTGTTCTCATAGGATAAATGCAAAAGAAAGCAATCAGCTTAGTCAGGCTAAATAAAAGACTTGCACTTGAGGTAAAAAAAAAATCAATCTCACAAGTAGAATAAGAATGGCAAGAAGTTACTGCAGACATTAGTTCGTATGAAAAAGACTTGAACGTTTTCGTGGACTACAAAGTCAGTATGAAGTAGTGATGTTGTAGTCCCAAAATGGCTATATAAAAGTAATGTATACAGAACAAGGTGGGTTAAAGGTATCATCCAGAAAGCAATCAATAGGGAGCCAATTAAGGTTTTTGAGCTGAAAATTGACATGTCTAAATATATGCACAAGGATGATTAATCTGACAACAGTAAGACAGAGATTGAAGGGAAAGGGGGAGAAAAAGCAGAGTAAATATAGGAACAGCTATAAGGAGATTAGAATAATAGTCTATTCAAGTAATAATAAGAAAGAATTATTAAGGCAGTAGGAATATAGAATACACCTAAGAGACATTGAAATCAAATAAATAGGACTTGGCAGCTACTGGATCTTAGGTAAAGGGCAGTGGAAAATCCAAGATAACATTAAAATTCAAATACAGTAAACTAGGTGAATGATAGTGATGCTAACAGAAATAGTACAGTCCAAAGGAGCAGCAGGATTAGGAGGAGGGATGACAAGCTCAATTCTGGATATATGGAGTTTAAAATAACATATCCTCCAGGGGCTTTGAAAGATGTCAGGTGTCATAAGGGATACAAAGCACTATGCTAAGGGTTCTAGGGAATGAAAAGATTAATACTACCCAGTCTCTGTCTTTGTATAGTTGGGAAGCATAAGATATTTACAAATAAGCATAGCATGAAGTAGAATACAACTATATTAGAGAGACTAGTGTTCCAAAAGTCTAGAGGGGAGAGTATGAAGGAAAGGAGAGTGATTGGCAGTGTCAAAGGTGGCAAAGAGATCCAGAAGAATAGGAATGGAGAAAAAGACATTGAATTGGGCAATAGGAGACCATCGGTAACTTTGGAGAAAGCAATTTCTGTTGAATGATGAAATCAGAAGCCAAACTGTGACTCACATAGATGATGAGAGAGGAGAGGCAGTGGGGACACTTACTGAAGGCAACTTTTTCTTTATGTTTAGCCACAAAGGGCAGAATTATAGAGTAATTGTTAGCAGGGATGGAGGGTCGAGGGAGGGTTTTCTTAAGGATGGGGCAAATGGAAGGATATTCATAGGCAGTAGAGAAAGAGCCAGTAGACACAGAGAGATTGAATTTAAGTGAAAGAGTGTGAATGACAGGAGGGAAAATCTGTTAGAGGAGATGTCACATCACAATGGGTATTCTTTCCTCTACTCCTTCATCTACTCCTGAGGGTACAAATGACCAATTGACATCTTCTTACTCTGTTCTTTAGTTTATTGGGGTGGGGGACTGTTCAACTTTTTTAATTAACAGGAATTTATTTTCTCTGCCTCCCCACGCTGGAAAGAAAAACAAAATCATTGCATCAAAATGACAAGGCGAAGCAAAACAAATTCCCACATTGGCCATGTCTGAAAACATACATTCCACTAGGCATCTGAAGCCCATTACCTGTCAGTCAAGAGATGGGCAGCATACACCATCATTGTACTAGAATTCAATGAAGGAAGAACCTAGTGAAAGACTCTACCGATGTCCACTGGCACCTCTCCAACTTATAACCTTATAGAGTTGCCATTTGAGGTTTGCACAGTCATTTGATACCTTAGGCAAGATCTGAACCCAGGTTTTCTTGGCTCCATGGTCTCTATCCAATTCACTAGACTATCTCTACTTTCTTAAAGTAACTACAGTTAAGTTGATAGTCTAAACCTATAATTCTTAGTATTCCTTGGCTCTCTTTTCCATCACTCTGCTGGATGTGGAAAGGGCTACACCAAAGGACCATTATGTATTTTACTTCCTTCATGGGTTGCTAAGACCAAAGATTTGTTATAAGTACTTCAAATAATAATGATAATTATGAAGACAATGACACTTCTCAACTCTCCCTTGGCAAATTTATTCCATGTTAGGGAAAAAATATGGAAAATAGATGAAAACCAATTCCTCTAGGGACATAAGGAGGTCTCCCTGAAACAAAGACAGAGGGCATGTAGATGAAATTATTTGATTAGGAAGGAAGCAAATTTCTCTAGGCTATCATAGCTGAACTATCCAGATAAACAAAAACTGCCAGTGATGATAAGAATTCTAAGGATCTGTGCTGTATTACTTGTGGGTAAAACGCTCGTCTATCCAGGTATTAGCAATCACAGTCTGGGATAGATTCAGTTACTGAGCAGCCTCACAAGTCATTAAGCATCATCTATATGAACCACTGTACACATACACACACACACACACATGCATGTGCACAAAACCCAGTTGAACTCTGAACTCACTTTTTTGTGAGGGTTCTTTCATTCTTATGAGAAGTTTAGGCACTTATGTCTTAAAATCATAGATGTTTAAGGATTGAGGATTTCAGGTGTTGTCTGGCCCAACCCTTGCTTTTTTTTTTCTAATGGAAAAAAATGAAACCCAGTGAAGTGATTTGACTTGCCCAATGTCTCAAAACTAAATGCTAATAAGGCCACCACTATAATGCATCTCTCCTGACTCCCTAGGCCAAGGCATTTTCCATGATACCTTCTACTTCCTAATATATGATCTTGGACAAAACCAGAAAAAACTCAAATTTTCCTCAGTATCAGATTCACTCTCATTTGTTTCTGGGCCAAGGATTTAGTTCATTCAACAAGAATTTCATTATTTCGATTTTGAAAATGCGTATAAATGACAGAGGGCTTTGAAAAATGTACTACCGTGTAAACAGATAACCAGCATTACCACCATCTAGGGACCATCTCAGTTCAAATGAAGGAAGGATTATTTATTCAGTACTATGACATTAATGGTCCTACTCCTATGCAGAACACCAAATCTGACACCATCTTTGATCTTCAAATCTACCTTGAGCTATCAAGACACTAAAGGAGGTGGTGGAGGTGGAGAAGGATTATATTTGGTGACAGAGCAGGTAGGAGGGGGTAAGGAGGGAGAGAAATTCACTCAATGACCAGATTCTGGGATATTGATAGTGACACACTGTAGAATTTATCTGAGCTGTCTTTACATGCTATTTGCCATATACACATCCCATACTATACCAAACTGAATAATAAAGACATTAAAGAAGAAACAAATATTGGACTCAAATCACTGATTTAAAATCAGTCAAATTCATCACTGGGTTAGTCTCTAGCAAGGTTCAATCAATGAAGGGAAAAAGGTTTTAAATAGATTTATCAAAATATTTCTGTAGCTTTAGCCTGGCTCCCATTACCCAATCTACATTGCCATCAATCCATAGAATGAATGAAAAGAAAAGAGGTACCAATTATATTTATGCACATGGTAAATTCATCTTCGGTGCCCTCTCTACCCAGCCTTTGGATTCATTCTGTTTACTCTATCCCCTCTCTGGCAGCCAAACGCTAGACTTATAATGCACCCCCAGCTCCTCAGGGACCCCCACTCTTGCAATAAGACCCATTAGGGTCATTGCAATTAAAAACCCACATATAAATATACAATGTATAATGTTTTCAACTCCCCCTTTGCCCAAACCCACAGCAAAAGAGTTATCATTTCCTTTGGAACCTTGATGCTATACCTTTCAACGAATGATCCTCAGTTACTTCCTTTGTATAGCTGAGATAAGTAACTATGAAATAATTTGTACAAAGTCAAAGTCTATGGGGAAGCCAAGACTAGGGTCTTGCTTCTGAATCCAATGTTTTCTTTTCTCCTCTCCCTTGGGTTCAACTACCTCCTATGCAGATGAAATCTATATCTACCTGTCCAGAATTCAGCTGAGCTCCAGTGCTGTGTCACCAATTTCCTTATGGACAGGTCCACCTGGATATCCCATTAGCATCTCAGACTATATGTGTCCAAAATAAAACGCATTATTTCTTCTCCCAGACCCACTCTTTCAAAGCTCCCTATTTCTCCTAAGAATACCACTAGTTTTCATTCAGCCAGATTTATATCCTTGATGTTATCCTCAACTCATCCCTCATTCTTTTTCCTATCAAATCAATTGGCAAATTTTGTTGAATCTATGATCACAACACCTGCATTTAAAAAAAATCTTCTAAATGTCACATTAACAAAAAGAACATTTCCATATACAAACTACAAAGGAAAGAATTACATGTGAAACCACAAATCTCTGTTGTTTATGGCATTTAAAAAAAAACATAAAATAAATTAAATCTACTGCTTTCAGAGTTATTCTACTTGTTTGTCCTCGGTCTCTTCTACGGATTTTAAATATTTTAATGACTCTTTCAGGGATGAAGGAGACTGAGGCAAGCAGGATAAAGTGACTTGCTCAGGGTCACATAGCTAGTTAAGTGTCTTCGTTTTATCCACTATGCCACCTAGATGCCCTCTGGCCCCCTTTTCTCTGTATTCCTTGCTTTATCTGTGAGAATGGATGGTGGGTCTGAATTGATGTCTCATCAGATCTGCCTTTCCTTGACTTATTAGCAGTCATGAATGGTTCTGCTCCTTTGAAAATGAAGATCCATTAACACACTTCAAGGCTAAAACAGCAAAGTCTACCAAATAAAATGGAGCTTTCTAAAGTAGCATTTTGTAGGGTGGAAAACGTTTTGTCTCTTCATAAAATACTTGACCCCATCTTATGAAATTCATCACCAGACAACATTATGTCTGGAAACAGGTCCTATTTTTTTTTATTTGGCCAAAAATAATATTTGAAATTGTATGTAACTCACGAAGTAGTCAAGCTTTTGAGCGACCTCCAAGTCTGAGCTCATGAGGCCAGAGTGCCACTGATGCTCAGGGAAACTCACTTCCATCTCAGGAACGGAAGATATTCTAAACATAAATTCTCATCTGTGTCTTGAATTCCACAGGGAAGGAAATGAAAAATGCTCTATTTAGGCCTATTTTCAAGGAAATTAGAATTACAAATTGGAGCTCTAGCTAAAGCCTCATCCAAGTTAACCTTTAAGAAAAAAATAAAAAAGAAAAAGATTTGGGGAGGGGAAAAACGACTGCCTGGCTTCAGCCTGAGCTTTGCCTTTGGTGGAAATTAGCCCATATAATGAGAACAAAGACCTAGCTCACTAACAGTTAGCAATTATTCCACATGAAATTCCCGCTAGCCAGTCTGATTTCTAGGTCGCCCATTGTTCACAGTAAAAGTGACAGAAGGAGACAAGGGAACATTGATAATAAAAGTAGAGAAAATTGCTCCTTTAATTAGATACCTTCAGGGCCAGCAAATGATTAAATTGAAAAATGGTATTAAAAATCAAAGGAATTTGGAAGAGGGCAGTGACAGAGATGATCTGAAAGGGAAGACAATACCGGAGGTATTAATATTTGGGTTGGATGACTTATTAAAAATTGTTCATATTTAGGTAGCAGTCTTTGGAGGTTGGAATTTTAAGAATTTTTATTGCTACCCTTTTATCAGGGGAGGGAGGTTAGAGTTAGATCCACGATTTTAAGGTTTGAGAGTTTGCAGTATAGAAACTCCATGGATGATTGCTAAGATCTCTTCTAGCTCTAATTGTCAGAAATCAGGAGGCCTGAGCTCAAATTCAACTTCTGCTATGTATCAAGCTTTTTGAAATGAGGTGAAGGAGGCTTAAATCAATGAATCACTAAGGCCCCTTCCTTCAGCTCTATGAGTCTGAGTCCCAACTTTATTAGTACTAGTTATGTATTTAATGTCACAATTATTAACTGAGGTCACTTCACCTCTGTTTACTATCTGTAAAATGAATATGAAAGGATCATAGATTGAAAACTAGACAGGAACTTGTAGATTATACAGTGTGGTGCAACAGAAGAGCATTGACTTTGGCATCATAGGGTTTGGGTTGGTAACCTTGCTCTGTCACAAACTAGCAATGTTACCTTAGGCAAGTCACCAAAATGCTCTGGCCTCAGTTTCTTCATCTATAAAGTAAGAGTTGGGCTAGATGATCTAAAAGGTACTTTTCAACTCCATGTATTATATACCAGGAACAGTCAGGTTAGCAGAGCATTATTTATAATCTATAGTGACCATGAATTGCTAGAGTTCATTTTAAACTCAACATTGCTGAACTTGTCTTCATCCATACAGAATTCTCATGGGTTGACTTTAAGGCATACCCTGGAAGCTTCATCTCTAAGTAAATTCTGGGCAACCACCTGATTCTTCACCATTTCTTTCTACTCCTCAAAATGGCCTGCGGAGAAAAACAAATTCTGTCTGTTGGAACTTTCCCAGATGTTTTGGATTCCAGAGAAATGCAAGTTGTTTTAGTCTGTATTCCTTCAATACACAATGACTAAGCAATAGGATGGGAGAACCACCTGGGAGTAAGGTAAGCGGTGAGTCAAATAAAACTGCTTGGGGATTAAACTACGTGGCTGCAGACCTCATGTTAATATCCTACTCCTTAGGTTTGGTGGTAGATGTGTGTGGAATCAGGTGAGTGTTTTAAAAGCTAAAAGTTGGGCTCTTTCTTTTTTCTCCTTTCTTCTTTCCTCCCTCTCTCTGTTCCATTTTATTTCTTTCTTTCTTTCCTCCTTCCCTTCCTCCTATCTCTCTCCTTTCCTCTCTCCCTTCCTCCCTCTCACTCCTCTCTTTTCTTTCTTCCTGGTTTCCCTCTATTCCCTCTTACCTTCCTTCTCTTCCACTCTCTTTTTCTCTCCTTTTTCCTTTCTTCCTCCTTCCCCTTTCTTCTTCCTTTTCCTCATTCCTTCACTCATTCCCTATCTTCATATATTGATTTTCTTGCTCTTTATAAGGAGGGGGGGAATTATGAGAGTTAATAATAGTATTAAGCACAATGAGAGACAAAAGAAGTAGTAGTAGTAGTAGTAGTAGTAGTAGTAGTAGTAGTAGTAGTAGTAGTACTAGTAGCAGCAGCAGCAATGATAATAAACAGAAACAGTAACTATCCTTCAAAAACTTGTAACATAGTTGAGGGTGGGGGCAAAGGAGGAGTTGTTTGGAGTGGGGAAGGGTGTGGATGTGAAAAACAACTAGAAAACAAGAAAATAAACTATTTCCCTGGACCCTCTTCTCATTGATACTGTCTCCTCTCTAGGATTTCCTTACAATACTCTATCATGGTTCTTCTCCCTATCTGACTTCTTCATTTATAGGATCTCTAAGTCATAATCACTAACTGTGGATATTCTACAGGGCTCTGTTCTGGTCTTTCTCCTTTCCTCCCTCTGTACAATTTCACTTCATGATTTCATCAGTTTCCATGAATTAAATGATCATTTTTATGCAGATAATTCTCAAATCTACTTACTAAGCCCTAACCTCTCTACTAATGTCTTATTTTCATATCTCCAAAAACCTAATGAACATGTCATCTTAAACTCACCACATCTAAAACTAAACTCATTATCATTTTCCTAAAACTCCCTTTCCTTCCAAAATTTCCCTATTACTGTGAAGGGCACCATTATTCTTTCAGCCACCCAGGTTTGAAAAAGAAGTGTCATCCTCACTCTCTAATATCCACTCTCTTGTCAAGACTTGCTGAATGTCTCTTGAATATACTGTCCTTCTCTCCTCTGCTATTGCCACCATTCTAGGGCACGCTTTATCTCAAGCCTGGACTATTGCAGTAGCATATTGATCACTCTCCCTGCTTCAGATCTATACCTATTTCAGTCCATCCTACTCAAGCTATCAAAGTAATCTTCCTAAAACACATATCTGACCTTATGATTTCCTAACCCTATCAGTGAACTCCCTATTACCTCCAGGATCAAATATAAAATCTTCTGCATGATATTCAAAGCCCTTCATAACCATACACACACACATACACACACACACACCTCTTTCAAGTCCTCTGACACCTTACGGACCTCCCCTCCATCCCATCTACATCACTTCAATCCAATGAAACTGACTTCCTTGCTTTTACTTGACCAAGACACTCCTCCCAACTTAGGGCAAGGACCAACCTATCAGTAGTGGTTCATTGCCCAGTTGATAACCAATGTAACAAAACATTAACAGATGACTTTTCAGGTTTCCTTATATTGTTCTTCAGCTTCTCCTAAGAGAAGCAAGAGACATACTGTTATTCCTCTTGAGTATTGACCTGGGTTCCAGGAGACTTTGGTTATAGTCTGACATTGACCCCTTATATGAGATAACTTCTGTATCTCAATTACTTTACCTTAAAAATAAGTATATAAAGTGGTGGATCAGTGGAATAAATTAGGTATACAAGACACAGTAGCCAATGACCATAGTAACCTAGTATTTGATAAAACCAAAGACCCAAGTTTTTGAAATAAGAACTCACCATTTGACAAAAACTGCTGGGAAAACTGGAAAAAAATAGGACACAAACTAGGTGTAGACCAATATCTCACACCGTACACCACGTTAAGGTAAAAATGGGTATATGATTTAGACATGAAGAGTGATACCATAAACAAGTCAGGAGAGCAAGTATCTATGAGGAGGGGAAGAACTCATGACCAAATAAGAGATGGAGAGTGTCATGAAATATAAAATAGATAATTTTGATTACATTAAATTCAAAAGCTTTTCTACAAACAAAACCAATGCAACCAAGATTAGAAGGAAACCAGAAAGCTAGAAAACAATCTTTACAGCAAGTGACTCTGATATAGGCCTCATTTCTCAAATATATAGAGGACTCAGTCAAATTTATAAATAAACAAGAAAACAAGCCATTCCTCAGTTGATAAATGATCAAAGGATATAAGCAGACAGTTTTCAGATGAAATCTAAGCTATCTATAGGCATATGAAGAACTGCTCTAAATCATTTGATTAGTGAAATGCAAATTAAAACAACTCTGAGGTACCATCTCATACCTGGCAGATTAGCTAAAATGACAAAAAAGGAAAAATGATAAATGTTGGAGAGGATGTGGGAGAATTGGAACACAGATGCATTTTGATGGAGTTGTGAACTTATCCAACTATTCTGGAGAGCAATTTGGAACTATGCCCAAAGGACAACCAACCTAAGCATACCCTTTTATTCAACAATACCACTGCTAGGTCTATATCCCAAAAAGGTCATTAAAAAGGGGGGAAAGGACATACATATGCAAATGGAAATACAATAAGAAATGATGAACAGAAAGATTTCAGAAAAAGTTGGAAAGACTGTTGCAAACTGTTGTGAAATGAAAAGAGAAGAACCAGGAAAACATTGTACACAGTATCAACAACATTGTGTGCTGATCAACTATGAATGACTCAGCTCTTCTCAGCAACGCAAAGATCTAAGACAAGTACAAAGATCTCACGAAGGAAAATGCTATCCATATCCAGATAAAGAACTGATGGATGCTGAATGTAGATGGAAGCATATGTTCTTCACTTTATCCTTTTTTGTGTTTTTTATCCCTTTGATCTGTTTCTAATTTGACAAGTATGACTAATACGAAAGTATGTTTTACATGATAGTACATGTATAACTTATACCAAATTGCCTGCCATTTTCAGAAGAGGGGAGGGGAAGGGAAGGAGGGAGGGAGAAAAAATCGGAACTCAAAATCTTGTAAAAATGAATGCTAAAAATTTTCTTGACATGTAATTGGGAAGAAAAAGAAAATACTATTTTTTAAAAACTGTCCTAAAAATAAAATAAAGTAAGTGCATGTGTGTGGAGGAGAAAAAGGTGAACTCAGTCTCTCAACTGCTTTCTCAATGATCTCTATGAGCCCATGATTTCTGTGACTTTTTTCCTCAGAGTCAGTTCTCATACCTTCAATAATTTCTACAACATCAGTAATTGCTGGCACTTAACAAACCCATTGTTAAATCCAGGTAATTTCAGAAGGATTTACTGCAACTCAAAAAGTCATTTTTGAAGGGAAACGACATATACTCAATATTGACAGTGCATGTGGCCTGCTGTTTATATATCCAGGCATATAAATTAGATACTAGCGCAGAAGGACATAGAGGGTCTCTTGTTATAAGGAGGATATCTCCCAAACAAAAAGGAGGATTTATAAAGAGCTATAAAACCTAAGAGATGAATTTAAAGCCAAAAGGCTGTCAAGTGTTTTGGGGTAAGTTCCTATCTTCCTGAGGCCTCAGGGAATCAAAATATCAAAGTCAACTATTAATGATTTTTCTTGCTATATATCACATTTTCCTTCCTTCCTTCATTTAACAAAAGTTTATTGAGGTCAAGCCTAGAGTCATAATTAACAATTCTAGGTACTAGGGCAAATAATAATTAGCATGTACATAGTGTTCTATGGTTTGCAAAGTCTTTTACATATGTTATCTCATTTATTCCTCAACAAAAACCTTGTGAGGTAGATATCATTATCATTACCTTTATTATCCCTATTTTAAAGGTGAAAAAACTGGGGCAGCAAAAGTTTAAATGACACAATCAGTAAGTTTCTGAGGTGGATTTGAACTCATGTTTCTGATTACTTAGTCATTCCCCTCAATAACGCAAAATAGGCCTAACTGATATAAGAGACCTCAGGATATAAGGCCTGGTTGAGAGAAAGACCCAAAAATATTCCCTGTGGTTGGGAGACAGAGACACCAAGACATGAGGATTCTACTGTTAGAGAAGACATCTCTGATGGAAGGGACAGACAACAGGACAATGCTGGGGAGGAGCTCACCTGGAGTGTAGACATCTGTTAGGGGGAAATCTGATAGTTTACTATTTTAATTTATCACTCTTGATTACTAGATACTAAACTTAGTTCTTTCTACCTCCAAAAGAAATACAAACCTTTTTATCATTCTCTTGGTTGTCCCACCCTCTTTATAAGCCTCTTTATTGGCTACTGGGAGGATCTCTAGAGATTAATAGCACAGAGACTGCCCTCAAGAATCTGTATAATGTGAAAGAGAATACAGATATACATACAGTTAAGGAGAACTCAAAGAAGAATATGATAAATGACATACTCATGAGGGTTGGAAGGAAAGGGCAGGCAGGGAAGAAGGGAGGGGAGAGAGAAGCTGTGAGAGAATGTATATAGAAAAGAGAATAAATGGAGGGAGGGGAAAAATTGAACACCTGAAGAAGGAAAGAGAGACGTGGGAAGAACAGAGAAAGGACAAAAAGTGAAAGAAAGGAATTAGGTGAAAGATAGAGGACCTAAGAGAGAGGCACAGACAGACAGAGTACAGTATTTCTGCCAAGTGATCATCCATTCTCTCAATGATTACTTCTAATAAAACTTGGTTGTCACAAACCAGTCCATTCCATTTTATCATATCTAATGATAGAGGAGAAACTTGCTTGCTCGTAGGTGCTCCACCTCTTGGCCCTAGTAAAAGGCAAAGCTAGAGTTCAGGTTCATGGGTTCTAACCATGAATTGAGTGATTTTTTTTCCACTACACTAAGGGGCTCAAATTTGCTGATCAATTAAAATAGGGCAGTTTTAGCAGAAAAAGAGGAGGCGAGAAACAGCAGTAACAGAAGGCAGCATGGGCAGGTACTTCGAATCATGGGATCATAGACAGAGAGTTGGAAGGGACATCACAGGGCCAACTTGCTCAATGCCCTCATTTTATATATAAGTAAATTATGGCTCAACAAGTTGAGGTCATTCTACCAAAAGTTAAATAGCCAATAAGAGGCAGAGCAGATATTCAAACCAAGGTCCTTTGGCCACCCAATGATATATTTTCTACTATACCAGTATACCTCTGTGTTCTAACTCTATATTAAATATCTGGATAACCTTGGTTAAGTCCCTTCAATTCATTGCTTCACTTTTCTCATCTGTAAAATGACAGGATAGAACTAGACAGCCTCTATAGGCTCTCCAGGCCATACAATTATATGATTCAAACAAAGGTGAAAGGGCTAAGGTAATAGGGTACCTAGTGGGGAGAGGGGTTCCATAAGAGAGGATGATATATGCCCATATTTGGAGGTGTGTTGCTTTTAAAATGCTGGCATGTTTGAGGCTTTGGACAAAAGTGGCAAGGAAAGCCTTGATCACATTTCTCAAACTGTATTCCTTGCATTTCCAGCTCCCAAACCCACAATCTGTTGCCTTTGGATTGAAGATTTAAAAATAGCTTTCCAAACTTTTAGTACTCTGGCACAGTTTGAGTTTTATTTAAGCCATATGCAAATGTTTTTACACATCTTTTTTTTTCTCCCTGTGGTTTAAAAAAAGAACAAAACTTCTTTATTGCTGAATCATTTCCATCTTTTAATTTGGCATTTATCATGAATAAGGATTTCAGGTTTAAATAGGGCCTGTTATCCAGAATGCAGCCCAGGCAATGTCCAGATTGGAGAGAGAACTCCTAAAACCTACATGCTGATCGGATGTTACTGTGATCTGCAGCATGGGAGAGGACCAAGACTTTAACATTTGAGGCCAATCAGTGAAACCTGTAAGAAGATCACTCCTTATGGATTTTAAAACAGTCATTCCTTGGTAGACTCATTCATTCATTAAACAAAACCTTATTATACTCAACTATGAGCAAGGTATCATGCTAAAAATGTAGAGGAAGGGCCACACACTATTTGCAAATGACTTACAAATTTGCAAATGTCTGTGTATGGTCACATAATCTAGTTTGCAGGTTAGTTAGGTTCTTAATATTAGTTTCTCAGGCTGCCTGTGAGCAATTCCAAGATGGTTAGCAGTTACCAAGGAGTAGGATCAACCTTATTCATGGGTAGAATGGATGCTAATTCATTCTAGCTCTAAATTATATTATTTTATGATGCCATACATTATGTAAAAGGGTAAGAAGTGGACACTCTTGACCCCAAATACTATATACAGTATCATTCCTTTAGCCATGGCAAATCTCTGCTCGGAAACCCTTATGGAACCTCACTGTCTACCAAGTTAATGAATTCTTGACCCTGACATTCAAGGTCCTCTACAATATAGCCCAACCACACATGTTCTATTCCCTTTCACTTCAAGTTTTAAAAAATTACTCACCATCTCTAGTTTCCTCTTAACCTTTCCTTCAGGTACTTTTGTTCAAGCACTCTTCCATACCTGGAATGGACTTTCTCAAGACAATTCTGCCTGTGAAAATCTTTCTCTTCCTTCAAGAAAAGGGGCTAATTAGCTACCACCTGCTACCTCCCTGAAGTCTTCCTTGTGTTTCCCCACCACCACATCCTAAAAGCTAAAAGTCATCTCTTCCTCCACAAATCAATTGCAGTGCTTTGCCTAGTCTTATACTTTGCATGAATGCTTTCTTCCTGTTAAAGAAATGTTAGTACCAATCTTGGTAACATCTTCCAATTAGGTTGTAAACTCATGGAGAGCAATGTCCATCTATGTTTTCCCAGGTCATAATATATGGTGTCTCCCACTTAGCAAATGTTTGATGAATTCCATTGACTTAAAACTGAATAATGAAGGACATTTTTGGCCTACAGTGAGTGACCCCAGAACATCTGCTTATGCATGGATGGGCTGTAACTTACAGCACAGAAAGGGAGTGAAATTTTGGAAATAGTATAGGATTTTGAAATATTAGTTCTGGTATGAAACCCTAGTCCAACTATTTGTTATTCATATGACCTCAAACAAGTGATATTGTTTCTGGATCTCAATTTATTCATTTGTAAAATGATATAATTTAGGTTCTTATCCATCCCTAAACCTATGACCCTATGATCGGTGGAAGAAATAGTCATAGAAAGGAAATCACATAATTTTTTGAGGTATAAAAACAAGCAGACATTGTTGAAAACCTACTGGTAGCATTGCAAGTTGATAAGGGAATGGTGAAGGACGGATATAGTTAGTCTACCAAGTTATGATGGTTTTTACAAATGAGGATAGAAAATGTTTCTCAACCTAGAGCTCTGACTATATTACACCCTAAGTAATAATATTTTTCAGGCAATTGCAGTAGACCTCTAACAATGATAAATTAATTGTTATAAATATTTAATTCCAGCCATTTTCTCTACCAAAGATAACAGATCAGGTTACTTAAAGTCCAAAAAATTGAAGTATAGTTAGTGTGTATTGGAGTTAGGAACAAGGCAGTGGTGTGTTACTTTGGACTGGAGGGGGAAGACAATATGCAACATAATTTAAAGAGTCTGAATTCAATACAATAAATATTCTTCAACTACCAGCTATTTGTAAGGCCCTAATATGAGCATTTCAGAAGACATATATATAAATAACACATGGCCCAGATCTCTGTAGTCAGGAAGTTTATGGTCTAGTACCAGAGATAAAACATAGACAGTGATCAGTAGAAAACAAAGCATTACATGCCTAGAAAAGACCCAAAGTGCTGCAGTCTATGAAAAGAATTATGCTCTACCAACAGTAAGAATTACTTTGTTGTCAGTCATTTCAGTCATATCTAACTTGAGGACCCCATTTGAAGTTTTTTTGACAAAGATACTGTAGAGGTTTGCCATTTCCTTCTCCAGCTAATTTCACAGATGAGGAAACTAAGGCAAACGGTTAAGTGGCTTGACCAGATCACACAGCTAGTAAGCCTCTGAAGCCAGATTTGAGTTCACAAAGATGAGTTTTCTTGACTCCATGAAAGGTCCTCTACTCACTGCACTACCTAGCTGCCCTTCCCTGGCATATATTAAGTGACTAATGTTTTTTCTATTCATCTATCCATTCATCTTTATTTTTCTGGGCAGCTAAGCGGTATTGTAGATAGGGCACTAGGCCTGGAATCAGGAAGATCTGGGTTCAAAAACAACAACCAATCTATTTTTCTGTGTGTCTGTATGCCTTTTTATCTTACATCTGTATATGTAAGCAATGGGTAAATGAACAAATATTCATTGAGTGCCTCTTCTGAGCAATGCCCAATGGCAACACACTATTGACAGATGAAAGTTCATGTCTATTATTAGGTTTGGATTGGGAAGTCTTGAGTTGTAGCCTTAACTTTGTCACTTATTATCTGGGTGACCTTAGGCAAGTCACCTCAACCCAGTTTTCTCATCTATAAAATGTGGATACTACGACTTGCATGTTCCTTCTCACAGAGTTGACATGATCACAAATTTCAACCGCTACTTTTATCATAATATTCTCATTCCCGTGTATTAGACTTGATTATTCAAGTCATCTACAAGGTCTATGGTTTATTCATCTTTTTTATATCCTTTTAGAAAAATTTCTTTTACATCCTTCAGCACATCCCTAACTCAGAGCTATTGAAAACTGGTGTTTAATAATGAATATGTATTTGGAATTTTAAAATACGCTTTAAAAGTAAAAGGTATGTGTGTACATGTACATATATATGTACATATATATGGAAGGGGGCACTAAATGGAAAGCAAGTTCAATAACCAATGTGACATGGAAATCAAGAAAGTGAATGAAGTCATCGAAGTTACAGTAAGAAATATAACTAGCATTCAGAAATAGGGAGTTATTAGTCTGATAGGAATCTGCCTTGGCCAGATCATAGCTGAAGGATTCTGTTCAGTCCTAGGTGGCACAGTGTGAAGACATTGCTAAGCTGGAGAGTATCCAATGGAAGTCCTTGAAGAAACTGGTTATATTTAGTCTGCAGAAGAGAAAACTAATTGTTCTTCACCTCAGCAGGTAGAACTAAGGGAACATAAAATAAGGAAAAACTTCCTGAAATTTATAGCTACTCAAAAGTAGAATTAGATGACTCAGGAAATAATGGTTTCTTCCTCACTAATAGTCTTCAAATGAAGGTTGAATACATTTTGAGGATGTCATACAGAGGATTGTCCCCCAGGACTAGGATGGGTTCAATGGCTTCTGAAACCTCCTTTAATTCTGAGATCCTGTGATAATTTAACCATGTAGAAAGTCAGTGAAACTGCCCCTTTAATGAGAATTCCTTCCTTAGGTCCAATATAATAAAGGTTTGTTGATTCCAGGACATGGCATCACCAAAAGAATACTGATATTAAAAGGGCATTGTTTCATTTTAGGGAGCACCTTGGAATCATTTCTCAAATACAATCTAGTCCACTCTTTCTTCTATTTCTTCTATTTTGTTTATATATCTCCTATTCTTTCTTATATTGTTCCATTTTCTAAGTAAGAGGTGGAAAAATAGAATTGCACTTTCAAACCCAAGCAGAAGTTACCAAGTTATGTCAAGAGAGGTATAGGTTAAGCCTTACCTACTGGGCTAATCATGTCCCAAAGACATTTTCATCACCTTTCAAGGAAAAATTTAACTTGGAGAAATAGATGAGGATGTTGTTCCTGTCACAGTTTTCATGAGACTATTGTCTCCTACCTTTCTGATCAATTCTCAGTCTCATTTAGGAGATTCTTCAGTATTTTAAGATCTGTTGCAATCAACACAATGCCATCCATTAATAGGAATATTTGGAGAATCTCAACATCTATAGAAATTTCCTCTTCCATCTGAATATTTCCCTGGACATTCTCCATGACAATGGCAAAATCTTTGATGAGCATATGTCTTCTTGTTTTATGCCTCATAACATTCGTAGGATCCTCAAAATTGTATCTATTGCTTAATGCATTAGGGAACCATGTGTCATCTTAACATATGGAGGAAACACATGGAGGAAAGCTTTAAGGCTTACCCTTAATCAAATTTTAAAAAATAACCAGCAAGCAATAAGGAAAATGGAATCTTGTATTCATTGCACCTTTCAGTCAACTAGATAATGGCATTTTAAAGCTCTTCACAAGTTGGCTCCAATATAGCTTTGCAGACTTATAAATTGCTGGCTTTTATGAACTCTATGGTCCAACCAAAGTGGACTGGTGGCTCTTTCCCATAGAAGACATCCCACCTCTCATCTCCACCCCTTGGCAAAGATTGTCTCCCTCATGCCTAGAGTACATTTCCTCCTCATTTCTACCTCTAAGAATCCCTAGTTTCCTTCAATGCTCGGCTTTAACTCACCTCCTACAAGAGGCATTTCCCAATCCTCCAGATATTACTGCTTCTACTCATTTCCTGAAGTGCTTTGTATTTATTTTATATATATTTTCATTTGTTCATGTTCTCTCCTCTTACAGAATGGAAACTCCTTGAGATAGGTGACTGTGTTTCATTTTCCCCCAGTGTCTATCAAACTACTGACATGTAGAACAGTTTAATAAATGCTTAATGATTGATTGACTGTGGAAGTGGCAGTTTACTTGTAATTTTCAACAATTACGTATGTCAATTGCTTCATACCAAAATTTCACATAGGAAAGTAGATATTTGAGTCTCTGGCTATTGATGCTTTTTAGGTTGTCCTTTTCTGTTGGAAACATCCTCAGATTGTTTTTTCCATTTACTCAGCATTTTCTCCTCTCTCATCTATTCTGAAAATCAGTTCCTCAGTGTCTTCTAATTGTATTGCCTCCAGCACTAACCTCTACTGTATCTCCTGGGCCTTATCTCAATGTCCTCCCCATCTTTGTCTTCTACTTCCTCATATAACAAAGAGCCATTTTCAATTCTTTCAGTTAGCTCTTGGTGATGATGGTAAGGGCTGTGTTAGAGTCCACTCTACAAATGAGAGGTAATTAATAAATGTTTGTTGAATTAAATAGAAGTCAAGGATGCTGCCAAGTCTTTTGAAGCTTTAGTATATCCCAACAGGGAATACAGTCATTAAACTATAGAACTAGAGAATTTTAGAGTGGGAATGGCAACAACCCTTTGGTTTTCTGTGTGAGGAATATATAAATGATAGATAAACAGATAGATAGATAGACAGACAGACAAGTAAGTATATAGATCTCTCCATATCTGCACATTTAGGTAATATGAAAACAGTCATTACAGATGATAGGGGATAAGACTGTGAATCTTTTAACTTAGAGAATGTTGAAAGTGTTATAGATAAGCATCTGTTTATAATGACTTGGACATTTTCATATTTCAAGGCAGAGTGAAGGCATTTTCTGGTCTGACTCATTTTCCATCAGCAGTTTTACTTGACTTGGACTCCAAAGATATGATGCCCTTGTGACAGGTGCCCCCACTGCATCCCTTTTCCAAAGCATGTTGTTTTCCTATGTAAGAGCACAAACTCCTTGAAAGCAGGAGCCATCTTTCTTTTTCTTATTGCACCCTCAATGCTTAGCACAGTACAGAGCACATATTAGACACCTAAAAATTTTGTTGAATTATCAAATTGCATTAAATCATTGTTTTAATCATTCCAAAGTCAAAGAAAAATAGAATCAGGATTGGAAGACATTTCAGTTATAATCAAGACCAACATCTCTTTGAGTAGGGATACCTTAGACAGTATGCCCAAGCGGTCATCTGGATGCTCATTGAAAACTTTCCATGGGAAATTTGCTACACTTCAAATTAGTCCCTTCCACATTTGGACAGATCTAAATGTGACGAAGCTTTTGTAAATATTGAGCCAAAATGTGCTTTTCTTTCATTTCTATCCTTTGGTTCTATTTCTCCTCCTGGAGCTTAATAGCCTATCAAATCCTTCTTCTCTATGGTAACCTTAAAATATTTTCAGAGAGAGACTATGTATGTCCCTTGACATCTTCTCTTCTCCAGGCTAAACACTCTCTCCCACATCCTCATTCTTTCACTGATCTTCATATAAATGGTCTCCATTTCTTTCAACATTTGGTTATCTCTCATCTAGACATACTTATTAATGCTCTTTGTAAACGTAGCACCCCAAACCAAAAAGAATAAATCAAATATGGTGGCCCTAGCAGACAAAAAAGAACACGTAAGTTATCATTTGCTATGTTCTGAACGCTATGCTTCTCATATTAAATGACTTTAAAAATCTTAAAATTCTATATGAATGCCTATTTATTAATGTGAGTAGTAGTAACACTATGTCCCTCCATGACTCTGAATTATAGATAGGCTTTAGTATATACCCGTCATTTGACAAGTGAGGAAACAAAATGTCATAGAGGGGAAGTTTCTCTGTTAAGGTCACACCGTAGCAGACCAAGAAAATCTCAGTCTCTTCACTACTGAGTTACTTTTCCAATATATTCTCATTCTCCTAGGAGCATGAAGATTACCTCTACCTAAATTGTAATTTACTCTGTGTAAAAGTCTATTGATCTGTTTATTGTCATTATAGAACATATACATTTGCTGACTTACAAGTCATACATCAAACTTAGGCTAAATCTAGGTAACTGACAAGGTCTCATTGTTGGGAAGTAAGGATAAAATATACCTTACCTAGAAGCTGGTGGTGCCATGGATAGATTATTGGGCTTGGAATCAGGAAGACTCATCTTCATGAATTCAAATCTACCTCAGACATTAGCTGCTTGACCCTGTTTGCTTCAATTGCTCATTTGTAAAATGAGCTGGAGAAGGAAATGGCAAGCTACTCAAGTACTTTTTGCCAATTATCGAGCATGTATTAAGTATCTACTCTGTGCTAAAAAAAAATTATGCTAAGCATTAAGAGTACAGAAAAAGGCAAATACAATCCTGAGTCCTCAAGGAGCTCTCATTTTTGGGGGGGAGATCATGGGGAAGGCAATCTCAGAGAGAAGACATTAACATTGAGGGGAACTGTGCAGAGCATCTTGGAGAAGGAGGTATTTTAGCTGAGACTTGAAAGCTCAGTCAGATATCAGAAAGTGTACAAGATATAAGATTATTAAGACATGGTCCCTTTTCTCCAAGAGCATTTAACCAAAGTGGGAAATAACATACAAACAAGACCATCAATAAATGTATCAGTGCTCTTTCTAGTGTGGCTTCTTCTTTAAATGATGAAAGTCACAAGGCATCAGTTCCATTTCATCCTGCATGACCAGAAAAGGAGGTGTATTCATCTTGTGACAAAAATGAAGGTTAACCAATGGACACTCTATGTGTTCTATTGGTAAATATCCAATGTCAAAACAACTAGGAAAAAGCTCCTTGCCATGCTTCACCTTCACCCCAAACATCTTACCAACTTCCCTGACTCAGCCAACACTCCTTTACAATTCTGGAATCAAATTCAAATCAATACCAGCATTGATACTGGAAAGGGCATGTCAATCTACTCCCCTGTGGTTCCCTTCTATATCTATAACTTTACAAACAAAAATAGTCCTCCTTAGCTACCACACCCTATATCTACTCTCCATTAGTTCCTTGAGGGCAGGGATAGCTGCTACTTTCAAATTTGTATCCTTAGCATCTAGCAAAATTTCTGGCGTAATACTTGTTTTTCATTCATTCATTCAAGTTGAGTGGACCCCTTGTGCAGGACTCATGTGAGAGAGCATGGATGTACTGTGATCCATATTAATCTATGTGATATAATACAATAATAGCAGTTTTCATTTGTAGAGTATTTTTAAAGTTAACAAAACGCTTAAAATGCGTAATCTTCAATTGTCACTACAACCTTATCAGCCCTATCATTTCCATGGTACAGATGAGAAAACAGAGGCTCAGAGAGGTCAGATGACTTGCCTATAGTTGCACAGCTAGTAATCATGGAAGGATGGGTTTAAACACTGGTTTTTCCTGACATCAAGTTCAACATACTTTTTGCTATGACATTCTGCCTGGTAAAACCATAGGAACTCCAAAAAGGGAGAACAGACATCAGTGAATGATCATGGAAAGATTTCCTGGAGAAAGTAAAACTAGTACTTAGTCTTGCATAATAAGGATGCACGAAACTGGAAAGAAAATAGTCAATTTCTCTCTCTCTAGGGTGACTGCAATTAATACCTGGATCCATTGATATGTTTGTCTGTCTGTCTCCCTCTCATTTCACTCATTCACTTAACAAGACCCTTAATGGGACTATGAAAAGTATGTCGTTAGATGAGATGAAGTATTTTGCTTCATTAATCTAGCTTAAATGTTATTAGATGAGGTGATACAGTAGACGGAATATTAGACCTACAGTCAGGAGGAAATGAATTCAAATTCTTCCTTAGACACTTGCTAGCTGTGTGACCTTGGACAAATCATTTAACCTCTTTCTATCTCACTTTCCTCATCTGCAAAATGATGATAATAACAGTATTATGAGTATAAAATGGGAGTATTTTATAAAACATTTTATAAACCTTAACATGCTGTATAAAGGGTAGGCATTATTAATAACAATAATAACAGTTCACTCATATAACTTTTTTCATATATATTCTTTCCTTTGAGCTTCAGAACAGGTGTAAGGTAAATATTCTTATACCAATTTTACAAATAAGGAAAATCAGTCTTAGAGATTTTAGCACAGAACCTGGCACATAGGAGGGTTTAATAAGTGTTACTGAATTGAATTAAATGATTTCTTCAGATTCACCGTAACTCTGGAACAGAACCAAGCTTTGAACTCAGGCCTCCAGAGTCCTAAGAGCAGATCTCTTTCTATTGCCTCATCCTGATTCCCTGTTTTCCCTGTATCTGTAAGCCTATGTATTGCTGTGACTGTCCTTTTCTGATCCTTTTTCCTTCTCTCATCAAAAACTATAGAGACAAAAAAAAGGGTTTATGATCTCAAAGGGTTGCATCATTGCGAAGAGTTCTTCTCACTGGCATATTTGCCTTTCCTATTTCCAACATGCCAGTATTACTCTTTTTTAAAAATTTTCATCAACCACAAGTAACACAAGTCGCTAGCCTAATTTATTTCATGTGAAGAGCAGTAATTCTAAACACTAAACCTGGGAGGTTTGGTGTTGTGTGTGTTATATTTCTAAAATATAAAATATTTTCTATTTCCAAAATATAGATAGGTATTAGGGCTAATCCAAGTTGATTAAAGTTCAAAAACCATTTCAAGTTTTCTGAAAGTCATCAGTACAGTACCACAATTAGCACTGTTAGGATTATACATTCTAAAGTTTCTTACATAGGTTTTCCATTTTTTTACTCATTACTTATGGTAAAAAATAAAGCTGGCTATCGAAACATAAGGGTAATTAATCATAGAGTCATAGAATTTCAGTTAGACTCCTGCATTTTCCAGATACTGAAAATGTGAGAGGTAACTTTTCCACAGTCACAGAAGTCTTTAGAGGCAGAGCTGGGAATAAAATGGGTGATCGGTCAGAAAGGTAAAATGGTTAAAAGAGAGGCAGATAGTTTGAGAAAGAACTGGAAAATATTTATGACCTGTGGATACTGCTTTTTATGTCCTCATTGCTAAGTTGTTTAGTTAAATTTTGGGCAGGAAAACAAATTTGAGTGGCTAACTTAAAAAATGTATGAAACATATTGTTCAACCTTGTTTTTAAAGTTTAGAAAACTAAGGCTGAGCCAGCTTAAGGATAGTATACAAGAAGCTAAAAGGTTAACTTAGAGAAAGAGTCAAAACTAGACTCCAGATGTCTCATCACTCAGAACACTAGATTTTGGAAGGCCATATTCTCCAAATCTATCATCTTACAAATCAGGAAACTGAGGCTTGGTGAAGTAAAATAGCTTGCCCAGGATCACATAGGCAATGAGTGGACTTAGATTCAAATCTACATCTTGTGATTTAAAGTCTAGCATTCTCTCCATGGTACCACATTGCTTTCCCTTTCTACTATACCATACTGACTTAAAATCACTTCCTCCAAGGTCAATAGCACAGGTCAAGAGCAAAGCCAGGAATACAAAGCTTCACATGGCTACCTGATTCCCAGTCACTGGTTTTTAGTAACTAACCACAATTACTGTCTTCAGCCTAAAATAAGTAACCTTTAATTGCTTGCTTTTGACTAAATTCGTTCTACTTTGTGTTAGAAACCAGAGATCAGTTTGAAAGCTGTTGTAGCAGATGGGGAAATCCAATGCCTTAAAACCATGTCTACCAGCTCAGAAGAGAAAGGGGAAAAGGGTGACATTAATTGGATCTTTTCATTACTTCTCCATCCCCACCAAGAATTGGAGGGGAAGTGTGAAAATTCAGGTCTAGTAGCCAACTTGGAAATTTACACTCCCTCTCTAAAAAAAGAAATCCAGTATCATTACCTTAGCAAAAGAAGCTCATCAACAAAAGTTCAAGTTAGCCACCAGAACAGATGGGCCCCCAAATTTTGTTGAAACTTTTGTATGCTTTGGAGACATTCCTTGTTTGCCAAAGTGCTTGGAGGGTAGAACATGCATACCTGAGCAAAGAAAGGCAAGAGCTGAATTATATTTTTATTTTTTTTAATGTATTCAGTAGATGAGTTGGAAAGCAAGCTAACTCCTGGTTGTTATGCTTTTTTAAGTTCTTTTAAAAAACTGTTGTTTGATTATCAAACATTTTTAAACTCAGGCAAGCATCTCCCATTTCTCATTCTTTGGTTCTGAGGTGGTGATCCAAAAAGCTGTGCCCATTAGTTATGATAGGAAACACAGATCTGGCAGTTCTATAACAATTTTGACCAAAGTAGCCAGGTGACAGGGGCCATCCTTGTCACAAAGTGATTTTAGAAGCTGGCATCATCCAGCAACCTGATGAGGTTTTTGACAAAGCTACTTTTTGGAAAGACATGAACAGCAAAAGTAGAAACATGGGTTTGTGGCTTACAGAGTCACATCAGGAAAACTTGACATCAGAAAGACTTTGGTTCAAGACCTTTCTCTGGCACCAGCTCTAGGATTTGTTTTTTTTGTTCAGTTGTGTCCCACTCTCTGTGACCCCATTTGGGTATTTCTTGGCAAAGATACTGGAGGGGTTTGCCATTTCCTTCTCCAGCTTATTTTACCTAGGAGGAAACTGAGACAAGCAGGGTTAAGTGACCTACTCAGCATCACACAACTAGTAAGTATCTCAGATCAGATTTGAACTCAAGAAGATAAGTGCTCCTGACTCCAAGTCTAGCACACTATCCCTTGTGACACCTAGCTGTCCCAACTCTGGGACTACCATCCAGTCATTTAGTCTCTCACTGACCCCAGGAGACAGCTGCTGAACTATTGCAGAGCTGAATTGTTAGGGACAGTTTTCACACTGGTAGTTCTCTACACTGATGAAATCATAGATATGGGCAAAAAACAAATGCATGTTTTTAAAAATGGAGCCAATAGAGATATATTCCATAAATAGGTCTCTCCTTCCCCTAACTTAAAGGAGAAGGAAGAGTTCTATAGTATGAAATAAGTTTCCAATAGATAAGGATGAAATAAGCAAAACTGTATGAAAAAATGCAATATCGTCTAGTAGAGATAGAATGAAAGTCCTGATTTCGATTCTGTCAGTAATATATTTGGGCAAAGCACTGTACCTCAAAGAAAGGACTAAAATCCTTTCCAATTCTGCCATTCCATGAATCTGTATTCTAACTATCCATGTTTATGTTCTAATTTCTCTTCGAGTTCTAATATTCTACATTCTAAGTTTCCTTTTAATTTCCACATTTCATGTTCTATGCTCTACCATTCTATTGGAATAGGTGATCTCCTAAGGTCATCTTCTAATGTCCCAACTCTGAGATTCCATGATTCTGTTGTAGACACTCTTTGAGTTCAACCATTCCTAGGACTAGATAAAAACCTGTATATTTCCATCTCCATCTCAGCATTATGACTTCGTGTGTTAATCCCTCCCACATTGTACACCAATGGCCTTTAAGGCCCAAGAATAAAAAGGCCAACAAAAAGAATGATCATAAAAGGTGTTGTTCTTAGTCTTGGTTCTTAGTCAAGAGCAAAGAGAACACCTTTTTTAATCTTGTTTTGAAAATGCTAATGTTTCTCACATTATAAATTAGTAACATGCTGCATTCCTTGCACAAAACCCACTCCTGTTTCAGCATCTGCAAGACTAGTTTTTCATTCTTTCCTAACACAATTCTTGTGTTTTATTCAATGAGAATCACAATAGCTCACCATGTATGTTACTAAGCACTTTCCTCATCATAATTCTATGAAATTAATATTACAAGTATCATCATCCCCATTGTACAAAAGAAGAAACTGAGGCTCTGTGAGGTAAAGTGATTTGCCCAGTCAAACATCAATAGACATGGTGGCCAAGACTCAAACTCAAGAGTGTAACTAAGAATTTGCCTTCATTGTACTGCCATTTTACTTCAATTAACACCTAAAAACTGACTGGCAAGATTAACAAAATTACAATGTCCTTGAACCTACTAATTCAATTTAAATCAATCAACATTGCATAGAAGTCAGAGGGACCTCAGAAGTCATCTAACTCCATCAGTATCTTTGCAGAGATCTCCTGTACAACATTCCCAATAAATGGTCATCCAACCTTTCTTTGGAAATGTCCAGTGAGGAAAATATATGTTCCAAGGCAGTAGCATTCTACTTCTGGACAGTTCTGTTCCAAAGTTTTTCTTCTCATCATTCTCCTTGCCACTTCCACCCATTGTTCTGGGACTAAGAAGAAGTCTACTCTTCTACTTCAAGTAATAAAGGCAGCAATGAGGCACCCTAACCACCCTCCTCTTGCCCCAACAAAGTCTTTTTTTCTCTGGCTAAATATTCTGAGTAACTTTAAATAATCCTTACATTTCTGCACCACTTATATTCAAGTTTTTTTTACTAAATGTTGGAGATACTTAAGTGAAAAATTATCCTTCCCATCAAAGAGGTTATAATCCAGTGGGGGAGGGAGAGTTTCAACATCTATACAAGTCTAAGTATGACAGAATAAAAGCATTTGGAAGATGTAGACAGAGTGCTAAAAAGAAATTTGAGAAGCAAGAGAGATTTGATCACTTGAAATCTCATCACATTGATATTTAATTCAGACTTGGATATTTAATGCCTTCTGAACTGCCTCAACCTCCTCTCCCTTCTGCTTAGAGGGTGGAGCACTCACTCCTCCTCAAGCCTTCCTTAATTTATAGCAGACTAGATTTGGTTCTTCCAGCCCTCTCTCCACTTCACATCTGCAACTTTGCTGGCTTTGACCTCCAGGGAACAAGATGCTCTCATACCAGATGTCCTCTGTTCCCCTCCCCACCCAATACCCTTCCAACTTCTTTTTTGTGTATTGTCTTCCATCAGTAGATTAGAAACTCCCTAATGGCAGGGATATATTTCTTGCTCTTATTTGCATCCCCAGCATTTAGCACAGGGCCAGGCACATTTTTGCTGTTCACTAATATCTGACCCTTCATGACTTTGTATGGGGTTTTCTTGGCAAAGATACTGAAATGGTTTCCCACTTCCTTCTTAAGTGGATTAAGGCAAATAGGGGTTAACTGACTTGCCCAGCATCACACAGCTAATGAATGTCTGAGTGTCTGAGCTATGTGGCTCTATTGAGCCACATAACTGCCTCCACATATCATGTACCTACCACATAGAAGGTGCTTCATTAGTGTTTATTCAATTGAAAAGAGATCACTTTAAGTTAGGGGGATCAGGGAGATGTTTCTATAGGAAATATAGTTTCAAATATGACCTCAAGAGAAGGGAAGGGAATAGCCTAAAAAAGAGGATAGAGGGAAGGACAGCAAGATCTGGGATTAATTCACAATTCATTTTGTTTGAGACATAGAGTATTTGAAAGGTAGAATAATGGGAAATAAATCTGGATGTAAAGGTTAGATCCAGATTGTGGAGCAGAGTGAATGAAAGACTAAGGGATCTGATTTTCTTTCTTCGTTTCATGAGCCATGGAAAGTCTTTGAGCAGATTTGTCTGAGCCTTCCACATATTCACTAAAAAAAAAACGCACTTTGACATTACTGAAAACATGTACCTTTATCACAGAATCGCACAGCTGAAAGTGTCCTCGAAGTCACACAGGCCAACCTACCATCTGAAGTACAAATCTCTTTCAGAACATGCCAGACAATGGTCCATCAAGACAACTGTTCAGGGGCAGCTGGTGATGCATTGCACTGAGTCTGGAGTCAAGAAGTCCTGAGTTCAAATTCAGCCTTAGACATTTACTGTGTGACCATGTGCAAGTCACTTAATATCTCTCTGTCTCATTTTCCTCATCTGTAAAATTAGAGTAATGATCCCTGCCTTACAGGGCTATTGTGAGGACCAAATGAGATAATATTTGTTTAAAAAAAGTGCTTAATGCTGTACCTGGTACACAGTAAGTTCAGTATAAATGTTTATTTTCTTCTCCTAGACTGTAAGGGGCAGCTAAGTGGTGCAGTGGATAGAGCACCAGTGCAGGAGTCAGGAGGACCTGAGTTCAAATCTCCCCTCAGACACTTGACACTCACTAGCTGTGTGACCTTGGGCAAGTCACTTAACCCCTATTGCCTCATCCGGGGTCATCTCCAGTCATCCTGATGAATATCTGGTCACTGGATTCAGATGACTCTGGAGGAAAAGTGAGGCTGGTGACCTGCATAGCCCTCCCTCACTCAAAACAAAGTCAAGTGAAAGTCATGTCATTACTTTTCTGATGGCATGGTCTTCTTCAGCAACAAAGGATGAACACACACACACACACACACACACACACACACACACCTAGACTGTACTTACACCCCTCCAGTGATGGAGAAGTAACTAAATGATAAAGCAAAGTCAAATATTTTAACAAAAGTCACTCAATATTAGCAGTGGTATCACAATTTAGTATTGTGGAATGAGGCCACTTGGAGTCAGTAAGGCTATCTTAATTCTGACACTAGACAGCTGTTTGATCTTAGACTAGCACAGGATCTTAGAGTTGGAGAAGCCTTGACTTCGAGGTAATCCTTAGAAATATTTTGTGAGATTCAATAGGACCTCAGAGTTTTGTAGCATCTTTGAGTTTTATGGAAAGTTGACAGTTTGAGTAACATAATTTTATGGCTACTAGACTGGACAAGATGCTTTACTTTTCTGGGTATCAATACCTTCTTCTGTAAAAAAGGAATGGGTTAGAACAGTGGCCTCAAACTCAAAAAGAAATAGGGACCACTAGATTATACACAAAGATCCCTGTGGGCTACATATTAACTTAGTTTCCAGAATGTGATATTATCTATGTTTTATTGTTTTTTTATTTATTTTGTTACAAATTTCCCAGTTACATTATAATCTAGTTCAGGACATATTTGGGAGCATCGTGGGCCACATGCAGCCCTTGGGTCAGCTACTTGTCACCTCTGGTCTAGATGCCTTTCAAGATGGCTTCCAACCTAACGTTTTGTGACTCTATGACCCTGTGATTCACCTCAACCTCTACTTGACCAAAAATCTGCTCTATAGCATTGCCAAAAAGTGGATGGTCCAACCCCTATCTGAATACCTCCAACGTTATATTGTCATTTAGCTGCTTCAAGCAGATGTTACTTAAAAAATCAACTCATTTCAAATGAAAATTTACACAAAATTAAGAGCAAAATGAGCAGAACCAAGAGAATATTGTGTATAGAGTAACAGCACAATCATTTTAACAACAACTTTGAGCGAATGAGTCATTTTGACTATTATAAATACACAACTAAAAATAAAAGATATATGAAGACACTATATCTGCACCTAGAGAAAACAGATAGATACATAGAATAATTTTACATATTTATATATACACACACATATATATGTGTGTATGTGTGTATGTATATATATATATATATGTGTGTGTGTGTATCTCTCTCATGCACACACACACACACATACACCCCTATTTTATCTAAGGGTAGCCATCTCTAGGGCTGGACAGGGCAGGAGAGAAGAAAAAAAGGAAAAAAATGTACATGATTATTTTATCATATATTTAAAGTTGTACATAATAGATTTGGAGTTTCATATTTAATCATCTTTTTATTATACTATTATAGAAATACTTGTTTTATTCTACCAATTAAAAATAAAATAAATTTTTTATTTGATTGATCAGTGAGCATAGATTAAGTGTTTATTATGTATCAGACACTGTGCTAATCAACGGGGATACAAAGAAAGGGAAAACCTCATCAATTATTACATTTTTTTGGGTTGAGACAACCTGTATACAAGAAACTATATGCATGATTCATATAGAATGGATAGAAAGTGATTTTAGAAAGAAAGACAAAAGCATCTGGAACAATTGGAAATGCTCTCCTGCAAAGGTGGTATTTAAATTGAAGGAACCAGGGATTTTAATAGGTGGAGGTGAGGAGAGAAGGCATGAGAGGCTACCCAGTGCGAAAGACAGGATATGGAGGGTCAATTGTGTGGAAAAGTAAAAAGGCCAATCTGGTCAGAGAATAGAAAGTGTAAATGGCAATATTATATGCAAAGACTGGAAAAATGGGAAGGGGCCAGGTTGTAAAGAATTTTCAAATGTTCAAAATAGGACTTTATATTTGATCCTGGTGTTAAAGGGGAGCTACTAGAGTTTATTGAGTTGGGGGCAGGAAGTTGTCAGACCATTCTTTAGGAAAATCATTTTGGCAACTATGTGGAAGGAGAATTGCAGTAGGAAAAGATTTGAAGCAGGAAGAGCAATTTGAAAGTTATGGCAGTGGTCTGGGTGAAAGTAGGGGCTATGTGAGCAGAAAGAATACATCATTGGTAAGAAAAGTTATGGAGGAAGAAATGACAAAATCTGACTGTGTAAGGTGAGAGTGGGTTTCTTCAAATGTTAGAGTAGGACAATATCACAATACTGCTCTGTGTGCTTTACAGAGTTATGAGCAGAGTTCTGGGTAGAGTAGACCTTAAATATTAGTTATTATTCTCTTAAGTTTATTCAAATTCTTCCCATCAACACAGGCGGATGGCATTGGTTGCATAAAATCCATTCTCCTCTTTAGCTAGGGGACAGAGAACTGTAGGAGCCCCTAGGACATCTGTGATCTGCAGTGCTTGACTTCAAGGTACAGAAGATATCTAGACAGGAAAGATCTGCAGATTATTGACCTCAATAAGACAGCATCATAATAACATCTTGCATTGATAAGCTTATTTAAGATTTACAAAGCACTTTACAAACATTGTTTCATTTGATCCTCATAACAACCCATTTTATAGATAGGAAACAGGTGCAGAGAGTTGAAGCGACTTGCCCAGGATCAAACATCCAGTGTCTGAGATCACATCTGAACTAAGGACTTCTTCACTCCAAGTCCAATAGCTTGTCATCTAACTGCACTAAAATGACTAAGAGGTTAGTTATTCCTCCAGAAAGGTAAGATTTAAATATTTTGCTGCTCTTGGCAGATTTCTGTTCTGCCAACCTTCTTTAATTTCTTTTTATTATGACTACCAAGGATAGTAATGACTCCCATGAACACAGTGCTTTGCAATTAATAGAATAGTACCATCATGCCAACCCCAAGCACTACACAGCAAAGTATTATTATCCCTTTGTAGAACACACAAAAATGAAGGCTCAGAATGGTGCTTGTTTTTATATTCTCAGAGCTTAGCACAGTGTCTGTCATGTAGTATGCGCATAATTAATGTTTCTTAAATGGGCAACCAACTGACCGAGGTGCCTACGATCATGTTGTCAGTAAATAAGGATGCTGCTACTTGAACCCAACTTTCTTAGGCATGATGGTACTACTCTGTAAATTATGGCATTGAGAGGAAATGTGGAATTATAGATATAGTGTTGGACTTGGTATCAAGAAGACATGGGTTATGGGGCAGGAAAATGGTGGACTGGATAGAGCGCTGGTCCTGGAGTCAGGAAGATGTGAGTTCAATTCCAGCCTCAGACTCTTACTAACTGTGAGGCCCTGGGCAAGTCATTTAACCCCAATTGCCTCCCCCCCAAAAAAAAAGACATGGGTTCAAATCTTACATCTCTTTTAGTCTCAGTAACTTCATTTGTAAAATGCAAATAATGATACCTGTAATATCTTTCTTAAAGGGCAGCTAGTTTTAAGGATCAAGTGGTATAATATATATGAAGTGCTTTATACATGTCAGCAATCATTGTTATTCTTACTATTAATTGAAATTTTCAAGTATTTATGATACTTTGAATTGTCACTTTTTTCCTCACTATAAATTAATTTTTTAAAAAAAAATTAAATTTAGACTTACCAAAAGTGAACTGTTTACATTCCTACATGGAAAGACAATATTTGTAACTCTTAAAACTTTTCAGTATCTGGGTAGTTGGTGGGACCACACACACACATACACACACACACACGCACGCACACACGTACACACACACATGTACACGCGTGCACACACACATAGAGACAGAGAGCACAGAGTGAATTGAATAGGATGGGACCATATCTTAAAAGAAATTAAGGTAAACTGTGAGAGAGAAATGTAGTGGGAGGAGAGAGGGTGAAATGGAATGAGGTAAATTATCTCTCATTCAAGAGGCAAGCAGGAGACTTTTTAGTGGAGGGAAAAAGAGGAGAGCTGAGAAAAAAACAAGAAGTTTACCCTCATCACATTCGACTAAAGGAAGGAATAAAATGCACACTCATTTTGGTATGAAAACCTATCTTACAATACAGGAAAGTGGGGGAGAAGGAGATAAGCAAGGGGGGGGATGATGGAAGGGAGGGCAGTGGGAGGAGGGAGCAATTTGAAGTCAACACTCGGGGAAGGACAGGCTCAAACGACAGAATAGATACAATGGGGGTCGGATAGGATGGAGGGAAATAACAGTTAGTCTTACACAACACGACTATTATAGAAGTCATTTCTAAAACTACACAGATAGGGCCTATATTGAATTGCCTGCCTTCCCAAAGGGAATGGGTGGGGAGGGAGGGATGGGGAGAATTTGGAACTCAAAGTTTTAGGAACAACTATTGAGTATTGTTCTTGCTACTAGGAAATAAGAAATACAGTTAACGGGGAATAGAAAGTCATCTGGCCCTACAGGACAAAAGAGAAGATGGGGACAAGAGAAGGGAGGGATGATAGACGAGAGGGCAGACTGGTGATAGGGGAAATTAGAATGCTCGGTGTATTGGGGTGGGGGGAGGGGATAAAAGGGGAGAAAATTTAGAACCCAAAATTTTGTGAAAATGAATGTAAAAAGTTAAATAAATTTATATTAAAAAAATTAAATTTATTTAAATGTTTTGAAATCTATTTTATTTTCAATTCACAAAACATAACCAACATTTCTATAAAAAAGTACAATAGACAATTGCACATGAAACTGCAAATCTACAACGTACAATCTGATATTACACAACAAAGTTATCGTGTAAATTTCTTTTTTCCCTTCCCCCTCCCCTTTGAAGAAAAAGCAAACAATAAGAAACAGACTCATTGAGGGAATTTAGAAAAAAGAAATAAAGAATCAACTGCAGGTATATTCTGGAATACTCAGTCTAGCCTCTCCCATCACTTCCATCTCATCATACCTGGGTTCATATAGGTAACCTCTGCTACCCTATTACCACCGTAAGCTTAGACAAGATGCTTGCCATCTTTAACTTTGATGATTCTCATCTATAAAACAAGAGGTTGCCATAGATGACCAGGAAGGTCCTATCTAGTTTGAAATCTATAATCCCCTGTAGAGTTCTGTGTAAGAGAGAAAGTTCCCAGGTTCTGGCACATAGTAAATGCGTAATATGTATCTGTGGATTGGCTGACTTAAGGATTAAAAAATTCCCTTTGTCCACTGAAATACCTTGAAATATATAGTATAACTTATTTTTCCCACTTTACAGAAGAGGAAATTGAGTTTCCTTAATCAATCAAGAATTTATGGAGCACATACTGTGCCCAGGCTCTTTGATAGACGGTGGGGAGGCAAAGACAAGAAGTTCCTGACATAAGGGACCTTACACTTTTTTCAAGAGAAACTATTGATAAAAAATAGGACAAAATAAATATGAAGTGATTTGTAGGGATTTAGGGAAATGGCACGAGCAGCTGAAGGGATGAGGAGAGGACTCATATAGAAGATGGCATCCGAGCTTAATTCTGAAAGAAAGCAAGGATTTTAAGAGTCAAAAGTAAGCATTTCAGACATGCCAGTCCAAAGGCAAGGACTTGCCTAAGGTCATGAAACTAGTAAGTAGCAGAGTTAGAACGCAAACCTGATAGTTCAGCAGCTCTTTCCACTAATCTTTTGTCTTTTCCATTGTTAGATCATTAAGGTGTAAAATGAAGACCTTCAGAGGTGGGGAACATGTGGGTGGCTCTCTAAGCCCTCAAGTTTGGCCTTTAATCGGTCAAAAAAGGCTGCACTTGAAGACTTGAAGAAGAGGGCCACATGTGACCTCCAAGCCCATAGGTTTCCCACCCCTGCTAGGGCGTACTGGGCTCCTCAACCTTTTAAGAAGAGTTTCTATTTTATTCATTAGACTATGTTTGTAAGACAAAAATATTGACTTTTTAGGAAGATTATCCACAAAGGTTGAAATTTAAAAAAAAAGTTTTTGTATATTTCACTGAATTAGAATAATTTAGTTCATGATGAACTCTGAATACAAATTAAAGCATATTTTTTTACTTTGTTTTTATTTGGGTTTTGTATATGTGTGTGTGTATGTTTTCTTTTGCAACTTGGTTAACATGGAAAGATGGTTTGCATGACTTCACATATATAACAGATATTATTTTCTTGCCTTCTCAAAGTGTGGGGGCGGAGCAAGAGGGAGGTGGATAATTTGCAATTCAAATAAAATGAATTTTTAAAAATTTACATATAATTGAGAAATATTTAATAAAATAAATGTTTTTAAAGAAAAATTCAGTTCACTTTACTCTCTTCCCTTATCCAAATTCTGCAGCTATTTTTCTCTCCAAGTTACAGCCACCTCTATGATCACTCGGCTTTATCTTCACATCTCTGGGAGTTAGGGCAGGAAGCTAATTAATATGATTAATACTTCAATTTTCCCATGTGTGAAAAAGCTACTTAGAGAATCTAAGGGATTTACCCAAATTTTCTAGTTATTGGCACAGAGGTCCAGGATTAGAATCTGGGCTTATTGATTTTTTTTTTCAAATTCATGTTCTTTCCTCTGAGGTTCAAAACTGTAATTCACACTACTCTTGAAAACCAGGACTCTAGAGAATGTTCAAGAACATTCTTGACATCTTTCACTCTGTTTGGAAGAATGGTTCTAAAAGAGGTCTTTATCCATCCCCCTCAGATGGGCTGTGATTTCTAAGAATAAAGAAGAAATGGAAAGGAAAGAGCCTAGAGGTTGTAGAGAACCCTAGAGATCCACCAGACCTGGAAGTTTCTGATCTAGTACTCTACCTGTAGAGCTCCAGATAGTGTGTGTGTGTGTGTGTGTGTGTGTGTGTGTGTGTGTGTGTGTATAAAACATCTTTGTACACAGAGAAGCCTCGGAGGCTTCTCTGTGTACAAAGATGTTTTATTTTTTAAACATATAGCCCACTACTTCCCCCACAAACACACACACACCTCTGAGCTGTTCTCCATGTCCAATATGCTTTTTCTCTCTCTACCTGCTGAATTTCTCTCATTCTTTAAAGCCCAACTCAAAGCTGGCACCTTAAACATATTCAACTGTATATGCAAGAGAGACTAATAGACATTAAGGACAAAAAGACACAAAGGAAACAGCCCCCAAGGAATTAAATTTCTATGGAGTGGTCAATTGCACACAAATAAGTCAGCATATAAAATAAATACAGATTAATGGGGCTAGCTATTACTGAGAGAAGAGAGGAAAAGACAGTATTTCATGACACACACATCCCATCAGTGTAAACTTCCCTTCTCCCACATCACACAGAACTTTGTTTTCCACATCTCAAATTCATTTATTATATAATATTAAACACTAAAGCTATCTTATCTCTTTATTGGACTTTAAGTTCCTTGAGGATAGACCTGTATATATACATATACATATATATGTTATGTACATGTATATATGTATGTAGGTACATATATACACACATATATGTATTTATATATTTGTGTGTATGTGTGTGTGTATATATCATAGGACCTAGTAGAGTACCTTGGCACAGTTTGTATTTAATAAAGTTTTGTTGGCTTCAATGAATAAACAATATTTTTTTCATTTATTTATTTTTACTGAGGGGATGGAAGTGGAAGAAAGCACAACTTGACTACCACTATGTATTTTAGCACTTACAAAAGGCCCTTTTCTGCCACTAATTTACTAAAAGCTAAATATCCTTATAAACACACATATATACATACATATGTATATACATGTGTACATCTATCTAGATATATATAGGTAGATATCAAGATAGAGACATATATTCCACCTCCAAACTCGAACACGATGCCTTTCCAATGGTCATCTCCCATGCCTGCAGTGCTCTCCTTCACATTTACCTCCTGGCTTCCCTGGCCTCCTTCAAGACTCTTTCAAATCCTGGCTTCTTAGAGAGATCTTTCTCATTCCACTTCCCCTCTCCCACCCTACCTTACCTCTGAGACTGTCTTCTATATGTACACTTCCTCTATCTTGTATTTACAATTTTTGGCACGTGGTCTCCCCATTAATCTGTGAGCTTCTTGAGGGCAGGGACCCTTTTTGCCTTTCTTTGTATCTCTAGTACTTACCATAGTGCCTGACACACAGAAGGTGCTTAATAAATGTTTATTGGCTGATTAATTGGATACTGCCTGCCTCTACCACTATTTCAGTTTTCCTCCTAATGTGGAACTAACTGAAAGGTCTCACTGCTTCTGAAACTATTTCCAGGGGACTTGCCCCCGAGATGCTGTTGCCAGTGTTGCTCATGCGCTACTATACTGTACAGACGACCCCACCTCCTGGCTGTATCTGGAAAAGCATTTCCCCCGGGCAAGGAGAGGTTTGCCTGTGCCCAACCTCTAGGCTCACCGCGTCTCTCTGACTGCAGAGTCCGTTTTCACAGAAAGGAATTGTGGTGGGGTGTGGCAGGGAGTTGCATTGGCTATTGAGAATTAAACCAGGCTATTGGGATACCTCAGAAATACATCAGTGGGGATTGACCAGCAAAAGCTACACCAAGCAGCTGTAATTTACCTGTGACCCGACCCAGAGAGAGTAGCGGTGGATGTGGGAATAACTGTATGACCCGACTGGGCTCCTTTCATTCCCAGGATCCTCTGTGGATAACCACCCCCTGCAAATGTCCAAGGAAGGTTGGCTACCCAACCTTTCTGACAGATTATTCAGGGATGCCATCTGTCCATCATCATTTTCCATCCCCACCCCTCCCAAATAAAGTAGGTCCCACCCACTCTTCGCCTCTTCAATTCTGTTGGAAGAGAGAAGCTACCATCTTTCCTGACTCTTACCCCCTGCATTGGTAAGGGGATTATCTTTGGAGCTGAAAAGGGTTGAGAACAAAGTTGGTCCCACTGAACCTCCACGATCACAATATTCGAAGCAGGCTGCCTCATTCCAGGAATGGTAAGGAGGGAGGATATTCAAGTGGAGAGAAGAAATATCTGGCCTCAAACACCCGACATTTGGCCAGTTCCATGCCCCAATTATTTAAAAGGTAATAGTCGGATCTTTTAAAACTTCAGCAGCAACGCCCAGCCAAGCCAAGACAGACACAAAAACAAGCTCTCTCTCTCTCTCTCTCTCTCTCTCTCTCTCTCTCTCTCTCTCTCTCTCTCTCTCTCTCTCTCTCTCTCACACACACACACACACACACACACACACACACACACAAAACTGTACTCTACCCAGAAGAGAAGACTCCACTCGCGCACACCCTCAGGACAGTTCAGTCTCCAAATAAGCTGGGAAACAGAAACTGGGGTTCTTTTCAACTCCAAGACCAATGCCTAGCTAAGCCACCACAGACCGATAGCCACAAATCCTTCTCTCACTCACTCTCCCGTCCTCTCTCGCGGGAGAAAGCCAAAACAGGGCACCAAAAAACACGCTGAGGTCAGTTTAACAAGCAAAGGAGTTGGGACAGTAGCCCTAGGAGCCCCGGAGCGAAGCATTCAAGCCCCAGGCGCGCTCTTACATATGCCCTCTCTGGAGAGAGGTCCCAAAGCCAGCGGTTCGCAGCAGGTACTCACACTAAGGCGTGATACAGCAGCGCCCAGCCCCGTGGTCTCTCTAGGGCGTCGTAGATCAAAGTTTGGATCCTCCGGTACTTGGCGTTGTTCCTCTTGACTGGCCGGCTCAGAGGGGTCTTGGCCAGGAGACCGATCCCTTGCGGGGTTCTTTTGCTGCCATCCTCCTTGCCCGCCCCTTCTAGCAGCAAGGTGCCGTCTTTGTCAGCTCCAGCTCCTAGGGCCAAGGTGCCCTGCTCCACGTCCCCGGCGGTCCCCAGCCCCGTTCGCTTGTCCTCCGCATCCCTCCCGCCAGAGTTACCGCCCCCGCTGCCGCCTGGGCTGCTGCCGCCCCCGCCGCGGCTGCTGCCACCGCCGCCGCCGACCGCCCCCGCCGCCGCCACCGCCTTTCGCGACTTGAGCCCCATCTCCCTCCCCGCCTTCGCCTTCTTCGCCTTCTCCGCTGCTGCTGGTCCTTGGAGGTGAGCTCGGGGTAGTACTAGGCAGCAGCGGCAGCAGCAGCCACGGGAACTCCAATGCCATGATCCGAGCTCCCCTCCCCAGCCCACCCCCCAAAAAGAAGGAAAAGGTGGTTTGGGGGGAGGAGGGCCAGGGAAAGGGGAGGGGGTCACATCCCTGTCAGGTCACCAACATGGTCTGGGGACGGTGGAGGAAAGGCTGCTGAGTCTAGGTAAGAAGGAAGGAGGATGTCGATGAAGCGCTAAAGGCAAGAGCTGCTGAAGAGGAGAGAGCCCGAGAGCCGAGTACCGCGGCGGCAGCGGTGATGGTGGCAGCGGTCACAGCACCTAGTCCAATAAGGGAAAGAAACCATCGCAGAGTTTATTTACAAGCCCGATGCCAGATGCCCCCCCCTCCTCTTTTCACCGCCCTCCCCCCCCCCCCCTCCTCCTTCCCTTCCTCCTCCTCCTCTCTCCCACTTACCCCCCGCAACCCCCTCCCCCTCCCCCCCCCCCGCTGGTCCTGCCTCCAGACTGACAGAGGAGCGCGCGCCTCCCTTCTCCGCCCCCCCCCGTTAGGGAGTGGCCCATTGTACAGCTCCAGCAAATAGCGAGCCCCCCACTTCTGCTTGGTCCTCCTCCTCCCCTCCCTCACCCCTCCCCTTCCTCGACACTAAATCATTCATTCTTGGTTGATTTGCATTGGATATTCCACGCGCCCCCCACCCCCACCGCAGGGTTTTTCACCACCTCCGCTGTATTTGCACCTGGAATTCTTCATCCTGGGGAGTGAAGGCGGTGCTTTACTTGCCTCTGGGCGGGGGTAGGGGGTTGGGGCGCAATGTTCTGGGCTTTCCCTTTCCTTAAGCATAGAAATTGGGGAAGGGTCCTTAGGGAATTTCGTCTTTCCATCCATGTATTTTTCTTCCTCCTCCCCATCCTTTCCCCCTTCCCACGCGACCCCATCCCTTTGCATCGGAAGTAAAATAAAAGTTCCCGGTTCTCTAAGGGTTAGGGCCAGAAGAGAGAACCCGGGAAGCCACGGTGACAGGGCGGGTTTCACACTGTCGGAGTTCCCACCCTGAACCCACCTAGCTCACCTACTGCGGCAGCTGATAGTGGGCAATCACACAGAAAATCAACCTGCCACCTCGCCTTGCCTGCACCCCGCCCCCCCCCCCCGCGTCCGACACACACACACACACACACACACACACACACACACACACACACACACACACACAGCTCTAGCTGAGGGGCTAGCAGGGTCCACCCTGTATTTTCTGCGTCCAAGATCCACAGGGTCCAGAACCCACCACCTCTGTCCTCATGGGTAAGATATATGTTGCCAGGGATGCTGCTATTGATACACTTAGGTAAAGGAATCGCTAAAATGCTGGTGACTTCCCCCTTGCTTTTGCCTCGGCCTTTCCACTTGGTCCCCATCGGACAATTCCTTCTCCCCGCCTCTTAAACCCTCCGGTTCCTGTCCTTAGCAAACTAAACTGTTCCGCAACTGCGGCCCGGCCTGACCCTCCCTTACTCCCCACCGCAACCCCTTGGTGCCCTGCCCAGACGTCTCGGTCAGTCCCAGAACAGCAGGAGGCTTCCAGGAGAAGGTCCCGGCGGGCACGGCGAGGCGCCCGGTCTCATTGGAACCGGCCCCTTGCCGTCCAGTTGGCCTCCAGAGAGAAGAGCTAGCGGAGATCTTGAATCGGGAGGGAGGAGGTCTGCGGCTGCGCGCTGCATCCCCCTGCAAAGCCACTGGGAGGGTGTGGAGGGGCCAAAGGTTGGAAATGGGGAGAAATGGAAGGAAGGAGAGGAAGTATAAAGAGGGGGAGATATTGAGAGGAAAGAAGAGAAAGAGAGTAAAACATAGATGGAGAGGAAGCCGAGGAGAGAGAGAGGAGGAGGAGGAGGAAAACGAGAAGGAAGAAAGGAAGAAGGAGAAGGAGGAAAAGGAGGAGAAGAAGAGGGAGGAGGAGGAAAGAAAAAGGAGGAGGACGAGGAGGAGGACGAGGAATAGGGAGTTTGAATAAAAGACTGTTGGAGAGGAGGAATGATGGGGATGACAGATTATGGTGACCAAAAAGGGCGTCCACCAGTATTGACTTTATATATGGGCACTGACTGGAATACATACAGTCCAATGATTAGGAATGCATATGAAGTCTAAGTCACTGCCATAGCTGAAAAAGTGCTTGAGCCTCTGGAGAACACCACAAGTTCATGAAATGTAGAATGCAAAATCTTTGAGGGCAGGAATACTTTTTTTTCTGTTTTTGACTGTTATTTCCAATGCCTTACACATATTAAGGTGCTTAATAAATTCTTGCAGAATAGAATCTAGAGCTTATAGAGAGCTTGGTGCAGTAGAAGTAGCATCAACTCTGCTGAAAAATGAAGGAGTTGAACTAGATAATATCTAGAGTACCTTCCAACTCTAAATCTTCTGTGATTCAAAAAGCATTCAATCTAAAATTTCATTTTACAGGTAAGAAAACTGAAGTCTTAGAGAAATTAATCAACCATCATTTATTAAGTGCCTAATATTTTCTGGGCACTGGGAATAAGAATACAAAACTAAATTAGTCCCTGCTCTAAATGAGCTTACATTCTATCAAGAGACTATGACATGTTTTATTAAAATTTTATTTTTGTAATTTAACAAGCATTTATTTTTTTCTCTCTCCTCCTCTATACCTCTATACTTGACCTGAAGAAAAAACAGAAAGAAAACTTGTAACACATGCATAGTCAAACAATCAAGCAAAACATATTCCCACATTTATCTAAAATGTATTGCCATATTTGGCTATGGTAAAGAATGTATCATTCTGCATATTTAGTTCATCACCTCTTAAGAGATGAGCTGTATTTTTTCTCATTGGTCTTTTGAATTTGTTTGGTCTTTGAATTCATATTAATTCTTTATTTCAAAATTGTATGTTTTTACAATATTGTCTTTATAGTAGTGATTCTTGAAGTTTTTAGTCTCAGTCAGGACCTCTTTATACTCTTAAAAAATATTGAGAACTCCCCGAAGAGGTTTTATTTATGTGGGTTATATATCTGTTGACATTCATCATACAAGAAATATAAAACATCTTAATATAATTATAACTCTAGAAGATTTGTAAATGCTTCACAGATATTCCCATCTTCATAACAACTCTGGGATGTAGATGTTAATTATGATTCCCATTTTACAGGTGAGGAAAATGAGGCAGACAAAACTTAATGATTTGTCCAGGGTCACATAGCTAGTAAGTGTATGACGTACCTTTTACCATTTTTTACAGCATATTATAGCACATTACATTCATATACCATGCTTTGTTCATAAATAAGTATATACTCAAAAAAGGCATAGAGGTGGGGTAGGGGGAGCTCTAACAATTGAGAACATGAAAGACCATTTGAAGATGGTGGCACTTGAATCAAGTCTTGAAGAGAGTTAACGGCTTTTAAGAGACAGTGGTGAAATGGGGAGATCATTCCACTTGTGGGGTGTAGCCTAGTCAAAAGCACAGAGGTTGGGGATGAAATGTCTGCTATAAGGAATGGCAAGAAGGCTAGTCTGACTATGGATATAGAAGTGACTGGTTCAAGGTCACAGACTTGTTAAATGACTGAGTTGTATTTGAATCCACTGGGCTGCACACAATCCCCTATCTATACAACTTTGATAAGTTAATTACTATTATCTCCATTTATCATCAACATACGTGATAATAATAGATATGTTTTGTGTCCGTGTGCATTTGTGTGTGTGTGTGTGTGTGTGTGTGTGCATGGGCACGTCGGCATGTGCTCAAGTGCATGTATAGGGATGAAGTACTATATCCAAGAACTTTGCTAGACATTGTGGGAAATACAGTTACTGAACATATGGTCTCCATCCTGTCTCATAATATAATTGGAAAGATAGGGCAGAGTAAATAACAATCGAAGGTAGTAGAGTCATGATAACTTCAAGTGCAGATAGCTTCTCATTTTGTCTTTGAATTCCCAGTTTCTGACCGTGTCTCCTATATATCACACACTTAGAAGATGGTTGTTGAATTCAATTTTTATGACAAATGGAAAAAGTTCACAGAATTCTAGATTTAGAGCTGGAAAGGACCATGGATCCATGCGATTAAGTAACTTTATTTTACAAATTTGAAACCTGTGAGATGATAAGTGACTTACCTTACACAGACAGTATCTTAAGATATGATTTGAACTCAGGTCTTACTGACTCCAAGCTCAACTTTATCTCCTGGATCACCTAGTTATCAATTAAGTTAGAGATTCTCAAATTATGGTCTTAGGTGGACACCTGTACGGTCTCCAAACCAATTCAAAAGGTTCTATAAGTCAATATTATTTCCTTTTTATCTCTTTAGCAGTTTTAAAGATTTTGACCACGTTTTATTTATTTTTTCTCTTAAGAGTATTTTATTTTTTCCAGTTACATGCAAAGATAGTTTTCAACATTCATATTTGTAAGATTTTGCATTCCAGATTTTTCTCCCTTCGTCCTCTTCCCCTCCTCAGACAGCAAACAATCTGATATAGATTATACATGTATAATGTTAAATATATTTCCACATTAATCATGCTGTGAAAAAAGAATAATAACAAAAGGGAAAAACCACAAGAAAGAAAAAAAACAAAAAAGTAAAATTATCATGTTTCAATCTGCATTCAGCCTCCCTGGTTCATTCTCTGGATGTGGATAGCATTTTCCATCATGAGTCTCTTGGAGTTGTATTGGATCATTGTATTACTGAGTTGGGCTAAGTCATTTGTAGTTGATATTGCACGATGTTGTTACTGCGTGCAATGTTTTCTTGGTTTTGTACATTTCATTTGCATTAGTTCATGTAAGTCTTTCCAGGTTTTTCTGAAATCTTCCTGCTCATCATTTTTTATTACAAAATAGTATTCCATTACATTTGTATACCACAACTTGTTCAGTCATTCTCATATTGATGTACATCCCTTCGATTTCAAATTCTTCGCTGTCACAAAAAGAGCTGCTATAAATATTTTTGTACATGTGGGTTCTTTCCCTTTTTTATGATCTCTTTGTGATACAGACTTAGTATTGATTTTGCTGGATCAAAGAGTAAGTACAGTTTTATAGCCCCTTGGGCATGGTTCTAAATTGTTCTCCAGAATGGTTTGATCAGTTCACAACTCCAACTATGCATTATTAGTGTTCCAATTTTCCCACATCTCCAAAATTTAACGTTTTCCTTTTCTGTCATATTAGCTAATCTGATAGGTGTGAGGTGATAGAATTTAATTTGCATTTCTCTAATCAATAATGTTAGAGAATTTTTTTTCATATGAGTATAGATAGTTTTAATTTCTTCATCTGTAAACTGCCTATTCATATCCCTTCACCATTTATCAGTTGGGGGATGACTTGTATTCACAGAAATTTGACTCAGTTCATTATATCTTGGAGAAATGAGGCCTTTATCAGAAATACTGGCTGTAAAAAATTGCTTCCTAGTTTTCTGCTTTCCTTCTAATCTTGGTTGCATTGGTTTTGTTTGTGCAAAAAGTTTTTAATTCAAAATAATCACAGTTACAAATTTTGCATTTCATAATGTTCTCCATTTTTGTCTATTCATAAATTCTTTCCTTCACTATAGAACTTACGTTCTTATGTCTTGCTCTTCTAATTTGCTTATGATAGCACCTTTTATGTCTAAATCATATACCCACTTAAACCTTATATTGATGTGAGGTAAGAAATGTTGGTCTATGCCTAGTTTCTGCCCTACTATTTTCCAGTAGTTTTTGTCAAATAATGAGTTTTCATCCCAGAAGCTGGGGTCTTTGGGCTTATCAGTCATTAGTCATACCACTATAGCATATAACCTAACCTGTTACACTGCTTCACCACTCCATTTCTTAGTACTAAATAGTTTTGATGATCACCATATTATAATTTAGTTTTAGATATGGTACAATTAGACCACTTTCCTTCACATTTTTCATTAATTCTTTTAATATTCTTGATCTTTTGTTCTTCCAGATGAATTTGGCTATTATTTTTTTCTAGGTCTGTAAAATAATTTTTGTTAGTTTGGTGTCACTGAGTAAGTAAATTAATTTGGGTAGAATTGTCATTTTTATTATATTAGTGTGGCCTACTCATGATCAATTTGATATTTTTTCAGTTATTTAATCTGACTTTATTTATGTGTAAAGTGTTTTGTAATTGTGCTCATATAGTTCCTGGATTTGTCTTGGCAGATAAGACTCCCAAATATTTTATATTGTCTATAGTTTCCTTAAATGAAATGTCACTTCTATCTTTTGCTGTTGGGCTTTCTTGGTAATATATAGAAATGCTGATGCATGTCTTCTCATTTTATATCCTGTAACTTTACTAAAGTTGGTGTTTCTTTTTCTTTTGTTAATTAATTAATTTTTAGTTTTTAACATTTGTTTTTATCAGATTCTGAGTTCCCTCCACTCCTCCATCCCCAAGACAGCATAGAAACTGATATAGGCTATACATGTATGATTATGTTAAACATATTTCCACACTAGTCAGGTTGTGAAAGAAAAATCAGAGCAAAAGGAGGAAACCATGAGAAAGAAAAAAAAAAAGAGAAACTAGTATGCCTCAATCTGAATTCAGACTCCGTAGTTCTTTCTCTGAATGTTGATAGCATTATTCATCATGAGTCTTTTGAAATTGTCTAAAATTATTGCATTGCTAAGAAGAGCTAAGTCTAACAAAGCTGGTCATCACACAATGTTTCTGTTGCTAAGTACAGTGTTCTTCTGGTTCTGCTCAATTCATTCAGCATCAGTTTATGCAAGTCTTTGCAGGTTTTTCTGAAATCTGCTGTTCATCATTTCTTATGGCACAATAACATTCCATTACATTCATACATGACATCTTGTTCAGCCATTCCCCAATTGATGGACATCCCCTCAATATCAAATTCTTTACTAACACAAAAAGAGCTGCTATAAATATTTTTGTGCATATGGGTTCTTTCCCCTTTTTTATAATGTCTTTGGGACATAGACTTAGCAGAGATATTGCTGGATCAAAGGGAATGCACAGCTTTATAGCCCTTGGAGCGTAGTTTCAAATTGTTCTCCAGAATTGTTGGATCACTTCACAACTCCATCAGCAATGTATTAGTGTTCCAATTTTCCCTCATCTTCTCCAACATTTACTATTTTTCTGTTTTGTCATGTTAGTCAATCTGATGGGTGTGGGGTGGTAACTCAGAGTAGTTTTAATTTGCATTTCTCTAATCAAGAATGATTTAGAGTATTTTTTCATATGAGTATAGATCATTTTAATTTCTTCATCCAAAACCTACCTGTTCATAACCTTTGCCAGTTTATCAGTTGGGGAATAAAATTGTTTTTTCAAGTAGTTTTTCAGTTGATTCTCTTGGATTCTCTAAGTATACCATTATATTGTCTGCAAAGAGCGATAGTTTGCTTCCTCATTGAGTATTTTAATTCCTTCAAATTATTTTTCTTTTATTGCTAAAACTAACATTTCTAGTACAATATTGAATAATTGTGGTGATAATGGGCATTCTTGTTTCATCCTTGACTTTACTGGGAATGCTTCTAGTTTATTGCGGTTACTTGGGGATGCTTGCTAATGGTTTTGGATAAAAACTGCTCATTACATTAAGACTTCGGATACATACTGCTCATTATTTTAAGGAAAATTCCATTTATTCCTATGCTTTCTAGTGTTTTAAATAGTGATAGGTACTATGTTTTGCTAAAAGCTTTTTCTGCAGCTATTGGGATAATCATATGATTTCTTTTAAGTTTTTTATTGATATGGCTTTATGCTGATAGTCTTCCTAATAGTGAACCAGCCCTGCATTTTTGGTATAAATTTCACTTGGTCACAGTGTATTATCATCATGATAAACTGCTGTAATCTCTTTGCTAATATTTTATTGAAATTTTTTCATCAATATCCATTAGGGAAATTGGTCTATAATTTTCCTTCTCTGTTTTGGCCTGCTCATCATTTCTTGTAGTATAATGGTATTCCATTACATTCATATACTGATTTAGGTTTAGGTATCAGCATCATATGTGTGTCATAAAAGGAATTTGGTAGGACTCATTCTTCTATTTTTTCAAAATAGTTTATACAGTCTTGGCAATGATTTTTAGTTGTTCTTTAATTGTTTGGTAGAATTCAATTGTAAATCTATCTGGCCCCGAAGATTTTTTTCTTGGGGAGTTCATTGATGGCTTGTTCAATTTCTTTTTCTAAAATGAGGTTATGTAGCTTCTTTCCTTTTCTGTTAATCTGAGCAACTAGTAGTTTTGTAAGTATTTATCCATTGCACTTAGATTGTCAGATTTATTGGCATACAGTTGGCAAAATCACTCCTAATTATTGCTTTAATTTTCTCTTCATTGGTGGTGAATTTACACTTTTTATTTTTGATACTAGTAGTTTGGTTTTCTTCTTTCTTCAGATCAAATTAACCAAAGGTTCATCTATTTTACTTTTTTCATAAAACCAGCTCTCAATTTCATGTATTAGTTCAATAGCTTTCTTTCAGTTTTACTAATCTCTCTTTTGATTTTCAGAATTTCCCATTTGGTATTTAATTGAGAATTCTTAAGTTGTTCATTCTCTAAGTTTTTTTTTTATTTGAATGCCCAATTCATTGATCTTCTCTTTCCCTATTTTATTCATGTAATTATTCAGAGATATAAAATTTCCCCTAAGAACCACTTTGGTTGCATCCCATAAATTTTGGTGTGTTGTCTCATTATTGTAATTCTCTTCAGTGAAATTATTGATTGTTTCAATGATGTGTTGTTTGACCCACTCATTCTTTATGGTTAGATTAGTTAGTTTCCAATTAATTTTAACCTGTTTTTCCATGACTCTTTATTAGACATAATTTTTATTGCTTCATGATCTGAAAAGGATGCATTTAATATTTCTGCCTTTCTGCTTTTGAATGTGAATTTTTTATGCCCTAATACATGATCAGTTTTCTTGTAGGTGCCATGTACCACTGAGTTTTATATTCCTTTTTATCCCCATTCAATTTTCTCCAAAGGTCTATCATGTCTAACTTTTGTAAAATTCTATTCACCTCTTTAACTTGTTTCTTGATTATTTTGTGGTTAGACCTATTTAGTTAGGAGAGTTGGAAGTTGAGGTCCCCCATTAATATGCTTTTACTGTCTATTGCTTCCTGTAACTCACTTAGATTCTCTTCTAAGAATTTAAATGCTATCCCACTTGGTGCATATATGTTTAGTAATGATATTACTTCATTGTCTATGGTATCTTTTAGAGGATGTAGTTTCCTTCTTTTTCTCTTTTAATTACATCTATTTTTGCTTTTCCCTCGTCTGAGATCAGGATCGCTACCACTGCTTTTTATTTTTATTTTTTTACTTCAGCTGAAGCATAATATATTCTGCTCCAGGCTTTCATTTTTACTCTGTTGGTCTCTGTGCTTGAAATGTGTGTTTTTGTAAGCAACATACTGTATGATTTCAGTTTTTAGTCTACTCTGCTATCCTCTGTTTTATGGGAGAATTCACCTCATTCACATTCACAGTTATTATTTCCCCGCATCCTATTTTTTTCCCTGTGTAGTCTTTTCTTTCTCCTTTAACCCTGTCCCTCCTCACCAATGTTTTGCTTCTGACCACCACTTCCCTAGATATGCCCTCCCTTCTATCAGCCCCTCCCTTTTCTTTCCCCTTTCCCATCCTACTTTCTCTACTCAACTGCATGTGTATGTTATTCCCTCTTTAAGCAAAATCTGATGAAAGTAAAGTTCAAACAATGCTCACACTCTCCCTTCTTTCCCTCTACTATGTCTATTGCACCTCTTCCTGTGATGTAATTTGCCCTATTCTTCCTCCCTCTTTACTCTTCTTCAAGCACAATCCTTTTTTCCATCTTTTAACTTTTCTTCTATCATCACATCAAAGTCAACTTATATCCATACCCTCCATTTATGTATACTCTAACTCCCCTAATAGAGATATAGTTCTCAAGAGTTAAAAGCATTATCATATTTCTACATAAGGATGTAAAAAGTTTAATCTTATTGAAAAGCATGCATTTTTCTCTCCTGTTTACCTTTTTATGCTTCTCTTTAAATTTGTATTTGAAGATTAAATTTTCTGTTCAGCTTTGGTCTTTTCACCAGGGAAGTTTGAAAGTTTCCTAATTCATTGAATGTGTATCTTTCCCCCTGAAAAATGATACTCAGTTTTGCTGGGAAATTGATTCTTGATTGAAATTCAAGCTCCTTTACCTTCCAGAATATTGTATTACAAGTCCTCTGATCCTTTAATGTAGAAGTTGCTAAGTTTTTGTAATCCTAACTGTGATTCCTTGATACTTGAATTCTTTCTCCCTGGCTGCTTGTAGTATTTTCTCTTTGACCTGATAATTCTAGAATTTTTTTACAATATTCCTTGGAGTTTTCATTTTGGGATCTCTTTCAGACAATGAATGGTGGACTCTTTCAATAACGATTTTACCTTCTGGTTCTAGGATAGCAGGCGATATTCCATGATAATTTCTTGAAAAAAGCTAGCCAGGCTTATTTTTTGATCGTGGCTTCAGGTAGTCCAATAATTCTTAAATTATCTCTCTTCTATCTATTTTCTAGGCCAATTGTTTTTTCAGTGAGGTATTTTACATTTTTTTCTATTTTTTCCATTTTTTTGATTTTGTTTGACTGATTCTTGATGTCTCATAAAGTCATTAGCTTCCATTTGCCCAATTCTAATGTTTAAGGAATTATTTTCTTCAGTTTGCTAAGTACCTCCTTTTCCATTTGGACAACTCTACTTTAAAAACAGTTGTTTTCTTCAGTGAATTTTTCTTTTTGTTCCCATTTGGTCAATTTTATTTTTTTTGTAGCTGTTTTCTTTAGACAATTTATGTGCTTCCTCTTCTGAGTTGTTGACTTTTTTTCATAATTTTTCATAACTCTCATTTCTTTTCCCAATTATTCTTCTACCTCTCTCATTTGATTTTTAAAATCCTTTTGGATCTCTTCCAAGAGGACTTCATAGCAATTCATATTCCCCTTTGTGACTTTACACGTAAGCATTTTGACATTGTTGTCCTCTTCTAAGTTTGCATTTTGATTTTCCCTGTCACCACACTAGCTGTCTATGGTCAGCACTCTTTTGGGGTTTTTTTGTTTGTTTTTTTAAAAAAATTGAGCTCTTCTCCTGGGGCACCAGGGGCACTGTATCAAGCTTCTTGTCCTGGGAACCAAAGTTTGGTCAGTGGCTTTATGCACTGGGGTCTCAGGTACTTTCAGCTTGCCTGCTGCACTGGGGTGGCCCACCCTATCCACATCTGTTCTGCTGGGGCTCCAGGGCTGGCAATTTGCCTTCTTTACTGGGGTTGGAGGCCTCACAACTGGCCTTCTGTGCCTCTAGCTGGCTGAACCAGGACCTAGGGGCCTCAGCTGGCAATCTGTGCTGTGGGTAAGAGACTCCTGCTGATTTGCTCTGACATCATCTATACTGGGCTCCACTCCCTTTATACTCAAGTGAGACAGACTTTTCCTGAAGACTTCTCAAGTTACTTTAAGCTGGAGAATTATCTCACTCTGTCTTTGTGTGGGTTCTGTTGCTCCAGAATCTACTTAGAGGCTTGGTTTAATGTTGTTTCCAGGAGAAATGGGGGAGACCTCAGGCAACTTACTGGCTTCTCTCTGCCATCTTGGCCCAATATAATTTTCATAATCATATTAAGACATTTTAATATAAAATACTGTACATATCAATAAATAAAATCCACATAAGCAAAAACTCTTGAGAAAAGGGCCCATAAATAATTTTTAAGAGCACTAAGTGCTCCTGAAAACAAAAAGGTTGAGAATTTCTGCCTTAAGTCTTGCTGATTGCAAGTAAAATAGGACTTCAAAAAAATAGGTCATTGTGACTTTTAAGAAAGGTGACATAGGGGGCGGAGCCAAGATGGCAGAGTAGAAGGACGCTCGTTTACGAGCTCTGAAACCAAAGCCCATAGAATTAATGTAAAAAGAGACCCCCATAACTTCTGGGTCAATACAAGGTGTGCAGAAACGGAGTGAAAGAGATTTCCGTTCCAGGGAGCCCTGGAGACCCGTCCCCAGGGTCCATCGCGCTCCGGAAAGCGGACCCCACCCCCAGTGCTGCCCTGGCCGCAGCCCAGAGAAGCTGACCTGAGCAGGCTTCAGACACGGAAGCTCCAGCAGCCGGGAAAGTCCCTCCGCCCACAGAAGCTACAGGTCAGTGAGAAAGAAGGCTGGGCTGGACGAGAGGGGGAGCAGGGTGTCTCTGTGACTCGGGCCCCCTCGGGAGAAAGCGGTGGCGGCAGAGACGGGGGCAGGAAGTGGCGGAGGCAGAGGCATGGGCTGTGGCTGAGGCGGCAGCGGCCCAGGACTCAGGAATACCCCAGCAGCAGGCACGATCTTCATTACAGAAGGTTTCTGTGTAAAACCTGATGGAGCTGAGCCTGGGAGACGGCCCTGCCCCGACCCCGCTCTATTACTGAAGGCCTCTGCATAAAGCCCCCAAGGGAACTGAGCCTAGGAGGTGGGCCCCCCACCCCGCCCCCACCCACTCTGTACCTGAAAGTCTTTGCATAAAGCCCCTGAGGGAACTGAGCCTGGGAGGCGGCCCTGCCCCCACCCCAGCACCAGAACTAAAGCTTGCTGCCGGAAAGCCCATTTGAATCTCAGAGGCCAAGCACTAGCTGGACGGATCCAGGCGGGAGTGGAAAGGAATCTCAGAAGTCAAGTAACTGGCTGGGAAAATGCCTAGAAAAGGGAAGAAAAATAAGACTATAGAGAGTTTTTTCCAACAAATGCAAATGATCCCGACCTTCGGATCTGACGAAGATAAGGACGTATTCTTGCCATCAGGGAAAGACGTGGAGGGTGGGGCCTCAGTACCCCAGACACCCCAGGGGGGGTGGCAGGTGGGCTCAAGCCCTGGAAGAGCTCAAAAAGGATTTTGAAAAGCAAGTTAGACAGGTGAAGGAAAAACTGGGAAGAGAAATGACAGAGATGCAAGAAAAGTATGAAAAACGGGTCAATACCTTGGTAAAGGAGACCCAAAAAAATGCTGAGGAAATTAACACCTTGAAAAACAGGCTCACTCAATTGGCAAAAGAGGTTCAAAAAGCCAATGAGGAGAAGAATGCTTTCAAAAGCAGAATGAGCCAAATGGAAAAAGAGGCTCAAAAGCTCACTGAATTTAATAGTTCTCTCAAAATTAGAATGGAACAGATGGAGTCTAATGACTTTACAAGAAACCAAGAAATCACTAAACAAAACCAAAAGAACGAAAAAATGGAAGAGAATGTGAAATATCTCATGGGAAAAACAACTGACCTGGAAAATAGATCCAGGAGAGACAATTTAAAAATTATGGGTCTACCTGAAACTCATGATCAAAAAAAGAGCCTAGACATCATCTTCCATGAAATTATCAAGGAAAACTGTCCTGACATTCTAGAACCAGAGGGCAAAATAAGTATTGAAAGAATCCATCGATCACCACCTGAAAGAGATCCAAAAAGAGAAACTCCTAGGAACATTGTGGCCAAATTCCAGAACTCCCAGCTCAAGGAAAAAATCTTACAAGCAGCTAGAAAGAAACAATTCCAGTACTGTGGAAATACAATCAGGATAACTCAAGATCTAGCAGCTTCTACATTAAGGGATCGAAGGGCGTGGAATAGGCTATTTCAGAAGGCAAAGGAACTAAGACTCAAACCAAGAATCACCTACCCAGCTAAACTGAGTATAGTACTTCAGGGGAAAATATGGTCTTTCAATGAAACAGAGGACTTTCAATCATTCTTGATGAAAAGACCAGACCTGAAAAGAAAATTTGACTTTCAAACACAAGAATGAGAAGAAGCATGAAAAGTAAACAGCAAAGAGAAGTATTAAGGGACTTACCAGAAGTGAACTGTATACATTCATACAGGGAAAGACAATATTTCTAACTCTTAAAACTTTTCAGTATCTGGGTAATTGGTGGGACCACACATACACATGTACATTCATGCACACACATACACACATGCACACACATACAGAGACAGAGAGCACAGAGTGAATTGAATAGGATGGGACCATACCTTAAAAGAAATTAAGGTAAATGGTGAGAGAGAAATGTAGTGGGAGGAAAGAGGGGGTAACTATATGTCATTTAAGAGGCAAGTAGGAGATTTTTTTAGTGGAGGGAAAAAGAGGAGAGCTGAGAAAAAAAAAAAAAAAAACAAGAAGTTTACCCTCATCACATTTGACTAAACGAAGGAGTGAAATGCACACTCATTTTGGTATGAAAACCTATCTTACAGTATAAGAAAGGGGGGGAGAAGGAGATATTGCAAGGGGGGAGGATGATGGAAGGGAAGGCAAAGGGAGGAGGGAGTAATTTGAAGTCAACACTTGGGGAGGGATAGGATCAAAAGACAGAAGAGAAACAACGAGGGGCAGGTTAGGAGGGATGGTAATTCAGTTAGTCTTACACAACACGACTATCAGGGAGGTCATTTGCAAAACTACACAGATATGGCCTATATGGAATTGCCTGCCGTCTCAAAGGGAATGGGTGGGGAGGGAGGGATGGGGAGAATTTGGAACTCAAAGTTTTAGGAACAACTGTTTAGTATTGTTGTTGCAACTAGGAAAGAAGACATACAGTTAATGAGGAATAGAAAGTCATCTGGCCCTACAGGAGAAAAGAGAAGATGGAGACAAGGGAAGGGAAGGATGACAGAAGAGAGGGCAGATTGGAGATAGGGAAAATTAGATTGCTTGGGGTATTGGGGTGGGGGAGGGGATAAAAGGGGAGAAAATTTGGAACCCCAAAATTTGTGAAAATGAATGTAAAAAGTTAATTAAATTAATAAATTAAAAAAAAAGAAAGGTGACATAGTAATTATGAGACTTTACTGGAGGTTATATGGTGAGTTAGAATTGTACTGAATTTCAAAGTAGCTTTTGGGGTTTGAAATGAAAGAAAATAACAGACAGTGTGGCCTAAATGATGGGGTGGGGGGAGAGGGGTTGGCCTTAGTGTCTGCCAGGACCTGGAAAAAAAGGAAGGAAAGAAAAAAGGAAGGAAGGAAGGAAGGAAGGAAGGAAGGAAGGAAGGAAGGAAGGAAGGAAGGAAGGAAGGAAGGAAGGAAGGAAGGAAGGAAGGAAGGAAGGAAGAAGGAAGGAAGGAAGGAAGGAAGAAGGAAGGAAGGAAGGAAGGAAGGAAAAAAGAAGGAAAGAGAAAGAAAGGAAGAAGTATTAGTTGAAGAAATAAAGAAATGGAGAGGCTTTTCTGATTAAATTATGTTGCCTGTATATGGTGCTTTGACTGTGATTTGTGATCCCATTTGATATTTATAACAACTCTCTGGCTAAAAGATAATATATCCCTGGTCATCTTCTGAATGTTGACTGCATATTTACCTACTCCTAAAAAACATTATTCTTAGAAAGAAAGCCAGCATATTCCTTGCTCTCCACCATCAATTCCAGATTCTTCCCTTGTTGGCATTCATTCAGTTAAAATTTAATACTCATTTCATATCATGGAGGCTTTTGTTAGCTATATGCCAAGCTTTTTAAAATTTTCTCTGGGAATTCAATACCTGAATTATCATTTTCCTCTCCAACTCCTGACACTATATTTTGCACACTTCATCATCCACACTAAAGCTTCATCAAACTCCCTAAACTCCTAAATTTTCAGTATCTTTAATTCATATGACCTACTCCTTCATACCAACTCCCACACACATAAGTTGTCATACCTTATATCTCACCATGACATATAAGCATTCTCCATTCACCCCCTTTCACTTCCCTTTTTTATGTTACCTCCCCTGCTTGGAATGTAAGCTCACAGTTCTGGATTTTGTAGCCAACAATGTGGTGGACTATATTTTTCTCCAATCCTCACAAACTCTCAAATCTTTTTGAAACAGGAATTATGTGCAAAAGATAAAGCAATTCCAATTATCTCTACCTTCGCAAACACCAACAACTCTTGATGAACTAGTGATGAAAGAATTCCTAACCCTTAAATTTGTTCACCTTGTCATATCTGCATAGCTATGATGTGTACCATAGCTGAGCTCATAGAATCAAGGAACGTGTGTGTATGTGTGTGTGTGTGTGTTGTTTGGTATATGTGTGTGTGGTGTGTGGATGACACTTTATTAAGCTTATGGAAAAGGACTCAGAACTTATCTGGGGCCAGTTTTCCCCTGACAAGCCACTTGGAGTAGAAACTAAGGTTGGTGAACCACGAGTTGCCTATAATAAGGAGACTGGAACAGCTTTGAAAACAATCCCCCAAGAAGGACCATCAAAGGAGAGGGATTCACAAAGTGAGTAATATGTAAAGGAGAATAAAGAGGACATGAGTGAAATTACCTAAGATCAGGAGGAAAAAAACATGATTAAAGACTGTGAGCATAAGTAGATAAATCAGCAGGTAAGATACTAAACAAAAGAGAACATGATGTCTAGATCAGCTCAAAGAGTTCAGGTATTCCTATCTCTATGTGTCTCTATGTGTGTGTGTGTATACATATGCATATGTATGTATCTATATCTATGTCTATGTGTGTATTGCAAGATGAAGAAAAATGAGACAATGCCTAAGGAGGCAAAGGACCCTATGGATTCCTAAAAGATCATGAAACCACAGTAATATTTTCCTGAATGTTTTGAAAGAGAAGTAAGAATCTGGAAGCAAAAATAATTGACAGACTAGAAAAATAAAATGTGAATACATGGTGACAAATCTCAACAAAGAAACAAAAGAGAAAATAACTAATTGGTAATACAAAAGCACTAAAGTAAGGGACAATCTGGAAGAAAAGAAATAAAAAGCAATACATTAAAAGAAAGCATGATCTCTATCGAAGCACAACATATAGATTTCAATGACTATATATACATATATATGCACATAGACATATATACACACATACATATACATACACACATACATACAAACACACACATATATATATGTATGTATACACACAATATAATGATTCTAGAGTTGTATAAGAACAGGAGTCAAAAAACTGTAACACACAAGAAATAATACAGGAAAACTGGTCAGAACATTGGAACACAGAAAACCAAGAATCCACAGATCTCTTATAGCAAAAATACTCTACATGGCAAACTCTAAGACCCAGAATGGTTAAATTTAGTAGTTCCTCTAACAACAAATTCTGCAAGTGACCAAAAGAAAGACTTAAATGTACAAGAAATTTGAATAATAAAAGACTATACCATACCTACCTGAAAATATAGGCAAAAAATGAAATAATGTATTTAAAGAGCAAAAGAACTTGAGAAGCAGCCCATAGTGACATACCCTGAAAATAGTTTAAACATTAATTTAAAAATATAGATATTCACTAAAAAGAAGTCATTCAAAACATTTCTACAAAGAAAATCAGATAAAAAGAAAGTACTTCTCAAATAGACCTAATACTTCACACTTCTCTAGTACAAAGAGAGAACTAAAAATTGTTTTTCATGGATTTTCTAGATAACAGAGGCACAGTGCCCCTAATCCCTGCAATGTGGAAGTAATAACTGTATGAAAAAATAGAAAAATGTGCATTTTTAAAAGATCATATAACCAACAATAATCAAACCTAAAGTATGTATGAAAGAAAAAATATTAAAATTGGGGGAGAAATAAACTGAACCCCCTTAAATATCCCTAAAAATGATAAATAAAACTTAAGACTAGTTCTTTGAAAAAATAGTGAAATTGTTACATCTTTAGTGAATTAGATAAAAAGTAGGTAGAAAATGAAATCAACAAAATAGCAAATGAGTACAGTGAAATCACATCAAACAGAAGAACTGAAAAGAATAATCAAAACCTATTATATATAGTTATATTCAAACAAAACTGGGGACACAAAAGAAATTGAGGAATATTTTCAATAATATAAAATACCAAAAAACATAAAAGACCAGATGTATATCTTAATAAATGCAATCTCAGAAAAGGAAATAGAACGAGTAATAAAGAAATGACCAAAGAAAAAACTTCTAGTCATGGGAAAATTCACTGGAGAAATCTATCAAACTTTTGAACAATTAGAACTCATACTCTACAAATTATTCTCAAAAACTGAGAAAGAAAGCATCCTATCAGGATCATTTTATGAGACAAATCTAATACCTAAACCAGGGAAAGATAAAACTCAGAAGAACTGTAAAATTATATTAATAAATATCAATTTAAAATGTTTTATCCAAGAAATTATTCTTTGTGATCAAGTTGAATTTATGCCAAAGATACAAGAATGGTCCAACATCAGGAAATCAATCAACTTAATTAATCATATTTAAAACAAAAAAAAATCTAAAATGACATGATTGTCTCAAAAGATGTATAAAAAAACCTTTGAAAGACTATAGCACTATTTTATGCAAAAACTCTACAAAGAGGGCATTTGTAATATCATAAAAAATATCTTTCTAAAGCCAAAAGTAAGCATCATATGTAATGAGGATATTCTATAATATTTTCTAGTAAATGCAGCAGTAAAGCAAGAATTCCTCCCCCTCTGCCCACTGTTATTTGATATGATTCTGGAAATGCTAGCAATAGGAATAAGACAAAGAAATTAAATGTGTAAAGAATGGTAGGATGAAACTATACCTATTTGCTGATGACATGATAGTTTACTTGGAAAATCCTAGGGAATAAGCAAAGAAACTAATTAGGATTTTTAAAAAGCTTCAAAAGAGTTAGAAGCTACAAAATAAAGTAAAAAGCAATGATTTTTAAGAACCACAAAATCCAGGAAGCAATAGTAGAATGGAAAATTTTGTTCCAAATAACAACAAAATTCATGAGATACCCTGGGAATAAATCCACCAAAGCATGCAAAAGAGTTGTACAGATTCACTTATAAAGTGGTCCTTAAAGAAATAAAGAGGGAGTGAAGCCATGATGGTGGTGTAATTTGCCTGAACTCTCCCCCAAACCCCTTCAAACAGTCGTAAAAAATGACTCAAAAAATTGTAGAGCAACAGAACCCACAAAAAGACAGTGAAACAAATTTCCAGCCCAAGACAACTTGGAAGATCAACAGGAAAGATCTGTCACATCAGACTGAGAGAGGAGTACAATCCAGCACAGGCCATACCAGCACAAAGTGGGCCCCAGCAAATCCAGAGCAGGCCTCAGGGGATGGAATCAGTGGCAGCTGTGGAGGCTTCCAGACTTCTCAGTCCACAAACACCAAAGACAATTTAGAAGGTCAGTAGGAAAGATCTGTCAAATCTGGATGAGAAAGTCATGCAGTTCAACCCTGGCCCCAACACAACCCCAACCCCCTGCAAACCAGGAGCATGTCTTGGGAGTGACTGAATCAGCAGCAGCACTAGTGGTTGTGGTGGTAGCAACTGCTTCCTGATCTCTCAACCCACAGATGGTAAGGGGATTGAGCAACTGGTCAGAAGGAGATTACAGGGGTCTCTTTGCTGGCACTGAGGCAAAACTCTGTTGCTTTGCCCATACTTGGGTGGCAGTCCTGAGGAGAACTGGCATAGCAGAACTTGTGGCAGCAGTGGAGAGAGAAGCCCCCTCACAGTTCCAGGGCAGAAAAAAGTGCTTGTGGTCACTCACTGACCAGAGCACAGGCCAAGACAAGAGTAAACACCTCTCCTCAGACAATATCAGACTGGAAGAACTGAAAACTTACAGCTCCTTAGAAGTATTTCTAAAAACAGCTGCACAAAATCCCTGAAGATTGGAACAATATGCCTTCCACAATGGAAGCAGAGCCCTGCCTTGCATGAGTTAATAAGAAGTTAAGTAAAAGGTTGGGAAAATGAGAAAACAAGAGAAAAACAAAACCTCAGACTATAGGAACTTATTTTGGTGACAATGAAGATCAAAACATACACTCAGAAGAAGACAGCAAAGTCAAAGCTCCTATATCCAAAGCCTCCAAGAAAAAATATGGATTGATTTCAGGTCATAGAAGAGCTCAAAAAAATTTTTGAAAATCAAATAAGAGAAGTAGAGGAAAAATTAGGAAGAAAAATGAAGGTGAAGCAAGAAAATCATGAAAAATATGTCAAGAGTTTGGTACAGGAGACCCAAAAATTATAGAAGAAAATAACACCCTAAAAAATAAACTAGACCAGGCTAGAGCTCTCCCCCCAACCATAGGAAATACCTGTAAAAAATGACTTGAGACAAATTTCAGAGCTGAAAAACCTACAGAATGATGGAGTAAAGCAAATCTCCATCCCAACACACTCTAGAAAATCACCAAGAAGTATCTATCATGCCATGCTAGGAGCAGAAAGCAGTGCAACGTAGGCCACTCCAGCAAAGACAGGACCTGAGCAGGCCACAGGACGAAAAATGAATCTTGGGCACCTGTGGTGGTTTCCAGACTTCACAACCCCAAAACACTGAGGACAAATTGGAAGGAAAACACCTGTGAAACATGTGTAAGACAGTAGAGTGGTTGGGCCCCAGCCCCAGGATGATGGAGGGAATGGAGAAGCCTGTAGCAGCTACAGCTGGGGCAGTGGCAGTCAATGTTTCTGGAGCTCTAGGCCCACTCATTGTGGGGAGATCAAACAGCTGACAGTACACCTCCCCACCCCCACTGGAAGCAGAGAACTACCTTAACAAAGAGCTCAAAAGTCAGATAAATGGCTGGGGAAATGAGCAAAGACCTCAAAAAACAAAAAGACTATAGAATCTTACTTTGGTGACAAGGAAGACAAAAATATACAAACAGAAGACAACAATGTCAAAGTTCCTGCATCCAAAGACTCAAAGAAAAATATGAATTGCTCTCAGGTCATAGAAGAACTTTAAAAGGATTTTGAAAACCAAGTAAGAGGAGTAGAGCAAAAATTGGGAAGAGAAATGAGAGTGATACAAGAAAAGCATCAATTGCTTGCTAAAGGAGACCCAAAAAAATGCTGAGGAAAGTAACATTTTAAAAAATAGACTAACCCAAATGGTAAAAGAGATACAAAAAGCCTTACAAAGCAGAATTGACCAGATGGGAAAGGAGTTCCAAAAGATCACAGAAGAAAATAATTCTTGGCTGAAGCGGTAGTGCAGATTTGCAAACATATCAGCCCAGGATGGGAGTTCATCTGGACTGAGTGAGAGAGAAGCACAGGACCCCTGGTAACAGCAACAGCCTCTCCTAAGACTATCAGCCCACAGATTAAATGTCTGTAAGTCATCTATTTGAACTTCTGGGAACCAAGATGGCAGAGTGATCTGTAAGTGCCCTCCCACTCCCCTTGTTGACTTTGAAATATTTCCCCAGGAAAAATCCTGAAACAGAAGATGGCAGAGTAGAAAGATGCACGTATGCGAGCTCCGAACCCACAGCCCATAGATTTAACGTAAGAAGAGCTCCCCAGAAGTTCTGGATCACTGCAGGGTGTGCAGAAACACAGTGGAAGAGATTTCCGTTCCAGAGAGCCCTGGAGAGGCGTCCTCAGGGTCCATCATGCCCCAGAAAGCGAACCCCACCCCAGCACTTCCTGGCCACGGCCCTGGAGAAGCTGATCCAAGCAGGCTTCAGGGACGGAACCTCCGGCAGCCTGGAAGGTCCCTCCACCCACAGACTCTACAGGTCAGTGAGAGACACGCCTGGGCTGACCAAGAGGGGAGCAGGGTGTCTCCATGGCTCAGGTCCCCTCGGGGGGAAGCGGCGGAGGCAGAGGCAGGGGCAGGAAGTGGGGGAGGCAGAGGTGGTGTGGCCGCAGCGGCCCGGGACTCCCCCAGCAGCAGGCAGGATCTTCATTACTGAAAGTCTCTGCATAAACCACCTGAAGGCGCTGAGCCTGGGAGACAGCCCTGCCCCACCCGCTCCATTTCTGAAGGTCTCTGCATAAAGCCCCTGAGGGAACTGAGACTGAAAGGCGGCCCTGCCCCCACCCCAGCACCAGAACTAAAGCTCACATTGAATACCAGCCGCGCCTGCCGCGGAAAGCCCATTTGAATCTCAGACCCCAAGCACTAGCTGGGTGGATTTAAGTGGGGGTGGACAGGAATCTCAGAAGTCAAGTAACTGGCTGGGAAAATGCCTAGAAAAGGGAAGAAAAATAAGACTATAGAGAGTTTTTTCGAACAGATGCAAATGATCCCAACTTTCGGATCTGACGACGATGAGGACATATTCTTGCCATCAGGGAAAGACGTGGAGGTCGGGGCCTCAGTACCCCAGATGTCCCAGGGGGATGTCAGGTGGGCTCAGGACTTGGAAGAGCTCAAAAAGGATTTTGAAAAGCAAGTTAGACAGGTGGAGGAAAAACTGGGAAGAGAAATGACAGAGAGGCAAGAAAAGTATGAAAAAACGGGTCAATACCTTGGTAAAGGAGACCCAAAAAAATGCTGAAGAAAATAACACCTTGAAAAATAGGCTCACTCAATTGGCAAAAGAGATTCAAAAAGCCAATGAGGAGAAGAATGCTTTCAAAAGCAAAATTAGCCAAATGGAAAAAGAGGTTCAAAAGCTCACTGAATTTAATAGTTCTCTCAAAATTAGAATGGAACAGATGGAGTCTAATGACTTTACGAGAAACCAAGAAATCACCAAACAAAACCAAAAGAATGAAAAAATGGAAGAGAATGGGAAATATCTCATGGGAAAAACAACTGACCTGGAAAATAGATCCAGGAGAGACAATTTAAAAATTATGGGACTGCCTGAAAGTCATGATCAAAAAAAGAGCCTAGATATCATCTTCCATGAAATTATCGAGGAAAACTGCCCTGACATTCTAGAACCAGAGGGCAAAATAAGTATTGAAAGAATCCATCGATCACCACCTGAAAGAGATCCAAAAAGAGAAACTCCTAGGAACATTGTGGCCAAATTCCAAAACTCCCAGCTCAAAGAGAAAATCTTGCAAGCAGCTAGAAAGAAACAATTCCAGTATTGTGGAAATACAATCAGGATAACTCAAGATCTAGCAGCTTCTACATTAAGGGATTGAAGGGCATGGAATAGGATATTCCAGAAGGCAAAGGAACTAGGACTCAAACCAAGAATCACCTACCCAGCTAAACTGAGTATAATACTTCAGGGGAAAATATGGTCTTTCAATGAAGCAGAGGACTTTCAAACATTCTTGATGAAAAGACCAGAGCTGAAAAGAAAACTTGACTTTCAAACACAAGAATGAGAAGAAGCATGAAAAAGTAAACAGCAAAGAGAAGTCTTAAGGGACTTACCATAAGTGAACTGTTTACATTCCAACATGGAAAGACAATATTTGTAACTCTTAAAACTTTTCAGTATCTGGGTAGTTGGTGGGACCACACACACACATGTACATGCATGCACGCACACACACATACACACATGCACACACATACAGAGACAGAGAGCACAGAGTGAATTGAATAGGATGGGACCATATCTTAAAAGAAATTAAGGTAAATGTTGAGAGAGAAATGTAGTGGGAGGAAAGGGTGAAATGGAAGGGGGTAATTATATGTCATTTAAGAGGCAAGTAGGAGACTTTTTAGTCGAGGGAAAAAGAGGAGAGCTGAGAAAAAAAAACCAAGAAGTTTACCCTCATCACATTTGACTAAAGGAAGGAATAAAATGCACACTCATTTTGGTATGAAAATCTATCTTACAGTATAGGAAAGTGGGGGAGAAGGAGATAAGCAAGGGGGGGGATGATGGAAGGGAGGGCAATGGGAGGAGGGAGCAATTTGAAGTCAACACTCGGGGAGGGACAGGATCAAAAGACAGAAGAGAAACAATGAGGGGCAGGATAGGATGGAGGGTAATTCAGTTAGTCTTACACAACACGACTATCATGGAAGTCATTTGCAAAACTACACAGATATGGCCTATATTGAATTGCCTGCCTTCCCAAAGGGAATGGGTGGTGAGGGAGGGATGGGGAGAATTTGGAACTCAAAGTTTTAGAAACAACTGTTTAGTATTGTTCTTGCTACTAGGAAAGAAGACATACAGTTAATGAGGAAAAGAAAGTCATCTGGCCCTACAGGAGAAAAGAGAAGATGGGGACAAGAGAAGGGAGGGATGACAGAAGAGAGGGCAGATTGGAGATAGGGAAAATTAGATTGGGGTATTGAGGTGGGGGGAGGGGGAAAAGGGGAGACAATTTGGAACCCAAAGTTTTGTGAAAACGAATGTAAAAAATTAAATAAATAAATAAATATTTAAAAAGAAAAATCCTGAAACAATGGGATCAGCCAAAGGAAAAAGCAGTCTTTAGCTTGAAAAACTAGTAAAATCATTAAGGAGAGACCCTCTTGCTGTGACTGCTCTTACAGTACAGGAGTATAACTGTCCCAGATAGCCCCACCTCAATGAACTTCTCAGCAGAAGATCCTGAGTCCCAAGCACCAACATCAGGACCCCAGGCATGCCTTATCACATGCAGGGCAATTGGGAAGACACTAGCAAGATAGGGGTTCACCAAATGTTGGAGAAGATGTAGGAGAATTGGAACAGTAATTCATTGTTGGTGGGGCTCTGAGTTGATCCATTCTGGAGAGCAATTTGGAACTATGCCCAAAGGGTTACAAAAATGTGCATGCCCTTTCACCTAGCAATATCACTTCTAGGACCATATCCCAAAGAGATCATAAAAATGGTAAAAGGTCCCACCTGTACAAAAATATATACAGCAGCTCTCTTTATAATGGCCAAGAATTGGAAATCAAGGCGATGCCCATCAATTGGCAAATGACTGAACAAGATGTGCTATATGAATGTAATGGAATATTATTGTTCTATAAGAAATGAAGAACAGGAGGACCTCAGAGAGGCCTGAAAGGATTTATATGAACTGATACCGAATGAAATGAGCATTGTACCCTGTATCAGTCACAGTGTGTGAGGATTGTTTCTGGTAGACCTAGCTCTTCACAGAATGCAAGGTCCTAAAACATTCCCAAAGGAGTCTTCAGGCAAAATGCTATCCACATCCAGAGAAAGAACTATGAAATTGGAAAGCAGAATGAAGCAGAATATTTTCTCTTGTGTTATTTTTGTCTTGTTTTGGTTTTTCTCATGGTTTCTCTCATTCATTTTAATTCTTCTATGCAACATGACTAATGTCAAAATGTGATTAATAAGAATGTATGTGTAGAATCCATAAAAGATTGCATGCCATCTCAGGGAGGGAAGTGGGAGGGAAAGAGAGAAAATCTAAGACTTTTAGGAGTGATTGTAGAAGACTGAAAGCAAAGAAATTAAAAACAAAAAAAAAAAGAAAAGAATTCAGTAAAGATTAGAATGGAGCATATGGAAGCTAATGACTTTATGAAAAACCAAGAAATTGTAAAACAAAACCAAAGGAAAGAAAAAATAGCAGACAATGTGAAATATCTCATTGGAAAAACAACTGACCTAGAAAATATATCCAGGAGAGACAATTTAAAAATTATGGGACTACCTTAAAGCCACAATCTGAAAAAAGAGTCTAGACATCATCTTTCAAGAAATTATCAAGGAAAACTGCCCTGATATTCTAGAAACAGAGGGTAAATAGATTGCCTCCTATAAGAGTTTGTAGTCAAATTCCAGAGCTCAAGGAAAAAAATATTGCAAGCAGCTAGAAAGAAATAATTTGAGTAGTGTGGAAACACAATCAGGATAACACAAGATCTAGTAGCTTCTACATTAAGGGATCAGAGTACCTGGAATATGATATTTCAGAGGTCTAAGAAGCCAGGATTAAAAAAAGCCAAGAATCACCTACCCAGTTAAACTAAGTATAATACTTTAGGGAAAAAAATAGTCATTCAAATAGAGGACTTTCAAGCATTCTTGAGGCAAAGACCAGAGCTGAACAGAAAATTTGACTTTCAAACACAAGAATCAAGAGAAGCATGAAAAAGTAAACAGGAAAGAAAAATCATAAGGGACTTACTAAAGTTGAACTGTCTATATTACTACATGGAAAGGTCATATTTGTAACTCTTGAGACATTTCTCAGTATTAGGAAGTTGGAGGGATTATATACATATAGACTAGGGCACAGGGTGACTTGAATATGAAGGGATGATACCTAAAAAAATAAAATTAAGGAGTGAGTGAGGAATATAGTAGGAGGAGAAAGGGAGAGCTAGAATGGGCCTAATTATCTCTCCCATAAAAGAGGCAAGAAAAAGCTTTTTCAATAGAGAAGAAAGGAGAAGTGAGAAAGAAAGAGTGAAACTTATTATCATTGCACTTTACTTAAGGAAGGAATAACTTGCACACTCAGTTTGGTATGAAAATCTATCTCTCACTACATAAAGTAGGATGGTGAAGGGGATAAGCTGGGATGGTACAGGATGATAGAAGGGAGAGCAAATGGAAGGAGGGAGTAATTAGAAATAAATTCTTTTGAGGAGGGACAAGGTCAAAAGAGAGAGTAGAATAAATGCAGGGCAGGATAGGATGGAGGGAAATATAGTTAATGTTTCACAACATGACTGTTATGGAAGTGTTTTGTATAACCACATGTATAATCTATATCAAATTGCTTGTCTTTTCTATGGGGATGGGTGGGGAGGGAGGGAGGAAGAGAAATTAGAACTCAAAGTTCTAAAAATGAATGTAAAAATGTGTTTTTACATGCAATTGAGAAATTATATACAGGCAATGGGGTATAGAAATCTACTTTGCCCTACAAGAAAACACAGGGGATGGGGATAAGAGAAGGGTGGGGGTAATAGAAGGGAGGGCAGATTGGGGGAAGGGGTGATCAGAATGCATATTGTGTTGGGGCGGGTGGAGGGGAGAGATGGGGAGAAAATTTGGAACTCAAAATTTTGTGGAAGTGAATGTTGAAAACTAAAAATAAATAAATAAATAACTTTTTAAGAATTTAGGAAAGCATGGAAACACTTGAATCTATGAAGGAAGATGCTATCCACATCCAGAAGAGGAAAAAAATGATAAATAGAAATATGTATAGTATGGTCTTACATGTATGTGTGTATGTGTGTATGTATATATTTACATATATGTCTGTATGGGTATATATATTATAGATCTTATGTGTGTGTGTGTGTATATATATATATACATGTATATATATATATATATATATATATATATATACACACACATACACACATATGGTTAATTGTACCCTTATCTAGGGTGAAGGGAGAAAAAAATAAAGTAAAAAATGCACAGTGGAGAACAAATGAGAGCCTAGGAGGAAGTAAAGAAAAACTTAGTAGCTTTGAAACAATGTGTAGTATTTATTACATAGGTTTTCTTGAAGTAGATACTGTTTTATATTGAATCCTCTCATTTTCATTTTCTATTGTATACATGGAAATGTTCTTTTTTTTCTTTTCTCATTTTATATTTCAGTTTAAAATGAATTTTATCAAACAGAAGGTTGCTATATTCCTTGCCTACCGTGTCTTGAGTGCCAAGTCTATTCCATTTGTCTACCCCTCTGTTTCTTAGCCAATATCAAGTGGTTTTGATAATTGCTGCTTTATAATACAATTTGAGGTCTCCTAGCACTAGGCCACCTTCCCAGGCATTTCTTTTCATTAGTCCCTTTGATATTCTGGACCTTTTGTTCTTCCAAATGAATTTTGATATTATTTTATCCAGGTCTAGAAAATAATTATCTGATAGTTTAATTGGTTTGGCACTAAATAAGTAAATTAGTTTAGGTAGAATTGTCATTTTTATTATATTAGCTAGGCCTCCCCATGAACAACTGATGTTTTTCCACTTACTTAAATCTGACTTTATTTGTGCAAAAAGTGACTTGTAATTGTGTTCATACAATCCCTGGGTTTATTTTGGCAGGTAAACTCCTAAGTATTTTATAGTGTCTACCATGGCTTTAAAAATTTTTACGGCTAAGCTCGGGGATAAAGGCCCCATTTCTAGAATATATAGAGAACTGACTCAAATGTACAACCATACAAGTCATTCCCCAATTGATAAATGGTCAAAGGATATGAACAGGCAATTTTCAGGGGAAGAAATTAAAGATATCTATAATCATATGAAAAAGTACTCTAAATCACTACTGATTAGAGAGATGCAAATCAAAACAACTCTGAGGTACCACATCACACCTATAAGATTGGCAAACATGACAGAACAAGAAAATGATAAATGCTGGAGAGGATGTGGGAGAGTTGGAACACTAATTCATTGTTGGTGGAGCTGTGAGCTCATCCAACCATTCTGGAGAACAGTTTGGAACTATGCCCAAAGGGCTAAAAAATGTGCATACCCTTTGACCCAGTAATATAAGTACTAGGACTGTATCCCCAAGAGATCATAAAAATGGGAAAGGGTCCCACATGTGCAAAAATATTTATAGCAGCACCCTTTGTGATTGCCAAGAACTGGAAATCAAGGGGATGCCCATCAATTGGGGAATGGCTGAATAAATTATGGTATATGAATGTAATGGAGTACTATTGTGCCATAAGAAATGATGAACAAGAAGACTTCAGGGAGGCCTGGAAGGACTTATATGATCTGATGCTGAGTGAAAGGAGCAGAACCAGGAGAACCTTGTGCACAGCAACGACCACAGAGTACGAGAGTTTTTTCTGGTAGACTTGGAGCTTCGTAATAACACAAGAACTTACTAAAAAAAAATCCCAATGGTAGTATTCTAACACAAAATGTCTTCCACACTCAGAGAAAGAAATATGGAAGTCATTTGCAAAATGTAGTAGATCATGTTTGTATATGTGTAGGTTGTAGTGTATTATGTTTTGATTTGTTATATGATTTCTTCCATTTATTTTAGTTCGACTACATAACATGACTATTGTGAAAATGTGCTCAATAGGAAAGTATATGTAGAACCTATACAGAATTGTATGCTGTCGTGGGGAGGGAGGGGGGTAGTGGAGGAAAGGTGGGGGGACAGGGGGGCGATAAAATCTTAATTTTAAGGAAGTGATTGTAGAACACCAAAAAAATAAAAATAAATCTGAAAGAAAATAAAATAAAATGAATTTTAAAAATTTACACACATACACACACACACACACACACACACACACACACACACACACACCTAAATCAAATGGCAAAAGAGATCCAAAAAGCCAGTGAGGAGAAGAATGCCTTCAAAAGCAGAACTGACCAAATAAAAAAAAAGTCCAAAAGTTCACTGAAGAAAATAATTCCTTAAAAATTAGAATGGAACAAATGGAAGCTAATGACCCTGTGAGAAATCAAGGAATTTCCACACGAAACCAAAGAATGAACAAAAATAGAAGATAATATGAAATATCTCATTGGAAAAATAACTGATGTAGAAAATAGGTCTAGGAGACATAATTTAAAAATTACTGGAATACCCGAAAGCTGAGATCAAAAAAAGAGCCTTGACACCATCTTTCAAGAAATAATCAAGGAAAATGACCCTGATATTCTCGAACCAGAGGGAAAAATAGAAATTGAAAGAATCCACTGATCACCTCCTGAAAGAGATCCCAAAAAGAAATCTTTGCATTTTGTGAAGCATTAGAGATACAAATTGCCTTTTGTTAACATCATCATACTAGTTGTTGTATGGCATGGCTGTCAGAGAGAGAAGACAGTAATGATGATGTTAACAAAAGGCAACAAGAAAAATATTTAAATTTTTTTAAACTATTTTTTTTAAAGTAAGCTCTCTGAAGGCAAGGATTATGTTTCCCTTTTTTGCTTCTATTTGTATCTCTAGTGCTTTGCAAAGTGTTTAGAATACTTAATACTTGATGCTTATTATTTAATAAATGCTTGTTGCCTGCCTCCAAACCAACTCTCCAGCCTCCCTGGGCATTTCTTACTTATTTTCCAGTATTAGTAATCCAGTCAAACTGATGCTGCATCTCCCATCTCCATGCTTTTATGCTGATCACCTGTTTCTGGAATGTACTCCAGGATAACCATGACCTCGTAGAATCCCTCTCCTCCTTTAAGACTCAGCTCAAGCACCTTCTTTTGCATACCTTCCTGGTCCCCACTCCCAACTGCTAATGACCTTCTTCCCAAACTACCTTGTATTTAACTACTTTGTATTTCTTTTCTCTATATTACTTATAAGCACTGAAATATGAGAAGACCAAATGGCTGATAAAATTGTGCGTCTTATTGTTTAACATTAAAAGCAGAAATGTGTCATTAAATTGACAAATTTCAGGTTATTACATTCCAGTACTTTATATCCATGGAACTTTATCACTTCCTTGTCTACAGCTTTCACTCCCTAGGGATACCTCCATTCTGGGATCTGCTCCCAGGATTGGCAAATCTCTAGGCCATAATAATATTTCATGAGGAGCCTCAGTCATTCAGTCATGCTCACTTCACACTTTGCTTGACTTAGTGTCTGGTTTTCTCTTTTGCCGTGCCTTGACCCTGAGCAGATAATGTTTCATCTACTCCTTTCCCCTTCACAGCTCCACTTTATGATTTCATTGTCTTCTCTGTCAAAACGTAACTTCCTTGAAGTTAGGAACTCTCTTGTTTGCTACTACTTCTATCCCTACAACGTGTCACAGTGCCTGACATTTGGTGTGTATAATAATAATAAATGCATTATTCAATCAATCCATCCATCCATCTATCCATCTATACATCCATTTTTCTAGTTATCTATCATCTGTCTGTATATCTGTCAGCTAGGTGACACAGCAGATAGAGTGCTGGGCCTGGAATCAAGGGGACCCAAGTTCAAATCTATTCTCAGATACTTGTGCAACTTTAGTCAAGTCACTTAATCTTTTTCTATATCAATTTTCTCAATTATAAAATAAGGATAATTATTACACCTACCTCCCATGGTTATTGAGAGTTTAAATCATATCATTTTAAGCACAGTGCCTAGCATATAGTAGGCACTTGGTGAAAATGCTTGCTTTCTCCTTTTTCCATCAATCATTTAAGTAGCTAACTACCAAGTTATCTTTGTTCTGTATATACTTATATGTGTCTGCCTTTTCTCCCATTAAAATTAAACTTCTAAGGATTATTTCATTCTTTGTCTTTATATAACTATTGTTCAGCATAATTCTTATCACATAGCAGATACTTAATAGATACTTATGAATTGACTTGAGTTGATAGCATATACCCAGAATCACTTTCTAGGCATCTTCAAACAATGCCACCCGAACAGTTTCCCTCCCCTTCTACCTTTACCTCTCCCTGGGTTGTTTTCCTCCGTTAGAATATAAAGTACTCAGGCTAGTGGGACTGTTTCACTTGTATTTGTATCCCAATGTTTAACATGGTGATTGGCACATAGTAAGTGCTTAAGAAATACTTTTTCATTCAGTAATTTTAAAGGTAGCTATTATTAACTCCAGTTGGAAGGCAAGGAAACTGATTTTCGATGGGTTTAAGTGATAAACCTCAATAGCAAATACAGGACAGAAACCCATCTGTCCTGATTCCAAGTTCCATTACTGAGATGGTTTGAGGCTCTCCTGAAAATAACTGGAATGCAATTCCATCTTATCTTGCCCTACTTCAATCACTGCGAATTTACATAAATGTGTTTGGGATATTAGAAATAGTAACTGAAAATCAAGAAATGTGTCTCCAAGCATCTCACAAATGAATAACTAGACACTTCATTTGGTAAAATGATATTCTAACCCTTGGTAGAAAGATTTAGAGACCAAAAGATGTCATACAGATCAGCAAAATGATAGACTTTGTACCCCCCTTTTCACAAATAAACTGAGGTTCAGAGAGGGGAAATTACTGTGGGGTCAATGTGGTAGTAACTAGTGTAACTGAGATTTTAACCTTGTTTTTTTTGACTCAGTTGTCTCCACTATTGAGAGGATTCTTGGACTAGGTGGGAAATTAGATTAGATAACCGCTAGAGTGATTTTCATTTTTGTAATTAATTAATTAATAGTCTTTATGCAGCAGCTGGATAATGGAAGCTGGAGTCACAAGCAAAAACAAAAAAAAGAGTCAAACTTGCCTGGATTTTTGACAGAGAATTGACAAGCACACCATCTGGTGGTCAAATCATGGGTGGTCAATGGAAAATAGGGTGACTAAAGAGAATTTTTAATTCAATTCAAATAAATTTGTTTGTTGGCTGGTAATTAGGTGATATAGTGGGTAATTTCTATACTTGGTGCGAGGAAGACCCAAGTTCAAATTGCACCTTACATGCTTACTTGCTGTATAATCCTAGATAAGTGACTGAAAGCTACCTTATCTGTCAAATGGGCATAATAATAGCACCTACCTCCCAGTATTGTTGTGAAGATTAAACGGGATAATTTGTGAAAATGTTGTACAAACCTTAAAGGACTATATAAATGCTAGCTATCACTAATTAGTATGTCTATTGATGGCACCATTATTTTATTGGTCACCCATAATTCAAATCTGAATTAGATCATCCTGAAAACTCCTACCTCCATATATTCACTAAGTTCACCCCCTATACCTGAAACATTTCTTTCTTATTTTCACTTTTTAAAATATTTTTCTCCTTCCAGAAGCAGCTTTCACATAACATCACCTCCATGAAGCTTTTTCAAAGCACACCCATCTTCTAGCTTAAAAGTGATCTCTTTCCACTCAAATTTTTGCATAGCATCTTAAAAAGCACCTGGAGGCACCTCCCCTACTACTTACATTTGGGGTTTCCATGACAAACCGTTTGAGGTTGAAGGGATTCTGTAGGTGGGATTCTAACACACATCACCACTAACAAGTTTACTCTCCATACTCAATATCAGGCTTACAAAAGTTTTATTTGTTTTTTTCTCAGCATTTGTAAATAAATTTATCAGTTTATAAAGCTATTTATGGGAATTTTTTCCTCTACAGAAAGAGAGCTTTCATCTTTAGATATCAAAATCTTTTGGAACACAAAAGAGTCAGCCAGTTGACACAGAGACACATGGCAGTCTTCAAACCTGATTATGTCTGATATTACACCACAATTCATAGTTCCAGACCACTATCTGATGTAGAGTTGGAAGGTCCTTGAGACTTAGATAATATGAGAAATAAATATTTCTCTCATATTTAATAAGTAATTATTGCATTAGAACCAATAAGTGTGGGAAATCTTTTTTTTAGACATATTAACTTGTTTATTTTTAGTTTTCAAGATTCACTTCTATAAGATTTTGAATTCTAAATTTTCTCTCTCTCCCCTCCCAAGAAGACATTTAATCTGATATAGGCTATACATGTACAATCATATTAAATATATTTCCATATTAGTCATGTTGTAAAGAAGAATTAGAATAAAGGGGAAAAATCACAAGAAAGAAGAAACAAAGTAAAAAGGAAAGAAGATAGTATGCTTTGATTTGCATTCAGACTCCATAGTTCTTTCTCTGGATGTGGATGGCATTTTCCATCATGAGTCTTTTGGAACTGTCTTAGATCCTTGCATTACTGAGAAGAGTTAGGTCTATCAAAGTTGCTCATTGCAAAATGTTGCTGTTACTATGTACAATGTTCTCCTGATTCTGCTCGCTTCACTCAGCAATTGTTAATGTAAGTCTTTCCACGTTGGAAATCTCTCTTAAAGATATACCCCGGTCAAGATCTAATCAGATAGTAAAAGGAATTCTAAATTTGGGCTAATGGATGTATTCCTGCCCATTGCATTTGCTCAGACAGATCCTAGGACAATGTTGATTCTCACTATTGTCAAAACAGGTGATATGGAAATTGATGTCTCTGACCAAGATTTGAGTGACATGAGTCACATATCACAAGCTCCTCCCATTATGTTAATAAATCAGAATTTAGTAGGCACCCCTTGGGAATGCCTCCTCTCTCAAGGGCATATAAACTATGACCCCCACCACCATTAGAGGTCTTTGTTCTGAAAGAGATGGTCAAATGAACATCGTTTTATTAATAAATTGGTGGTCTTATTAACAAAATTATTAAACTACCCAGAAACTAGGTCTCTCAAAACTTTTTAATTGTCACAGTTTATTCATGGCTGACATTCTGCACCCTTTTAAGAAAATGTTTAATGGCAACTCCTTTAATAGACTACTGAAACATGCCTGAGTTTCAGACCATTGGTTTGTTTTTTTTCCTCTCTCCAACATTCACTTTCCCTTTGCCAAGATTCTTTGGTCTCCCATAAAATGGAAAGAATAGGTGAAAACAAGGGGAAAAAAAGTTGGAGGCTTAATGTCCCACCTCAATCTGTTGTTTCAAGTTCTTGCCCATATTAGATATGTATGGTCAGCAATATACTTCTCAGCGTTTTGGCTGCCTTTCATTTGGATCTATTCTTTGCCTCAGTCATACTCTACATTGTGTGTAGATTGTAAACTCCTTGGAGGTAAGAACTGTATTTTTTTTCATTTTTGTATCTTCAGTATATAATACAGAACTTGACACAAAGTAGGTGATTAATAAATGATGAATGTGGTTCAATTTAACAAACATCTTTTAAAAAATTTTCTTCATGTCTTTTGTTTATATATATATCACCTCTCACTTTTATAGCCATTTTTTGGAACAAATAATTTTAAAAGACAGAACTCAGCAATTAAAACTAAGCAATAACCAAATTGACAATATATGGAATGTTCCACATCCATAGCACCTCCCCACCACATACACACACACACACACACACCCTCCTCTGAAAAGGAGAAATAATAATACATTTTCTCATTTCTGGTTTGGAGCCATTTAAATAGCATTCAGTATCACATACCACCCTCTACCCCTCCTAGACATTTACTAAACTTACCATATGCAAAGCTAGATACTTGAAACAAAGAAAATAATAATACCAGAAAAAAAGCTAGGAAACTTTTTAGGAAGGATGGAGATGGGAGGAAATTTTGGAGAAGAAGGTACATTCTAGTACCCTTTTCTCTGTCAAATAAATACTCCTCTAAGTAAAGATGGTTAGAAGTAAACAGCAGATATTTATTTAGCACCTAGTGTATGCAAGGTAATATTCTCAATGTCAGGGTTGCAAAGTCTAAGTACTTCTGTGGCTGAGATAGTTTGGAAAACGGAACCAAAACACAAAAAGGATACAAAGCTGTTCGAGAATAAACTCTAAGTGATGAAGTAAACCCATGTCAAAAACTTAACATAATCATTCCTCAGAACCTGCTCTTCTATCTACCATGCATATTTCTGTCAATCCGGTGCCCTCCATGTTGGATTCTTAGTTTTTGCTCTGCATTCCTTCAGCTAAACCTTTCATATATGATCAATATCCACATTCTACAGATAAAACCTACACAATACCTTATGAAATAATAGAATTTCAGACTTCCAAGGGGTTTGAGAGGTCATCTAGTAAAATATTATTATTGTTGCTGTTTTTATACCAACTGATATTTTTTGTGCTGCTTTACTTAAATTAGTTCATTTGAAATTCAGGACAAATCCCATTAGGTAAGGACTACAGCTATTGTTCTCATTTTCTTTTTTCCCCTTACTTTTACATTACATTTTAAGTTCCAAACTGTCTCCCTCCCTCCCTCCCTCTCCAACCCACACTAGAGAAGGCCACTGTTTGATGCAGATTTATAAATATATGCAAAATCATACTATGTATACTTCTATTTATCAGTTCTTTCTCTGGAGGTGGATAGCATCTTCCTTCATAGATCCTTTATAGTTGATTTGAATATTCATATAACTCAGAATAGCTTAGTCATTCACAGTTACTCTTTAAACAATATTGCTGTTACTGTATACAATGTTCTCTCGGTTCTGCTCATTTTACTCTTATTATTGCATGAAAGTCTTTCCACGTTCTTTTTTTAAATCAACCAGCTCATCATTTCTTAGAGCACAGTAGAATTCCATCACAATATTGTCCCCATTTTCTAAAGGAAGAAACAGGTTCAGAAAAGTAAAAAATACTTGCCTGTGGTAACACAGTGCACTCATTCATCCATTCATCCATTAAATAAGCATTTGTTAAAAGTCTACTATATGTCAGACATTAAGGATACAAAAGCAAAAAAGAAACAATTACTGCTTTCAAGTAGTAAAAATTCTGTGGGGTTGGGGTTGAGGCATGGACACACATATTATACATATAAACACACACATATACACACATACACACACACACACACATACAATTGCCCCAGAGTGGGGAAGGGCCAATATTAGCAGCTGCTAATTAATATGGGACAGAGGATTTGAACCCAAACGCTCCTGACTCCAAGTCCAAAATTCTCTCCACTATGCTTCAAATTTAATTGTTTTGGTTTTGTAGGTTTTGTCACAACCACTGTTTTCATTGGCATCAGAAACTTTTGGTTTGGAAAAAAAAAAAGTGATCAGATTCAGTTAAGTGCAAAATTACCAGGCAGAAGAAGCACAAGAAAAATAATAAATAATAAATAAAAAAATTAGTATAACAATGAAAAAAAGAGTAAATAGTGAAAAATATTTTCTAATGATGAAGAAACGAGGCAAACAGGGTTAAGTAACGTGCCCAAGGTTACATAGCTGCTCTATGAGTTTAGATTTGAACTCAGAGTTCCCTGACTTCAGGTTAAGTACTCTATCCACTGTGCCACCTAGCTGTCCAAATGTGTGTGTGTGAGAATGAGAAAAAGAGAAGAAAAGAAAATTAGTGACATAAGAAATGCAAATAACTAGGGAAAGATAGGCAAATGGGATTGGAAGAGAGGGAGAGAATCTGTGAGAATAGACTAGAATAAAAATAGTTTAAGCAAAACTAAAAGCAAAGACTAAGTACTAACTCAAAAGAGGATATCTTTTAAAAAAAAGGTGAAATATGGGAAAACATAAGACTAAACAAAACTAACAACATCTTTAAATGTGAACAGATTAAAAATGTAATCAAATAAAAGGAGTAATAAAACCCAGAAATCTGTTCTATACATGCAACACATCTATTAAGCAAAAATAAAAATATAGAAATAAAATAAGAGTCTGAAACAAAATTTGCTTTGTATAAGGAGTTGAAATCACCCTACTAAACAAAGCAAAAACACAACTTCACCATATTAATGAAGAGAAAAAAGAAAACTATATTATACTTTAAGGAATTATGGACTATGAACCTTTATCAATACTAAATATATATATATATACATATATGTATGTACCTAATAATATAATATTTAAATTAATAAAAATAGATAATCTATTGCAAAGAAAGTCTCATGATAGTAGGAGGTTTTAATGTTCCTGATAAACAAAAGGAAACGTAGAATTAAACCAACTGTTGAAAAACTTGTATATGAAAGGAAAACAGAATCATACAAATGGAAACATTTTAAAATATACATGTTTTCAGCATACAAGTTACTTTGTCACAATTCTCCATACATGGCAAATGCTTAGTGACTGTCGAGTAAAGGAATAATCCTAATAGTTCATATTCGTAGTGTTCTTTAAAGTTTGCTAAGGACTTTACATATACGATCTCATTTGATCCTGACAACCCTATAATGTTATGCTATTATCATCATCGTTTTGTAGATAAAAAACCAAGTAAATGAGTTGGCCTTACCTGAATAAGACCTTTCCTGAATCCACAATAAACATAATTAGCAATGTACAAAATTGTAATCACATATATGAACAACATAGCATATTCAAACTGAACACTGAAGTCAAACAATTACGAGACTGGAAAATTGGTGTTAAGATCAAAATAATGTATATTTGTATCATACTTTATAGTTTATAAATCCTTTTACTGACACGATCTTTCATTATTTACTTAGTATTTAAGTAATTTTTCTAATTTCAAGTCTATATTTGTCCCTTTGCAGCTTCTCCTCATTCCTCCTAGAGTCCTTTTGAGTCCGACAGAATTAATTTAAACTTTCTTCCAAGTGAAAGTCCTTCAAAGATTTCAAGTCAGTTATCATATGACCTCTAAATTTTTTCTAGGCTAAACATCCCTCATTCCTTAAGGTGTGGACAGGAATCTTTTTACAATCTATCTTGGTTTTCTTTAGAATTAGGAGTCTAATTGTAGTCATCAGTCTTAATAGTTCTACACTGGCCACTTAAATGGATCCAAGGTAATGTCAAGTGGTGATGAGCTCATCCTTTGTGATTTTATGTTTCAGGAAAGATTAAAAGAGCAGGTAGTAATTCAGTAAGAATGCTAGAAATCTACCTTATCCATATGATTTCCCATGGCCCATATAACCCATTTACCCCATCCCAAAGAAAAATTCAGTATGCCAGCAGCTTCAATTAAAAACCTTACTTTTTCAGTGACTTGATGCTTATAATTCAGGAGGAAATTGAATACTCTAAAATAGTATGGTTAGCCATCCATAGGGAAAGAAATTTTTCAGTGCATTGAACTGACTTGTGCTATAAACTTCATCTGTTTCTCCCTGCCATGGTCCCTGTGCACATAATTGAATTGTGGTAGAAAGGCTTTTCCTTAACATTTTTTTTTTCTAGTTTAACTTCCTTTCAAAGTGGACAGGATGATATCAGAAGCTTAACAGCTCTGAGTACCCCAAATATATTAGGGAAAACCAATTTAAGGAAGATCAGAAAATTTCCATTATCAATTATGGTAAAAAAGAACATTTCTTCTTAGGTCCATCTAGCCCTTACTCCTACCTGCCCCACCTCATAGAATAGCAGTTTAGGATTATTCAGCTTCTAACAAGGTTGACTGTATTTACTGTAGAGGCAGCTACCATGTGGCCTGCAGCATATACAACTGTTATAATAGCAAATAGCATCATCACCGTAAGCGCCACATTAAGGCTGACACGGTACATGACAGGCACTGACAAGTTTACATGGCCATGTAGGATGGAAGTGAGTAGAGGATTCCACCACACCTCCCTCTACTTTAGCCACCCTAACAAAATCTTGGGCTCAGAGTAGTCTCCACTAACTCTAAAATTCTATGTGTCTCTAACATGTGAAATTCACAATGATTATTCTGGAAAGTAATGTATAGCAGAAAGATGTAGAATTAGAAAGGTTAGTTTAAAATTCCACCTCTGATAATTACAACCAATGGCCTTTAGTAAGTCATTTAACTTCTTTTGATTTCAGTCTCCACATTTCTAAAATGAGAGGGTTGGAGAAGATGGTTTCTGAGGGTCCCATCTAACTATGATCTTATGAAATTGAAATTTGTTGTGATAGGTGTGTATGTGTGTGTGTATGTGTGTGTGAAAGAGATAGAACATTTTCCATCATGTTGGAGCGACTTTCCCTTAATTACTAATTCTCCAAAGACCATAATAAAAGAGTATTTTAGAAAAGAAAAAAAGAGAAAAAAAACTCATTTAGAAAAAAAAACAAAGCGATGCCTAATACTTCATCGAATTCCTTGATAGAGAACAAAAGAGAAATTTATATATAACAAAGCAATTAATCAACGGTTTAGGTTGCCAAAATATCTTTCTGGGCCCATGGGTAAGTCATGATACTTTCCCATTTTCATGGTAATAAGTGTTTTCAGATATCAATACTATAAGATAAAGTAATCTGGTGGCTCCCATGCATGCCATAAAATATTTGAGAAAAAGTCAATATCAAATTCATAACTGATCCAATTAAATAAGTGACCAAGATATTGCCATATAGTTTGGCCCTAGAAATTGGTTGGTCTTATTAATTTTCTAATCAGACAGTGTATACTATTAAAAAATTTAATGGGAAATTTAGAAACAATGAAAATATGAGTATACTCTGATAGTAATTTTGGAAGTCTATAAAAATAACAGTCAGGATCCTCATTATGGTAAAGATTTTTATAAAGTAAATCTACCTTGGAAACTCTCCAAGGGGGGTTATTATAGGAAGTGCCAGAAATACTTCATTCTAAAAATGTTTTACATGATGATATAATATGTACCCTAAGGACAGGTTATTATGAGGTTATACTAATCTGGAAATGGGTAGGTCAGGGTATATTTTTGGTAACTCTTCTAGAGGTGTGTAGATTAAATGCAGCATAATGGAGAGGTCGCAGCAGCCAAAGATCTAAGTTCTATGCTCTGAACACCACTTTGAAGATGCTCCTTGACCATTTGCAGATCACATTGCTTCCCCTAGCCTCAGGGTTATTTTCTGTTAAAATAGGTGTGGGGGGGGGTGGGGAGGAGGGGCAGAGAAAATGACAATGGAAATACTGATGGCAATGACATTTTCTCATAAATTCTCTATTTGTAATGCATAAAAAGTCAGGGACATGTTGATCTAGTCCAAACAACTTCTTTTATGGATAAGGAAAGGGAGGGCCAGAGTCAAGGTGACTTCTGTAAGACTTAGCAATGTTTTATTGTCAATGATAATTAATATTTATCTAATGGAGAGGACTGACCAATGAGGGCCATTCTTTAGAGCATGTACTATATGCTCTGCCTGGTGTTAATCTAATATGGAGGTTTAGTCAACCTGATTCTGGAAATGTATGATATGATAGAGGTTTTTTTCCCTCCTTGCTTCAGAGAATATTCAGATATGCTTCAACTTTTTATCCTGTTGCTCTGCTAAGTGGTAAGAAGAAACTTTTTAATTGGCTGTTTAGCAAGAAAGTCTTGAAAGCTCTCTTCTCTGGTGGCTGTTCAAGAAAAGGAAAAAGAACTCTTGGTGAAAGAGGGCGCTTGGGCCCTCTGTCTCACCCAGCTTCCATGTGGTCATGAACTCATGGTGCTACTATTCTGCCTCTATCTTTTTGTTTTTTCTTGATCTTAGGTGAATTAATATTGGAGATAGAATGGACCGTATTAGGGCTTTGTTAGCTTCAAAAGAGCTACCACCCATCGACTGGAACCCATAGCAGAGTCTGCTGGTAACTATAGCAGCTAAGTTTGGTAAGGACTCAGCCTCAAGGAGTGACCTTCTTGACCCATCCCAGCAGTGAGTCAAACCAGCAGTTGAGGCACAATGTCCTGCAAGCAAGGGAATGCCTATTCTATTAGTTATACAACCAACCCCAAAAAGGAACTTAATGGGAAGAATGATCGCAGAAGCTACTTCCAGTTTTAATCTGTTTACCCCAAGGACTGAGTATGTTATATTGAAGAAAGATTGTGCCTAACTTTGGGAGGATATGATTGCGTTTTTGTCATTGCAATACTTTCTCATTAGATACCCCTTTATAAATATCCCTTTTTGAAAGCTAATTAATGTTGATTGGTTAATTGATATTTAAGAGAGATCAACTGTTCATACTAATATTGGGGCAGTGATACAATTTTATGGGAACTTGAGAGGGTTAGTATTAGAGAACCCTCTCCCTCCTATCCTTGAGGGTTTACCCCTAGGAGCTTGAGGAGGAAATATAGTCAGCCTTGCTCTAAGGATTCGATCCACTAGTTCCAGTAGAGGTAGGAAGAATATGCCCAGAGCCAATAGCTAGCTAGCTAGCTAGCTAGATAGTTATAGATAAAGATAGATATAGAGATTATATATTTTATAATCTATGTGTTACATATATTATATATAATAATATATTTTACACAATATATTATATAATACATATTGCATATTATAAAATATATATAATCTCATTTAGCACTAGGCAAAGTACCGAGGATACAAGTATAAAAGCAAGAATAGTCCCTGGTTTCAAAAAGCTGTTTTAAAGGGAGAAATACCACACATAAAGGAATGGTAGCTAGGGAGGAGCACATTGGTTCAGGAAGGGTTATTTTAGAGATTTTGCTGTTCTTTCAGTCATGTCTAGCTATTTATGACACATTTAGAATTTTCTTGGCAAAGATACTAGAGTATTTTTACCATTTCCATCTCCAGCTCATTTTACAGATGACTGAGAAAAGTAGAGTTAAGTGACTTGCCTAGGGTCACACAGTGAGTAAGTGTCTGTCTGAGAACTGATTTTGATTCAGAAAAATTAATTTTTCTGATTGTAGGCCCAGTACTCTGTCCACTGTATCACCTAGCTCAGATTTCAGGGATGGTGATGATTATTTTAAGGAAGTGATAAAAATGTTGGAAAGAAAGTTTTTGAGGAAGTGGTTGCAGAGAAGAGAATGAATTAAAATATGATTGGGACTTTTCTGAGAGTGTTTTCCTGGGAGAGTCAGTCATTAATGAAGAGAATGGGATCCCAGTGCAAAAGTTCCTTCAAGATATGGCCACTTGTCAAGAGAGTGAGCTCCCAGGTATCAGGACATAGTCCCTGATGTAGCTGGGGAAGCTGTTGACCAGGAGGTTGTGGGAATGTCTGTAGAGGTAGGAATGTTCAAGTACCCAGTACTTTGTTAACCTCTTCTCTCATCTTCTTTTCATTTTCTTGCTTTTCTTTCCCAATAACCACTCATTTCTTGCAAAACCTCAGACTAAGATTATTCCCACAACCTGCCTTCTCCACTTCTATTCACATGCAAATGAATAAAAAAGGAGGAAATTATAGGGCCACACTGCCTGGGCACATTAAACCTCAACCAGGCTTTTACTGCAATGAGGCAATCTTTTTATTCTTCCGTAATTGATTCCCTGTCTCACTCTCAATGGAAGTTATTCCAAACCTTCTTTTCTCTCCTATTTCCATGCTCTCAGCTAAAGACTTTGACTATTACTCTACTGAGGAAAATGAGGTCATTCAACACATCCCTCTTCTCTTAACCACTTAACATGAAGAAATGGTGAGCATCGGCGTCAAATGCAGTATATAGGTTGAGAAAGTGACTGGAAATTTTGCAATCAGATTTGGCAATCAAAGGGTTATTGATAACTTTGGAGAGATGAAGTTGGAAGTCAGATTAAAAATGTTAAGGAGAGAACGAATAAATAGGAAATTGAAGCACTAAGAAGTCAGATTTTACTCAGAGTGTAACTGAGAAAGGAAGGAGAAAATAGATAGGATGCTAGCTTGAGGGTATGGTAGTCTAATGAAAGATTTTGTTGTTGGTGTTGGCCTTTTTCTTAGGACAGAGGAGATTGGACATGTCTGAAGGCAACAGAGAAGGAATCAAAAGATAGGGAAAGGGTCAAGATTAGAAAGAGAAATACAACACAACTGAGTTTAATCATAATGGAATCAAATCCATATATAGAAAGGATGGTCTTAGAAAAAAAGGACCATTTCATTTTTAGATCCTGGGGGAAAGGAGGAACAATTGGGAGATAAGGTCAAGAAAATTTGAGATAGAAAGAAGGGGAAAGGGGAACTCATATACGATGACTTCAATTTTCTCAGTAAAGTAACACATAAGGTCCTCAATTGGGAAAAAAGGTAGGGATCTTGTAGAAGACTCAGTCAACCTGGTTGTGAAACTTCCTACAATGAGTAAGAATAGAGAAGGTAGATGGTGGAAATAATCTAGGACTGTGGGATGGCAAAAAATGAACAGTAATGTGACAAGGTGCCAAGAATTTAATGACAGAGAACAATGTTGAATCAAAATGACTAATGATAAGGTTGAGATTATAAAAAGAAGAAAGTGAAGTCAGAGCAGGACTGAAAGTATTGAGGAGTGGAAGGAATGAAGGTCATGATGATAGTGAATAATAAGTTTAGGGAGATTTGCTTGCCTTGTAAGTATTCTATTACATTCATAATATTTCATTCAATCGCATGTATCACAATTCATTTAGCTATTTACCAATCAATGGGTATCTAACTACTTGATTTTATGAATGAGCAGGAAGGACCTTAGAAGTCATCAAGTCACTCTCTCCTTTTTCATGAATCTTCTGTACCATATGTGCTAGATATAGAAGTGACTACCAAGATAGATTTAAAGCCTAAGATTTTATGCTCCTACATCTGCAATAAATATTCATCCAGCCTTTGTGTAAATACCTTCATCCATAGGCAACTCATTTTGCCTTGTGAGAAAGACCCTGGATTTACACCAAGTACTTCTGACTCCCAATCCAAACATCAGTGCAATATTCCATGCTTCCTTCTCTGGACTAAGTATGATGAAACTGTACATGTTTCTAAATTGAAGAATACTATTTTCTTGGTTTTTTTAATAGTATTTTTTCCAATTATATGTAAAGATAATTTTTAGCATTCATTTTTGCAAAATTTTGAGTTTCAAATTTTTCTCTCTCCCTCCTTCCCATTCTCTTTTCCTAAAATTGTACACAATTTTATATAGATTATATATGTGCAATCATGTAAAATACATTTCCATATTAGTCACAATTATGAAAGAAGAAACAGACCAAAAGGGAAAAATGTGAAGTAAAAAAGTAAAGAAAGTGAAAATAGTATGCTTCGATCTGCATTCAGAGTCCATCAGTTCTTTCTCTGGATGTGGACAGAATTTTTCATCACCAGTCCTTTGTAATTATCTTGGATCATTGGATCATCTCTTAGCTGAGAAGAACTAAGTCATTCACAGTTGATCAAAGAATATTATTTAAATCAAAAGGCAATGTGCTACAAAAATGATAGAATTATAGTCAGGAAACTTTTATTTAAGTCTAAACTTACTGGCATTTGCTCTTTTTTTGTAGAGGACCTCAGATCTGCCTTCATTCCCTTCCTTGCCTTATTTCTATATAGATTTCAAAATCATACCCCCATGATATGTATTTTCATCATTTCTTCCTGCTTCCCTCACCATTTTTCAGTTTCTTTTTGCATGTCTTTTCCCATCAGAATGAAAGTTTCTTGAGGGTTTTTATTTTATTTTATTAGGTCATTTTGCTTTTATTTGTATCTCCAGGGCTCAGTATAAAGCCCTATACATAATAAGCACTTAATAAATACTTGTTTCCTACTTTCCTTGACAAAACCATCTAACCTCTCTGAGTCCTGGTCTCCTCATGTGTAAAATGGGGATAATGATACTTTCTCTGCCTGCTCATGAGGTTGCTGTAAGGATGACATGAATGAAAGCATGAATGAATGAGAAAATGAAAAAGCATTTATCAAGTACTTATTACATCCCAAGCAATGTGCTGTGTTCACATACAAAAATTAAAATGAAGACATAAGACAATGATTTTTGACAGCCTTTGAAAACTGAAAAGTGCATATAAATTAGGTGTCAAGATATACGAGAAGTTAAAAATATATGATATATATATACATAGAGAGATATACAAACTATAGGAATAATAAAAGAAATCTAAACCTAGGAATTACAGCTGATTAATTAATGAATGAGCTTAGAGCTTTAAAAAAAATGCATGTCTTTATTCCAAATGGCATTAATTAAGGAACCTGACTTATGCTCCTTTCAGTTGGAAAAATAATGAAATTTTCTGCATAGTTTTTGCAAATGCTTTTATCACCTTTTATATTTTATGTTTCATTTGTTTAATGTCACCATTGTCTTCTATTTTCTTTAGGAATACTGAGGAGAAAAAGAAACAGAACAATCTCTGTTCCTTCATTTCATTTATAAGTTCAATAATTATTTATTAAAAATCTTTTTCATTGTACTAGGTATTCTGAACAATAGATAAGAAATAGAAAATATAATCCTATAGGAAATGTGTAAGAAATAGAAAATATAATCCTATAGGAAATGTGTGATATCTATACATGAAGTAATTAGATATTCACTATGTGAGGCCACTCTCTGATTAGCTGTGACTTTGGATCCTTATGAACTTTAACTTACTCATCTATTAATAGAAGGCTGGAGAACATAGATCATAAGTTTTCTTCTAGGTCAAACATTCTGCATCCCAGGTAGCATTGTGTCATTCACAGCAAATGCACATCAACAATGTATGCCATAAACCTAGCATATTGCAGAGCATTACTCAACAGCAGTTTCACTGGTCAAAGACCAAAATGTCATGCAGGATATATTATAGGCATATGTCGCACCAGTACACTTATGGCCATATTACACAAACAAGTATATATGATAGAAAACAAAATTAAAACAGCAGTGATTATGCAAAATGGCCAGATTATGTGCAAACAGCTAACAAAACAAAGTATAAGCAATAAACTATACCTGTGTAGAAATGCATGCATGATGTTGATATAAAGGAAATAAACACAGCAACTAAGAAAAATACTAATAAAACAAGAACAAAATGAACATACCATATATTGCATGAGTGAACATTCACTTTATAATGTAGCTAGACATGTAGCAGTTTCATGGGTTTGACCTGGAGTATCATGATAATCTGGACAATAGTCCCTGATCTTCTGTGACCTGCTAACTAAGTTGACCCTATACCAGTGCTAGTTGATGTTATGGAGTTATGCTCATTAGAACTATAGTTCTGCCTTCCCAAACCTGAATCTGTGGGCTTGCATCCTGGTTAGCAGTGTTATTATGTTAGAAGAGGGGCATCTGTATTCTAAGAGTTTATTTGGCAGATAGAGTGACCTCTGAATCTGGGCTTCTCCCATTGTTTTTATTAGTTTGGGGGGTATATAAAGTATATAGAGTCTTCTTCTATTGAACTGTCTGGTTCTAGACCTCATTTATAAAATATATAGAGAACTGAGTCAAATTTACAAGAATATAAGCCATTCCCCAATTGACAAATGGTCAAAGAATATGAACAGGAAGTTTTCAGAAGAAGAAATTAAAGCTATCTATAGTCATACGAAAAATGCTCTAAATCATTATTGATTAGAGAAATGTAAATCAAAACAACTCTGAGGTACCACATCACACCTGTCAGATTGGCTAATATGACAAAATAGGAAGCTGATAAATGTTGGAGAAGATGTAAGAGAGTTGGAACACTAACTCATTGCTGATGGAGCTGTGAGTTGATCCAACCATTCTGGAGAGCAATTTAGAACTATGCCCAAAGGGCTACAAAAATGCACATACCCTTTGACCTAGCAATATTGCTTCTAGGACTGTATCCTAAAGAGATCATAAAAATGGGAAAAGGTGTCTCATGTACAAAAATATTTTGAGCAGCTCTTCTTGTGGTGGTAAAGAACTGGAAATTGAGGGGATGCCCATCAATTGGGTAATGATTGAACAAGAAATGGTATACTATTGTGCTATAAGAAATGATGAACAGGAAGACTTCAGAGAGATCTGGAAGGACTTACATGAAGTGATTCTGAGTGAAATGAGCAGAACCAGGATAACATTGTACACAGTACCAGTCACAGTGTATGTTTCTGGTAGAACTAACACTTCATAGCAATGCAGGGACCTACAACATTCCCAAAGGACTACTGAGGCAAAATGTCATCCACATCTACAAAAGGAACTATGGAATTGGAATGCAGAATGAAGCAGAGTATTTTCTCTTGTGTTATGTTTTTTTTTGGTTTATTTTTTCTCATGGTTTCTCCCATCCATTTTAATTCTTCTATGCAACATGACTAATGTGAAAATGTGGTTAATAAGAATGTATGTGCAGACCTCATATGAGATTGTATCCTGTCTTGGAGAGGGAGGAAGGAGGGAAGGGGAGAAAATCTAAGACTTATGGAAGTGATTGTGAAAACTGAAAGAAATTAATTTAAAAAAAAAGAAATGTCTGGTTCTAAGTATTCTCTATGCCAGGCAGATTACATGACTGGTGAACCCTGGGATGTAATTTATATGAGTTTAGCTATTTTAACTCATTGAACACCCCTAGTTTTTCCCTTACTATCTTCTTACTTATCTTGAGTCTTTATTCTCCATCCATTCTAGTTAAAAAAAAAAAAGAGCAAGTAAGAGTTAAATGGTTGCTCATTGTCTCTTTCATCCTTTATTGTGATTCCATCTACAATGAGTTTTCTTTCTCAGATTTTCATGAGATTATAAGAACCAGTATAGGAAGGGGCTTCAGAGACCATCTAGTCTTACCTCTTCATTTTGCAGAAAAGGAAACTGAGGCAAAGCGGTTAAATAGCTGGCTCAAAGTTACACAGATAGTGATAGAAGCGAGATTTGAATGAAGACCTTCCTCTGACTCTAAAGATAGAACTTTGCACACAATATGACACTGCTTTCTTGCCCCAACAGTTAAAATGTACACATACACACACACACACACACACACACACACACACATACACCCCTTTTTGATGTCCTTACGATGAATCAACCATCAGCCCTAGCTCATCCTGAACTTTGATTTCCCTGGAATCATTCCTACAGAAATTTTGAATTAATCCTCAGTTACTGCCTTGTCCTATATTTTCTGTACATGTATTTTTGAAATCTAAGTTAGTCAACAAACTCATTGGAAATTCATATCATTTCTCTTAAACAGCTCCCCTTTTTCCTTCTTATCATCATTGTTAATGTCTTCAGAATTTCATCCTTGAGAGCTTCCCATTCCTCTTGGACTGTCTTCCCTATCAAATTTTAGACCATGGGAATCATACAATCAGAGTTGTGAGGGTGACCAAAGATCCTCTAATCTAGACCACAATTATACAAGAAAGCCTTCTGCAACAAATCCAAGTCAACTTAAACATTTATTGAATGTTTCCTATAGGCCAGGCACTGTGCCAAAGTCTGGGAAAATAAACACAAGCAAAAGAAAAGAACTTCCCTGACCTCAAGGATCTTAGATTCCAATAAGAGAAGCCTACACAAAAGGCAACCTGAAAATGAACAGCATAGTGAAGAAGGAAGTACAGAGTCAGGAATGGGGGCTGGAAAGGAATAAAGAACCGAATGTGGTTGACCTGGGCACTTTTCTTAAAGTGGAGGTTCTCAGAGGAAATGGCCAATCAGGGAAGTGGTCATCCTACCTTGTCAAAGACCATTCTTGATGTGAGTTCTTTGAAATCTACCGTACAAACTCTTAAGGTGAATTTCAGACAATGTTTGGCATTCTCTTCCCTTCTGGTTCAATTTTGGACTTGTTCTGTCAACAAGACATCTTATGTTTTCATGGTTCCCATATCTTCTTTAATCTCTCCTCTACCCCACTCTAGTCATGCACCTCAAAAGGAAGCCAGGGTCTCCTAACTCTGTATCTAGAAATTTCTTTGCCATACCATACTTCCTCTGCATTTTTTCTGTTATTCCAAACTTTCCCCAACCCCCATTTGTACCAGGGTCAAGTTCTCGCAACTAATACCTATGAGTATGAACATTGTGTTTCAAGTCCTAAAGTGTTTCTTGACCAAATCAGTTGAGAAGCCACTGGTATCAATGATTTCTAAGGTAATATTCTGGGTTAAGCTATAACATACCTGAGTACAAGCATCTATGATTGATAGATTATTTCTATAACCTACCTCTGTGGTTCAAGCAGGGCTCAAGCTTAGGGTTAGAACACTGTTCCTGACAAAGTTCTGCTTATCTCTAATGTTTTTAATGGATTTTCCTCATTAAGGATGTAATTTAGAGACTGTGCTTAATTAACCATTGGCTTTTTTTGGGCTTCTGTTTTGCAACTGAGTTTGACATAGTCTTTTCCACTGCCCAAAACTCTATGAGGGCATGCTCCAACTCCTCCTCATTTTAATATTCTTCTCACCATTTGCTTCATGGGGATCAATTGAATATATTATACTTTTTCCATGTAAACCTTTGAGTCAAGAAGGACCTTTGAAAGGAGAAATTGCACTTGTCCAGGCAAAAATTTTCCAGTAATCTATTAAGAAGTTCAATTTGTCCTCTAAGAAGTACGGCTTATTGACTTAAGATGAAAAATACAATCCACCTCCAGAGAAAGAACTGACAGAGTCTGAATGCAGATTGAAGCATACTTTTTCAACTTTATTTTCCTCATATTTCTTTTTTTTTATAAGTGTCTGTGTTTTCTTTTGTATCATGGCTAATATGGAAACATATTTTGTGTGACTGCACATGTATATAATCTCTATCAAATTGCTTGCCTTCTCAAGGAGGCGAGAGAGAGAGAGAATATGGAAGTGAAAAAAACTCAATAGAAGCACAGTTTATAAAGTGCCTGCTCTGAGGAGGACACATTTGGCACTGAAGGTATAAAGAAGAAATCGGACAGTCCTGGGATGCCATGAAGGGGTAAAGAATGTGGAACTGATTTTTTTAATGAATGTTGACAAATTTAACATGCAATTGAGAAAAATCAATTAAAAAGAGTAAACTTTAAAAAAAAAACAGGATGACCTATCCTATTGAGTTTTGATCCTAGTCCCCAGATAGCCCCTTCACTGGCTCCTGTTTCCTCAGAGTTGGACCCTGCTCACCTACAGTGATTCTCCAGGGTCAGCTTCCCATCCTCCCCAGAGAGCAGCTGCAATTTTCTATGTGCCAGAGAGCAGTGCAGTCTCATCTAGAGCCCAGCTCCAGGAAATAATCAGTGAAATCTCTATTCTCCCCAGGCAGATGTCCAGGAAAGGAAAAATAGGACAGTGGGGGTGGCTTTCTAGGGAAGGGAAAAAAGCAGTGAAGGGGATGCCTGGACTCATCAAACTAGATATTTAAAGATTAAGAAGAAGAAGAGAGGGAAGGAAGGAAGAGAAGAGAAGAAAGAGGGAAAGAAACACAAGGGGAGGTATGGCTAAAGGAAGGGGAGAGGGGAAAAAGGAAGCAAGGGAAAAGGAAAAGAGAAGGGGAAAAGGGAAGTAAAGGACAAAAAAAGAAAGTGGAAGGGGAGGAGAAGGAAAAAGAGGATGAAGTAGATCTAGAAGAGACTTTAGAGGTTATATAGTCCAGTTCCTTTACTTTGCTGATAAGGAAACTGAAGTCCATAGACAGTTATGATTGTCCACAGTTGGACAGGTTAAAAATGGCAGAGTCCACAACTGAATCTAGGTCCTTTGACTCCAAAGGGGAAGGGGGAGGGAGACAGACAGAGACTACAGGGCAGAGGGTGAGGCAGAGAGAGACAGAGGGACAGAAGGCAGAGAGAGATACAAAGAGAGACAGAGAAAGACAGAGACAAAGACAAAGAGACAGAAATGGACGGAAAGAAAAATAGAGAGGGGAAAGAAAAATGGAGAGGAGAAAAAAAGAGAGAGAGAAAGAAAGAGAGAGAGAGAGAATATGGAAGTGAAAAAAACTCAATAGAAGCACAGTTTATAAAGTGCCTACTCTGAACAGGACACATTTGGCACTGAAGGTATAAAGAAGAAATCAGACAGTCCTGGGATGCCATGAATATGTAGCTCCTTTTCTTGTCCCTGATAGAGAAAGACATCATTTAGTTAGTGATCATCTTGTTTTTTGGACCTAAAAGATCATGTACTCTTTGGGACATATGGAGGAAGAAAACCAATTGGTTTCAGTGTCTCTGGATGCCTTCCAGTATTCATTGCTAAATGGAGAACTCTTTCTTGTTCTGGCATTGATGGCGTCCCTGGATGAGCTCTTTTTCCATTAACCAATCCAAGTTTCTTCCCTCCGAAGTCTTGGTCCTTACAACACAGAGTTTGTCCATCCATTCACACATTCCAGTTACTTGTTGCTCTTTTCCCCTGTAACTTACATATTGCACTTGTATTGTATTACAAATTGCATATGTAACATACATTATGCACTTCCATAAATGAGTAGAGAGCCCTACAGACGTCCTTTTTGGAAGCTAGATTCAGCACAACATGAAGAGGAGAAGACATAGAGACAGGAAAACTAGGTTCGAATTCCTTCTCTGAGAGATGCTGCTTATACAACTATGAGCAAGTCACTTAACTTCTATGAGACTCACTCTCCTTTCTTGCAAAACAGGAATCACACGTGTAAAACAACCACTTGACAGGGTTGCTGGGAGATTCAAATGAGGTCAGGAGTTTAAAATGTTTTGCAAACCTTAAAGTGATAAATGAAGACCCAATGGCTTTCATTATGGAGAATAGTCTATTTCCAATATCTTCAGACCAACTATTTTCTGGTCATTTTTCTTCTCTCCTCTTCTCTCTGCTAGAGGCTTTTACATGAAGACAGGGCCGCCATTCTTTATAACTTCCTCATTACTGTTATAATCTGTTTTTCTTGGCTGTTGTCTAGTCCCATCTGACTGTCCCTGACCCTGTAGTTTTCTTGGCAAAGATACTGGAAGAGTTTGCCATTTCTTTCTCCAGCTCCTTTTACAGATAAAGAAATGGTAGCAAATAGGGTTAAGTGACTTGCCCAGGATCACACAGCTAGTAAGTGTCTGGGACCAGATTTGAACTCAGAAAGATGAGTTTTCCTGGCTCCAGGCCCAGCACTCTATTCACCGAGCCACCTAAGTGTTCATTATCATCAAAATTTTTTGTTTATAGCGTGGCTACCAGTCTTTTTATCCACAGTCTACCATCACTTAGAGCCAGTGCCAAGCTTTTAGATAAACATTCACACACATTTCTCTTTTATTCCTCATCTGTCCTACAGTGAGCTCAACTTCCTCCGCCCCCTTTCGCCCTAGGAGCAGTAAGTTATCAATCTCTTTAATGTGCAAGAGAGAAATGAAGACACCTGGATGCTGTGCAATTGGCCCTGCTCCTGGTAACATGAATTGCAGAGGTACAAGTAAAAGATCAGTTTCTCAGTACATTTCCTGAGTCCTCAGGCCAAAACAACCTGTGGTGGCCCATACCAGGGCTTAGCTTTGGGGGCATGCAGCTGGTTGCTGTCACATCCCATCATATATCATTGGCAAGGCAAGGCTTAATCACTGTGGGGAATGAGAACAGTTGTTTGTTACATAGGGGAGGCAGAAGAGGGAGGAAACAGTGTTAGAACCAGGTACAGAGATGAGAACATGGTGATGAAGGGTCCAAGCAGAAATGGAGTTGTCATGACAGCAGGGTCAGCAGAAGTGGGAGTCAGGGAGTTCAGGCCAGGTCTATATAGGAGCCAACATACGAAAAGAGATAGAATGAGTATGACAAGATAGGACCAGTTGGGACCAGAAAACCAAGAAAGTTAAATACAAACTGGAGCTCAGGGTTATCGTTTGTTGTTCTTAAGTTGTTTCAGACTATTCCTGACTCCATTAGGGGTTTTCTTGGCAAAGATACTGGAGTGGTTTGCCATTTCCTTCTACAGCTCATTGGACAGATGAGGAAACTGAGGCAAACAGTGTTATGCGACTCACCGAAGATCATACAGCCAGTAAGTACCTGAGGCCAGATTTGAACTTTGGTCCTAGCATTCTATCCACTGTCTCACCTAGCTGCCTTTCTCAGCAAATGGGGAGGCCTCTGTTGGGAGTGTCAGACATCCAGTAGACAGATGGGTCCAGCAATGGGTCTCCTCTCATCACTGACTCAGTCTCTGAATATTCATTCTGCCCAAATTCCTGCTCTGGTGGGCACAAAAGCTCCAGGCAGGCAGTAGTGCAGTTCAGTGGACAGTGTTCTGGGCTCAGTTAGGCAACCAAGGTTTTAACACCAGATCTGACACTCACTAGCTGAGTGACAATGTTTCTGAAGCTCAGTCATCTTTAAGGGGGACTGCTATCCTTGCACTACCTACCTCACAGGAAAGCCCTTTGCAAATCATCAGGAAAATCTAACTATGACCTGTGATCCTTATGAGATTGTGTATTCCCTGGAAATAAACATACCTGTAAACACAGAATAAAATTCCTACCCTCACCCCCACCTCCACCTCCATCCCCAACCCCAGCATACACTTAAATTGTGTGTTTGTCCTTCGTTGCTGAAGAAGACCATGCCATCAGAGAAATAATGACATGACTTTGCATTTGACTTTTTTTTCTTTTTTGAGTGAGGGAGGGTTGTGCAGGTCACCAGCCTCAGTTCTCCTCCAGAGTCATCTGAATCCAGTAACCAGATATTCTTAAATTAAAGTTATACAAGGAACCTTAGAGGACTTATACCCAGGGACCAGGGGTCATAGCTAAGTACTCAGAAGACAGTGGGGGACAAGTCAGTTCACTTGAGTCTGAGATCTTGCCTCACTTCCCAATACAGTCCCAAATCATGTTCATATTCTACTACTGCTGCTGAGTGACCCATCCTAATGAGGGTAGGATTGTTCTGTAGCAATATGTGGCTCCAGAATTACCCCCTCCTACTTTGCCAACACTTCCCATGCCCACTTTATATGGCACCAAGGTCTAATGCTTTCCTTCTTTGCCCTCTGGTAGCAATGATCAATGAAGTGCACTAGACTTTTGGAGTCAGATTCAAATACCAATATTTTTACTCTGTGACTTTGAGCAAGTCATTGACATCTCTTTGGCCTCAGTTTCCTTATCTGAAGAATGAGAATATGGAACTAGATGATTGTCAAAGTCTATTTCAGTTCTAAAGCTACAATTCTATGATCAAGGACAATGCCGTGTAGATCAAGGGATAATCTTAGACTCAGGAAGAGACAAGTTCAGTTCCTGATTGATACTTACCAACTATATGATGAACTAGAGGCAAATAACTGTGCTTCTCAGAGTCTCCAGGCAACTGTTCAAGACTGTAAGGTAGAGGGGAGTTCTGAATTTCCACCTACAGAGGGCATTCCCTTACAAGGAATTCCTTATGTTGATGAGATCAAGGTTGGTGCCAAAAAAACATTTTTTTTTTCAAATAACCTATTAAAAAAAGAAAAGTTGCTGGATTCATCATCTGCACATCATCCTTTCACCACAGACCAGTTACTGGCAACTTCTTCCTAAAACACTAGATCCAACACAACCAATCCATTACAACTGTGATCCTGGCATGAGACACTGTCAGTTGTTGCCCTTCAAGACTGAGTCTGAAGCCAGCATTCCTCCCTTCCCAGAACTGTTGTATCTAGTGAAATAAGCACAGGATGTAGAATCCCATAAACCATGTTTGAAACCCACCTTTACTGCATATGACTTAATAGTGAGTGAATCACGTGACTATGTTCAGTCATTCCATGAGTAACATGAAGAGTTTGTGCTAGATCATCTCCAAGGTTCCTTCCAGTTCTAACTCTTGAGAAGTGATGATATATTAAGCATTGCCCTTGCAATACTCTTTTAAAAAAATTATTTATTTTACTCTGAAATTGAAATGTTTTTCCATAATATAGTAGAATAGAAAAAAGAGATCATATTCCTCCTATTCCTACCTACCCACCTGCCAAACTCAAAGGAATTAGTTTTTTTTTTCCTCAGTTGATACCGCTAACCTCTATCAGAGTGGGATAAGAACTTTGACACTCCACTTTTTATAGGCTGTTAACTCCTGTTTTAACCCCAGTCTTTAACCTATTCTAAAAGGCTACCTTTTAAAATGAATGCTGATAAAGCTATCCTCTATGTATACCTCAAAAGGCACTGACCTGAGGTGTTTAATCTGGCACCTATAAACTTAAAAAAAAATTATAGTAACTGTATTACGATATAATTAGTTTCTTTGTAATCCTATATATTTTATTTTATGCAATTAAAAACAGTATTTTGAGAAAGGATCCATAGTCTTCTTTAGACTGCCTAGGGGGTATATAACACAAAAAAAGTTTAACAAACTCCAATTTAGGAGCTTTGTTGGATATTATTGTCACCACTATTAACATTCTTACACTGTTATGAATGCATTGGCAAGAAGGAGGAACAAAAGATAGCCCAAGGACTGCAGTGGTATCCATGATCTAAAGGAAAGATTCCTTTGCATGGAACTCTAAGCCTGGGGTCTATAGAACTTCTTTTGTATATATATGCACACATGTATGTACATATATGTATATATGAATGTGTTTATATACATATGTGTATATATACATATTTATAACTACATTTCAATATCATTGATTTCTTTGTAATCCCATATATTTCATTTCATGCATTTAAAATGATCACTTTCAGGGGTCTATAGGCTTCACTAGACAGACAGAAAGGTCTATGACATAACAAAGGTCAACAATTCCTTCTACCTATTTCAGAACTGGAAAAAATGTCCTTATGTTGTGTGGTTGTAGACCATCAGACTAACAGTCATAGCATCATAAAACATTAGAGCCAGAAACAAGGACTTTAGAGATCATTTAGCCCAGTTCTCTCTCTTTATAGATAAGGAAATTGGCATCATGTGATTAGCCCAAACTCACAGTTTTTGTTTTCATTTTAGATTTGCTTTATTTTTAAATTCACCTATCATTCGGCCATCTTTTTTTCTCAACTAAACATAGAATAGTTTCCTTTTTTCATGCCTTCTCCCACGGTTACATAGCAGAATTCTATGAATCATTCCCTGGAGCTCTTTAAGGGCAGAGCTCAAGTTCTATGTTTCTTTTGTGATTCTCACACCACAGGATATAGAAGATGATCCAGCATATATATGATAGGCATTCATTGAACAGTGGTGAATGAAAATGAGTGGAATGCAATGGAACAGTATTATAAGAAAGATCTGAGTCAGCCCAGTTTTATGAGAACTTAGCCTTATGAAAGGAAAAATTACATATATGGAACATTTGTCACTTAACAAAAGGAGATTTACTTAGCCATAGCAGGGGCAAGATATTCATCAAGGATATTAAACGAGTACACCAAGTTGATTCAGTTGAGCATAATTTCTAGTGTTGGTCATGCTACTGAGTTGGCAGCCCAAAGTCTCAGGGCCCAGCTTAAGCTCCTCATTAGCAGGAAGTCATATCAGTAGCCCAAGCTCCAGTGCTCTAAGCACTCAAGACTCAAGGATTATTTCAAAACTAGTTCAGTTCACATGGCAGGGGATATGTTGCCTACCACAAATGGAATTTAATATAATACAATGCTATGCTAATGGGATGATTTACTTTGGGAATGGCAGCATGGTATGACAAAATCAATGGTTTGGAGGCAATAGATATCAGAATCTTGACTCTGCCTCTTTCTTTGCGAACTTAGTTAAATCACAGTCCTCTGTATCCCACTTTCCTTAGATGGAATATAAAAGGATTGGAGTCAATGACTTTTAAGGCTCCTTCCACCTCTCATATTCCAAGATTCTAAAAGATATAAGAATTTTTCCCCTTTGGAGAATGTCATCCATAAGGAACTGGTAGAAATAATTTTATGAAATGGCTTTTAGCAGCCAGTATCCCAGAAATAAAATCATTTAATTAATTCTATTAGTTGATCCAGGCCCAGTTGTATCAACAAAGGTGGCTGATTTCATGCAAACAGAGTTTTTAGAGTGGTGAGAGATCTTGGATTACCTAGATATGAGCAAACCATATGAGAGTACTATGTCCAATTCAAGATGCTATGAGCTAGATTCCATCACCTCTATGGCTCCTTTGATCTTAATGAGAATTTTATTGGGGGAAAAAAAGGCTTTTGTAAGCTATATTCAACAATGGAGAAGATCTTTGCCATTTCACTATTAGATAAATGATGCGTAGAAAATAATATCCCACTTCGTATTTTATTTATTGATTATAAAAAAAAACTGATTTGGTAGAATAAAACAGGCTTTTACAATAAGGTATTTCCCATCCATTCTCCAAAATCATTCATGATTCCTTGGAGGATAAAACAACCCAAATAATCCTATTCAATAACCATCCACTAAAAAACATCAGTGACATATAAAACAGGTGTGTGCATCAAAATCATTCATCATTGTGATGGAGAAGATTCAGTACTGAGTACAGGTTGAAGAGGAATTCCTTCTGAATGGAGAGACCCTGTTTGCAGAATAGGTTATGATGTTTACATAAACTCTCTTATTATTGGAGAGACTTTTGAAAGAGATTTATAATTGTTCAAAGGAGCTTGACCTGGCCATCCACACAGCAAATGACAAGAGGATGAATAATGTCAAATTCCCAGCTTTCAACATACATTTGGATGGATGCTTATAGAGCTGTGAGTTAAAGAGTATCAATGGATGATGAGTAGAAGCTAGAGTTGACAAAAAGAGGGGAGCAGGCTAGGTTGCTTTCAGGAAATTGCAAAACTTTTTTTTACCAACTCCACAATCACCATGAAAACAGAGGCCTTTCTTTTCAATACTAACATTTGACCTCTTTGGCAGTGGAACATGGAACACAACTGTCTTCAAAGAACTAAAAATGATTACCACTCATATAGCAATGGAGAGGCATATGGTAGGTATAAACAAGCTACAATATATAACCAAGGAAAAACTCTGCTCATTCCATCACTTGGTTCTGGGAATTTTCTCTGGCTATGCCTCCCCATGCCTGGAATGCTTTCCTTCATCATCTTTACCAATGAACTTCTCTGACTTCCTTCAAGCCCCAACTAAAATCCCATCTTCTACAAGATGTCTTTCCTAATCCTCTTATTTCTAGTGCTGTTCCTCTCTTATTTACTTCCTATGTGTTCTGTTTATAGCTTGTTTGTGTGTATTTGTTTGCTTGTTGTCTACCCTATTAGATTTTAAGTTCCTTGAGGACAGAGATTGTCTTTTGCCTCTTTTTGTATACCCAGTGGTGAGCACAGTGTCTGGAACATGATAGGCTTTTAATAAATATTTAGTTTGACTGAGAACAGAAGTCAAAGACATATCAAGGAACTGTAGGTTAGGAAGAGACAATGCGATAGTTATATGACAAGAATGAGGGTTGGCAAGTGGACAACAAAAGTCCTCCACTTATACCCTAGATATTGAGATGGCCTACAGAACACTGAGTGGACCCCTGTACCAAACGTTTAGGAGGACATAGACAAGCACAGGATGGGCAAGCATAGGTGGATGTCTATCTGCTTCATTAATGGGAACTTCTAAATCAAAAGCAGCGTGGATTCATTAGAATTTTTCATACAATTCTTGATCCTAAACCCCTCATTTTACAGATAAAGAAACTAAGTCCCAGGGGTAAGCCAATTACCCAATACCAATCACACAGCTAGATTAGTGTCAAAGTTGCCTTTGGACTCCAGGTCTCCTGATACCCAGGCCCAATATTCTTCCCATCACAATATATATTTTCTTGCTTGAACTGTTTCTCTGTAATTCACTTTTTTCTTTCATAAAGGGGACATATGGATATAAGCAGAATTTCTTTTTATAATTTGTTTCTCTATATTTATATAGCCCTTTTTTTTCTCAAGAGCTCAAACCATGGACACATCTGTTAGTTTGTCCTCACAGGATCTCTGGGAGGTAGAAAAAAAGGTAAGGTATTATTAGCCTCCCTTTGGGAATGGAGAACTTAGAGTTACAGAATATAAGAAACTGACCCAAAGAAATACAGATCTCTTCACTCTAGGGAGACCAGCTTGCCATATGACCAATGTTTCCTAACTATAGGTCCATGGTCCATATTTTTGCTAGCTTGTGAAACTTTTACTGCAGAAGTCTCAAAATCTATAAACTAAAAAAGTCTTCATTCTCTTTATTCTGTTCCCTTTACCCCTGTCCCATTTCTTAACTCTTGGTCATAGCTCTCTGAGCTGCCACATTGAGACTGTGGAAGGCAAAGCTATTTACAGAGAGGACTTAGATCCTTCTTCACTATCATTTTTGTTGAGAAAGACCGCAATGGCTTTTGATTTCAAATATAAATAAAATGGTTCTTTTTTTATATTTCAGCTCGCTCTCCTTGTGTCCAACCCAAACAGGTAGCAATACCAGATATCTGATCCTGGATATCTCTTCTTTCATGACACATAATATATGAAATAGTATGACACAGTCCCCTGAAATGCTGCCCCAACACTGACCCTAGATAAGAATACATCTTATGTAGAGGTGATGGATACTATAGCCCAGTCAGGAAATTATTATATCTTAATATATAAGATACATGTATAGCACATTTGATGGGGTCTGAGAAAACAGTGTTGCATAGTGAATAGAACAGGAGATTTTTAAGTCAAAAGATCTGGATTTGGTTCTTCAATACTTTGGTTAAATTTCTGAATTTCTCTCTACCACAGATATCTCATCTGTAAAATGAGATGATAATAGCAATTGTGAGTATAAATGGCAACTCTTTCAAACTGTTATCAATTTTACTGATTGAAAGGGGCAAAGATGAAGACAAGCGTGACAAGTAAGGAACACTAAGGAAACAACATACAGAAATAATGCATAGGTCTGACCAAGATGTTCCCCTTTTCAAAAAACTAAAAATATCAGAGGCATGTGGGGTATTCAGTAGGACTAGCACCTCTGGTGTGAGGGCTTGCTGAACCCTTTTAGGGCTGCTCATCACCATTGGTGTTCACCTTTCATCCAATTCTCATCTATGGCTCCAAGAAGCTGTACCATGCACAACAGTCACATCATGGTAAAAATAAAATCCCCAGATGGGATAAAGTTGAGGTCGATAGGCCTCAAACCCATTGGTGCATTGGGGAGATGTCTAAAATGGGTGAATGAGAATATCCACCATTTAGAATGTTGTTCTCATAGCCATGATGCAGGCTCTGTGGAGCACTTAGACCTTGGTCAGGCATTGAAGACACTTGTCTTGCCACTGGACTTAGATGACTCAGGAACAGAGGATGAGACTTATGACTTTGTGCTGCTCAATTCACACGTAAGTTAAGACATTATCCTGCGATATCACTGATCCTCTTTAAAAGCAAAGTCTGAACAATAAGACACCAGTTCCTCAGTTTGGCATTTAATAGTCTTTACAATCTGGCCTTAGCCTCCCTTTCTAGGATTTGATATTACTCTATATACTTTGTATATTCTATATTCAAGCCAAATGAGATGACCTATTCTTCCCCAAGCTCAGAGTTCTATCTCCCACATCTGCATATTTACACAGGCTGCCCTGCCATGCTTACGATGAATTTGCCTTCTTTGGTTTTCTTTTTTAATAAACCCTAATTGGTTTTCAGGCTCAAGTCAGGTGAGACTCTCGAGGAGAAGTCTTACATGTCCCTCTACCACTCAGCTATTAATATGCTTTCCCTCCTCAAATTATGTTGTGTTCATGTCACATATAGAGATCACTATATAGGCTTATGATCTGATGAAGCAAATTTTAAAAACCCAAGTTCATACTTATTCTATCTTTGGAACATATAAATTATTTATGGTCACACCCCCAGTTAGAGAAGAAACTATCTAACAATGGGCTATGAGCTGGGATCCCAACCCAGCACTAGGAATGATCTTTTCTCCTGTATACCTCTCAGAGCTGTCCTTTGCCCTCATGCTGTCAACAAAGGGACATAGGAAATGCAAAGGCCAAGATCAACCATAGCTATTTCTGAGAAATAGCACTTGATCAAGGAGATTCAGTCAATTCACAGAATAAAAGACTTAGAAGTAGGTGTCAGTCCCAACTATCTGAAATAAGGCAGTGGGAGAGGGAAAGACCTCCTAGTTCCTTCTTTTTTCCACCCAGACCTTCTGAGTATCTCTCATCAAGAATATACACACGCAAAAATAAAAGTCATACCATGCTGCTTGATGCTTTAAATTTCACCCCTCTGAAGTCTCAGGAAAAGGTGTGAATTTGAGGAGGCAAACCACATATGCCACTAGCATACTCCTATGGTCCTACATCTTGTGTGTGTGTGTGTGTGTGTGTGTGTGTCTTTGGGGAGGGGGGGCAGGGGAATACCACCACTTCTATCCTCTCTATGTATACTCTCTCCTTTCATAGTTCTCCTTTTAATCTCACCTCAGTTCAAAACCTTAGAAAATAAGCAAATACTCTAAAATCCCAAAAGTCAATGCAAATCTGTAACATTCTTACCCCTTGACAGAAGACATTAAATTCACTTATCTCTCCATATCTCATATGACCTTAGGGGCAGGGATTGTTTTTTTTTAATCTGTGTATATTCTCAGGGTCTAGTTTTATATCTTACATATGCTGTTATTCAGTCATGTCAGATTTTTCATGGACCGTACACCAGGCCTTCTATCCATCACTATCTCTCAAAGTCTGTTCAAATTCATGTTCAGTGTTTCCATGATGCTATCTATCTATCTCATTTTGCACATATTTGGGTTTCAATAACTATTTGTTCAGTGGAACTATAGAATTGGATAGAGTATTGTGAAGGTGGCCAATTGGTAAGAAATAATCAGTCTTCACTTTCAAATTCTTTCTACTTTGGGAAGGCTCCTTTTCCCCTAATAATTTAGGACCAGTGAGTCCATTAATCTACAATAAATTCTCTTGTCCCTGAATGGCCTGGAACTAAATTTATTTCACATAAGTGGATATTTCAAATAACTGAGAGTTATTTTAACAACCCACACAAAAATCCTATCCTGAATTCTTTGTGACGTGACTTAGAAATGGAAAAAATCTCAGTGTTAGAACTCTAAGAAATCTATGAGATCATCTAAATTGTATGTACAAAACTCTTCTACTTTTTACTGACGTGATAGAGGAAGCCTAGAGGCAAAGATGTGGTGGTTCTCTAAGAACAGAGGTTTACAAAATATTTTTTAAACTCCATACTATTAATTTTTTTACATTATTGTGTTAAGTCCTACTTTGTATCATTTGTTGATTTTTGGAGATTGAAAACTTAACTTAAATCATTGAGTTTCCCCAGTCAGCATACCCCTAGGTCACAAAGAAGTTACTCAAGGTCCCACCCTCAGAAAGCTATGGAGAAAGGCCTAAAACTCAGATCTTCAAGTGTATATTCCATTCAAAATAGGACAAGTCCATAGGTTCCTGACCATGGGCAGCACTATGGGGCAGCACCTACAGTTGGTCCCATTAGTTTGAGATAACTGAAAAAAATTCCAATGATCTTTCATCTAATATAGAGTCATTCTGATCTAGGAAGAATTGTTTCATTGTTTTCAGTCATGTCTAATTCCTCATGACCCCATTTGGGGTTTTCTTGGCAAAGATACCGGAGTTATTTTGACATTTCCTTCTCCAGCTCATTTTTATAGATGAAGAAACTGAGGAAAACAGGGTTAAGAGACATGTCCAAGGTCATACAACTACTAAGTGTCTGAGCCCGGATTTGAACTCAGATCTTCCTGACTCCAGGTCCAACATTCTATCCACAGTGCCACCTCATTGCCCCTTCAGAATGTCACCAGTCCCAGAGTCAGGATACAGAAGTTCAAATCCCACTTTGGATATTGCTAACTTCCCCAGAAGTTTTTGTCAAGTATTCTTTATCCTAGTGGTCAAGGATATTCAATCTTGTCATATCTCTCATTATCGTAGACTTTTAAAAAACCACTTTAATTTCTTTTCTGAGCACTAGGTGGCACACCAGACGTGGAGTTATGAAGTGTCCTCCTCTTGAGTTCAAATCTAACTTAGTAGCTGTGTGACCTTGGGCAAGTCACTTAACCTGTTTTCCTCAGTTACCTCATCTGTAAAATGAACTAGAGAAGGAAATGACAAACTACTCCAGTATCTTTGCCAAGAAAATCCCAGATGGGTTCATGAAGAGTCAGACATGACAGAAAACAACTGAACACCAACAAAAACAAGTTTTATTGTCTATGAAACCAACATGAATTGTTTGAAACCATTTTTCCCAGTGCTTCACTTTCACAGTCATTCTTCCCATAAACATTTATTACGCATCTACTGTGTGAAGAGCACAGTGCTAGGAGCTAAAGGAGGCATAGAGAGACTAAGATTGAGCTGTCATCCTTGCTTTCAGAAAGTTCACATGCTCTAGTAGAATGGAAGGTATGTGGGGAAGCCTGACTATATATAGTGCTTTAAAGTTTACAAAGGCATTTCCTACAATAGCCCTAAGAGGTTTTTACTGCTCCAAATATAACTCAATCAGAGAGGCAAAGTCACAGAAATATAAGGATGTCAGCACCTTTTAGGGGGAGAGTTTAACAACTGGAACATGTCCAGAGGAAAGAGACTAAGATAAGATAAGATAAGATAGTGAAGGTGATCTGAAAGCATGACATATTGAATAACACAGTAATTTGCAAAGAGTCCAAACAATGGGGTTCAAATCCTGCCTCTATCATTGATCTCTTGTATGACCTTGAGCAAGTCACTTCATTCCCTTCTGAATCTCAGTTTCCTTTTCTGTAAAATAAAAGAATTGGAACAGATGACCTCTAAGATCATTGCAACTCTAAATCTATGAGGTTATGATCCTATGAGACTGAAGGAATTAGCATTATTTAATCTGAATAAGAGATCTAGGAGAAAGATGGCAGCTGCCTTCAGGCATCCAAAGGACAGTGTTGTTTAAGAGGAAGTAGAATAATCATTCTTGTCTCCAAAGGGTAAAATTAGTACTAATGAACAGAAATTAGAGGGAGATAGATTTAAGGAAAATTTTCCTGATAATTAGAACTATCCAATAATAGAATGAGACACCTTGGGTAATGGCCAATTCCCAAACATTGACTGAGTTCAATTAGAAGCAGCAAGGTAATTTATCAGCAATGTTATAAAGGGATTTCAATCGATACACTGGGGGCTGGATCAAATGACTTCTAAGTTCATTTTAAACTTTAGGATTCCATTATTTGGATACTTCTCATGCAGATCCAACCATCTGGGGAATGTTGCATGTAATAGGTCTTTAATAAGTGCATATGGCTATATTTTTACTTTTGTCCAGGGAAAAGCCAGACCTGACCTGGGAGCAGTTTAGGACAGGGAAACAAGCATCTTCACTCATTCTCCCCTGATCACTGGTCCGTTCGAGGAAATTGGAACATCCCTTGCTCCCCATTATCCCTTCCAGGTTCTCTCCCTACCTCCTTTGAGGTTCATGAAATTCATCTCTACCACTTAATTAAAATCCTGATAACCATTAGCAACAGATCTCCAGGTTACTCTCCTTCCTTCCTCAATGAATTCAATATTTAGTTCACAGTTTTTCTGTCATTCCCAATTCCTGCCCTCATACTAATGAACTTTAATATACATATTGATTTTCCCTCTAACACTCCTCAACCTACTCATTTCCACAGTCCACTTCTCCACCCCACTTCAGCCACACATATACATTTGATCTCCCATCACCCACAAATGTATCACCTCCACTTTCAAGAATTCTGAAAACTTTATCTGACCATAATCCTTCCACCTGTCCCTCTGTCTTCCCTTGTTCAACCCTACTCTGTCTCTATCATGACTTCCAATCCCTTAACCCTCCAGTTCTCTCCCAGGCCAACTCCCCTGCACTGGCCATTTTCTGCTCTTTTTCCCACGTTGAGTCCTTGGTGAACCAAATTCAACTACACACTATTGTTGCTGTTCAGTTGTTTCAGTCTCTTTGTGAGACCCTTTGGGGTTTTCTTGGCAAAGATATTGAAGTGATTTGCCATTTCCTTCTCCAGATCCTTTTACAGATGAAGAAACTGAAGTAAATAGGGTTAAGTGGTTTATCCAGGGTTGCACAGCTAGGTAGTGTCTGAAACCAGATTTGATCTTGAGTCTTTTTGATTCCAGGCATGGCACTCTATCAACTGCACCACCTAGCTACCCCTGTTCTCCTCTCTTTAATCTCTAGACCCTTATCATTTCACCTATTGTACCCTGACTAGCCTCAGACTTGGATCACTCCCACCATTTGCTACCTTTGATCCTATGCACATGATGCTGAAAAAGGTGGAGGAAATTATGCAACCATTCTGACAGGATCCACTACAAATATATGTTATAAATCTCCAATGGGGCCATCAGCACTGTTAGGCAATCCTAGAATACTTCTCTTATAAACTCACTATTCTACTCTCCTTAGTGCCTCTTCTAAATCTTTTTATCTTTTTCAAGTCTTTCCATGCCTCTCCCTACTCCCACCCTCTCATCTGAGAATCATGCCTCATAATTTACAGTAAAAATTGAGGCCATTTGCCACAAGCTCCCTCTTCTTGCCTCATCCTCACCTCCTGTCACTCAGATGCCTCCTGCCACAATCTCCACCTTCACCCCTGTCTCACGTGACGAGGCTGCCTTACTCCTTACCAAAGCTGACCCCTCTCCAGTTCAAGTGATCCCATTCCACCCTTTCTTCTCCAACAGTTTGACTCCTCTTTCGTTCCCACTCTCTCAATGATTTTCAATCTTTCCTTCTCTGCTGGATCCTGCCTACAAACATGCCCCAAGTCTCCCTTATCCTGAACAACAAACAAACTCACTTGATCCCCCCATCCTGGTCATCTTGCTGTATCTCTTTTGTCCTCTGTGGCTGAATTCCATCTATAACTGGTGCCTCCCCTTTCTCTCCTTGCATTCTCCCTTATATCTTCTGACCTTATCATTCTACCAAAACTACTCTCTCCAAAGTTACCAATGCCTTCTTAGTTGTCAAATCCAATGGACTTTTCTCAGTCCTCATTCTCCTTGACCTCTCTGTCACATTGCACTTTGTCGATCACCCACTCCTGCTTGATATTCTCTCCTGTCTAGGTTTTCAGGAAACCACTTTGTTCTGGTTCTCCTTCTATGTATCTGATCACTCCTGCTCAGTTTCCTATAGCACTTTCTAACCATAGGTGTCCCCCAGGGTCCTGTCTTGGATCCTCTTCGCTTCTTCCTCTATGTGACTTTAACATGGAGATCCCATCAACTCTCATGGATCTGATCATACTCTATGCTGTTGATTCTCAGTTCTACCTATCATGTCATGACCTCACTGTTGACCTCCAATCTCACATCTTCAATTGCCTTTCAGTCAAATCAAACCAGATATCCAGTAGACATCTTAAAGTCAATATGTCAAAAATCATACTCATTGTATTTCCCCTTGGCCTGAATATTCTGTTTATTTGTTGTCTCCATTAGACTTGGAATTCCTTGAGGACAGGAATCTTTTGCCTTTTTCTCTATTCCCAGTAATTAGCACAATGCATGTTACATAGGAGGCACTTGATAAAGATTTACTGACTAACTGACTGACTGATTTGGAACCAGAACTAGTTGCATATTCTTGTTCCACAGCTGAGCAATGAAGTAAACTTTTTCCGTGGCTTGTAATTTCTGTGCCTGTTTCCAATTCTTTCAAATAGGAATAATAATACTTCCACTCCCTGCCCCACAGGATCGTTGGCAGGAAAATGTTTTGAAAATGAAATAGAAAGCACTATATAAATGTGAGCTATTAATTTCTAGAATGAAATAAGCCAGAAACATCAGTCAGGATAGGGGTAAGGGATGACAACTGGAGAGGGTCTTCACATGTAAATGTCAACCTGAATCTGACTTGGAAGTTGGAGAAAAAAAAATAGGACCTGAGACTAAGCACTACAGTCTTTGCAAACATAATTATCTGTTCAAAGAAACACCACCGTGTGATAAATAGTTTCTGTTTTAATCAGGAAATTGCATGACCATTAATTTAAAAAAATGTTAATAGGCTATATCATGTATTTATATGCAATTTTGAAAGATTTATACCCGGCTTAATGGCTGGAAATGTCCTTCAAATTTTCCATCTGCCCTGAAATAGGTTTAGCAGCCTGCCAACAGGAAAATGACTGGGCTTGGAGACATAACACTGTTAGGTATGATAAACAGCACTGTGATGCTGTTATTGCATGTTAATTATCTGATATTTTTCTTGTTGTTTTGGAGGTACAGAAAGCTAAGACTTCTTTTGCACAGCCTAACTTCGGTATTATGGAAAGTGTTCTGGACTTAAGACCTGGAGTCTGAAGTTCAAATTCTAACCCCAGCATCAATGACCTGGATGACCAGGGGCAACCCATATGTTTTCTGAGCTTCTGTTTCCTCATCTGTCAATACAGTGCAATCCAATACAAATTCATTGGGAATCTACTATGTTTAAGGATGGATCCTCAATGCTGGTGATAACAGGTCAAAAGACAAAACAGACCTTGACCTCAAAACCTTTCAAATGACCATTCCAGAAAATGCAGGGATTATTTCCAGTTGAAGAAGATCATCCTTAAGGTTCTGGTAAAAATAATTTCCTTAAATGTCTTTTAGTGGTTAGCACCACAGAAACAAAATGATTGGACTTAATCCATCCATTCTTATTAGTCCAGGTCCATGGCCACACACTTTATGTCAAACAAGGAAATATGGATGTATACAATTACATTTTTAGAGTAGGAAAATCTTGAACAAATTGAAATTCATGGCCTTTAAAGTCCTTTCCATCTACAAATTTCTGATTTCATGATCATTTAGGCCACAGGCCCATAAAACTTCCAAGGGAGGCTAGAGTCAGATTAAAATGTAATTGGGAACAAAATAAATAAAAATATAATACAATATAGATGATGTCAATTTGTGGTTTTCTAAATCATCATACAGCTACAGTGATCCTTGTCTATCTGCATTTGCCGTAGGCATGCTCAAACCATATCTGAAGTACAGGGTACAATTTTAAGCGCTGTCCTCATTTTGACACATAGGAAACCAAACATTAGAGTGAGCAGTTGATTTATAGAGCTAATTTGGTGACAAATCTGTGATTAGGCCCCAGAGCCCCCAGTTCTCAGTAATATTCTCTCTTTCCCTAACTTGCATGTTGCTGTAATTCTTTTTTTTTCCTTTTATAAAAGAGGCACATGGTTCCAAATGGAATTTCTTTTTATAACACTTGTTACTGGATATAGTACTTGGACTTCCTGCTTCATAGAGTTGTTTTGAGGAAAAAGCTTCAAAGACCTTAAAGTACCTTAGGAGTGTGAGCTGCACTGCTCCACTTTGCTTCTGGCCATTGTGAAATTGATGACTTAAGGATGAATCTTCCCATGTGACTGTGCTGAGCTCATGTGGAGTCCAGTTTCCTCATGTGAAAAGAAGAGCTAATAATAGTACAAACCTCACAGGATAGTTGTGGGGATCAATAAGATAACATGCACAAAACACTTTGCAAACTTTAAATGGCAACTGTTGTTATTATAAGCATCACACTACACATTTATATAGTGCTTAAAGGTTGGCAAAGCACTTCATATGGATTATCTCATAATAACCCTGTCGGATAAGAACTGAAGGTATTACCCACATCTGACAATTGAGGAAACTGAGGCTCAAAAATGTAAACCAACTTGCCCATGGCTATCCATCTTGTAAAGGTCAGAGGAAGGATTTAAATTCAGCCTTCTCTTGATTCCAAGTTTCCTGTTCTTTCCACTAAACCATAACAGCATTGGGTCCAGATAGATAGCTAGGTATTTGGTCCTGCCTTGGGCTAAATGGATGATGCAATTGTGGTTGAGTACAAGAACACACTTGTTCAAGTATATGAACTGGTTCTAAGGTTAGCTAGGGGCAGTGGGCCTGCTGTTCAGTGAGGCACTTAAGGAAGTTAGACTGCTGTGGCTGGGGACAGTTTTATTAGGATTCCATCACTGCTTCTTCAAAGAGCTGGGGCCCAAATTCATTTAGGTTAGCACTGACATAATACTTCAAAGTTTGCAAAGTACCTTACAAGGATCATCTCATTTGATCCTTGTGACAACCCTGAGTAGAAAAGAAACTGAGTAGATTGAGATTAAATGACTCGTCCAGGGTCACACAACTAGTAAGAGTTTGCAGATAGATTTACACTCCAGTCTTCAGGTCCAGGGTTCTATCCACTGGGCTGTCTAGCAGGCCTCTAAAATATGAGATGCAAAATAATTTAATAAAATTCTTATTACAATAGCAATTGGGGGGAACATAAAAATGAAACTCAATTCTCTTCATTTTATCCCCAAATTTTCCCAACCCAACTTTACTATAGCAGTATCTTATCTTCCCAACTTCATGGATTCTGTCAGTCTATTTCAAGCTCCTTGGAGGAATTAATTTGAGAAGCTTGGAACTAGATGACGTAGTCTAGCTTTACTCTTCTGTGAATAGCCATTACTTGATTAGCTCTCAGTGTGGCAGCCATATTAATCTTTATTCTAAGCAGACTATCTCTGTTTGAGAGATGACGCATTATAATCAAGAGAACTGAACTTGGAATCAAGAGAGATCTGCCATGGTCTCTCATGTCTGACATTTATTAGCTGAGTGATTATGGGTAAGTTGTATAAACTCCTAGAGCTTTAATTTTCTCATCTGCAAAATTAAGAAAAATAAAACCTGTACTAACTTCTAGGTTTGTTTTTGAGAATCAAATGAAATAACATGTCAAATGCTATATAAATGTCAACTACCATTATTAAAAAGACAATTCTAATTAATATCCTTGACACATCCATTGCCCCTAAGTGCAAATATGTGATCAATCCAACCTACAACATTTACACAACTTTCTTCTAAATCATGGCCTGCCCAAAACTCTACAAAGAATTCCCAAATAAGGCAGAAGTAGTTCTAATTGTTTACATTCAACTCCAATTAATACCCACATTTCAAGACTAAAGAGATCTTTTTTTTAACTCTTTCCACCTCTCTGATTACTTAGCACTCTAATTACTTAATTCATGGAGTCATAGGAAGGGATGCAAATATTTAATGACCAGCTCTCCAAAAATTAAAAGAAAAGTGTCAGTGAAATACTTTTAAGTTTAATCTGGATTATTAACATGTTTTCTATGCCTTGTTTTAAGTCTGGACAATCGACAAAACAATTTTCCAAAACTTGATTTTAATGTTTTCCAATTTCCAAGGCTCACACTGAAAATTTAACGATCAATTGGTCTGAGCTGACAATCTTGGTATCAGCTCAGTGCTAGAAGAACTTTAGAGATCACCTATTCTACCCCCTTCCCACTTTTAAAGAGGAGGATACTGAAGGACAAAGAAGTTAAAGGAACTATTTAAGGTCACACAGGTAAGAAGTGGAGAAGGTGAGACTTGAAGCTAGGTCTTCTGACTCTCAATCCAGCACTCTTCCCTCTGTTTCACCCCATCTGGTTGGGGTCTAGGGAGAAAGTCTAGTATAGTAGAGTGCTGGACTTGGCATCAGAAGACTGGTCCTTCATTTCCATCTTTGCCCCTTAATAATTGGGTAATATTGACCATATAGACAAGAAACCCAAGACCCAGAAAGGTCCCAGAGGTAGTAAGGGAAATAGCCAGTCTTATCACTACACCATGCTTCTTCCTTTGTTTATGCTAAATAAGATGCTTTGTTTTTAGTATTTCAATTCAGCAAATGTTTATTACTAATAAGAATTGTACTTAATAATAATATATAGATGAGTCTGTGCTCTCTCTACCCAAGCAGATCCTAACCAGCACCTTCTTATCTGTACAGTTTTCCTCTAAGTCTTCCATATAAATCCTCAGTGGAGGATTTATCTATCATGTGGAAGGCTTTTCTATGATTTCTTTAATATTTAACAGATTGTAGTGACCAGCCTTTCTATCGGTCATCTCTTGCTCTGGAAACCTGACTGGGCAACTTCCTTTTTCAATCATGCATATCCTTCATGGCATGTATTCCACTCCTTACCTGATAATATAATATGTATAATATATAAGAGAATATGTCTTCCCTGATTGATAATATGCTGCAGCTTAATTACTCCTCCCTCTTCCACCCCCATACGGCTTTCTATTGTGCTCTGGGAAAGAGAAGTGTAACAGCAAGCACCCCGACACACACAAGGGGGCCTGCTATCACAGGTTCTTAGATCTTCATTTCTAAAAGGAAAGCAACTTTCAAGGGGTCAATAATCACTTTAATCAAGCACATATATCATCCACTTAGTTCAGGGGGAAAAGTCAGCACCTAGAACTATAGAAAAAATACAGAGAAATTAAAATCAACAGACATGCTTCCAATTGTCTGATATAAGTAATACATACATCATAGTTCAATAGGCAGATTCAACTGTCTGACCATAATTATCAGAGAGGGAAGCAACAACATCTGGGTTTTCAAAGGGGGTTCCTTAGTGGCTTCCCAGAGTCTCCTCTGGCCAAACAAACATTTCCAGTTAGTAAGCCTCAAAAGGAAAACCTCAGCTCAGATTATTTATACCTTTTCTAGAGGCAGAGAGCATCACAACCCTAGAGAACCAGTGCCTCATTAACTCAAAAGGTGTGGACCTTCCTACAAATCTTCCCAGGCTTATTAATAGGTGGGGAAGATCTTCTTTAATCACATAATTCAATCAGAAGCACTTTATACTAAAACAAAACCAGCAAAAGATCCTGCTTTGCTTGCCCTTACAAAAAGGGAAACAAGCATTAATTAAGTTCATGTGATGTTTCAGGCACAGGCAGAGGTGAGAAACCTCTGATCTTGAGGCCACATGTGGCCTGATAGATCCTCAAGCACGGCCTGTGACTGAATTTAAACTTCACAGAACAAACCCTCTTAGAAAAATGGGTTGTTCTGTAAAACTTGGACTCAGTCACAAAGCCACACCTAAGTAAATAGAAGGCCACATCAGGCTACAGGTACCCCACCCCTGAAGGTCTTTGAAAATATTATCAGCCCAGTAGATATTATTATTATCCTCATTTAAAGCTGAAGAAACTGAAACAATGAGATTAAATGACTTGTCCAAGGTAACCTTTAACTGTGATTCTTCTGAAATTATGATCCATTGTGATACAGTATCAAGAACAGAATGTTGGTGTTTGTTTTTGTTAAGACGAGTTTTGGGGGCTGCAAACACACTGAGTGACGTACCTGAAAATTATCCCCTCTCTAGCATTCCCTATAAATGGTCCTCATTCAGGTTGAACTTGCACTCTCTCCAGTGAAGGGAATCTCCTAAAGAAGTCCATTGTACTTTCAAATAACTTTTATTGTTAGGAAGTTTTTCAGACAGCAAGCCAAAATGTGCCTTTCTGTAGCTTCCACCCATTCCTCCTAAATCTGTCCTTCAGAGCCAAGTAGAATTCTTCTTCTTTTACTACCAGATGCAGGGCAGCTAGGTGGTGCAATGGATAGAGAGCAGGAGTCAGGAGGATCTGAGTTCAAATCTCACCTCAGATACTTAACACTCACTAGCTATGTGACCTTGGGCAAGTCACTTAACCCCAATTGCTTCATCCTGGGTCATCTCCAGTCATCCTGATGAATATCTGGTCACTGGACTCAGATGGCTCTGGAGAAGAAGTGAGGCTGGTGACCTGCATAGCCCTCCCTCACTCAAAACAAAGTCAAGTACAAGTCATGTCATTATTTTTCTGATGGCATGGCCTTCTTAGGCAATGAAGGATGAACACACACACATTATACTCTGAAGTTCCAGTCCTTTTCTCCCCTCAAGCCACCTACAACTCCTTCCCCTCCCTCTCTCAAGCTCCTCCTTCTCTCCAATTTTATATTTCAAATCTCCTCATTAGCATGCTCTTTTGCTCCAGTCTAAGAAAAAGTGCCTATTCCTTTTGTAAATACCTACCCTCTTGCTTGTATCCTTGATTTCATTTCCACTGGTATCCTCAGAAGTTTGTCCTTTCAATCACTCCTTCTCTCCCTAATTTTTAGTTTCTCCCTTCTCACTCTTTTTGCAGCTGCCCACAAACATGCCCAGGTTTGCCTTAACCTTGAAAGCCTTTACATGATCCTTCTATCCCTCGTGCTATTGGTCAATATTGCTCCATCCTTTCACAGGCAAATTTCTAGGAAGGAGAAAGCATTTTTACATTCATTGACCCAATTTCTCACCTCTAAAACTCAGTTCTCAACCCCTTGCAATCTGGATTCTAATCATACTTTCTCACTTCACCCACCCCATTAGTATTCTCTTCCCTAAAGTTGATAATCATCTGTTTATTGCTAACTTCAATGGTCTTTTCTCAGTCCTCATTCTTTTTGGCCTGTCTGCAACTTTCCACACTGTTGACAGTTCTCTCCTCCTGGGTATTCTCTCCTTCCTAAGTTTTCATGACACTGCTTTATAACAGTATTCCTCCTATCTATTAGGCTGCTCCTTTTTGGTCTCCTTTAACTGTATTATCCATGCCCCATCTCCTATTCATGGGTGGTGCTGTCCAAGGTACTGTTCTGGTCTCCTCTTCTCTCTATGGTCTCTATTGATTATCTCATTATCTCATTATCCATCATAGGTTTAACTATCATCTCCCTGCAAATGATAACTAATCTTTTATGCCAGCCCTCATTTCTCCTCTTAACTCTAGTCCTTCATTGACAACTGTCTGATAGAGATCCCTAACCAGATTTATTACAGGCACCTCAAACCCAACACGACTAAAACAAAACATTTCTCTTTTCCCCTTAATGTACCCCTTCTCCCAAGCACTCATTTTATCAAAGAGAGAACAATTCTTGCTCTTATTCAAGAAGTAATCTTTGACTCTTCACCCTCATTCATCTTTCACATCTAACCAGTTGTTAAGTCTACACAAGGGGCCATCTCCAGTCATCTTGATTTCTGTCTTGCCATTGGATGCAGAAGGCTCTATAGGAGAAAGTGAGGCTGGGGACTTTGCACAGCCCTCCCTCACTTAAATTTGGTTCACTTGCAAGTCATAGCATCACCTCCCTGATGTCATGATCCTCTTCGAGGACGAAGGACAAATAACAAGTCTGCACATCTTTCAGTCTGTCGCCTCCTTTTCAGCCAGTAATTGTTTAATAACCAACTCTCCAGGAAAAAAAATGTATCCATGACACACTTTTATCTTTAATGTGCATTATTAACATTTTTATCACTTTCATAAGTCTAAACAATCAAAAAATTAAGCTGTGATTTGTAGCATTTGCCATCTTCCAAGGTATAAATGCTCACACTAAAAAATGAAAATTTAGCTCAGGAGCCAACTGGACCTGACTCCAATCATTTTTCTAAGGTGATAATAAATCATGTATATCATTACATGCAGAAAGGAGCATACAACCCCACCTTCCTTCTCTTCTCCTGAACAACATTGAAGAACAATCTGTCAGCACACCACTATTAAGATAGGAGACTATGGTCTCCCAATTCATTTCCTTGCTTTTGGCCTTTTCCTTCTACAGTCTAATTTCCACACAACTGCCAACTAGAAATTCCTAAAGCAGGATTGCAGTGTTGTCCCTCCTATACTTAGGAACCTTCAGTGGGGTTGTCTCAAGCATAAAAACCAAAAGCCACTCCGAAAATCTTTCCAGACTGATTACCCATTATTTTCCCCACCTCTTGCACTCTACATTTCAGCCAAATTGGCCCACTCACTTTGAACTATTCTGTCTCCTATCTTGGAGTCTTTGTAACAGCTGTAACCATTCTTGGAATGCTCTCTACTCACAGGTACTTATGGCACCTTTCAATGCTCATTTCAAGTACCACCTCCAATAAGCTGTCTTTCCTGATTCCCCCACTTATTAGTGTCTCCCACACAATTATCTTGCGTTCATTTTGTACATAATTTGCATTTACTTATCTGGATACATTCCATTTCTCCTCAGCCCCAACATAGAACTTCTCACATAGTAGGCACTAAATCAATCAGTCAATATTTACTAAGCATCCACTATGTGCCAAGGCACTGTGATAAATTGTGATAAGCTCAATGAATTGAATTGAATAAGGATGGTGGTGCATTAGTACTGTTATTTTAGCAGTAGTGTAAAGTTTGGTTTGCAGAGGCTAGAAGGTGGAGGCAAGATTACTTAAGAGACTATTATATTAGGTAAGAAGAAAAGAGAGCCTGAGCCAAGATGACCGTACCAAGAACTGAGATTAAGGAATGAAAACGGATAGACTGAATGAATAGCTAAGGGAAAGGCAAGATGATATCAAGCCTATGAGCTAGGGAAAGAGGGAGGAGTAACAAAATGGGGAAAGTTGCAGGTGAGGGCAGTTTTTCTAAGAGGATGTTAAGACTTGTACAATTTTACATGAAGGAAGGAATATCCAGCCCCACTTTCCATCCGTTCTTCTGAATCTCAATGAAAAATAATCTATCAGCTACAAGGCTATTTGTTTCTTCAAGAAGCATTTGGGCCTTACATTCCATCATGCCAAAGATTATCCTCCAAGGAGACAAGAAGAGTAGGGAGATAACTCTTGCAGTCTCTTGGAGACAAGAGCTGCGTATCATGTTTGAAGACAGGCCAGAAAATTCCAAGGAGAGTCTGAGTCTTGAAAGAATTGTTCCTCTGTGACTGTGGCTCAGGTTCTACCTCTGTGCTCAGTTTTTCCAATTCTTAGCATCACAGAGGGAGCACCCACACTGTCAAAATCACAGATTCTTGACGTATTGAAGTGTTGAAATATCTTTAGCTGATTCATCTAGGGCTATCTTGCCACAGACTCATGGACTGACGTCACCTCATTCTGTTCTATCTCAGGCACAGTGTGTTCACTGCTGCCTGAAAAAATGTTGTCTTTTAGACTGAACTTGTCATGTTGAACACAGGGGAAACCACATTGTTTGACCTCAGAAAAAACTTGATAAAGTCTGGGATTTAAAGCATATGGTACATGGGAAAATCATATCACATGTAACCATGACTTAAGATAAACTGAAGATAACTGCTACTGTGGATGTAGCATTAGATGTGGGGAAGAAGACAGAAGGACTGACTTAGAGATGTAGAAGGAGACAGACGCCTCCTTGAAAGATGGTGCCCTGGGGCAAAGACCCAATTGCCTTTGTCTGTACTGTCATCTATTATTCTCCATTGATTGCAGTGAGACATGTAAATAAATGCATTTGCCTATGCTTATATGGGCTCCCTGCAGCTGTAGATAAGGGTACCCTTTATACATACTATTTATGTGGCGCAGCTCATGGTGTCTATAGAAAAATCAGCAGTCCAAGACATGTTATGATGCAGTCAGTTTTTGAATGCCAGGAGCTGCTCGGGTCCCACTGCTCCATAAGAGGAAAGGGGAAAGACTAGCAATTATGTTATTTAAAAAAAAAATTTCTGTTTATTTTTAGTTTAAAACATTCACTTTTATAGGATTTTGAGTTCCAAATTTTTTTCCCCTCCCTTCTTCCCTCCTCCCCACAATGGCAAGTAATCTGATATAAGCCATACCTGTACAATCGTTGTAAACATCCACATTAGTCAAGTTGTGAAAGAAGAATCAGAGCAAAAGGGAAAATCCATGAGAAAGAAAAAAAAGAAAATAGTATGCTTTAATCTGAATTTGGACTCCATTGTTCTTTCTTTGGATGTGGATAGCATTTTCTATCATGAATGGTGATTGGGACTGTACCCTAGGATGAGACAACTGGGGCCTTACCCCAGAGCACTCCCATTAAAGAGGCAAATTTTCTCACTGCCAAGGTCCAGAGACTATTATTCCTATGTCTCAAAGTCTTCCACGAGCTTGTGCTGAGTAGCATGACCCTTTCATCTGATTCCCAGACAGATATCCCTGTTGTTGACATCATGGTATTCCTTTCCCAGGGTCCAAGTTCCTCTCTATAACCTCAGTGGAAATGCAGGTAAGATTTTCTGAGAAAGAGGCCACCTTCTTCCCAGTGAGATTACAATGGTGGCATGCAATGTTCTCTGCACTGTCACATACCATTATATACTCTGAACATCTAGAAACAGAATTACTATTTCCCCATGTGAAAGAATTCAAAGTTATGGCTCTGGAACCTATCTGAGATAGTTCAGGTAGAGGTTGAGTAGGGAGATAACTTTTGCAGTCTCGTAAATACCAGTCTTTTAACATGTTAGGTATCTTCCTACTTTACCTCTTGTTTCTGTCTTTATTTTATATATATACTTCCCCCACTTGAACTAGAATATTAGCTCTTTAAGGGTAAGGGCTGCCCTTATTTCTGCTTGTATTTGTTTTTCCATCACTTATCACAGTACATGATATGTGGTAAGTGCTTAATAATTTTTTTTAATTTGACTTGACTTACACCTCCTTAATTGATTCACTAACTCACTCAATATGATGTCTATTCCAATCCTTTTCATTCCTTCTCAGACCTCCCATTGCAGTCTCTCAGGGGAGGACCCTGTCTCATTTTTCACTAAAGAAATTGAAGCCATTTGCTGAAACTCCCCATTTTCCCTCTCCTTTTCATTTTGCATCACTAGGATATCTTCTTCCTTTACCTCTGTCTCACACAATGACGTAGCTCTTCTTGGCAAGACAAAACCCTAGACATGCAATCCTGGTCCCATTTCACTTTGTCTTTTGCAGTAGACTGACTTCTTTATCATCACTATACTCTCACTAATCCTTAATGTAGCCCTTTCTGCTGTTTGCTTCCCTGTTCCCAATAAACATGTCCGTCTCTCCTTTGTCCTCTGAAAACATCTTCACTTGATCTCACTATCTGCACTAGCTATTATCCTATATGTCTTGTACTCCTTGGCTAAATTCCTTGAGAAAGCCACCTTCAATTGGTGCCTCTACTTTCTCTCTTCTTAACTTCATTCTAAATCCTCTGCAGTTTAAATTCTGGCTTCATCATTCAACTGAAATTACTCTTTCCAAAGTTACCAACAATCATACAATTATCAATCTACTTTACCTTTTATTAATCATCATCCTTCTTGACTTTGCATCTTTTGACAGCATCAATAATCTTCTCCTGGATACTCTCTTCTGTCTAGCTTTTTGTGACAATGCTCTTTCCTGGTTCTGCCACCTTTGTACTCTTTTTGTGCCTGTTTCATCCTTGTTTACTTAACCTCCTTGCCAGGTTTGTCTCCTCTAGATTCCAAGGCATCAACTTCCAGATGGCTCCTCAGGTTACATAGCCCTTGAATAGGACCGAACAAAGCAGGGACAGTTCTGCACCCCTTGCCAGCAGGAAGCAGTTTCAGAAGCCAAGACATTCACCCCTTGCCTCAAAAGAATTTTGGGCCTCATTTGGTTGAGGGGGAATGATGGGGTACAGACTCAGAGAACCTCATCTGTTACCCTTAAACTAGCTTGGCCATCCATTATCTGTTACCTCTGGATTGCCTCACCTGCTTCCTACCCCAGCTCTCCCTGGTCTGTTATCTCCTGATTGCCTCCATCTGTTTCCCACCCTTGATCAATCATTCCAGTCCCATTAAGATCCTACTTGGACTCCTCCTCAATACCCTCCCTAAACCACTCTTCCCATCACCCCATACTACTAGACCACTCCCAGATTCCTCTCACAGTCTTTTTGTACATAAATTCCATCTCACCTCCATGAAGGCACTCAGATTCAGTCTAACTCAGATTCATTCTACCTTACTCAGATTCTTTCTGACCTGCTTGTCAATACAAGCATCACAAATGGTGAAGCTTCTTAAGAGTGAACCTAATGTGGGAAATCTTTAATAAACTTTGTTTCCCCTTGGCTGAAAGAAGGTTTGGGTTGAATTCATTTGGGCAGGTTCTGAGTTGTCAGTATTTTGGAGTCCCAAGCACTGAAACTTCAAACAGTATGGTTCCCTGCCCTTAACATATTTCTCTCTAATCTCATTTGCTGAACCATCACACCCACAAACAGTGGTCCCTTCCTAACTAATCTGGTTTCTTCTAACTCTCCAGTCTTATACTTTACTCCCTGTCACATACTCTGTGATCCAGCAACACTAATCTTGCTGTTTTCCTCACAGTACAGTCTATCCTCCAACTTCATGCCTTTTGACAAGATCTCACTCATGATTGAAACGTTCTCCCCCTCCCCCTCCACCTTCTAGCTTCCTTCAAGACTTAAGTTTAAGAAAGAGAACAGTTTATACAACAATAACATTGTAAAAGCATACAATTTGAAAACCTAAAGACCTCAGTGTGATGATCAACCTCTGTTCCAGAACAATGATACACTAGACTACCTGCCTCCTGACAGAAAGATGCAGAATGAGACGTGGGCTTCGGACATGGCCAATGTGGGAATTTGTTTTGCTTGACTATCCATATTTGTTGCAAGAGATTGTTTTTGTTTTTCTTTTTTCCTATAGGGAAGGGAGGAGATAATGGAAAGGAGAGAAAAGAAATATATTTTAATCAACAGAATGAAATAAAAAATTTAGGCTAAGCTCAACTGCTAAGTTCAGTTCTAGTGTCTTCCCTCTGACATTACCTTCTATTTACACTGAATCTGTTTTGTGTATCTAGGTTTCTTTCATAGTATCTCCCCAAGGAGAATGTGAGTTCCTTAAGAGCTTGTGTTTTGCCTTTCTTTGTATTGTCAGATACCTTTGTATCGTTAGATACAAAGATCATCAGCACAGTGTCTAACACATAGTGAATACTTAATAAATGTTTGTTGTTCGGCTCCATTATTCAAGTTCAATCATTCATCAATGGAACAAGGCAATCTTCATCATCATTTCCACAGAACTTTCTATGTCATGCCTTAGAAACCAGCTGCTACCCACAAACATACCCAGGTTTGCCTTAACCTTTAAAGCCCTTACATGATCCTTCTGTCCTTCAAACTATTGGCCAATATTGCTGCTCCCTTTCACAGATAAATTCCTAGGAAGGAGTTTGCATAGTATAGTTTAAAAAAAACTGTCACGAACATCTGGAGAGCTGCTTCATTGTTCCACTTACTTTTGTAGAACCGTATGAACATGAACAATTCACTCTGTGGACCAGGAGTCTCTCCTGAGATGATGTAAGCTCGCTGAGGACAGGGATCCTTTTATTTATTGTATCCCTAGTGCCTAGCACAACAACTGACATGTACAAAGAGTTTAATTAACGCTTGTTGATTGATTGATTAAATGTTCCTTAATCTGTAAAAAGAGTAGTGATAGTTCCTGCTAAGCTGTGATTATAGAATTTTAGAACAGAAAGGGCCTGGAAATAAAATAATCATAGCTAGTATTTACATTGTGCCTTAAAGTTTGCAAAATACTTTACAAATATTATCTCATTTATCTTCAGAAAAATTCTGGGAGGTAGGTGCTATTATTACTTCATTTCATAGATGAAGACACTGAGGCAGACAGAAGTTAAGTGACTTGCCCAGCATCACACATCTAGTAACTGAGAATGGATTGAGTTCAGGGTTTCCTGACTGCAGTTCTAGAATTTCACTCCCTTTACCACCTAGCCCAATTTACTTTATAAAAGAGAAAACAGGGCTCAAGGACATTGCATTCAAAAAACTGTAGGGACCATAAAATCAGAGATCATACCTTATTGATACTTTTTTTAAAATCTGTACTAATAGGGGCGGAGCCAAGATGGCGGAGTAGAAGGACGCATGTTTACGAGCTCCGAAACCAAAGCCCATAGAATTAATGTAAAAAGAGTCCCCCATAACTTCTGGGTGAATACAAGGTGTGCAGAAGCAGAGTGGAAGAGATTTCCGTTTCAGGGAGCCCTGAAGACCATCCCCAGGGTTCGGCGCACCCCGGAAAGTGGACCCGACACCCAGCGCTGCCCTGGCCGAGGCCCCAGAGAAGCTGATCTGAGCAGGCTTCAGAGACGGAAGCTCCAGCAGCCGGGAAAGTCCCTCCGCCCACAGAAGCTACAGGTCAGTGAGAAAGAAGGCCGGGCTGAAGGAGAGGGGAAGCGGGGCGTCTCCGTGACTCGGGCCCCCTCGGGAGGAAACGGCGGCGGAGGGGACGGGGGCAGGAAGCGGCGGAGGCAGAGGGGTGGGCGGCAGCTGAGGCGGCAGCGGCCCAGGTCTCAGGAATCCCCCAACAGCAGTCAGGATCTTCATTACGGAAGATTCCCGCATAAAACCTGACGGAGCTGAGCCTGGGAGACGGCCCTGCCCCCACCCCGCTCTGTTACTGAAGGCTTCTGCTTAAAGCCCCCAAGGGAGCGGGATTTGGGAGGCGGGCCCCCCACCCCTCCCCCACCCGCTCTATTCCTTAAAGTCTCTGCATAAAGCCCCCGAGGGATCAGAGTCTCGGAGGCGGCCCTGGCCCCTCCCCAGCACCTGAACTAAAGCTCACTGATTGACAGCCAGCAGGAGGAAAGCCCATTTAAATCTCAGAGGCCAAGCACTAGCTGGGCGGATCCAGGCGGGGGTGGAAAGGAATCTCAGAAGTCAAGTAACTGGCTGGGAAAATGCCTAGAAAAGGGAAGAAAAATAAGACTTTAGAGTTTTTTCCAACAAATGCAAATGATCCCGACCTTCGGATCTGACGAAGATGAGTACGTATTCTTGCCATCAGGGAAAGACGTGGAGGGCGGGGCCTCAGTACCCCAGACACCCCAGGGGGGTGGTGGGTGGGCTCAGGCCCTGGAAGAGCTCAAAAAGGATTTTGAAAAGCAAGTTAGACAGGTGGAGGAAAAACTGGGAAGAGAAATGTCAGAGATGCAACAAAAGTATGAAAAACAGATCAATACCTTGGTAAAGGAGACCCAAAAAAATGCTGAGGAAATTAACACCTTGAAAAATAGGCTCACCCAATTGGCAAAGGAGGTTCAAAAAGCCAATGAGGAGAAGAATGCTTTCAAAAGCAGAATGAGCCAAATGGAAAAAGAGGCTCAAAAGCTCACTGAATTTAATAGTTCTCTCAAAATTAGAATGGAACAGATGGAGTCTAATGACTTTATGAGAAACCAAGAAATCACCAAACAAAACCAAAAGAACGAAAAAATGGAAGAGAATGTGAAATATCTCATGGGAAAAACAACTGACCTGGAAAATAGATCCAGGAGAGAGAATTTAAAAATTATGGGACTACCTGAAAGTCATGATCAAAAAAAGAGCCTAGACATCATCTTGCATGAAATTATCAAGGAAAACTGCCCTGACATTCTAGAACCAGAGGGCAAAATAAGTATTGAAAGAATCCATCGATCACCACCTGAAAGAGATCCAAAAAGAGAAACTCCTAGGAACATTGTGGCCAAATTCCAGAACTCCCAGCTCAAGGAAAAAATCTTACAAGCAGCTAGAAAGAAACAATTCCAGTACTGTGGAAATACAATCAGGATAACTCAAGATCTAGCAGCTTCTACATTAAGGGATCGAAGGGCGTGGAATAGGATATTCCAGAAGGCAAAGGAACTAGGACTCAAACCAAGAATCACCTACCCAGCTAAACTGAGTATAATACTTCAAGGGAAAATATGGTCTTTCAATGAAACAGAGGACTTTCAATCATTTTTGATGAAAAAACCAGAGCTGAAAAGAAAATTTGACTTTCAAACACAAGAATGAGAAGAAGCATGAAAAAGTAAACAGCAAAGAGAAGTCTTAAGGGACTTACCATGAGTGAACTGTTTACATTCCTACATGGAAAGACAATATTTCTAACTCTTAAAACTTTTCAGTATCTGGGTAGTTGGTGGGACCACACATACACATGTACACGCATGCACACACATACACACATGCACACACATACAGAGATAGAGAGCACAGATTGAACTGAATGGGATGGGACCATACCTTAAAAGAAACTAGGGTAAATGGTGAGAGAGAAATGTGGTGAGAGGAAAGAGGGGGAAATGGAAGGGGGTAACTATATGTCATTTAAGAGGCAGGTAGGAGTTTTTCTTAGTGGAGGGAAAAAGAGGAGAGCTGAGAAAAAAAAAAAAAACAAGAAGTTTACCCTCATCACATTTGACTAAACGAAGGAGTGAAATGCACACTCATTTTGGTATGAAAACCTATCTTACAGTATAAGAAAGTGGGGGAGAAAGAGATATTGCAAGGGGGGGGATGATGGAAGGGAGGACAAAGGGAGGAGGGAGCAATTTGAAGTCAACACTTGGGGAGGGACAGGATCAAAAGACAGAAGAGAAACAATGAGGGGCAGGTTAGGAGGGATGGTAATCCAGTTAGTCTTACACAACACGACTATCAGGGAGGTCATTGGCAAAACTACACAGATATGGCCTATGTTGAATTGCCTGCTGTCCCAAAGGGAATGGGTGGGGAGGGAGGGATGAGGAGAATTTGGAACTCAAAGTTTTAGAAACAACTGTTTAGTATTGTTGTTGCAACTAGGAAAGAAGACATACAGTTAAGGAGGAATAGAAAGTCATCTGGCCCTACAGGAGAAAAGAGAAGATGGAGACAAGAGAAGGGAGAGATGACAGAAGAGAGGGCAGATTGGAGATAGGGAAAATTAGATTGCTTGGGGTATTGGGGTGGGGGGAGGGGATAAAAGGGGAGAAAATTTGGAACCCAAAAATTTGTGAAAATGAATGTAAAAAAAAATTAAATAAATTAAAAAAAAAAACCCAGTATTAATGCCACCAATCGTGGTCCCAGGGTAGTGAATTTTGAGGTTACAAGGACTCCTTATTAAGTTATAGGGAATTATGGGTGAAATCATGTGTTCTTGAAGAACTGAATTTTTAATACACATAATAACTAACATTTTTATGTTTAAGGTTTACAAATGCTTTGCTCCCTTCAACCCCAGAACAGTAATCTGAACAGATACTTAATAAATGGTTGTTGAATGAAATAGCCTAGAGATCCTTATAGGACTGGTAGGTAAGTATTGCAGAACTAGTGTAGAACTTGGAGAGAGAAGTCCTGGGTTCAAAACCTGACTCTGATATTTTCTAACTTTGTAACTCTGGACTAGTCCATTAACTTCTATAAGCTTTATTTTCCTTATCTGTAAAATGGGAAGGGGAAAGGAACAAGTGCTTATTAAGCACCTGCTATCTAACAGATAATGTTTTGAGCACTATACAAATACTATTTCATTTGATCTTTACAAATACTTTGGGAGGTAGGCACTGTTATTATCCCTATTTTATAACTGAGAAAACTGAAGCAGATAGAGGTTATGTGATTGGTCAGTGGTCACATAACTTGTAAATGAATGAGACCGGATTTGAATTCAAGTCTTCCTGCCTCCAGTTCAAGAGTACCAGCCATCACGTCACCTAGCTGCTTGTAACTGGGGTACCATTATCCTACCCAGAGAGATAATAACTAAAAATAAATAATAAAATGAAGATAGTAATATTTGTATTATTGCCTCATAGGGTCATCGTAAGGAAAGTGATTCACAGATCTCTAAAGGACAACCCAAACTGGAGCTATTGTTAACAAAGGCAATATTGCATAGTGGAAAAAGCTCCGCCAGTAGATTCAGAAGAGCTGACCTTGACTGAGTTGCCTCTGACCCTTGTTAGTAAGTCATAAACCTCGCTTCAGTTTTTCCTTCTGGGAAATGGAGATGATTTTTTACTACTTTTTTAACTGAATTTTTTTACTACCAGAGTTGCTTTGGAGAGGATCTTTTTTAAGCCTCTAAGACCTATATAAATTTATATACTATTATTAGCAAGGGGCAGAGGCACGAAATGTGGCTCTATTGAAAATATCTGAAAAACTCAAGCTACATGATCTGTTTTTAAATTTCCTCTATTCTAATATTATTATTATGCTCCTCTATTATTAACTAATTTCAGAAGATATTTTATTTCACTTTCTTTCACTGTATTAGTAATATTGATTTACTTAAGTCAAATTGCAGAAGAAATTTGTTATTATATAGAAAATAGAGTGATGCATCAAGGAGTAACAAATGTTAGGAACACACAGAAAAAGAAACCAAAAAGAGAAGCAGGAGGAGGAGGAGGAGAAGGAGAAGAGGAAGAAGAAGAAGAAGAAGAAGAAGAAGAAGAAGAAGAAGAAGAAGAAGAAGAAGAAGAAGAAGAAGAAGAAGAGGAGGAGGAGGAGGAAGAGGAGGAGGAGGAAGAAGAAGAGGAAGAAGAGGAGGAGGAAAAAAGAAGGAGAGGAGGAGGAGAAGACAGGAAGAAAGAGAGGGAGATAGGAGAGGGAGGTAGAGAGTTTAGGAAAGACGTCTCCTTAGAGAAATGATCAATTGCTAGAATGATATGAAATCCAAGTTCAGGAAAATCTACCTATTTATGGTGGTGGCACTACAAATAATTCCTCTTCTCAAGGAGTTTACCCTATTCTAATACAGGAAAACAAAACCTAAAGGGGATAGAGAAGGCTGAGGGAGGTGCTGAAACAAAGTTCAAGAGGAAAAGCAGAACAAAGTGGAGATACTGACATGAGATTGAATCAAGTATGGCTGGAGTTCCGCAGTGACACAGTAAGCCCAGGCAATGACTCACTAAGCAGAAGAGCAGGATCATGGGAGAGTCATCTAGAGGCAGGGGAAACTGGTCAGAAGGTAAGACTGGGCACTGATGCAGGACATCTCTAGCACTGTCTAGTCCTTCATAACAGCCTTATGAGGAAGGTGGTAGAAGTATTATTATAACCATTTTACAAATGAGGAAACTGGCATAAATAGGTATGTGACTCACTCAGAACTGCAGTTACCGAGGGTCAGAGCAAATCCAATCCTACCTAACAAATCAAGTTGTCCCCAAGTACCTTGATGAGTAGTAAGCTCCCTATCATTACAGAGCTTCAAACAGAAGCTGGATGACCACTTGTTGGGAATTATCTAGAGGGGATTACTCTTCATCTTTGGTTTGAACTATATAACCTTTGTGGTCATTTTTTAATTATCCTGCTTTCTAGGGTTTTGTCATTCCCAAAGCAGTGTTTTTCCCATTATATCATACTGGGTTTACAATCTCAGATCTACTGCTTACATGATTCAGACTGTCCTCTTCTGGCTCTGCTTCTGACTCCCACCTTTGCCATCCTGCCTAAGCTATCTTATTATCCTGGAATTTCTCTATGGCTTTCTCACCTTGGAACACTTTGCCTTCCTTGTAGCTTTTTTCTTCTACTGGTATATCTCTTTGGAAACCTCCATTTTAAAGAAGAGCCTAGATCATCTAGGCTTCATTCTTCTCCCAGCAATGATCATTTCTGGAGCTTACCACCACAACACTCATTGTTAATTCCTTTTCATGTATTGTTTTCCCCATTAGAGTAGAAGCTGCTCAAGGACAAGGACTGTCTCTCTTTTCACTTGTATTTGAATCCCCATTGTTCAGCACAGTGTCTGGTATGTAGTAAGTGTTTAATAAATACTCATTGATCTGATCCTTTTCTGAGCATCAATTTCCTCATATGTAAAATGAGCATGATAATATTTGCACCATATTCCTGACTGGGTTGTTATGAAGAATTTATTTTGTAAAGTGCTGTATAAATCTGATTTATAATTATTGTGGTTATTCTATGTATTCTCTTTGAAACTGTATACTCTTGATTTGACTTCTTCAATAGAATTCTTATTCTCATAGAGCTTTCCCTGTAGGGAATGGATCTGGATGCTTCAAAAAGAAAGCAACTTCTTGTAATTCAAGAAATTGTGATATGAAGCCACAGATTCTGTCAGGTGAGAGAACATTTCCTAAAGTTTAGAAGAGGAAATTAAGTAGTAGAGATGAGTGGCTATTTGTCAACTTGATAACAATAGAAAAGTCTGCTGACTGCCTGGGGCATGTATCCAAGACTTGACAGAAAATCTCCCAAGACTTGTCAAAATGCATGCACACTGTCCATTTCTGGTGATTCATGTTGGCAAAAATGATACTGTTAGAAAGACTCTATAAAGCAGAGCTAAAAATAACATCTTGGGCAAGACACTGAAGTGCATGGGGCACAATTGTTGTTTTCATCATTGTTGTAAATACAAAGAAGCAAGAGCTTCAGAAAAGAAAAGCAAATTTTGGGGAGTCAATAAACAGGTAAGAATAGAACACATGACAATGGTAAGTATCTTGGGAGCAGAGATTGCTTCATGGTTATCTTTGAATCCCTAGCTCCTAACAAGATACCAGACACAGGGTAAGGTCTTTGTAAATATTTGCTTGCTTAGTGGATTTGGGTTTTTCGGAGCACAGATGAAAGTATAAGAATGAAAGATGCCTGGCCAGGAAAAGTAAGAACTAGTTAGAGGAAGTTTTCTATAATTCTGCAAGTCTAATCTAAATCGCTTTAAATGAAAAATAAGGGTGAAAACAGAGTATTAGCATGTAACACTGAGCTAGCTTAAATAATTCAAATAAATAAATTACAAAGAACTACAAAATGATTACTATGTTCCAAGCATTGAGGAAACAAATTTTTTAAATAAGAACATCCCTGCTTCTAGAAGCTCACATTCCAAAAGAAGGTAATAAAAAGATCTAAGAGAATGGTGGCCATGGAGAGGTGTTCTGGTTTGAGAAATCACAGGGATGGTCAGCAGACTCATAGAGGGACAGTTTGAAATCATGTTTCCAATAGCAACAAGCAATATTAATTGTATTACTGTTTCACAGCTGGAACTGGGATGAGGAAATTGAAGGGGAGGGTACATATGAAGTCAGAAGGAAAGAAAGTGGATGGGCTGGAATATGAAGAATATTTGGAAATGTCTAGATATAGGAAACTATGTTATCTATTCATCAATTGGAACAGCTCTGGCCCCAGGACAAGAGTTCCAGAACTGAGAGGGTTCAATGCCCCACGAGGGTACAGCTGCAGGACAAAAGCTCCAGAGGTTCAAAGGATGCGAAGGCAGACAGAGTGGCTGGTACATTGAGTACCTATCATCTAGGAAGAATAACTATAGAGACATTTCAAAGTTCACAGAGGACAAAAACCAAGAAAAGAGTCAATAATACCCATGATACCATTTGACTATTTGCAATGCATAAAAAATCAGAAATGAATGAAATCCTGCGATTCACTGCTGGAGAAATGATATTTCAAATTGTTAAGAATTAAACTGATTTCCTGGTACAAATTAGTCTTGGTGAGTTTGCACAGTAGGAGGCTGATTGCCTCTGGAGAGCCTGAAACACTGAGGTTTCAGATCCTCCATGTTAGGAGAGCAAAGTGTGGGGTTAGAGATGACTAGTAGTTAAAAGGGAGTATGCAATATCTGCTCCTGTTCCCAGAACCTAGCACAGGGCCCTACACAGAATACAAGCTTAAGAAATGCTTATTTATCTTTTTGTTTTTATTTTTTGGAGGCAATCAGGATTAAATGACTTGCCCAGGGTCAGACAGCTAGTGTCAGAGGCTGGATTTGAACTCAGGTTTTCCTGACACTAGATCCAGTCCTCTATCCACTGTGCCTTCTAGCCACCTCAGTGCTTCTTTATCTTGATGTTGGAGTTATATCCATAAACCTCAGAGCATCACTTAACCTATTTCAATTATACTGGTACTAGAAAAACAAAATTCTAGCTCTCCAACTACTGACAGCTGGGATTACTGTGGGGAGCTGGTTTTGGTCCTGAAACAGAAAATAAAATCTCTTTCTGGTGCTGTTGATTTGTTTGCTACTTAGATAAGACTTGCCTTTCCCCTTCCCAGTCTGCTCATTACCTCCTCATTCTCACACCTGTTGTGGGGAGAAGAGAGGAACCTTAAGACAAAGAATAAAGAGTAGTAGCTTTGGAGAAAGAAGAGGAAAATCATGGTCACAATTGCAGAACACTAAAGTTAGAAGTCTAGAAAATATTTCATTTTCTAAAAGAGAAAACTGAGTCTTAGAGAGGTGAATAAAATTATGTGTTCAAGTCACAGAAACTTGACTAAAACTAACCCAGTGTCCTCTGATCTCCACCCTAGTATGCCTACACAGCACTATGTAAAGATTCCTGAGTACTGGAAAAGAATGTCAAGAGAGTTACCTAATTTAAACAGAAGACCAATGTCTGTGAGCATCATTAACTTCTTTTTCATTGAATGGGGCTAATACCCTTCTGAGGGATGATCTTTCAATTCAGAGAAGGACATAGAGAGTCACCTTCCTTCAAGTTATAAGATCAAAGAATTGTGAAATGATATTAAGAATCATCTGGGTCTCTCATTTTTTTATAGATGAGGAAACTGAGGCTTAGGGAAATGAAATAACTGGTCCAACAACATATAGGTAGCAATTGACTGAGCAGGGACTTGAAGAAGTATACCTTGGGTTTTCCCATTACACTAAATTCTTTGGAAAAACAGTAATGCAGTTTGCAGTCATCGGGCAGGGAGGTAGCACAATGGATAGAGTGCTGGGCCTGGTATCAGGAAGACCTGAGTTCAGATGTGACCTCAAATATTTTCTAGTTTTATGACCCTGGGAAAGTCACTTAACCCTGTTTGCCCAGATTCCTCATCTATAAAATGAGCTGAATAAGGAAACGGCAAACCACTCTAGTATTTTAGAGAAATAAAGATAAAAAATAAAGATAAAACATTTTCTTAAAAAATAAGAAAACTCCAAATGGGGTTGTAGAGAGTTGGACGTGACTGAACAACAAAAATGTAGTTATTAGAAGTCTTGGTAGGGATGCTATGAGCAGAATTCATGATGTGACATGGTGAGATGACCTCTGGAGTCCCTTCGAACTCTAAGTCTAGAATGATGGTTATGATAACTATCGTAATCATGAGGAGAAGGAAGAGGAGAAGAAAGAAGAGAAAGAAAAGGAAGAGAAAGGGGAGGAGGAGAAGGAAATGCACTACTTGCTAGGATCCCCAGCTACTTAACAACCTTAGGAGGTAGATGCTATTATGCTCATTTCACAGATGAGGAAAGTGAGGATAGGAGAGACTGTGATTTCTCCAGGGTCACACAGCTAAGAAGTAGTTGAGGCTGGGTTTGAACAAAAGTCTTCCAGATTCCAGATTCAGTATTCTATCCACTGTGCACCTAGATGTAGAGGTCCTACATATATTGAATTGTGCTCAGTACTCCATAGCCAGAATCTTTCCTGTAAGAACATTCTGTTTCTCCCTTCTTCAAGTGGGAAGGAACAACCCGCTAATTAAAATGGTAGGGGACTAAGGTGATTTTTAATAAATGCCTTCGCTTCCATGCTATGGCCTTAAATATACCTGATGAATACTAGAAAAATAAAATTCTGCTGATTTAGGAAGTAAAACTCTCTCCTCTTTTACTACTGCTTTCTGAGCTGGTTCAGTAGAATGAAAATGACTTTCCATGGCTGAGTGGTTAATCACAGTTCTGTTATCCTATTCCTCTATGAGGCAACATCTTGCAAACTCATGTGTCTCCAGAGACCCCAGGTCAGGAATATACTGTGTCATTCTAATAACCTAATTAAAGCAGTTATTGGGTGAAAATAACATCCAGTCCACATAGCAGGCCTTAGATAGATGTTTTTCATTTAAAATTCAGTGAAATGTGTTTTGGGCAAAACCCTGAAGTATCTTTCAAAAATAATCCGTGAGAAAATATCAATCCTGTGTCTGACCTTAAAACTTACATAAGGTAAAAATGGAATCTTAAATTACAAAAGAAAATCTAAAATTTGGTGTTATCATCTGTGATGTTCATGAGTTGCAATAAAGCAATGACTATTCATTGAAGTATCAATTACATTTGTATGTCATTTAAGTACCACATTTACAGAGAACCATTGTCAACCCCGAATGAGTCCAGTATAGTGTAACAAATATGGTGAAGACTAGTACTGGAAATCACCCTAAAGGAGGATTCATGGAAGTAATTTGGAATTTTGAATCTGAATAAGGCTTAGGATCCAGGAATCTTCATCCACACTATCATCAAATCTTTGAAGAGCCTTTGTGTTGACTTTGAAGTTTCCTTCCATCAGTAAGAGCCTATGATAATCATAAGTTTGTAGGTTATCATTTTCATCCATAGCTAGAGTTCCTTAGAAGTGGAGAGAGGCACAGACTCACACTTAAACAAAACAAATAAATTTATAAACATTGATTAAATGCTCAGTATGTGTCACATACTGTTCTAAGCAATGGGGAAACAAAGAAAGGCAAAAATGGTCTTGATCTAAAAGAGCTGACAAAATTGTCACAACATTAATTAGCCTACCTCAATTACACAATTCATTCTGGATTACCTTTCTAAATTGAGCAGCTAGTTGGCCCAGTGAATAGAGTGCTGGGACTGGAGGCAGGAATACATCCTGAGTACACATTTGGCCTAAGACGCTCATTAATTGTATTAGCCTGGGCAAGTCACTTAATCCTGCTGGCCTCAGTTTCCTCATCTGTAAAATGAGTTATCTTTGTCAAGAAAACCTGAAATAGGATTGGAAGAGTTGGACACAGCTGAATAAACTTAATAACAAAACAGCAACTTTTCTGAGTTATCCCTTCCAAGTTTAGAAAGGATGAGTAAAGCCTTTCTAATGTCCATAGTCAAATACACACCACACTTTCCTCAGACCAAAGCTAATAGGGCAGAATCCATGGTAGACATATATTTATACATGGGATAGTATGGAAATATTCATTGGTCTTCATCTTACAAATATTCCTTTGTTTTTAATTCCATAGTTTGTTTATCGTAGAACCTCCATTTTAAGGTAAGTGTCCAGATCAACTGTGTTTGCTCCTTTGTTTCTCTCTGGGCTCTACTGCTGACTCTTAGGATTTTTCCATAATGAACCCCTGCAGGTTACTTGTCTTCCTCCCCCACCTCCCCCTTTACAGGTTCTTTATATGTATTGTTTTCCCCCATTAGAATGTTAACTCTTTAAGACAAGGGTAGTCTTTCTGCCTGTATTTTTATTCCCAGGGTTTAATATAGTAGCTGAGTTGTAGTAAGTACTTAATAAATGCTTGCTGATTTGACATCAACTGTTCCCCAGTCTCTGGGCATATACTTGGTTTGAAACTTTTTGGTAACATAAAAAATGCTGCTTAAAATGCTTTGTACTAGTAAGTCTGTTTGTGATGCCAGTAACCTTCTTGGGAGGACAACCCCAATAACTGAATCTCTGGGTCAAAGGGGGAGAATAATTATTAATCTGTTTTTTGCGTGACTCAGTTTTTTCTAGAAGTGTTTAACCAACTCACAGATCCAACAGAAGACTTAGTGTATTTACCTTACCACAGTCTCCTCAAGGATAAGTTTACCCTTTGTTTACCATACTTACTAATTGGATGAGTGTAGGATGATTCCTCAAGGTTGGTTTAATTTGTATTCATCGGAATATTGGGGTTTTTTTTTTACATTTTCAGGTTGTTATTAATATTTTGTATTTCTTCTTTGAAAAACTATTCATATCCTTTGATGATTTGTCTATTGAGGAAAGCCTAAGTGTAAAGATGTTCCCTATAGATTTCCCTATAGATTCTGGATGACAGATACTGATTGCAATCCAAAACTTTTTTTTTTACTGCTTCTAGCTGAATTGATCTTTTTTTGAATACAAGCTTCTAGATTTTATGTAACTGAGATTGTTGATTTTTTCTTTTATGATCTTTTCTTCTTCCACAAAGTCCTTTTCTATTGTTACATCATGGTATGAAAGTGAATCAATTTTTGGAGGTTATACTATCAAAGTACAAACTCTCAAAAGGGCCACAATCCTGGAAAGATTTCAAGTATGTGGTGGTGGCAATAAACTATATCTACTATCCAAGGTAAAATCTAATTAAGTACATAGAGGCTCATCACAACTGGTGACTTGGTGGTAAATTTCTGGGGGTGCTGCAACCCATGAAATAAAGAAAATCAGAAAGTAGCTTTTAGTTTTTGTGATCCCTTTACCATTTCTACAGTGGCACACTACTGGAAAGGGGTAGGGGGCAAAAGACTTTGAGGATCACAAAGTGTTAAGATCATCTGCAAACATTAGCTAAACTCTTTTGATTAGATATACTGAGAGGAACTAGATAGTATTAATCTGGAAGTTCTGATAAATGAAAGCATAAGACAGGAGGAATTTGCAGACAAAGGATGGTTTTCAGATTATTTGAGATGAAGAAATTGGAGGATTTCAGTTTATTGTACATACAAAAACAAATACATATTGTATTTGTACAATGTACAAATATTGTACATACAAAAACAAAAATACAAACAAAAAGAAATACTATCATATGGTACATTTGGTTACATTATATGGTCAAATCAGGAGGCAGAAGACATGGTAAAAATAACATGACTATAGTGATTTTGATTATATTTTAAGACAGAAAATGATAAGTTACTGATGTGGGAGTTATTCTCAAGGAACTCCCTGTACAAAGTCAGACCATTGACTTGACAGAATGAAAATAAAAAAAAATAATGTGAACTAAAAATAAAACAAAAATGAGAAAACATGACAATTAAAATAATTCCAATTTGACCTATTTAAGTAAACTCGAAGTGAAAAAATGAAATATGCATAGATGAATAAAATTGACAGGAATTATAACAATTTCCTAAAGAAATGTAACTTCTATGAATCAAATGTCATATTTGAGAAACTGAAGACCCTAGAAACTACCTTAGACAACAAACAGAGAGATATGACATCCAAGGGCAACATAAATTTAGAATGTAAACTTCTTTGTAAAATCTAATGGAAAGGTCTTCATAAGCACAGAGAAAAGATGAAGGGTAAAACAAGTTTAAAGAAAGTTTGGTGAGAGATAGTAATGAGGAAAGTTTAAAGCATTTAAGGATAAAACTGGACAGAGAACAACAGAAAGGTAGAAGATGAAAAAGATCTGTGCAGAATTTTAAAGAAAAAACATTTTTGTATCATTAAGAAAAGAGAGTCAGCACATTTGGATGCCGATTTCATAGCCCAAATATATTTTCAAAGGAATAGAAATGGAACTGAAGAAAATAAAGATGGGGAAAATTATTAGACTAAATTAAGTATATTCTGACACAGTCTAGAACTGGAATCAACACATTTTTAAGAAGGCTGAGGGATGGATTCTCAGAATATTTTAAAGATGGTAAGATATCATAAGGACAACTAGGTGTCACAGTGGATAGAGCACTGGACCTGGATTCAGGAAGATCTGAGCTCAAATCCAGCTTCAGACACTTACTAGCTGTGTCACTTTGGGCAAGTCACTTAACCGCTCTTTGCCTCAGTTCCTCATCTATAAAATGAGCACATTGGAGAAGGAAATGCCAAACCACTGTAGTATCTTTGCCAAGAAATACCCATGGACAAGTCCACGGGGTCATGAAGAGTTGGATATGACTGAAAGACTGAACAAAGAGCCTATAAACCATAGGAAAACAATTTTGAACTAATAATTGCCCCTTCCACAAAGATTGTCTGGAGAATATATCTATCTATCTATCTATCTATCTATCTATCTATCTATATGTATATATGTATATATATACACATATATACGAAGCAGTGTCTGCTTTATAGTTCTTCTCCAATTATGTGTTTGACACATCTGTCAAAAAAATCATGTAAAATCTCTTAGAAGCTATAACAACAGGAATGACATCTCTTTGACCCTTTCATTAATGAATTACAAAGGAAGCATACAACAGGGGGACACATATTGGCCTAAGGTGCTCAACGGTTTCTCAAAGAATGTTCAGCAGAGAGTCCAAATGGAAGAAGAATTCTTTCTAGTTCTCAAGATCCTCTCAACCAGTCAAAAAACAAACATTTCTTTGTGTCAGGTTCTATGCTAAGGGCTGGGAACGTAAAAAAAAGCAAAAACAGTGCCTATCCTCAAGTAGCTTGGACTGTGAGTTCCTTGACACCAGGGACTGTTATGTGCCTCTTTTTGTATCCCTAGAATTTAGCATAGTGCCTGGTACATAGTAGGTGCTTAATGAATGTTGATTAGCTGGCTGACTAATGGGAAAGGCAACAAGTAAATAACAAGGTATTGAGACCATGACATCTGGAAGGCAAGGCCATGACTTGCAAGTGAATTGGATTCAAGTGAGGAAGGACAGCCTCACTTCTCCTCCAGGGCCATCTGGGTGCAGTGGCAAAACGTAGATCAGGACAACCGGAGATGGCCCCAGATGCAGTGGGAAACCTTGGCCTTTTTAAGTTAAGGTCTTTTCCAGGTGTCATTCAGGGATTAAGGTTAAATAAGAAATGAAGCAAAGAACGGCCTTTTTTACCTAGTTAAAAAAAAATTCAGTCTGGGAGAACAAAACCCTTTAGCCAAAATAGAAACAATTGCTATTTACACTCACTCTGAGTCATCAGGGTATGGAAGGCAATTTGAGAGGAGAAAACATTAACAGCTGGAAGAACTGCGAATGGTCTCCTGCAGCAGATAGAATTTAAATTGAGTCTTGAAGGAAGAAGGGTTTCTGGAACTAAAGAGAATCTAAGAGTTGAAGGTGGAGGTGAGGGATGGGCAGATCATCCCAAATGTGGGGAATGTACGTTACAAAGTCATAAAGAAAGGTGAAGGAGCATCTAGGAGCTACAAAGTAGGCTAGCATTGCTGGAGGAGATTGAAGTACGAGTCAGAGACTATGAGAGAAGTGCAATCAATATTGGAAAGGGTGACTAGTAATGTAGTGCTCTCCAAAGGAAGCCAAGTCTCAGTGGGTCCCAGAAGATAGAAAGGACAAGGGGGAGAAAAGGTATAAAATGAAAAGATGTTTTTAAATTATATAGATCAGGTACTCCAGGATGGAGTTAAAGGGATGATGATATCTGCAGTAGGGCATTGGGGAATTTGAATAGGATAGTAATGAAGTGGATGAAAATGATCAAATCAAAAGCTGTGTTTGGGGAGGGGAGTTTGTTTTTCCATAGCTGGTTCAGTTTCACTGGGATGGAGAAAATAGCTGATACATAATTAGATCAGTAAGTGGATGGGAAGAGGTCTGCTGTTGAAAGCAGATGACCCAAAGGTCTACCTGGAGCCCAAACCTTTGAAGTGGTGGGAGGTACTGCTATGTCCCCAGGACATCCAGAAGCCCTGCTTAGCAAAAAAGGTATGAGTAAATCTTGGCAGAGCTTTGTCCCTGGGGTTTCTGGAAGCCAAGCTAAAAGGTATTGTTGTTGACTTTTTTCAGTCCTATCCAATCTTTCATGACCCCTTTGGGGGTTTTCTTGGCAAAGGTACTGGAGTGGTTCATTTCCTTCTCCAGTTCATTTTACAGATGAGGAAACTGAGGCAAACAGGGTTAAGTGACTTGCCCAGGGTCACACAGCTAGTAAGTGTCTGAAGCTGGATTTGAACTCAGACCTTCCTGACACCTGGCCTGGTTCTCTATCCAACATGCCACCTAACTGCTCTGCTAACAGAGTATGTCATAATTTGCTCAACTATTTTTCAATAGGTAGGTATACTTTTTGTTTCCAGGTTTTTTGCTTGTTTTTTGCTACTTTCATAAGTACTACAAGGAATATTTTTGGATAGAAGGAAACTTTTTATCTTTATCTCTTTGGGATATACGTCTAGCAAGAGGATGGATCATGCCCTGTGCCAAAGGGTATGAACTTTTCTAGCGACTCTTCTCAAGTAATTCTCAATTGCTTTCCATAATTGTGAGTTCAATTCATAGTCCCAATAGTATATTACTGTTCCTGTCTTCCTGAAGCCACTCCAGTACTGTTTATGTCTTTCATCACCAGAACTACAAATCTCACTTTTGCAAATGTGTTGGATAAGAGATAAAACCTCCAAGTTGTTTTAATTTACATTTATCTTATTATTAATGATTTGGAACAGTCTTGACATATGACTGTTGATAGTTTGTAATTCTTTTGAAAAAATTTTGTTCATATCCTTGGTCCACACTTATCTCTATGTAATTTAATCTTGTCAGATTCAGTACATTGTTAGAAGCTGCTGAGTCTTTTTACATCTGTTTTTTCATCCAGTGTGAATTAGCTATTTCTTCCATATTTATTGGCATCTTCAAATTTGATAAGCATGCCTTCACTTACATATTGTTATTCCACAACTTTCATTTTACAGAAGATACAGAGGTCCCCAAAAGTCCCCAAGACCACACATCATTTTATCTATTTAGCTCACAGCATCCTCATGTAAAACTAAGGCACTGTCCTGAATGGCCTCTCAATTCCTTTGCAGCTCTATTATTCCACATTTAGTGTGATTCATCCTGAGCCCTAACATTAATTCAACCCATTCTTGGCCAATTTAGCATCAAAATTCTTGCAGCTTTTCACAAGGGTTGTCTATAAATTTGCTTCGGAAAGGTTAGCACTAAGCTAATAGACATTCAAATTTCTTACCTTTCTTTATATAGCTCTTTGCTAATATTATCTCATTAGATCCATACAACAACCTGGTGAAGTAGGAGCTATTATCCTTCTCATTTTGTGGATAAGGAAATTGATATTGGGTCTAGAGACCTAACTGAAAGTATGTGAGGTAAAATTTGAATGCACTTCAACCTGACTCTAAATTCATCGATCTAAAAGAGGTAGGAACAAATATTTATTAAGCACCTACTATGTGCCAAGCATTCACTGTGCTAAGCACTTTACAAGTATTATCTCATTTGATTCTCACAACAATCCTGGAAGGTAGAGGTAGCTCCCCTCCCCCATTATACAAATGAAGAAACTGAGGCAGAGATTAAGTGACTTGCCCAACTAGCAAATATATGAAACAAGACTTGAATTTCATCCTGATTCTTAAGTCCATTGATCTACAAAGGGATTTTCTAAACCTGTCTAAAGAAATAACTGAGATGTGAATCAGATTCTTCTTTTGCAAAGCTGGTACTCTCCAAGGTCATGCAGAATGTTTTAAACAATTTTTATTTTTCAATTCTGTAAGGTCTGGAGTTTTAGTTAAGATTGCACCTTCAGGAAGGAAATAGTTTAATGCAGAAAAAGCCATTGACTGACATTTGGCACATCAGGAAGTATATCATTAAGAATGAGTCAGGTCTTAGAAGCATTCTTATTTAGGAAATTATTATTTTAGGGCTCACCTCAGAGCAAGGCTACACACTGAAGGACAGAGGTACCACAAGAGCCCGAGGCTGGTAAAGATTTCACTGATGGAGCTTTCTTCCTATCTTTGTGCCTGGGGTTTTTAAACAATAGGAAATCTACAGCAGCTAACTCAAAGCAGCAACTTGGAATTCAAGAGCAGAGTTAGTGCTAGAGTAGGACAGCTGGGCTTTTGTCCCAGGCATCAATATTGGGGACATATTTTCCTGATCACCCCCCACAACCATGTCCCTTGATTGTAATCCTTCCAGGTCCTGTGATTTATGTAAGTCCCTCCATCAAAATACTCTATGAGGTGGGGGGATTTGGGAGGGGATTGGGAAGGGGTACTGTCCAAAAGGGGTTGCCTGGACTTGGGAGGGGACACCTGAAATTGATGGCAAAGGCAGCATAAGATGAACCCTACACTCTGCCCACCCCCATAGCAGTCTCAGACCTGGCTGTCCCAAATCCTTCCTCATCATCATACCCTTTGGAAATCTCCTCCACTACTCTCCAGTTCCCTCCTTCTTCCTATATTTCTTCTTTCACTGTTTCCATTTTCAGGTGTTCACTGAAATGTAGTTTCATCTTGAAGATACCACATCTCTTGGCACCCTCTCAAAGTCTGGCTATTCCTCTCACATTCCCTAACATGGAGAGCCAGGAGGATGAGCTGGCAGATTCCTTACTTCCTAATGCTACCTTCAGATACTTTTTCTGCCTTGAAAATCCATTTCCTTTACATTTCACTCCATCCTGCGGTGATTTTTACTGTTGCCATTTATGCATCTACATATCACCCTCCCTCCACCCCGATAAGTTCAGTACATTCCTCTGTCTCAATGTCTACCTCCTTGCAAACACCCTGGTCTCTCAACTCTTCAGCCTGACTCCCATTACTTCTGTCCCTCTACCTTCAGGCTACCTCAGCCATGCATAAGAGAAAACACCCTCTTCCTCAGAAATGAGTTTGCCACTGATACCAGCACTCCTAAAAATGTTCCTAGTCAGGAAACATGGATTCTAATCTTGGTACTGCCATTGGCAAACTGTACTCACCTGGACCTCAGTTCTCATATTTATAAAGTAAGGGGATTATGCTAAACAAGCTCTAATAATAATCAATATTCAAGGAGCATTGCAGTACTTATAAAACATTTTAATATTCATTATGTTATTTGATATTCCTAACAATGCTTTGATATACATAGAGAAAGGATTATTATTCTTATCTGACACAGAAAGAAACAGAGACTCAGAAAGAAGGGACAACTATGGTGGTCATTAGATTGTCCCTAAGGTGATTTCCATCTCCAACCTTCTAGGTTCCAAGTTATCTTTCAGCTCTGACATCCTATACTCCAAGTTCCCTTGCAGTCATTATATTCTTTGTTCTAACATTCTATATTCCAAAATCCCTTCCAGCTCTGACAATCTTTATTCCAATATTCTATACTCCAAGGTCCCTTCCAGCTCTGACAATCCTTATTCTAACATTCTATATTCCAAGATCCCTTCCAGCTATTATATTCTTTGTTCTAACAACTTTATATGCCAAGGTTTCTTCTAGCTATTGAATTCTTTATTCTCAATTCTACTGTCCCTTCCCATTCTGACATTCTAAGGTTCAATGGCATTAGCTTCCCAGCACCTAGGGCAAATCATTCTGCTTGATTTTATGTGTTACTTTCCCCATTATAATTCACAATGGCAGATGGTAATTAGTTGATCTGCTCCCTTTTAGTGTTCCTTGTTCAACACATGTGCTTTATTACTTGTTAGCCCAATAGTGAGTACCCTATGCAACCCATCAAGGGCTTTTGAGCTTTGGGTTGCTTGCTAGTGGGATTCTCTCCCATACATTATTCACATCAGTGCTTCCCTTTCTATTTTTAATGCTTCTTTTATAGCATTTCCCTTCTCAGCTATATTTAGAATCCTGGCTGTTGTCTGACTGCCAGAGGAGAAAGTACATAGGTACCTTGAGACAGACAAATGGCGATTTTCATGCCTTTTAAAACAAAGGCATTGAACTTCTCAAAGAAAAATATGTCACAGAAGTTCAGGAGTAGTTGCATGGGGGACAGTGAGTGCACATTATAGACGTTGTGATAGCCAGCTTTTCAAGCCCTAGAGTCAAAAGCCAAGTCCACTTAACAATCTCAGTCTCCAGGTCCAAATGTGTAAAGCTTTCTTCAAATAATACACTATTTAAACCAGAAGATCAAAGGATTTTAGATCTAGAAGGGAAATTAGAAATTATCTAGTCCAATTCCCTCATAGTAACACAAAGAAAAGTGGGATTTTGAGACATAAAGTGTTTCACTAGTCCAAGGTCATACAGCTAGTAAGTAGTAACTCCAAGAAGAATCAAAACCAGGTCTTCTCATACCATATCCATTACTTCTTTTAAAAAATTTATTTGTTTTCAGTTTTGTACAACCACTTCCATAAGTCTTAGATTTTTCTCCCCTTTCCCTTCCTCCCTCCCCGAGACAGCATGCAGTCTTATATGGGTTCTACACATGCATTCTTATTAAACATATTTTCACATTAGTCATGTTGCATAGAAGAATTAAAATGAATGGAAGAAACCATGAGAGAAATCAAACCAAAACAAAACATAACACAAGAGAAAATATTCTGCTTCATTCTGTGATCCAGTTCCATAGTTCTTTCTCTGGATGTGGAAGACATTTTGCCTCAAGGGTCCATTGAGAATGTTTTGGGTTCATGCATTGCTGTGAAGGGGAAAGTCTACCAGAAAAATTCGTCACATGTTGAGGTTGTTACTGTGTACAATGTTCTCCTGGTTCTGCTCACTTCACTCAGCATCAGTTCATATAAGTCCTTCCAGGCCTCTCTGAAGTCTTCTTGTTCATCATTTCTTATAGCACAATAGTATTCCACTACATTCATATACCACAACTTGTTCAGTCATTCCCTAATCGATGGGCATCCCCTTGTAAATCCATTATTTTTGTAGGGTAGTTGGTCCATAGGGTTTTCTCCCTCACCTGACTCTATGTCAGTTGTTATAGACAGACAGAAAGAGATACAGGTTGAGAAGGAGAGAGACAGAGATGGAAGGAGAGACAGACACAGAGAGATGTATGTACACAAACAAATAAAGAGACAAAGAAAAACAGAGGCAGACACACGGAGACAGAAAGAGAAAAAAGATCACTACAAAGGCACTAGGTTAATCTCTGGACTCAAAGATCCCAGAGCTTATCATAGTGAGTTCCTTGTCAATAGAAGGTAGAAAGTAACAGTTGAAATGGTAGATTTAAGCCAGATTCTAAAGAGTTTTGAATGCCAGGTGAGTGAGTTTGCACATTACTTTGTACATAATGGGAAGTCATTCAGGACTTATAAATAGGGAAGTAAAATTACCAAAATGGTGTATTAGAAAAATTAATTTTATAGTAGTGAATTAAAAGGGTGAAAGACTGGAGACAAAGAGATCAGTTAGGAATTTCTTTCAGAAATCTGGGTGTTAAGGCATTAAGGCATGGACAATGATGGTAAGTAATCAAAATATAAATAACAGAATGCATGTGACAGACACTGAGAAGAAGGAAGGAAGGAAGGAAGGAAGGAAGGAAGGAAGGAAGGAAGGAAGGAAGGAAGGAAGGAAGGAAGGAAGGAAGGAAGGAAGGAAGGAAGGAAGGAAGGAAGGAAGGAAGGACCCTTAGATATTTTTTCCACATAAACTAATATCTACCTATGTCTCTCCTTGTGAAGCTAATTTTTGAACCCAAGTATAAGTTATGTTTCCATCCCCATTGTATTCCATTGTATTTGGCCCAATAATCTTCCCTGTTGAGACAGTTTGGATCCTGACTCTGTCATCCATGTTATTCCAACACTGAATACAAGATATATTAAGAAGGAAGAGAGCAAAGTCAACTGTGTATATCAAGGAAATGCTCTGCAAAGTGTACAGCAGCTGAGCTAAGGCTTGAGGAAATTGAAGAGGCGCTGATAAGGCAGGGGTATACTCTGCATTTGGAGGGGGTTGTACTTTTAGAAGAGCTGAGGAGCCCAAGGTGCCCAAAGTGGCCTATACCGTAAGTAAAAATGGCCCAAGGGACTAAAATTGTTCAATCTGCACCAAGGTCTTCATACACAATGACCTCCTTTGCCCAAGTTTCAGGTTTATATTTCTATTTGCCTGCATAACCGTATCTACCTAGATGTCCCATCAACACCCTAACCCCTATATGCTGCATACTGAACACAGCCTTACCCCAAAACCTGCTCCACCTACTGACTTCCTGATTTCTTTCAAAATCACAAACAATTTACTCAGTAACCCATGAACAAATCATTGGTATTTTCTTTCATTCTTCATTTGACAAGTCCCATTGACTCTACATCTAAAACAGCTCCTCATTTTCAGTCTTATTGCCTCCATACCAACTCAGGCTATCATTACCACTCACAAATCTATTGCAATAGCTTTCTACCTGATATGAAGGGATTTATGATTCTCATATTAATTGATATGATATGTGTAATGAACATACTAACATTTTTAATTTCTCAGAGTTCCCATATTCCCAGCAGATTCGGGCTTGGGAGTCAGAGACTTACAACGTAGTTTAAAGTGATCAATCAGTTACGACAATTCCTACATGTCTGTGCTTGTGTACCTTAAGTGAAATGAATCAAAATTTGTAAAACCTGTTTCCATCACAGGACTTTGGTTTGGTACCCCATTGAGTAATCACCATCCCCAAGATTTGGACAATCAACTTAAGAACTGTTCCGACAGGACTTGAAAATGCCTGTATCATCCTGCACTCATAGATGAGCAGTGGGAAACTGCTCAAAACCTGGAAATGATTGTGCTGTAATCCACCTTCCCCACCTCTTCCACTTGTAATTTATGTATACAAACTCTGTCTTTATTCCAGCATAATAAACTGTCCTCAAGAGAATTTCAGGCTCTCAAACCACATTCCTCATTCTGAAATTAATTAATTAAACCACTATTTGATTGCTGGCACACCTGCCTCTGACCTGCTCTGCTTCATCTCTGGCCATTCCCAACCAGTGAAGTAAAATTCTGTTGACAGTGGTCTTCCCAATTTTACTTCTTCCCTTTCTTTTTCTCTTCTCTTCCTCCACCCGCTGGCTCTGTCCTTAGTGTGATTGTCAGATTTCTTTCCTAACGCATTTTTCTGAGCATGCTACTGATCAGTTACTTAGGAGTAGGTGACTTGCTCCTTGACTCTGCCTCTAAGAACCCCCAGCTCCCTTGAATGGGTGAGTTCAAGTGCCACTTTCTGGGAGAAATGTCGTTTGATGTTCTCAGCTATTAGTGCTCTCCCCAAATCTAATATTTTTTTTATTTATTATTTACTTATCTGTTTAAATCTTATTTTCATCTAGTTGTATGCAAACTACTTAAGGGCAGGGGCTATGTCTTTGTATCCCTAGCACTTTGCACAGTGATTGACACACAGCAAGCACTTCAGAAATTTAATTAAACTGATAGGACAGAGAAGAGGAATATCTTTTTAAATGTCTACTGATGCCTGGGAAATGAAGGGATGCTGTCAATGTAGTTTACCTTGATGTTTAGCAAATTATTTGATAAAAATGTCTCATATTACTATTGTGGAAAGATAAAGAGATGTGGACTAGATGGTAATACAATTAAATTCAAAACTGATTGAATAATTAGACTGAAAAATGAGTCATTGAGTTTAATGTCAGTATAGCAGTACATCTCCAGTGGAGTAACCTGAGGATTTGTGCTTGGCCCTGCGGAGGTTAACATATTTTAGCAGTAAATTAGATAAAAGTATAGAGGGAATGATCATTCGAATCAAGGATGAACTCCGCTGAGAAGAGGGCACCTAAAATATTGCATGATACTCATTCTCTTTCCCTTCCTTCCTTCCTTCCTTCCTTCCTTCCTTCCTTCCTTCCTTCCTTCCTTCCTTCCATCCTCCTCCCCTCCATTTCAGAAGTACAATAGTAGAAAAAGCAAAGGACCTGGACACAAAGACCTATGTTCAGATTCCAGCTCTGACACTTACTTAGCTGTGCGACCTTGGGGAGGTCATTGAATTCTAATAAGCCTCCCTTTCTTCCCCTGTGAAATGAAAATGATATTTATCCATGATTACTGTGAGAAAAAAAACACTTTGTAACCCTTAAAGTTCTATTAGAAGTGAACTATTCTTATATTTTGAAGACTGACAAAAGCTTTTCAGTCTTCTTTCCCAAAGATATTATAAAGGGTTTTTGTTGTTTTTATGATTATAGGTGTCAAGGGAAAGTCATTCTGAAGAGTCATGCTTAGCTTTTGAAACTATTGAGCAAACACAGGCACATGTTGGATTTAAGAGAATAAAACTGTCTTATATCATAGGGAACAAAAAGACACTCCATGGGTCTAGAGCCTGAAGGATGATGCAAGGAATACATATTAACCACTTTTTAATAAGCCCATAAAACCATAAGAATTGAAGGGATTTATCAATACAATAAGCACGTTCTCTTTCCTCTTCCAAAAAAATGAAGCTTGGAACAGCTCACCAGGCAGTAGCTAGGCTTCATAATTAGAGGCAGAACTGTCAGATTCAGCCCATCTCCCCTTGTGCCTCTGACAGAAGGCTTCTTGCACCTGGAACATGCCTGACTGCATGGCTTCTGCTGGCAGTGGCAGAGGCAGGAAGCCCTGCTGAGGTGGCATCACCAGGATGCTCTTCTGTCACCAACATCCAATCCACCTGTTCTCACTGAATGGTGTGTCGTCACAGGGAAAGCTCTCTCTGCTTCACATGCCAAGCAGCCAGTTGTCATGACAAATGACACTCCCTCTTTTCAAGGCCAATGTTCATCCTTTGGACCCACAACAATAGTGCTGATAATATCGCTGCTGTGTGTTATATATATTTCTTTGCTGTTAGGTAGGACTCTATATGCATTTCTCCTTTTTAATTTCACAGCATCTTCTGCAGAATAGGCAGACCAGCAATGCCGGGGTGCAAAGCATAAGATTTGAAGTCAGCCTTAAGTTCAAATCCTTTCTTTCCCACTGTACTAACGTGTGACTTTGGACCAGGCTCTTCCCCTCCCTGGGTCTCTGTTTGTCTCTGAAAAGTGAGAAAGTGGGATTAAATGAACTATTCCAAGGTTATATCCAGTTCTAACTGTAGTGATTACTAGCCCCATTTTACAGATGAAGAAATGGAGACTTAGAGAGGGAAAATGATTTGCCCAAGATAGCCCCACTAATTGTTGACAGATATTCTCAGTTTTTTTTTTTTTTTGACTGCTGATGCAATGTGAGCCAATAGAACAATCCTGATAAATGGAGCAAGAAGAATGTCCTCCACACCAAGTATGCGATACTGTGTGTCCTTCTGCAAGCCATTTTGAGCCTCAGTTTCCTCATCTGTGAAATGGAAATATATTTTTGCTCTACCTACTTGAAAAGATTACTATAAAGAGTTTTGGCATATTTTAAAGTACTATTTACATGCATCTCCCAACTAAAGAATTCTGATGGCAACTTGGATTCTTAAAAGCAAGGCCAGAATAATTAAACATTTTAATTAAGCTAGAAAGCTTGAGCACAGATTTGGTGATGAATTATCATCTGATGACCAGCCTGTTTAGAAAGTTTATTAAGTTTAGAAAGCTCATTAGCAGAGGGTCGGCTACCAAGAGGTGATTGTTGCTGTGTCGTTGTTGCTGCAGTGATACACAAAAGCATGAGAGACTGCCATCATGATTGGGCAAAGGAAGCACATGCCTGGTTCTAGGAAACAATACTGCTGTTTATTGTCCCATCCTCTTCTCCTGTGGTTCCATGTTTCTATTCAATGTGTTATGCTATTAAACAGCACCCACCTACTCCTTTGCCAGGTTCATTTTCAGATGCTGCTTTCAAAGCATTGGGCATGATGTAGTGGAATGGACAGATTGCATTGTATTTGGAGTCAGAGGGACTTAAGTTCAAATCTTTCTCCAGACAATAGCCATGGAACCTTGAGCAATAACTTACTCTCAATCTTAATTTTCTCATCTTTCCAATGAATGAATTTGGCTTCATGATCTCCAAAATTTCTCTCAAGATTTAATCTGACCCTGCCATTTCAGTATCCCTTTCCCTGTTCCCATCTTTTGCCAAGATTCTGATTCCTTCTTGATTTTTTTTTGTGACATTTACCTTTTCTGCCCAGTACAATCACTGCCAACCCACAAAAGGTTGAAAACTCTTGCCAGTTATAGTGTCTCTTCACAATCTGCCCAGAATGGCATGAGCACTTGAGTCTTCAGTCCTATTCAAATAACAAAGACTTTTGTTTCAGTGACATTTCAGGCATAAAATTGGACCATAGATTTAGAGCTAGAAGGATGTCAAAGGTCATCTAGTGTAACCCTCTCATTTTATAGGTGATGGAACTGAGAGTCAGAGAGGGTAACTGATTTGCCCAAGATCATGGAGTAAATAAAGAACAGCTCTGGATTTTTTAAGCAGGCCATTATGTTGTTGTTTTTTTTGTTTACAGGGAAAATTGATTTGATTCCCTTAATTATCCTTCTGTTTACCAGGAGTTCCTGATTAGGAATTCTAGATTAGTATCAGAACACCTGGATTCAATTCTTCACTCTGGAATTTACTTGTTTGACTTTGGTTAAGTCATTTCATTGTTCTGGGCCTCAGTTTCCTTATTTCTTAAAGGAGGGATTGTACTTTATGAAAATTCCCATCCAGTTCCTAATCCTATGACCTTCTACTATGATGTAGTAATGAGAACAGTCAATTTGGACCCAGAAAAAAACTGGCCTCAAGTTTTGAGTGGGACAACATAGCCTTGGAAAATCACTGCCTTCCTGATCCTCAGTTTCTTTATGTATGAAAGGAGGCTGATAATACTTGACTAATGCACTTCAGAAGGTTGTTACAAGTAAACTGCCCTATAAACTGAAAAAAAAAATGAGATAGCATTTCTCTTTGCCCTCTTAACTATAGATTATAGGTAAAATACATATATTCTGGTAACCCTCATCCTTTATCCAAATGACTTATCCAATCACCATTTATTAAGCACTGGCTATGATTTGGGTGAGTGTGAGTTTGTCCTTCATTGCAAAAGAAGACTATGTTATCAGAGAAATGATTATATGACTTGTACTTGACTTTGTTTGAGTGAGGGAGATCACTAGCCTCACTTCTCCTCCAGTCATCTGAATCCAGTGACTAGATATTCATCAGGATGACTAGAGATGACCCAGTCTATGCAGGTACTCACTTAGGGTGAGGTAACACCCATTCATTGAATAGGCCAGTTTAAGAAGTAGCCAGGGCATGACCCCTTCAATGAGGCAAAGAAAAAGAAAGATATCAGGTTGGGAGGGAAAGAGCAAGAGTTACTATTGATAATCACTCTTAAGTCAGGAGGGTCCAGAAGAGCCCTTAGACAGGGGCCCCACATTGTCTGGAGCTTTGGAGTGCAGAGGGAAGGGAAGGGAAGGGAAGGGAAGGGAAGGGAAGGGAAGGGAAGGGAAGGGAAGGGAAGGGAAGGGAAGGGAGGAGAGGGGAGGGGAGGGGAGGGGAGGGGAGGGAAGGGAAGGGAAGGGAAGGGAAGGGAAGGGAAGGGAAGGGAAGGGAAGGGAAGGGAAGGGAGGAGAGGGGAGGGGAGGGGAGGGGAGGGGAGGGGAGGGGAAGATGTAGCCAGTAAAACCAAGCCAACTAGGCATCATTATATCATAATATTATATTGTCATATTATTTCTATAGTATCATTATCCTATCTAATCCTTTGTGAGACTTTCCAGCTGGATTCACAGGATCATAATCCAAAGCTAGAAGATACCTCAGAGGTCCCTCATTTTATAGATAAGAAAGCTGAGATTGAGGTTAAGCGATTTCCCCAAGATCACTTAGGTAGAAACTACCAAAAGCAAGATCTAAACCCAGGTCCTCTAGCCCATACCAATCCTCTTTCCTCTATGCTAAATATCATCTCTATAAAAAAATCTCCCCTCACAACTTAGGTTGCTTTCTTACTATTGTTCAGTCATACCATCCTGTTTGACTCTTGGCGACCCCATAGCATGTCAATACCCTCCATGGGGTTTTCTTGGCAAAGATACTGGAGTGGTTGGCCATTTCCTTCTCCAAACCTCCAGGTCTCTTAAATATTGCTGATAGCAGAGTTCTGGAAACTATGAGCACGTACTCAAGAGATGCCCAAGCATTTCTCTAGTCTAGAGAGGAAGAGGTGGCCAAAGTCAAAGGTAGGACTGTTTCAGGACAGGGAGGGGTATACAGATTGCTGACTAGGCTGCTAGGGGTAGGAGTTGGAGCCCCAGTAGACACAGACTCTGGGTATATAGCCAAAAGCAATTATGCATATTATCATAGCAGTTTCCTCTCAACAACTCCATGAGGTAAATCATGAAAAATATTATTACTCCTATTTTACAGATGGGGAACATATATGTACATATATACATAGATAGATATACACGTATGTAATAATCTCATGATGTAATGAATCTAATTGTTTTGTGTGACTTGCCTGGTATGAGATGTACTGTCAGAACCAGGATTCCTATCCAACTCACTTCTATCTTTACTCTAAATTCATCATCCTTTTCACTACACCACATTTCCTTGGCATTTGGGGGGAAGATTTGGTTATTTATAAAGTTAAATCAGACCCAGATAAGCTTTCAGGACTCAGAAGGGCCTCAGGACTTCCTGCTTTACCTGGCTTTCTGGAAAGTTTCCTCAATATGAGCATGTCTCTGTGCCTTTCTTCCTCATAATGTTCCAATTGGAAGAACGTTGAGGGAGTAGTGTGTTGTATCTCTGTTTCTCCCTTAGCTGTCTTGAAATATTGTGTCTACACTTGTTTGTCCTTCACTTTCAAAGAGTACCAAAGACATCACAGGACAGAGGTGTGAATTGGATTTAAGTGAGGCAGTTTCACAAAGTTGTAAGCCTTCCTCTTCCAGAGTAATCAGAGTCCAGTGGCAAGACAAAAATGAGAATCACTGGTGATGGCCTGGGACGCAGTGGATGACCTTGGTATCTTCAATATCTGACCAAGCTCTAAGGGCTGAGTCTGGGATTGTGTGGCCTTTCAAATAATCATTAGTCTACATACTGTGGCCATTGTCTTGAGATTCTGTCTATCAGCCTACCCTTTGTTGTAGAGCCTTGATATAACAAGTGAACTCTGATAGCATTTTTTTAGTCATTCGAGCCTTTACTCAAGGACATATATTGGAGGCATAGGGTGAAGGGAAAGGAGGTTAGGACTGAAAGGGAGGACTTAATATCTACTAAGGCAGCCCAACACACATTGGTACTTCTTTAATTGTTAAGATATCTTTGGTTACAAATGCAAGTTAGATGCAACTCCGTGGTCAATGGATTGAGCACTGGACCTGGAGACAGGAAGATCTGAATCAAAATCCAACCTTTCACACTGACTTGTTGTGTAACCCAGGACAAATCACTTTACCTCTGTCTGCCTCAGTTTCTTCAACTATCAAATGGAGTTAATAACAGCTACCTCATAGGATTGGTATGAAGATAAGATGGCATTATATTTATAAAGAGCTTTGCACACTTCAAAGAGCTATATAAGGGTTAACTATTATTATTATTAAATGTGGAGATTGTTTTGCTTGACTGTGAATATTTTATAAGGTATTTTTTTCTTTTTTTCCTCTCTCTTACTGGGCGGGAGGGATTGTGAAGACAAGAAAATAAATGTTTGTAACTGAAAAAAATGCAAACTAAAAAACTTTTAAAGGAATAATTAAGAAGTGGTTTTGTTTTGTTTGTTTTGTAGAACAAGCCTAAATTTGCCTCTCCATAACTTCTATCCATTGTGCCTGGCGCCAAATAGAACAAGTTAAATTTCTCTTTCCTGTGATAAATCCTTCAATATTCAAGTGATTGACTCATGGTCACAGAGCTAGTATGTGTCAGAGTCTGGACTTGAACTCCTGTCTATTTGACTCCAAACAGTTCTCCAAAACTATGTCACGCTGTCTGTCACTACCCTAGTACTGTTATCAAAAAAAAGAAAAAAAAGAAATCGGGTTAGTTTGGCCTGATTTCTCTGATTATGTCATCATGGCTCTTTGTGACTACCGCTTTTGAACATTTTTTGTCAAAATATTTTATTTTATTTATTTTATATCCCCTACGTTTCTCTAACATTTCTCCTCCTCCTTCTTCCAGAGAGCCATCATATATAACAAGTAATATTTTAAGTACATAATAAATATATAAACACAATATTTTAAATATAAATAACATTTAAAAAACAAAGAAGAAAATATAGTAAAATCAGTAATGAATATATTAAGAAAATAGATTATATTTTCTTATATATAAGATATACATTAAATTAAATTTGCAAATATATATAATATATATATAAATATCTGAAAATATATGTAATGTTCTACACCTTGGATTTTTTACCTGTACAAAGAAGTAAGGAAAGCTGTCTTCTTATATCTTTCCTTTGGGGACATGCACATGCTTTGAAATTTCACAATGTTCCCTTTTTTATGGTTATTATTCTTTCCACTTACATTGTTGTAGTCATATGTATTATTTTCTTGGCTTTACTTACCTTACTGAATCAACTCATGTCATTCTTTCCATGCTTCTCAGCAATAATCATTACATTCGTATTTTCCTACAGTACAGTAATATCCCATTACATTCAAATGTCACAATTTGTTCAGTCATTCTCCACTAAATGAACAACTACTTTATTTCCAGTTCCTTGCTACCACATACACACAAATGCTATTAGAAATATTTGTTGGTATATATAAGTGCTTTCTTTTTTTTTTTTAAATCAATAACCTCCTTAAGATCTATACTTAGAAAAGAAAGATCTATACTTAGTAGCAGGATTTCTAGGTTATAGGTAATGGACAGTTTAGTCACTTATTTGTTATCATTATTAATTCTCTTCCCTTTCTACCTATTCTGAAATTTTATTTGTGATTCTATCAGTCAATAAATATTTAAGCACCTGCTGTGTGATAGTGATATGTACTGTGCTAAGTTCTAGGGATACAAAGAGGCAAAAAAAAAGTCTCTGTTCTCAAAAGGCTTACAATCTAATAAGGAAAACCACAAGCAAACAAATATGAACAAGCTATATATATATGCATATATATGTATGTATGTATGTATGAAAAATAGGCAATAATTAAAAGAGGGAAGAAAATTAGAATGAGAGATTGGGACAGGTTTCTTGTAGAAGATGGGGGTTTTAGTTAGGACTTAAAGGAAGCCAGGAAAGGCAGAGATGAAGATGGAGAACATTCTAAACATGGAGAAAAGTCAGAAAACAATTCCCAGAACTGAAAGAAAGAGTGTCTTGTTCATGGAACAACAAAGATGTCAGTATTAATGGATCAAAGAGCATGTGGTGGGGAGTTAGATGTAAGAAGACTGAAAAATTAGGAGGGAATCAGTTTATGAAGAGCTTTGAGAAATACCAAACAGAAGATTTTGTCTTTATTTTTGAGGTTATAGGAAGCCAATGGAATTTATTGAGGGAAGGGGCATAATATGGTGGGACGTACACTTTAGAAAGATCACTTTGGTGACAAAATGGAGGATTGACTGGAGTGGGGGGAGATGAGCCAGGTAGACCCATCAGTAGCCTATTGTGATAGAATAGGAGTGAGGTGATGAGGGTCTGCACCAGAATACGCCAGCACTTCCTCTGAAGCCATGGCAGTATTCAAGAAATATTGGTGAAAGCAACAAGATGGGATGTAGGGGGTGGGAAATAGCAAATGAAGAATGACACCTAGGATGTAACACTGGGGGATGGTGTTACCCTCTACAGTAATAGGGAAGTTAGGAGTGGGAATGGTTAAAGAGAAAAATAAAGAGCTCAGTCTGGAATTTGTTGAATTTAAGAAGTCTATTGGACATCCAATTCAAGATGTCTGAAAGGCGTTTAGAGATTTAAGATTGCAAGTCAGTAGAGAGGCTAGAGCACCCTCTCTCACCACTGAATTTAGATTTTTTTCCCTTTCTTTCATCCTGCTTCACTCTCTCCCTTTGCCAACACAGCCCCCTTTCTTCCAGAGAAAATACAGAAGTTACTTCCTTCCGTGGTTTACCATTGACTTTTTTGACTTTTTTAGGGTGTATCCTTTATTTCCCTCTGTCTTCTTCATCTTGTTTCCCCTTTTACGTCAGTCAGTCAGTCAGTAAATAAGCATTTAAGTGCCTGCCACATATGATGCACTGTACTAAGCATTGGGGTTACAAAGAAAAGCAAAACAAACAAACAAAGAAAAACAAAAAAAAACAAAAACCCAGCCATGACCTTCAAAAATCTCACAATCTAATGGGGGAATACAACACATAAAGAGAAACTAAAAAGAAGTAGTGGGAAACTCAGCATCTGGGCAAGGTGGAAATGATGAAGTGGCTGCCCTGGAAACCCTCCTTAAACTGAGAATTTAAGAGGAGTTCTCTAATGTCTTTATCAGTAAGCACCTCAACATACACAAGGGGGCTTGCTATCACAGGTTTTTAGACCTGCATTCATAAAAGGAAAGGTAACTTTCAAAGGGGTGACAATCATTTTAATCAAGCACATGTGTCATTCCTTTAACCAAACACATATATCATCCACCTAATTCAGGGGAGTCAGCATCTTGAACTTCAAAGAAAATACAGAGAAATCAAAAACTCAACAGAAATGACTTCCTCTGCCAGAATTCAGCATCCCAGTTGTCTGACCGTAGTTACCAGAGAGGGAAGCACTGACATCTGGGTTTTCAAAGAGAGGGGAGGGGGGATTCTTTAAAGCAGCTTTCCGGAGTCTTTGTCTGGCACTCAAACCTTCTTACAAAAACTAAGCCCCGAAGTAAAACCTCAGCTCAGAGTATTTATACCTTTTTTAGAGTCAGAGGGCATCCCAGCCCTTTAACCCATTTCCTCACTAGAAAAAACAAAAGGTACTTGGGACTGTCCTACAAAACAACTCCCTTAATCAAGCTTCCCATAATGGGCAGGTCCATCAATGGGTGGGCCTTATATCTTTCTTTAATCACATCATTCTATCAGAAGCACATTTAGTAAAACAAAAACAGCAAAAGATCCTAATTTGATTGACATCACAGGTCTATACTCCACACTTTCTAGAGGAAGGCAGGGGCCCAAGGGACTGCAGGGACTAAGTTGTTGTACAGGTTAGAGTTGATGTGATGTTGCAGGAAGATGAGTTTCTGGAGACATAATTTCCTCCCACTGTTGTATCTTACCCCACAGGTATGTTTATCTTTCTAAATATTTCTGCCTGGGGAAAGGGGTAATTTTTTTTCTATCTATCTATCTGTCTATCTCTATCTGTCTATCTATCTGTTTATCTGTCTATCTCTATCTCTCTATCTTTCTATCTGTTTGTCTGTCTCTCTATCCCTATGTTTGTCAATATATCTATCATTTATACTTTCCTTGATTCTCTGTTGTTCTTGAGTTTATATTGTCTGGAATGTTTGCAAAAATAAAAATCTTTTTTTGTATAAATATGTAGAATATTTTTCTTTATATTATTTCCATTATTCATTTTCTTTTCTTTTTTCATTGATTATTAGAGTTTATAGACTATGCCATATTTGTTTGCCTCTTGAACTCCTTTGCTCCTTAGAACACATTATTCCATTTCCTTCTATGGTTTCTGTTGAATGTAGAATAGTTTTGTATTATGTTCATTTATTTTCTTTAGTTTTGAAGGCCTTTTTCTGAGTACTTGAATTTGTTGTTTGTCACTGAGGCTATTAAATTTAACCTTGTGCCTGGTACTTGGCAGCATTGTTTGTTTGCATACTTGAGGCAACATGTGAATTCTTTCAATTGGCCCTTTACTTTCTGTGTTTAGAAGTTCTAGAGAGTTTTCTTTTATTATTTCTTATATAATAGTGCTCTGTTCAAGGTTTTTAACTAAGTTTTATTCTTTTGTATTTTGTATTCTTTTGCAATTTCAATCTTTTTTCCTCATAAACCCCTTTCATTCACTTTCTGACCCCTTCACTTTTGATGGTGAATTGCCCAATGCTGGACCTCAGAGCTGTCTTAACCTCCCCTCCTGTTGGAGAATTCACTTTTCATCAGCCTCAATCTCTACCCAGTTGACTTCTGAGAACACAGAAGTGCCCCTTTCCTTCAGGCTTGCTGCAATCCCAAACACGTAAAGGCACATGCCCAGTTCCCTCTGCTCTTTAGTTCTGGGGCTGAGAGCTGTTGCATCCAGCAGTACTTCTTCATCCTCTGTAGAGGGGGTGGGCAGACCTAAGACCAGCTGCTTGTTGCTACAGAATGATGAAGTGACGATAAGAGTCAAGGCATAGGGCAGACAGTGTAACTGTAGAAGCATCAAGAAAATTTCTAAGTGTATCCAAGGGCACAAGCTGTTGTGTCAGATTATACAGTCTTGCCAGGGTATGGGTGGTGGGCAAGGGGGTAAGGAGTAATTGCGTTAGAGAGTATCTTTATCTGCTGTTAATTAATCAGGTAGTTACCTTGTGAGATTTTTGAGATGTCTTAGTCTGTGGTTAGCAGCAATTATTTTATGTCTTGCACTCTTTTTTTCATGAAACACTTTATTATTTCACTTTTCATTTTGTAGGATGAGCATAACAAGAGGACAAACATGAAGATAATTAAGTTTATGCAACAACATGCATAAGAATGTGAATATAGAAAAATTCTATGAAGCTACTGACAGTATCCTCCAGACCCATTTCAAAGTGAAAATAGGTGGATGTAGGAGAGGATAGGTAAAATTATATTGGGAAACATAGCCTAGATTTTTTAAATGGAAGAAACAAAGGCTTATAAAATCTCATGAGCTTCATGCCTCTAAGTCATTAATTCTTTCTTTCAGGAAAACATTGGAAAGCACTGAACATGCATCAAAAAACATTACAAGAAAGGAAAGAGGAAGGATGAAGGAAGGAAAGAATAGAAAAAAAAGAAAATATATTTCCATAGGCAGGAAATGACAGATTATTGATGGGGGAATCATAGCTGAATTAATTCTTGATATGTAAGCCAGATAATCCACAAATTAGAGGAAAAATAAACATCACCATCAGATAAAAAGGTGGAATAACTTCTTGCACAAATTTAAGGAAAGGGAGGAGGAAGGAAAGAAGGAAGGAGGGAGAGAGAGAAGGAAGGAAGGAAGGAAGGAAGCAAGGAAGGAAGGAAGGAAGGAGTTTTGAGATTTTTGGAACTGGAAAAAAAACCTAAACATCTTGTCCTCCATCTTGTTGGTCATGAGGTCAACTGCCTCCTTTTTTAAAATGTTTATGATTCATCCCCTTAAACTAACATTAATATAGTACTTTAAAGTTTACAAACCCTTTGAAGCAGGTAGTACAAATATTATTCCAAAAGGAAGAGAAAACTGAAGGCCAGAGAGATTAATTGATTTAACCACAATGATATTAGTGATTAATAGGGTGAGGACTTGTTCTTAGCTTTCTTGATTCTGATGGACCAAGCTACATCTAAAAATTGGGATCAGATGCCGAAAGGGGAGCTAGACATATGCTAGAAATAACATAGAGCACAGAGATCTGGACTTGTAGTCAAATAAACCTGAGTTCAAATCCCACCTCATCAGAGGTCACTTTGCTAGCTGCATTACTGTGAGTAAGTCCCCTTGTCTGAGCTCAGTTTCCTCATCTATAAAATGAAGATGAAAAATACTCATAGTTCCTCACAGGGTTTTTCTGAAGTTAAAGTGAGATATCCTATATAAATCACTTTGTAAACTTAAAAGCATTATATAAATTTCAGTTATTATGATTTTGTCAAGAACCATCCCTGCTCCCATGGGAAACCTGGATTTAGCTTTCATTGCCTTTTCAAACCACTAACTTGTGAAGTTCCTTTTTAAAGACCTTTATTTTTATTTTTAGCTGACCTCCTTCTCATGTTTTACGATTCACCACCTCCCAGAGCAGGCAAGACAGCAGCCCTTGATGGACTCCTGCCTCAATCTGTGACTGACGGTTTTGCTCCAGGTGGTTTCTGAGTACTCTGTGACAATCACTCTCTCATAGTGACCTGGCTGATTAAGGAATCACACATTCACACACATACACACACACACACACACACACACACACACAAACACATACGAGAGGAGGCCTCATACACTTGACTCTCCCAAACTCTGGGATGCTCCTGCCTTCAGAATTCAGATTATGTAAGTAACATTACCCTGGCAGAAGCTACAGCTGGCTGAAAGCTCTCCCCCAGCCCCCTGATCCTTTGACAGACAATATGAGCAAAGCTCTGTCAAGTCAAAGTTCTTGAGAAAAAAGAAGTCTCCCCCCTCCTTCAGCTTCCAACGCCTTGGTAACTAAGATGTCAGCCTTGGCTGAGGTGGTTTCCAAGGCCTCACATGAAATGTCAGTCACCTCTTTTCAGAAAGCCAGCAATTATGTGCTGTCAAATAATAAATTCAAGGGGTTGGGGTGGGAATTGTATATGATCTATTCATTCAACAAACACTTAGTGTCTACTGAGTACAGAACATTGTGCAAATGCTCTTGTTTATATAGGAGAAAATTCTTACCCTCATGGAGAGAAAGAAAAAAATAAAGGAAGGAAGAAAAGAAGGAAGAAAAGGAGAGAGGGAAGGTGAAAGGAAAGAAGAATAAAAGAAGGAAGGAAGAGAGGAAGGGAGGGAGAAAGGAAATAAGATAAAAAGGAAGGGAGAAAGGAAGAGAGGAAGGGAGGGTATGAGGAAAGAAAGAAGGAAGAGGAAGAAAAGAAAGAAAGAGGTGGAAAGGAAGAAAGAAAGGGGGAAAGGGGAGGAAGGAAGGAGCAAGGGAGGCAGGGATGATTTATTAAGTACTTACTCTGTTCCAGGCACTAAATTAAGAGCTAAAGATAGAAATCTAAGAAAGAGTCCCTGTCCTCAAGGAGATTCTATTCTAATCTGGAAAGAAATCGTTTGATTTGAGTGAGGCAGAGTTGAACAAAAAATTCATCAACCTCACTCTGTCTTCCAGAGTCATCAAAATCCAGTCACAAGACAAAAATCAGGGCAATTGGTGATGGCCTGGGATGTAGGGGATGACCTTGGCATCTTAAATGTTTAACCAAGTTCTAAAAGTTCCATAAAGCCTGTTTCAACCGTCTTCATGATGATTAGAATGGTTCGAACAAATTGTTCTCATCCACCCATTGCAATGGGGGAAGTCTTCACATGCTTGGGGTAGATACTCCCTTAAATCATCAATAAGTTTATGGCCAGTTGGTTTCCCACAATGTGGTTTAATCTGTCTGCCCACATGATTTACTGGGGTGTGACCACTGTACATATTACAGCTCCTTGGAGTCATCAGTGAGAGATGAGTGCCAAGTGGACACCAAAGATGGATGAACAGTCCTCACACCAAAGGTGCTAGCCCTCCCTTAGCACCCCACACATCCCAAAAGTAGGAGACAGATAGCAACAGTAAGGAAAACTCATCTAAGTAGACTGCTGTTTTTTGCACTTTGAGATCAGAGGCAAAGGAGGCTGGAATAATTTGTAAAACATGACTTCATTTAGCTATAATGTCCCTGTTCCCACCTTCACAAGCCTAGATGATTGAATTAGCTAGCGCTTTACAATCCTTTTCACATTCTCTTCCTGCTTTAACCAAGTAATTCTGAACGTTTGCTCCAACCCACACTTTCAAAGGAAGCTCTGCTGGCTTGTTTTCCTGAGGCTGTGAACACCATTCCTTGGGTATCAATTAAACGAACCATTTCCTTCCTCAGCTCATGACCTCAAATTGATTTTTGATGATTGAATATCTGCCTCTTTCTTTCTATTAAGGTGTTAAGAGGAAAACACTGTATTTTAAAGGAACCACTGGCCCCTAACTCTGAAATATGTACTATAATAACAATGCAACATTATAAATAAAAATATTTAAGTAGGGCTTTAAGGTTTACAGAGTTCCTTTACTGGGATAACTCTGTGAGGGGAAGTGAAAGTATTAATATCCCTATATTATAGACAAGGAAACTGAGACTCAATCAGGCAAAATTAGCTGGCTCTGTGTTACCCTGCTAGTAAATAGATGAGCATGAGTTCAAGGTCAGGACTCCTATTTTTTAATGTAATATTCTTTACATTATTTGACACTGTCTTGCAGGCTCCTGAAGCCTTCTGACATCTTTTTAAAATTAGGATCATCTGGTGGTGGGGGAAAGAATGTTAAAGGAAGGAATTTTTGTCTTTGGAATATTTCCACTGTTCATTTGAACTTTCCCTCATCTCTTGCACTGCCCTCTTCCAAATGCTTCTCTACATCTCAGTTTCTTTATTTAGTGCAATTCAACAAGTATTTGTTACCTGCTATATACAAGACACACTGCTAGGTACTGGGGAATAAGAACCCAAAAGAAGGAGGGAATAGGGATAAACGTTTCATTAAGAGCCTACTATATGAAAGGAACTGTGCTAAACACTTGGTAAATATTATCTCAGTTGATTCTCACAACAACCTTGGGAGGGAGGTGTTATTTATGATCCTCTTTTTATAACTGAGGAAACTGAGGCAGGCAGAAGTTAAGTGACTTAACCAAAGTCACATAGCTAGTAAAATGTTTGAAGGCAGATCTGAATTCAGGTCTTCCTGACTCCAGAGCCAGAATTCTATCCACTCTATCACCATGGTAGAGTGCATGTCCTCATGAGTAAGCATGTCTTCAAGGTGCTTACATCCTACTTGGGGGTGGGGGGGTGTAATAAATATACACATATAAGCAGATATAATGCAAGTTTTCCCAAAAGTCTTTGTGTATTTTTAAGTTAATAGCTAGTTTGGGTGCACTCCAGACATGGGAGCCAAACTGTGTAAAGATACATAATTGGGAAATGAAAAACTAAGTTCAAGGAGTAGTAAATAAGTCCATTTGGCTAAAATGGAGAGTGTATTAACAACGATATTTATATATAAATACGTTAAGGCTTACAAAGCCATTCACATATATTATCTCATCTGATACTCCTAACAACTCTATGAGGTAGGCACTGTTATCTCCATTTTACAGAAGAAAAAACTGAGGCTAAGAGAGGTTATGACATGCCCAGGGTCATGCAGCTAGTAAAAATCTAAAGCAAGGTTTGAACTCGGATCTTCCTGACTCCAAATCTAACTAACACTCTATCTTCTGTGTCACTATGGATATAAAGGACATAAATGTGAAATAAACCTGGAAAGGTATACTGTAAAAGAAGAAAATTGGAATAAAGCATAGGATCAATTCTAAAACTGGACAGTATTTGAGGCCATTGAGTCTGACCTCTTATTTTAATGATGAGAAAATTAAGGCACAGAGTGACTGAATGACTTGGACAACTTCACACAGCTGGTAAATGACAAAGCCAAGATTTAACTATGGTCTTCTTTCATATTTCCAGCTATATCACATACTGCTTCTCTAGAAGACCTTCTCCAGCTCTAAATCCCATGATTTGTCTGGGGTTATATGCTAATAGGTGGCAATGTGGATTCAAACACAGGTCTCGACTCCACTCTAATGCTTTTTCTACTTTTCCATAATAACTCAATGACTTTCCAGGTGTTCCCTAAATCATACAACAAAGAGCCTATGTTGAAGGAATTATGTTTAATATTGCATCCTTCAAACATTTATTTTGTGCTTATTTATGTACATTCATAGATTTTCTGATTTTGATCCCTTTGTATGCACATATGCTTGAATGAGACCATTTCATGGCAGGGTCAATGAAACTGTGAGTTATGCTTGACAGGGTTATCCAAGATGGACCACTTATAGGGAAGAGTTTTGACAAAAGCTCATCCTCTGAGGAAGGAAATGGCAAACCACTCCAGTATCTTTGCCAAGAAAAGCCCATGGACAGTATTAGGGTCCACGGGGTCACAAAGAATCAGACATAAATGAACTCAACAACACCAATGTATGAAACAGATGTAGTATATATTACAAAGGACCTAAATGTGGAGGGGAATAATGATATTAGAGTAGTCAACCTGATGGGACAAGAAAGACATCTAGCCTGACAGGTATTAGATTCCCCTAAATTAGCTCTGTGACCTTGGGCTAGTCACCTGTGATTATAGGACTAGCAGGAATATTAGAGATTACCTCAATCCAACAATGGCCATGAACCAATTTTATAGATTTTTTATAGATGAGGACAAGTAGACCCTGACATGTCTGTGATTTGCCAAAGGCTATAAAGGTAGAAAGGAACAGAGCTGGGGTAATAGAATCAAGAAATTATAGATTTTTGAGCTAGAAGTAACTTCAAAGATCATCTAGTTGAAGTCCTTCCCTGACATATACACATTTTACAGGTGAGGAGGCTGAAGCCCGTGATATTAATTACTTACTCAAGATCACACAGGAACCAAGAAAGAGAGAAAATATTCAAACCCAAATCTTCTGATTCCAAATAAATACACAGCTACAGATACTAGAATGGATGGAGAGCTGGGCATGGAATCAGGAAGACCAACTGTGTGACTCTGGGCAAATCACAACCTCTGTCTGCCTCAGTTTCCATAACTGCAAAATGAGATAATAATGTGACAGTTAAATGAGAAAATATCTGTAAAGTACTTAGCACAGAGCCTGGACCCTAGTAGGCACTTCATCAATGCTTGTTTTCTTCAAGATTCCTTTGTAGGCTTCATTTTGCGATCTGTCAAATAAGCCAATTGGATTAGAAAAAAAAGTCTCTTCCAGCAACAATATCCTAGTGACCCCTTGATAAAATTAGAACCAAAACCATGCCAGCTGTCCAAGGTTGGTAAAGTGAAGCAAGCAGCTTTCGGAAATGGCTCTAGAAATGACCTCAGCTGCAGTTCCTAAGTGTGAAATGAGACAGCAGAGGTTTAGGGACCCATGAGCCTGCTTAATTCCCATCCATTCACTGATTTGGGTATTTGCACAGATTTTGAAGCATGCAGATGAGCTATTAAACGTGAAAAAGATTCCAGCCTATTTCCCTTTCCCAAGGTGAGTTATGAGATGCTATTTTATTTTTACCAACAAAAGCATAATTTTAATAGTTCAATGAAAACTGCTGAACATATTGTATAAATTGAAATAGCAATCTTGGTTAACTGATGGATATATGAGAAAGGAGGAGGGGTACAGTTTTAAAATTTCCATGATATTGTTCCCAAAACACCTCACTAAAAACTTCTACAGGGTAATTTCCTCATCAACATATTACCCTCTCAACTCCCTCTTTATCCTACTAAGCACACCAACCCTTTTGTTTTTGCATTGCTGTTCTGTGGTTTTTCAGTCATGTTTTACTCTTCACGATCCCATTTGGGGTTTTCTTGGCAAGGATACCACAGTGATTTTTCATTTCCTCCTCTCAGCTCATTTTGCAGATGAGGAAACTGAGGCAATCATGGTTAAATGATTTGCCCAGGGGTCACACAGCTAGTAAGTGTCTGAGATCCAATTTGAACTCCAGTCTTTCTAACTCCAGTTCTGGCATTCTATCCACTGCATCACCTAGTTGCCCCTTTTGATCATATACAAGGAAATATTTTAAGAAAATGTATTTAATGCAGTTTGGAAACATTTCATTCTATAAATGGTCACTCTGTCCCATTCATTGACTCATTAATTCAACCCACAATTACTTTCTGTGTGCCCCAAAGGATACTGGGTCCTCTGAGATTGAGGAAGGACATAGTCAAATCAAGTCAAGTAAACAGACATTTAAGTACCTACTAGAGGCCATACATTGTGCTAAATACTGGAAATATAAATACAAGCAGAAAGAAAGACACTCTGTCATCAAAGAGCTTCCATCTAATGGGGGAAAACAGAACATAAAAGCATGATGTGAGAAGAGGGATAAAGGTATCTCTCCAGGAGTATTATAGGGAAAGTCCAAGAGAGTCAGGAGTATAGCCTGAAGATCAATGAAGATATGGATAATATGGGTCTCTTCCTTAAAATAGAGACTCTGGCAGAAACCTAACAACCAGAGAGATAGGCAGAAGGGGTATGATGGAGGGCGTTTCCAATATATGGAGTCCATAAATGGGATGAGTTTCCAGGGTGGAGAGGGTCCATACTCAGGAATGCATCCTGGAGAGAAATGAAGACAGAGAGGAATACCAGAGACCATATCCTTGTCTGGAAGAAACATCAGCTAGTGTAGGGGCTCTTAACCTGGGGTCTGTGAACTTTTATTTGTGAATCCTGATAGCTATATTTCAATATAATTGGTTCCCTTTTAATCCTATGAATTTTATTTTATGAGTTTAAAAGCATTATTCTAAAAAGTGTTTCAAAGGACCCCAGTTGCTAGAAGCATCCAGGACATACAAAAATGTCAAAAGCTCCTACTCTAGTTGGAGAAACTGAACTCACATGCAAGGAACATCAAAAGAAAGGTATACAAAATTGATTTGGGGATATCTGAGAGGAATAATTAATGCATTTGGTAGAAGAATCAGGATCCAAAAAGACTTGATAGGTTGGAACTGATGAGATGACATTCACAAGATGAAATTTAATAGTGATAAATGGAAAGAGTTATACTTAAGTTAGAAAAAATTAACTTTACACATGCAGTACTGGGAGCAGAACTTTATGTGAAAAACCTTTTAAATTTTTAGTGGACTGATCGCTAAACATGAGTCAGTATCATGATGTGGCAGCCAAAACATCTTAAAACTCAATTTGATCTATTTCAGTATATTTCATTTGTACTGTGGCTGAAATTCCCTCCACCGATGAATATTACAGTCCACTGGTGACTCAGTAGACTGTCTTTGACAGTTGCTGAGGCTAGAAAATTCATCATGATATGAGCAACAGGGGGACTCATAACCTTAATAAGACTGGCCCTCATTATGCTCATTATGCTCAGTCTTGGCAGCATTAAAGGAGCCGTTGGCTTGTGCTACCCTGGCATAGTCTTCAACAATCTAGGGTCACCTCCAGACCATGCTGGTATCCAAGTGGAATTTTTTTATTTTTAATTTAATTTATTTTATTCTAAACTTAAGAAAATAAAACAAGCTTTTCCATAGCATATGAAAATAAAAATTAAAAAGCTGATTGTAGGTGAAACTACAAATCTGTAATATACAAATTGGTATTCCTTTTAAATATATAGTAAATTTGCCATGTAACTTTATTTCTTTTTCTTCCCTCATCCCTCTCTGCCACCCTAGAGATGGTTACCATTGGACACAAATATGTATATACATAAAACTATTCTATGCATACTTCTATTTATCAAATATTTCCCTGGTTGTAGATAGATCTTCCTTCATATGTCCTTTATAGTTAATGTGGGTGTTTATAATGGTCAAAATGATTTAGTCATTCAAAGTTGTTCTTAAAATAATATTGTTGTTACCATACACAATGTTCTTATGGTATTGCTCATTTCACTATTAATTACTTCCTTCAAGTCTTTCCATGTTTTTTTCTAAAATCATTGCACTCATCTTTTCTTACAGCACATTAGTATCCCATCACAATCATATATTGCAATTTGTTCAGGCCATTCCCCAATTAGGATTTTAATGGAGGAATATAATATGAGGATGAATTAATAGAGAATCTAGTGAACAAAGTGAAAAGTAATAATCCCTTTATACTCTATCCTCATCAGTCCAATGTCCAGTTCTAGATGCCATATTTTAAGAGTGATGCTGACAATCTGGAACATGTCTAATAGAGGGCAACCAGAATGGTAAGGCACCTCAAACCCATGAAATATACAGATTATTTAAAAAAATAAGTAATGCTTACCTTCGAGAAGAGCTTCAGAAACATTCAATATTATCTTCAAGTCTTTCATGTAATCACGTAGAAAAAGAGAAGGATTCTATTTATTTTGCCTTACTTCAGGGACAATGTTTACATAGTAGAAAGAAGCCAGCCTTGGATCCAGGAAGACTTGGGTTTTTGCACATACTAATCTTGTCACCTTGCAGAAAATACTTGAATTCTCAGTTTTCTCCCTTCTCCCCCTCCACCGGCAACTCTATAATGTTTAAATTGCAGAGAAGGTGCTGACCTGAAGGAGAGTTTTTTCCATCAATGAGTTCTCCTCTACAAGTGAAATTCAGTTGCTACATTCTCTTTCCCTTCAAAGGGCAGAACTAGGACCAGTCTGATATTCCAAGAGCTCAGATTTCTCTTCAACATAAAGAAAATTTCACTGAAAATAGAGGAAGTCTTCCTGGACTTGATTACCTATGAAGTCTTATTCATCTCTGAAATCCTGATTCTACCTAACACTAAATATTATTGTGGGGTTTATTATCAACCCATAGTAATTGATAGCATTACATTCCATAGAGCTAAGATGCCTTAATTATGAAATCCTGAACAAAAAGGTCATATCTCTCCAGTCCATCCTCCATTCAGCTATCGAATTGATCTTCCTAAAGCTCAGTTCTGAACATATCAACCCCTACCCCATTCAGGAAATACCAATGGCTCTTTATTACTGCCATCATCAAATAGGAAATCCTCTTTTTTGGCTTTTAAAGCCCTTCATAATCTATTTTTTATCTTTACAATACTCTTCCAGCTTACTCCCCTTCCATGAACTCTGGTCTCCACGATGTTCCTCATACACAATAGTCCATTTACCAGCCCTGGGTATTTTTCCCTGTCTTTTCCCTGTGAACAGAATTCTTTCCTTCCCCATCATTTACCTCTTGGTTTTCCTGACTTCTTTCACATCACATCTAAAATCTTACCTCCTGAAAAATCTTTCTGCACTCTTCTTCTTTAATCCTAGTGCTTTTCCTCTGAAATTACCTCCAATTTATCCCATTTAGACTTTGTGAGTATCTTCCCCATTAAGGTGTATTCTTAATATTTAGCATAGTACTTGGCACACAGTAGGTATTTAATAAATGTTTAACGACCTGATGACAAAAAACCCTGAATGAAAAAGCTGTTTACTCCAATGACAGCATACTTTAGAGTCTTTAGACTGACTTAGGAAAGACATCAGAGATGTGGGCAAAGGACAAGTTTGAAGGTATCTTTGTTTTTTGCTTTGCCAGGAAGTCCTTAATGAGGTAATAGCCACCTACAAGCCCCCGGTCACTGGGAAAATGACAGAACAATGTTTCACACACTCCAGCCAAGGCCTTAAGAGCCTGTCTGTATGAGAGCACAGCCAATAAATTTGCGACATTAGCCATGGGGTGAGCCAGACTCTCTCCTCATTTCTTTTCTCTAACTTTCACCCATTTAACTGATTACAAGATATAAATTTCCCAAAGTAGATATGAGATTAAAAGTAAATAATAACATCTTGCTTCCCCACTCATCATTTCCCTGAAAGCCTTGAGAAGCCAGTGTAACCAACAGCAATCTGATGATGGGCCCATGGGAGTGGAACACTTGCCCTTCCACTATGGGGGTCCCTATTGCTGAGCTTCCATGTGGACTGAATTCAGTCCTAGGGGAGCCTCTTCTCTAAATAAAAGGGTCAGATGCCTTCTGGTGTTTTACATCTCTACCCTAACCCCAAGGAAAGTCATTTAAAGCACAGGTAAGTCCAGGTTCTTTCTCTTCAGGAGGAAACAGAAAGATATTCAACATATTGTACAGGGAACCTATTAGTTTCCTCCATACATAAGAAATTTTTAAGACATGAAGATTCACAAATGAATACTGAACCAGAAGGGAGATTTTAGCTGAGATTTCAGGAAAGCCAGGGGAAAGAGACGAGGAGGGAGAGAGTCCCAGGCATGGTGGACAGCCTCCAGAGTCTGGAGACGGAGGGTTATATTTGAGACACAGAAAGGAGGCCAGTGTGACTGGCTCAGAAGGAACTGGGGCAGGGTGTAAAGTATAAGAAGACCAGAATGGTAGGTGGGGTGGAACAGGTTATGAAGAATTTTAAAAGCCAAACAAAATATTTTGTATTTGATCTTGGAGGTAACAGGGAACCACTGAAGATTTTTTTTTTGTGGTTGCTTTCATTTTTCCAAATAATAAAAATAAACTACATTGTTTATTATTATAGAAGAAGAATCTTAAGTCTTAAAAGACAGGCTATACAAGGACTAGGGAAGATAAAGTAGGAAGGCTTTTCAGAGAGTTTGAGGGTGGAAAAGAACAGGTTAGATACAGTATAACAGGAAAGAGGTCAACCAAACTGAAGCAGTGGTCTCCAAATTAAATTAGAACTGACTTCAAGATGTTTGTGTGGATATCAAAAAAGCTACTTGCTCAGTGATGGAGTATTTTGCTTTCTTTCCTAACTACCTTTTCTTTAGAGCAGAAATGGCAACCAGAAGCTTACTAGTTACATAAGGCTCTTTATGTATATAAATGTGGATCTTTTAGTCAAAATAAAGAAAGATATCATCATCATCATCTCATTAGTAGACTACTATAAAATAGAAGGCAGCTAGATAACTCAGTGGAAAGACCTCTGGGTCTGGAGTCAGGAATACTACTGCTCTGATAAATGCCTTAGAAAGGAGAGAGGTCTTAATCATGAGTATGCAAAACTGTGGGATTTCGTTTTTTATATTTAGCATTTTTGCATATACTATTTCAATATGAGTTTCCTTTGTATTCCTATATATTTAGTTTATGTATTTAAAAACAGTATTCCGAGAATGGGGTTCATGATAAACTTCATCAGGCTGCCAAAAGGGTCAACGTTACAAAAATAGTTAAGAGCTAAAAGACTTAGAGATAGGAGAGCTCAGATCACGAGTTTTCATACACCTTCATTTGTTGATGTTGTTTCTGTTCAGACATTTCAGTCATGTCCAACTCTTTGTAATCTCATCCAGGATTTTCTTGGTAAAGATACTGGACTAGTTTGTCATTTCAGTCTCCAGTTTATTTACAGATGAGGAAACTGAGGCAAATAGGGTTAAGTGACTTGTCCAAGGTCACAGCACTGGTAAGTATATGAGGCCAGATTTGAACTCAGAAGATGGATCTTCTTGACTTCAGGTCCAGCACTCATTTTTAACTCATGTCTAAAACACAGAGAACCTACTGGAGTGCTTCATTTGGACTATTTCTACCTAAACTATTTGTCCCACAATCTTTTTGCGAGAATTAAATAATACAAGTAAAATTATTTGTACTCGAAGATGGCAGAGTAGAAAGATTCACATATGCTAGCTCCAAACCCACATTCCATAAATTACCTGTAAAGAGGAACTCCCAACAAATTCTGGAGCAGTGGAGGCCACACAACAACAGAGTAGAGGAGATTTCTATTCCAGGGAGCCCTGAAAAACCAACACCAAAGGTCCCTCGCGCACCGGACCCAGAGCAGAGCCCATCCCTGCCTCGGCTGCATGGCCGAAAGGAGTAGATCTGAGTAGGTTTCAGGGATGGAATCTCCAGTGGCCACAAAGGTCCCTCAACCCACAGGTGCTACAGGTCAGTGAGAGAGCCTTCTGGACCGGCCAAAAGGGGAGCAGGGTGTCTCCATAACTCAGGCCCTCTTGGGAGACAGCAGCAGAGGCAGCAGAAGACAGGGACTCCCAAAGCAGACAAGAGCTTGGATCCATTGTTGAAGGTCTCCCCATAAACCCCCTGAGGGAACTGAGCCCCGTGTGGTGGCCCTGCCCCCACCTGAGAACCTGAACTTAATCTCACACTGAATAGCAGCCCTGCCCCTGCTGAAAGCCCTGAGGCTGGGAAGCAGCGTTTGAATCTCAGACTCCAAGCACTAGCTAGGCAGATCTGGAGGTGAGGCAGGGGTGCAGGGGAATCTCTGAAGTCAAGTAACTGGCTGGGAAAATGCCCAGAAAAGGGAAAAAAAAAATAAGACCATAGAAGGTTACTTTCTTGGTGAACAGATATTTCCTCCTTTCCTTTCAGGTGAGGAAGAACAATGCTTACCATCAGGTAAAGACATAGAAGTCAAGGCCTCTGTATCCGAAATAAACATTCAGTGGGCTCAGGCCCACTTTAAAAAGGGATATTAACTTCAAAAAATAGGATATTCCAGAAGTCAAAGGAACTAGGACTAAAACCAAGAATCACCTACCCAGAAAAACTGAGTATAATACTTCAGGGGAAAAACTGGTCTTTCAATGAAATAGAGGACTTTCAAGCATTCTTGATGAAAAGACCAGAGCTGAAAAGAAAATTTGACTTTCAAGCACAAGAATGTGAAGAAGCATGAAAAAGTAAATAGCAAAGAAAAGTCATAAGGGACTTACCAAAGTTGAACTGTTTACATTCCTACATGGAAAGACATTATTTGTAACTCTTGAAACTTTTCAGTATCTGGGTAGTTGGTGGGATTACACACACTCACACATATACACACACACACGCACATACACACATGCACACACAGACAGAGAGCACAGAGTGAATTGAATAGGATGGGATCATATCTTAAAAAAATGTAGGTAAATGGTGAGAGAGAAATGTATTGGAAGGAGAGAGGGTGAAATGGAATGGGGCAAATTATCTCTCATAGAAAAGACAGGCAGGAAACTTTTTAGTGGAGGGAAAAAGAGGAGAGCTGAGAGAAAAATGTAGTTTACTCTCATCACATTCCACTAAAGGAAGGAATAAAATGCACACTCATTTTGGTATGAAAACCTATCTTACAATACAGGAAAGTGGGGGAGAAGGGGATAAGCAGGGTGGGGGGCTGATGGAAGGGAGGGCAATGGGAGGAGGGAGCAATTTGAAGTCAACACTCAGGGAGGGACAGGATCAAAAGAGAGAATAGAAGCAATGGGGGGGGCAGGATAGGATGGAGGGAAATATAGTCAGCCTTACACAACATGACTATTATCGAAGTCATCTGCAAAACTACACAGATATGGCCTATTTTGAATTACCTGCCTTCCCAAAGGAAATGGGTGGGGAGGGAGGGACGGACGGGGAGAAGCTGGAACTCAAAGTTTTAGGAACAACTGTTGAGTATTGTTCTTGCTACTAGGAAATAAGAAATACAGGTAATGGGGAATAGAAAGTTATCTGGCCCTACAGGAAAAAAGAGAAGATGGGGACAAGGGAAGGGAGGGATGATAGAAGAGAGGGCAGATTGGTGATAGGGGAAATTAGAATGCTCGGTGTATTGGGGTGGGGGAGGGGACAAATGGGGAGAAAATTTGGAACCCAAAATTTTGTGAAAATGAATGTAAAAAGTTAAATAAATAAATTTATTTTAAAAAAAATATTTGTACTCATTTCGTTATTATCATTAGTCATTGCCCTATATAGCAAACCTTTCATCTGACTGTCTTTAGTCGTAACTTATATTCCATTCTTCTCTTCCTAAGTTCCTTCCAATACTAAATCTTAAACCAATCTTTCAACATGACAAGTAACTAATTTGATTAAGAATAGATTCATATCATAAGACCATGAGTTGGAATGGACTTCTAAAATGATGCAGTTTAAGCTGTGCTCAAATCTTGGATCCTGTTAACAATATTTCCAAAGTCATACCAATTGCACAGTTCCTTCTCCACCTCATTTGCTGGATCATCCTCCATATTTCATCCCCTAAAGCTGGGTGTCTTGAAAAGCTCTGTTCTGGGACCTCTTCTCTCTTTACACATTATCGTTTGATGATCTCATCAATATCCATGTATTTAATTATTAGTCGATGTATTACTCATTACTCTCAGATGTATCTATATGTATCTATACATATATCCATATCTATATCTATGTGTGTGTGTGTATATATATATAGATATAGATATAGATATCTATATCTATATATATATATATATATATATATATATATATATATATATATATATATATATATATATATATCCAGTCCTAGTGTCTCTCCTGAGCAAAAGTCCTACATCACCAACTGCCCATGGATATTTCAAACCAGATGTCCCTCAGGCATCTCAAACTCTTCTTGTCTACAACAGAACACATTCTTAGGGCTCCACCAGCCTTTCAAGTCACTGAATTTATAGTTTCAGTGCTATCCTTGACTCTTTATTCTCACTTGAGTCACATATCAAATTAACTGTTGAATCTTGTTTCATTCTCTATGATATCTCTCACATTTATACCCTCCTTTCCACCCACACAAATATCACCATAGTTAAACCTTTTATCACCTATCATCTGGACTATTACAATAGCCTCCTGATTGACTTCCTTTTTCGTACTTTTTTTTTAATTTTATTTATTTAATTTTTTACATTCATTTTCACAAATTTTTTGGGTTCCCAATTTTCTCCCCTTTTCTCCCCTCCCCCCACCCCAATACCCCCAAGCAATCTAATTTTCCCTATCTCCAATCTGCCCTCTCTTCTCTCATCCCTCCCTTCTCTTGTCTCCATCTTCTCTTTTCTCCTGTAGGGCCAGATGACTTTCTATTCCTCATTAACTGTATGTCTTCTTTCCTAGTAGTAACAACAATACTAAACAGTTGTTCCTAAAACTTTGAGTTCCAAATTCCCCCCCCCCCCCCCCCCCCCCCCCCCCCCGTCCCTCCCTCCCCACCCATTCCCTTTGGGACGGCAGGCAATTCAATTTAGGCCATATCTGTGTAGTTTTGCAAATGACTTCCCTGATAGTCGTGTTGTGTAAGACTAACTGGATTACCATCCCTCCTAACCTGCCCCTCATTGTTTCTCTTCTGTCTCTTGATCCTGTCCCTCCCCAAGTGTTGACTTCAAATTGCTCCCTCCTCCCTTTCACCTCCCCTCCATCATCCCCTCCCTTGCAATATCTCCTTCTCCCTCACTTTCTTATACTGTAAGATAGGTTTTCATACCAAAATGAGTGTGCATTTCACTCCTGACCTTTACCAGGCTACTAAAAAGATTTTTTTGAAATAACAGATTTGACCATAAACTTTAGTGGCCCCATAGTACTGGTAGGTTCAAATATGAATTCCTCTGTTTGACATTTAAAACCTTTTACAACCTGACTCTAAACTACCTTTTAAACTGTGTTACACATCATTTATTTTCATACATCTTATGTTCTACTCAAGTTCTTCTTCTCACTGTTCCTCCACTTACTTCTCAGGTCCTTTGTATAGAATGCCTCCCACTTCACCTTCACTTTTCAAGAAAGGAGGAGAGGGAGAGGGGGAGGGCATCCGTTGCCTCAACTCTTAAAGTGGCCTATTCACTGAATGGGTGTCACCTCACTCAAAATGAGAACCTGAACAGACCTTAGCTTAAAAGGGCCAGAGTCTTCCATTGCATCCTGGCCCATCTCCAGTCATACTGATGAATATCTGTCCACCAAATTTTGATGACTCTAGAGGAGAAAGTGAGTTTGGTGACCTTGCATAGGTCTCCCTCACTGAAAGCAAAGTCAATTGCAAGTCCTATCATCTCCCTGATGTCATGGTCCTTTTCAAGAACAAAAGACAAACAACCTCTCACAATCCCTGGTCTTTTTCAAAGTTCAACTCAACCTACCATCTACAAGAAGCCTTTCCTGATTATCTTGGCTATTAGTGCCCTCTCTGCCCAACACCTTATATCCGTTTTTATCTATTTTGTGTGTATTCCTATATATGTACACGTACCCTCTTCTGTTAGAATATATTTCTCATAGGAGTGACTATTTCTCACTTTTGTTTTGGTTTTCCCAGTACTAAGTACAGTCCCTCAAACATAATAGCTTAATAAATACTTGTTGGCTGATTTTTTGAGCAAAAAATCTTCAAAAATCTCTGCCTAATTCCTTTCAATGATGAAAAACTCACTGTACTCTGAAGCAACCCCCTGTGTTTTCACTCATGCTGGGCCAAAATCTGTCTCCTTGTAACTTCTACCCATTGGTAATAGTTCAAAATGCAGAGCCAAATAATGCAAGTCTATTTTCTCTTCCCTAGGACAAGTCCCTCCATATTTGAAGCATATGATCATGTCGCTACCCTAAGTATTCTTTCTCTCAGACTAAAAGCCCTCATCTTTAGTCCTTTCAACTTCTTGTATGATGGGATTTCAAATTCCCTCAACTATCTACCTTCAGAAAAGATCCAACTTGTCATTATTCCTTCTAAACTGTAGTGACAATAAATGGACACTCAACTCCAGATTTGGGTTGACCAGGGCAGAGTCAGCGGATCAATCTTTTCATTCAGTTTGAAGCCACCTGTTAATGAAGACTAAGATGGAAACAATTTAATGGCTACCATATCCAAGTCTTGACTGATATTGATTCGATATCCTTACAGAACCCCATCATCTTTTTTTCACTATAACTCCTTTCCAGTCATATGTAATTCCTTATGACTTTTGTGCTATGTCATCTTTTAATGTAAACATGGGAACTGACATTTATTACTATAGATATACCCTTGTTTGCCTCAGTTCACCCCTCTAGCCTATCATTAAACATTAGGGTTGTCATCCTATGTGCTTGTTATATCTCACAGCTTTGTGTTATCCACCAATTCAATAATCAGATAAGCTACACCTTCATCCAAATCTCAGATAAAAAAAGTATCAATTAAAACAGATCATGGTTTCATAACTCCTTAGAGGTGTGCACCAATCTATCACATAACTTTTTACATCACATTAGTAGACTTGCTCCAAACCCACTTAACTAGATTCAAATATAGTTCATATCTCTCCATCTTGAGGTAGAATATCCAATAGAGTGATGAGTTTGGAGTTAGCAAAAGGTTTGAGCTCAAATTCTTCCTTAATCACTTACTGGATATGTAACTATGGCCAAGTCCCTTATGGTCTCTCAGTCTCAGATTTCATACCTGTAAAGCAAGCAGGCTGAATGTTTTTCACCATTTTTAGTCAGCCAGTCAGTCAACAAGCATTTTTGAAGTGTGTACCATGTGCCAGGCATTGTGAGATAGTGTTAGAGTTGCCTGGGAGAACTGAGCAGCCTGTATGTATCAGAATTTTTTCTTGATTCTGAAGATAGTTCTCTATCCACTGTGCTGTTTGGCATCTCAAATACACACACATAAAGATCTATATATGTAGATTTCTAGTTAGATAATATACATATATGTATATTTCAGCTCTTCAAATAGTTGCATTCTAAAAATATAACTTCAAATGATTCTTCACCACAGATTTTACAGACAATTGGGCAAACCTAAGAACCACTTCATAGGACTATAACATCTAAAGATTTAGAGTTGGGTCATTAAAAAAACATCTAGTCTAACTTCATTTTACCTATCAGGTAACCATGACTCTCAGAGCTTTCATATAACTTGCCCCAGGTCACATTGGGTAGTTAAGTGGCTCAGTAGATAGCACACCAAGCCTGGAATAGGAAAAACTCATCTCTGAATTCAAATATGGCCTCAGACTAGCTATATGACCCTGGGCAAGTCACCCTATTTATCTCAGTTTCTTCCTCTATAAAATGAGCTGGAGAAATATCAAACCACTCTAGTATCCAGATCCAGTATCAAGAAAACTCTAAAAGTGGTCACAATAGGTCAGACACAACTCATACAAAGAAACAAACTTAAACCCAGATTCCATAAGTCCAGGCTTAGTGTCCTCTCTACTATAAGTTTCAAGTTGAATCCAGTGACCTCATCACTCAATTCTAAGAAAATTGAATTTCCAGACTTCAAATTGTGCCAAAATCATGGGAGTTTTTATTCCTTTGGGGGCTTCCAAAAATATTGACAGCTCTTGGAAGATGTTCAGTACTAATTTGGGGGCCTTTCTTCTCTGTTCCATGGCGACAGCTTTCCCAGCAGCAAGAAGCCAAGAATTTCTGCTGTTTAAATGGAGATTGAAAAAAATATATAATGATCTCATCTCACATCCTCTGTTTTTACTGGATTGACTCTAGAAGATGCCCCATATGCCAACCTGGATAATTGTTTGTTGTTTTTTTAGCAGTGGCATTTGGAAGGCTGGCATATGACAGTAATAGTTTAATATTTTTTGGAGGTCAGCTTGTTATTGAGTAGAAATAGCCTGATGTGGGGGAGAGCACACTCACCCTAAAGACAGGAGGCCAGGATTTGAGTCCTGACTCTTGCCAGTGACCAGCTGGGTAAACTTGAATTAATTAGGTTAACTCTTTTGAACTTGTTTTCTTATCTATCCACTGAGGATAACACCTTGTGCACTCCCTACTCCCAGAGGTTTCCCTAAGAAGCCCATGAGATAACCTGTATAACAATTTTATAACTGTTAAGAACCAACCAAATTTTACTCAATTTTAAAATCTAGTTCTGTGTATGATTGTCCATTGCATTCTAAAATGATTTTTCCAGCATTATTCCCTCCTCCAAAAGACAGCGATTGGATTAGCATGCATGAGATGTGACCCTAAAGGAACAAGATTGATTTTCTTGTTTGGTTCATTTCTTGGCTCTGAAGGCATTTTCCAAAAAGGAGGCATATTTTTGAGTACTGGCTGCACTGCTGGAATAAATGTCCAAAGGACAACATGCATTTGGATGCATAAGTTCTGGTGTGTTTGCCAGAAGACCAGCCTCATTCCCGCTCTTGTGAACAGAGACCACAGCTCTTCTGCCTCCTTTATCTGAATTTGGTTATTGTTCAGTCGTTTCAGTCACATCTAACTTTTTGTGATCCCATTTGGGGTTTTCTTGGCAGAGATTTGGAGTGATTTGTCATTTCCTTCTCTAGCTCATTTTACAGAGGAAGAAATTGAGGCAAACAGGTTTAAGCAATTTGCCCAGGGTCACACAGCTAATAAGTATCTGAGGCCAGATTGAGACTTAGGTATTCCTGACTCTAGGACCTAGTCAATGCCCTGTGCCACCTAGCTGCCTCCCTAGAGCTTAATCTCCTCTGTTTCTGAACCAGGCCAATTCGCCCCTCAAGGGTCACACCACTAAGAAGTATCTGAGGTCATATTTGAACTCAGGAAGATGAGTTTTCCTGACTCCAACCCAGGCTTTCTATTCACTGTGCTACTTTGACTGCCTCATTGATCTGAATTTAACAGCAATTCAGCAGATATTTACAAAATTCCTACTACACGTAAGGTTCTGGGACACGAACATGACCTATAACTGTCTTCATGAGGTTTACAGTCTTCTGGACAGCCAGTATGGTACAGTGAAAAGAAAGTTATACTTTAAATCAGGAAGACTTGCATTCATACTTCAGCTGAGACACTAGTTATGTAACCTTGGGCAAATTGCATGACTTCTCTGGACCTCAGTTATCTCACTGGAAAAATGAGGATAACAGTAGCACCTACTTCAGAGGGTGGCAATGAGAATCAAATATTATAAAGTGTGTAGAGCCTTTTGCAAACCTTGAAGTACAACATAAATATTTCTTATTTTTATTATTGTGTGATCTATACAAATTTGCACAGCAAACGGAAAAAATGAAGTAGAGGAAAAGGAGATATCCAGTAAAAGTGCTGTATGCAATGTGAAAGAAGATTCCTGTCACAGTGGGGAGAGGGTGGCATCAGGAAGGTAAGAAGGGCACTATGGGTACCCTTCCCTCTTTCCTAATGATTATGTTTTTGGTTTTGCCTCGGTTCAATATCGCAGTAGTTACGATTATGACCAACTCCTCTTAGAAACCACTGTAAGATTTATCTCTATGATTCTCAATGCCTTCTCACCTAAAATAGACTCAAATGAATCATAGCATTGCTCCTGGTCTATATACTATGCTGGTGACTTTCTTACAGTTGCTGTCAAATGATAGAGACATGGCTGTGATAGGAAGTGAAGATTGGAGGCAAGCACTGCCAAGTGATGAAGGGGAAGTGTTTCCTTTGCCATTCACCACACTGTAAGATGAGCTGATTCCAGGCACTGCTATTTACTCCACAACTTCCGCTGCTGCATGGTGAGTTGCCATAATATATAATGGGTGGGCAAATGTACAAATAGATGGATTGTGAGGCCATTATCTGTCTGGTAGAGTGAATGCAATGGAAAATGTCTTACTTAGGGTGAGCAAATCAATTATTCTTACTAAGTGGAGGTCTGTAGAGGTTTAGGGCAGGGACCCCTGAAGTCTTTGGTCTTAGGTCTTCCTTTTTCATTATCATCGTGGGTTGGGGAAGATGTTCATGGGTATATGTTTTGTTTGCATTTTTGATTTGTAAGATGTATCAGAATTGAAAGAGCAAGGAATAATGAAATCTGTGTCAGATCTAGTATAGCGTTGCCTATTAGAATTTTAACAACTAAATTAGATTCCAGTTCACTCCCTAGGGAAGAGTGCCTGGAAGGCACTGAATATTTCTAATACTTAACCTCCAGTTTCCCCAAGAGGTCACTTAGAATCACAGAATCTCAGGGTTCAAAGAGTCTCAGAGCTCCAATCACCCAATCGACTAGGCAATCAAACAAACACATGGAGTCTTAGGAAGAAGCAGAGTGTTTGGAAGGAGATAGATGACATTCCTTATGATCTTGACTCTGGTCAGATCACAGCTGTGATATGGTGTTCAGGTATGGATACTACATTTATGGATACTACATTTAAAAAGAGGTATTGACAAGGAAGCGTACATCCACTGGATGGTGATCAAATGATGTGGGAACTCAAACGTAACTCAACATAAGAAAGTTGAAGGAACTGAGACAGTTAAATTCAATAAACATTTATTGTATACTTATTATGTATAGAGTATGCAATACATGTACACTATGCATTATGTCAACTGCTGGGTAGCTATGATATTTAACTAAGAAATGATTCATCTTCATAATCCGCATTTACAACAAACTTTAAAGTTCACAAAGTACTTTATATACATTATCTTATTTGGTCCTCACAAAAATCTTGTGGGAGGGATGCTCTTTTTATCTTTATTTTATGGGTGAAGAAACTGAGGTTAAATGACCTTCCAAGAGTCACACAGCTAGTAAGTGTCTAAAGAAGGATTTTAACCCAGGTCTTCCTGACTCCAAGTCTAGCCCTCTACCCACTGTACCACCTGTGTCCTTCAAAGGACAGATCATGTCTCTAATTTTTAATTCTATCAAGGATAGAGATATGTTAGGTGCACTAGACAGGTGTGAACCAAATACTATGTCAAGACCCAAGTTCTAGAAAAAAATCCCTGAGGAAAATAAGATTTAATACTGTCTTCAAACATGTGAAAGACTCTCATATGGCAGATAGATTAAGTAACTCCAAAAGACAGTATAAGATTTTCTTAAGGGAATTACTGGGAGATGAGAGAGAGAGAGAGAGAGAGAGAGAGAGAGAGAGAGAATAAAATTGACAACACAAAATAAATGTGTGTTATAGATAAGATAATTTTTGGCATAGCAAACATGTCCATTTGTAAGAAAATAAGTCATATTCGAAACCATCTGTCATTGTGTTCCCAGACTGTGTGTTTGGTGGCTAGAAACTTTCTTGCTAGCTCCTGTTCCCAGGTCTGTATCTTTTCATTCTCAAGGGTACCTTGTACGGAGCCTTATAGTTAGTAGTCACTCAATACACTCAATACAAAATTTGGTGAATAAATGATTGAATAAATGACACTTGAAAATTCAACATTTTGGTAAGTGACTTAGATGAAAGTATAGACAGTATACTTGCCAACAAAGCTGGGAAGGATAGTCAATACATTGGATAATAGAGTCAGAACAGAAACGTATCTTGACAGGTATGATAAGGTAAAATTTAATAGGCATAAAGCTCTGTAAATGATTTAAGAAAATCAGTTGCATAAATAGAGGTTGAGAGAGGTCTCTCTCTCAACTATAATTGTAGGGTATTGCAAGCTAAATTTAAGTCAACAGTGTGACATAACTGCTGGAAAAGTTGGTATAATCCTAAAATGCATTAAAGAGGTTCAGAAAGGAATTCAGAACATTCAGTACATGCCCTTTGTGGGGGAGGACTAGAAACAGAATTGCACACAAGGAAAAGATATGTATGGGTTGTGGTATGCACTGTTGGAGAGAGTACCCATCAATGTTCAGCAAGAGTGAGTCAGTCAATAAGTATGATATGCCAGGCACAATGATGAGTTCTGGGGCTACAAAGAAGAGCAAGAGACAGTCCTTGACCTCAAAGAATTCACAATCTGATGGGGAAGATGTGGGTTTGTTGGACTCTTTTTCTCACATAGACATGTGAACAATTATGCTCTGAGAGCCCCTCATTCTCAAAATTATTTTTAAAATTTTGCATTATGAAAGAAAGGGGGTGAAGGTAGAGAAACTTATTATATCACATTATCAGGGTATCCAAGTAGAAGCCTACACAAACAAGGAGGAAGAGGATAGAATATGCATTATTTGTGCATCACTTTGATCTAAATTGTTCAAAGGGAGGCAGAATGTAAACACACACGTACAAACACAAAGAAATGGGCATAGAAATATGTTCAACACATTGCAAAAAGAAAGGGAACAAGGAGAAGGGAGAGGACAGGAATTAGAAGAAAGATGGGATAAAGGAAAAATTAGTCATACACAAAGCTGTAACCTCAACATGAAAAGAGGTTTTAAAAGGAAAAAAAGAGAAAGAACCTATGCCTGGGATCTGTATACGTAGAAAGGAGGAACGCTGGGCTGGGATGGTTGCGGGGGGAGGGGAGATGGAAGCAGATTACTTCAAGAAAGGGCATTGATACGTACTTGCTTATCACTATCCTCTTCTTTGTAGAGAAGAGGATGGGAAGCAAAGAGAAGAGAAAATACAGAATAGAAAGGAGGTAAATACATAATTGGCAGTTAGGTGGCACACTGGCATACCAAGCTTGAAGTCAGGAATATCTGAGTTCAAATCAAGCTTTAGACACTCACTAGTTGTATGACCCTGAGAAAGTCACTCCTGTTTGCTTCAGTTTCCTCATCTGTAAAATGAGCTGGAGAAGGAAATGGCAAATACCACTCTAATGCCTTTGCCAAGAGAATCCCAAAAGGGATGATGAAAAGTTGGACATGACTGAAAATTACTAAATAACAATAAATACATAATTAACTACTATAACTGTGAATATGAAAGAGACTGATTTACCCATAGAACAAAAGAGGAAAGTAGAATGGATTAGAGAGCAGAATCCAACAATACATTGTTTACAGAAAACTCACTTGTATCATAAAGATAAACACATATAAATATAAAGGGCAGGAACAAAATCTATTATGTAAAATATCATAAGGTAGCAGTCATGATATCAGGTAAGGCAATAGCAAAAATAGACTTCTTTAAAAGAGATAAACAGGCAAACTACATTAAGCTGAAAGGTACTGTGGACAATGAATTAATATCACTACTTAATATATCCATGCAAATGGCATAGCACTGAAATACAAAGAAAAATTAAATGAGTTGTAGAGCAAAAGAAATAGTAAAACTGTAATTAGGGACCTCAACATACCTCCTTTCAGATCTAGACAAATCCAACAAGAAAAAAAGAAAGAATTATGGAACTGAATATAACTTTAGAAAAGTTAGATAAGATAGATCATTGGCAATTGCTGAAGAGAAATTTTAAAAGAGCATTTGTATGTGTATTTATCAAATATAAACATGGCACCTTCACAAAAACTGAACATGTATTAGTGCAAAAAACCTCACAAAAATGTAGAAGAATAGAAATAATAAGCATATACTTTACTGACCATAATGCAAATGTATAAATATATGTGTATATATACATTTGTATTATGGTATGTGTATATATATACACATATATACATATAATACATACATATATACATATGTATATATACATGTATATACATACATACAATAAAGATCCACAGAAATGAGGGTTAAAAACTAACTGAAGACTAAGTAATTTAATTTTAAGAATTGGTGGGTCAAAGAAGAAATCATAAAACTAACAGATAACCACCAATTAAAATTGCAGCATAATGGCTACAGCAAAATCATAAAGACTATGTATTATAACCAAGTTGATTTATACTAGCAATGCAAGTTGAATTCAGTATCAGGAAAACTAGAAACATCAATGACCAAGTAAATAAAAAGAACAAATGTCATGTATTTTATTATATTAATAGATGCATAAAATGCCATTGACAAACAGCAGCCACTTTTATTAAAAAAGGGGAGAAGGGGACATCACCATCATCATCATCATCATCATCACTGTTATCCCCTTTCCTACTTCCTCCCACCCCAAATTTGAAAACAGGGAGGAAAAAAGCCCGTGTACCAAATAGGCAAAGTGAAACAAACAAATCTAGGCAAAGTCAATGTCCAAAACCACATGTTTCTTTCTACATCCTGTGTCTATCATTTCTTTATGAGGAAAAAAACATCAGTCTTCATCAAAGGTCCTCTGAATTAGTCATTATTTTGATCAGAATTTTTAAGTGTGACAGTTGGGTTTTTTTCTTTGCAATATCATTATCATTGTATACATTATTTTCTTTGTTCTGTTTGATTCATTCTGCATCAGTTCATACAATCCAGGATTCTCACACACTATATTTTTTTAAAGCTCAATAATATTCCACTGCATTCATATACAACAATTTATTTAGTCATTCCCCAGTTTCCAGTTCTTTGCTTATCTTTCTTTTTTCTTCATTTTTAATTACCTTTTTGGAATCAGGCAGCTTGCTTTCTCCATGACTATTCCCTCCCCAGTACTATCTTCCCTCTTAATTCCACCTCTCCATACCCCTGCCTGTTTCCCAATTGAGTTTGATATATTTTTGCTGTGTGTGTGTGTGTGTGCGCGTGTGTGTGTGTGTGTGTGTTCGGTCACCCTTGGGGAGTTTAGATTCTATCACAGGGTAGCAGCGCAAACTCAAATAAATAGATTTAAAATAAATGCAGAGTAAATGTAAAATAATTTCTGCAGGAATAACATTAGCAACTGGGGAATTAGAATAAGCGTCATATAAGGAGTGACATTTGAGCTGATTCTTTAAGGAAGCTTGGGATTCTAAGAAACAAAGAGAGGAAGGGAGTATAGTACAGGTATGTACAGCAGCTTGTGCAAAGAGATGAGAGATGGACCGCAGTGTTTAGAGAAGAGCAAGTAGCCCAGGTTGGCTGCAATACACTGCATATGAAGGAGAATAATACCCAATGAGCCTAGAAATGCATACTGAGCCAAATTGGAAAGGTTTTAAAAGCCAAACAGAAGAGCTTGTGTTTTTATTTTTTATTTATTTTATATATTTATTTTTATTATTTATGGATTATCCATAAATTATCACTATATATGTAGTATATATTACATGTAAATATGTGTATTTATATTTATTTATCAATATGGAGAAATTTGAGGAAGTATAGAAATATGGGGCTGTCTATCTGTGTTTGTACTTTGTTTTCTTTTTTTTGCTAATTAATTTATTTGTTTACAATTTTCTACAATCACTTCCATAAATCTTAGATTTTCACCTCCTTCCTCCCCCCTCACTCCCTACTCCCTCCCCAAGAGGGAGTGCAGTCTTATATGGATTCTACACATACATTCTTACTAAATACATTTTTGTCTTAGTCATATTCAATAGAAGAATTAAAATGAATGGGAGAAATCATGAGAAAAACCAAAACCAAGCAAAAGAAAAAACAAGAGAAAATAGTTTGCTTCATTCTGTGATCCAGTTGCATAGTTCTTTCTCTAGATGTGGAAGGCATTTTGCCTCAAGAGTTCATTGGGAATGTTTTAAGTCCTAGCATTACTGTGAAGGATTAAATCTACCAGAAAAATTCCTTGCACACTCTGGTTGTTACTGGGTACAGATTTCTCCTGGTTCTCCTCCTTTCACTCAGCATCAGTTCATGTAAATCCTTTGAGACATCTCTGAAGTCTTCCTGTTCATCATTTCTTACAGCTCAATAGCATTCCATTATATTCATATACCACAACATGTTCAGCCATTCCCCAGTTGATGGGCATCCCCTTGATTTCCAGTTCTTGGCCACTACAAAGAGAGCTGCTGTAAATGTTTTTGTACATGTGAAACCCTTTTCCATTTTTAGGATCTCTTTGGGATACAGTCCTAGAATTGATACTGCTGGGTCAAGGGGTATGCACATGACATCAGAGAAATCATGGCATCATTTGTACTTTACTTTGTTTTGAGTGAGGGAGGACTGTGCAAGGTCACCAGCCTGAATTTCCCCTCCTGAGCCATATGAATCCAGTGACCAGATATTCTGGAGAAGGCCCAGGATGCAACTGGAGACTTTGGCCTATTCAGGTACTCACTTAGAGTGAGTTAATGCCCCTTCAGGGAATAGACCTCTTTAAGAAGTAATCAGGTAATGGCCCCTTTAATGATCAAAAGAAAAAAATAAGTAAATCAAATTGGGAGGGAAAGAGCAACAGTTACTACTGATAATCACTCTGAAGCCAGGAGGGATCCCAAAGTAGCAATTAAGTGCATTTGGTCAGAAACCTATTATTGTGCAATGTATGGGCTTCAAAGTACAGTAGGTTTAAGGTTTTGGGGAAGGAAGGAAGGAAGGAAGGAAGGAAGGAAGGAAGGAAGGAAGGAAGGAAGGAAGGAAGGAAGGAAGCAAGGAAGGAAGCTATTCCCATTCCCTTGTTGACCTTGAAAAAACCAGAGAATATTTCCCCAGGAAAAATCCTGGAACAGCAGGATCAGCTGAAGGGGTAAACAGTCTCTTAGCCCATGAGGCTAGGAAAATCACAAAAGGGGGTCCCTCTTGATGTGCCTGAAGGAGACAAGTGCAGGACCGGAGCTGTCACAGACAGCCCCAACTAATTGAACTAGGAAGAGATACTGAGATACTGAGCTGGGGGGCGGGGCAGGGGGGGAAATGGTGGAGCCCATAATCACCAGGACCCCAGGCTTGCCTCAGCACAACCAAGGGAATCAGGAAGACACTATCACAGATGAAGTTCACCAGCCACTGAGTTTGCCTATGTTCTAGCTCAGGAGACTAGACCTCCTCTGGCCAGACTACCCCTCCCCTACACTTAACACAGCTAGCTCCAAGGTACCTCTGGTGAAACTCAGAAAGAATTGACCTGGCTTCTGCTTTGGCATACCAGCCAGCTCAACTCCAAGTAAGCTGCACCACTTTAGGATCTAGCTGAAAGAACCAGAGGCCACAATACATAAAGCTTCAAATTCTAAGCACAAGAACCACGGGGCAGAGTTCCCTGTGCCCCAGAAGCAGAGATCCACTTTAAAAGCCAGGAAAAGGGTGATCATTATGAGCAAGAAGCAAACCAGAAAAGAAAAGACCACAGAATCTTTCTATGGGGACAATGTCCAAAGCACAAATACTGAAAAGGTCAGCATGGAGACTGTACTCCCCTCTGAAACATCAGAAGGAAATATGAAGTGGTCTCCCAAAGAGCATTCTTGGAAGACCTCAGAAAGTATTTTAAAAGCCAAATTAGAGAAGTAGAAGCAAAACTGACCATTGTTTTTAAAAAGGAAAAAAAAAAGAAATCACAGAAGAATTTAAAAGGAAAATTGGACAAATGGAAAAGGAAGCACAAAACCTAACTAGGAAAATTAGACAAATGGAAAAGAAAGTGCAAAACCCAACTGGAGAAAATAACTCCTTAAAAGGAACAATTGGGCAAATGGAAAAGGAGATGCAAAAGTTAATTGAAGAAAAAAGCAAGTAGAAGCTAATGACTCTATGAGACATCAAGAATCAGTCAAACAACATCTAAAGAATGAAAAAATAGAAGAAAATGTAAAATACCTCATTGGAAAAACTGACATGGAAAGTTGACCCACGAGAGAAAACCTAAGAATTATTGGTCTACCAGAAAGCCATTAAGAAAAAAAAGAGCCAGGACAAATCTTCCAAAAAATCAACAAGGAAAACTTCCCAGAAGTCCTAAATCCAGAGGGCAAAAGAGTCATCAAAAGAATTCACCAATCACCTCTGAAAGGGATCCCAAACTGAAAACAACAAGGAATATCATTGCCAAGTTCCAGAACTATCAAGTGAAAGAGAAAATACTGCAAGTAGCCAAAAAGAAACAATTCAAATATCGAGGAACTACAGTCAGGATCACACAGAACCTTGCAGCTTCTACATTAAAAGATCAGAGGGATTGGAAGATGATATTCCATGAGGCAGAGTAACTGGGACTATAACCAAGGATCAATTACCCAGCAAAACTGAGCATAATATTTCAGTCAAGGAGATGGACATTCAATGAAATAAGGGATCTCCAGATCTTCCTGATGAAAAGACCAGAGCTCAATAGAAAATTCAATCTTCAAACACAAGTCTCAAGAAAGGAATAAAAAGATAAATGGGGTGGGGAGGACTTGTTATTCAATATGGGCAAACTGTTTATATTCCTATCAGGGAAAATGATACTTGTTAATCTTGAGAATTGTATGTTTATTATGATATTTTAAAGGGATATACATAGATAGAGGGAGTGGATATAAAGTACATGATGTGATGATAAAAATGTGATTTAAGGGTGCAAAAGGCAATGGGAGATGTGAAAAGGAGGAGGTGGAAAAAGGTAAATTACATCACAAGAAGAGGGACAAAAACATTTTACACTGGAGGGAAAGAGGGGAGGGTGATGAGCATTGTTAGAGATTTACTCTCATTGGATTTGGTTCAAGGAGGGAACAGCAAAATCAGTTAAGTATAAAAATGTAACTAGCTCCATAGGCAGCAGGAGGGGAAAGGGGAAAGAAAAGGGAGGGGAGGCTAAAAGGGAGGGGAGAAGTAGTAAGAGACAAGGGAAATAAAAGGGAGGGGGGCTGAAAGAAGGGAGAGAAGACTGAGAGGGCAGTAGTCCAAAATTAGAACTCTGTTGTGGAGGGGAATGGAGAAGGGAAAACTAAACGCATAAATAGGAGGAAAGAGAATGGAGGGAAAGACACAGATAATAATCATAACTGGGAATGTGAATGGGATGAACTCTCCCATAAAATGGAAGCAGATAGCAGAATGGAGTAAAAACCATAATCCAACAATATGTTGTTTACAAATAACACATCTGAAATAGGGGGAAACACACAAGGTAAAGATAAAATGTTGGAGCAGAATATATTATGCTTCAGCTTATGTAAAAAAAGCAGGGGTAAGCAATCCTAATCTCTGACAAAGCAAAAGCAGAAATCGATCTAATCAAAAGAGATAAATAAGGAAACTATATACTGCCAAAAGGCAACATAGACAATGAAGCAATATCATTACTAAATATATATGCTCCAAGTAGTATAGCATCTAAATTCTTAGAGGAGAAGTTAAGGGAGTTACAGGAATAGACAGCAAAACTACACTAGTGGGGGACCTCAACCTCCTCCTCCCTGAACTTGATAAATCTAATCTCAAAATAAGCAAGAAAGAAGTTAAGAAAGTGAAGATAAGGTAGATGTGATAGATCTCTGAAGAAAATTGAACGGGGATAGAAAGGAATATACCTTTTTCTCAGTGGTTTATGGCACATATACAAAAATTTACCATGTACTAGGGCATAAAAACCTCACAATCCAGTGCAGAAAGGCAGAGATAGTTAATGCATCCTTCTCAGATCATAATGCAATAAAAATTATATGTAACAAAAGGTCATGGAAATATAGACCAAAAATTAATTGGAAACTAAATAATCTAATCCTAAAGAATGAGTGGATTAAACAACAAATCATAGAAACAATCAACAACTTCATTCAAGAGAATGACAGTAATGAGACCATCTACCAAAACTTACAGGATATTGCAAAAGCAATCCCAACTTCCCCAGTTCTTTGGGGAAGTTTTATACCATTGAACTCCTACATGAATAAAACAGAGAAAGAGGAGATCAATGAATTGGGCATGCAAGCTGAAAAAGCTAGAAAAAGAATAAATTGGAAATCCCCAAGCAAATTAGAAATACTAAAAACCAAAGGAGAGATTAATGAAATTTAAATTAAGAAAACTATTGAACTAATAAATAAAACTATGTTGGTTTTATGAAAAAAAATAAAATTGATAAACTTTTGGTCAATTTGATTTAAAAAAAAAAAGAAAACCAAATTACCAATATCAAAAATGAAAAGGGCAAACTCACCTCCAATGAAGAAGAAATTAAAACAATAATTAGAAATTACTTTGTCCAAATGTATGCCCATAAATTTGACAGTCTAAGTGAAAAGGATGAAAATTTAAAAAAATATATATATAAATTACCCAAATTAACAGAAGAAGAATTTGAATACTTAAATAGCCCCATCTCAGAAAAAGAAATTGAACAAGCCATCAATGTACTCCCTAGGAAAAAATCTCCAGGGACAGATGGATTTACAAGTGAATCCTATCAAATGTTTAAAGAACAATTACTTCCAATACTAATTAGACTGTTTGGGAAAATTGGTGAAGAAGGAGTCTTACCAAACTCTTTCTGGTGATACAAATATAGTTCTGATACCTAAACCAGGAAGAGCCAAAACAGAGAAAGAAAATTATAGACAAATTTCTGTAATGAATATAGATGCCAAAATTTTAAATAAAACATTGTCAAAAAGAATACAGTAACTTATCACAAAAACAATACATTATGATCAAGTAGGATTTATACCAGGAATGCAAGACTGGTTCAATATTAGGAAAACTATCAACATTATTGATCATATTAACAACAAAACTAACAGAAATCACATGATTATTTCAAATAGATGCAGAAAAAGCTTTTGACAATATACAACACCCTTTCCTATTGAAAACACTGTAGAACATAGGAATAATTGGACACTTCCATAAAATAATAAGCAGTATCTACCTAATACCATCACCAAGCATTATATGTAATGGAGATAAGCTAGATGCATTTCCAATAAGACCAGGGGTGAAACAAGGATGTCCATTATCACCACTGTTATTCAATATGGTACTAGAAATGTTAGCTTTAGCAACAAGAGAAGAAAAAGAAATTGAAGGAATTAGAACAGGCAAAGAAGAAATTAAGTTATCATTCTTTGCAGATGATATGAAGATATACTTAGAGAATCCCAGAGAATCAAATAAAAAAACTACTTGAAATAATAAACAACTTTGGCAAACTTGTAGGTTACAAAATAAACCCACATGAATCATCTGCATTTCTATATATTACTAACAAAACCCAACAGCAAGAGATAGAAAGAGAAATCCCATTTAAAGCTATGGTAGACACTATAAAATATCTGAGAGTCTACCTGCCAAAACAAACCCAGGAACTATGTGAACCCAATTACAAAACACTTTTCATACAAATAAAGTCATATCTAAGGAAGTGGAAAAACATCAGTTGCTCGTGGGTAGGCTGAGACAATATAATGAAAATGACAATTCCACCTAAATTAATTTACTTATTCAGTGCCATACAAATCAAACTACCAGATAATTATTTTCTAGAGCTAGAGAAAATAATATCAAAATTCATCTGGAAGAACAAAAGGTCCACAATATCAAGGGAATTAATGAAAAGAAATGCAAGGGAAAGTGGCCTAGCCACTTTATAATACGATTATAATACTTTATAATACAATCTCAAATCGTATTATAAAGCAGCAATCATCAAAACCACTTGGTACTGCCTACGAAATAGAGGGCTAGACCAGTGGAATAGGTTAGATACTCATGACACAGTAGTCAATGAACATAGCAATCTAGTGTTTGATAAACCCAAGGACCCCAGCTTCTGCGATGAGAACTCACTGTTTGACAAAAACTGCTGGGAAAACTGAACAACAGCTTGGCAGAAACTGGGAAGAGACCAATGCCTGACACCATACACAAGAATAAAGTCCAAATAGGTACATGATCTATGTATAAAGATTGATACTGTAAACAAATTAGGGGAGCTTGGAATAGTGTATTTGTCAGATTTGTGGAGAATGGAGAAATTTTTGATCAAACGAGAAAGAGAACATTGTGAAGTGCAAAATGGATAATTTTGATTACATTAGACTGAAAAGTTTTTGCATAAACAAACCCAATGCAAACAAGATTAAGAGGGCAACAGAAAACTGAGGGAAAAATTGTGCAACTAGTGACTGAAATAAAGGTCTCATTTCTAAAATAAGTAGAGAACTGAGTCAATTGTACAAGAATTCAAGTCATTCCTCAATTGATAAGTGGTCGAAGGGTATTGAATAGGCAGTTTTCAGAGGGAGAAATTAAAGCTATATATAGTCATGAAAAAATGGTCTAAATCACTATTGATTAGAGAGATGCAAATCAAAACAACTCTGACATGCCATATCACATCTATCAGATTGGCTAACATAAGAAAAAACAACAAGATGATAAATGTCAGGGAAGATAAGGGAGAGTTGGAATACTAATTCATTGTTGGTGGAGCTGTGAGCTGATCCAATCATTCTGAAGAGCAATTTGGAACTATGTCCAAAGGGCTACAAAAATGTGCATACTTTTTGACCCAGCAATATTGCTTCTAGGATTCTATCCCAAAGATATTATAAAAATGAGAAAGGGTTTCACTGTACAAAAATATTTACAGCAGCTCTCTTTGTGGTGGCCAAAAACTGGAAATCAAGGGGATATCCATCAATTGGGGAATGGCTGAATGAATTGTGGTATATAAATGTAATGGAATACTATCGTGATACAAGAAATGGTGAATAGAAAGACTTCAGAGAGACTTGGAAGGACTTATATGAACTGATACTGAGAGAAAGGAGCAGAACCAGGAGAAATTTGTACACAGCAACAACCACAGTGTGCAAGGAATTTTTCTGGTAGACTTAGCCCTTCGTAGCAATGCAAGGACTTAAAACATTCCCATTGGACTCGAGGCAAAATGCCGTCCACATCCAGAGAAAGAACTATGCAACTGCATCACAGAATGAAGCAAGCTATTTTCTCTTGTGTGATGTTTTGGTTTGGGTTTTTTTTTTCGTGGTTTCTCCCATTCATTTTAATTCTATTCAGCATGACTAAGGTGAAAATGTATTTAATAAGAATGTATGTGTAGAACTTATATAAGATTGCATGCCTTTTGGGGGAGGCAAAGGGGAGGGAGGCGGAAAGGATGGGTTAGAGAAGGAGAGAAAATCTAAGATATATGGAAGTGATTGTAGAAAACTTAAACAAATAATTTAAAATAAACAAAAAAATGTAACTTGAGATGCTTATTAGCTATATGCACCTGGGTAAGTCATTTAGTCTCTACTTGCCTCTTCTGCATCGTTAAAATAGAGATAATAGTCCCCTTCTTCCCCAGGGTTGTTGAAAGGATAAAATAATGCTTACAATGGCACAGTGTCTGGCACTTGGTAGAGCCAGACTTATTATTAATTAACTTATTAATTATTATTAGTATAGATATGAATGTCTATCCTAACTTAAATGTCACCTCTTCTCTGAAGTTTACCTAATTTCCCACTTAGCTAGAATCAGACTTTCTACTTTTGGATCTCACATTGTACTTTTTGCATAGATTATTTATTTGTTTATCATAGATGTTATGCATTATCGTTATCTTATTCTAGTTGGAAGTTATCATAAAAATCATCTATTCCAACCTTCTCAATCTACTAATGAGGAAATAGAGGTTAAGCTATTTGCTTAAAATCACAATCAAGGTAGGAATGAATGAAGCATTTATGAACCATTTACTATATACCAGACCTTGTGCTAAGTATGGGATTTGAACCCAGATCTTCTGATAGAAGGTCCTGTGTTTTTTACATTGCAATACACTATCTCTCTAAAAGACTGTGAATTCTATAGTTGCAAGGATCATGTCTCACTCAAATTGTAACTGCCCCATAATTAACATAATGACTTACATAAAGCAACTGCAATAAATGTTTATTAGATTGAATGTTAATAATATGAATCCTTGCACCTTCAGTTTGTTTCATTGGAAAGCACATTCAACCCTTTGTGAAATCTGAAGAAATGGAGCAACTAGAGAGATCAAGTTAATTGTCCACTGTTCAAAGGATTATTAATACATGATGAATAGTTGTGCAGAAATACTATGCATTATGAATAAATAGGAGATAGTAGAGAGAGAATTTGAACACTTCTGGCTCACAATCAATGGTTTCTCTCCTGTTGTTCTCAAGTATATTCTTATACTCCCTAAATTCGTAAGTCATATCTGGATTTCTTTCTGCCTTTTTAGTTTCCTTATCGTCTTTTCCATTTGATGCTTTAAGATTTGCAAAGCACCTTATACAGATTATAGTGCATACCATGTTCCAGACATTGTGCTAAGCACTTTATATTCTCTCATCTTATCCTCACAACAACCCTTTGAGGTAACTGCTATCATCATCTCCATTTTATACATGAGGAAACTGAGGCAGACAGTGGTTAAATGATTTGCCTGGGGTCACTCAGCTGGTAAGTGTCCGATTCTGGATCTAAATTCGGGTCTTCTGGATTCCAGATCCAGACTTCTATCCACTATGCCACCTAGAAGCCTTGTCTTAATAAATTCCAATGGTTCTCTCTTACTTCTAGGATACAAGTTAAACTCTGCCAATTAAATCCCATTGCAAACTAACCCTACCTTTCCAAACTTATTATGCCTTACTGTACCTCATATACTCTATGGTGGAGTCAAAGTGGCTTTCTTCCAGTCCCCATCCACACCACTCCATCTCCCAAGATCATGCCTTTGCACTGGCTGTCCCTCATGCCTGGGATACCTTTCCTTCTAACCTCTGTCTCATAGCATCCCTCAATCCTCCACCCCTTTTCCTTCAATGTATCTCATTCATCTTCCCTTATCTGAGGTCTCTCCTGATTCCTTCCTCTACCTTGGATCTATTTGGTATATGCCTATATGTGTATAGGTTGTCTCCCCCAACAAAATGTAAGTTCCCTGAGGACAGGAACATTTCTCTTTTGTCTGGGTATCCCCAGAACTTAGTACAGTGCCAGGCACACATGCTGCTGATTGATTGATTGATTCAAAGAACACCTGGACGAATCCCTTTCCTTCTCTGCACCTCAATTTCCTCAGCTGGAAAACGAGAGGACTACACTGAATGACCTTCTCTAGGTTTCCTTTCATATCTAAATCCTGTAATCCTCTTTTAGTTTCCCCAGTTACCTGGACATGAGGAAAACATTGCTAGAGAACGTGTAGCCCTCTCAGAAGGTTTGATCAGATGCTTTATTGGTTTTCACAGGGAAAATACTGCAGCTACAACTACATTTTCATCTCCCCTGCAGAATCCTCAGTTCTGGTTGATACTGTAGGAGTTTCTGCAACAAGGACAGGGACAGAAATCGTGTGCCACACCTCCAGCAGTCCCTGACTGTCTTTACACTTCACAAAGAAAGATGGAGACCACTGCTGCCCTCTAGTGATCTCATACCTCTATAGCACATCCCCTAGTAGGACTTATGTTGACTCTTGAAAATCTAGGTATAAATACAAACCTAAAATACCTGTGATTTCAGTGACTGTGGACTCAAATGTGACCTCAGCAGGAGCTAGAGGTGACAAGAATAGCTTGTAACTCTATTTTACTTACTTTCTTTTTTTTTCTTTAAAAGAGACTATTTTTCCAGTGAAGAGAAGAGAAGGGAAGGTAAATTGGATGTGGGGTGGGGAGAGTTATCTTCTCTCTTATTTTACCGATATGCTTTGAAAATCTGAGAGGGAACAACCAAGAATACAGCCTTTGTGTAACTGAAAGAGCATTGGACCCAGAATTAGATGACCCGAGTTCAAATGCAAGCAAGATTTACTACTTAGGAGAACTTTGCCTCCATTTCTCAAATGGGGATGATATCAATGATACCTACCTACATGAGAATTCCCAGGGTTGTTATAAAGATTAAATATGATATATCTAAAATGGTACATGTGCCTTTCATTGTTATGAAGAGTCATTTGCACAGTTTTAGCATTTACACCAGACCCCAATATCACCAAACAATAATGCTACAAAAATTTTGAAAATTAACATTATCCCTCCTGTCTTAGACTTAGGATGCTGATAGTATAATCCCTTTCTGAGGTTGCCTCTCTTGCAACTGCAGGTTCATTTTTCTTCTGGGAGAGCCCAAGCATTCAGTATACTAATGTAAGGCTGAATGCTTTTGTTGGGCTCTGGAGTGAAATGGGACTTAACTGGAATGTGGTGAGGAAGGTTGTCCCACTAGTACAGGTAAGTTTGTTTCTCTTTCAAGGGGAGTCTGAACCACAGGATGGTGCTATGAGCCTGGAGGACTGAAATATACTTGGAAAGGTGATAACTCACAAGAGAGAGAGGATAATTGTATCCAGCTTTTATATATCTATTGTAGAGAGGATTCCTGTTCAGGCATAGATTGGACAAAGTAGCCGCAGATCTTTTCCAGCTTTGAGATTCTGCAACTTGTCAGCTAGATTGTAGCTAGAAGTTATTTTTGTCCAGTTATATTTTGGAACAGACAGCCTCTTTTGTAGAGAAATGAATATTTGGATATTTAGATGGAAATAATGGCTTCCAGTTCCATCTAACACCAACACTTCTCACATATGCATCCTTAGATAAATCACTTTTCTTCACTTGGATGAGATTCACAAAGGTAATGCAAAGTTTAGTAAGAGGCTTAAAAAGAAAGTTTTAAATGCTTTAATTTTTACTACTAAAATTATGAAAGTACCAGATAAATGAGTTATTAATGCTAGAAAATAATGTCTGATTTCAAAGTTCTACTCCCATATAAATACCCTCAAAGATATCAAGAAATCAGACTAAAGGGATGTCTATCATTTCTCTGAGATTCAAAATTTTATGATTTAAAGAGTATTTCAGTTCTGAGACACTTGTGAAGTATTTTTTTGTTTGTGTATTTGTTTTTAAATGAATTTGTAAGATTGTAAATGAAAAGTAATCTTGTTAGATTTGGTCCAATGTTCTAACTTGTTGAAACCTTTTTAGATCTTGATTCTAACATCCAATATGTTGGTAATACCTTCTAAATTTGCATCATCTATAAATCTGTTAAGGTGGTGTTTTTCCCCCTAATTTATTCAAGACATTGACAATAACGCTAAATGCAACAGGATGGAGGACAAGTTCCTGGGAAGCATGTTGGAGATCTTCTTCAAAATTGAAATTAAGTCATGGATTAAGAGTTCACTCACTCAGCCAGTTCAAATATAGCCTTCTATCATCTCATCCACATTTCTCCATCTTGTACACAGGACAGAAAAGACTGTTTTGTTACAATCTAGGTAAATTATATCTGCAAGATTACCCTTATCAGCCAGACTAATAAATTTGTCAAAAAATAAAATGGAAAGTTTGTAATGATTTGTTCTTGAAGAAGCTACATTGACTTTATTGTCACTACATCTACTTCCACAAGTTCCCCAATCATCCTTTAAATAAGTGGTTCTAAAATTTTATCAGTAATCAACGTGAAGCTTTTACAAGTCAGGGACTGTGTTTTCACCTTTATTTATATTCCATCATTTAGCATAGTGCCTGGTGCATAATAGTGCCAAAAAATGGTTGTTGACTGACTTAGTTTACAGTCTCTCCTATTTTTTAAAAACAAATATTATGACATAGTTCTTCTCTGGACCTCTATCCCTCTTTCATCCTTCTACATCTTTCAGAGTCTACTTTTATTAGCATAATATCCTTTTGTCAGTATTCCCTACATAGACAAACATTTGTACATATACATTTTTTTAAAAAATCTAAATCTGTAAGTTCCTTATTCATCCTCATTTCTCTTTTAAGTTTCAATATTATCATATTTTCCTCTTCAGAATTATTTCTCTTTACATCTTTAGAATTTCCTCACATGAAAATATTTTCTTGTTATAAAATTAAACTTATCTGCCTTTTATTATTGTGTCTCTTTTGAATAAAATATACCCTTTTAGATACAAATAAAAGTCATGAGTCCATATCCCAAGTAGTTTTAGTGCTGCCTATGAAGTCACATCTGCCTTAGAATCTTTAGTGTACTCTTCTTGTTACACATACTTGGTGCATTTGTGTATAACTTTCAGACATTATGGATTTTGTTGCTGGCTCTTTACAAAGTATTGAATACCTCTATTACTACTCTTTTGATGGTATAGTTTCTCTCTGTGATATCTAGTTTGGCAAGTGTATGTAGGCAGTGTCTTTTCTCCTCTTTCCTCTTCAAATGTAAAGCTCTTCTGATTAGATTTGCAAGATTCTAGGATCCTTCCCCATTTTTTCATCATCCTGTTCCCAATTGGATGAGTAAATCAAGATCCAAAGTGGTACAGTGATTTGCTCCAAGTCACAAAGTTTTCATTTTTGTAGCAGAATCTAGACTTGAAAGTGGGTCCCCTGATTCTAGATATAATAGGATAAAAAGTCAGCATAGCTGTGTCCAGTTATAAGGATTTGTGCAGTATTGGAAAGATGAGGGAACCAAAGACTAAAGAAAAACCATATGACAGTGACAGGGGTATACAAAAGATGGGCTGAAAGACCAACTGAAAAAGCTTAAGTCAAAACTCATCACACAAATAGACAAATGAATAGAAAGATCCATAAAGACAGAAGGAAGAATGTTCAAAAACTCAAAAAGAGATCAAAATGTTATGACTAAGTACTATAAAATAAAGAAGATGAACTACACATGAAGGAAAATGATTCAGCCAAAAAGAGTCTTCTACAGACTCCTCAGAAATCAAGGAATAACAGAAATACCAGAATGAATCAAAAGAGAAAATATTGGGAATTAATTAGGTAAGAAATCAGAGCTGTCAATGAAAAAACTAACAGGAGAGTATAGACATATGAAAGATATTTTTTATAAATAATTAGAGGCTCTAAATGAGAGAAAAATAAGTAACTGGAAAAAATTGACAGAAGAAAAGCAAAATACATTAAAAGAACATATGATTGTGTTAATACAGATGATAAAGCATTTAATAAAATGCAACACTCACATTGTCCTAAAAAGCATGGATATAAAAGTATCCTTTTTTAATATGAAAAAGTATATATCTAAAGCCAAAAACTAGCCTTATTTACAAAAAATGTAAATACAATACATACAGGCATAAAATAAAAATTCTCATTCTCTTCATTATTACTTGACATAAATCTAGAAATACTAGTGATAGCAATAAAATGAGACAAAGAAATTAAAGGTATAAATCCTGGCAAAGTGATGAGAAAATTATTGGTATTCACTGAGATGTAATGGCTTAGTGTGAAAACCTGTGAGAATCAGCAAAGAAGCTTATTTAGGCAATAATTTCAATAAAGTAGAGAATGCAAAATAAATCTTTAAAAATCATCAGCAGTCATATAACAATAACAGAATTCAAGGAGAGTTAGTAGAAAGGTAATCTCATTTAAAAAAGGCTAGAAAATTCACAATATGTATGAAATATCTACCAAGGCACATCAAATACTTAGATCAATTCATTAGAAAACACTAGGAAATTTTAAAAAATGAATGTGTAAAATAATTCTCAGGATTTTCATTGCTTATGGTTGAGTTAATTATACTCAAATGAAATTTATTAGAACAACTAATATATGACAGACTGCCAAGTGAACACTTAGAGTTAAACAAAGTAACAATAAAATAAATTTTGAGTAAAATATATATTTAGAATCTTCAGTGAAATAATGAAAAAGTAGGGATGAAGGGCAAATGACATGTTTAGGTCCCCAGTTACAAGTCAGCAACCATCAAACTGTTTTTCTTGGTTGTTTTTTTTTAATATTAGTTCTTTTAAATCTAAAAGTATGAAAAATCAGCTACTATTCACAATTTCAACTAGAGAATTTTTAATCAAATAAAAAATAGAGGTTATCAAAAAAGAAATAAATAATATTCTATAATATTTTATGAATTTTTATATTTCATTAATTTTAATTAAGTAATTGATTTATAAATTTAAAGTAGCTTATATTTTATAAATTTTATATTTTAAGTAAATAACTAATTTTGATTTTTCAATGAAATTTAAATGAAATGAAAAATTTAAAATGAATTTTGAATGAAATTGAAAAAATTTTTAAGCAAAACATTTCCATATTAGTCATTTTGTAAAGAAATCTCAAATAAAAGAAAGAAAGAAAGTGAAAAATAGCATGCTTCAGTCTGTACTCAAACAATATCAGTTCTTTTTCTGGAGGCTTCATTATTAGTTTTTTGGGATTGTCTTAGATAATTGTGTTGCTGAGAATAGCTAAGTCATTCACAATTCTTCATTGAATAATATTGCTATTACTTTGTACAACATTCCCCTGGTTCTGTTCAGAAAATGAAATTGAAAACTTTTTACACAAACTAAATCAGTGCAGGTAGAGGAAGAGGGAAACTGTCAACTGAGGGAAATTTTTTGCCTCAAATATCTCTGTTAAGAGTATGATAGCCAACATATATAGGGAGTTAGCATAACTGTATGAGTCATTCTCCACTGGATATAAATAGTTCTCAAAAGTAGTCTCATGAAAAACTGCTCCAGAACACAAATAATAAGACACATCCAAGCAAAAAAGAATATATATTATGTTTTACCCTATTCCCAAAACATTGATGACAATAACAAAAGAGAGAAAGTTAATAATGGAGGGACTTCAGGAAGACATAGCAATACACCTTTAGTGGAGCTGTGAGTTGAAGCATTGAGGAAAGGAATTTAGAATTATACTTTAGCAAATTCTAAAAAAACAAATTGTCAATACCTTTGGTTTTGGAAGTCAAAGATGGAATGTATCCCTACATACCACTGTATTTATTGCAGCATTTTTTGTGGTCAAAATTTACGTTCTTTTGGGCAGAACCTCACAAGATAGCTTGGGATTTACAAGCTAGTTTTCTTTCTTAAGGTCTATGCCTTAAATCCAAATCACTCTGGCATTCAGTGATTGGCTAACCATAGATTCCAACCCAAGTTCAGCTGGTCATTGTTTGGGCCTTAACAGCTCAGAGTGCATATAAATAGCAAGTATTTCTGTTTTTGCCAGAAACCCAGAGGGTCTTCCCATCACAGATTGATTTTTTTTTAACTAGGTAAAATAGGCCATCCTTTGCCTCTTTTACTGGAGCCATCTCCAGTCATCCAGATCTTTATCTTGCCACTGGACACAGATGACTCTGGAGGAGAGAGTGGGGCTCATGACTTTGCACAACCCTCCCTCACTTAAATCCAATACACTTGCAAGTCATGGCATCATCTTCCTGATGTCGTGTCCTTCACAAACCACAATGTTCTGAGATAGCAACAGATTGACAATGAAGGAAATAGGAGTAGTTAAATGAATTGTGGTACATATTGGTAATGGAATATAAATGCATCAAAAGAAATTTTATATACACACATATACGTAAATGTATGTAAAATTCAGAGAAGCATGGGAAGATATATAAAATGATGCAGAATGAAGTAAGCACAAACAGAATACAGTATACATAGCGATTGGAAATGGAATGTATAACAACAGCAAAACTAATACCGAATGTTGTGTAATCATAATGATCCAGTTTGGTCCCACAGAGGAACCGAGAAAATGTGCCAACCTTCCTTCATTAAAGAGATAGGAAGCTGGGTATGGAATATTTCATATCCTATCAGATATGGCGAATGTTATTAAGTTTAGTAAACTGATTTTTTTTCTACTTCTTTTTTCCTTTCTTACATGGGAAGGTTTAATGGGTAAGGTAGAGGAAAGACATTCTCAGAGATGAATGTTATCTAAAAATAAATGACATCATAAAAATCAGATGTACTTTAGAAAAGAGAAAAAAAAATCACAGCTGTCCAAAAGAGTAATAGATAGGGGAAACTGGGTTGCCTATTATTAGGATTTACTAAGTCAAAGCTGGATGGCCACTTGTTGAGCATATTGAAGAAAGGATTACTATTAATTTGGTAGCTAGATTACATGGCCTCTGAGGCCCCTTAACATTCTGAGGATTTGCAATTGTTTGACATAAATTAACCTTGTCTTTTCTAATAGATCTGTACATTTTTGAAAGCAGAGAGAAGAGGAGATGGTGGAACAGCAGGAAATTGTACAATGACCCCTTGTTTCCCCATCTCCCCAGCCATCAAAAAAATCCTTCAAATAGACCTAGAAAATGCACCAAACTGTATCCTAATGTGGAAATCTAAGCAAAAGCCACAGTAAGACAATTTTCCAGTCCAGGTCAAGAAAAGGAGAGAGAAAGAGGTTTATGAACACTGAAAGTTAGGTCTGGTCAGGAAAGCACTCTAGTGCCTAGGGAGAGGCTGTGAACCAGGGTAAAAGGAGGCTGTAGATTCTCATCTGGGCATGCCCAGAACAATAACAGGTATTGCAATGGGAACAGGTACCAACTGGTAGCTCTGTCAGTCACTATCCAGTTCTGAGTCACAGATCCAGGGTAGATTGTACTATGCCTCAAGGATGGTGTTCTGTTCTAGGACAGGCCATATGTGGTATACATTCACAATATATGCTCACACCATATAGGGAGAGAAAAACAAAGCAACAGGAAAGTAGTAGTGATGTAGCTCAGACTCCAGGAACAGAACAAGGTTGCAGTTCAAGTCTCTGCTACAGTCTGAAGCCTACAAAGGAACACTCAGGGAAGAAATCCCAAATCAAAGGGGAGCCTCCACTTACATTACTCTGAACTAGCCGATCTTCCCACATGATGGATAGATGCCTGGTCCAGAAGCACTCTACTACTGCTCAAATCCAAACCAAGGGCAGGAACTTAGAGAGTTCAGACAAATCAGGCAGCAAACAGACTTTGCTCTGGATCAGGCTACTTGGGAGCACTAAAAGTTTGCAGGTCCCCAGCCTTGACCTCCCCTGAGGTCCCAGAACATAACACTCAATACCCCAAGAAAGTATAAACAATCCCAAGCTGGATCTTTCCTCTAGAAGCACATAGAATGCAGAACATTGTATCTGGAGAAAAAAAGAGAAGTATAGGGAGGAAAGGAAGAAGGAAAGAAGGAAGGAAGAAGGGAAGGGAAGAGAAGAAGGGAAGGAAAAGGAAGAATCCCATCATAAAAAAAACTATTATGTTGTTATGGTAAAAAAAAAAAAAAAAAGACACGCAAGAAAAAATCTAGAAGAAAAGAATTACTTCAAAATATCTACAAGCAAATCCTCAAAGCAAAATACAGCTTAGATAAAAATTCAGCTAGAATTGATAGAAAAGCTGAAGTAATTGTTGAAAAAAACTATTTAAATGTTTCTACTAATGAGATGAGAGTACTGGGGGGAAATAGAAGAAAAGGAGAACTACAGAAGAAAAAAATTGAAAGGTAATTAATAGCTTGGCACAGGAAGTATAAAACCTTGTCCAACCACCAAATACTCTGAAAATTACAATTAACCAAATAGAAACTGGAACAGATAGAGGTTAAGTGACTTGTCTAAGGTCACTGAGCTAGTAAGTGTCTGAAGAGAGATTTAAACTCAGGTGTTCTGACTTCAGTCCTGTTATGCGATGTACTATGCTATTGTCAGGAGTACTTGAGAAGACCTTTCAGCTGTAGAACATACCATCGTGATTCTACATTCTTTCATGAACCTCTATGGTTGAAGCCTTTGAGATTTAGTGTGTCCAAAACTGAGGTAAATGTATATGTTTGTATATGTGTATGTGGGTGCTGTAAAGAATCTTAAGTCAACATCCTTTTCCTCAAAAACTTTTAAAAAGTTATTTTTAATCAGAAAGATTTGTTCTCTCTCTTTCTGTCTCTGTTTCTCTTTTTTTCTCTTTTCCCACCCCATCCCCTTCCCATTGCGAAAGGAAAAAAATAGCTCCATTTCAAATGTGTACATGCATAGTCAAGCAAAACAAATTTCCACGTTGCTCATGTCCAAAACATATCTCATTCTGCACTCTGAATTCAGGATCAAGTAGGTGAGTAGCATGTGTGATCATTAGTTCTCTGGAACTGTGGTTGGTCATCACATGGATGATCCTAATTCTTTCAAAGCTGTTTGTCTTTACCATAGTACTTTCATTGTATATTTTTTCTTCTTGGATCTGTTCATTTTACTCATATAAATCTTCCCAAATTTCTCTGAAAGTATATCTTTCATCCTTTCTTATAGTATAAAAGTATTCCATCACATTTGTATCACATAACTTATTCAATCATTCCCCACTTGATGTAAATCCCTTCAGATTTCAATTCTTTCCCACCTCAGAAGGAGATATAAATATTTTTGTACATTCTTAGAGTTTGTTTTGCTTAGGACCAATCTCTCCTTTTTGCTAATTCTTCCTTCCTCTAATTCTTCGTTCTCCCATTTTCCTCCTATTTTCCTCTTAAGCGAAATGTATTTCTGTACCCAAGTCCTTGTCTGTGTGTGTTTGTGTGTGTGTATGTATACTTTTCCCTCCTTTGACCAGTTCAAATAATAAGAGCAATGTTCAAGTGTCAGCCACTCTCCCCAACGCCTAATCCTTGTTTGTATCAGTTTCTAGTAGAGAACCATACTGAAATAATTTCCCCCAACTTTTCTTTCCTTTCCCATAGTACATTTTTCTTCCTCTCTCTTTTCCTTCTTCTCCTAAGATCAAGACTCCCAGACCTTGTGTACTTAGACCCCTGATGATGAGACATGTCACCTCCTTATATTGGAAAGTAAGCATTTCTTCCTTATTTCTTCATTTTTGTTCATTCATGTTTACCTTTTTATGTTCTTAACTCCTGTATATGAACTTCAGACTTAATATTAATTATGCCCTTTGGAGTATTTAAGATCAGAATTTTCTTTTAAAAGAGCAGTATTAGGAGATAGAATAATTAAAAATCTCTAACAAAGTCAAAGGATTGAAAGAAGTACACACAGGTTTATTTTATCAGTGACTAGCATGTAGTATACATTATATAAATGTTACTTATTATTATCACTGTATTGGACCATTTTCAATGTAAATTAAGTGCTTTATAAAATTTGCCTACAATCTTTTAGAGGCATATAGAATTCTATATCTATGTGTATCTGTGGGTACATTTTTCTGTGCATTTCTCTCTGTATACAGTGTTACAGTAATCAAAGGAAAAAAATACCTGAAGCAAATAATGTATGAATAAACAAGAAATGAATTGGGTCCAAAAAATACCTCCTTAGAAAAGAAAATAGGTAAAGCTAGCATTTATATAGCATCTACTATGTGCCAGGCACCATGGTAGGTGCTACTTATATCACCATTTTACATTTGAGGAAACTGAGGTTAATTGATATGTCCAAGGTCACGCAGCTAATAAGTGTCTTAGGCCAAACTTGTTCTTGCCTTTCTGATTTCTAGGCCAAGTACTCAATCAACTATGCCACTGGCTGCTCTACATATGTAGATTTTTAAATATGCTGTCTATTTAAGTTTAATAATATGCTTCTTTGTCTTTTATTATTGTGTATTTAAGTTTTAGCATTTGTTTAAAATAAATTAAAAAAAAATACTGCCTGTCCCGTCCATACCTTCAAGCAAGACTCTGAATATAGACTCCGAATGGATGGTTCAAGGATAAAGCCAAAGAAAGGCTATCCTATTAGCAAATGTTAAGGTCCCTATCTGGAGCTGGGCCGAGGAATGGAGCAGAGAATTCTTTATTGGATTATTAATCACGAAGAAGACTTTCCACATAACTCTTTCACTAATATTAACACTTTTCTGAGGAGGAACACCTTTCCCCTAATAAATAGCTTTCTGAACCATTCCCTGCTGTCTAAAACTGTAACAGCTGGGCTGCAGTGTGAACATCCCTATATGTACTGTGTGTGTGTGTGTGTTTGGGAAGTGGAGGTGACAGAGGATGGACAGGCTTTGCATTATCCAGTTAAACTGTTGATTCTGGTCTATTTTAATGAATTTTTCATTTGGAAATGGTTCTTAAATTTGAAATATTTTCTTCATTTACTCTCAGTTCTCATGCCTCCATCAACATGGACAGTTCAGATGAGTTAGAGATAGAGAAAGTCTGTCTCCTATTAATTTATACAAACATTTTTAGTGTCTAATTAATTCGGATGGTTCCATCCTGGGCTTTTTTTTTTTTTTTTGATTAGTCAAGTTCTTAAACTGGCATAGTCAAGTGTTGCTAAAGTGTCCCCAAATTAATAGCACCTCATCAAGGCTGATAGAGGGTGAGAAATTATCTTTAAAAGTGTCACCTGAAGGCTGTTAACACCCCCATCAGGTGCTAAGTTCATATTTGATGGGCCTAAGCAATGAACTCTGCACTTCTGTGATTGCCCTCAGCAAAATTAGAGGTTCCATGTAGGCGAAGTTTGTCATCTTTTTCACCAATCTTGTTTTTTCTTTTTCTTATAAGAAGTGATTCCCCATTTTCTGTAAGATAAAATACAATCTCTTTATTCTGGTGTTCAAGCCTTCCTTAGTCTGACTCAACCAACTTTTCTAGCCTGATTTAACATTACTTCTCTTTAAGTATTCTACATTTCAGCCAAGCTGGACGAAGTGCCAGGCTGCCCAAACTATTGGTTCAATCAATCAAAAACAAATTAACAAGCGTTTAAGTGCCTACTCTGTGCCTAGGACTCAATCAACAATCCCCCACTTCTTCACATTTATACAATTGGAATCCTCCTTGGAATATACTCTTCACTTCTACCTGCTGACATCTTTCTCTTCTTTCCAGACCCAGTGAAGATATCATCTCCATGAAGCTTTCCTTTATCCTCCTCTTAATGCAAGTAACCTTTTGGTCTTCTGATTTTTCAAAGGCAATTGGTCTGGATCTTTCTTTTGACACCACCATATTCTGCATTGTATTGATGTACATGATATATACCTCAGTAGACTGTGTAATCATTGAAGGAATGGGCTATTGTTTTTTCATTTCTTATCATCAGGATACAGCACAAGATGCCATGAGGCTAATTATAGCTTTATGCACCAACATTAGTTACGGAGGATAAGCAGTGACGTAGAGAAATTCTATAAAGAATTTGAGTAGATCCTTAAAATTAAGTCATCGTATGCTTCAATACTCACTGATAATAAGACAAAAGTGGATATGGGGGAGGATCTTGGCAAATACAATGGAAAACACATTTCAGGAATGATAAATGAGAGAGACCAAAGCCTTGTAGATAGTACAAAAATCTCATGCTTGTAACATGAACACTTCCTTCAGGAAGAGAGCCTGGTGTACTGGTTAGCAGTACCTTTCATCGTATGGCTCGGTTATACAGGTCCTAGAATCACCTCGTGGGTCACTTCTAACAGGATGCCTCTCCTGATGCCCCAGTAGAGCTCTCTATGTCTTGAAATTATTTTGTCTATATTTTGTATTTATTTATCTATTTACACGTTGCATTCCCTGTCTAGAACATAAGCTCCTTGCTGGCAAGCATTATTCTGCTTTTAACCTTTGTATATCAAGTATCTAGCACAAGGTCTCTTGCATATCATGAAAACCTTATAAATATCTGTTGAATTGATAAAAATGATAAACATAAGAACACAAAGTGAGAAAACCTATTATTTTTTATTTGGCATCTTGGCTCCCAATTGCACCATTCCATTGATATGTGGCACCCTGTTAGACATGATGTCATCTTATTTTTTGAAACATCAATATTGTAGGAAGAAAGGAAACCACTGAGCTTAAACTAGAATTGAAAGAATCCGATTGAAATTGAAAGAACTAGGACTGTATCCCAAACATTCCACTTACAAGTCATGAGACTTGGCCAAGGTAGCTTAACTCTCTGATTCATAGAGTTTTTACCTGTAAAACAGGAACAATAATATTTGCAAGACCTTTTTGAACTTTATAGGAAAAGGACCTTGTAAACTGTATAAGTCACTATAAAAAATGTGTTGCTGCTGCTGCTGCCGATGAGGATGATGATGATGATGATGCTTTAGGAGCCAGGAGAATGTATGCTTACTATAGCTTCATGATAGTGTTATTGATAAGCAGATCAAAGAATGGCTCTCTTCTCTGGATTGCTCTCATTCAAGTCCACATCACAATGACCTTCTTGAGGCAGCTAGATGTTGTATTGGATAGAGTGCTAGGAAGATCTCAGTTCAAATCTCGCCTAAGACACTTGTTAACTATGTGACCCTGGGCAAGTCACAAGCTCTGTTTGTCTCTGTTTCCTCATCTGTAAAAAGAAGACAATCATAGCACCTACCTCCCAAGGTTACTGTGAGAATTGGATGAAATTGTAATTTATAAACACTTAGTAGAATGCCTGGAAAATAGTAAACTTAATATAAATGTTAGCTAGTATCATTGTTGATGATATTAATGCAGCATTAGGCTAAAAAAAACCAGTGGTCACCAAAGACTTTTGGTCATATATTTCTATTAAACATTAATGAACATGAACACACATATGCACACACATATATGCATGTATATTTATTTATAAATTATATAGAATACTATTACACTAAATTATGCATATTATTAAACACGTATAAAATAGATACCTTCCAAAGATAAATATTTGACCATAAAATCAATATGGAGCCACTCGAATTTGAGTTAAGGAACATCATAGATTTGTGCTTGAGAAAAAAATCACTGGCAGCTGAGCAGAAGAGCCGGAGAGACTTCAGGCAAGGGAGACCAATTAGGAGGTTCCCACAATGGTTCACACTAGAGGTGATTGTGCCTAGAGTAGAATGGTGGGCAATGTGAGTAGAGTGAAGAGGACCAGATAGAGAGATGCAATAGAAGGAGAAGCAATAAGATCTGACAATTAATTGACTATATGATATATATGAGTGTGAGAAGTCAAAGATAACAGCAAAGATTTGAATCTGAATGACCGGAGAAATGGCAAAGTCTTTGACAAAAATAGGGAGGTTCAGATAAGGAATGGGTTTGAGGGGAAAGATATTGTAGTGGGATCTAAGATGCAGATTATATAACCAATCCATGATTATATAACTCAGTGAACAATTCATTCTGTCTCACTGGAAAAGAAAGGAGGGAACAGAATGGGGCAGTAACTCACTGACCATTGTCCCTGAATACAGGGTCTGTCCCTGCCTCACAGAGGGGCATCTGCCCTGGTGACAAGGTGATCAGAAGGGTAGAGAAGGGCTTCGATGAGAGGATTTTGATAGAGATACTTCTCATGTTGAAGTTATAACTCTTCTGAAGGTCCAGTATCAACCAGAGAAAGGGAGAGGTTAGGAGTTTGCATAGCCATGGGAGGATAGCAGTAAGGAAGTGTTGGTGATGATGGGCAAAGGAGATCATGAGGTTGTTTTGGAGATGAGCCTAGCACTTGGCTTTCTCAAGGAGGGTAGAATGTGATCTTTCACTGCCCCAATTAGTTGATCATGTACCTCAAGGAGTGAGGGGATCAAGTAATCATTTTGGAGAAGGCCAGGACCCCCATTTGGAGACAACAAAATTGAGAGAACCCTATTGTACTGAGTGAGGAAGAAAGCAATTCCACTGTCTCTGCCCTGGTAGGGCCACATCTGGAGCTCTGTGTCCAATCCTACCTATGGGTTTGGGGAAGGACATTTATAAACTGGAGTGAATTTAAAGGAATATGACCATGATGATGAACAGATACACCACATGGGGATCATATGAAGTAGAGATGTTTGACTTGAAAAGATTTTGAAGGAAGAAGGGGGAATGATCGCTATCTTTGAGTATTTAAAGGGTCACCAGGTGGAAAAGGGATGACGCTTGTTCTTCTTGGCCCCAGAGGGCAGAACTAAGTCCGATATATGAAAGTTACTGAGAACTTGGTTTCGGCTTGATGTAAGGAAAAAATTCCTTGGCGATATGAGCTCCTTAAAAGTGAAATGGTCTTCCTCAGGTGGTGGGTCTACCATTACTAAAGGCCTTCCTGTGGCTCAATCATCATGCAATGACTGTACCCTTTCAAATCTGAGAGTCTGCCTCTAATGCCCATTCCCTCCTCATATGAATGATTTTGCCTGCACTTCTCACAACTGCACCCTTTCCCACCAAAAAGAAAAAGAAAAGATGACTCTGGTGAATCTTTCTGTCTTCCTAGCATACTACCATAGATCCCTCTCAGTTTCCTGACAGTGTACATTTTCCTTCACCACCAGTAACTCCAATGTTTGGTCCCTCTCTTACCCTACTACATATATACTTCTTTTCACCATGAATCTAAGTTTTTAACCCATATATAAACCCCATAGACTTATCCAGTTATGGCAGATATCTATTCTCCTTATAGAGACTTAGGCTGTCTGATCTTCAGAACTGAGAGGGTAACGAATACACCCAAAGTGAACATTTCTTCAAAAACATGAATATTGCTTTGTCCATCAACAAAAGCTGATTTCTATTCAGCCTTATATGTTCTCTGACTCTTAAATCCTTCAGAGACAAGAAAGAATTGAAATTAGTTGAATAATTGAGCAGTTCTCAGTGAATGAAATATGGAAACATATAAAATGAAAAGAACTCCAGAAATGGAGTTAGAAAAGCATGATTTCAAGTTTTAGTTCTGTGGCATTGGTTAAGTCAATTCCACCTCCTAGGACTTAAAGCTAGATCATCTTCGATATCATTTCTAGTCTTAACATTTCATATTTTAAGCCCCATTACTGAGGAAGAATTGTCCATGCCTGAAGTTTCATTGCACTACCACACTTTACTGGACTCAGTAATGACAACTGATATCAGATTTTTAGGGACAGCCACTCCCCATTATAGGAACAGGCCTTTCTCAGAGGAAATTTAGGATAACCAGAAGTTAATCTATGCCCATCTTAGACTTTAAGGTGTCTCAAACAAATGAAATCTCTAAATAAGAATACTTTGTATAACACGATTGAGTGTTGATGTGGTATGTACAGCTGACCTGGGGAGTACGATCCTTTTCTCTGATGAATAAGGGAGGGGCTGAATAGTTCCCAGGACCTGCCTTTACCTTCCTGGGGAAGGAAGATGGTTTAGAATGTGATCTTTTCTTCAGTCACTTCCCACTCCTTTTTTATTTCCCTTCTCTCTGGAGGTTTAATCAGAAACATCCTGTTATAATAATGAGCTCACTTTTCAGTCAATGAGGAACAAGATGGCCCTCAGAGACATATGGTCCTTCCTCTGCTGTCTCAAAAAATTTATATTAGACACAATGTTATTGGCATACTCACAGTAACTTCAAGCCCTAAGTTATGAAAATTTCCTAACATTCAGGAAGAGATTTGGCTGTCTGTCCTAATTTCAATTTAGTATTAATTAATTCTATTAAATTATTAAAATAGTAATAATTAACTTAAATTTATTTTGATATTAATTAATATTAAAAATATTCATCTAATTTAAAGCAGGAAATGTTGAGATAAAAGGAGAGAACAGAGCACTTTCACTAGACAAGCACAAGGTGGAACAAAGTTGAGGAAGGATCAGAGCTTCTATGGAAATCTCCATGAGGAAGGGATGGTTGCAGATCAAGTCTTCCATTACATGATGCTTTTAAAATCTAGTGGTTCACCTGGCTCTCTCCCTTCTCTGCCATAGTTCTACCTTATTCTCATTTTGGTTTCTTCTGTGCCACCATTGCTTTTATAGATCAGCTCATTATTTCTCCACCCCTTCCTCTCAGTCTGTCCTTTCACAGACTATGGATGTCACTTTTAAAAATCCCAGGTTTGTCTCAAGTTCTCTTTCTCATTCAGAGATCTCAGTATTCCAGATGATTTCCAGAGTTGCCAGGGGTACTCCACCCTCTGAATTACAAATCCCAGGATGCCAATCAGTTCTCAAATTCCTATCATGCTTGTGACACAGAAAACTTCCCCAACATCAAGCACCTAACCTAAACCTTGGATCTCCTCTCAGAGTCTAGCACAATGTTCTATATACAGTTGTTGCAGTTGCTGCTGTTTCTCTGTTCTCAAAGCAGACCAATGACATCAGGAAGATGATGTCTTGACTTTTAAGTAAATTGGATTTAAATGAGGCAGAGCTGTGCAAAGTCGTCAGCCTCACTCTCTCCTCCAGAGTCATTGGAGTGCAGTGGCAAGATATAGATAAGGATAAGTGGGAATGGGCCAGGATTCCGTGGGAAACCTTGGCCTTTTTAAGTTAAGGTCCTTCCCAGGTCTCCGTTTGCCTGAGGTTGTACCCATTCAATAATTAAAGGCTAGGTAACAATTGAAACAAAAGATGGCCTATAAGTATTTGCTATATGTAGGGAACTATAAAGAAAAAAATCCCTTTCCTTATTGATATTATGGTAAAGCATGGAAGTTAAGATTTGCAAATAACTACAATACAAAGTAGAATATAACAAATGCTGATGAGAGGTACAAACAAAAAAGATGTGAGAAATTTTGAAGAGAAAGGGAAGACTTCTTGCTGAAGAAAAAGGGGGATGCTTCATGGAATATGTGGTACCTAAGTTTGGCCTGAAGATGTGTGGAAAATTTCAACCAGTAGAAACGTGAACAGAAGGAAAGATAAATTCTCAGAATCAGGAGAATAATAGGAATAATGATGTGCAGGCAGGAAAGGATGACAACAGTGAATACTATAGTTTGGCAAAAAGATAAAATATTGAAAGAGAAGTAATTGAGAGAAGGCTTAAAAATACACTAGAAGTTGCAATGTTCCTTGAATTCCAGGCTAATGAGTTTGCATATTATTCTGTAGGTAATAGGGAGCCATTAAAGGATTTTGAGCATGAGAGTGACATGATGAGAACTGTGGGAACATTACTCAACCATGCGTCTAAATTAAATAGCAGAGGGGAGAGTAGAGGAAGAGGAGTTAAGAGGCTAGTCTAATAATCCAAGTAACTAGAATTATTATCAAGGTAATTTACCCCTAAACACAGTATTAGAAATGACATCCTTAAGGAGTGCCAGGGCAATAAAGCAAGCCATTATCTACTTTCATAGTATTTAGCTCTGATTACAAACTTTATTCAAAGTTAATATCTTCCAATTTCCAAGCAGAAGAATCAAATTAAAGGTCAAAAGAATGATAGAGATAAAGCAATCAATCGAGAAATAATTGTGCCGCATTTAGTAAATATCTATCATGTGCCAAGCAACATGCTTGAGATACAAAGCCAAAAATGACATAGATCTGCCCTCAAGGAATTGAAATTCTATGTAGGAAAAGTAACACACGTGTATATATGCATGTACATATACATACATATGTGGCTATTTTATGTATATATCCACATATTTGTTTATACAAATAAATGTAAGATAATTTTTGGGAGTGTGAGCTGACAGATAAATCAATCAGGAATCATGTATGTTAAATGTATTCAGTACTCTATATTCCTTGGACTAGGGATTGCTTACTTATTTTTTTTAAGACAGTAGGTAGCACTGTGGAAAAGACTACATCCTTTCTGCTTCCTTTTTCTCTTCCAGAAAGGGCAGAAGCTAAATCTCACCTGGGCTTGATTTCTTTACTCCTCTGATTCCACACTCTCTCCATTCCTTACTACTAGCTATACCTTGTTACAACAGCTAATTCACTTTTTAATGAGGAAGAAATATAATGACCCTCAGTTCTACGTAGTCCCTTTTCTTTGTTGTTTTATAAGGTTTATATGAAATGAAAAGTTTCTAACGCAACCACAGTAGCTTGGAGCCCATGGTTTGGAAAATTGCTAGCATCCAAACAACTGTTTGACTGTTTATTCTAGTGTAAAGTTTTATGTGTCTCTAGTTAACACTTGGCCTTTTGAAGTAACTAGGTGGCTGTATGTAAGGTGAATTTTAGCGTAAGGTGGATTTTAGTGTATGTGAAGTGAATTTTTGTTATTATTTCTTAGAGTTCAGTTTCCCAGGATTCATAACCATAATTTCCGGTCTCCAGGTACTAGATATGAAATCCCACAATTATGGTTCAAAACATCTCCACCTCACTTGCATTATATAATGATACGTAATGTAAGTATCCACTGTTGTAGCGGACAGCCTGTGTCCCCACACGGCTTGGTGATGTGGTGAAGAGGAAAGACAGGAGGCCGGGAGAAGATAAACCAACTCCATTTATTGATCTGAGAGTCAGAAACTGCAAGCCTCCTGGACATTCCGCTTGTCTCCTGCCCTAGTGATTTAACCAGTCTTATCTTAAAGACTGTGAGTCTAGAGGGCATCTATTTTACATATCCCTTGTTTTCTGTAATTCTCTTTTTTGTCTTGAGACAGCAACATGGGGGGAGGGGGTGGCATGGAGAGCCCATCTGGATGATAATGAGCACTGTCTCAAAGAACAGTTACCCGAAGGTCTATCCTGATCTTGTCAACTGCACTCCACCCTGGCCCTCAACACACTGTGACTGCACAGTGAGATACAAATATGAGATGACATAAACTTGTATGCCTTCTTTGTCTTTTGCCCTATAAAGCAGGTGGTCACTGGGCAATGAATGGGGAATTTTAGAGTTAAATGCACAAGTAGCGAATGCTGTGTGTGCCTTGATTGGCCCCCACAAAAGCTGGGGGGGGGGGTAATCTGTGGTTGCCTGCACTGGCCCCCATTGAGGCTTGTGAATATTTCAGGGAAGCACAAGTAGTTCCTGTCTCGACTGAGCCATTGAGAGGTAGGCGTAGTTGCTCCTGCTTCTCACTGGACCTAGAGAAGGGTGAGTAGGGAATGCTGTAGGAACTTGTACTCTCATTATCAGCAATCCTCTTCTGAGATAACTAGACTAGAATAAAATAAGATTATTAACTCCTTCTCAGTCTTGTCATTCCTATCTCACCAGATCAAGACTGAACCTGTGCCAGCAGCCCTCCTGTGTGATGTGTTCATCTATCTTAGAGTGGCACACTAGATAGAATACTGGTCTTGGAGTCAGAAAGACTTTAAGTTTAAATCCAGTGTCTTAGACTTGCTGTGTAACCCTGGGCAAGTCACTTAACTTCTCTCTGCCTTTGTTTCCTCAACTGTAAAATAGGGATAATAATAAAGTCAATCTAAGAGAGGGTTGTTGTGAGGATCAATCAATAAACATTTTTTACATAACTACTATGCACCAGTCAGGCACTGAGCTAAGAGCTGGGAATACAAAAAAAAAAAAGGCAAAAGATTGTCCCTGCCCTCAAGGAGCTTACAATTTAATGGAATCAAATAAGAGATTATTTATAAAACACTTTGCACAATGATTGGCACACATCAGGCATGTCATAAATATTTGTTTCCTCCATTGTTTCCTTTTCTGTGTTTAAGGTAAAAACTGGGATGCAGGAAATGATTCAGCAAAAGGTATAAGCAGTACATTCCTGAACAGAGAGGAAAGTTAAAGAAAAAAACAGATATTTTTGGGGAGTGGGGTTAAGGGTTTCCCTCACTGCTTGAAGGAATGAGTTCAAAGATACTTTCAGGGCCCAGTGGTGTCTCTGCATCTCACCCTTCTTTGCCACAATTCTGTCATTCTCTAATATTCTCTTTTAAAGTTTCTTTCAGGTTCTGCTTTCCCTTGTTACCCCTGATTTTTTCCAACTCCAGTCATTAAGTTCTAGTGGACTTGAGGCCTATCGCTGCTGCCTTCCAACTCTGGCCTTGCCTCCTTTTTCCTCTAAGTCTGTCTCTTCTAGACTTTGTGTGTGTAATGTAAATGCTAGGTTAACGGTGGGTTGGGATGAAGAGTTAAAGACCTTTCCACCCATTAATAGGTCTCAATACCTTTTGTTAATTTTGTTGATTTCTCCTGAGGCACTAGATCAGAGGGTGGTGCCCTCTGGCTGAAAAAAGGTGCATAAATACTCTGAGGTAAACTTTTACTTTGGGGCTTACTCATTAGAAGTGTTTGTTTGGCCAGAGGAGACTGAGTTAAGGAGCCCCTCCCCACCCTAGACAACTTTGAAAACCCAGATGCTAGTGCTCTCTCCCGCAGCTATGTAAGTATGTAATGGTCAGGTAGTTGGATCTATCTGTTGATCTGTGATGTATACATTGCTTATGGTCAGACAGTTGGAAGCCCTGTGCATTGGTCTTTATTTCTCTGTTTGTATTTTCTCTGAAGTTCAGGGTGCTTTTTCCCCTGCACTAAGTGAATGATACATGTTCTCGATTAAAGTACGTTGTTGATCCTTCAAAAATTGCTTTCCTTTTAGAAAAACAGATCTAAGAACCAATGATAGCAGGACCCCCGTGTATGTCAGGGTCCTTGCTGTTACAGTGTTCTCTTTGAGAATTCCCATGAATATCTTGTCTACCCTTTGGCTCAGAGATCACAAGACTGGAAATTTTGTACTAAATTGCCTAATCGGAATATCCATTGTAAGATACCTGACAAGTGAGAAAAGTAAAATATGAGCAGATAATTAATTGATTTACAGCAAGATATATGTTACACAAACACATTGTGTCATGCATCCTGAAGACAACAAAGTTTCCCATCAGGGAAACACTTTTTCTATCATATTTCAAGGTCAAAATAACTTATGTATCCATAGCCTCTTTGCAAATGGTAAACTCTTAGAAACCTAACAGTGCTAAAGCCTTTATCGTGTAAGTGGGAAATAATGCTTGAGTTGAGCCTTGAAGGATGACCTAAGTTAAAATTCTGCCACAGACATGCTATCTGTATGACCCTGGGCAAAAGTTTCATTTTCCTCTAGTTCAGTTTCCTAATCTGTAAAATGGGGCACCTACCTCACAGGTATCAAAAGATTTCATGTATTAAAATATTCGGAAAATCTGAAATTATTATATAAATGTGAGCTATTATTATTATTAATTTCAGGTATGATGGACAGTCTCTGCAAAAACACAAAAGATGGGAAATAGTATGTCATATACGAAAAACATAAAGCAGTCCAGGTTTAGTTTTACAGTGTGTTCAGGAGGGTGTCACCTCGGGTCAAGGTCTCTCCCGCTGCCAAATACTCTGGGCTTACAGAGATCCACGTTAGAACCTGAGATCTTATTAAGGAAGAAAAAGAATAAACTGCCAAATGCCTAAATTCCTACCAGAATACTAGTTTTACTTAAACTAAGTAGACAGATACAATTAAGCATCAATTTAATATAAATCTTCCTCAGCTCTTTGAACACAACCCTTCAGTGACCAGAGTCATAATTTAGTACTCTAAAAATAACAATAATACAATTTTTGACTTTAATATAGGAGTGAAGCTATTACTTTATATCCTGGATAGATGTGACAAGTTAACAGTTGGCCTTTACCAGGTGTTTCCATTATGTGACCTAGGAGGTGTTTTTATAATCCATTAAACAATGAAGAAATGATAGGGCATTAACAGATTTCCCTGGAAGAGTTCCCACTGGGAAACATTTTATTCATTATAGCTTCATAAAATGTTAAAATTGGAAGGAATTTGGAGATCATATAATCCAATACCATGAATTTATTGACAAAGTAATTGAGGCCCAAAGAGATTAAAATAATCACCCTCTTTCATGCCTCAAAGAATCAGTGTTTCTGCTTCTCACCAAGGATAACCTCTGTCAGTAAACTTTATCCATTTTGTCCTCCCTCCTGTAGGAACTTACTCCACCAATTATTACCCCTTTCGTGTATTTTCTTCTTGAAACAATTAAATTTTATTTTAAAATTATATTTATTTGCAATCAATGAAATTCTACCTTCTTTCTTTCCCATCTACCTCCACTGTCTCATTGAGAAAAAAAGGAAAGCAAAATCCTGGTAACGAACGTGTATATTCAGGCAAAACAAATTCCCATATTTCTTATTCAGGCAGGGAAGAAGAATACAGATCATGTCTTAATCTTCATGTGAGTCTATCACCTCCATCAGAAATTGGGTAGCATGTTTCATCATGGTTGCTCAGGACCTGTAGATTGTATAATGCAGTTCTTTATATATAAACTGTCATCCTGTTTAGTGCCTCATTCTGTTGCATCCAGCTCTTTGTGATCACTGGAGTACTTTGTCATTTCCTTCTCCAGGGAATTAAGCAAATAGAGGTGACTTGCCCAGGGTCACACAGTTAGTACAGGTCTGAGGTCATATTTGTATTCAAGTCTTTCCAACTCCAGGTTCAGTGCTCTATCCACTGAGTCATCTAGCAGCCCTGTTTCTGCTTACTCTGATCAATTCATACAAGTCTTCCCAGGTTTCTAGGAAACTATCCCCTTCTTCATTTCTTAAAGCATAATAGTATTCTGGAGTTTCAAATGTAGAATTTATTTTAATTAGTACAGATTTTAGTGAATGAAATGAAAGCGTGATACAGCAGACCAAGGTTTGGATTGCCAATCAGGGAAAATGGATTCAAATCTTAACTCTGCCACTTAGTAGCTATGAAATGTTATATTTTTTTGCATTAGGACAGTTTCCTGAGCTGTGACATCCGGGGAACAGGACAAGATAACCTCTAAGATGCCTTCTCTAGAAGGTCTACTAAGGTCTAGGCTATAATGAATCTATATGATTATTATTAATTAAATTAAATATTGCATTTTTATTTCAGGCCTTTCTATCTTAATATACTACCCACCAGATATTCCTTTCCCCCTGACCCCGCCAAGGAAGCTTTATCTATCCTTCAAAGACTAGGTGGCACTATAGTGTACAGGGTTCCAGACTTGGAGTCAGGAAGACTTATCTTGAGTTCAAATCTGGCCTCAGACACTTACTACCTGTGTGAACCTGGACAAGTCACTTCACCCTGTTTGCTTTGGTTTCCTCATCTGTAAAATGAGCTGAAGAATGAAACGATAAACGACTCCAGTATCTTTACCAGGAAAATCCCAAATGGGATCATGAATAATCAGATATAACTGAAAAACAATTAAATAGAATATCATTCAAAACCTGGTTCAAATTCTTCTTCCATGGGAAGGGAGCCCTTGCAGGGCACAAAAATTTCCCATGCCTGGACTATTTGTTGTCTTTGTCACTTATTTGGCACTTAGAATCATAAGCCACTGGGAAAAAAAAATTTCTTACGGATAAAGCTATTTCTCTTAACAAGCCTCTTTAAGTGCAATAGTAAAGTAGAAAATCAACATTCAGGATAACATATTGCTTTTTCTCTCTTTTTTGAAAGAACCTCAGAAGTTCATACTCAGTCCTGTACTATTTTTCAAAGGAAGCATTTATACGCCTTTTCACAATAAAATATGTGAGCATGTGTCTATAGAGAGGTGGGAGTACGTAATAGAACCTCATACGGGAACAGAATTCTAGATTTAACAAAAAATATAATTAATGATAAATTCATATTTACTACTCCTTGGTAGTTATTTCTCACTATACAAGTGGTCTTTAAAACAGTATAGGTTTAACTGTTAGAGAAATTTCTTTTGGAAAAACTGTCAGGACAATTTAACTTGTCCTGTAAGATGTTATTTGTTCATTCTCTGAATATCTCTGTTCATTTGACTAGTAGGACAAATCAATATGGTTTTGCTATACCAATGAAATTTTAATATTTTAAGCATAGAAGTGGTTATTTGTCATATATGAAATTTCAACTTACTTTATCTTTTAAAACCCACGTTGCTTTTTGTTTTCTTAGTTCAGTTGTGTCTGACTCTTTGTGACCCCATTTGGGATTTTCTTGACAAAAATATTGGAGTGATTTGCCATTTTCTTCTCTAGTTCATTTTATAGATGAGGAAACTGAGGTAAACAGGGTCTCACTGTAATAAGTGCAGAGTTTAACTCATGAAGATGAATCTTCCTGATTCCATGCCTGGCATTCTATCAACTATGCCACCTAACTGCCCCTTTTCCTTATGGATACCATGTAATTAATACTTTATTATGGTGATGGTAGAGAAAAGGAGGGGAGAGGTAGGGGACACATGCCCATTTTTCATTTAATTCTCTCTGTTCTATTTTCTTTCTCTCCCACCCCTTCTCTCTCACCAGCAGGGGAGGTACAGAAATTGTACAGTTAGACACTACACTAGAATAAACTGAATTGGAAAATCTAACTGAATCGTATGAGGCAATATAACATCCTCCACATTTCCTCTGCCTCAGACCACTCCATATCTGCCAGCTGTGCCTGAACTTACTCCTTGGTACTGCTGCTCCCTCTTAACAATGCTGCCTGCTACCCTGAGAGTGCTCCACCCTGAATCTGAACCTCTAGGGAAGTTGAGATCCTACCTGAAGATATTCCTCAATTATTAGCAAGTTTACATCCCACCGGGCTCTCCTCATCCCCCTTCCCACACCTCACCTTAGACCATGTACTCCTTCAAAGTCACGTAAACAACCACCTTATTTGTAACTGAGAAAGCCGAGTCCCTGAGAGGTTAAATGATTTTCAAATGTCACTCTGGTAATAAGTAACTGAGCCAAGATTTGATTCCAGATTCTTTCATCCCAGGTCTGGTGCTCCCCAGTACTAGCACCTGATTCCTCAGTATTCCTATACTGTTTCAATCAACTGCTTAACGTTTTCCCTTGATGAAATAAACCTTTAAGACTAGAATATTAGCCACTCTGACAAGTCAATAGGAGGTAGAAGGGAAAGAAAGGCTTTCTTGCTCAAAGTATTTTATCCAGCTAAAGCTAAGACTGGCTGCCAATGATGTATGTTGTCCACAAACTTCACATAGTATTTTTATTTAATATTCTTATTTTGGAGTTTTTACTCCACCAACTCCAGACTATGAACCATCTTCTACATGTCATCCAGCTATCCATACTATCAATCACCCTGCCATCTACCCTGATACTGTCCCCCATATGACCAGACCTCCTGAGACAAAGCCCTGGGTAAAAATCCACTCAATTTTGGAACCACCAGACTAGGACTCTGTTCTCTTGATTCATGTCAGCAAAAAAAATAAAGGGCCCTCCAGATCTCATCATTCCCAGAACCTGGTTCATGTTTTAAATATCCTATTGAATGTTTACCTTGGTCACCTCTTTGCCATCATTCCTGTGACTTTCCAATCAAAAAAAAAAATCTGTACCCTGACCACCAATTCCTTATTTATGTTAAAGCCTTCTATTAGTTCCCTGATAAGAGGAATCACTTTATTTTTTATATTTGTATCCTCAGGATTTAGCAAGTAAGCAACCACAAAATTTTCTCTCCTCCCTCCCCCTCTCCACCAATGTCCACATTCCTGGCAACAGCAACAGCAGCAGGTACTGTTTACGTAAACCTACCACTAGAAGTCAAGCCTTTCCTTACCTCTTTTTCTCTGCATTTCTTCCCTAAACACAGGAGTGATAGTGAGATAGATGTCTCTAACCTTGACAGCAACCTCATATTGAGAGCTTTTGGAGCAGGGTTCTGGTTGTCCAGTAGGAAGGAAGATCTGAAACAATTTCTTGGAGAAATTGATGACCCCCAAGCTGTGCGCTACCTTGCCAGAAGATAAGGATTTTAAGTGAATTGCTTAGATACTACAAATCCGAGGTGAAGATGGGATTCCCGTTTCACAAAATGTTTTGTTTTTAGTTATAATAATCTAAAAGGGTGTTATACAAATGGGGTCACAGAGAGTCAGACGCTACTAAAAGAACTCAACAATAAATGCCATACTCAAGCATTTTTTAATTAATGCTTTTGAATTTTTTTTGTGTGTTTAAATATATTTTGTGGTAAACTAATATCTTTCTGACACTTGATCATTAGATTATTGTATTTTATTATACTTTGAGTATCTTTCTAGAAGAAATAGTTCCTTTAGGGGAAACATTAAATAAGCTGTTTCTTAGTTTTGTCTCAGAGATTTTCCCTAGTTCTACTCTGGGGTAGGGATATAATATGGCAGAGCAGATGGCCCTGGAAAGTCTGATTAGTCTCCCTCAGGGACATAAACCTGGTCCTTGTAAATAAACCCAGAGCTGGACCTTAGAGCTGAGAAGACACCTTCCTCCACCGACCTAGAGCATGTGTCATTACATTTTCTACCCTTCTCATTTGACAGATGAGGAAACTGAGTCCCAGAGAGATTACTTGACAAAAGGTAGTAAGTAGCAGAGTCAGGACTCTGATTCCCAAACAAACTCTTTCCTTTGCAGCATTCAATGAAGAACAAGAAAATATTCCCTTTTGACCTCATTCTCCCCTTGCTGGATATCTAAAAGTGACTCAGAATATCTCTTTATGCCCAACAGAGAAGGAAAGTGATAACAGAAGTCATTTCTCTTTTTAAGCTTAGTGAAGGGAGGGGTAGGAGGGACTTTTCCTGTTCAATGACTAATAGAGCCCCCATATGTCCCTATACTTTGTTATGAGGACCAAGGGAACAATAAAGGGATTGCTTTGTTTCCAGAGTCTAAGTTGATGGGAACCAATAAAGAGCTTGCTTCATCACCAAGTCTTTCAGTGCTAAGTAGGAATGCATCTCTCCAGAAGTGGATTAGAATCCAGCAGATCAAGGAGGCTCCTCTGATTCTTCCCATTATTCCAACCCACAAAAAAAAAAAAAAGAAAAGAAAAAATCTTCGAGATTTCAAAAGTCAACCCTAATCTCTGATAAGGCATCAAGATAGCACTTTAGTAAAAGTGTATATAAGTACACTTCCCTTCCAAAAAAAAAGACTTTATGAAATTATATATATATATATATATATATATATATATATATATATATATATATATATATATATATTCAGTTATCTCCCTCTTTTTTGCCTTTCTCACTCGTACAAAACACATAAAGTGGATGGAGTAGACTACATGAATGGTAAATTAAGACAAGGTCTGAGAGGATCTTATAAGACAAAAGCCAGTAGGACACTTCTGATGAGAGCTGGGGCAATCATGATAATACTTAGAAAAGGATTTCTTCACTTTACAAAAGAATTTCTAGGGAAGACAGGACTCAGAAAAGACATGATCGATGTTTTCAAGTCCTTAAAAGATTGTCAAGTGGGAGAGGAATTAGATTTTTTCTGACATCCCAGAAGCAGTTAAGTGGAAGCTGCTAAAAAGTGAATTAAGGCTTGACGTAAGGAATAAGCTGCCTAATGGAGCTATCCAAAAGTGGAATTGCTCGCCTTAGAAAATAGTTGGCTCACGCTCATTGGAAGTCCTTAAGGGAAGGCTATGCAACCCCTCATTGGATGTATCATGGCAGAAATTTTGTCAGGCATGGGTTGGACTAAATGACCCTGAGGTCTCTTTCAATTCTGAAATTTTTCTGGGATTCGCAAAAGGATTTATTTAAATAATGAGCTCTCTTATTCAAATGGATTGCCGATTGAATCAAGTCTAAATTCCTTCCATTCATATAGATTACAACTCAACCATACCTCCCCCGTCTATGTGATTCTTGACCACATACTCTGGAAAGTCACTAGAGGGGTCAACCGAACATACTAGAGAACTTTCTCTCTTTATCCTGACATGAGCATATCAGTGGAGTACTCTCATCCTTCACTCTCTCATGTGACCACTCCATCTTCTCTTCCTATCATACATTACATTGATGACATCTTTTACTACTGTTCTTAGGAGTTAATCATTGGTTATGTTTTAATATGTATAACTTATGCAACCTACTCATACCCACCATGTGCCTTTCAACTGTCCCTTTCGATGTTCATTTTTAATCTTAGGAAATAATGAGTGTTAGCTTAAAATATTACTTGGTACATAAAAGTTTGATGTATAGACATTTTTTTCAAGAATGTATCTATTGCATATTGTATGATGATCAACTGAGAATGACAGCTATTCTGAGCAATACAACGATCCAAGGCAATTCCAAAGAACTCATGATGAAAAATGCTATTTGCCTCCAGAGAAAGAGCTGATGGAGTACGACTGCAGACCCAAAGCATACTATTTTCCACTTTTTTTGTGTTTTTTCTTTCAGTCTCTTTCTTCTTTCATGATATGACTAATATGGAAATGTTTTACATAATTGCACATATATAACATATCAAATTTACTGTTTTAGGGAGGGGGAGGGAAAAAAGAGAGGGAGGGAAAAATTTAGAACTCAGATATTTTAAAAAATTAATGTAAAAAATTCTCTTTACAAGTAATTGGGGGAATACGTTTTTAAAAAAGAATATATCTATTGCAGATATAACACCTGCTCTGGGATACTTCCCCAATTAGCACTCCTTCTTGCACCCCAGAGGCTTCTAGGGGTAACCCTGCATGCCTGCTTCCAAGCACTATAACTTATGAACCTCCACCTGCGCACTTCTCATCAACCAGCAGTAAGTATACCCAGTTAGCTTAACTTCTTTATTCTGTATTTAAACCATAAAAAGAATATTTCTATATAAATGGCCAACTACAAAAATAAGAATTATATATACAACTGTGAGGCTCCTCTGTATTTCCTTCTGAATTTCCTAATGCTCATTTCTGTGTATTTAAAAATAAATTTTAATAGCCCTTTTGGACATGATTTTTGCTAATTTTAGCAAATTGTTCTTCTCTCCCCTACAGTCTCTCCCCCCTCCCAATTAAAAACAAAGAGGGAGAAATCCTCTGTGTCAAATAAGCATAGTCAAGCAAAATACATACACAATATGTCCAAGTCTAAAAACCTATATTTCTTTTGGTACCTTGAGTCCAACACTTCTCTTTCAGGAGGCAGGTAACATGATGTTCCCTATGCCATCAGCAGACGCTAATGATCAATACATTGATCTAAGTCCTTAAGTCTAGTTGACTATTTTTATTGCATAATAATATTTCTTCACATTAATATACCACAATGTTCCCAAACATCCCCCAGTTAATAGATATCACCACTTCTTAATTTCTTTATCAATTCCTTTTCTTTTCTTTTAATTCACCCTTCAAGCTTAGGAAATTTATTTTGATTGCATCTACTTCCTCCCCAAGGTTATCTTTATTCTTAACTCCCCCTCCCCCATTTCTCCATTTCCCCATTGAGCTCTTCCATATATGTAAATGTATGTGTGTTCAGCTCCCATTTGTCTGGTTGAAATTAGAGTGAGATTCATCTGACGTCTGCCATTGTTGTATATTCTTCTCATGTACCTTACAATTATGAGAAATAGCTAGTTCCATCCCTTTTTTCCTCCTTTCTACACCAATGCATTCCTTTTCCTTTAAAAATCTGCAGCATAAAATCAACCCAGAGGCCCTCTATTTTTCTTATTTAACTCCTCTTGAAGATGTTAAGTTTCTGAGCAGGCACTTGTTTCTTCCCCTCCATTAAAACGTTGGTACTACATCATCATCTGGTACCTTCTAATTACTCAAATAAATGTACCTTTCTAGGATACTCTAAATTTTTGCATTTATATTTTCAAGTTCTTACTTAGTACCCGTCTTTTCAGCAGAAATGCTTCAAAGTATTCTGTTCCATTAAAAGTATGTTTCCCCCACGTACCCTGCCTCAAACTCTGGTCCCGCACTCCCAGGATGATACTCAACTCTGAAAGGTAGACGATTAGTGGTTGTGAACCCTAGAAGCTCTTCTCTGAATTATAGTAGAAGCTTTCAGGTCAATCATGATTCTGATTGTGGTTTCTTGGTATTTGAATGCCTTTATGGATGCCTATAATATTTTGTTGTTTGGGGTTTTTTTGGTTTTGGTTTTTGGAACTCTAGATTTTGGCCATGGCATTCCTAGGAGTTTTCTTTTTGAGGTTCTTTTCTAGAAGTAATCATTGGATACTTTTGGTCTTTATTTTACCTTCTAATTCTAGCAGATCTGGGCAGTTCTCATTTGTGAAATGATATGGCCAAAAGGGTGGAGAAAGAGGAAAGAAAATCCCCTCCACCTCCATCTTTGCTCTCTGCTATAAGTACATGAGTCTCCTACACAACTGTTTTTCACTCTATATAACTGCTGCACGGCTTTTCTTTCTTTTCTAAAAGTAGAGCAAGGGTCATGTTTGATTCTTTCAGCCAATCACCAGATGGTTCCTGTGTGGTAACAGCTGCCCAGCTGTCTTCACTGAGAGTCAATGCTCTTTTTTGTGCGATTGTACAAAAAACTCCTTAGCACTTTGTGATATTCTGGGCTTTCTGTGACTACACCAACTGAGAGGAAGGGAAGACACTCCCTTTATTGCATAGCTATAGCTTGTCATTTTTACATGAGGTAATATGAGCGACAAAAATACAAACTTAGGATAAAAGGAAATTGGGAGTATTCTAGAAAGACTGATATGAGAAAATAGGCAATTTTGGCTGTGGCCTTCTGGGAAAATAAAAGGATAGACATGTTGGATTTCAATGCAGTCAATAAAAAAGAGGTAATTACTTTTTCTGTCAGATTTTTCCAAGCAGATTACAATGAAAAAAAGGAAAATATGTGCAACTTCAATTAGCCATCTTTTCCAAATGAGTAATGCAGAAAAGATTTCTTCTTGTGTACTAGAGTTTGCAGTCACACATATGAATGGGACAAGCACTGATGACATCATCATTTTGGCCATTTATGTGATGTTTTCACACTACAAAGTGATTTCATCGACATTATCTCATGTCATATTTATAAGAACCTTGGGCAGCAATTATTAACTCCGTTCCACAGAAGAGGAAATGGAGATATTGGAGATGTTTCTGCCCAGTTTTTCTTTTATTCTATTTCCAATATTATTCCCACTATCATGCATGATCTTTGGATAAGAAAGAAAATCCTACTGAAGTTTCTATATAATACTTCCATGAAAGAAAAGCAGAATAGCATATAACATAAGCTTATTTTGCTATATCAAGTTTTTATTGTGTCATTATATACCATTTTTATGTTCGGGAAACACTTGATTTGATCTATGGTATGTCAGAACTTGGTTATGTTGTATATGTTAAGATGAACTTGGGATAGTTTTACTAAGACCTAGGAAAGCTTTTGGTATAGTTACCATGACAAATTAAAAAAAAAAAAACTTTTACAAGATCAGACAGGTCTAACTAGTTCATTCTAGCTTTGCAGAAAAATGTCCAAGGAACTAGGCCTTTTCTTTTCCTTAGTTCCCTCTTCTCCACCTTTCTGAGCGCCTTCTAGACCTTCCAAGTCTTGTATTTGGAGAACCTCCAAGAACCTCCTGGGTTCCTCTTGCATAGGCTTTGCTGCTATGTTAGTTTCTAGTGTGAATTCATACAGATTCAGTTTGGTAAGTCTGTTAAGGTTCTTAACCCTTAGAGATGTCACCTCTATAACCTCAGTTCTAGGTGTAGATGTCAGACTTCCACAAGAAGCTTCAAGGCTTCAAGATGAAAAAGGTCTAATTTTATCAACCACAGAAACACTGTTATTGCTCCCAGTCTTCCCTAATCAAGAGAAACCAACCATTTTCTGGTAGCTGGAGGTCAGCATGCCCACACTCATTCAGGAAATCACCTCCCAGAAAGGCCAATGGCTCCAGTTTTGGAACTTGTTTCACGCTTAATGGATTCTCTCTGTCTTAAGTGGCTTATTGAAACAACTTTCCTCCATGAATAAGTGCAATGGCTGCTTCTGATCTTTACAGGGAGCTGCCTCCTTTACTCTTTCTTCCTAACCAGACACCTCGGTCCCTTTCCATGTGAAGGCATGCATAGAGCTTTCAGAAAGTGTCAAACTGCTGTGATTACCTTTGCTGACGGCTGAACCTCTGTGTTACTTCCCAATGTGGGTTCCATTACAGTTTCTCTTTCCTTGGTCTAATCTCCAGCCTTTGGTTGATCTTTCCTGGATCCATTGTTAGAGACCAATGAAGTGCTCAAATCTTTTCCAGGAATAAAAGACTATTCTACCTTGGGATCAGATTGCCATGTTCCCCACTCCTTATGTCTCTAACGCTAGGAGACTAGAATCCAGGTTCACAATTAGAAAAATTTTAAACATAAAGAAATAGTTACCTCCCTACCAATTAACTGTATAATAATAACTCTACACAAATGTGAACTAAAGACCACTTTCCCACTCTAATGGGAAGTCTTTTAATCTACTGACCACTTGCTTTCATATGTTCTTAAAATATTTCTGTGGTTTATATGAAAAACTCAGTAGAAAAATGTTAATAAAATTTAAATAATTTCTGATGTGCTACAATAGAATCAGTAGTATATAAGCAAAATATGTTATTCTTAAAAGAATATTATTCAAAGTAGGTAGAAATATAATAGAAATCATTTTGCTTATAGATGAAACTACAATGTAATTTTAACTTAATATGATGAATTTTCTGAACTGAAGGAAATAGATCATGCAGATCATAATCAATGAAAATATTTTCTGAGGTTTAAATCAAAGGTGGCACTTCAAGGTTATCGTCAAAGTCTGGGTCTTCAGCACAGGGTACAACCTGAGGTTTAGCTTGGATTCTTCCAGAAGTGGGTTTTTTCTCTTGGACTATATTAGTCACATCAGGAAATGAATACTTGCTGGGATCCACTTCAAGTTTCTCAATTTCTTTGCCTCTATAATAACAACAACAAAAACAAAGAGAAAGATGTTAATGGAATCAGAGATTTTCAAAGCTAAAAGCTATATATGTTAAGATAACATAATTTAAATGAAAGTTTCAAATATACTTAATGCAATTTAATAACCGTGTTAAATAACCAATGTACAGGGATCACTGTTCTAAGTTCTGGGGAAGATATCAATTTTAAATAAGACATAATTTCTTGCTATCAAAATAATAACTCATTTATATAGTGCTTTAAGATTTACATAGTATTGTTATCTAAACAATCCCAGGAAATAAGTAGTGCAAATATTATAATCCCCATTTTACAGGTGAGGAGACTGAGGTGGTTTGTCTAATATTACACAACTAGAATCAGTACCCAAACCTCAGAACCTAGTTTTTCAACGTAAGACCAGTAGAGCACATAACCTCATTAGCTTACAGTCTATTAGGGAGAGATAGTGCCTCAAGAATATTAACACAGACTCTACAATCACATATGTAGTCTATAAAAGGTGATAGTGGAAAGAGTATCAGCTTTGTCATTTATTAGCATATTAACCTGAGCAAGACATGAAATTTCCCTCATCTGTGAAATGATAATGCTATCTCTATCATGTCTACCCTCAAAGGTTACTATGAGGATTACTCTAAGTAATATGATATATGTAAATGTCTTTTATAACTGTCGGTGCAATATAATTATATATGCTTTTACTTGAGAATGACTCTGTGATCTCATTGATAGATTATCCACACTACAGTCCAACCAAACTCTCCTAATCTGTGAGAACCTTGTCTGTTTTCTACCACAGATGCTTTAAAGAGAATGTACCCAAGATGCCAAAGGTCTTCTAAGTCTTTTTTTTTTAAGATACACTATTTTGGTTAGTTTTTGTAAAATTTTTTTCCAAATATATGTAAAAACAACTTTAACATTTGTCCTTGTAAATTCTGAATTCCAAATTCCCCCCCTCTCCTTCCCCTTCCTCTTCCCATGATGGCAGGCAATTTGACATAGGTTACACATGTCTTGTTGCTGTTGAGTCATTTCAATTGTGTCCAATTATCTGTGACCCCACTTGGGGTTTTCTTGGCAAAGATACCAGAGGAGTTTGCCATTTACTTTTCCAGGTCATTTTACAGATAAGGAAACTGAGGTAAACAGTTAGGTGACTTGCCCAGGGTCACAAAGTCAGTGTCTGAAGTCAAACTTGAACTCAAGTTCTTCTGACTCTAGGTCCAGCACTCTATCCACTGTACCACCTAGCTGCCCCAATTATACATATATAGTCATGCAAAACATCTATCCATATTAATCATATTGTGGGAAATAAAACACAGACAAAAATATACTTAAAAAATAAAGTAGAAAATAGTATCTTCAGTCTACATTCAGATTACATTAGTTATTTCTCTGTAGGTAGATAGCATTTTTCATCATGAGTCCTTCAGAATTGTCTATGACAATTGTATTGTGGAGAATAGCTAAGTCATTCACAATATTCACACATCTTACACTATTGCTGTATACTGTTCTCCTGGTTCTGTTCACTTCACTTTGCATCAGTCCATGGTGGTCTTCCAGGTTTTTCTCAAAGCATCCTGGTCATCATATCTTGTAGCACAAGAGCATTCCAAAACAATCATGTAACACAACTTGTTCAATCACTCCCCAAATGATGCCCATCCTCTCAATTTTCAGTTCTTTGCCACCACAAAAAGAGCTGCTATAAATATATTTGTACATAAGTAATGGCAAGTAAAATAGGATCTTTCGCTGTTTTTCTTTTAGTGTAATCAAGAAGTATAATGTCTCTATTTGAATGTGACCGAGGAGGATCTTTCTCACCCATGGTCAGGCCTGGGACAATTTGTAAGAAGGTGCAAGCCTTTTGTTAATGAGGCACTGGTTCTCAAGGGATACGATGCCCTCTGGCTCTAAAATGTGTGTAAAGACTCTGAGGTATTGGATTTTACTCTGGGACTTACTTTTGACAAGAAGGTTTGATTGCCAGATGAAGACTCTGGGAAGTCATTAAGGACCCTCCCCCACCCACAGCTTTGAGAACTCAGATGTTGTGAATGACATATTTCTTAGTTAAAGGATTGATACATGTACTTGGTTAAAGTGATTATTAAACCCTCAAAAGTTGCCTTTCCTTTTATGAATGCAGATCTAAGAACCTGTGATAGTAGTTCCCCCTGTGTATATTGGGGTGCTGTTACAACATATAGGTCTTTTTCCTTTTTTTAATGTCTTCAGGATACAGGTCTAGTAATGTGTCAAAGAGTACACAGTTTAATAGCCCTTTAGACATAGCTCCAAACTGTTCTCCAGAATAGTTGGATAAGTTCATAATTCCAAAGTGCATCAGTGTCCCAACATTTCCACATCCCCTCCAATATTTGCCACTTTCCTTTTCTGTTATATTAGCCAATCTGATCTGTGTGAGATGATACCTGATAGCTATTTTCATTGGCATTTCTCTAATCAACAGTGATTGAGAACATTTTTTCATATGTTATAGATAGCTTTGATTTCATCGTATGAAAACTGCCTGTTCATATCCTTTGAACATTTATTATGTAAGGGATGACCTCTATTCTTATACATTTGATTCAATTCACTATTTTTTTAAATGAGGTCTTTATGAGAAATTTGATGTAAATTTTTCAGTTATGATTGCTGTGTATTTCCCTACACTTCCCCATTTATTCCTCTCCTCTTCCTCCTTATTCTTCCTCCCCTCTCTCTGTCTCTCTCTTCTTTTTCACTCTGTCCCTTCTGAAAATTGTTTTACTTCTGATCACCTCCCCCAATCCACCCTTCCTTGTATAACCTCTTAAATTTTTCCCTGAGGTAACATAGATTTTTAAACCCAACTATGTGTGTATGTTACTCCCTCTTTGAGCCATTTACGATGAGAGTAAGGTTCAAGCACTGCCTACCACTCCCCTTCCATGTTCCCTTCCACTGGAAAGGATCTTTTGAGACTCTTTTATAAGAGATAATTTGCTCCACTGTACCTCTTCCTTTCTTCTTCTCCTAATTCATCCCTCTTTCTGAAACTTTAATTTTATTTTTTACATAGTATCCCATCATAGTCAATTCACATCCATGCCCTCTGACTATGTACACTTATTCTAACTGCCTTAATAATGATAAAGTTCTTAGGCATTACAAGCATCTCTTTCCCATGTAGGTATATAAACAGTTTAACCTTAGTGAATCCCTTGTGATTTCTCTTTCCTGTTTATCTTTGCATATTTCTGTTGAGTCATATTTGAAAGTCCAATTTTCTATTCAGTTCTGGTCTTTCTATCAAGAATGCTTGAACATCCTCAATTTCATCAAGTATCAGTTCTTTCCCATGAAGAATTACATGCAGTTTTGCTGGGTAGGTGATTCTTGGTTATAATCCTAATTCCTTAGCCCTGTGGAATATCATATCCCAAGCCCTCTAATCCTTTAATGTAAAGGCTGCTAAATCTTGGGTTATTCTCCACAACATTTGAATTGTTGGTGATTTTTCTGGTTAATTGTGATATTTTCTCCTTGACCTGAGGGCTCTGGAATGTGTCTTTAATATTCCTGGAATTTTTCATTTTGGGATCTCTTTCTGGAAGTGATTGGTGGATTCTTTCAATGTCTATTTTGTCCTCTAGATCTAAGATATCAGCTAGTTCTGGGGGTCTGTAATTTTTCAGTTCTTCCAAGGTGGTACAGTTTAAGGATAGGTGTGGTCATTGCTCTTCTGGCCTCTGCTCTGGTCTGTGACCAACCACAAGCATTCTTTTCTGTCCTTCAACTGTGACCAGGGTCCCTCTTCCCCTGCAGTCATATAATGTAGTGCACCAGTGTTCCTTCTTCCCTTGAGACTGTGACTGGAAACCACATATGGACAATGTAACAGAGTTCTACACCTACTGCCAGTAAAAGGTCCCTTGTAATCTCCATCTGACCCACTTTCCATCTGTGAGCTGAGAATTTCAGAAGCTGCTGCTGCCAATTTGGTTGCCCATAAGACCTGCTCCTCCCTTTCTCATGTTTTCAACAGGGATATTCCATCTCCTTTCTCTTCTCACAGTCTGCCCTGGCAATTCTCTAATTCTCAAATTCTCAATATCTACTACATCTTTTCCCTGATGTTCTAAAAAGTTACCATGGATTCAACTATCTTCTCTATGCAAATGACTCTCAGACCAATTCATCCATCCATCCATCTAGTCATTTATACAACTAACTCTAGTTTGACTCCTGACTATCAGTTTTGTATTTCCAACTGTAAGCATCTTAAACTCAAACATGCTCCAGACAATCCATTTCTTATCTTTCACCCACTTGCCCCTACTTTCTTCCAAAATTTCCCATTTTGACTGATAGAAGCACCATTCTTCCAGCAAAGTACCTTTTCAACCTTGGACTCATCTACATATATTTCCTCTTCCTCTCTCCCACCCCCAACCAGTCAGTTGACTAAGCCTTGTCAATACTTCTCCTTTCCTGGCATGGCATAGTGGAAAGAATATTAGTTTTGGCATCAAAGGACCTTACTCTGAATATTGGCTCTACTATTATAATACCATCTAGAAGATACAAGAACTGGGCAGTGATTTCACTAGTATAAGGAAATTGTGGGTAAAGAATTTGTCTCTATTGATATGGGCCAATATTTTTTTCTGCAACTTAAACTAATTGTTAACTAGAGCTCAGAGAGGTTAGATTACTTGCCTAGGAACACAGAGGTACTTTTGAAGCAATAACTGATGATTTGCCAAGTGTTCTATGTACATTATCTCATTTGATTCTCACAATAATTCTAAAAGGTAAACATTAAACTATTATTAGCTTCATGTTATAGGTGTGGAAACTAACACTCAGAAAAGTGAGATGACTTGTCCATGACCAGACATCAAGCATGTAGCAGAGTCAGGTCATCTGACTCAAGTGGCAGTGTGGTTTCTGAGACACTGATATCTGTAGCATCATTCTGGGTGAGGGAATTAGAGAGAACAGTTGTCACTTCTTAACTTAGTTCTCACATGATCCCTGTCCACAGACATCATTATCTACCATCATTATCTAGTACCCTTTTCTCCCTCGGCCTGTCAATCCTTACCCAGCCTAAATATTTCTCACTGGCAGACATCCACCCCTACACTGTGCATATCATATTGTCCAAGAAGAGGCAATAATCATAATAAAATAAAATATCTCCTTCTGAATGATAAAGCACCATATATAGCCTAGGCAAAAACATCTTCTATGTGATGAAAAGTGATTAGAGCATTATTAAGTAATCCAACTGATAGAAAGCAGTGTTTTCAAAAGGCAACAGTATAGTTAAGGAGGTCATGCATAGCTTGAAGAATATTCCTGAGAGTTCTGTAAGCCATAAGCATAATCACTTCAGTAAATGGAGGCCCTGTTATCAGAAAGTCACACTCCTAATTATTTTGATTACCTATCCCATTACTTGTAAGACTCAAGGTTGATACCCCTTCTGCATACTGCTACTTTTTCCTGCAGTTAAGCCTTTGCAGTGGTATTCAGCTACAATGACCTGGATGTCCTGCAATTTATACATGTAGGAGGAATTTAAATTGCTGTGTTGAGAAAAAGAAAAAAAGATCTGTTTAACTGATTGGGGGGTAGGGAGATTATATTTCATCTAGAAACAAAGACCACACCTGTAGTTCAAACAAACCTTTTCTTTGGAAGCCTTTGCACAAGCTCAGTTGCCTTTAATCAGAGATATGCCCATCTCCTTGAATATGCTACATTAGAGACATAAATATAGCTTACTCTTTTTCTGAGGTTACAATATTGGCATACACATTTGCAAGGCATGTGCTGATGGTAGGAAATTTGGGGACTTTAAGTAGTTACATGTACTCTTCTTCTGGGACCACTCCAACCAGCACCTTTACAAACCAACACAAGTGTCAAGTCTCAGGTTTCTCAGACAATTTTTGCTGTTTATAGCAATATGATTTGTTCTTTTACTTCGCATGATTACAAGATGGTATACAGTATTACAGGATTAAACAGTAACATCCTTACTTCAAATTAAAATGGAAAGAAGGCAAACTAAGGTTTTAAAAAAGAAATCTTACCCTTTCTTTTCTTGCAATTTGTTTCCTTGGGGATTTTTCACAGGCTTACTTGCTTTTCTGTTAGCCACAATTACTTCTCCTACCTGAGAACAAGGAAAGAATAACCATAGGTACCATGTTATTTCCTGATCTATCTTCCAAAACTACACATGATATATTTGTGTGTGTGTGCATTTAAAGATTATTAAACACTAGAAAATTTTCAGCTAATAGGACATGAAAGAATCACATTTTAAACTTTGGCATGTTTAAACAAAACAAGCAAAACAAAAGCTTTTTTTCCCAATCAAGTGTGTGTGTGTTAGTCCTTCCTTGCCGAAGAAGACCATGCCATCAGAGAAATAATGACATGACTTGTACTTGACTTTGTTTTGAGTGAAGGAGGACTGTGCAGGTCACCAGGCTCACTTCTCCTCCAGAGCCATCTGAAACCAAGGACCAGATATTCATCAGCCTTACTGGAGATGACCCAGGATGAGGCAATTGGGGTTAAGTGACTTGAGTAAGGTCACATAGCTAGTGAGTGTCAAGTGTCTGAGGTGAAATTTGAACTCAGATCCTCCTGACTCCTGCACTGGTGCTCTATCCAGTGCACCACCTAGCTGCCCCTCCCAATCAAGTAAGGCAAAATTGAATAGCTTCTGTGAGACTGGAGCTTCAGACCCTTAATTATGAAATAGATGACCTGTCTCTGTACAAATAATTGTCATAAAAATATCATCCTGACAGAGTAAGATAGAAAAAGACTTTGGTTTGTCACATAGAAAGAAAAATAAATAACAGTGGTGATCTGACCAGGGCAGAGCACATACAGTTGGACTACCACCTCCAGACCATCAAATATTACCTTCCTAGAGATAAATTCAAAATCTATATATTCAACCCAAATGTCTTTCCAGGCATCATTCTCACATTACTAACTACCTCCTTGTCATCTCCACTTGGATGTTTCAATGGCACCTCAAACCTAACGTTCTAATTCATCAGTTTTCCCCCCAAAACTACTTCTTCTAATTTATGTTTTTACTGATGCCATTAAAATTCTCCTAGTCAAAAATGCTGACATCTGAGTTCTGATTCATTCAATCATCTGCCAAATCCTGCATACTCTGTTTTAAAGAATCTCTCAAGTCTATACATACTTTTCTACCCATAATGCCAAAACTCTAGCTCAAGTCATCTTCATTTCCCTATTTGGACTACTGTAATGACCTACAATAGCAGACTAATTGGTCTCTCTAACTTCCACCCCTTATCATATTCATCCTTCACAAAGATATCAAGATAACTTTCCTAAAGTACAGTACTCATAGTGACACTGCCATGTTCAAAAACCAGTAGTATCAAGGATGAAATAGAAACCTCTTTGTCTATCACTGAAGGCTTTTAAGTATCTTGCTCCAACAGACTTTTCTGGCCTTATTTGCAGTAAATCTTTTTTATTCACTCCATATTGTAACCACACGGAACTATCAGCTCTTTGATTTCATCTAACATTCTCCTACTTCCATATATCCAGGCAGATTTTCTCAAGCCTTACACCTGGAATTTATAGTCATTTCATTTCTTCTTGATTAAATCCTTCTCCTTCCAATGCCCAAATGAGATACCATCTGTTGTATATTGATAAATTTAAGACAAAACATGACTAGATAACAAGAAATTGAAGATGAGAAGGAAAAGAATATTGAGATTGCCACCTGCTGGAGAAGGCGGGAGGGGAGAGGATCAAGGACTCACCTAAAGTGGTTGACTGGCAAAGAGAGGGCACTTCTACTGTCAGAAACTGAAGGACAAGAGGAAAGGTTGGAAGACAATGTTTAGAGATTTTTGAGATGAAGATACAAGGAAAGAAAAGGAAGCTTACATCAAACACCCTCAATTTTCTTCAGTAAAGTAAGAGTTTATACTCTTGCCTTGCAGAGAGGGGAAAGTTCAGGAGACTTAGCAGTTTTTGAAGGCAGGGAATAAATTAAGCAGAAATATCAGGGAATATCTGAGTAGGAAGCTGAGAGTGTTTCCATACAGGAGAGTCTAAATCACAAGGTAAAACCGTATACCTGGCTACTTGTGGGGGATTGCTCGGTAGCAACTCCAAGTTAGTTTCAATTCCTAAGAGGAGTTCAAACTACAGTATGATACTATGGATACAGATTCTGGGACCCTGAGAGGTAGAACTTATTGGAAAAAGACAATGATATCAATTATTATCATGTTCTTGAAAGCTATTGAAGTATTTTTGTACATTATGTGAGACAGAATAAAAGTAGTTTTGTACCCAATATAGGTATCATTACTTTGAGTGCTGGCATGAGATCTGGATATCCTGGAATCTTTCCACACAGAGAGGCTAGGGAGCTTCTGAGATAATCAGAAAATCCTGGTGACACATCAGGGAGGTTCCTTGGAGAGACTGTAGGGCATGCACAAACACTGTATAACTTGTTCAGGGAGCTAACTTTGTTGAAGAAGAATCTCTTGGATGAAGGCATTTATCATAGGCATATCTGTCAGCATCAGCCACTCCACTTTTGCTTCAGTCACTCATTCAAAAAGTCAGAAAAGAATCCATGTGACAATAAACCTTCAGGACTCCTCCCTTCTGAAGCCATATGTTCCCCCCAAACAGGCCTTGATTTTTGACTTTTTCATTTTTTATTTTTCATTCTAGGTGGGATTGAAGTATCTGGAGGGTGCCTCAGCACCCCACCATTCCAGGCTGGATTCTATAGCCAGTCGAACACTGACGTCTCAGGCAGCCTTGAGCAACCTTTTGGACCTATGCCAATGAAGGCTGAAATAACCTATCTGGCAGTGATAGCATCTTTGGACATGAACATGATGGGACCAGTTTTAGGTACAAACTGAACTAAGTTGAACTTACTGCACATTCTCCCCTCCCTTGCCCCATAATGAGGTGACATGGGGAATATATGCTAACAAGATATTGCATAAATGCTTCTAAGTTTATTCTTTTTATATCTTTGAAATAAATACAGTTTTGGAAGAACTTATCAACATTAAGTGCTTAAAGGGAACTAGAGTAAGAATTACTGGCCTCTAATAATTGGTGGAACACAATCAGTGGGACTCAAGGTAATAGCAATAGAGAGGAGAAATAAACAAATATCAAAGATGTTATCCCTTGGAATTTTGAGGGGAGATACAGCCTCCCTGTATCTATATTCAGAGAATTTTGAGGGGAGATACAGCCTCCCTGTATCTCTTTCAGAGAACCAGAACATACACACTACACACATATTTAGAGGCCTATACAAAAGCCATACTCCAGTTTCAGTCTATTACTTTTCCAGATCAAAAGTGAGGGCAAAATGAGCCAAAAGGGGAGTGATGACAGGGGGGAGAGTGGACAATCCCAAGACTGGACCTAGTCCACATGAGGCAGTTTTTAGGTTACTAGACCATGGTTTACATTCATAATATCACAAAATTACAGAATCACATAATTTAAGAGCAGAAAAGGACCTCTACAGCCATCTCCCAACCCATGTACAAAAGAAATCCCTACTATAAATAGCTGACAAGTAGTTATCTAGCTTCCTGAAGCCCCTCATTTCAAAGAGGTAGCTCATTTCAGTTTGGGTCAGCTCTAATTGTTAGGAAAGGTTGTTTTATTGTCTTTTGTTCTGATTTTTACTGACATCAAGTCCAAATATGGCTCTTTGCAAGCCTAAGTTTGCCTCTTTGCTATATATTACAAGAAAGTGACTCACATTATTTGTCTCTCCACTGATCTTAAGGTAATCTTCAATATTGATTCTTTAAGGATTATACAGTTATATGATTTACAGCCACATAATATGCCAAATGTTAATGTTATAAAGATTTCATGTGTATTTCTTTCATGGAAAGAAGAAAGAGGAAAACATGTGAACTGTTGAGATTTACAAAAGAATGTCAGAAATATTAGGAGCTTCAGGAGTCTTAAAGCTCAACCCTAACCTGAAGCATAAATCCTACCAACTACATACCTGAAAAAGAACCAACCAACCTTTCTTAACAACCTTCACTGACAGACAGTGACCACCTTTTGAGACCATCCATTCTACTTTCGTAAAGCTCCAATTTTAGGATGTTTTCCTTAAATCAAGACCTTATCTGCCCCACCTATTGTTAGTAGTTCTGTCCAAAGGGGTTGATTAAAAGTGGCCTAAATCAACTGCCTAGCAAAATTGAGCATAATCTTTCAAGGGAAAAGATGATTATTCAATGAAATAGGAGACTTTCAAACTTTCTTAGTGAAAAGGCCAGAGCTGAACATAAAATTTAATCTTCAAACATAAAACTCAAGAGAAGCATAAAAAGGCAAAAAGAAAGAAAAAATATTCAATAAGATTAAACTGTACATCCCTCCACAGGAAGATGATATTTGTAACTCTTGAGAACTACATCTTTATTAGGGCAGTTAGAAGAAGTATACATAGACAGAGGTTGTGGCTATAATATGATATAAAAAAATTAAGGAATGAAAAAAAGGATTGTGCTGGGAAAAAAAAAAGGGAAAGCAATATAGGATAAATTATATCACATGAAGAGACACAAAAGACCTATTGCAGTACAGCGAAGTGGGGGGGGGGGGGTGAACACTGTTTGAACCTTATTCTCATTGGATTTGGTTCAAAGAGGGAATAACTTACACTCATTTGGGTATAGAAATTTATATTACCCTATAGGGAAAAGGGGAAAAAAGGAGGGGGACAAATAGAAGGGAGGACATATTGAGGGAGGCCAAGAAGCCAAACACTGGTGAGGAGGGTGAAAGGAGAGAGAAAAGCATAAATGGGGAAAAATAGGATAGTTAGTAATCATAACTGTGAATGTGAATGGGTCGAACTCTCCTATAAAATGGAAGCACATAGGAGAGTGGATTAAAAAACAGAACCTTACAATATGCTGTTTACAAAAAACACATTTGAAGCAGAGAGACACACAGAAATAAAGGTAAAAGACTGGAGCAGAATGCATTATACTTTAGCTGAAGTTAAAAAAAAATAGGGGTAGCCACCCTGATCTCAAAGTAAAAGAAAAAAATAAATCTAATTAAAAGGGATAAGGAAGGAAATTACATTGTGCTAAAAAGGTACCATAGACAGTGAAGTAATATGCCCCATATGATATGGCACCCAAATTCTTAGAGAAGTTAAGTAAGTTGCAGAAAGAAACATACAGCAAAACTATACTAGTGGGGAACCTCAACCACCCACTCTCAGAACTGGATAAACCTGACCACAAAATAAACAAGAAAGAAGTTATGGGGGTGAACAGAATTTTAGAATAGTTAGATATAATAGACCTCTGGAGAAAATTGAATGGTGTTAAAAATGGTCAAGAGTAGCAAGGGAATTAATGAAAAAAAATGCAAAGGAAGGCAAACTAGCCATATCAGATCTAAAATTATATTACAAAGTAGAAATCATCAAAACTATTTGGTACTAAGAAATAGTGATAGATCAATGACACAGATTAGGTACACAAGACACAGTAGCAAATGACTATAGTAGTCTACTATTTGATAAGCCCAAAGACTCCAGCTTCTGGGATAAGTACTCAATATGTGAAAAAAAAAAAGTCTGGGAAAACCAGAAAATAGTATGGCAGAAACTATGCATAGACCAATACCTAACACCATATATCAAGATAAGATCAAAATAGGTATACATTTCAGACATAAAGGGTGATGCAATAAGCAAATTAGGAGAGCAAAGAATAGTTTACCTGTCAGAACTATGGAGAAGAGAAGAATTTATTATCAAACAAAGACAGAGAATATTATGAAATGCAAAATGGCTAATTCTGATAACATTATATCAAAAAAAGTTTCTGCACAAAGTCAATGCAACCAAGATTATAAGGAAAGCAAAAAGCTGGGAAACAATTCTGACAGCCAGTGTTTCTGATAAAGGTCTCATTTCTAAAATAGATAGGGAGTGGGAGGAGCCAAGATGGTGGAGTGAGAGCAATGATTCACCTAAGCTCTTGGACAAACTCCTTTGGATGCCTCTGAAAGAGAATCTGACCAAATTTTGGAGGTACAGAATCCAGTGGGAGACAAACTGGTGGATTCGGAGCCCAGGACAGACTGGAAGGTCCACAGGAAGGATCTGTTCCGTGGGGGTGAGCCTATACCACACAGTGCAGTGCGTCCAGCACAGAGGAGCAGAAGGGCCCCGGGAAACCTGAGAGAAGCAGGAAAAACCAGTGGAGTGGCAGCCGAGGGCAGGAGACCAGCAGAGCTGAGCCAGTGAGAGCAGCTGAGCACCAGATATCAGTGCAGCAGCTCCGGAGACTTTCAGCCCACAGATTAAACGGTGGTAAGTCACCTACTTGAACTTCCTGGAACCAAGATTGTGGAGTGATCAGTAAATGCTCTCTCCTCCCCACTTGATGACTGTGAAAGAACCATAAAATTCTCCAGAAAAATCCTGGATCAGTAGAAACAGCAGAGGGGGAAAATAGTCTCATAACACCTGAGACTAGGAAAATAGCTAAGGGGGAATTCCTCCTACTGTGGCAGAGGCAAACCAGAAGAACAGAGGACCCAGGGAGGAGAAAACTTGCACTAGGACCCAGGCAAGCCTCAGCACCCAGAGAAGAGCCCCAGGAGGGGCAGGAACTCAGACTAGCATGTAGGCATGCCTCAGCACTCCAGGGGAAATGGGAAGACAATAGGCAGCTGGGATCACCATCCCCTGAGCTTGCATTTGCCTCAGCTCAACTGAGGAGATCTCCCATGACCAGACTACTCCTCCCCCATACTTAACAAGCTAACCCCAGGGCTGATTGGGAAAACACAAAAAACCTGCTCTTAGCTTTTTCACACAAGTTGGCTCAACACCAAGTTCTGCAGCTTCTAACTGAAAGAACTAGAAGCCACAACACACGATTAACATCATGAACAAGAAAAAGCAAAATAAGCACGAAAAAACCATGGAATCTTTCTATGGGGATAAGGACCAAAACACAAATACCAAAGAGGTCAGTTCTGAGACTGTATTTCCATCTGAAACTTCAGAAGGGACTATGAACTGCTTGCATGCACAAACAGCTCTCCTAGAACAGCTGAAGAAGGAAATAGAAGAAAAACTGGCCAATGATTTTAAAATTATAAAAAAAAAATTCACTGATGAGAACATCTTTTTGAGAAGGAAAATTGAACAAATGGAAAAGGAAGTACAAAAATTAACTGGAGAAAATAACTCCCTAAAAGGAACAATTGGTCAAATGGAAAAGGAAGCACAACACCTAACTGGGAAAATTGGACAAATGGAAAAGGATGTACAAAAATTAACTGGAGAAAATAACTCCTTAAGAGGAAAAACTGGACAGATGGAAAAGGAGATGCAAAAGTTAACTGAAGAAAACAATCTGATAAAGATTAGAACTGGGTAAGTAGAAACTAATGACTCAATGAGACAGCAAGAATCAGTCAAACAAAATCCAAAGAATGAAAAGATAGAAAAAAATATAAAATATCTAACTGGAAAAACAACTGACCTGGAAAATAGATCCAGGAGAGAAAATTTAGGAATTATTGGCATGCCAGAAAGCCATGATGAAATAAAGAGTCTGGACAGTGCCTTCCAGGAAATCATCAAAGAAAACTGCCCCAAAGTCTAGATTCAGAGGGCAAAATAGTCATCGAAAGAATCCACCGTTCACCTCCCAAAAGGGATCCCAAACTCAAAATCCCAAGAAATATTGTTGCCAAATTCCAGAACTATCAAGAGAAGGAGAAAATACTACAAGCAGTCAGAAAGAAACAATCCAAAAATCAAGGAGCTACAGTCAGGATCACACAGGACCTTTCAGCTTCTACATTAAAAGATTGAAAGTTTTGGAATCCAATATTCCATAAGGCAAAGGAGTTTGGAATACAACCAAGGACCAACTACCCAGCAAAGTTCAGGATAATATTTCAGGCAAGAAGGTCATTCAACAAAGTAAGGGATTTCCAGACCTTCTTGACAAAAACACCAGAACTTAATAGACATTTCAATCTCCAAATGCAGGTCTCAAGAGAATCATAAAAAGGTAAACAGGTGGGGAAAAAAAATTAACTTGTTACTCAAGTTGGGCAAGCTGTTTACCTCCCTATAAAGGAAGGTGATACCTGTTAATCTTCAGAATCGTGCATCAGTTATGAAATATAACAGGGATATACATAGAGGAAGTGGGTATAAAGTAAATGAGGTCATGTTAAAAACATGATTTAAGTATGCCAAAGGGATTGTAACAGGATGTGTGAAAAGGAGGAAGCAGAAAATGGTAAATTACATTATAGGAGAAGTATGAAATTATAGTAGAGGGAAAGAGGGGAGGGAGATGAATATTGTTTGAGAGGTACTCTCATCTGATTTGTCTCAACGAGGGAACAATAAACTTAAGGAGATAATCCTAACTAGTTCTATAGGCAGTAGGAGGGGAAGGGGGAAGAAAAGGGAGGGAAGTTAAAAGAGAGGGAAGAAGCAATAAGGGTAAAGGGGAGTAAAAGGGAGGGGGGGTTAAAAGAAAGAAGAGAAGGCTGCAGGAGGAGGTGATGAAAAGTAAATGCTATTGAGGAGGGGAAGGGAGATGGGAGAGCTAAAATCACAAATGGTGGGAAAGAGGACGGAGGAAAATACACGGATTGTAATCATAACTGTGAATGTGAATGGAATGAACTCTCCCATAAAACAGAGACAGATGGCAGAATGGATTAAAAGCCATAATCCAACAATATGTTGCTTACAAGAAACACATTTGAAATGGGGGAATACACACAGGATAAAGATCAAAGGTTGGAGTAGAATATATTGTGCTTCAGCTGATATAAGAAAAGCAGGAGCAGCAATCCTAATCTCAGACAAAGCAAAAGCAGAAATAGATCTAATCAAAATAGATAAGGATGGAAACTACATCCTGCTAAAAGGCACCGTAGACAATGAAGCAATATCATTACTAAACATGTATGCTCCAAGTGGTATAGCATCTAAATTCTTAGAGGAGAGGTTGGGGAGTTGAAGGAAGAAACTGACAGCAAAACTATACTAGTGGGGGACCTCAACCTCCCCCTCTCTGAACTTGATAAATTAACCTCCAAATAAACAAGAAAGAGGTTAAGGAGGTAAATAAAACTCTGGATAATGTAGATATGATAGATCTCTGGAGAAAACTGAATGGGAATAGAAAGGAATATACCTTTTTCTCAGAGGTACATGGCACATTTACAAAAATTGACCGTGTACTAGGACATAAAACCTCACAATCCAGTGCAGAAAGGCAGAGATAATCAAGGCATCCTTCTCAGATCATAATGCAATAAAAATTATATGTAATAAAAGGTCATAGAAAGATAAACCAAAAATCTATTGGAAACTAAATAATCTAATCCTAAAGAAGGGGTGGGTTAAAGAAGAAATTATAGAAACAATCAACAACTTCATTCAAGAGAATGACAATAATGAGACAACCTACCAAATCTTATGGGATACTGCAAAAGCAGTTCTTAGGAGAAGTGTTATATCTTTGAATGCCTACATAAATAAAATAGAGAAAGAGGAGATCAATGACTTGGTCATGCAGCTGAAAAAGCTAGAAAAAGAACAAATTGAAAATCCCCAAGTAAATACCAAATTAGAAATACTGAAAACCAAAGAAGAGATTAATAAAATTGAAATTAAGAAAACTGTTGCATTAATAAATAAAACCAATAGTTGGTTTTATGAAAAAACTAATAAAATTGATAAACCTTTGGTCAATTTGATTAAAAAAAAGAAAGAAGAAAATCAAATGACTGATATTAAAAATGAAAGGGGTGAACTCATTTCCAATGAGGAGAAATTAAAACAATAATTAGAAGTTACTTTGCCCAACTTTATACCCACAAATTCGATAATCTAAATGAGATGGATGAGTATTTTAAAAAAATACAAATTGCCCAGATTAACAGAAGAGGAATTTGAATATTTAAACAACCCCATCTCAGAAAAAGAAATTGAACAAGCCATCAATGAACTCCCTAGGAAAAAATCTCCAGGGCCAGATGGATTTACAAATGAATTCTATCAAACGTTTAATTCCAATATTATATAGGCTATTTTTGAAAACTGGGGAAGAAGGAGTCCTCCCAGATTCTTTCTATGATATAAATATGGTTTTGATACCTAAACCAGGAAGAGTCAAAATGGAGAAGGAAAATTATAGGCAAGTTTCTCTAATGAATATAGATGCAAAAAATTTAAATAAGATTTTAGCAAAATGAATACAGCATCTTATCACCAGAATAATACACTATGATCAGGTAGGATTCATACCAGGAATGCAGGGCTGGTTCAATATTAGGAAAACTATTAGCATTATTGATCATATCAACAACAAAACAAATAAAAACCACATGATTATCTCAATAGATGTGGAAAAAGCTTTCAACAATATACAACACCCATTCCTATTAAAAACACTGGAGAACATAAAAATAAATGGAATTTTCCATAAAATAATAAGCACTATTTACCTAAAACCTTCAGTAAGCATTATATGCAAAGGGGATAAGCTAGATGCATTTCCAATAAGATCAGGGGTGAAACAAGGATGTCCATTATCACCACTATTATTCAATATGGTTCTAGAAATGTTAGCTGTAGCAATTAGACAAGATAAATAAATTAAAAGAATAAGAATAGGCAGAGAAGAAACTAAGTTATCACTCTTTGCAGATGATATGATGATACACTTAGAGAATCCCAGAGACTCAAGCAAAAAATTACTTGAAATAATAAACAACTTTGGCAAAGTTGCAGGTTACAAAATAAACCTGCACAAATCTTCTGCATTCCTATATATTAGCAACAAAGTCCAACAGCAAGAGATAGAAAGAGAAATCCCATTTAAAGCTAGGGTAGACACTATAAAATACTTGAGAGTTTACCTGCCAAAATAAACCCAGGGACTATATGAACACAATTACAAGACAGTTTTTGCACAAATAGTCAGATTTAAGTAAGTGGAAAAACATCAGTTGCTCATGGGTAGGCTGAGCTAATATAATAAAAATGACAATTCTACCTAAATTAATTTACTTGTTTAGTGCCATACCAATTAAACTATCAGATAATTATTTTCTAGAGCTGTATAAAATAAAATCAAAATTCATCTGGAAGAACAAAAGGTCCAGAATATCAAAGGGACCAATGAAAAGACATGCTAGGGAAGGTGGCCTAGCACTACCAGATCTCAAATTGTACTATAAAGCAACAATTATCAAAACCACTTGGCGCTGGCTAAGAAACAGAAGGGTAGACAAGTGGAATAAACTTGGCACTCAAGACACAGTAGGCAAGGAATATAGCAACTTCCTGTTTGATAAACCCAAGGACCCCAGCTTCTGGGATAAGAACTCACTGTTTGACAAAAATTGCTGGGAAAACTGGATAACAGTGTGGTGGAAACTAGGCATAGGCCCATTCCTGACACCATACACAAGAATAAAGTCCAAATGGGTACACAATCTAGGTATAAAGGTTGATACCACGAACAAACTGGAGGAGCAAGGAATAGTGTATTTATCAGATTTATGGAGAAGGAAAGAATTTTTTACTAAAGAAGAGATAGAAAGCATTATGAAATACAAGATGGATAACTTTGATTACATGAAACTGAAAAGTTTTTGTACAACCAAACACAATGCAACCAAATTCAGAGGGATGTAGTAAATTGGGAAAGAATTTTTACTGCAAATCTTGGGGATAAAGGCCTCATTTCTGGAATATATAGAGAACTCAGTCAAATGTACCAACAATACAAGTCATTCCCCAATTGATAAATGGTCAAAGGATATGAACAGACAATTTTCAGAGGAAGAAATTAAAGATATCTATAATCAAATGAAAAAATACTCTAAATCACTTTTGATTAGAGAGATGTAAATCAAAACAACTCTAAGGTACCACATCACACCTATAAGACTGGCAAACATGACAGAACAGGAAAATGATAAATGTTGGAGAGGATGTGGGAAAGTTGGGACACTAATTCATTGTTGGTGGAGCTGTGAGCTCATCCAAGCATTCTGGAGAGCGGTTTGGAACTATGCTCAAAGGGCTACAAAAATGCTCATACCCTTTGACCCATCAATATTGCTAGTAAGACTGTATCCCAAAGAAATCATAAAAATGGGAAAGGCTCCCACATGTACAAAAATATTTATAGCAGCGCTCTTTGTAGTTGCCAAAAACTGGAAATCAAGGGGATGCCCATCAATTGGGGAATGGCTGAATAAGCTGTGATATATGAATGTAATGGAGTACTATTGCACCATAAGAAATGATGAACAAGAAGACTTCAGAGAGGCCTGGAAGGACTTACATGATCTGATGCTGAGTGAAAGGAGCAGAACCAGGAGAAATTTGTGCACAGGAACAACCACAGTGTGCGAGAGTTTTTTCTGGTAGACTTGGAACTTCGTAATAACTCAAGAACTTAAAAAAAAATAATAATTCCCAATGGTTTTCTAAGGCAAAATGCCTTCCACACTCAGAGAAAGAACTATGTAATTCATTTGCAGAATGTAGCAGATCATGTTTGTATATGTGTGTGTATGTGTGTATTATGTTTTGATTTGTTATATGATTTCTTCCATTTATTTTAGTTCATCTACACAGCATGACTATAGTGAAAACGTATTCAATAGGAAAGTATATGTAGATCCTATATAGAATTGTGTGGCATCTTGGGAAGGAAGGGGGGGGTGTGGGGGTAGGTGGGAGGGTAAAAATCTAAGTTTTTTGGTAGTGATTGTAGAACATTAAGAAAAATAAATAAATTTTAAAAAATAAAATAGATAGGGAACTGAGTCAAATATATAAGAATACAAGTCATTCCCTAACTGATAAATGGTCAAAGAATGTGAACAGGCAGCTTTCAAATGAAGAAGTTAAAATTATCCAAAGTCATATGAAAAAGTGCTCCAAATCACCATTGATTAAAGAAATACATATTAAAACAACTGTGAGGTATACCTCACACCTATCAGATTGGCTAATATGACAGAAAAGGAAAATAATAAATGTTGAAAACGTGGGAAAATTGGAATATTAATGCATTGTTGGTAGAGTTGTGTGATTCAACCATTCTGGAGAGTAATTTAGAACTATGCTCAAAAGGTTATAAAATTATGTATACCCTTTAATCCAACAATACCACCACTAGGTCTATATCCTAAAGAGATCATAAAAGAGGAAAAAGAATCCACATGTTAAAAAATGTGTATAGTAGTTCTTTTTGTGGTAGGAAAGAATTGGAAATTGAGTGGATGCCCATCAACTGGGAAATGGCGGAACAAGTTGTGGTATATGAATGCAATGCAATGATGAGCAAGCAGATTTCAGAAAAAGCTGGACATCAAGCTAACATGAACTGATGCTGAAGTGAACAGAACCAGAACATTACACCCAATAACAGCAACACTGTGCCATAATAAACTATGACAATACAATGATCTAAGATCATTCCAAAAGACTCATGACAGAAAATGCTATCCACATCCAAAGAAAGAACTGTGGGGTCTTAATGCAGATTAAGGGATTTTTTTTTTTCTCATGGTTTTTTCCCTTTTGTTCTGATTCTTCCTTCACAGCACACCTAATGTGGAGATATGTTTAATATGATTGTATATGTATTACCTATATAGATTGTTTGCTTTCTTAGGTGGAGAGGGAGGGAGAAAAAAATTGGAACTCAAAATCTTATAAAAGTGAATGCTGAAAATTACCTTTACATATAACTGGGAAAAGACAAAACACTATTAAGTTGAGGGAGGGGAAGAATTTGCTTGAGGAAAAAAAAAGGCTTTTTAAAAAGACTCCTTTAGGGGAGGGTGCAAATTAAGATTGTATTTGTCTTTTATGGTCCTGTTGAACTCTTTTGGGAAGATTCTTTTTTTTATATCTAGCAGTTCTTTCAATTGCATGGGCCTTATTACTTGAACTCTTGCTTTCTATTATCCTTTATTTTGAATGTTTACTCCTTATTGGATATTTTTGTTCTTTTCCCAGTTCAAAGATTATTTTCCTTGGCAGAGAAGAGAAACAAAATAAGAGCTGAATACTTTTGTTTCCTCTCAATAGTCATTTGTCATAGTCCCATTTAACCAAAGGCATTCTATTCTCTTTTTTGATCATTTTCTTGGCCCCAAAGTAGCTTGAAATGGTATTTTTCTTGTGCTTGGCATGCACTAGCCTTAGCTTGTGATGAGCTTTATCACTCCTAACACTTGATTCCATTATTGTGCCACTTGTATATTCAACATCAGTTTCCTGGAATGTCATTTTCTTTAAATATGATTTTAAAATCCAAGTTTGTACATGATTTCCCTCGGCATCGACACTGGTCTCTTTAGACAGCCTCTTCATTTCTTCAGTACTGGATTTGTTTATATCTTTATCTCTAAAATAAAAACATTCCATCCCTCGGGCAGCCTTCCTTTTGTAGGTATTTTTCAACAAGGGGTTGTACTTGCCCTTTCTCTGGGCTCTGAAATCTGCTCTTCCCAAGTATAGCAAGCATCAGATCTTGCCCACTTTTTCTCTTTCCTCATAGTAAACTCCAAAATGTAGTGGTCACATCCTTTCCAGAGCAACTAGTTCTTTCTTATGAGAGTCAGAATGATGTCCAGAATAACAGTTCCCTCCATCACTTTTGCCATCTTTTGATGACTCAAAGTATATAAGGCAAATCAACCATTTTAATTTGCAGTTCTAATTTAGATAGTGTGTTCTGGTCAATGTTGGTCTAGTTGAGGTCTGCCAATACTAAAGCATGGTGCCTCTGTGCACATTTCCTGAACTCATAATTTCTTTCCTCCTGATGATGAGTTAGTAAACTTCTAACACAATATTGTCTGTGTTTCTCCCTCTGCTGACTTGCACTCAAAACCTTTGCACTATGCTTCCCCATCTCATGGGCCTGTCAGCTTGATATATGAGACAACTCCACTGTTTCTGTTCTTTCTGAATAAGGCATACCCTTCCAGACAGATATTCCAGACATTGGTCACACACTCTTTCTAGTTCTAGGGCCAAAAGAAAGGCCAAATTCACAATATTAACTCCACACATGAAACTGAGAATAAGAAAGACACTGTTATTGAGCTGTTTCAGTCATGTCCAATTCTTGGTGACCCCATTTGAGGTTTTCTTGGCAAAGATACTGGAATGATTTGGCATTCCCTTCTCCAGTTCATTTTACAGATGAGGAAACTGAGGCAAACAGGTTAAGTGACTTGCCTGGGGTCCCACAGTTGGTAGGTATGAGACTAGATCTGAACTCAGGTCCTCCTGACTACAGGACCAGCAGTATATCTCCTGCATCCAGCTATCTGAGAAAGGCTTTGACAGATCTCTAATTTTGTCTAATCTAAAAATACAGGAACTAAATTAAAAATACTCAAGTATCACTCACCTGAAAATTATGTGCTTTTATATAAAATCTCCTACCTATAATGATTTCTGCACCATTTCCATTAGCATAAGAGGAAAATACTGTAATATTTACATTTTTCTCATAATTATTGTATTCTATCACTATTATAATTCATATTTATGTGGATTAAACTTACTTTGTTTGGTCCCAGAGGGTAAAACTGAGAAGAGAAAATGGAAGATGCAAAGAGACAGATGTCCGCCTTAATATTAGGAAAATCCCAAAGATTGAACAATTCAAAAATAGGATGAGCTGCCTCAGGAAATCGCATGTTTTCCATTACTGAGTTTTCAGGACGAAGACTGAATCACTACTTGTTGGGCATATAGCAGAGGAGATTACTATTTTGGCATGGGTTGGAGTAGATAATCTCTGGATCCTTTCTAATTCTGAGACTCTTTGAGGCATCAGGTTTTTTTCTGGAACAGCTTAAAACTTTCACATTGCAAACATATTAACAAGAAAGTAGAGCATATGCCTAATTACTATCTTAAAAAAAAAAACAAAAAAAACCTCTCCAACACTATTATTTTGCAGCATAAAAAGAAAGGACAAAGATTCTCTGTGTTTAAAGAAATGCGAATAGCATAACAAATACAGAACTTTTCTTCACAGAAAATTTGCTATGCTCCAGAATCTAAGGTTGTGGGATTTGTTTGTTTTTTAAAGATGTTTCTAACTGATCTAGTCACAAAGCCTGTTTACAGGCAAAATGAAATTCAGGATTGTGTTTCTGAATTAAATATCAGAATCCAGGGGATGCCTGGATTTCCACTATTCATAGTTTTAACAAGATAATACAGTAATGCTATCTTTGACTCCTCCCTGACTCTTATCTCTCATATCCAAATCTGTTACCAAGTCCTGTTGATTTTATCTCCACAACACCTCCAGAGTCTATGTCCTACTGCTTATCCATACGGCACTAGGAGAGTTTCTCATTAGCACCCACCTGGACAACTGCAAGGGTTACCTAACAGTTCTCTAGCCTACACCTTGCTTCTCTTTCAATTCATGCTCATATTCTTTCCAGGCTAACCATCATAATGCAAAGCTCCAGTAAAATCATTCTTCAGCTCATTATTGAATACTGAGAAAAGTTCACATTCGTTTTCCTGGCCTTATCTCTTATTGCTCTTTCACATGGATCCTACTGCTCCTGCCAAATGGAATACCCTTCTATTCCTTGAATAAGTCATGTGCTTTCTCATTTCCATACTTGTATTTCCTGTGCTTGAGATATCTGAGTATCCTCTTTTTCTCTCATTGATTTGTATTCATCCTTTAAAACTTATCTTAAGTACCATTTCTTCCAAAAAGCTTCTCAGGATCTCCCAGTTGGTTTTCTTCTGACATTTATAAAACATGGTTTCATAACTCCCTAAAGTATTTGGAATTCATTATTTTTTATTTTACACACACACCCACAAATACACACACACACACACACATTTGTGTATGTGTTATACCCCTCTAATTCCCCAATCCCAGATCCATGAAGTTCAATGAAATCAGGAGCAGTGGTACATTTAATATCTTCAAAGTAGTCTCTTCATACATGATGGTTGAACTGGATATCATCTGCTAATATAAGATGTAAGGTATCCACTTAAGTTAGTAGAAAGTTGCAACAGAAACAGAAACACCTTTATGCCTCCACCATCCCAACCCCACAATTGCCCAAATTAGCCTGCCTTCCTTCTTTCGAAAATCCTTTAGGACAGAAATATTTTCAATATTTATTCAATATAAGATTAATGATTACTTGGACTTATGGGAAAGGAATAAACATTTATGGAGCACATACTTTGTATTAAGCACTTTTTATCTCATTTCATCCTCACAAAAATTCTGTGAGGTAGCTGCTTTTATTTTCCTCATTTTGTAGTGTAGGAAACTGAGGCAAACAGAGGTAGCAGAAAACACCACACCATCCACCCCTAGGTCACCGTAAGAACAATCTTATTCAATACACAGTGTCCACATAAAGCCTTCTCTCATCTTGACTCCAGGCTGACTTCCAAATCCCATGGCTCCTCCTCCATGGGTTGACCACTCCCAGCTCTTGCCTGGGTTCATATGCAGGCAGCTCTCTGCTCCTGCTCCCTGAGGACTGTTCCTCTCCAAATTCTTTCTGCTTCTTCCTGATAGCAGACTCCAGGGACTCCTGCCCGCAGCTTGTGTTTCTAGGAAAACAAAGCTTAACAGGGCTATAAAACAATATTTATACACATTACCAGTGACATCATCTCAATTCACTCATAAAGACCAACAGACAGGGCTTCTGACTGGGGAATTAACACAGATCAACAGACAGAGTGCTGACATCGTGAATATTCTTTCGGTTAGGCCTCCCCACAAGCAAGTTCCTGTAGCCAGCTCATGGTCACTTCTCTCTCAGCTCTGCTTCTGACTGCTCTCTCTCCAGCACACACACACACACACACACACACACACACACACACACACACATATGAAAGAGACAGAGAGAGAGAAAGAGACAGAGAGAGAGTATGTATCTGTTTCTAATCAGATTATTGATGGAATCAATCAAAGGCAAGACTCAATCAAAGGCACTTCATTGCCTAAAACTCAAACAGCAAAAGATCATACTTTGCTTACTGTTACAGAGTGGTGTGTTACAGGACTTGCTGCAATATACATAAGGATCCTTGTGGATCATATATTGACTCAGAAAGCCACATGTTAATATGATCTATGTTTACTGAATTTTTATTTTGTTAAATTGCCCAATTATATTTTGATGTCATTTGGGCAGCACTCAACAGTGTTGTGGGTCGCATGTGGTCAGCTGGCTATGTGTCCGATACCTTTATGTTAGAGTAATTAACTGAGAGTCAAAAGATGTGAGGGCCCATTTTGGTTCTGATGCTGACTAGCTATGTATAGTCTAGTCACTTTCCAACTCAGAATCTTACATTTTTCATTTATAAAAATGTAGAATTAGGGCTGGATAAACTCCAATTCCTTTTGATTCTAACGTTCTATGAAATTACGCTACGTCCCATAAACCCACAACAGTCATAAATATTACCTTTCCATAAGGCCAAATTTGGGTAAATCTATTAACATGTTATGTTAACATGTTAGGAGGGAATTCAGACTATGTAAAAGGTATCAATTAACATTTTTATTTAAAAAATCTATTGTATCCGTTTCATTATTACAGTGTTAGAACTTAGCACAATACCTTAAACATAGCAAGTCTTCTTTAGTCCAGTCCTCTTATTTCCTTGATTATAAGGAACCAATGAGGAAATTGCCTCTACCAATGCATTTCAAAAAAAATGTCGTGCAACTTAAAGTCTTAGAGAGCCTGTTTGGGTCATTGAGAGGCAAAGTCAATTGTTCAGTCACAAACTCAAGATGGACTTGAACCCAAGCAATCTTGACTTCATTGTGGACAGTGACTGCTTTGAGCAGGCCTTAACAAATACTTTCTTGGAACATTGAAGAAAAAAAGGAAAAATAAAGAACTCTTTGTCTTGTGTGTGTGTGTGTGTGTGTGTGTGTGTGTCTATAACTATCACCACTGGGCGTCAAAGAGACACAGAAAAAAAAGTGATGACCATGAAGTGCAAAACCACTTTTGGAGATCCTTAGAAGTTGGGTTAAAAGGCAGACTTTATTCAGTAGTGAAAGAGTTCAGCATCATTATTCTTTGTTATTACATCAACCTTTGCATGTGAAACAATTACTCTTTTGGGAATTTTATGTTCAAGTATTTTATTTGCAGAATCTGCCTTTTTTATTCACTACTCCAAAGACATACTTCATGTAATGGTATTTGAATTAATATATTTTTGTGACTTTATAACCAAATTCTACCATAAATAATTTCCTACAAGAAATTTCTATTCTCAAAATTTCAACATGACTAAACTGTTTTCATCCCAAGGAACTGTGAACTATATCAATTGCTTTGCAGATTCATAAATCAGTCATTTGGATGAAAGCTCACAGCAATTAGGCCCAGATATTAAAATACATTATTTTTTCTAATGATCCTTATATCAATGTGAATTTAATTCATTCATTAATTGTTAATCTCCTTAAAATTTTCTCCTGTTGATATTTATTACTAAGCACCTGTAGAACTGATGCTGAATATTTTAAGCATCTGGATTTTTAGGACAGAATATGCATGTCACAAATAACTTCAAAGTTTACAAAAATACTATGATTTAACCCTTGTCTCACAGAGTTGAAGTTGGTGGAAGTTACAGCAAAGCATATTTTGCCTGTCCGTAAGAAAAAAATGTCCTAAAAAACAGAAGTACATAAAAATGAAATTTCTGAGTTGAAATAATAGGTTCTTTCTTTCATGATGACCTATTTGAGATATTATAGAAAGGAATTGTATTCAGGTCTTGAATTACTTGAGATCACAGGTCATTTTTAACTGTGGGATTTTGTAATTATGAAAACAGACAGTTGAAATTTCCTGCCTTGTTTTTTACTTTTCTTTACTACAGACAGTCGGAACCACTTTCTAAAGAAAGGAAAATGCAAATTCCTAATTCCCTAGACCTCTCATGGGATTTCTCTAGCAAGAATAAAGTGATTTGCTTCTTTGGATGTAGACTTCCTCTTCTTCATCTTCCTCATCTCCTATCACTCAGGTACTTTCTGTCATTTTCTCCTCTTTCTCTCCTTTGTCATATGATGAAGTAACTTTATTCCTTACCAAGGAATCTCTTACTCAAGTGACCTCATTCCATCCTATCTTTTCCAAAAGACTGCCCAGTCTGTCATCATCATTTCATTTATTTTCAAACTCTCCCTCCTGTCCAATGGCTCATTCCCTACTACCTACAAACATGCCTATATCTTTCCCAACTGAAAAAATCCTCATTTGATTATTCCAATCCACTATCATCCTGTATCTCTTGTGCCCTCCACAAGTAAATGCCCTGAAAATGTTGTCTACACTTTCTTTCTTTCCATGCTTTTCTTAACCAACCCCTTATAGTATGGCTTCTCATCTTAAAATTTCACTGAAACTAAGCTGTTCATAACCTACCCTTCCCTACTTCTTCAGTCTTCTTACATCTTAACACACAATGTCAATACAGTGACATTGACGTCTTCAGTGTTCCTTGAGAAATAAAAGTTCAGACAAGAGGTAAGAAGATCCTATACTAGGGTGGGAACTATGCAAATGGGAAGATGAGGATACATATAGAGATGCAAAAACAGAAAAGACCTGGCAATGGATTAGCAATGCGGAGTCTGATAGTAAGGACTTGTAAACCTGGAAAGCAAGGAAAATCTGAAAGACAGTAGAATTCCTTTTCATGCCTCTAAGGTCCCTTCCAACTCTCCAATTCTATGATTCTATGAGACTGGCAGAATGATAGCAGTTTCAGAATAATAATGAAATCTGGAAGAGGGGTAGAACTGAAGGGAAAGACAGTAAATTCTATTTAGGACATGTAAAGTTTGAGATGAATTTGGGATATCCAGGTCAAAATGTACAAGAGTAGTTGGAGAATTAATACTAAGAGAGGTGGCTAAGGCTGGATATAGAGAACTAGAAATCATCTGTATAGAAATGACAACTGAACCCATAGAAACTTGATCTCACCAAGGCAGGGGGATAGTAAAGGGAGAGAAGAGAGCCCAGGCTTTGGGGTAGTTAGAGGAAGAGATTAAAAAACTTTATAGTTTTATTTCAACAGATATTGTTAGATGAGTGGAGAAAAATACTAGTAAAAGATGGAATTGCTAACGTTTTGTATAAAATAATGTATTGCTTATTTAAATGAGAAGATCTTACCCATTTATTAGTAGGCCCATGTGATCTGCCTGAGTCACATGAATCTGAGTCACATGGAGCCTATGGTAGGAGGAGTTTGGTGGAACAGGAAAGGTAAAGCAGGAAGAGGCAAAGCTAGAGCAGAGTTGAGAGGAAGTTAGTCATGAGAGCAGTAAGAGGTAGGAAGGGTGCAGGCTGCTGGCTAGCATGAGTGAAAGAGCTTGTTTGTGATTTTGTTTAAGGGAGCTTGTTTGTGTCTTGGGGATAGTGTTGCCCTCTGCATTGTTGTCATGTGTAGATTTTTGTTACCATGGTGGATTTGGCTTTCTGGTGTCTGAATAAATATTTTGGTTCTGTCTTCCATGTGGAGAGTCTGTTGTATTTTGCAATTCAGAGTTGTGCCAGGACATTCATGGCTTCCATAGGCACTGTGAATATGTTGGTGCTACAAATAATTATACATATTTTTTTTAAAAGTAGAACAAAAAAAAAGTAGAACAGAACTCTCTCAATCAACTGACTGTTCTGTAGTTGCATCATGCTTGAGAAGGTACATACTATCTGATGATACCACACAAAAATTATCAAAATATTATAACCTAAGAGTAGGAAAAATTACTAAGTGGCTATGGGCAGGTCACTAACCAAGGATCAGGAACCTGTGGTCTCAAAGTCACATGTGGCCTTCTCAATTGTCAAGCACATCCCTTTGAATGAATCAAAATTTCCCACAACAAATCCCCTTATTAAGAGATTTTGCCCTATAAAACTTGGACACAGTCAAAAGACTGCACCTCTGGAGCACCAATGTGATATTCACAGTGCCTATAGTGGCCATGAATACGAATTGGCTCAGTTCTGAATCACAAAATATAACAGACTCTCCACATGGAAGAGAGAACCAAAACATTTATTCAAATCCTGGAAAGCTGAATCCCAACACCAGAAAGCCAAATCCATCACAGCAACAAAGAAACCCATCATAAGAACCAAAAAGTCTATACACGTTATCAGACCTTCCCACATACAGTCACAATCCTAGTTCTTGCTTCCTCTGTCCTTCCCAGCTCTGACTAGTCTGACCAACTTCCTCTCAGCTCTGCTCCACCCCTTCCTGGTCCACTCATACAGAAAACTCCTCCCTGCCACCACAGGCTCCATGTGACTCAGACTTCCACGTGACCCAGACAGGGTATATAGACCTATTAATGAATGGGAAAGATCTTCCCATTTAAATTATCATTACATTCTTTAAATTACCATTGCAACCTGAAGCACCTAGAAGGCAGCAGGCCCCCTACCCCTGCACTAAGCATTCTGGGCCTTAGTTTCCTCATTTGTACAATTAGAGGAGTAGACTGTAAGATCTCTAAAGTCTTTCTTTTTGCCAGAAGTCTAGTTCCATATCATCTCATTCTTAAAAAATTAATATTTGACAAAGAAAGTCAAGGTAATATATCATTCATTCCTGTTTTTACCCTTGTCCCTGTTACAACATATCTCTGTCTACTGCCATCTTTCATCTGTTTTGGTATGAATTTGGAGGATTCCTGAGGCCTAACAAATGGAATGTACTTATGGATGTTTTTGCCTATGTAAGTTTTATTTAAGGATATACAGGGATAGAAGCAACTGTATCAAGATGGCCCTAAGCTGTAGCAGCTGGTCTGGTTTGCTTGGCTAGTCCTGATCCTAGGACTGAAATGACTTGTACAAGCAGTTTGTTCCATACAGGTCAGTATGCCCATGAGAGCCAACTTATCCAGGTACTAAATCCTAAAATCAAACAACCTGTCATTTGTCCAAAAATCTCACATTGAATTATGAAATTTTAAGAATGTTTCCTCCTCTTGTGAAGAATTAGGAGTTCTTGCAGAGCTTCAAAGGAAAAAAAAAATCACAAGTGGCTATCTCATGAGTAGCAAAACAAGAAAAAAACCCAGAAGATTAGTTAACTTCTTTAGTGGCTGAATATCCTAAAGAGCCTTCAATTTGGTATTATGAACTTAAAAAAGATAATTGAGAACTCAAAAGAAAAATTCTTTCCCCTTTCTTCTCCTCCTCCACCCCTTCCCTATAGCCTTTCTCTTAGATAAATGGGGAAAAATTGGAGAAAGAGTTATAGGACATTCCACAAAAGGGAAACAGTTAATAAAATTAGGGAGGAAAAGGGAGAACTTCAGTGATAAGCTTAGAAGTACATTTATTAGAAGTCAAATCATATCTGAGTAGAGTAAATTTCAATTTTTTCCACAGTGACTAACCAGAGAAGAAAAGGATCTTTTGTTCCCAAAATGTGTTGCATTAAAGGAACAATTAATTTGTAAATCAGGATAAAAATTTCTTTCCTTACATTCAGAGAATCAAGGGATCAGGCACAATCATTCAATATGAACCTGGACTCGTGTATAACTTGAATTCAGGGTGGAAAGATAGTCTGAAGGCTAAATACAACCTGGATCAGGTTGAGATCAAGCCAAATCTCTTTCACACATGATCTTTGGGGCAAAAAGTCCCTATTTAAGTCACAAGCTCCATTGGAGGAATGTTCTCCTCAACTCTGGTAACATTCCACAGTTAGATAGAGCAGCTACTCATCCTGAGATATCTAACTCTTGATTCTGCGTGCCCTTAAATAAAGTCTAAGCAAGCTAAACTAGCCATAAGTACATGATTCAATTACACACTACTTTTCACTATTGCAACTGATTCCTATTATTAGTTGTTGCTTTCCCAAATTATAAATATTTGAATAGATGGCACAGTGTCCTATACATCTCTATCCCTAGAGCATCTAGATTACTTCTGAGCACCATAACAACTTAAGTACTATACCAGAAACTTAAAAGGAAACGTACTTGCCTTCTAACCTTGTGTGATAATAAGTACTGTATTATTCCCATTTAACAGGTGAGGAAACTCAAATACAGAGAAGTTCAGTCTCTTGCTCATAGTTAGATGACTAGTAAGTAATAAAGTATCCTGAGCAAAAGTCTTCTGACTCTAAGGCCAGTGTTCTAAGCCATAGAATACTTAATCAGGGACCCAACAACAAGGAATTGTTCAATATATATATATTGAAAAAACAACAATAATACCTTGTTTATTACAGAAGCACAGTATCAAAGCTTAAAGAAAACACTGCAAAAGGTCTGTAATATCTCTGTTGAATATAAACTTATTTATCCAGACTTTGCCACAATGCCTTAGTTTCTTCCATTGGCAAGTTCCTCCTGGAACTTCCATTTTGAGGAAGGGCCCAGCTCACTCATCCTTCATTTTCTAGATTTCACCAACATATCTGTCCCTGGGTATCTTTACCCCTCCCCTTTTGTGTGGTCTTCACTCATTGGAATATAAGCTCCTTGAGGGCAGAGCCTATCTTTCTTTTTGCTTGTTTTTGTATCCCCAAGCTTAGCAAAGTGCCTGAACATAGAGTAAGCATTTAATAATTGTTTATTGCTTGTTGACCTGGCTCCCAGACATGAAAATAACCTTGGAAGTCCTCTGGTTCAATCCCCTCATTTTATGGATAGTGAAAGTGGGAAGTAGTATTAAAGTTGTAAAGATAGGTAGTAGCAGAGCTTGAACTAGTGAACTTATTTAGAGTCTATGAAATATAATGTGAAATAATTACCAAAGTTTTTTTTCTTTAATTTTACCAATAACTGTATGCTGACAGAGGGAAGGCTCAGAAACACGTACCCCAAGTTAGCACAGAGGAATAAAATATGAGATATATATGGATATAGATATATAAAAACACATGTCTTATTCATGAAAGATAAAGTGAACTTTGCATCTTTTCAATCACTATGAGTTCATGTTGAGCTAGGTATATATTCACAGGTAATTTTGATTCAGAATGTATATAGATGGCAACTTTCTTAATCTCAATTAATTATTCTTAAAGAATGCTCAAAGGAAAACCCTGAATATCTACCTGGAATGTGTCTCTAATGTCCTGATTGAGTATCTAGATTAAGATTTAATTTAATGAATTGATGAAACTGAACAAGTCACTTGGTAAATTCAAATTTTCTGTTAAACAATTTAAAGTTACACCCTCAGTAGAAACTGCCCCAAATATTCCAATGCTGATGAAAATAAATTTGAATATTAGTGTACATAGAGACAATATAATTATATATTACAATTCAATCTAACCAAATATCTTTTTAATGAGAATCCATTATAAACTGAGGACTGAGAGCACTGTTAGATATAGATATGTATATAGATATGATATGATATAGAGAAGTATAAGACATGATTAACACTTTCATCAGGCTTACAATATAGTTAGAAATAAATGACTCTAATGATTAGAGAAAAGTACATAGATTTAAGGGCAATCGGGAGGCACGTAGAAAGATATGAAAAAAGGAGGTTACTTGGCTTAAGCTTCAGTTTCAAAAGAAGCCTAAAATTTACAAGCTAAAGAGCTAATACTTCAAATATGGCACCACTCTGTTAGTGTAGTCCCACTAGGTTTAATATCAAACTGCAACATTACAGTAAAGCTAGATTTTTCCCAAAACAGTGTATCACCACAGAAAAATATGCATTTGGTAAATTTTAAACTATATTCAAATTCTGCTTCATTTCACTTATTTTGATGCCTTATTTCCTTTCCATGAAATTCAAGAATGTCTGTACATAATACAATAGGAACCCAGTCAGGCTTCTCCTAATAATGTATCCTTGGGATTTTGCTTAGGTCCTGGAACACACATAGTAGGTGCTTAACAAATGCTTGGTGAACTGATTAAAATTCCCAAAAAGAGAATTAGGATGCAAACCCAGATTTAGAATTCATGAGCATGGAAGTTATTGTCATACTTAAGCGTTCTTGACCAACATATGAAACAGACAGTATAAGTGTATAGATAAAGCTAACTGAGGGCAGGTGCTGGTACATCTTTTGCTTGTATCCACAGTATCCAATGCAATATGAGGTGCTTACTATTGACATTTGTTGAATGACAGGAAGAAGAGAACTGAGACTTACACCAAACCGCAAGGCCAAGGAGCTTGATCTCAGGTCTTCTGTTTCCAAGTCCAGGGTCCTGTTACAATAAAATGCTACCAGGTTTCTTTGGAAATGAAGAGCTTAAACTAGGCCTTGAAGAATGAGTAGGAAATATGTCTATTAATCTCCTTTCCAAGTAGAGGCATTTAGATACAGCATCAACATCAGAGAAAAAGTCAATCATATAATCAACAAATACTAAGTGCTTGCTATAGGCCAAATACTATATTAAGTGTTGGAGAGAATAAGACCAAAGTGAGGAAGGAACTTACACTCCAGTGGGAGAGACAACACAGACACTTACAAGTATATGCATAATGTATATAAAATGAATATAAATTAATTTGGGGAAATAGAGCATGGGCAGCTGGGAAAAAAGGAAAGGTTTCCTGTAAAGGTATCTCTTGAGCTGAATCTAAAAGAAACCAGGAATTTCAAGAGGCAGAGGGGAGGAGAGAATGCATTCCAGTCTGAGTGACAATCAGCGCAAAGGCAGGAAGAAGGAAATGAGAGTGTCCTGTGTATGATGGAAATGTGGAGAGAGGACATCTTCTGAAAATGAACTGCAGTGTTATATCTGAGGCTCTCAAACGTACCTGAAAGTGTCAGGATGAAAACCCAGAAAAATCACCATATCAGAAATGAACTTAAACTATATTTGAATGGTCTTATCATCAGAGTCTTAATCATTCCCAAAAAACTAACCCTGAGCAAAAGAGGTGATAATAAACATGACTAGAGCACGCAAAACATACAAGGGAGGTAAAACTTCAAGGAAACCAGTGTAACTAGATTGAAGAAAACTAGGTAGGTAGCAATGCATTTGAAGACTGGAAAGGTCAGACAGGACTAGGTTGTAAAGAGATTTAAATGTCAACAAGTTCACATTTGATTCTATTAGTAATAGGGTGACATGACCAGATTAGTGTTCTATGAAAACAATTTTGGGGGCTATGTGAAAATAGATTGGAGTGGGGAGACACCTTTCAAACTCAGACTCAGAGCTCACTGAGTTCCCCTTCCCCTCACTCCTCTCCTCTTCTGACCTTTCCTAGTACTTCATCATGCTCTCATTCATCCAGGACCACCATCTTGATGTCATCCTTTACTTTCATTCTCAGTCATCCTAAATATTCAGTCTGTTGCTAAATCTTGCCATTCCTAATCTTTACAGCATTTGTCCTTCCCTCCACTCAAACAGCCACAACTCTAACTCAGATCTTCGTCATCTCTTGGGTGGACTATTGCAGTAGCCTTCTAACTCAGTCTCCTGACATCAAGCTTGTCCCTACTCAAATCTACCCTCTTTTCATCTTCTCAAGGTGATTTTCTAAAGCACAAGTCTGAGCATGTAGCTTCCCCCACAACAATCTCAATGAGTTCTAGAATTTTCTATTACCTCCAGAATGACATTTAAAGGGGAGAAGAGAGAATTCACAGTAAATGGCCTAATTATTTTCTGTAAAATATGAGGCAAGGTTCTCAGCTAAGAGAGTGAGGGGAAGAGAGCCATGAGATGTTTGAGGAGGGATAAGCCTCAAAATTTGGAAGAACCATTGTGGAGAGTGGGATAATGAGCTGATAAGGGAGTTATAGTAGGATTGCCTAGAGGCTGAGGAGCCAGTTGAGGCTATGGAATATAAATCTGTTTATGATTATATGGCCTCTGAGGTCCTTAGTTGCTCTAAATTCATTGCCCCACAGTATTAGGAAAGAACACTGTTATGTAAATCCAGTTAGGAGAGAGTAGTATGCTAATAATTGTGAAGGCTACAAAAATATTCTATAGGATTAAGAAGTGAAAAGAGGCCATCAAATTTAGCAACTCAGAAGCCTTTGGAGGACTTTGAAAGTTTTGGTAGAATAGTAGAATCTGTAGACAGACTGGAATAGATTAAACCTTGAATGGGCAATGAGAAAATGGAAATAACAACCAATAACATGTTTTGTTAACAGATTTTCCTTATGAGAAGACACCTCATAGATTCTTTGCAAGTGATTCCTTCAAACTTGAACTGTATTACAATTTATCTTGTAAGATATTTTTAACAGAAAAAGGGATTCCAGAAAAAGAAAATATGCTAGAAGCTAGTCTTAGAAGATGGGCTAAAAGTCTTCAGCTTCTCCAGAAGAGAACAACGGCTTGATCATGAGATTCAGCTGCCTCCAGATTGCCTCCAGAGAAATCCATCTCCACCAGACCACTCTGGTTGGTTTTCTCTTTCATAATCTGGGTCACCCTAAACTCCAATGGGTGTACAAGAACATGAGTTTATTCCCTAATGGCAACAATTCACCTGGATTAAAATGTGTTTATACTCTAAACAGAAGTAAGGTCTCCTAGTTGGGTGGAGTACTGCCCAAGATGGAGGAGTATGTTCCCATGGATTAAGAAGGAGTGGGGAGCCTGTAGCCTGGAGGCTACATGTGGCCTTCTACTTCCCTGGTTGCAGCCTTGACTGAGCCCAAGCTTTACAGAACAAACCCTTTTATTAAAGGGTTTGTTCTGTGAAGTTTGGATTCAGTTAAAGGGCCACACTTGAGGACCTAGAGGGCTACATGTGGCTTCAAGGCTACCAAGTTCCCCATCTCTGGATTAGGGTAATCTCATTTATCAGTCATGTCCTTCAGAGATTGATTGACTAACCTACAAGAACTGGTTCCTGAATGAGTAAATAAAGGAAATAAAAACAATCCTAATTTAATAATTGGTTGTTAACATAATAGCAAAATAATTTCTCTCATTCCTCCTTTTCTTTTGAGAGATGCAGTCTCCTCAGAATCACTAACTGAGATGACAAATGCTTCATCAAGGGTTTTTAACTATGGGACTTATGAGGAAAGCAACAGGAGGGGAAGAGTGAGAGACTGACTGACACATTGACAGGAGCTGTTGAGGGCAATCCCCTTTGACAAGCATTGAATGCCATGAACCTTCTTTTCTCCCCAGGTCAATCCATCTCTTTAGTCAGCCTCTCTAAGGCTGCTCTCTAATGGGCACAGAATCTTCTACTGAGTGAGCTGTTCCACTTCCAGATATCATTGCTCATGGGGAAGGAATTGAAAGAATGATCCCTCCCCCCTTTCTCAGTCACAAGGGAAAAGGTTAAGAGGGATTCCCTGTCCAGAGCTGGCTTCATCCATAACTGGATCTCTTTCCAAGTTCTAAAAATGATCTCTTTCCAGTGCTAGAGACAGCTTTCCTAATGGCAGTAATCTCTCTACCTAATGTATCCAACTAGCTAAGACTTTTTAAAGATCACCAAGGATATGACTGCTCCTTCAGCTGGCCCACAGCTGCCTGATAATTGCAACAAGTTGATAGAAGACTATCTTCAAAACTAAAGAACCAAAGATGTGTTAAAATTCTTCTACACTTTCTTCGAAGCTATTAATTGAACTTTAATTTAACACCCTTAATTAATTGTTAAAGGTCCACTCAGGGTGTGAGCCACTCAAAGTCATACATATTTTACAAAGTACAAAGTGACACTCAAAATGCAAAAGGGGTCCAAACCCTTCACTCTGCAATCTCATCAAGTGGTCTGGAGGTACCAAACTGATCAGGAGTCCCATGATCAACTCTCTACAACTATATTACCATATGTTATACCAGATAGGCTCATCATTTCTGTAAGCAAATCCAAGAAGAGTTCTAGAATGCTCTAGAAGATGTAATTACAATATACATATACATATATATGTATATATATATATATGTGTGTGTGTGTGTTTGCATATAGTCATTTACAGTATATATACTATATATATATTCGAGATAGAAAATGTCCTAGTTAAAAGAACATTATAAATGTACATAAAGAATCAAATAACATAAAGTAAATAAACTCTCAAGAACAAAAAACAGAAATGTGAAAAACAGCTCTGATGTTAAGAAAAGATAAAATTATGAAAATGAAACAAGATAATAAGATTCTCCAATTACAAACAACTATCTAATTAGGCATTTCTGGAAGCCAAATCAAGGAAATATTTCAAGGAAATGAGGTATTATTTTAGGCCACTAAAGGAAGAATTTATTAAGTGTATCTAATGAATTTATAGAATGTCTAAGTCAGTCTTGGGGTACAGTGTCCATATTCAAGGAATATGATTCAATAATCATAGCAATTTGCAATAATGACACATTTCCATTATCATTTATTTTAGTCATATAGGTTTCCTACTGTAGAAAATTAGGAAATTTTCTACATGATCCCAGAGATTAGAAACAAAGAGTGAAATTTAGGCAAATTAGATTGGATGAAAAGGAAAAAAATCCTGAACAATTACAGCTGCCCCAATGTAGACTGCCCTGACTTGGAAAATTAATGGTTTCCTCCTCTTTGGAGGGTCTTCACGTTGAGACTGATGACTAATCAGGGATCTCATAGAAAAATTCCTGACCAGGTCAAAGGATTAGATACAAAACGTCCAAAATTGAACTAATTATGTCTCTTCTTAATAGAGAAAATCATAACTTTTTTTGTGCCCTGAATCACTCTGGACATCTGGTAAAACTATGGAGCTCTTCTCAAGATAGTATTTTTATATGCATGGGGCAATTCATGGATTATGAAAGAAACTAATTATATTGAAATAGTTATAAATTTTTAAAATCAAGAATCTTTAGCTTAAGAGGAAAAATAATGAATTCAGTTTTGCATATTATGTTTGTAGCACCTGTTCTATGGCTACTTTCTTTCTCTCCTATTCACATTGTTGGTCCAGTACCCCAGAAGGTATCTAACTGCGTCCCATTGAGTTATAGGGGTAGCATGAGTATTTTGTTACAATGAATCTAAATAATTAAAATAAAATCAAATTGCTTTTCTGCATTTGCTGTCTTTGAAACTTTTAGGGTTTTCTGCAGTATACCAAAGCATAAATTTAAAAATATTTATGTTCCTGTCCATATTATATAAAATTCTTATAAGAAATATGTTAATTATATCCTTTAGCTTAAATTTCTATAACTAAAATGAGGGAGGGACTATATGATGTTCAATGGAAAGAAGATCAGCTGGATTTAAATCCCAACTCTGATTCTTACTATCTGTAGTAACTTAACCTCTGTAATCCTCAGTTTCTTCATTTATAAAATGAAGGGATTAGACTAGATGGTCTCTGAAGTCCCTTCCAGCTCTAAATGTATGATCCTATAATCCTATATAGCAAAACTCTTTTTCAGTTCTAATTTTCTATCATTCTAATTCAATAACATTAAATATAAGAACCTGAGTTTCTTTAGGTAATATGATACTCAGTATCAGAGGATTCACAGGGGCAGAGATTTAAGGTGAGAAGGAACCTTAGACATCTGGTCCAAACCACACTTTACACAGATGAGGAAATTAAGGTGCAAAAAGTTTAAGTGGATTGTTCAAGTTCACACACCTGTCTATTTCAGTGCAGGGTTTTGAACTGAGGCCCTGTGTGCCTTCATTTTAATCACTATTTCTTCATAAAGCTGCAGATTTTAAAGACTATCTTTGAAATCAATTCCTTACAGACCTTTGGCATGGTGATCATCAGGTGTCCAGTTGTCTGAGATCTTTTAGCAAGGCTACTATCAGGTTTCACTTCGGCAGGAAGTACAAGTTGAAATGCCTGAAAACAAACCAAGAATAAAAGAGAGATGCAGACAGTAAATGGGCAATTTACTTTGATAGATATCTCCAAAGTTTGCCCCTCAGATATGTGTGTATGTGTATACACATATATAAAAATAACTTTTTACTCACTTAAGAAACCTACACGTAAAAAATATCTCAGCCTGTATCCCTTTGTACAGTTGGTCTTGACCATAACCATCGGGTATTTTGATTTATCTGGTTGCTTTTTTTAGATTGTCAAACATTAGTTTAAGTATTTAAACAGAGTCTCTAACTATATACATGAGTTTCATAACTAAATCCTACCCATAACACATATTAAAATCTAATAGTTCAATACTTCAAGTTTCTGTAATTTCTTCAGTGTGAGTATACTCATCAACAACTTAGATTGCATTCATCACTCTGTGGCTAACTTGGTGATGAGCTGCTCTAAAAGTTGCTGTGCTGGTCCTTACATGACAGACATATTATTCATGAGTTATGGGTTGAACTAGAGGGATGTTAAGGCCCTTTCAACTCTGAAAGGCTGTGTGACTCTGTGCTGTATTATGGGACTACAGACAAAGTCTTTCTAGGTTGGGGGGACTGGACAAAGCTTGAGCTCCACTTAAATAACCTTCCAGAACCTAGGATCACCTCCAAGCTATGCTGAGACCTCAGAGTATTATTTGAAAGAGTTATTGAGGGAGGGGACAGAATTAAGATGGCAGAGTAGAGGAAGCATTACAACCAAGTTCTCCCTATATTTCATCCAAATAACTTTAAAATAACACCTCAAATCAAATTATGGGTGGCAGAGCCAACAAAAGGTCAAGATAATTCCAAAGGACTCATGATGAAATATGCCATCCATCTCTAGAAAGAAAATTGATGAACTATAACTGCAGATTCAAGCATTCATTTTTCATTTTCTTAATTTTTATTGCTTTTTTTTGGTTTCACTTTCATTGTGACTAATATGAAGACACATTTTGCATGACTTCACATGTATAGTTAATTTCATATTGTTTGCCTTTCCAATGCATAGGGGAGGGGCTGGAAGGAGGGAAAGAAATGCAAAATTTAAAAAGAAAAGAATGTCAAAAATGTTTTTTTAAAAAAACATTATTGGCAAAAATGATTTTTAAAAGATGCTTTCTATAAATAAAAATGATAAAAAGATGCTTTCTATACATTAAAACCAAAACATGAAATTGATTGCATTATTTAACTTAAAACAAACTACTTCAAATTCAAATGTCAACATTATCATAGTACAAAGTCAATATGTAGACATATTTAAAGAGATTATGAAGCTCCACAATTTCTAGCAGCCACTAATTGTAACTGTCAGTGTAATAAACATTGGTTTCCTAAATAACTATAGTGTTAACTTGGCTAACAATTTTTCTAATTTAACTAAAGTTATCTAAGGGCAACATCATTTCTCTAAAACTAAGCATAATTTATTTAAGGATTTGAATTTTTGAGCTTGCATTTTCTTTTCCTGAATAGCATCAATGTGATATTCACAGTACCTATGGTAGCCATGAATATCCCAGTGCAATTCTGAATTGCAAAATACAACAGACTCTCCACATGGAAGATAGAACCAAAACCTTTATTCAGATACCAGAAAGCCAAATCCATCATAGCAACAAAAATCTATAAATAATAACAATGCAGAGAACAGCACTAGCCCCAAGCCTTCCCCCTGCTAGGCTTCCCATAAACCAGTTCCATCAAACAAATCACAAACAGGCTTCCCTTAAACAAAATGCCTTTCTCACATTCACAGCCAGCTATGGGTTTGCCTGTAACTTTCAGTTCTGACTGCTCTCTCACTAATTTCTACTCAGTTCTGCTCTACCTCTACCTCTTCCTGTTCTACCAGTTTGGCAAATTCCTCCCACCACAGGCTCCATGTGACTCAGACTAATGTGACTCAGGTTTCCATATAACTCAGGCAGGTCACATGGACCTATTAATGAGTGGGAAAGATCTCCCCATTTAAATTAACATTATTCCTCCAAAACCCTGTTTCCAAACCACTAGCAATCACCCCACATATTCAATCTCATATATTCCTATCTTTCTCTTGAATCACATAGGCATCACTCTGGTGCGGACCCTCATCAATTCATGCTTGGACTATTGCCACAGCCTTTTGGTTGGTCTCCCAGCCTCAAGATCCTCCCTACTCAAATGCATCCTTGGCTCAGCTGCCAAAGTTATCTTTCTTTAAGGTGTAGGTCCAACCATGTCACCCTCCTATCCCCCTAAAACTCCGCTGGCTCCTTATTACCTCCATAATCAAATACAAAGTCCTCTCCAATTAGCACAACCTGGTCACTTCCTAACTTTTTAGTCTTCTTATTCTTTACTCCCCTTCATGTACTCTGTGATATTACTACAATGGTTTTTTTTTTGCTGTTGCTTGTACATGACACTGCCTCCTCACTGTCTTTTCATTTACTGTCCCCCATGCCCAAATGTTCTCCCTCCTTACCTATAGCTCCTGAATTTCCTGGCTTCCTTCAAGACTAAGCTCAAACTCCTTCTTATAAAAGAAACCTTTCTATGTCTCCTTCCCCTAACCCCCTGCAAGTTATCTTGTAAATACAATATCTATATTCTTTCTCAGCCGTTAGAATGTAAGCTTCTTGAGGACAGAGGCTGTGTTTGCCTTTCTTTATATTTCCAGTACTTAGCAATGCCTGGTACACAATAAGGGCTTAATAAGTGCTTAATGACTGACTAGATGATCACAGCAAATTTATACCTACCTTCCCCTTGACCATTACTCGAACGTAAGTTGGCTGCACATCAACATCAATTAGAGAAGTATCCATGAACCTTTAGGATTAAATGTATCAAAAAGTTATAGTTCTTATAAAAACATAAGTGTATAGAAATGTTAATCCAGATATTCATATGTAACTTTAACTTAAGTAAATTCAATTCTATTCAACTAAACAAATGTTACATTAGTACCGTATTCAATTTTTATTGTGGTGACCAATTCTCAAAAATTAAGTCTCAAGTCAGCTCCAGGAAAACTTCAGGTTGGTTGAAAGGAGTTCTATTTAATAGTAACTCCAGTTTTAGAGTTTTAAAAAAAACTCCAGTTTTTTTTAACATGTTTGTATTTTATCTTTTTATCTCCAAATAAATGATATCTGTAACAATAAAGATAAGTTTTCATTACATGAATATACTGTTTTATATCCCTTCACCCTGAAATGAGGTCTTCCAGTGAGTCAGCTAGTTCTACCACTTTTCAGCCAGTCACCTTGCATATAATTAATAGCAGATTACTCAACATTGCTTCCACACAGTCAAGGGGGGCTTCTTGTACTATATCTACTAAAGTAATACCTAGCAGAATCAGCATGAAGTAGAAAGGTCAGATCTCCCCATCTGTTTATATGACAATAGTAGAATTTTATTGAATAGGCTAAAACATTTATATAGATATAGATATATAAAGTCTGAATAATTGCTTTACTCGTGTACCTCATAAATGTCTAATCAATCTCATAGGTATTAGATTAAGGGTGGAAAGTCCTTCAAATTATAGTCCTGTTGCACAAGAATTGTGTTGAGAAAGGCCAAGAAAATTTGGACATGCCCCCAGAAGAATCTATAAACTATCAAGCAATTTGAAAAGGGATGGATATGAGGAGTTTGAGCAAGTATGGCATTACCTTGGGGAACAATGATAGAAGTGAATGGTGGCACAGAAAGGAGATACCAAGGATAGTCATTGACTAAATAGGCATCTCACATGAGACGTGGGCTGAGGAAGTCCCAAGGAAAGGTCAGCTCTTTTCCCCAATTTTCCCTTCTAGTACCTGAAGACATGCATAAACTATATTGTAATCTTCTTTCATTACCCAAATATTTCTGGTAAACTGAGTTTTGCTTCAACCACAAAGAAACCACAATTAACTTTAAATTTATATATATAAATCTAAGTTAGAGAGCCCAACCTCTGACTAAATATTGGGAATTTTTTTAACAACTGTGACTAAACATAACTTTTCCTCTAACATAAATTCCCTAAAGTTAAAGACTTGCCTCCTAGGCCTAAAACTTAGGTAATTATTTTAATGATGATGTTGCTATTATTGCTATTCAGTCAATCTGCCATGTCTGACTTGTTGTGACCCCATGGACCACAGCAGCCAATGAGTGGCTTGCCATTTCCTTCTCTAGGGAATTAAGGCAAACAGAAATTAAGTGACTTGAAAGTGTCTGAGGCTGGATTTTAATTCAAGTCTTCCTGCTCCAGGCCAAGCACTCTATGTACTGAAACATCTAGCTTCCTTTTAATAGTGTTACATATGGGCAAATGCTTTTCTGAAATTTTGTTGTAATTATATTAGAAAATTCAGTACAGATAAATAAAAATATGAATAACAAAAAGGTAAGAAAGAAATTATGCTAATTGAAACATATTTTAATGTAATATTGATCACTGGAATGATAATTTTAATTTCATTTTATTATTTTGATGAAAATGCATCTTAATTCAATTCTTTCAACCTTAAGAATTTCTGGCAAAGCAGCTTGTCCTAATTCCAAGTGCATGAGCCTTGGAGACCTGAGTTCAAGTCTTGCCTCCAACACTTACTATGTCACAGTGGCCCTTCACTTCCCTGAGCCTTATTTTCTTCATCCATAAAATGGGGGCAATAATACTTCTATGACCTAAGGCTGGTGTGAGGAAAGTACTTCATAATTAAAGCACTGCAAGTTCAAGATATTTTTACTATTTACATTATACATCTGATGACTCCAAGATGGTCTAATTAAGCTAAGCCCAAAACTCAATACACACAATGACTAAAACCATGTAAATGAAGACCACACCAAAACATAACAGAAATTAAGCTAAATGGTTGCTGCTGATTCCTAATTATTAAAGTATAAGCCATCCTCAGTTCATCACCAAGAAAATGAGGCTAATAATGCCTGGAGTACCTGGTTTTGTGAGTTTTTGTGAAGCTTGAGCGAGATGATATGTACAAAGCCTTTTGAAAACTTAAACATTCTACAAAAGCCACTAATTTTTATTGTTCTTTTTGTTAACAAATGGTGAACTACAACGATGAAAGGTGACATCTATTTTCAGTCACAACCACTCGACCAGGAGAGAACAGTTTTCTTATTACAAGGGAATATACTTTGTAGAGAGCTTGTTTGTTGGAATGTGTCTGCTATATCAAAACAAAAATGTTATAATAAAATGATAAATAAATCACATGGAAAGAAAAAATATTCAGCAAAAAGATATTCAGATGAGTTCAAGAGGGCTAACCTAAGCTAAACCAGAGGTGTCAAGCACACAGCCTGCAATGTTCCCAAGTGTGATCCAAACCTGACTAAATTATAACTGAAAAGGCTTCTAAAAATAAATAAAAACTACATTAGAAGGTAAATAATACTAATGTGTGGTTTTCAATATGCAGCCCAGAAGGATCTTTGTGTGTTTCTATTTGAACTAAGATCCCAATGAGCTAAACCACATCTCATTAAGTCTTCTGACCACATATGTAGATACTCCATGATTCAAAATGATGCCCCACCAAAACATCAAGGCCTCCCAGTTCTAATGAACTTGCTTTATTTCTATGACCTACATTGATGTGGCAGTCCAAAACATTAATGTGATCTTAGGCTGCATTAAGTGTCTAAAAAAAAAATGGAGATTATTGTTCCACTGTTCTCTGCTCTGGTCCAAACACACTTGGAGTATAATGTTTAGTCTGTGGCATCACAGTTTATGAAGGATATCGACGGTTGGGAGAAGGACAAAATGACTGTGACTAGAAAGGTGGAAGGCCTCTAAATCATTCTGTATGAAGACTGGTTAACAAGGGATATTTAGCTTGGAGGACAGAAGACTTAACAAAGATATGAAAACTCTCTTTGAATATCTGAAAGATTGTCACCTGGAAGAGGAATTAAATATTCTCTTTGGACACAGCAATCAGCAGAATTTGCAGACAAACATATTAGGCTTGATAAAATGAAGCAATCCCTAACAATGTTAACCAAAAATGAAATGGAGTGTCTCAGGAGATAGATTATTCTCCCTCATTAAAAAGCAAAGGTTGGAAGACCACCTGTTGGAAATGTTACATGGATTCTTGTTCAAACAAGGATTGGACTAAATGACCCATATTATAAAAACGGTCACAACCAGTGCCCTCAGAATCAGACTGATACAAAAGGTATCAATCTCCATCATCTCCCCTTTGGAATATCTAATCCTGAGGCTTTAGCCTCTACTGTGAATCCCTGTTGGGGGGAGGGGGGTGCCACTACCTATCACAAAGGAATGATACATTTTCTTTTTCACTTAGGCATGAGAATAAATAAAACCACATTTGTAAGTTAAGCAGCAACACCATAGAGAACAATAAAATACTTTTACCTATATACAGCAAGATCCAGGACAATCTGATTATTTTCTTCATCATCTTTCAAAGAAAAGTCAAGCCTAGTAGAAATGGAAAATAGAAAAAGAGACAAGTTATCCAGGAATAAATGGATAGACAAAAGTCTTACCACAGTATATTTAAAAGCAAAGCAGGATACACTAAAAAAATTTCTATTAATGTGAGCATTCTGAAATTTGAACAACAATATTCCTCTTTTATTTCCAAAACTTCACCAGAATCAAGCAAAATACTGAAAATTAAATCGGCTTTATCTATTTTTTTTCGAACATAACAAAGTTCATGGTAAGTTTCAGATATTTTTAACACTGGTGCAGAAATAGAGACATCTGGTGGTTAAAACTTTTCTTTTTTTAACCTGTTAGATTAATTTTTACTGAAGAAATCTAGAAGGTTAAGATTTGTTTGTGTATAAACAGATGCCTTATTAGCCAGAATTTCCATATTCTGATTTTTAAAATCTAGATATCATTCGATAGGTTTTACATACAAAAGATATAAAAACTCAATCAACACAATGACCAATATGCGTATAGGAGACCAGTGATGAAATACTACCTGATATATCAGAAATGGATTCAAGAAAATATTAAGATACATATTTTTGGTAGTGATAATATGAGACTTTAAGACTTTGACTGTATAATACTTAAAAGAAATGTGTTTTTTTTATTTTTTAACTTCAAGGGGGAAAGAAAAGAAAAAGAGAAAATATTTTGTTAATTGAAAATAAATTAATGGAGTAGAAGGACGCAAGTTTACGAGCTCCAACCCACAGCACATGGAATTATTGTAAAAAGAGATTTGCATAACTTCTGGACCACTGAAAGGGGTACAGAAATGGAGTGGAAGAGATTTCCGTTCCAGGGAGCCCTGGAGACCCATCCCCAGGGTCCGTCGCACCCTGGAAAGTGGACCCCACCACCAGCGCTGCCCTAGCCGCAGCCCCAGAGAAGCTGACCCGAGCAGGCTTCAGAGACGGAACCTCTGGCAGCCGGGAAAGTCCCTCCGCCCACAGAAGCTACAGGTCAGTGAGAGAGGCTGGGCCAGGGGAGGGGAGCAGAGTGTCTCCGTGACTCGGGCCCCCTCGGGAGGAAGCGGTGGCGGTAGAGACGGGGGCAGGAAGCAGCGGAGGCAGAGGCGTGGGCGGCAGCGGAGGCAGGCAGCAGCGGCTCGGCCACGGTAGCAGGCAGAATCTTAATTACTGAAAGTCTCTGCATAAAGGGAGCTGAGCCTGGGAGACGGCCCTGCCCCACCACGCTCCATTTCTGAAGGCCTATGCATAAAGCCCCTGAGGGAACTGAGACTGGGAGGCGGCCCTGCCCCCACTCCAGCACCAGAACAAAAGGTCACATTGATTAGCAGCTAGGCAGCGCATTTGAATCTCAGAGCCCAAGCACTAGCTGGGCGGATCTAGGCGGGGGTGGACAGGAATCTTAGAAGTCAAGTAATTGGCTGGGAAAATGCCTAGAAAAGGGAAGAAAAATAAGACTATAGAGAGTTTTTTCCAACAAATGCAAATGATCCCAACATTCGGATCTGATGGCGAGGACGAGGACATTTCTCGCCATCGGGGAAAGAAGTGGAGGGCGGGGCCTCAGTACCCCAGACACCCCAGGGGGATGACGGGTGGGCTCAGGCCTTGGAAGAGCTAAAAAAGGATTTTGAAAAGCAAGTTAGACAGGTGGAGGAAAAGCTGGGAAGAGAAATGAGAGACATGCAAGAAAAGTATGAAAAACGGGTCAATACCTTGGTTAAGGAGACCCAAAAAAATGCTGAAGAAAATAACACCTTGAAGACTAGGCTCACTCAATTGGCAAAAGAGGTTCAAAAAGCCAATGAGGAGAAAAATGCTTTCAAAAGTAGAATTAGCCAAATGGAAAAAGAGGCTCAAAAGCTCACTGAAGAGAATAGTTCTCTCAAAATTAGAATGGAACAGAGGGAGTCTAATGACTTTACGAGAAACCAAGAAATCACAAAACAAAACCAAAAGAATGAAAAAATGGAAGAGAATGTGAAATATCTCATGGGAAAAACAACTGACCTGGAAAATAGATCCAGGAGAGACAATTTAAAAATTATGGGACTACCTGAAACTCATGATCAAAAAAAGAGCCTAGACATCATCTTCCATGAAATTATTGAGGAAAACTGCCCTGAGATTCTAGAATCAGAGGGCAAAATAAGTATTGAAAGAATCCATCGATCACCACCTGAAAGAGATCCAAAAAGAGAAACTCCTAGGAACATTGTGGCCAAATTCCAGAACTCCCAGCTCAAGGAGAAAATCTTGCAAGTAGCTAGAAAGAAACAATTCCAGTACTGTGGAAATACAATCAGGATAACTCACGATCTAGCAGCTTCTACATTAAGAGATCGAAGGGCGTGGAATAGGATATTCCAGAAGTCAAAGGAACTAGGACTCAAACCAAGAATCACCTACCCAGCTAAACTGAGTATAATACTTCAGGGGAAAATGTGGTCTTTCAATGAAACAGAGGACTTTCAATCATTCTTGATGAAAAGACCAGAGCTGAAAAGAAAATTTGATTTCAAACACAAGAATGAGAAGAAGCATGAAAAAGTAAACAGCAAAGAGAAGTCTTAAGGGACTTACCAGAAGTGAACTGTTTACATTCCTACATGGAAAGACAATATTTGTAACTCTTAAAACTTTTCAGTATCTGGGTAGTTGGTGGGACCACACACACACATGTACACGCATGCATGCACACACACATACACACATGCACACACACACAGAGACAGAGAGCACAGAGTGAATTGAATAGGATGGGACCATAGCTTAAAAGAAATCAAGGTAAATGGTGAGAGAGAAATGGAGTGGGAGGAAAGAGGGTGAAATGGAATGGGGTAATTATATGTCATTTAAGAGGCAAGTAGGAGACTTTTTAGTGGAGGGATAAAGTGGAGAGCTGAGGAAAAAAAAAAAAACCAAGAAGTTTACCCTCATCACATTTGACTAAAGGAAGGAATAAAATGCACACTCATTTTGGTATGAAAACCTATCTTACAGTATAGGAAAGTGGGGGGGAAGGAGATAAGCAACGGGGGGGGGATGATGGAAGGGAGGGCAAAGGGAGGAGGGAGCAATTTGAAGTCAACACTTGGGGAGGGACAGGATCAAAAGACAGAAGAGAAACAATGAGGGACAGAATAGGATGGAGGGTGATTCAGTTAGTCTTACACAACACGACTATCAGGGAAGTCATTTGCAAAATTACACAGATATGGCCTATATTGAATTGCCTGCCTTCCCAAAGGGAATGGGTGGGGAGGGAGGGATGGGCAGAATTTGGAACTCAAAGTTTTAGGAACAACTGTCTAGTATTGCTGTTGCTACTAGGAAAGAAGACATACAGTTAAGGAGGAATAGAAAGTCATCTGGCCCTACAGGAGAAAAGAGAAGATGGAGACAAGAGAAGGGAGGGATGACAGATGAGAGGGCAGATTGGAGATAGGGAAAATTAGATTGCTTGGGGTATTGGGGTGGGGGGAGGGGATAAAAGGGGAGAAAATTTGGAACCCAAAATTTTGTGAAAATGAATGTAAAAAGTTAAATAAATAAAAAAAAAAGAAAATAAATTAATTTGGTCATGTGAGCAACTAGACAAATATCTGTGATCCCATGACTTCTCAATCTTCTCCAAAACAGAAATTATCTGCCAAAAAAATAATGTCTGCTATTTCTATAGTATAGGACACTCAGATCCCAAAAGAAGACAAACAAAAAAATGACAACACAACACTCACTGACCCTGAGGTCACTCAGTACTCCTCTCCAACCTTCCATGCTACCAGCAGTGAGATCCCATTAGCAGACATATTACAGAAGTTTACATCAAAACCCACCATTTACTCAAGCCTTAAAAGTCAACTTGGCTACAGCCCTTAGCGAGCAAAAACCTGCTGGGGGATAAAAATTGGAAGTACCAATGCAGGAAAGATCTGAACCACCAGTGCTGAGATAAACAGATTCTGAATTGCCTGTGCCAGGCCAGAAAACTGAGGAACAGAGGGAGTGAGACAGTTCACTAGGACAGAATATAGCATACTGCAGAGGATATGTTGCACTCTATCAAGACTGAGGGAAAGAGTACAGCACCTAGTAGGGGGACCATTCCGACCACCCAAAAATCACTTGGGACAAAGAACTAGGCTGGTAAAATGCCCACTGTGGTAGGTGACCAAGATTCTTTGACATTTAGCCTCCAATGAAATCACAGTCAAAAAGGAGGAAGTCAGAAAGCAAGTGATAAGGAAAATGAATGAGATGCGGCAGGGGGGGGGGGGGGGGGAGGCGGGAACTGAAAGTACCTAAATTTCAGGAAGAAGAAAACAGGTTCTCCAGATCTAGTAAATGAATTCAGTAAAAACTGCGAAATAAAGGTAAATGATCCAACACTTGATGAGACAGAGGACCCACAGGAATTTGAGGAGAATATGTAACCATAACACTCTACTCCTGAGTGGCTTAAAACATAACTGAGAATTATGAGAGTAGAAATTATGTTCTGGCCAGAAAAAAAATGAACTGAAGAGAAAAACTTGAATTTGCAAGAAGCCTCACCCCCCTCAAAAAAAAAAGATGAAACAAGAGTTGGAAATGCAAATACACAGAAGTTAAGGGTAAACTAAAAGAAAATAATTGAAAAAGTTTAAAGACCATTATACTCAAACACAAGCTGCATAGAGAAAACCTAAGGATCATAGGTCTCCTAGAAGAACACGTCAGGAAAAGGTAAAAGGATATGGGGACCTTAGACTAGAAGAGGTCTGGGGGTTTTAATGCCTGAAAAGTCTTCTTTTCCTGTAAATATAGGCAAATGTAGAAAAAAGAGTAAACAAGGGAGGATAAAAATTAGTGGTGGACTGTATAATCAGAAACATAGTGGGGAGGTGTCCTCTCTCCCCTGCAATAACTGGCATTGTTCTGAAGTGAGATACAATGGAGAAAGAGAATTCATGGGGCAAGATCTACAAGGCAGTGAAAGAAAGCACCTAGAAAGAAAGCACACAGGAGAGCCTAAAATGGATGCCTTGGAAGCTTTGAATACATGAAGAAGGCAGAGAAAAGAGATTTGTAAGGGTCATGAATCAGAAGCTGAAACAGAGGACAGATAATAAAAGAGCAAGAAAAATCTTTTTTGGAAAGGAGGACAAAAACCGAAAGTCCAGACTAACAAACAGGACTAGCTAAAGGGGAAGAGAAGGAGGAGGAATCTACCTGACTACTTTCCCTCTCTACTTGAGAGAAAAAAAGAGGGGAAAGAAGTATATAATCAGATAAAAGGAGTTGGGAACAAAGGACTAATAAATAAAACCCTAAAGGGAAAGGGTCACCAAAGAAGAAGGGATCATAGGTGAGAGGAAGAGAGCCAGTGAGAACAGTACCCCTTAAAAAAAATTAAAATAACTGAAGAAACAAATATTGTTTTTACCTCAGAAGAGCAAACTTGAATTTGAAAAATTTTTGCACAAACAACATTAATGCATCTAGGTTAAGAAAGGAAAAATAATAAGGATAATAAGGAAAATAAATCAAATTTTTCTGATAATGGTTTAGTATACAAGATTATATATATATATATATATATATATATATATATATATTTATATATATATATATATATATATATAAACAATTAAGAAATACAGTTAAGACTAATAGTAATTCCCCAACAGGAAAAAAATGGTCAAAGAATATGAACAAACAGTTCTCAAAAGAGAACAATCACAAGAAAAAATACTCCAAATCATTAATAATAAGAGAGATGCAAATCAAAACAATGCTAATGCTTTACTTCACATGCTGAAAATTGACAAAATGACAAAAATGGCAACAGTCAGTGCTGCAGAGGTTGTGGAAACATAGCCACACTATTATATTGCTAGGTAGAGCTATTTCATTTTGTAAAGCTGTTTGGAAAGATGCAAATAAAGTGACTGAAGTGCTCATACCCTTTGAACCTGAGATTCCATTTACTGAGCTTATAGCCCAAGGAAGTCATTAGTAAGAAAACAGTCTCCATATACTCAAAAGTATTTGTAAGTAGCACTTTCTTTGTGATAGCTACAAAGAAGAAACAAAGTAGATAGCCATCATTTCGGAAACATTAACAAATTGTGGTACACAAATGTAATGGCATATTATATGCTGTAAGAAATGATATGTGATGAATACACAGAAACATGGAAAGATCTACATGAACTGATGCATAGTGAAATAAGCAAAGCCATGAAAATAATATACACAGTAAATACAACAAAAGAAATGGACATGACATACCAAAAAATCAAAAGTAAATATAACAAAATTATAAAGAACAAGCAAAACTCAAATGAAGAAATAAGAGAAGACACCCCCAACCTCTCTATAAGTGGAGGTGGCAGGTCCACAGGTATTACATACTGAACACGTCTCGGGAATTTTTCCACATATTGGATCAGTTGTGCTAACACTTTTTTACCTCTTCAAAAAATATTTATTATATCTGGAAGGGGTAGGGGGAGGAATACATGGGACACTATGGTGATTTAAAAATAGAAAATATCAATAAGAATTTATTTTTTAAAAAAACATACAAACTTATTTTTAATGTGTAGACAGAATTCTTGTTAATAAAAATTTTCATAGTTTTCCTTTTTGTAGCTAACATTCCTTAGATTTTATATACTAAGTTTTCTAAACCTCAAAAACAGACAGGGAATTGTCTTTCCAACATTTTCCTGGATTTATTCTCCTTTTATCACTAGCCTTTTAATCTCCATGCTATGAAATTTTCTTCCACTAAACTTTTGTGTTTTGTGTTTTACCAATCTGGGATTTCATCAGCAGAGTGAGCTCCTGGAGAGGAATACCCCTCCCCCCAGAAGCCTGAAACTTGCTCAGCAGCTCCTTAAAAACTGGAGAACTGGGAGGGTAAGTGACCTAGCCAGCAATATATGGCCACTATGTGTCAGAGTGAGACACAAACCCAGGTCTTACTGACTCCTAAATTACACACTAAATATTTTTTTTTAAATAAAATGTGTTTTGTTTATAATTTATATAGTTCTCCAAGGTATATCCCAAATGAAATTAAGGTATATGAAATTAATTTTACAAATTCACAAAATTTATATGAAAGTAGTTTACAATGACCTCTACAGATAAATATGACCATTATACATGTCAGCATAAAGAGGAATAGTATTTTATTACATATGTGCACATAGTCAATTTGTGTTATAAAGAAATGATGTATAATTTAGATAACAGGTTTGCATAAACAAAATTTAATTCAATTAAATATACATCTCAGTGTCCTAAGTACTGTTATTCTAGCTGCTAGGAATATATACAAAACTTAAATAAGACATGGCTCCTTCCATCATTGAGCTTACAGTATAGTAAATGGTATAAGAAACACAAACACATAAATATAATAAACAGTTATGCATGCTATGTACACTAGAAAGATGTGAAACAAAGTGCTATGTAAGGTTTCAGGATAAATAAGTTATCATTAATAATGGGGATGAGGCTTGCTCTGATAAAGGAGGTGGCATCTGGTTTGGGCTCTGAAGAACAGGAATAAATTCAGTAAGAAAATTGAGGGGGCCAGGGAAAGACAAGTCACACATAATGAATGGTGTAAGCAAAGCCTTATGGGTGAGAAAGTTCCAACTACATCCACATACAGAGAGATAGTTGCAGCAGAGACCAGAAAGTAATATAAAAGAAGGCTTAAGACGAAAAGTGGTACCAGCTGTTTACACATTGTCTCCCCCACTAGACTCTGAACTCCTTGAAAGAAGGAACTGTCTTGCCTTTCTCATATCCCCGCACTTAGCACAGTGCCTGGCATGTGGCAAGAGATTAAGAAAATGTTTACTGATTGCCAGATAATGGATATTTGATCTCATTGATGTAGATACTTCCTCCAGTGATATTACTAGCAGCTTTTCACACCCTCTTCAACTTCTTATCTACATCTTCTAGTGAATCCTTCAGCAGGCTGGTAGTTGATCTCCAGGTCTCTTGACATTTCATGGATACCAGTATATCAGGTGGGCTATCCATGATTATCCTTCAGCTGGTTACCACACCAACCTACCTCTAGTAGCTCCCTGTTGCCTCCAAAATCAAATACAAAATCAAATATTTGGTTTAAAGCCCTTTGCAGCCTGGCCCCTTCAAAACTTTTCAGTCTCCTTATACTTCTTTACCCTCCACATAATCTAAGATCTAGTGACTCTGGACGCTTTGCTATATTTTAAACAATACACTTCATCCCCCAACTCACTGGCTGCCCCAACACTTGGAATTTTCTCTGTCCTCACCTCTGCCTCCTAGCCTCTTCGACTTTGTTCAATCCTCAGCTAAAATTCCACCTTCCATTACAAAAGATACATTTCCTCTACTTTAATATAAGTGCTTTCCCTCTAAGATTGCCTCCAATTTATCCTATGTATATCTCATTTGTACACAGTTTGCATGTAGTCACTCTAATGGTAAATAGAATAGGATCTTTTGCTGTTTTTGTTTTAGTATAATCAAGAAGTATGATGCCTCTATTTGAATAGGACTAAGGAGGATATTTCCCACCCATGTCAGCCCTGGGAAGATTTATGAGAAGGTCCATGTCTTCTGTTAATGAGGCACTGGTTCTCAAGGAATGTGATGCCCTCTGGCTCTAAAAAGTATATAAAGACTCTGAGGGTGATGTTTTATTTGGGAGGTCTAGTTTTTGTAATAAGATTTGAGTGCCAGATAAGGACTGTGGGAAGCTGCTAAGGAGCCCCTGGGCTTTGAGAACCCAGATGTCATGCTTCCCTCTCTGGTAACTATGGCCAGACAGCTGTACCTATCTGTTGAATTATGGTCAGGCAGAGGAAGACATGTTTGTTGATTACTTTGAGGCTTACTACCTGGAAGTAGTGGCCAGATGAGGACTCCGGGAAGCTACGTAAGGAGCCTCTTGCTTTGAGAACCCAGATGGTGTGTTTCCTTCTCTGGTAACTATGGTCAGACAGTTGGGGTCCAACTGTCTGTTGAATTCAGGCTGAGGAAACCATGTCAGTTGACCTTTAATTTCTCTGTATTTTCTTTGAAGTTTAGGGTGCTGACTCCCTGAACTAGGTGAATGATATATGTGCTTAGTTAAGGGAATCATACATGTACTTGATTGAAGTGATTGTTAACTCCTCAAAACCTGCTTTCCTTTTATGAATACAGATCTAAGAACCTGTGGTAGCAGGACCCTCTGAATATGTTGGGGTGTTTACTGATGTAGTCACCTCCTATTAAATTGTGAGTTCTTTAAGGGCAGGGTCTGTTTTTGCCTTTTTCTGCATCCCCAGTGCTTAGTAGAGCATCTGGTACATAGTATGACAAAGGGAAAAGAGAAAGAATGCATTGAGCACTTATTTCAGAGTTCCCACTCGAAAGAAAAATATTTCACAGGCAGTCAGGAAGAAAGTATTCAAGTACCAAGGGAACAACAGTTACAATCATAAAAGACCTGGCAATTTCTACAATAAACAAGATGAGATCATGAAATATAATAATACAAAGGATAAAAGACATGGGCTTACTAGAAAGAATAATTTACACTACAAAACTGAATATAATCCTACAGGAAAAAAAAGATGGACATTTAATGGAATAGAGGACTTTGCAGCATTCCTGATGAAAAGACCAGACTTAAGTAGGAGCTTTTAAGGATAAACACAAGAATCAGAAGAAATCTTGAAAGGTCCACTTATATTATCACAGGAAGGGTCTGGAAGGACATAAAGTACTGACATTTTAATAGAGAAAGAAAAATAAAAGTCCCTTCATAATATTAATGTTTCCTGAAAATACTAAGGGAATTAAATAAGAAAAGAGAGAACCTTTAATAAGAAAAAAAGAGAAATAGAAAAAAGAGGGAGTAGATTGGTCCTATTCTGAAGGTTTTAAGAGGGAAAGAAAAGTAAGGGTAAAGGGAAGAATACAGGAGTATAGAAAAGAGGAAGAGGAAAGTGAAATTTACTATTTGTCACAATTGAGGTGCATGAGAAGAAGCATATCAAAACTTGGAGGAAGAGACTAAATTATACCTGAATCAAACAGAGGAGGACAATATAGAGAATATAAACACATACACATGCACACATATATACACAGACACACACATACACACACACGTACACAGACACACATACACATGAATGCACACACTTCTACACTTGCCAAAAGTTAGGTATAAAAATACAATAAACTCAACAGGGGTTTGTTCAGGCAGGAACAGGGGGTAATAGTTAAGATGGAGGATGAGCCCAGAGTGGGAATAGTTGCAAGCAAAAGTAACTTTCCTGATCCTGAAGGAATTTTTTTGAATTTCAGAAATAAAGGAAATGATACAGAAATTAAGGGGGTGACAATCACATGGTGACTATCTGAACAAGCCATTGTATGTGAAATGAAATATTATTACACAATAATAAACGATAAAATATATGGTGATAGTGGTAGTTATCCTTCTTTCTCAAAGAGGACCAAAATGACATCTCCATGATAAAGTGAAGTCTCACTGTGTCCGACTGTGACTGATCAGATCAACATGAGCTTGGAATGCTCTACCACAGGTTGGGCACAGATAGTTCCTGTGAATATTTGGGGTGGATACTCCAAATTCATGCATCCCATGTTTACTTTGTGCTGTCTCAATTCTGCTTTGCTCAGAGAGCACAACACCCTTTCTGATGTGAGCAAGCCATGCTGAGCTGTCCTGTCTCAGTGTCACCCATGTCGCACAATAAATTACAAAGTTCTTGAGAGAGATCTTGAGAGTATCCTTGTATCACTCCTTCTGACTACCATGTGATCACCTGCTCCATGTGAGTTCTCCATAAAATAGTCTTTTTGGCAAGCATACATTTTGCATTCAAACATCATGGCCAGCCCATCAGAGTTGTGCTCTCTGAAGCATAGTTTGAATGCTTGGCAGTTTGGTTCAAGCAAGGATCTCAGTCTCTGGTACCTTATCCTCCTAGCTGATCTTCGAAATCTTCCCAAGACATTTCAAATGGAAGTGATTCAGTTTTCTAGCACGGTGCTGGTAGACTGTCCATGCTTCACAGGCATATAACAATGAGGTCAACACAAGAGCTCCTTCAGTTTCATAGTCAGTCTAATACCTCTTTTCTCTCAAACTTTTCTCCAGAACTTCCCAAACTCTGAGTTAGCTCTGGTATTGTGCACGTCAACCTCATTGCTGACATGTACATCCCTGGAAAGTACACTACCAAGGTAAGTGAACTCATCCACAGCATTCAAAACTTCTCCATTTGTTGTAACAAATGGTTCCATGTATGGATGGTATGGTGGTGGCTGATGGAGCACCTGAGTTTTCTTGGTGTTAATTACTAGGCCAAAATTAACACAGGCAGCAGAGAATTCATCCATACTTTGCTGCATCACTGCTTCAGAGGCTGCATTGAGTGCACAATCATCTGCAAACAGAACATCATGCACCAGCACTCCTCCACTTTGGTCTTGGTTTGTAGCCACTTCAAATTGAAGAATTTGCCATCAGTACAGTATCTGACTTTGATGCCTTACTCATCCTCATTGAAAACATTTGACAACATGGCTGAAAACATCATGCTAAAAAGCATGGGAACAAGCATACAGCACTGTTTCACTCCATTGGTGACTGGGAAGACACGAGAGCAACGTCCACTATCGAGAAACCAGGCAAACATGACATCATGAAATTGACATACAATACTGATAAACTTCTCTGGGCAACCAAATTTTGACATAATTTTCCATAAGACTCACAACTAATAGTTTCAAAGGCCTTGGTCAGATCTACTAGCCTTGTGTACAGACTTCTGTTCTGCTCCTAGCATTTCTCCTGGAGTTGTCGGGCAGCAAACACCACATCAACTGTTCCTAGGCCCTTTCTGAAGTCACACTGGCTCTCAGGTATATGACCATCTTCAAGGTGAAAAATTGGCCAACTAAGGAGAACTCAAGCAAGAATCTTGCCAGTAATGACTAAGAGAGAGACCCCCCGTGATTTTCACAGGATAGTCTACTCCTTCTATGGAGATGGACAATGGAAGCATCTTTGAACTCTTGAGGGATGACTTCCTCTTGCCATATAACCAGGAAAATTTTATTCAACTTTATTGTGAGCAGTGGTCCTCCTACCTTGTAAATCTCAGCTGAAATAGAATCACCTAGTGCTTTGCCACATAAAAGGAGCCTAATGACCTTCAAAACCTCTTCGTCAGTTGGAAGTTTATCTAGAAGGAGAGAATGTCTTCAGCCTGAGGTAAACAGTCAATGGCCTCAGCACTGATTGATGACAGTCTATTGAGAACACTATGGAAGTGTTCAGCCCATCTCTCTAGCATCGTGTTCTTATCACTAATCAATGTATCTCCATTAGAACTAAGTAGCTGTGATGAACCATAGGTTTCTGATCCACAGAATCTAAGGATGCATGAACTAATGCAGGAGAACAATTTATATAATGATAACATAATGCCATAAAGAACAACAACTTTCAAATACTTAAGAACTCTAAATGAATCAATGATCAGATAACTTGTTGTGGATTATGTTGCCCCTCTTCTAACAAAGAGCTGATGCATACAAGGGAAATACATATCTTTGAACTTTGAAATGGAATGATTTGTTTTGTTCCAGATAAGTGAGAAGTTACTATTTTTGGGGATTGTATTTTAATGTAATTCTTGCCCACCCTTCATATAACCTAATACCATAAATCACTAAGTGTAATAAATAGTACTATATATTATATAGTATATAATTTTAAGATAAATTTATTTCCTTAGTCCAAAATATGTTTGTCAAATTTATCTCAGGTTTTAATATATGATTTGTAGGGGATACATATTAGCTTATTCACTGCTAATTCAGAACAAATCAATATATTTCATATATTTAAGCCAAATCTAGCAATGTTCTAACTCAAAAGGCATGTTTATAATGTTCATCTATAATTCCGTAGATAATACAAAGTAATGAAAGATATACCCTGCTAGCAACATTAGTTGGTTCCACAAAAACACACTACTAGGTGTTTAAAGGAAATAGTTTCATAAAAACTATTAAAAAGAGGCAGGCCAGGGAAGGATATTACAGTGAGATTCTATGGTTTTATGACAGGAGTTGGTTATATGTGATATTATAAAACTAGTTGGGACAGTCTTATGTGTAGTATGCCTACAGGTTCATGGAGTGCTTATGATTGTCAGCTAAAATGAATCTAATCTGGTTCTGTTTGAAAATATAGTGAATTTGGGGCACAGTCAAGATGGCAGAGTAGAAGGATGGACCTGCTCAGCTCTCCCCACATAGTCCATAAAATACCTGTAAAAAGTGACTCTAAACAAATTCTAGATCAGCAGAAGCCAAAAAATGACAGAGTGAAAGTGATTCCCAGCTCAAGGCAGCCTAGAAGGCTGACAGGAAAGGTGTATTACACCAGACTTAGAGCAGAACACAGACCAGCCTTGGCCACACTGCATGGCATGGACAGGACTGGAGCAGGCTTCATAGCATGGAATTATAGGTAGCAGCTGCAGTTCCCAGATTTCTCAACCCACAAACACCAAAGACAGTTTCAAATGTCAGCGAGAAAGCTCTTTCACCTGGGTGAGAGGGGTGTGTAGTCTGATCCTAGGGTGGCAGCAGTCACTGCAGCAGCAGCATCCATTTTTGGAGCCCTCAGCCTAAAGACCCTGGGGAAATCAAGCAGCCCACCTGGGTCTTAGTCCTGAGTGGTAGCCCTGGGGCGAGGAGGAGCTCCAGCATGGTGGAGCTGGTGGTAGCTGTGGAAAGGGAACCCTACTCACAGTTCCAGGGCAGAAGAGAGCTTGTGTTTGCTCACAGACCAGAGCATTGGCCAGGAAAGGAGTAAACTCCTCTCCTTTGATTGTGCCACTTGGAAGAACAGAGAACTTACAAGTCACTAGAGTATGCCCTCCACTTGATAAAGGCCTCAAAAGTCAAGTAATTGGCTGGGAAAATGCCCAAAAAAGGAGAAAAAATAAGACTATAGAAGGTTACTTTTGAAAAGGTATTTTCTTCCATCCTTTCAGATGAGGAAGAACAAAGCATACCATCAGACAAAGACATCAAAGTCAAGGCTTCTACATCCAAAACCTCCAAAAAAAATGCAATGGTCTCAGGTCATGGAAGAGCTCAAAAAGGATTTTGAAAATCAAGTAAGAGAGATGGAGGAAAAATTGGGAAGAGAAATGAGAGTGATGCAAGAAAATCATGAAAAGTAAGTTAACAGCTTGCTAAAGGAGACCCAAAAAAATGCTGAAGAAAATAACACTTTTAAAAACACACTAACTCAAATGGCAAAGGAGGTCCAAAAAGTCAATGAAGTAAAGAATGATTTAAAAAGCCAAATTCATCAAATGGAAAAGGAGTTTCAAAAGCTCACTGAAGAAAATAATTCTTTAAAAATTAGAATGGAGCAAATGGAAGCTAATGACTTTATGACTTTATATGAGCTAATGACTTTATAAATTATGAAACAAAACCAAAAGAATGAAAAAATAGAAGACAATCTGAAATATCTCGTTGGACAACTGACCTGGAAAATAGATCCAGGAGAGATAATTTAAAAATTATTGGTCTACCTGAAAACCATGATAAAAAAAGAGCCTAGATATCATCTTACAAGAAATTATCAAGGAAAACTGCCTTTATATTCTAGAACCAGAGGGTAAAACAGAAATGGAAAGAATTCACTGGTCACCTTCTGAAAGAGATACCCAAAGGAAAATTCCTAGGAATGTTGTAGCCAAATACCAGAGTTTCCAGGTCAAGGAGAAAATATTACAAACAGCCAGAAAGAAATAATTCAAGTATTATGTAAACACAATAAGGATAACACAGGATTTAGCAGCTTCTCTACTAAGGGATTGAAGGGCTTGGAATATATTATTCCAGAGGTCAAAGGAGCTAGGATTAAAACCAAAAATCATCTACCCAGAGAAACTGAGTATAATACTTCAGGGGAAAAATGGAATTTCAATGAAATAGAGGACTTCCAAGCATTCTTGTTGAAAAGACAAGAGCTAAATAGAAAATTTGACTTTCAAATACAACAATAGAGAAACAGGAAAGGTAAACAGGAAAGAGAAACCTTAAAGAACTCATTAAAGTTAAATTGTTTACATTCCTACATGGAAAGATGTTATTTGTAACTCATGACACATTTTTCAGTATTAGGGTAGTTAGAGGGAACATACATACATATATGTGTGTATAGGCATGTATGTATGTATATATTATATATGTGTAGGTATGTATATGTGCATGGATGTATGTGTGTGTGTATATATATATATATATATGTATATATATATATATATATACAGACACACTGACAGAGGGCATAGGGTCAACTGAATATTAAGGGAGAATACCTAAAAAAATGTTGAATGGAATGCACTAGGAGCAAGAGAAAGGGAGAGGTAGAATGTAGCCAATCATCTCATACAAAAGAGGGAAGAAAGAGCTTTTGCAATGGAGGGGAAGAGAGGGGAGATGAAAGGAAACAATTGAGCTTTACTCTCATGAAATCTGGCTTAAGGAGGGAATCACACACATCAACTGGATATGGAAATCCATTTTACCCTGCAGGAAGGCAAGGATGGGAAGAGGATAGGAGAGGGAAGATAACAAAAGGGACAGCAAATTGGGGAAAGGGATAATCAGAAGCAAACACTATTGTGAGAAGACAGGTCAAAGGAGAGAATGGAATAAATGAAGGGCAAGATAGGACAGAGGGAAACATGGTTAGTCTTTTACAACATACTATTATGGAAGTGCTTTGCATTGTTACCCATGTATGATCTATATTGAATTGTTTGTTTTCTCAGTGAGGGTGGGTGGGGAGGGAGGGAGAGAACATGCAACTCAAAGCTTTAAGAATGAATGTTAAAAATTGTTTTAGCATGCAACTGAAAATTAAGCTATACAGGCAATGGAGTACAGAAATCTATTTTGCCCTACAGGAAAATAGAGGTGAAGGGGATGGAAGAAATGTGGGTAACAGAAGGTAGGACAAACCACAGGAAGGGGTGGATGAGGTGCATGCTATCCTGATGTGGGGGTGGAGAGAGATGGGCAGAAAATTTTCAACTCAAATTCTTTTGGAAGTGAATGTGAAGAACTGAAAAATAAATTATTTAAAAAAAAATGAAGTGAATTAAAAGTGAATTTTTACTTGGGAATATGTGGGAAAAATGACATTTTTTTAGAGTTTCCAAACCAGTTAAAATTGACAAATTTATTCACTGCAAAGCAAACCTGTTATTAAAAACAAAGCCATGATTACAAATCCTACTAATTTTATGTCTTCAGGTTACTGTTTTTCTCACTTACTTGGGTTCATTAATATTCAAGACTCGTCCATCTGCAGTGATCAAAGTCCTAGGTGGCTTTTGTTTCCTCTTTTTGTCTCTAAAAATAAACAGAAAGGGGTGGGGTAAGATGGAGATGACAGGATATTCTTGTTTTATTAAAATAAATGTTAAAGGGAGTAATACCTCTGTGAAATAGTACATGAAAAATAAATAAAAACTTCTGAATGCCACCAATATTTCAGTATCCTAAGTCAAGCTACTATAATCATGTCATGTGTTTGGAATTCCAGTCAGAGGAAGATTTCAATGTGGTTATATCTACAGCAATGAGGCAGATTTGCAAAGCAAAGCAATTTGCTGAATGATTCCTATGAAAGAGCTTTGGTTGCTGTACAGTGGTTTTAGTCGTGTCCCAACTCTATGACCCAACCTGGGGTTTTCTAAGCATTTCCTTCTCTTGCTCTTTTTACAGATGAGGAAGGTGAGGTAAACAGAGTTAAATGATTTGTTAAAGGCCACACGGGTAGTAAGTGTCTGAGATAACAACGAACTCAGGTCTTCCTGACTCCAACTCAGGCAACCTATCCTCTGTGTTACCTAGCTGCTCAAATGATGACCTTTTCTTGACAAGTCCATATAAATTGGTTTGTGCATGCATGCAAAGAGGGGAGGGAATGGCTCTAGGCATTCTATGGGAGGGTCCTCCCTCTTTCCACGGTGTTATAGCTATTGGCTGAGAATGGGACGGGCCTCTTGGAGCCAGCTTTCATCTGTAGTCACTCCCCTTCAAAATCTGACTGCTCAGCCCCCTTCCCTTGTTCTATCCTATTGCCCGAAAGGAGATAGAGAGCAGAGCCCCTTGCCCGAGGAATCCTCATTGCCACAAGTACACGGACAACCTATTATTCCTTTGACCCAGCCCTAAATCGTCATAAACTAAGGAAGACAGATCAACATATTCTAACACCAAGAGGGAGAAGCCCCCAATTCCTATGGTCAGATGGTCCCATGACCATCCCACATGTGGCATGCTGGGGTGTGTGTGTGTGTGTGTGTGTGTGTGTGTGTATGTGTGGTGTGCAATAACTACATGACTAGTCAAAAGAAGGAGCAAAAACAAGATTACCAACCTGAGGTCATGCCTGACATGAGTGAGGGAAAAACGGCAGCTAAACCAAACCTATGTCAATTTTATGGCCACTACGAATTCAGTCCTTTGTATATCATTTGAGAGCTGCCTCTCCTCCATACCCTTCCATAGGGTATGTAGTTTTTATTAAGCATGTGGGGCTGAATATATATTGAACACCTGAAGGGCTAGGTTAGGGGTGTGCCAACAATGAATGTATTTTATTTATGGTTTAGCCAAGTTTATTGGATAAACTTGCTACTTACTACTCTGTGTATATAGCCTCTAATTTATTTAAAACTACAATTTACAATATTCCATAATTGCTTCATGATTTAACAGTCAGGGCAGTATACAGATCACAATAGCACTATTTAATTTGCAACAAACAAATGCTTAGAGGAAAACTTAATTTTCAGTTTGTCTCCAACCTTGTCTTTTTCATTAATGAAGAAAAGTGCATGAAATCAGCAGCAGCCATTCTCTGACATGATGCTCCTTCCTTTTAAATTGCCTTTTGTTCTTTATCACAGGAATGGGGAAGATACTTATATTTCATTTTGTGCTTTTCTTTCATAAAGTTACTTTAAAAGGCAGCCAGTTGATACAGGGAATAGGAAACTGGGCACAGAGTTGGGAAAATCTGAGTTTAAATCCAGCTCAGACACTTACTGGCAGTGCAACGCTGAGCAAATCACTTAACTTCTGTTTAACTGAGTTTCTTCAACTGTAACATGCGGATACAAACAGCACCTACCTTACAGTGTTGTTGTGAGGATCAAAAGAGATAATATTTGTAAAACACTTAAATTTATAAAACACTCAGAACAGTGACTGGCTTATTCCCTTCTTACCCCACCTCCTACCTCCCAATGTTACATAGACAAAATCGGATAATATCTACAAAGCATGTGTAAATATTAAAGCAATATATAAATGCTACATATTATTATTAAATGCACTGATCACATCCTTTAATTTGCTTCCTCACAGACCAAAAAATTTAAATAATCCCCTAAGTGGTAGGTATTATGGCAGATGTGCTGGTTAAGCAATTAGATGAACAGAATGGCATTATTTAACAAACTTAAAAAAAACTACTTTGGGGATTATAGATCAGTTAACTTCAAACACATCATTAAATAAGCAATTTATAAACACTTCAAAGATTGAAGGGTGGCATTAAATAACAAACATAGCTTTGTAAGGAAGAAATAATTCCATTTCTATTGACTGGCCTTATAGATAACATAACAATAGACATCCAAAGAACAGGTTCCTGTAAAAATGAAAGTACCATCCCAAGTAATGCAAATGTAGGGTCATGTGCTCAAATATAATTCATGAGCACAGTCCCTGATGTACGCACAACTCAAAAAGTTTATAGGTGAGCTGAAAGTTTCATCCTTTGTAGAGAATACTACCAGTACCCTTGTGCCCACTTACAAAGTTATACAAGTATGTGCCAACTACAATAGGGGAGTCATTTTCCTGGCTAGTCATACATAGCAAGCATTTAGGGAAATAAATTCATTCATCCCTCCAAAAAGAGTAAGCCATAGCAAAAAGGATAATTCTCAAGGAAAGAGGAGGTGATTTTTATTACCTACAAATATAAGTAACATGAATTGTCTAGCATAAACAGGACAATCAAGTTGAATATATCTTAGCTTCACAATTGGCTTAAAAAAGAAAAATAATATTTTACTCATTCATTTTATAGACTAAATATATTTTCCATTTAATCAAAATGGCTGGCTGGTTACTTAATGCAAGCTATTAATGAGAGAGCTTGATAAGAACACAAGTAAATCTGCTCATCAAATAAGACATTACAACGAAATGAAAATATCCCCATTGTTATCACTTTAGTGTAAAGATAACTGGGTTCTCAAAAGTCATACCAATGAAACACAATCTCTGAAAGATCTTATCAAACTGGAAAGCTTCTGAGTTTAAGGTCAGTGACAGATTGTAATCTGCTATCTAAAGCCCAGTGTAGTTAAATGCAAAGGGGCCCCTCACCGGAAGCTGGACATCACAACTCAAGCACAGAAGGTTTATTAGTGGCAGAAGTATCTATTCTAATGAAAATGATGTTCTTTCAAAGTGTCAAAGTTATGGGGTAGAATCAAGATGGTGGAGTAGAAGCAGAGACCTGCCTGAGCTCTCTCCCCAAACCCCTCAAAATACCTGTAAAAAATGACACTAAACAAATTCTAGAGCAGCAGAAGCAACAAAATGACAGTCGAACAGATTTCTAACCCAAGACAATTTAGAAGGCCTACAGGAAGGGTCTATTGCACTGAGCTCAAAGTGCAGCCCAGTGTGGGCCACCCAGCATAGATTGGACAAGAGCAGGCCTCAGGGAGGTGAATCACTGGCAGCTATAGTGATTTCCAGATTTCTCAACCCACAAACATCAAAGACAGCTTCAAAGGTCAGTGGGAACATGCTCAGGACCCAGCCGCAGCCCCAGGGCAGTGACAGCCACTCCTGAAGGGGCAGCTGCTTTTGGACCTCTCAGCCTACAACACTGGAGAAATCAAGAGGCTGACTGGGGTTGCAGTCCTGGGTAGTGAACCTGGGGCAAGAAGGAGCACTGGTGTGGCAGACCTGGTGACAGCTGTGGGGAGGGAACCCCACCTGCATTTCCAGGGCAGAAAAGAGTGCCTGTGGTTGTTCACAGACCAGGAGAGGAGCAAACACCTCTCCTTTGTTCATACTACTTTGGAGGAACTGAGAATTTACAGGTCCCTAGGAATAGCTCTGAAAACAGTTGCATAAAACCTCTGTAACTTGGTACAGGACACCTCCACTTAACAAAGAACTCAAAAGTCAAGTAACTGGCTGAAAAAATAATCAAAATGTGAGGAAAATAAGATGATGGAAGGTTTCTTTCTTAGTGAAAGAGTATTTTCTTACAATGAGGAAGACCAAAGAATACAACTGTAGGAAGACAACAAGGTCAAGACTCGCACGTCCAAAACCTCCAAGAAAAGTATGAATTGGTCTCAGGACATGGAAGCGTTCAAAAAGGATTTTGAAAATCAAGTAAGAAAAATAGGAAAAATTGGGAAGAGAAATGAGAGCAATGCAAGAAAATCATGAAAAATGAGTCAACAGCTTACTAAAGGAGACCCCCAAAAAATGCTTAAGATAATAAGACCTTTTAAAATAGACTAACCCAAATCCCCAAAAAAGTTCAAAAAGCCAATGAGGAGAAGAATGACTTAAAAAGTAGAATGGGCCAAATGGAAAAAGAGGTCCAAAAGTTCACTGAAGAAAAGAATTCTTTAAAAATTAAAATGGAGGAAATAGAAATTAATGACTTTATGAGAAACCAAGAAATTATAAAACAAAACCAAAAGAATGAAAACATGGAAGACAATGTGAAATATCTCACTGACCTAGAAAAAAGATCCAGAAAAGAAAAAATTATTGGACTACCTGAAAGCTATGATCAAAAAAAGAGCCTAGACATCATCTTTCAAGAAATTATCAAGGAAAACTGCCCTGACATTCTAAAACCAGAAGGTAAAATGGATATTGAAAGAATCCACTGATCACCTCAGAAAGAGATCCCAAAAGGAAAACTCCTAGAAATATTATAGCCAAATTCCAGAGTTCCCAGATCAGGGAGAAAATACTGAAAGAAGCCAGAAAGAAACAATTCAAGTATTGTGTAAATACAATCAGGATAACACAGGATTTAGCAGCTTCTCCACTAAGGGATCAAAGGGCTTGGAATATGATATTCCAGAAGTCAAAAGAGATAGGATTAAAACCAAGAATCACCTACCCAAAAAAACAAGTATAATACTTCAGGGAAAAAACAGAATTTCAATAAAATAGAGGACTTCCAAGCATTCTTATTGAAAAGACCAGAGACAAATAGAAAATCTGACTTTCAAATACAAGAATCAAGAGAAACGTGAAGAAGTAAACAGGAAAGGGAAGCCATAAGGCACTCATTAAAGTTGAACTGCTTACATTCCTACATGAAAAGATGATATTTGTAACTCATGAGACCTTTCTCAGTATTAGTGTAGTTAGAGGGAATATATGTGTATGTATGTATATACTTGTGTGAATGTGTATGTGTATATGTATATATATTATATGTAAACATACATATTATACATATTATATGATATATATGTGTGTGTATATATATATCATCTCACATAAAAGAGGCAAGAAAGGGCTTTTATAATTGAGGGGAAGATGGGGGGGAGGTGAGAGGGAATAAGCAATGAGCTCTCTCCCCAAACCCCACAAAATACCTGCAAAAAATGACACTAAACAAATTCTAGAGCAGCAGAAGCAACAAAACAACAGTTGAACAGATTTGGCTTAAGGAGGGAATAACACAAATTCAGTTGGGTATGAAAATCTATCTTACCCTGCAGGAAGGCAGGGGGGAAGGGGATAGGGGAGGGAGGATAATAGAAGAGGGAATATTGGGAGAAGAGGTAATCAGAAGCAAACACTATGGTAGGGGGACAGGTCAAGGGAGAGAATGAAATAAATGGAGGGAAGGACAGGATAGAAAGAAATGTGGTTCATCTTTTGAAACATGACTGTTATGGAAATATTTTGCATGGCTACATATGTATAGCCTATATCAATGTGCTTGCTTTCTCAATGAGTGTGGGTAGAGAGGGAGGAAGGGAGAGAATATGGAACTCTAAACTTTCAAATTGAATGTTAAAAATTGTTCTGCATACAATTGGGAAATAAGTTTTACAGGCAATGAGGTATAAAAATCTATCTTGCCCTACAGGAAAATAGAGGGGAGGGGAATGGGAGAAGGGGGTAGTGATAGAAGGGAGGTCAGACTGGGGAAAGGGATGATTGGGGTCCATGCTGTTCTAGGGTCTGTAGGAGAGGAGAGATGGGGAGAAAATTTGGAATTCAAAACCTTGTGGAAGTGAATGTTGAAAACTGAAAATAAATAAATTATATTTTTAAAAGTGTCCAAGTCAAAATGTACATTAAACTTCTCTGTAAATTATAAAATATAATGAAAAGATAAGACATTATTATCATGCTTATTATTTTTACAATTTATTTTTGAAAATGCAGAAATTCTTCTAAAGGATCATGAAGCAACTAAGTGGTATAGTGGAAAGAACACTGAACGTGTAGATATAAAACCTGCTTCAGACACTTACTAGGCAGGTTTGGAACCCTGAGCAAATCACTCAACCTCTCTCAGCTTCAGATTTTCTATCTGTAAAATGGAGATTATAATAGCCTCTATTATCTCAGAGGGTTGTTTATGAGGGTTAAGTGAGATGTTTTAAAAAGTTTGTAAATATTTTGTAAGAAAACATGTTTAATAGGAATATGTGTGTAGAGCCCCCATATAAGATTGCATGCATGCTGTCTTGCTGAGGGAGGAGGGAAGTAGGGGAAAAAATTTAAAACTTATGGAAGTGGTTTTTGAAAACTGAAAACAAATAAATTAATTTAAAAATTTTTAAAAATATTTTGCAAACCTAAAATCAACAAATAGACAGATGATGGATAGATGACAGACATACAGAAATATATATATGGATATATATATATTAATTATTATTTAATCATTTGGTAACTAGAGTGATAACTAAATTGATATCAAATTGCTCTATGTACTAATTGATTATCTAAAAATCACTCATTAATTATTCAATAAAACCTAAGGTTGGCATAGTCAATGGTGTGTAAAGAACTAGGTTCATTGCTGTCAAACTTTTTGGTAACATTTAATAAGGAAAGGTCCAAAACATTGTATTTGGCAAGAAAAACCAAAATACATTAATAAGAATTTTAGGCTAAAGGTTTTAATCAGTAAACAAAGAAATGTGATTTCTGAGAAATCCATAAGAATTTCATCAGTTACCAAGATATGAATTAGCAACAGTACCTTAATTTTTCTTTATCTTTCCTTTGTTTTTCCAAGTATCTATGAGTTTCCAGTCTAGACTCAGGGGTAAATAGGGTGGGCTTCTCCCAGAATTCCTTGTCCAACTCATCTGGTGTTTTTTCACTAACTTTCTTCTCTTCTATTGCTGGTTGTTGGTTTTCTTTCTTCTGCAGCAGAGAATGTGGACTACAAAAGAACAAATGCAAGGAAAATGAAAATAGTCAAAATAGTCAAATCAAGTCTTTTCACATTCTGGTACAACAATATAACTATTATGTTAGTCCAAAATGACTGTCAAAATTGATATAGAGTATTACACAGAAGAAAGATTTTTGTATAGAGGTATTTCATACCTCACAGTGAAGCTGCAATATGGGTCAAAATAAAGAAGGCAGTAGAGTGTTCTGTGTAGTCTCAAGTGCTACAGAAGTGCCAGCCACTATTATTTTTTCCTCATCTATAATGACAAAAGATTGCCCTGTTCTGATTTTTTCAGATTTTGTGAATGGTGGCTACTGGGCAATTCTTTCATATGTCTATCAATGACTTGCAAGAGAGACAGCCAACCTCAAAACTGAGAAGACCTGCAGTCAGATGCTAGCTCTGACATATACTGGCTTTATGAACTAAAGCAGCTGAATTGGCCTCTCAGTGCTCTAATCAGACTTCTATGACTATTAAGCTCCAGAGAAAGAAATGACCTACAAAGACATCTAGGTAGCAGTGGAGGGAGCACCTGAGTTCAAATTCAGCCTCAGACACATACTGTGTGCCATTTAACCCTGTTTGCCTCAGTTTCCTTATTTGTAAAAACTAGCTGGAGATAGAAACGGCAAACTACTCCAGTATTTTTGGCAAGAAAATCCCAAATGGGATTACGAGTCAGACACAACTAAAACACAATGACCTACATTGATATGTGTAGTTTCTTCACCTGGGAGTTCCTTATATTATCAAAATCACCAGTCAGTTCCTATCCTGTCATTCATTTATTTGCTCCTAACTAGTTGTGAGACCTTTGGCAAATCACCTCACTTTGGGGGCCTTATGTTTCCTCCTTGAAAAAATGAAAGGATCAGACAGGAATTCTCTGATTCTAAATGACAACGACTGTCTCTTTGAAGGAAGACTAGACTTGTTCTTTTTGGTCCCAGAAGGCAGTAAGAAGGTTGCAGGGATTTTGTCGCAATATAAGAGAAAACTGACTAAAAGTTAAAAGTTATCTAAAGATGTAATAGGATGCCTAATGAGGTAATTAATGGGTTTGCCATTAGGCCACAGCCTGGAAGGCCATTTATTAGCTGTGCTATAAAGTGGATGACAGCTTGGGGATGAACTGGACTAGATATCCTCTGAGGTCCCTTCCACCTCTAGGATTCCCTGTTTCTCTTCCCCATAAGAACTGCTACAAACCTCCTCACTCTCCTCTCAAGATCCCTAAGGTCTTTTATCTTACCTGTCTCTGAGAAAGAAATGTCTCTTCTCACCTAGGCTAATCTAAGTTACATACCTATCATTTCATTCATCCCAGGTTCCTCCAAGCCTGCATTGCATCAAATACTTCATCTTTCTTGTGCATCTTTAATCTTTCCCTCTCTATTGCTTACTTCTCCTCCTCCCACAAATATACTCAAGTATCGAATATCATGAAAAACAGCAATAAAACCCCAAACTTCCATCAACCCTACTTTTCCCTCAATGGAGAAGCAATTCTGCCTTAGCAACAGATCTTGATTTTATTTCAGTTGACCTTAGAACAAGTTAGAATGAAAACCCTTATTAGAGCCTACCATTCCCAGTAGTCATTGTCTTATGTATCTTCTGTCCTTCTCAGTAAAAATCCTTGAAAAAACTGTCTACAACCAATACTTGCACGTGGTCTCTGGAGAGTGGAGAGTGATAAGGTTCATTTCCTACTTCACATTATTTCTCCAGGGTCAAGTCCAAAACCCCACTAGACTAACATGCTAGACCGAAGCTCCTCAAGGATTCCCCGCTCAGTTGGCTGCAATAATGAGGCTAGAATATTGAGATTAGCATACTGTCAGGTCAGACTCCATTCCCTAAACCTAGATCTGAAAATGACAAAAGAAGGTCCAAACTCTGACTTTTTTCTGGGGTTGTATGGCTTAAGTAGGACAAGAACAGACCTCAGGGCCTCCCCTTTTACATCACTGTGTCACTTGTGTGAAAGAGTCCTTTGCCCTAGACGGATAGACAGATAAAAGACCCAGTCAGTTCTGTCTAGGTTTCTAATGGGAAAAGGATGCTTCCAAACACATTGGGGCTGATGCAAAAACAGACATGTATGCACCAGCTCTTCTGTCTGCCATGACCTGCTCCCAAGTGTTTTCCATATGTTTGACAGCATTTCACATAGTCTGGCCAGGTACCAAACCTCTTTTATGTTACTTTAAATTTCAGTGCACTACTTTGCCTTTATTCTCTTTATATTAATTCTAAACCATTTTTTAATATGCCCTTGTTTACTCCATCAGAATGTAGGCTCCTTGTGAGTAGGGATTGTTTCATTTATTATATGTTTCCTTAGTACCTACCATAGTGTCACCACTTAATAAATGTCAATTGACTGATTTTCCCAAAGGTCATGATGTTTCATTTCTGGCTCTAGATCTGTCCCACCATTCCAGATGCCAGAAGATGGCCTCTCATTGCATTTTGCCCATCCCTCTCCTTTTTCCAAAAGGTATCATGAGGGTATAGACATTTTAATCATTTTCTTAACATAATTCCACTACATCCTTATCTGCAGCTTCAGTGACTTGTTTGTATATAAATTTTAACTGCCAATAATAATTTGGATCCTGGCTTTGTTAACTAATAATGCTGGGTCAGAAAGATCTAAGCACAAATCCAGCCTCAGACACTTACTACTGTATGATCCTTGTCAAATCATTTAACATGTCTGCCTCAGTTCCCTCAACAGCAAAATGGGGATAATAAAAGCACTGACTTTCTAGGGTTGTTGTGAGGCTTAAATGAGCTGATATTTGGAAAGCACTTAGCACAATGCATGTACATAAACATACTTAATAAATGTTTATTCCCTTCCTCCAGTCTCTCTGCAATCTGGCTTCCAAACTCAACATTCAACTAAAACTGTTCTCTCCAAAGTTATCAATGATCTTTTACTTGCCAAATCTAATTCCCTTTCTCAACATGCATCCTTCTCTGTAGCATCTGACATTATTGACTGACCTCTTCTGGATCATCTCCTCTCTGGATTTTTGTGATGGTTCTTCCGGTTCTCCTACCTGCCTAACTCCTCTTTCTAAGCCCCCTTTGCTAGATCATCCATGTCATGGGTGACCTCCAGAGCTCTATTCTGGAACCTCTTCTCTTTTCTCTCTATACTCTGTTAGATGGTGATCTCTTCAGCTATCATGTCACACTAATACTATAAAGATTATTCCTCAATCTATTGATCCATCATTAGTCTCTCTCCTGACCTCCAGTCCTACATGACCAACTGCCCACTGGACATTTCCAACTCTCAAACTCAATGTGTCTAAAATAAAATTCACTTTCCCCTAAAACTCACCCTTCTTTCAAACTTCCCTATTATTGTTGAGAACATCACCATCTTTCCAATCACTCAAGGTTGCAAACTTGATATCACCCTTGATACCTCATTTCCCACTTACTTCACATATCCAGCTGCCAAATCTGGTTGGTTTTTTTCTCTCAAAATTTCTTAGATTTATCTCCTTGTCTCTAGTCATATAGCCACCATCCTAAATCAGGTCCTTTTTATCTCTCATCTGAACTACTGTTTCCCTGCTTCAGGTCATTCCCCATTTCAATCAATCCTGACAATCAATCAAGCTGACAAAAGTGATTTTCCTAAGTATGGATCTGACCATATCACCTTCTCCTGACTCTCGATAAACTTCAATGGTTCTCTATTAACTTTAAGACAAACTATAAATCTTGTTTGGTAAGTAAAGCTATTCACAACATGGTACCTTCATATCTACCTAGTCTTCTTACACATTATTCTATTAATTTATTCTATAGTCCAGTAATACTGACTTTGCTGTAACTCCATCTCCCATCTCTGTGCCAATGTGCATGGAATATTTGTGGAACGTTCTTTTCCCTCATATGTGATTCTTAGAATCCTTCACCGCCTTCAAGCATCATTTCAAATATCACCTTCTGCAGGAGGCCTTTCCTGATCTTGGCGGCTGCTAATGCCTTCAAGTGTTATAGTATGTTTCTTGTATATACTTCTTTATCTGCACTTTGTCTCCTCTATTGAAATGCAAATTCCTTGCAGGGTAGGGACCATTTTTTACTTTTTCTTGACTTCCCTTGCATTTAACAGTTCCTGGAACATCACAAGTGCCTAATAGACATCTATCGTCTGACTGAATAAACCAGTTGTTTTATAAAGGATGATATGTTTCTCTTCAACTCAACAATCATTTATTAAGCATTAACTACATGCACATAAACTTCTATGCCAGGTCCTGGGGAAGATACAAAATTGTAATATTAATGAGATTTATGTTAATGAAAGATCTTCCCTGATCATTCATGGGCCTCAGATTAGGGGAGGCTTATTTTTCAGGAAGACAAACCTTTGGTTAATTGCTAATGACACACTGGGTCAGGAGAGCCCTGCTCTCCAGCTCTGAAAAGTGCATATATACTTTGAGATGAAGTTTTGCATTGGGAGCTTGGAGGAAGGTTCATGTGTCAGATGAGAGTCTGGTTAGCCATTTAGGAGCATCCTTCTCCCTTTGAAAACTGAGATGTTGGTGCTTCTCTCTCTGGTAAATAACTATGTGTGTATGTAATGGTCAGGCAGTTGGATCTGTCTGTTGATCTGTGATGTACATATTGTTTACAGTCAGTTAGAAGACTTGTCTGTTGATCTTTATTTCTCTGCTTGTATATGTGATTAGTAAGCAGCTAGGTGGTGCAGTGGATAGAGCACCAGTGCAGGAGTCAGGAGGACCTGAGTTCAAACTTCATCTCAGACACTTGACACTCACTAGCTGTGTGACCTTGGGCAAGTCACTTAACCCCATTGCCTCATCCTGCGTTATCTCTTATCATCCTGATGAATATCTGGCCACTGGATTCAGATGGCTCTGGAGGAGAATTGAGGCTGATGACCTGCACAGCCTTCCCTCACTCAAAAAACAAAAGTCAAGTGCAAGTCATGTCATTATTTCTCTGATGACATGGTCTTCTTCGGCAACAAAGGACAAACATATATGTGATTAAAGAAAATTGCTGACCTCTCTAAAGTTGCTTTCCTTTTAGCAAAGCAGATCTAAGAACCTGTATAGCAGGTCTCTCCTGTGTATGCCGGGGTGCTTGCTGCTACAAAAGTTTATAGGAGAGGTAGGTGATCCTTCTGCACAATGAGCTTACTCTGCATATAATGAACAATATTTTAAATTTCACAAATGACTGTAATATACAATGATATAGAGGAGTAATCAAAAACATATGTGAAGTTAGAGGAAGGAAGGATCATTAGCAAATGGGTAGTTAAACTTCATGGAGAATGTGGGAAATATAAAGTGTATATGCAGCTGTTTCCTCCATGCAAAATAATTTAATCTTCTATCTTGTGAGCATTGACTTACTATAATGGGTGTAATTGGGTGTAAATGTAAGCTACTAAAACTTAAAAGAATTTCCTTAAAGGTTAGCTACTGAAGCTTCAAAAGTACACTAATATTTTTGGAAAAGCCTGTATGAGAAAAAAAACATAAGATAGGGAAGAAAGGTCTATCTAAGCCAATTACTTCCAGCTAAATACAGATGCACACTATGATATGCACAATAATTTTGATCACTAAAAAAAAATTTTCTGATGCAGGCTTAGATGCAGGCTTCCAAGGTAAATTTTACCACATTAGAAAACCATAGTAATATTTGTGGCTGAAACAACTGGCTCTTTTTTTTCTTTCTTCCTGGGAAAAAAAAATTCACCAGGTGTCACTTTTTCTTCTGCAATCTAAATAATTAGAGTTTTAGAAAATCCATGAAAGAAAATTATTTATCAGCAAATACATGCAGAAATGCAAAATGCACATACATTTTTATTAGAAAACGACTGCAATGCAAGCCCATCTCTCTCAAATAATTTCACAAGGAAAAACTGTTAATAGATTAGTTCAAAATTAACCAATATTTCAGGAGTAATGTCAATAAATAATATGCTATTCACACTTACTGTGAACAGTGTGACTGGAGGAAAATGAGCAAAATCAAAAAGATTAGCAAATATTAGACTGTTCAGTAGAGCTTGAAGAAATATTTGAGCCTTTTCCTTATACAGAATGAATGTCTAAAAATAAATATAATAAAACTTGCAAAATACAAAAACCAGGGGTATGTTATGTGATGTTTACAATCAGGGGCATACAAAACAACATGCCACAGAAGTCCCTGTGTAATACCGCCCTCTTTGTTATAATGACAGTATGATTTAATTTCTAAAAATGTGATTTACACACAACTTTTCAAAAATATATAATTCACAAAGGCAGACCTATAGATTTATAAGCAAGCCAGATCATATATCTTCCACTGCTTTTGCTGAGTACATTTTAAGATACAATAATTTAAATGATAAGTTGAAAATACTAGGCTTTAATAGGAAGTTTTACACATACATTGATGGAAAACAGGGGTTCTGAGCCTTTTTTTTTTTTTTTACAACATGGACCCCTATAGCAGTCTGATGAAGTCTATGGACCTCTTCTTGGAATGAGATTTTTAAATGAATAAAATAAAATACTTAGACTTACAAAGGAAAGCAATATACTGAAGTACAATTATCAAAATATAATTTTATTTTAAAGTTCACAAAATCCAAATTAAAAACCCCTGATCCATACGGACCATTTGATGGCCATAATCTATACAGTTATCATCTGTAATCAAGTAACTGGAAGCTTATGGCCTTGGAAGTAAGCTCTTTGAATGTAAAATGAATTTGTAAAAACCTTGACAAGAAAAAGAAGTTTTACAATTTCTATTGACTTTTGACACCAATAAACAATAAACAGGAACGTGAGTTTACATACATAAAGTTGTCGATGTCTGTGTACGATCGTCCATCAAAGGCTGGATTATTTCTGCTTTCCTTCTCTTTTTCCTTCTCTTCTTCTTCCTGAAGTTTTCTCTCAGCCTCTTCTTTCTCTTTGGATCTTTTCAGGCAATAAGCCTTTTCCTGCTCTCGGATTTTCTGTTCAATTACTGGGTAGTTCTGCAATGCCTTAATCCTCTCTGATCGCTCTATTTCCTTGCCATCCAAACGCTTATAATAAAATCACAGTCATGATAACAAAATGATTATTCAAAAGTAGTGATTCAAATGGACTTTATGTTGACCATGGTTGGAATATTTTAACTACATGAATGTATAGTGTGTCATAACAGTGACATAAATTAAGTAATGCATGAAAAATAACTCTCATAGCTCATTCATCTCCGGGATCCAATACAAAATCTGGTGTTCAAAGCCCTTTACAAATTTACTCCCTTTCTATCTTTCCACATTCTTATACCTTAATCCCTTCTTTGTACTCTGCAATCCAATGACACTGGCCTCCTTACTGGACTGTTCTGCAGGCTTGGAACATTCTCCCTCCTCATCTCTGCCTCCAACTTCCCTGGCTTCCTTCAAGTAGCCTTTCCCGGGCCTCCTTAATATTACTGTCTTCCTACTGTGACTGTCCCCAATTTATATATCTTGTTTATACAGAGATGCATGAATATTGTCTCTTTCATTAGACTATAAGCTTCTTGACAGAAGAGACTGTTTTTTGAATTTCTTTGTATCACCCAAATTCAACACACCCAGGGCCTGACATGTTGTAAGTGCTTAATAAAGGTTCACTAAATGATTGACAAAATATTTAACGTTCTGATGAATATTTGATACATATCAGATACACCAGCTAAGAGAAATTATTTAATGTTCATATTTTATTAAAACAATGTCGCTTGCTAATTATCATTATCAGTAATAATAATGCTAAATGAACACTTCTGTCAATAATTAGCTCTGTTTCATTTTCTTCATATCTTTATAAAATCTGGATTTTAAAATATGAATAACATTGATACATGAATACATATCGATATATTTAAACTACCTTTTTCCTACTCTTTGGAAATTTGTTCTGAAGATGGTTTTCAGAATGTCATTTCAGAATGTCAGCCTGCCATCTCTCCTGGTCATATTTCTACTATCAAATTTGAGTCCAGAAGTCAATGAACAAGTAGTTATTAAAGTGTCTGCTACACGCCAGGAAGTGCACTCAAGCACTGGGGATGTAAGGACAAATATGAAATAATTCCTGTCTTCAATGAACTTAAAATCCTATAAAAGAAACAGCCTGTAAATATATTTTTAAATGCAAGGGAAACTTAGGGAGGAAGCACTGGCAGCTAGAGGGAATCAGGGAAAGACTTCATGTAGAAAGGGGTATGAACTGAGCTGAGAGAAAAGAAGCAATTCAAAGAGGCAAAAGTGCATTCCAATCAATCAATCAATCAACCAATAAACATTTATTAAGTTTCTACTATGTACCAGGCACTGTGCTAAGTACCCAAAGGGGCAAAAGACAGTCCTTGTCCTCAAGGAAATGGCACTCTAACTCCAGGCCTTGGGGGACTGGGGGGAGAAGAGCCAATGCTAAGGCTTTGGGACAAGAGAAGGAATGCGATGTGCGAGGAGCAGCCAGAAGGTCAGATTGACTAGAATGAAGAGCGTGTAAAGGAGACTAAGGAAAGGGAAAGGTGGGAGTTAATGTATCATATCTGATCCTAGAAGTAAAGGGAAGCCCCTGGAGCTTACCGAGGAGGGGAATAACATGGGATGATTTCTTCAGCACTTGTTTGGAGAGCAGAGCCTTCAGGCAGAAAATGCAATGAGGAGACTCTAAGTGAGAGGTGAGAGGTTCCATCACACAAAATGATTCCATCACAATAATTAGCTCTTCCCCACGAATGAAAATGAAATCTAGAATACAATTTTCCCTTATTGATTTCTCCTGGCTTTGGAGAGATGAAATCATCAGCAAGGAAAGTCAAGAAATGATTAGCTACTTTGCTTTTGGCAAAAAAAAAAGGGGGGGGGACTTCAAAAAATAAGTAGAGTTGCCCATCATGGTAACAACATGCCTCAGAGCTAAGTTTGCCAATTGTTTTCCTCACCTAGTTCCAGATTTTCCATCATATGCTTCAATAATGGTGTCACTTAGGTCTCTGCTTTCATTCACCCAAATGATCTCCAGTACGCTCACAATACCTGGCTCCTGAATCTCCTTACATAATTATAATTTAATACGCAAAAATCCCCCCTTTACCTATCCATAATAAAGGACAACCTTCCTAAACCATATTCCAGTCAGTGCTAAAAACAGTGCCTGGCACATGGGTAAGGTGTTTAATATCCACTTGTTGAACTAATGAATGAATGAGTCTCATCTCACTGAATTTCACTGATATCTATGAAGTCAAATTTTCCTCCTTACATCAGGATCTCTAGTTCCCCTTCTTGGTACCTGTACCTAAATTTTGTAATTTTGTGTAAAGACACGAGAATTCAAGTTATAAACTTAAACTGGACTGAGTTTTATTTTTTTTCCCACAGAACAGAGACATCATGAGTAATGACACTGCAAAGTTTCTATTTTCCAAAAACGGGAAAAAAAACCTAGATGGTTTACTCTCTTTATTTGTCAAAGTTTCTCACATAATTCCTATGGAAAACATCATGATATATGTGCTAGGGAAGAGGGAAGAGACTAAGCATTTATATAGCATCTACTATATACCAGTCATTGGACTAAGTACTTTACAAATATTACCCCACTTGATTCTCACAACAACCTTTTGCGGTAGGTGCTGTTATTATTCCCATTTTAATGTTAAGGAAAGTGAGGCAGACCAAGGTTAAGTGATTTTCTCAGGGCCAACAGCTAGTAAGTATCTGGAGCCAAATTTGAACGCTGATCTTCCTGATTCCAGACCCAGTGTCCAATCCACCACATCACCTAGCTGCTAGTTCAATTAAGTATATTTGGAATGCTAATAGCTGGCTAAGTATCTAAATCCAAAATTTAGTCATTAATGATCTGATGTCAACTTGAAAGTAAATCTCCAGGGGAATGATCCAGGGAATTTCACTTGGCCCTGTGCTGCTTAACTTTAATTTTTTTTTCCCAATGATCTGAATAAAGGTAAAGATACCTCACTTATCAAATATGGAGATAGCACAAAGCTAAGAAGGATAGATAATGTGTCTGATGAAAGAGTTGTGTCCAAAAAATATCTTGACAGGTTAGAAGAATGATCCAAATAAATAATATGCAGCCTAACAGTAATAAATTTATAAATGTAAATTTTTGCCTTGGATTCAAAAAATCAACTTCATAAGTATAGGACAGGGGAGTAGAGGAACAGCAGTTTGTATGAACAAAGATCTGTGAATTCTAGTGGATTTCAAATTCAAGATAAGCCACTGATGTCATGAGGCTGCCAAGAAAATAAATACTACCTGAGGTTGCTGTAAAAAATATATATATATATATATACAGGTACCAGAACACGGGAAGTTTTGGTCCCATTGTCCTCTGATTGATACCTCATCTAGTATCCTGTGTTCAATTCTGGGTGCCCTGTGTTAGGGAGCACATCAATAAGTTCAATAAGAGAGAGCCCAAAGAAAGGCAACCAGGGTAACGAAAAGCTCAGTCATGACATCTAAGGATCAGTTAAAGGAGCAAGGGATGTTTAGCCTAGAAATTTTCAAGAAACACCTCTTCAAGTGTTTTCTGCTTAGCCTCAAAGAGTAGAAATAGAAATAGGAGATGAAAATTGCAAAGGCAGATTTTAGGTCAATGTAAGAAAATAGTTCCTAACAATTGGTGATCCAAAAATGAATGGACTGCGTTGGAACAGGGTTATTCCTACCTAGAGGTTGAGGCTAGACTAGATGGTCTTTGAGGTTCCTTCCACCATTGGTATTCTATAATTTTGTGATTTTCTTAAATTCATGAATAGCTGCAAACTCTGAGTCAGTTAGAAGATGTTGTTCAGCTACTACAGGACCCTTAAGGTCTTAAGCTATTTAATAGAAATGTCTTTTGCAAGAAGAGGCTAAAGCAAAACTAGAACCAGGAGGTCAGACTTCTTAGGTCTCAGTAAGATATGACATGGGTTGTAAAAATGATCCCTACCCAGAGGTTTATTTTTATATATTTCATTCTCCCCAAAGTTTCTCAGGCCTCTTAAAGGAGTGCTGATGATGGATAATCCCCTGGAGGAATATAAGCTTCAATCAGTCTATGCTGGCTACAGTTAGTGGTCTGAATGAAGGATAATTTCCAGAGAAATCAGGGAAACAGAATTTTCCTAATGGTCTGAGAATGTTCTGCTGCCTGAGACTATCATGGGAAATTAGTTTTTAAATGAAGCCAAAAAAGGGAAGACATCAATTACACCCAAAACATTATATGAAAAAAAAAGTTGCACCAAGAAAACCACTCTAATCAAAGCTATCAAAAGTCATGTGAAAAATTATTCTAAACTGCTACTGATTAGAGAAATGGACGTTAAAACAACTCTGAGATAACTATCAGATAGTTAACATGGCAGAAAAGGAAAACCATAAGCGATGGAGGGGATGTGGAAAAACAGAGCTACTAATACACTATTGGTGGAGCTGTGAACTGGTTCAACCACTATGGAGAAAAATTTGGAACTACACCCAAAGGGTTATAAAACTGTACATACCCCTTGATCCAGCAGTACCTCTACTAGGTCTATATCCCAAAGGGATCAAAGAAAAGGCAAGAGCACCTATATATACAAAAATATTTACAGCAGTTGTTTTTGTGCTGGCAAAGAATTGGGAATTGAGAGGACATCTATCAAATGGGAAATGGATGAAAAGTTACGGTACCTGATTGCGATGGAATGCTATTGTGCTATAAGAAATGATGAGCAAGATGGTTTCAGAAAAACCTGGGAAGATTTACATAAAGTGATCCAAAATGAAGACAGCAGAACCAAGAGAATACTGTACACAATAACAGCAATGTTCTATGTACAATCAACTGTGAATGACTCAGGTTCTCTGATCAAGACAATGCTTCAGGGCGATCCTAAGGAAACATCATGAAAAATGCTAACCAATTCCAAAGAGGGAGCTGATAAACTGAGTACAGGTTGAAGCATTCTTTTTTTTTCACTTTATTTTTCTTGTTTTGTTTGACTAACATGGAAATATGTTTTGCATCACTTCACTTGCCTTTTCAATGAATGGGGGAGGGTGGCAGGAACGAAAGACAATTTGGAACTCAGAATTTTTTAAAAAATGAATGTAAAAAATAAATTAAAAATTAAAAAAGAAACCCACTGCAGAGGAATATTCATAAAAAAGAACCATTACTGAAGGACACAGAACAATTCTATCTAAAAATGCATTTGCAGACCCTCCCAAATAGTCATATGGACTACTTGTGTCCAACCTGTGGCAGAGCTTTCCAAGACAGCAGAGGTATGATTAGCCACAGCCAGACACACTGTACATTGACCTTGACACTTATTTTGGTTCTCTTGGCGCACAAAGGTCAAACAACGACATCTACAAATTTACAAGTCTGGCACTAATTAGTATACAAACTAAAAAAACCTTGAAAACTTCAATAATCTCTCAGAGCAATATAGTGTAATAATTTACAAAAATGATATTGATGCTACGTCATTAAGAAAAAGTCAAATTATGCTTATTAGATTACATTTAATAAAGCAGGGAAATATATACTGCTTTTTGAATGGTTCCCATAAAAAACTGTCAAAATACAAAAAAGTTTCAGTCCTTAAACAAGCTTCATTTATCTACATGATCCACCTATGCAGAATATCTTATCCACTGACGAAAACTAAACAAATTTAGCATTACTCTAATTTTTAAATTTTAGAATGTTTATGTGATTGTAAGTCAATAAAAAAGGTAATATGTGCCTACTACATGCAAGGTACTATGCTAAGTGCTGGGGATACTATAAATAAATAAATAAATACACAGATAGATATTTATAAATCTATATATAAATATTTACATATTTATTTATAAATAAATGAATGAATGAATGAACAAATGAACAAACGAATGAGTGAAGGAAAGGGCAACACCTGCCCTCACATGCCATGCAGACAAATGAGGGAGACAGCAAGTGACAAATATGCACAAACTATATAAATAGGGAATAATTAACAGAGGGAAAGCACTAGAAATAAAGGGGCTAGGAAAGGCTTTATGTAGAAGACTGGATACTGGCTGGGACTTAAGCCTGGGAAGCCAGTCATAGAGGTGAGAAATGAAAGCATTTCAGGTATGGAGGCCTAGCAGAGTCCAAAAGTGGACTGCCTTATTAACAGAATGCCCAGGAGGCCAGTGTCACTGGATCAAAGCACAGAAGCTGGCTTGAGACAAGGAGGGTATAACATGATATAAGGTATAACAGGGAGAAGAAGATTTGAAAAGTGGAGCAAAGGGGCAGGGTAGGAAGAGCTTGGAATCAGAAGATTTTGTAGTTGAACCCAGAGGTGATCAGGAGCCACTGGTGTTTGTTTTAACTCAGAAGGGGTGAGACATGGTCAGACCTGCATTTTAGGAAGATCACTTGAATAAAATCCGGACTTGAGTGGGAGAGACTTATGGCAGACAGATGCACCAGCAGTCCAAGTGTGAGGTGATAAAGACCTGTACCAGGGTGGTGGTAATATCAAAGCAGAGAAGGGAACATGTTTGAGAGGTATTACAAAGCTAAAATTGACAGGCCTTGGCAATAGATTGGATATGTGGGGTGAGAGTGAGGAGTCAAGGATGACACTTATGTTGTGAGCCTGGTGGACTAGGAGGATGGTAGTGCCCTGGACAGCATTAGGAAAGTTTGTATGATGGAAAGGTTTACGGAGAAAGATAATGATCTGGGTTTAGGACAAGGTACTGAAGTATTTGGAATCATTAAAATATCCATACTTGCAATTGTTGAAGAGTGGCAACCACAAACTCTCTGTATCCTTCAAAGTCTGCACATGGATTACCCATAAGAAAAATTTCTTTAAGATGTATATTATGCCGAAGAATTTTAATGCTGCTCAATTCTCCAACAAAATTTACTGTCAGATCAAGTTTTTCCAATTCTTCACATCCTGTTAGGGGAAAATGGTGAAACAATACTAAGTGGTAAGGAAAGAATGTAAGTAGCAAAGAATGTATGCACTTGTGTGTAGTATCAATAACAGCCATAATACTTATAAACCACTGATTACCTACTGGTTAACTTTCTAAATTTATTAAGCATTTCCTTTGAGCAGGCCATTACACTAAGTGCTAGAGCAAATAGAGAAGTCACAATCACTGACCTCAAAGAGCTCATAGACTTTGTGGGAGACAAAACACACAGATAATTATAATACACCCTAACATATGATAAATGCATTAGAGTGCAAAACAAAGTGATTTGTGAGGTACAAGGGTACAATTCATTACTTCAACAAACGTTTAGTGTCGTTTGTGCACAGAACACTGTGTTTCTACCCTCACTGAAATCACTACCCAATGGGGAACAGAAAAATGAACATATATAACCATAATACCCCAAATAATCCATGGCCCAGGGTCCCACAAGAAATCTGGCATAACACAGATCAAGTCAATCCAAGTTTTACCCAGAGTAGGTCTTTAGATTCAACATCCCCAACTAAAATAGTAACTCCAGGGAAACCTTTAAAATAAAATTTTAAGCACTCCTTACATATAGCTTTTCTCAAATGTGGGTAACAGGGTCTCCAATTCGTATACAATCACTCCATGGACAACATCAGTATCAGGTGGGATAGCCCTGCTGACTTTCACATCTATAGTTTTATCACGAATTCTACTCAGTATGCTTGAATTTGGAGTACAATTTTTAAAAATAAAACAACCAAACTCTAGGGATTCTAAACCAGGGGTGTACAATTTTAAAAATAACAATAGCAAGCATCTATGTTATACCTACTATGTGCCAGGCACTGTGCTAAGCACTTACATATATTACTGCATCTGATCCTCCCAAATGGGAGGCAGGTGCTATTATTATCCCCATTTTACAAATGAGAAAAATGAGGCAGACAGCAATTAAGTGATATTCTCAGCTACTAAGTTTCTGAGTTTGGATTTCAACTCAGGTCTTCATAACTCCAGGCCTATCAGGCCACCGCATGAACTAACTGTCTTTTTTTTTTTTTTAATGATTTGGTAACTGTATTTCAATACAATTTCAATCCAATTAGCTTCTTTTGCAATCTTATATGTTTTATTTTATGCATTTAAAAATATATTTCTAAGAAGGGTGACTAGGCTTTACCAAACTCTCAAAAGATTCCATGAAATGAAAGAGATCAAGAAGTCATGCTTTAGGTCTGTCCTACAACTGATATGGAGACCCTAACAACTTAAAAAACCTGGAAGCTCAAGAAAGACTCCATCAATTCTTAGATGTAATGAAAAGTAATGGTTCATGACTGAAATGCCAGTAAAAAAATAATACTTTAAAGTGAAAAAAATTATCAATATCTAAATAACTAAAATTTTCTTAGTAATCAAATTTCTTTATGCTTCTAGTTTATTTTCAACATCGGAGAGAAAATTCTTACCTTCCAAATTTTCAATTTTTTCAATGTTGTTCAAAGCTAAATTCAGATATTGTAATTTCTTTAGTCTGCTAATATTTTCTGAAATAAACAAAGAATTAAATTAGTTTTTATTATAAAACAACTTTTGTACACACCAAATTGTATGCACAGACAGGCCAAATCAAGAAATCTCTGAAGTCACAGCAGCCAGCATATGTGCTGAAGGATGGGGGCTGAGTTATGATTCCTTGTCACAAGGGACTCCAACCTGTAATCATAAGTTTGGAGTTCACCAAGTCCAACCCCTTCATTGTAGAAGTTAAATGATTTTGCCAAAGATCACAGAGCTAGGAAATCTCTGAGGTGGGATTTGAACCTATATCTTCGTGCCTACACATGCAGAACTGACTCTATGATATCATGCTATCTTTATCCATAATTAAAAGGTATAAGTTAATAATTATACCAAGAGCTTTTCAGGTGCTACTTAACCTGACAATATCAAGCTAGAAAATTCTACCAAAAGATAAACATAAAAGATTCACTAGATACTTCCTCAAATGAGGTATCATGTGAAAGCACTTTAATAAAGTATAATAATGTTAGAAAGACACACAGACTCCCTTGGATGCTGAGAATTCCTAGTTATCACAGGTCATCAAGTGAAAGTTAGACTCCAATGGCTAAAAAGATATAACAGTAAGCACTCCAACATACACACACAGGTGGGCCCTGCTACCATAGGTTCTTGGAGCTGCATTCGTAAAAGGAAAGGCAACTTTTGAGGGATTAACAATCACTTTAACCAAGAACATGTATCAATCCTTTAGTCAAGCACATATATCATTCACCTAGTTCAGGGGAGCTGATACCCTGAACCCCAAAGTAATCAACAGACATGGCTTCCTCTGACTGACCATAATTCAACAGACAGACAGCTTTCTGATCTGACAGGGAAGCATGACATCTAGGTTCTCAAAGCCGAGGGAGCTCCTTAGTGGCTTCCCAGAGTCCTCCTTTGGCAATCAAACCTTCTTACCAAAACTAAGCAGCAAAACAGAACCTCACCCTCTGAGTCTTTACACTCTTTTTGGAGTCAGAGGGCATCACATCCCTTGAGAACCAGTGCCTCATTAACAAAAGGTGTGGACCTGCTTACAAATCTTCCCAGGCCTGATAATGGGTGGGAAAGATCCTGCTCAGTCACATTCAAATAGAGATATTATACTTCTTGATTATGCTAAAACAAAAAAGATCCTACTTTACTTGCCATTACAGGAGAATAGTTGATAATTTGACCAAGGGTAGGATTAGATGGCCCCTGAAGTCCCTTTCAATGCCAAGGGTCTATGATTCTATATTTTTAGATCATATGTGTACATACTTCACATACATCACATGTACAAACATGTTTGCACCTATAGCCATACATAATTTTCTCTAATGAATACATGAAAGTTATCAAAAGTTATATTATAACATTCATTAAGCACCTGAAAATATATGATAACCTACAAAATGAAAATGTGGATTTAGATGCTTTGCAAAGATTAACTTCACTGAGGTAGGAAGCAGATGCTGTCTTTTTCTTTTTTGTACACAAAGCTGAAGTTACTAACTTGATGACAGTAGAGCACATTCTTTGAATTGGTTGTGAATAAAGATGGTGGGTGGGTGTCCCTCCACATGCTCTACTTCCTCTCACTCTAAGAGATACCACACATTTTCACGAGTTGACTGTGATCTCTAACCACTGGGCAGAGCAAATAAAATGGTCTGCATAGGATTTGATCCTTGGTCTATGTCTCGTTATCATGGTGATTTAAACAAATGTCCTCATTTATTAATGTAATAATACTAAACAATAATAATAAGCTATTATATGACAACAACATAATGCAAGTTTAAACATTATTTTTCAAACATTACTGTTCCCCTTTAAGAAAATATCAACAGTATTATTTTTGTAAAGTATGCTAGTTCATAAAAAGCAAAGTGAACAGTATTTTTTCACTTAATGAAAAGATAAGCTGTTTTTTAAAAATGGACCTTAATTTTGTTCTGAAGTTAGCCTGAACAATAAAAAGAATTACATGTTTTAGAAACATAGAGACCTAGCTTCTAAATTCTATCTAACATTTACATAGGGCTATATGACTTACCAACTGCTTTCCATATTACCAGCCTATGAGAGAAATAGGGTAAATAGTATTATTCCCACTCAACAAATGATTACATTGATACACAGAGTAGTGCTGTCACTAGAGCATGATCTGTGGCTTGGTAAATGATGGAGTCAGGACAGGAAGTGAGGTGTTTTGGGCCCAAGTCCAATCTTTCTACTACACTGCTTCTCAGTTTAAAAACTATATAAAATTAGTAAACACATTAGTTTATGCCTGGGTTTTCACTGAATGAATAAATGAGTATAAATATTTTTAACTTACATATTGCAATCACCTATTATTGAGAACTATAAGAAGACAAAACTTGCAACCTAATACATCTTCACTGATATTTGAAAATTCCAAAATAAATGAGAAACTCTGCACCTTTCAAACCAATTTCAGATAGACTACTTAAGAGTAAATGCTGCTATAATCGTATTAGGGAAAATCTTAACTTGTTTAAGGAACCTTCCTCTGAACTTCAAATCTGCTCTGCAGGTGACAGTGTTATTGAAGGGTTCTGAAGAACACGAGATAATACAAGTAAGACAGATACATCAATGCATCTAGAGGTGTGAGGGAGGCCAACTAGTGGGCTACTTTAACATATGATTTAGAACTGAAAGAGATCTTAGAAGTCATCTAGTCTAATCCCTTCATTTTATAGAAGGGAAAACTGAAACCTAGCAAAGGCACATGACTTGCTCAAGATCAAACAGGTTCTAACAGATGGTCTTCAAACTATAAAGTGATGAGAGTCTCGACTTAGGCACTGAAAGTGAAGACAGAAAAGAAGAAAGAAAAAGAAGAGGCATTAGGAGTGAGGAGGGGCAGAGGAATAGAATTGAATGTAATGATTAAGTGGATATAGAGGGAAATGGAAGGTGAAGGCAAAAGTAAATCAAGTTCTGATCCTGGGTAACAGGGGGAACTAGAAAAAGGAAAGTTAAGGAGAATCAGCTTGGGAAGGAAGATGAGGGGTTAGTCTTCCAGATATGTTGAGTTACTGTGGAATATTGAAATTGAAATGCCAAGTAGGCTGTTGGAAATGTAAAACAAGAACTCAGGAGATAAATTAGGGTTGTAGAACAAAAAGTGGGAATTGCCAACATGAATGTGAATACGAAAGCTGGGAATCAGATGAGACCAACCTAAGTAAAAAATAGAGTAGAAGAAAATTCAGACAACTAAGAACAATATCCAAAATGGTGGAAGGACTGTGTATATGTGAAAGTCAGAAGAGTGAGTGTATTGTCAATGTATTTTTGCAAAATGGGAAGATCCTTCCCATTCATTAATAGGCCCATGTGACCTGCTAGAGTCACATGGAAGTCAGAGTTACATGATTCTGTGGCAGAAGCTTGCCTAAGGAGTGGAGCAGGAAGGATGGAGCAGAGCTGAGAGGAAGTTGGACACAGCAGTTACAGTTGAGAGAGACAGAGGAAGCAGGCAGCAAGCTATGAATGTTCTTTCGTGGGAAGACAGGAGGAAGGCTTGGGGATGGTGGTGCCCCCTGAATTGTTATTGTGTATAAATTTCTTTGTTGCTATGATGGATTTGGCTTTCTGATGTTAGGATTCAGCTTTCTGGTATTTACATAAATGTTTTGGTTCTGTCTTCCATGTGGAGAGTCTCTTATATTTTGCAATTCAGAATTATGCTGCCATATTCATAGCCACCACACACACTACTAATATCACATCGGCACTACAGTGAGTTAGGGACACAGGAACAATTACAGATGTAGAAGTAAATCCAAGGTGGTGTGACATCCTGAAAGCCAAGGGGAGTGTTAATTCCACAGAAAAGTCAAAGAAAATGAATAATACTACTAATAATAATAGACTACTGCTCTATTCTGGTGATTAGAAAGGTCTTCATCATAGGATTCAGGACTGAAATGATCACTAAAAGTATAGTTTAATGGGAATAGAGGGAAAAGAACCAGATTCCAGAGGGTTAAGAAAAGAGCCCCATTATGCACAGGAAAAATAACAAAAACTTGTGTAGTTAAAAATATTTAAAAGCAAAAATTGAAACTTTTCAACAATTCTAGAAAGGCTTGGTATAGCATGCTACCATTTATTAGTTTTAAAAGACCCAGCTGTGGAAATGAAGAAACTGAGAAACTATTTTAAATCTGTACAATTAGTACTAAACTTCAATGTCCCAATGCATAAAGGCTGGTGATTGGATGTACAGCCTTTTAATTCAACTATGTGCCAGAACTTCTAATTTCTAGTAAAGATCCTTGAAATAATTATCTAAAGAAATCTGGAAGATTTCAATGTCTAGTAAAAAGGAATGGAAAGTCTAAATTTTCAGCAAACAATTCTAAATTATTCATATATAACAATAGCAACAGAAAAACTCATTTAAAAATTTCACACTGTACAAACCCCACACCCTACAAAACCCCAAAATCTTTCTCATAAGTGAATATTTACAGTAATAGAACCCACAACACATTTGCTAACATGTCTGGCACAGGTGACATGTCAAGCCTTCTCTGTTCTCAACCTCAATATAAATCCTTGCTTCCTCACTTGAACTAACAAAATATTTCACTCCTCACTATAAATCTTAGCTTAGCTACTTATCTGATCTCCTGTATTGGACCATAAGCTTCATGAGAGAAAGTAAGCTGTTTTACTTGTCTTCCTATTATCTCAAGTCCCTAACATATACTTTATATGACAATTTCAAGGATCTATTATTTTATTAATGAAGGTTGATTAAGAAAAGAACAACTAATCCCCTTCTGTATATCAGTAAGATCTTAAGTTGCTATGGCAAACTAATAAATTTAAAAATTCAACCCAGTGACTAAGCTTGTGATAAGCCTCTTTGAACTTGGAAACACAGGTATTCAGAAAACATATGCATAGAGAGTATGTATTGAACATATATATATATATTGTGTGTGACTATGCATATACACATATATGGAGATATATATATACATACATACACACACATTATGATGTATATGTGTGTATATGTATGTAGGTATGTATATTTATCATAAGGCATATATGTATGTATGTGTATGTAGGTATATATGTAGGTATGTATATTTACCATAAAATCTGTTGCAGAACCCAAACCTCTGCATTTCAGTAGGATGAACCTGTACTGGTATAATCTTTGGAAATTAGTCACCTCCATACCACAATGAACCATCTGAGTAGAGCTTTAAAAAGAAAAGTTCATTTTATCTGCTTAATAAATATTTCCTGCTTCTAATTAACTCCAATAATAGTTTCTTCTCCTCATTCCCATCTTTGTTTGGGCAATAAACATAAACATAATAACAAGGCATACAGTGAGAATCAAAGAATTGTTACTATTTCCACTGACATTCCCTGCCTCACCCAGTTCCTCCATGTTCCCTAAGACTGAGGAAGTGGTATAAACATTTTATTAATCTTAGGGTCATATCCTTTTTAATAACTAAACTTTTTACCAAAGCTACATGGAGTCACATCAAAAACTCAAGGCTACAAAACAGCCAAATGAGATTCACATTCTTTTTTTACCTTTGTAAAAACTCTCTGATGAAAGATATGACATGTAACTGAACTGATTAATGGATGGCAAATGGAGACAATAAATTTAGTAATCAGTTCCTGAATAAAAGAGTTGTCTAGGCTTGTGCTTTGAGTTATATTTCCTTATTCTCCATAAAATATTGATTCTTCCTTTGAGAAAGCTTTCCAATTCAAAAATGCTAAAAACAAAATTGAGAGAAAATTATCAAAAACTTACCAATTTTTCCAATAAGATTGTTTTGAAGGTAGAGAATTTTTAAATCCTTACACCATTTGTCAATATTTTCTAGTTTTTGAATTTCTTGTTGGTGTAAGGAGAGCTCCTCCAACGAAAAAATTTCAGAGTCGTTATGTTCTGCATTTCGCCTAATAAGATCTTCTGTAACTGAAAAACGATTTGTCATTATTGTACATATTTCATTTTAAATGATTTACTACTTGGTGAATTATAAAAGGAATAGCTTACTTTTCAACTAAAAACATCAATTCTTTACCCTTAAGAAATCCTCAAATAGATGAACTGGAAGAGTATTATAACTGAAGCACATACTGTTAGATATTGTGTGAAACAGAAAAATTAGGATCTGTAGAGCAAGTGAATATGATACCATCATCATCAGTCAGTCAATTAGCAAGTGCCTACTTACTACATACCAGGCACAATGCCACTTGCTAGGGAAACAAAAAAAAGCAAAAGACAGTCCCTGATTTTGAGGAGCTCACAACCTAATGAGGAAGGCAACATTCAAATACCTATTTACAAAAAAGAAATACGAAAGATGAATTGGAGTTAATCGATAGAGGGGAAGCCCCAGTATAATGGAGGTTCAAGAAAGGCTTCTTATAGAAGGTGAGACTTGGAGACAGAGATGAAGAGGGAGAGAATTCTGGTCATGGGAGCATGGAGTCAAGAGATGGAGTAGCTTGTGGCAAGAACAGCAAGGAGGCCAAAGTGTCTGAAGAGCACGGCACACATGGTGAGAGGGGACCAGCTTAGAGAAGGCTTTGAAGAGAGGACAACAAAGAGGGTTAAGAAAAGACCAACAAATGTATCTATCAGTGAGTCAACGAGCATTTTTTAAGTGCTATATGTGAGGCACTATGTGCTGCAGATACAGCGAAAGGCAAAAACAGGACCTATCCTCAAGAAGTTCATGTACCAATGGTGGACCCAACATGAAAACAACTATACACACACAAGATGTATTCAGAGTAAATGGGAGGCAATCTCAGAGGAAAGACACTAGCAGTGGGGCTGGGGACGGTGAGGTATTTTTTGCACAAAGTGAGAATTGAGATGAGTTTTAAAGGAAACCAGAGAAGGTCGGGAGACATATGTGAGGAGGAAGAGCATTCCAGGCATAGGGGGACAACCAGTGAAAGGCAAGGAGATGGGACATGGAATGTCATGCAAGAAACAGCAAGAAGACGAGTATCACTGAATAAGAGGAGGGGTGTCAAGTATAAGAAGAAGAAAAAGGTAGGAAGGGGCCAGGTTGTGAAGGAATTTAAATGTCAAATAGGATTTAATATTTGATCCTGGAAGCAATAGGGAGTATTTACCGAGTAGAGGAGTGACAATGATCAGATCTGCACTTTGGGGAAGTTACCTGGGGAGCTGAGCAAAGGATCAACTTGAGTGGGAAGAGATTCCAGGGCAAAGAAATCAGAGAAAAGCAGAGAAAAGTAAATAAGGACAACAAACAGTGAGATGATGGAAACATCGGTACAGTAAGAGCAAGTGGGAAGTTGAGGATGACACCTAGCTTGGGAGCTCAAGTAACAAGAAGGATGGCAGTGCTTTCAATGGAAATGGGAAAGGTCAGGAGGAGGAGGGGGTAGGAGGAAAAATTATGAATTGTGCTTTGGACAAAGTTAGTTTTAAATATTTACGGGACATCCAGTTCAGGATATTCAGTAGGCAACTGGTGATGCAAAACCAGGGGTCATGAGAGAGGTTAGAGCTGGATAAATTGATTTGAGAATCATTTGCACAGATGAACATTAAATCCATGGAAGTATTTATCACCAAGGGAGATAGAATAAAGGGAGGAAGAGAAAAGGGACACAGACAGACCTTTAGGAGACATTCACATTTAACAGGCATGTCTTAGATGAAGAACTAGGAGATGAGATTGAGAAGGAAGGGGTCAGACATGTACGAAGAAATCCAAGAGAGAGCAGTCACGAAAAATAAAAGATGAGAGTATCCAGGAAAGGAGGGCAGTAAACTGTTTCAAAGGCTGCAGAAAGATCATAAAGGATGGAAGGAGAGCCCTTAGATTTTGCAATTAAAGGATCATTGTAACCTTAGGAAAAGCATTTCAGTTGAATGATGAAATCAGGAGCCAAACTGCAGAAGTTAGAAGAAAATGAGAAGAGAGGAAATGAAAGCATTGATTGTAGACACTTTCTCAAGGAGTATAGCTACAAAAGGTAGGCGGCATACAGAATGAGAGCTAGTACAGATGGTCAGATCAAGTAAATGTTTTCTAAGGATGGGGGTAGAAGAGATAGATGAGATCATATGCAGGCCAGAGAAAGGGAGAAAATTAGTGAGAACAAGGATGATGGGGAGAAGGTGAGCAAGTTGCTACAGAAAGGCTGGATTGAAATTAAGGACACATGAAGAAGGGACTGACTTGGTAAGAAGGGAAACTTCTTCATGTGAAACAGTGATGTGGGAAGAGAGGGTGTGGAAAGAGCTGAATAATGGAAGAAAGAGAAGGGGTGGTTTTTAGCAAATGGTCTCAATATTTTCAGTTAAGGATTAAGCAAGGTCCTCCATTAAGGTGGTGGTGGAAGGGGGTGCCACTGGAAGCTTGAGGTGGGATGAAAAGTTTTGGAATAACTGCTGTGGTGTGTGGGAAAGGGAATAAATTAGGAAGGTGCTAAAGATTGCCTCATTGCAATGAGGACTCAGTTGAGACTATATAACATAAATTTGGAGTAGATCTAATCAATGCAATTTTGTGAGTTTTCTCCAGCTTTGTTCAATAACATATAAATAGGAGCACAGATAAAAGATGGTGAGAGTAATCCAGAGATAGGGTTTGGCAAGGCAAGATCAGGAACAGGATAAGAGGACAAGAGACTCCAGGGTAAAAGATAGTATAGAGTTGAACTGATTCACCAACAGTTCCAAATGGGAAAAAGAGCGTATAGCCAGTACAGGCATGATTGCCTTGGAAAAAACTGATGGCTGGAGAAACCAGACATTACACTGAGGATGATGAACAAGTTTAGTGGTCACAAGGCAGAGGGAGGGAAAGTTGCAATGATAAAAGATTGTGATTCAATAAAATAATTTTAGAGTTTATAAACATGGAAATGAACATGTCTAGGTAATAGGAAGACCAAGTATATTACCATATCTGTATTTAACTCAGATGGAATAGAAAACTACACTGTGGTAAATGAGTATATCAAAGAACTGGGAAGTTAGGGTATTTGAGGAAATATCATTACATATGCTGAATTCTGCAACAATGAGGGCAGGAATTGGGATGGAGAGAAAGAATATGAACTGCCATTATATTCACTGAGGATGGAAGGAGTTTTCTGGGCATTAAGTTAGATAGATAGATGGATAGATTAGATAGATAGATAGATAGATAGATAGATAGATAGATAGATAGATAGATAGATAGATATAGATATAGATATAGATATAGATATAGATATAGATATAGATATGTATATATACATCTTGATTGGGTAATAAATATGGATTGAATGAACCTCAGAGGAGGTTAGAAAGTCTAGAACAATGGCAATGGCAATCAAGGAGGGCTATGGGGATTATGCCAGAGTAGTTCAGGAAAAGTATTAGTGTACAGCACTGAGAGTCCCATTGAGATTAAACAAGATAAATTTGTAGCAGACTTAATCTGCATGCAGTTAAATTACTTCCTCCAGCTGCATTTAGCAGCATATGAATAGGAGCAGAGAAGGCAGATGTTTTGAGTAACCAAGTCTGGAAAAGAATAAGTAGTGATAGAACAAGGAGACCAGGGAGCCAAGGGTAAAGAACGAACTAGGAACTAATAGGTAGATTAAGATGATAAATTTTCATGGAGGGAGCTTCAAGAAAGATGCATCACTACTGATGTATGAAACAGTATTGGTGATTCAATAGAATACTATTAAACTGACATAAGTAACACTCCCAAATGTCAAATGAAAGAAAAACATTAATCGGACTGAGATGTTACATGGGTTATTTACTACTCTCAGTGAGTATATGTGACATTCATTAAGAATGGTAAGAAAATTCTTTATATTGCTGTAAAGGAATTGTCTTCAGTGCCCTAAGTGTTATTAAGCTTCTAACACTTGCCTCAACTTCCAGTAGAATACAGTTTTCATCAATTAAAGAACCTATGAAGACGAGATTGGCCAAACATCACTACTTTCATATATAGTACCAGACTGTCACTGACCCAGGAAAACAGAGAAGTGGTTTGGTTTAAGTTGTTTTATTTTTTTAAAGGACTCAATGAGACTAAAGATAAGGCTTTTCATAGCTGAAGACAAGAATCAGAAAATGAATGATATTATTGACATAAATTACAGTACAATGGAAAGGATAAAAGGACAGAAATTAAAGATGCTATGCTAACAGAGAAAAACCATGTTTTCCAGGTTTATAAAGAAAAAAAGGAGCATATCTCAAATTTAGCAAAATTTTTCCTTATCACTTTACAGCCAACACATCGGGAAGAATGTGGACAAATTGAAAAGGTCCTACCAATAAATAATTAAATCATCTTAAAATGAGATATTTGAGAAACAAATGAAAAGGGTGCTATGGCATAATAGTGGTTTAGAGATAACTTCATATCATTCCTTTGTTATACTAGATAAATAAAAAGGTGCCAATCTCTTACTTTTCATTTCTATAAAAAAAAATAATCTAAAGTTGAAAATAGCAAGACTGTAACAAAAAATGACATGTATGGATTAACCAACAGTCAGCTATTTGAACCAAATACTACAAGTCATAAAACTATGATTCTGATTAGACAATCTCTAATATGATATTTTAGGGTTGAGAAACCTTAGATAAAGGCAGTCCAGGGACAATACAGCCAGCTACAATCTTGACTACCCCCCTGACTATAAAAAGCACTCCTACCTTTAAGATGGCCTAACACTAGAGATCACTGTTTGGTATGAAAACCTAAGGCACAGCTCTTTGATGTATTTAGTTAAGATGAAGTAGAGTATGGTTATAAGTGAATAAGGGAGAATGTAAAGGCAAGCATGACAGAGAAGGTAAAGAAAGAGGCAGCAATTTTTTGAGGTATAGGCACAGTGAGACCAATGAAAGGCATTTGAGTGAAGGTCCTCAGAACCAATTCTAGGTTGAGTGAAACTAGGGAACTGTATAGGTTTTAAATTCTAAAACTCAGCTCACTTCATTACCAAGGTTTTTACTCTTGACCAGATCATCTACCAGGAAATGGCATGTGTCAACATTCACTCTGTATAATTAAGATCATTCTCGTAATATCTTTCATCCTAAAAACTCCATGGGAACACTATCCCAGATCTAAGACCATACTGAGAATCTGATGGAATATGCAGAATAAGATTCTTCTGTAGCCACTTAGAGTTGACAATATTTTCTTATTAACGTGCAGTAAACCTCAGGAAAATTCTCAGAAGTAAGCAGACTTCTCAGTCGTAGGAATGAGTCAAGGATAGTAAAGGCTAAGTCAAGATCTTCTAGGGCTGTTGTCTCTAGAAGTATATTACCATGAGATGGACTCAAGGAGTTTGGTGAGAACAGGGATAACTTGAATAAACTGACAAGTGATTAGCTATCAATTTGTGGGAATAAGGCTTATCATGAAGTTTCAAGTGAATGCCCTACCAAGTTCAGACGCAGAAGTAAATGGCTTATGTAGCAGTAATGGTCAAAGATCTGAGAAAACAAAATCTATGGCAATAGGATCTCCCCCACCTTGACCGCCATCCCACAGAAAAAAAGCACAAACTGCAGATTTCACAAAGACAAAAGGTGTGGCTTTTTTAAATGCTCACTTAGCACAGCAGGGAAAAGACCACCCAACAGCAGTAGTAATACATAATTAAAATAGATTAAAAGAAAATGGAAAATCACAGAGGAAGGTAGAACTGTGAAAATCTGGAATTTCCCAGTGGTTCTGTTCTGAACTATGCTATATTAAGCCAGAGCCTTCTGTAGCATACCATTTTACAGCACCTCTGAAAATTGTTTCACAACATAGCTTTTTCTGTAATGGCAAACATTAGTTCTAAAAACAGATTCTGCTAGAAGAAATATGCCTGAATACCTACATGGAATTGGAAAATAATAGTATTTCACAATTTTAATCTGAAGGCATCTTATAATTTTATCCATATAACTTAGAACAGTTAAATTCTTTAACAAAAGTCATTTTTGTAAATTATCTTTAATTGAAATTTTTCAATTAAAAACGTTTTTTCTCTCCCTTCTACCTCCCACCATTGGAAAAACAAAAAACCTAACAAGTATACAGATCAAGCATTTCCTCATCAGACATGTCCAAAAATATGTATGTCTCATACTATACCCTAAGTTCATCACCTTTCAGTCAGAAGGGTTTGGAGGGGGTGGAGCCAAGATGGCGGAGTAGAAAGACTCACATATGCTAGCTCCGAACCTACAGCCCATATATTTCCTGCAAGAACTCCCCACAAATTCTGGAGCACTGCAAGGCATGCAGAAACACAGTGGAAAAGATTTCCGTTCCAGAGAGCCCTGGAGAGCAGTCCTCAGGGGTCTGTCGCGCCCCGGAAAGCAGAGCCCACCCCTGAGCTGCCCTGGCCGCACAGCCCCAGAGGAGCAGATCCGAGCAGGCTTCAGGACGGAATCTCCGGCAGCCGCGAAGGTCCCTCCACCCACAGACGCTACAGGTCAGTGAGAGAGATTTCTGGGCTGGCCAAGAAGGGAGCGGGGTGTCTCCATGGCTCAGGTCCCCTCAGGAGGCAGCGGCAGAGCCAGCAGCAGCAGAGGCAGTGGCGGCCCGGGACTCCCGGAGCACACAGGAGCTCAGGGCCATTACTGAAGATCTCTGCATAAAGTCCCTGAGGGAACTGAGCCTGGGAGGTGGCCCTGCCCCCACCTGAGCACCAGAACTTAAGCTCACATTGAATAGCAGCCGCTCCCACCACGGAAAGCTCTGAGTCTGGGAAGCACCATTTGAATCTCAGGCCCCAAGCACTAGCTGGGCAGATCTAGGCGGGGGTGGACAGGAATCTCAGAAGTCAAGTAACTGGCTGGGAAAATGCCCAGAAAAGGGAAGAAAAGTAAGACTATAGACAGCTACTTTGATGGGGTACAGATGTTCCCGCCTTTCAATTCTTATAACAAGGAACTATTCTTACCATCAGGGAAAGACGGGGAGGTCAGGGCCTCTGTATCCCAGACATCCCAGGTGGATGTCCGGTGGGCTCAGGCCATGGAAAAGCTCAAAAAGGATTTTGAAAATCAAGTTAGACAGGTGGAGGAAAAACTGGGAAAAGAAATGAGAGAGATGCAAGAAAAGCATGAAAAACGGGTCAATACCTTGCTAAAGGAGACCCCAAAAAATGCTGAAGAAAATAACACCTTGAAAAATAGGCTCACTTAATTGGCAAAAGAGGTTCAAAAAGCCAATGAGGAGAAGAATGCTTCCAAAAGCAGAATTAGCCAAATGGAAAAAGAGGTTCAAAAGCTCACTGAAGAAAATAGTTCTCTCAAAACTAGAATGGAACAGAGGGAGTCTAATGACTTTACGAGAAAAACAAAACCAAAAGAATGAAAAAATGGAAGAGAATGTGAAATATCTCATGGGAAAAACAACTGACCTGGAAAATAGATCCAGGAGAGACAATTGAAAAATTATGGGACTACCTGAAAGTCATCATGAAGAAAAGAGCCTAGACATCATCTTCCATGAAATTATCAAGGAAAACTGTCCTGATATTCTAGAACCAGAGGGCAAAATAAGTATTGAAAAAATCCATCAATCACCACCTGAAAGAGATACAAAAAGAGAAACTCCTAGGAACGTTGTGGCCAAATTCCAGAATTCCCAGGTCAAGGAGAAAATATTGCAAGCAGCTAGAAAGAAACAATTCCAGTACTGTGGAAATACAATCAGGATAACTCAAGATCTAGCAGCTTCTACATTAAGGGATTGAAGGACATGGAATAGGATATTCCAGAAGTCAAAGGAACTAGGACTAAAACCAAGACCCAACAAAACTGAGTATAATACTTCAGGGGAAAATGTGGTCTTTCAATGAAACAGAGGACTTTCAAGCATTCTTGATGAAAAGACCAGAGCTGAGAAGAAAATTTGACTTTCAAACACAAGAATGAGAAGAAGCATGAAAAAGCAAACAGCAAAGAGAGGTCATAAGGGACTTACCAAAGTTGAACTGTTTACATTCCTACATGGAAAGAAAATATTTGTAACTCTTAAAACTTTTCAGTATCTGGGTAGTTGGTGGGACCACACACACACATGAACATGCATGCACGCACACACACATACACACATGCACACACATACAGAGACAGAGAGCACAGAGTGAATTGAATAGGATGGGACCATATTTTAAAAGAAATTAAGGTAAACTGTGAGAGAGAAATGTAGTGGGAGGAGAGAGGGTGAAATGGAATGGGGTAAATTATATCTCATTGAAGAGGCAAGCAGGAGACTTTTTAGTGGAGGGAAAAAGAGGAGAGCTGAGAAAAAAACAAGAAGTTTACCCTCATCACATTCGACTAAAGGAAGGAGTAAAATGCACACTCATTTTGGTATGAAAACCTCTTACAATACAGGAAAGTGGGGGAGAAGGAGATAAGCAAGGGGGGGGATGATGGAAGGGAGGGCAATGGGAGGAGGGAACAATTTGAAGTCAACACTGTTGGGGAGGGACAGGATCAAAAGACAGAATAGAAACAATGGGGGGCAGAATAGGATGGAGGGAAATACGGTTAGTCTTACACAACATGACTGTTATCGAAGTCATTTGCAAAACTACACAGATATGGCCTATATTGAATTGCCTGCCTTCCCAAAAGGAATGGGTGGGGAGGGAGGGATGGGGAGAATTTGGAACTCAAAGTTTTAGGAGCAACTGTTTATATTGTTCTTGCTACTAGGAAATAAGAAATACAGTTAATGGGAAATAGAAAGTCATCTGGCCCTACAGGACAAAAGAGAAGATGGGGACAAGAGAAGGGAGGGATGATAGAAGAGAGGGCAGATTGGTGATAGGGGAAATTAGATTGCTCGGTGTATTGGGGTGGGGGAGGATCAGATAAAAGGGGAGAAAATTTGGAACCCAAAATTTTGTGAAAATGAATGTAAAAAGTTAAATAAAGAAATTTTTATTACCAAAAAAAAAAAAAAGGGTTTGAAAGGTATTTGTAACCAAGCCCTAAAAGTTACTAAACCATGTAACTGCTAGGCATATACCTCAGAGAGATCAAAATAGAGTAAAACTTCTCATGTACAAAAATACTTACAGTAGTTCTTTTAGTGAAGGTAAAAACTAAAAACCAAGAGAGCAAATTATAGTATACGACTGTAAAGGAATACTATTATTCAATAAGAAATGATGAAAAAGGTAGTTTCAGAGAACCCTGATAAAACTTGCGTGAACTGAACAACTTAAACAATAACAACACCAGAAAGATAAACAACTTTTAAAGACTTTCATAAATTATCACACGTTTCCTCCTTCCTGATCTGAACTTTTGAGAAGCCATTTAGCCAAATCTCAGAAATGTTAACTTGACCTCATGGGACTGTGGTAATAGAAGGGATTATTTAATGCACAAAATAGAAAGGATCAAAACAAAATAGAATGTTGAAAAGGTTTCATAAAAATTATTGAATTTCACTTTTTTCTTATTTGAAACATCAAAGCTGTAGGACACATATGGATCTAGTAAAGTCATTGAAGATTTGCCCTGTCATAATCCTCCTTATTTTCAAGGATTTAATTAAATAAAAGGACAGAGATGTTAGGGGTATTTTCCCCAAATATTTACCCCTTTCAGCAGAGAGTCCTATTGAGAAATCCAATTCAGCCTTATTAAAAGACACTTATTTTCAAGTTATTATTTCAGTCCTTCAAAGGGATTGAGGCCACTAACATGTGAGGGCATAAAAGATGAAAAAAATAGGGAAAATGAATAGGAGGAGAAGGAGAGTTTTTCAGTTTCTGCTCTTTGGTGTTGGCTGGACTCTACCTGCATTTGTCTTAGCATATTTCAGAAGTCCATGGGCCAAATACCTGGTGGCTTCTAAGTGGGGGGTTAGCGTTCACTTCTTATTCTCTACATTTAGTGGCAGATAGAGAATAAAAAGGCAATTAATTCTAAGCACCATAAACAACTATCCCTGGTGAGTGCTTCTTCTAAAAGAGCCAAAGGGAATAAAACAGGAATTCTGTGAATGTTCCAGAGAGAGAAGAATGTGAAAGCTTTGAGGATGTTCAGTTTTTTATGCTTACATACACCTTCTTTATGTGGGTACTGGAACAAGCAGACTGTCCCAGCCTTATCTACTGGATTATCTACAGTTAATCCCTCATTCAGACTCACTAGCAAATGAGATAACCTAAATGACTGAGTTGTGCACATAACTGAGGCATAATGCTTTAACAACCAACACTCTTTATTATAAGAATCTTATCATCTTTCTAAAATGTGACCCATACTTTCTGGCTTTCTTAAACATCTTATATTGAAGCAAATTTAAATTTTTCTTCTGAAAATAATATAGTATTGACTTCAGGGGCTAGTATAGCACTTTGATCTATTTCTTCCTCTATTAAGAACCCTAGACTACTTTATGTTTTGAGTCTTTATGCCTTCAATTCTGCCATGTATGACCACTGGCAAAATTGGATCATTACAATTCTAAGAAACACTTATTTGACATTATTAATTTAAGCAGAATATTTCCTCCCTTATATACATAATAGCTGCCTAGTCATGAACATAAAACTCAGCCTCTAAATGTCTCCTGGAAACTTTAAAATTAATAGTTACAGATGAATTACTAATCTGCCTCTGACAAGGAATTTCCACATTGAGTGTCCCCCATGCTAGTGAAATCACTGGGCTGAAACAATTATTCATTTTCACTCTGGACTAAAAAAAAATAATTGAAAATGCCAAATTCCTTTACCAGTTTTAATTTGTTTTGTTATAATACTTTGAAACAGTGTATCTTACAGATATATCTTACAGATAAACTAGAGTATCATGGTCCCATGATTTGGCAACATGTGCGGACAAATATAACAAAAATAGGAATTTTATAAAGCCATAAAATCTATTTCAGAATAACGTAGGACAACTTTTTGAAAATATATTAAAGAATGTTTTAGAGAAATGTAATCTTTGTTTTTGTTTGCACTTTGAAGGTAATACATAGTAGAGTCTATCAGTTCTAGTGAGCAAAAGCGGGCGGGGAAGACAGGAATCATGGTAGGTCTGCATTACATAATAATGTATGGAACAAAATTCTCTTGTTCTTTTGAAACAGGACCAATTGCTAGTCCTAGAAATCAAAGGTCAACTGCAATAATCCTCAATTTTTTGAGCTTTTGGTTTGGAAAAACTACTAAACTTAACCTAGATCCACTGTACCAATAAATATTTTGATATTATCAAAAGAAGACAATTTTGTTATTCTTATCATTGCTAATAATAATAACTTATTTCTGTAACACTTTAAGGTTTGCAAGGTGAATAACCCCATGAAGTAAGTGATACAGATATTGGTATTCCCATTTTATAGATGAAAAGACTGGGATTGAAGGAGGTACACAACTAATAAGTTTGGATCCAAGATTTGAACACAGGTCATTGGATTATACAGGATTTAAAGCTAGAGAGGGGACCTGGAAGTAACTTAATCTAACACCATCCTTCTTACAGATTAAGGCAAAACAAAGCCCAGAGAGAATAAATGTCACAGATAGTTAAGGATCAAAGACAGCACCCATACCATGGTCACCTGACTCCAAATACAGCATTTTTTCCATTACTCCACTCTCTAACCTCCCAGTTCCTCAATTTATTCATTTCTTATGTCCTCCCCCTCTACCCCAGAGGCAAAGAGGGTCATACCCTTCATCTGACCATCACTCACAAATGCACCATGTTTATGAACTCTGAAATTCCCTTATCGTTCTCTCTCCCTCTCCCTTTCAATACTAAATTTTGCTCTTTATCCACACTATGACCACCAGCCCTTCAATTCTCTCCCTGGGCATCACCCCGAGCTAGCCATTCTCTCCTCTTCTCCCCATCTTTACCCTTTAATGAACTAGTTCAAGTCTACTTTACTTTCTTCTAAAGTCACTGCCCCTTTATCATTCTTGACTGCCTCTAGTCAAGCTTTAGCTTTGAATCGTTCCCCCAACTCCTACCATCTACTGCCTTCACTCCTATCCTCAGTCTCCTTTGCTGGATTTTTATTGCAAATCACATTTACTAAATCTGGTATCCCACAGGCTCTGTTCTATGCCCTCTTTTATCCTCTCTCTATACAATTTCATTTGTCGATCTCAGCAGCTCCCCTGGGCTTAATTATTATGTTTATGCTGATGATTTTCAAATTTACTTATCCAGTCCTAACCTCTCTGCTTACCTCCAGTCTCACATCTCCAACTGCCTGTTAAGACATTTCAAAACAGACATCATAAACTCTACATGTTCCAAACTTCCCATTACTGTAGAGGACAACACCATCCTCCCAGTCTCCAGGTTTATAATCTAGGTGCCGTCTTTAACTCCTCACTCTCATCTCCCTAATCTCACTTGTTGACAAAGCCTGTTGGTTTCCCCTTTGCAACATCTCTAGCATATGCCCTCTTCTCTCCTCTGACACTACCACCACCCAGGTGCAGATCCTCATCTCCTCATGGCTGGACTATTTCAAAAGCCTGATCGTTGGTCTCCCTGACACAAGTCTCTCCTCATGCAAGTCCATCCTCCATTCAGATGCCAAAGTGATTTTCCCAAAATGCAAGTCAAACCATGTTACCTCACTACCCCTCCAGGATCAAATATAAAATTTTCTCTTTGAAGCTCAAAGCCCTTCATAGCCTAGTGGTCCCTTCTATTACCTTCCCAGTCTTCTTACACCTTATTTGTCCCATTGACACTGGCTTCACTATGGCTCCAAGAGCCATCTCCGGATGCCAGGCATTTTTATTGGCTGTCCCTCTTGCTTGCAATGCTCTTCGACCTCTTTTCTGCCTCCTGGTTTCCCTGATTTTCTTCAAGTTCCAGCTAAAATCCTGCATTTTACAGGAAGCCTTCCCTAATTCTTCTTAATTCCGGTGCCTTGCCTCTCTGTGTGGATTATTTCCTATTTATCCTGTTTATATCTTGTTGGTCCATATTTATTTCCTTGCTGTCTCCCTCATTAGGCTGTGAAATCCTTGAGGGCAAGAGATTATCTTTTGCCTTTGTATTCCCAGTGCCTAACACAGTGCCTTACGCATAGTAAGTGCTTATAGACTGACTACTTTATACTAGTTAATAAGAATCACTTCTAAGTTGGAATAGATCTCAAAATTTCTATGTACTACATGAATATTTAATAACAAGAATCAAGTATCAATAACTTGTCAAAAACTTAATGCTGCACTAAGACCTTTGAGACACTGTATTATCTTAGGAAGCCGCACAGTAGAATGGATAAATGGCCAGCCTTATAAAGAGGTGCTGGGTTCAAGTTTCCCCTCTAAAACATACTGGCTGCTTACCCTAGAGAAAGAGATCCAAATTCCCCAGTACCAAGTAACTCTCTAAAACTCTAAGTGAAAAGAGACAAGTAGGCGATCTGCATTGGAAGTGGGAGCTTCCATACCAGGAAATCCCCACCCTGATGAAATCACTGGTCTAGCTAGATTAAAATAAATATATAATTTTATCTGATCCTCAGACCCAACACTGCCAGGGCTGCAAGGAATGCATCTTCATTTTACTTAGAAAATAGGGGCCCAGTGTTTTCTTCGATTCACATATTAATCAACAACTATTGCTGAAAGGCCGGCTATGTTCCAGGTTCCCAAGGATCTTGAGTCCTAGGCTTGTTCAGGTCCCATCAGACTTTCCAGTTCTTTACGTACATGCATGGATCTAAGATACCAAAGGCCTCTCTGATGCTTCCCCAAAAGAGGCAGATGATAAGCCCTTCCCACCTGCCCATGCTAAAATGTCCTAAGTCAGGGCCTGCCATAAAGTTACCAGAGCAGATGCCCCATGCTGGTGAACTTTCTATGATTCCTGAACTCTCTGAAGGCCATCTGTTCCCAAATCCTCAACTTGTGACCAACCCTGTTATTCTTTCTTTCCCACATACTCTTGTCTTAAACTTCAATGATGTCTTTTATCCTATGTTTCATGTAATAATGCTATGACCTGTTTTATATCCACCATGTGCTTTTCCATTGCCCTTCTAGACCCCCTGAAATTTTGCTTTGTTTTTTCTCAGTTCATGGAATTTTCTGACACAGTTATATAGCATCATCAGGAGAATATTGGTTTGCCTCTCACATTGATTTCTTAAAATTAGTACAGAGCACAAAGTGTTTTCTTTTGCTGAAAACCTCACTACATTTATCTAAAGTAGCTTCATTAGACAACTGGGTAAATTATAAAACAGAACAGAAATTTTCCGGTTTTGAAGCTATTTTAAAATTAAAAGGTGTCTTCAGTATTTGCATAAAGTTACACAGTAAAAACAAAGGCAAACAAGATTACGTAAAGCTGTAGGAATAATTTTTGTGAGCCAGAAAATATTTTTAAAAGACCCTAATTTGAATACTAATCCAAAATGTGGAGTGAAGTTTATCTGATTAATAATTTTCTTTAGGTAATACTTTTGTTAATATACTAAACAGATTATTTAAATATACAAGATTACCCAAAGGTCTTATGGAGAACTTAACAGCTTTTAAAGTATAAAGCTACATTAAGATTTCTGGTACCTCCCACATGAAAATATATCTTTTTTATAAACTTACTGTCCATTAATAATAATTCTCATGTGGCAGTTACTAAAATTGAGGGAAGCAATCATTATGCAGTCAGAGCCCACCTGCATCACCAACTACTGATCATGCCACTATTAGCCAAGAAAGCCCTTCGATTCCCCAGAATGCCAGTGCCCCTTCCTATGCCATCATCCAGAGAAGCAACCACTCGGGGAAATTCAAGCTAGCAACCACTTCTGGAGGTGCCAAAGCCCCCGCTTCCCTGGCCACCATAGATAGGCACAAAAATAAAAGTTCTCAACAGCACAGTCCTTGGTGCTGTCAAATGATTTAAAATCGGAAACAAGTATTTTATCCATGGAAACATGAAAGCTGTATTACCATTCGCTATTCCCTCAGGACCATGGGATCTTTCCATTTGAAATCTTCTGTATGAGTTGTCTTCCCCATTAGAATGAGAGCTCCTTGAGATCAAAGATTGTCTTTTGCTTTTCTATGTGTACACCCCACAGCTTAGTAAGCATTACATTTCATTCGTTCATTTATAAGCATGAGATGAAGTGTTACATGGGGGAAGTCATCCTCATGATCTCATGAGTAAGATGGGCTGAAAAGGACTCACATGACTCTTCCTTCTATTTCTGCTAAGAACCAGAAAAATGAAGACACCTGAGATTTGGTCCTGCTTTGCCACTTAGCGACCACAGAAAGTCTTTTTGCCTTTCATGGCCTCAGTTTCAGAGAAGTAAAGTAACTTTATGAGCTAGAGCTATAAGGGAACTCAGAGTTCATTTAGTACAAGTAGATAGGAAAGAAAACTGAGCCCAAAGGTCACACAAGTAGCAAGTATTGGAAGTGGGATATGAACTCATTCCTACAGACCTCTAAAGTCACTTCCTACTCTAGAATTCCAGGACTTGATTCTCTGATCAACTACTCCCTTCCCAACTGTTTGTAATAGCCTTATAAAACAAAAAACATTTTCATTTTATAAGTCTAGAACTAAGTAAATCCAGTGAATTGAAAAAAAAAACAAATTAAAAATGAGTATGTGAAAGTGAAAGAGAGTACAAGAATTAGTTCTTCACCAACTTTCTATCACTAAGGACTGGGCCAATACTGATAGCATTCAAACAGTAAATCTACCCATCCCTCTCTCTGCTGCCTTCCCTGAAAGCCTTCAAAATTTCCTACCTCTTTTCCTGGAAAATGAAGTAGGAGAGCAACAAGGAAATTTGTAAGGAGAGACTAAAGGAGCTCTGTTATAAAGATAGGGATAAGAACTGGAACAGGGAGTGGTGAGGGAGGAGAGAGACTGGGATGAAGTTAAGGACAGAAAGACCTAGGAGAGAAGCAAAACAGGATGAGGCTGTCAGGAGGACAAGGAGAGATCTAGAGACATGATCATTGGTGGCTAGACTAGGAGGTATCCATGATAAGAACAGGGAACAAAGAAAATGATCCTGGAGAGAGAGGTAAAGAGAGAAGAGCCAGGATAGGGTTAAAGTAAGAGAAGTTTGGCAGGGAGAGAATGGTCTGTATTATTAACCCTAATGAGAGGCTAGAAAGGGAAAGAATGGAAATGACTTCCTACTGCTCTAAGTAGATCTTGCATTCTAAATCTTCTGAAGGCCATTCTTGGGATCTTCCAGGCAGGCACTGAATATGAAAGTACCTGGAAGGAGAAACCCACAAAATGGGCAAAACCTTGTTCAAAAGTAAGAAAGATGTTCTGCTAATAATCAAGCATATGGAATACAAGGGAAAATTATTAGCTAAATACTCATCTTCAGAAATGATTCCTATGTAATAAAAGTAGAATACTTAATAATGCAAAAAACATAAGATGTACTTTTATTCCTGAAAGGAGGATGACAACAAATTAACTCTCCTAGGTCAAATTAGCATACCTAACACAAAGTCTGCAGACTTCTAAATCCCATCAGAGAAAAAGGAACCGAACTGTTGGCCATCTGGGCCAATCTAAAGGGCAACTTTCTGAGCCACCTCTTCAACTCACTGCTCCTTTAATCCAGATGAGGAAAAAATCATGGATTTAGAGATGGATGATACCTTAGTATCCATCAAATGTAACCCTTCATTTTATAAATGAAGAAATTGGGGCACAGGGAGAATAAGTGACTTGCCCTTGGTCACCCTACTTGTAAGCATCTGAGGTAGGATTTCAACCTGTCTCTAAGCTCTATGACCGCACTACTATGCCACACCACCTCTGAAAGTGCCAAGAAAAAGAGTATGGATAGGGAAAAGTCAAGAAGCTATACCTTTTCTGTGGCCAACCAGAAGAGAACAAGATCTATGTGAAAGATCCCAAAAGGACTGTTTGAAGTCCCCCACCCCACTTTACCCTTGCTGGTTATCATATTCTCCTGGTCATGTGCTCTTGTGCTAGGATCAAACCCAACTCCTCAGCCTCTCCACCAAAAGTGAGACAACATCTTATCTGCATCCAAAACTCTGCCAGCAAGAGTCAGTTTTGAATGCAGAGGGTTCAAGTCTGCTTACAACAGAACACTGACTCCTCAGTTCAAACTCCAAGTTTCACTGAGGCAAACAGTTTTGAATCAAGGTGGACCCACCTTAAGCATAAAAGAAAACTCAATCTGTAAGCCAAGGGGGACCAATCCCAAGCCAACTACTAGAGTCGAGTGAAGAAAAGGATGCCCTCCCTTATTCAACTCACTAGAAGGTATCCATGCTGACACTGCCAAAGGCAGAGGACGTAAGGAGGCCTTGTAACAGAAAGGGAAAGGGCAGCTGGGCCAAGAGATAAAGAGGGGAGGCTAGGGCAGAACTGAATGCTAAGTGACTAGAGGAAAATGAGCTGGGAACAAGAAAGAAAAGGAAGGTTTAACAGTGCTAGAAGAAAACAGAAAGGAGCTTAGTAGAACAGAAAAATAATATAAAGAGGGGAAAATAAGAGACATCCAGAGAGTGGAAATCACCCAATGAATAGGGAGTCATGAGGCCCAAGTATTCAATTTAATAGACATGTGACCTTGGATGAGTCATTTCTGTTCAATTAAGGTACAAGGAGTGTTTAGTAGCCACAATTCTGTATCCAGGATTCAATCAAGACTAGAATTTTAACTGCAGCAGCGATCTGAAATTGTGTTTGCAGAAGTTTAGTGTCCAGAACAAGGAAGGTTATAGTTCCACTGTACTATGCCTCAGGGAATGATGTTTTTATGAGAGAAATGTGCTTTGAGAAAGGCAATCAGGACAATGAAGGATATCAGAAGGATGTCAGAATCCATACCATAAGAATAATAGAGGGAGGAACTGGATATGTTAACCAAAAGGAAACTTGAAAGGACATTTTTAAAGTATGTGAAGGGCTGTTTGGCCCTGATACAACTAGGAGACATGGATGAAAGTTAGAAAAAAGACCTATTTTACCTCAATATAATTTAACAGAGCTATAAGAAGTGAAATGGTTGCTCATACAGCACTGAGTTTCCCAAGACTAGGGTTATTTAAGTAGAGGTTGAGAGACCTTGCCAGGAATACTGTGAAGGGATTCCTGCTCAGGGCTGAGGCTTCTTCTAGCTCTGACTATTCAATGACTCTATGACTTAGTAGACGTGTTAACGCCAAGCAAAACCCTTAACCTTTTAGCCGCAGGTCCTTTTTTCTACTAAATAGTGATAATACTGCTTATATTACCTGTGTAAGCATGTTGTAAGGCTGTGATTTTTGTGATTTTGAAAGGGTTATATCCATTAGCATCATGATCGAAAACAATAAAAGAAATGTACTGGCATGCTCTTCAAATCTGCAAATGCTACATAGCTAGAAAGGACAGCTGATGACACACTGGAAGATAGTGAGCATCCAAAAAGATTCTGACAGAAGATAGATGACTGGTCAAATTGATTTTTGACCAGGCCTGGTGACACAGGGCTGCATTTCCTTCTATTGGGGGAGGCTGAGGCTGGTGAATTGAGACTGGGGGTTCTGAGATGCAATAAAGTTAAAAATCCAGACTACCTAGCAACCCTCAGAGAGCACAGGGCTGCCTGAGGGGCACACTGATCCAGGTCATAAAAATGGAGCAGGTTAAAGCTTCCATACCATTCAGCATTGGGTTACATCACAAGTGACTGTATTTCCAGCCCTATGAGATAATCAGTTCACAAGCATTTATTACTAATAATATGTCTTTTAGGTGCCATGCACTACTGGAGATAGAAAGTCAAAAAAAGTCCATGCTCTCGAGGAGCACACAGTCTAAAGGAGAAGATTATGTATAAACATGGTGCCAACGCCAGTCATCCTGACCTATATCTTGCCACTGGATTCCTGAGGATTCTGGAGGAGAGAGAGAGAGGCTGGTGATAGGCAAAAGCACAGCCCTGCCTTACTTAAATCCAATTCACTTTCAAGTCAAGACAACTGCCTGATATCTTGGTTCCTCAAGAACAAAGGACAAACCACAACAATGTACAAATAAAATATAGGCAGGATAAATTGGAGATAATCAGAAAGGGAAGACACTAGCATTAAGAGGACAAGAAAGGCTTCTTTAAAAAGGCAGAATTTTAGCTAGGACTTAAAGGAAGCCAGCCAAGCAAGCTAGGGGAGATAAACAGAAGGGAATTCCAGGCATGAGGAGCGGTTAGTGAAAATTCAGTCCGGAAATGGGATCTCAGTTTCTCCCTCTGTAAAATGCAGACGTTGGCCTACATCATATCTAAAATGGATTCTATTTGGTCCTGTCCAATGCTTAATGACCCTTTGGGGGGGGGGGGGGGGTCTTCTTGGCAAAGATACTGGAGTGGTTTCCCATTTCTTTCTGTAGCTCGTTTTACTTAGGAGGAAACTGAGGCTGAGTAAAATGACATGCCCAAGGTCACACAGCTAGGAAGAATCTGAGGCTGGATTTGAACTCAGCAAGACTCTTCCTGACTCTCTCTATCCCCTGTGCCATAAGGTCCTAATAAAATTAGGAACTAAAAGAAATAATCAAAGCGTTGAATGATCCTAGTTTGGTTTCCTGGGACCAAGCAAAGTAATTCTGACCCAAACACTATACCTTCAGAACCTGAAGGCACTAATCACGGAGTCAGAGGTAAGGGGGAGGGCTGAACGGGAGGGTAGGGGGAGGGGAGGAAGGACGGGAGGGGAGGGGAGGATGACAGGGGAGGGGAGGACAGCAGGGGAGGGTAGGGGAGGGGAGGAGAGGACAGGACGGGAGGGGAGGGGAGGGGAGAGGAGGGGAGGGGAGGATGACAGGGGAGGGGAGTAGAGAACGGGAGGGGAGGGGAGGAGAGGACGGGAGGGGAGGGGAGGAGAGGACGGGAGGGGAGGGGAGGGGAGGAGAGGATGACAGGGGAGGGGAGGAGAGGACAGGAGGGGAGGAGAGGAGAGGGGAGGGGAGGGGAGGGGAGAGGAGGGGAGGGGAGGAGAGGACGGAAGGGGAGGGGAGGATGAAAGGGGAAGGCAGGGGAGGACGAGAGGGGAGGGGGACCTTAACTCCCTCCTGGCCCCGCCCTTAAGGGGCTGTCCCCTCCCTAATGAGGAGCCTGAGGGAGGGGGTGGGGGGTCCCAGGCCCTGGGCCCCCAAAGCCGAGGTCCAACGGGAAGGGAAGGAGCGTGGGAAGCGCTTACTGCGGCCCATGGTTCCGCTCCCGCTCCGCCACCAGGAGGCTTCTCTTGGCCTACCGAAGCGTTACCATGGAAACAGCAAACTATGGTGGCCGCCTGGGACCCACCTTCTTAGAACGCGAAGGGCTGGGCGGGGGTGGAGCCAGGGAGCTGGAAGTGAAATTGTAGATTAATTTATTGAGTGCTGTGGAAGGAGATCTAGTACAAGAGTTCTTACGTGGGCTTTTCTTTTTTTTTTTTAATGTTTAGAAAACTAATTGCTTTCCTTTGTAATCCTAGATAGTATATTTTATTCATTTAAAAACGTGGGGTGCACAGACTTCGGCAGACTACCACAGCAGTCTAGGGCCAGGGTAAGACCAGCCCCAGCCGCCCTTACTTTGCACACAAGGCTGTCTCCTGCTGCATCGCACAGCTAGCGTTAGAGTCTCCTGGCTCTCTCCTCTGCACCAGGGTAGCTCCCAGAACTAAAGGGCACTTGTACCCCTTTTCCAATCATCTTACATCCTCCTTCCCACTCCAGAGTGCTGCAGCTTTTCAGACTTCCCAAAGCTGCTTTCTTTTGTCCAAAAGAGTTCCCAGCTAAGCTAAGGAGGCAGGTGAAACCAACTTCTATAAATAATAAGATGTAGGGCAAGGGAGACGGTATTAATGTCACCATTTTACAGATGAATAAATGTAAGGAGTGTCCCTGTTCACCTGGCTATTTACAGGTAGATAAGGACTAGAAGAGCCCTTGAAAATTAAGTCCAACTCCCTCATTTTATAGTGGGGGGAACTAAGGTCCAAAAAAGGGAAGTGATTTCCCCCAAGGATTCACTGGCAAAAAAAGTCTCAAAGCCAGGTTTGTAACCCATTATTCTCAGACCTAACCCTTTCCCTCAAAGCCTGAAGTTATGAAGTTTTGCTGTCTGCTTCTTCTTGGAAGAGGATGATATCACTGGTGTGATATCTGGACTTGGTGTGTGAACTGGGTTTAAGTGAGGCGAGTTGTACTCAGCCTCTCTCTTCCAATGTCATCAAAGTTCAGTGACAAGACACAGTCAGGATTACAGGTGATAGCCCAGGATGCAGTAGATAACCTTGACTCCAAGCATTCCACAACATTTCCACAGTCACCTTCATTGCCATTGGAACAAATTGTTCCCATCTGCCCATTCCGCCAGGGGAAGTCTTTACAGGCTTGGAATAGATATACCCCTAACTCACTCATGGTTTTGAGACCTGTCAGCTACCCTCCACCTGATGTAGCCCATCTGCTGAAACTTGCGGGGATGTGGACACTAAACATGCTACAGCTTCTTGGAACTACAGATGAAAGTTGGGTGACAGGTAGACTCCAAAGGTGGATGAGCAGCCCTGAAAAGGACTTAGCAAGCCCTCATATCAGAGGTGCTAGTCTTCTCTGAACACATTATACACAATTATTAAATACATATTGTGTATAAGATACAGGGTATACAGTCATGAAAAAATGACGTAGTCCATACTCTTCAGGGTTTTTATAATCTGATAGGAACATATGTAAAATATTATACAAAGTAAAATGTAATTAGGACAAAGGAGAGATGAAGTAATAAGAGTTCCAATTCTCTGCTCTGATCTACATAAAAGTTTGGGGAGAATGAATTTCAGAAATCACTGTGAAGGTTTAAAGCCCCTCCACTTCATTTATACTATCTGATGAGTTTCCTTAGCTTTCTTGTGACCTGCTAGATTCACATTTCCCCAATTTTGAATCATTGATAAGCTATCTTGTCAGCAGGCAATCATGAAGTCACCAGACTTATGTGAAAACCAGGTTTATTACAAGAGAAATGAACATGCATGTGGTACTTCTAGTCTTTACAAAAGTTTACAGTTGTATAGCAAGACAAAGGGGGAGGGGATACCAGAAAGGGGTGTGACATGTGAAAGGGAACTTTGCATCAAAGGTGGGGAAAAAAGACAAGACCACTCCCCATGGGGAGGAGCAAGGTGGTTGCAAAAGTGTCATTCTAGACTATGAAGATAGGAGGGTCTGCTTACTGGCAAAGGACCCCAGCTGCACAAGCATTATCCCAGCCTTGGTGCCCGAGTCCAGCCTAGGATGCACCAACAAATTATATCACCTCAGGGGGAGCTTTGTCCTTGACATATTTAGGTTTCTTTCATGTCAGTGTTTCTGGAAAATATGGCAACTCAAAACAAGTTCAGGGGACCCCTTAACAGTCCTTAACACACTTCTTAACATTACAACTCCTAGAAATTTTCTCCTAACAACCCCACCTGTTATCAATTGATTTAGAAAAACTTTGTTTTTCTGTTCACCTGACTTTACAAATGAGTAAGCTGAGACCCTAAAGGGGAATTGGCTTGGCCAAAATCACAAAGCTTACAATCCATGGAGTGCAGATTCAAACCCAGGTCGGTTACCCTTGCCATGCTACCTCTCCCAGATCCAAACTGTGCCAAAAGACAATAAATCAATATGAGTGGAAATATTAGGATAGAATGAATTTCACACTGGAATCAGTTTTGAGGATTCCCACAATGAAGACTTAATTAAATATGTATTTCCTTGAGCTCTTGTTTTGGCTTTTCAGCATCTTTCCTTGTCCCTCAACTGCCCTCTAGTGGCTATTAGCAGTACTACCCCCCACCTGGACCACACCCTTGGTGTGCTGGAAACACCTTACAAGCAATGGTACCAAAATTTTCCATTTGATTGATTATTCATCCAGTCAGTAAGATCTTTAGAACAGCCTCTCAGTGTCAACTCAGCAGCAGCTAACTCTTGTCTGCCTCTGTAATATCTGTCCCTTTCTTCCACTCACATGTAACCTCTCTACCCCACTATTGTAATAGCCTCTTAGCTGGTCTCCGAGCTTCCCATCTCACCCTTTCCAATTCATCCTCCACACAGCAGACAAGATAATCTTCCTAAGGCAATGAAGCTATTTCCCCCATGAAGACCTCTTTGCTGCACAAAATAAATAAAAGGCATGGTTCCTCCCTTCAATTACCTTAAATATTAATCCTTTACATTTGTATGGTGCTTTTTACATGTCTTGTTTAAGCCTTGAACAACCTAATGAGATATTATTATCCATCCTTATTTTACAGGTCAGAAAACAGAGACCATGCTTGTAGATTGAGCTTAAAGGGATCTTAGAGTTTGCCTAGCTAGCTATGGTTTGAATAGAGAAACTGAATCTGAAGCTCAAAACTTCAATTCAGTAAACATTTATTAACCACTTACTGTATGCAAGGAAGTATGCTGGGCACAAGGATAAAAATGAGACAAGCTCTTGCCTTCAATGAGTTTCTGTTCTACTGGAGATATGAAATGTACACAAAGAAATATGAGATGATTTGAGGAGAAATGGAGACCACCTTAGGTGGAACTTGATTCTAAACAAAGATTTCAAGAGGGGGCATGTATTTGAGAATTCCAGGAACATACTTCCCCCTACTTTGTTTTCCCTTACCTCCTCACACTTCTCTGGCCAGTCTCAGAACCCATAGAAGATATATGAGCAGACACCATCCCCCATTGCTTTCTTCCTCTACCCCCACTCCCAGTGTAGATGCCCCAAAATTCAATATTCTTCCATGTGTGACCTCCCTCAGTTAGAGTGGGAGCTCCTTGAGAGCAAGGAATGTCTAGTTTTTTTATGCATACCCCCAGCACTTAGCATATCGTATGCACTTAATAGATGTCTTTTACTCTTTCATGCATTTCAGTCGTGGAGAATGGATTGTGATACTGCATAAAGAGTGCAGTTATAATAACTAGTAATAGCTAGTAGTTCAGATTTACTGTAATTTATAATAGATGAATGAAAATAAAATGCACTAAACTTGGAAAGTATAATAGAATTAGATGGCCTGAGGCCAATTAGGTATTACAATAGTCAAAAAAATACAAATAATAAGGGCTTGAACAAGTTGGATGCCTATAGGGGTACAGAAAATGGCATGGATGCACAAGGTGTTGTGGAAGTAGAATCAGTAAGGCTTGGAAATTGAGAGACTGATCAGAGGACTCTACCATGGCATACAATCAGTAATATCAATAATAATACCAACAGTAATAATAGATAGCATTCATACTATGTGCCAGGCACTGCACCATTTTACCCTCACAACAACCCTGAGAACTAGGTTATCCCCCATTTTAAACTTGAGAAAATGAAAGCAGAGGTTATGTGACAGAATGTTAACTGGAAGGAACGGCCAAACATTTAATCTAATCCCTTCATTTTATATGAGAAAAGAGAAAGGAAATGAATTAAATGTCAAAAGTCCTGTGGTTAGGAAGAAGTAGAGTTAGAATCCGGGTGTTCTATCTGTAAGAAAGAGCTCTTTCCATGAGCCCAAGCAGCCTTTCACGCATATACTTGACCAAAGTCATATGACAAGTAGGAAGAGGTTTCAAATCCAAACCTTTAAACCCAAGGCCAGTCAGTATACTTCCCATCACCTACTCTGCTTCTGGACACATAACTAAGCCATAGAATTTGCAAAGGAAGATAGGTAGCTTAATGGATTATCCTCTCAGGAAGATCTGAGTTCAAATCCGTCCTCAGATACTTACTAACAAAATGACCCTAGGCAAGTCACTTAACCTCTGTCAGCCTCTGTCTTTTTTTTAAACTGTAAAGTGGGAATAATTAAAGCACCTATCTCTAAGGGTTGTTAATGAGATATTTGTAAGATGCTTAACACAGTTCCTGACATTTAAGTAGGAATTTAAATGCTTGTTTCCCCTTTAAAAAAAGTTTATATGAATATCTAACAACGTACTCATGGTGGTCAGCAAGGTGGCACAGTGGATAGAGTGATTGATCTGAACTTTGAAAGACCTGAGCTAAAATCTAGCCTCAGACACTTATTAGCTGTGTGACTCTGGGCAAGGCGCTTAACTCTACCTCAGTTTCTTCATCTGTGAAATGAGCTGGAGAAGAAAATGGCAAGCCACCCTAGTATGTTTGCCAAAAAAAACCTCCAGAGGGGTTTTCTTGACTGAAAAACAACTGATTGTTGCTTTATACTCATTGAGGGAAAGTTACAAAGTAATAAAAATAATAGCTGATATAATACTCCACATACTAATTAATATCAAATTATTGATATTAATAAATATATATGAACTGAACATATATGCATCAAATGGTATAACATCCAAATTCCTGAAGGAAAAGTTAAATAAATTACAAGAGCAAATTGATACACTAGTAGGAGACCTTGTACTATGTGTCAGACACTTTGCTAAGCTCTGGGGAGACAAAGAAAGGGGAAAAGATAGTTCTTGCCCCAAAGAGCCTTTTTTTTTTTTAATGGAAAAAAGAAAACAAACACAAAGAAGCTGAAAATTAAGGGGATCAATGGAAGGAACTCCTCTCAGGAGCATAATGGAGAGTCCAGCCCAAATGGGGAATGAAAAAATGGCTAGCATGGGTGCTCTTCTATGGAAATTCTGGGAGGATCAACTCACAACCTTATCTAAGTAAAATAAGACCACTCTATCACAATTTGAATGATGATGACTCTTAGGTTCAAGAAGTTTAAAAAAGAGGAGGCTTGTTGAGTTTATTCTACACATTTCAATTCTTTCAATGGATGGCAAATACTTCTGCCGTTAAGTACAATAAGGTGTCATCCTACTTTCACACTAGAGAAGATGGGAAAGAAAGTCTCCATATAAAAAGTATATTTCTCAAAAAAAGGCTAGCCACTTCATTTCCCATCCACTTTCATGCCCCTGGAACCTGTTCATCCTGCAAGATTCACTTCAGCCCTGAACTCACAGAGTGGAAAACAGAAAGATCCTCCTTGAATTTCCATTGAAAAACACCTGTGGTAGCTATCCTTGCATTTCCCACCTGACTATGTCATTCTCAACTCTCTATCATGCCCCTGAGATTCCACTGAATCCCCCTACTTCTCAGCTTCTTAGAGTGTGCTGTCTTTCTCCACTAAAATGTAAACTCTTTAGGGGTAAGAACTGTCTTTTTCTCTTTTTTTTTGTCTACACAGAGCTTATCACAGTACCTGACCCGTAGTACCTACTATGATAAAATTTTATTGACTGGCTGTACATTCTTTGTATCTGGCAGGAAATAGTCATGGGGTATTGTAGGCCTTTAAATTTGTGTTCATATTGTGGTGATGCTATGGCAACTCCAAAGACAACTTCCCAGCTGTCTCTTTTGTATAAGAAGTCTTACATTCTTCTTATTTTAGAAATAGTGCCTCCTTTTCAAGGGTTCCAGGTGATAAGAAGAAATATGATACCTCCACTTCCAAATCTATGCTTTGATATCTTTGAGTACAATAACTGGTCAAGGGGAATAAAAGTATGAGACTGAAATGTTTCTTCATTTATTCAACATTAGCTAACAAAGTCAGGTGCCCTGCGGCTACATGGGTCTATACGGACACATCTCTGATGTTATAACTGGGGAAAGAAAGAATATTTTCTTAGGACTAAAAGTAAAAGAAAGCAAGAAAAAACCAACAGGATATTAACCAAACATTATAGGTGTATATCTCCTCAGGGAGTTCAGGAGAAGTGACAGGAGGATGGGATGTTTTCTCAAGAGAGAATAGAGGATCTTAATTATTGATATAGCTATGTATAAATTGTGCATGCTCATATATATTCTAGAACTGGCAGTATTGATTTATTTACATGCCCCAGAGGATAGGTAACATAGTTATGGAATTCTAAGTAGCAAATATAACCTTATCCATATAACAAGATAGGATCATAAAACTACAAAAAAGATACTATGAAAGGAATTATAAATTGTCACATTTTTAACAGGCCTTGCAACTTTAGGAAGCAGAAGGGGATTTTATTCAACTCAACAAACATCATTTATTAAGCACCTAGGATACATAAGATGCATAACAAGCATCTAATTACCGTTCCATTTTTAGATGAGATCATATAGCTCATAAATGAAAGAGCTGAGACTAGATTCCTGGATATGCTAACACTAAGTCAAATGCTCTTTGGAATGTAGCTTTGTAGAAGACCCAATGAGGTAAGTCATCAGAGGAGACATACCAGTAACCTCCTTATCTTCACCATTGTCTTTTCTCCTATACTATTCTGTTTATACTCATATTTGAGTTTACATATCACTGATACCAGAAAAAGTATTCTGGTATAGGTCAGCTATTTTCAAAGGCTAATTCTGCAAAGACATTCATTCTTTCAACACCTATCATATGAAAATATACACAAAGCCTCAGAGTATACAAAGATAAACAAGTTGTAGCACCAATTCTCCAGGAACCAACAGTCTAGCAGAAGAAACAAGACTGGAAAATATATAACTATAAAACAATTTAAAATATGATAAATAATAAAGAAAGAGAGATAGGGATTAAGCCTGTGATTTTATTGATATGGGTAGTGACCAGATGAGGAACTTACACCTGTAGAAGCAAATCAGAAATTTCCCTGCAACACATATCTTAGAGAGTTGTCTAGGTATATCAGTAAGCACCCCACCATACACAGGGGAGCCTACTATCACAGGTTCTTTGATCTGCTTTTCTAAAAGGAAAACAACTTTTGAGGGGTTAACAGTCTCCTTTAATCAAGTACACATATCATTCACTTAATTCAGGAAATCAACAGACAGAGCTTCCAAACTGTCTGACATAAGCAATACATATATCACAAATCAATAGACAGGTCCATCTGTCTGACCATAGTTGCCAGAAAGGGAAGCACCAACATCTGGGTTTTCAAAGTCAGTGGGCTCCTTAGTGGTTTATCAGAGTCTCATCTGGCACACAAAGCATCTTCCAAAAACTAAATCCCAAAGTAAAATCTCATCCTCAGAGTATTTATATCTTATTTTTAGAGCCAGAGGGCATCCCAACCCTTGAGAACCAGTATCTCATTAACAAAAGATGTGAACCTTCCTACAAATCTTCCCTAATAAAACTCCCTTTAATGGGCAGACCATTAATGGATGGGGAAGGTCTTTAATCACATTAACAATACAAATACAAATACTGTTTCTAGTTAATGAAGCACTTGCTTCTGTACTTTAATCCTAGTAAAGACTCTTGGTTGATAAAAGCAAGATTCAGTCAGAGGCACTTGATTGGACAAAAACAGGACAAGATGCTACTTTGCTTGCCCTTACAATCAATCTACCCTTCCAGGATCTTACAATCTAAATGGCCTTGGATCCTGAAACAAATAGAGACGTTATACTAAAACAAAAACAGCAAAAGATTCTACTTTGCTTGTCCTTACAATAGGACACCGAGAGGTCAGTTTACCCAGGGACATACAGAACAGTAGGTATATTCCACCTCCGATATAAAAAGAGATAGTGGAAATAAAGTATTGTGAGAGAAATAAGATAAACGAGATTACTTTTCATTTTGGAGAAAAGCAGAAATCAAGAAATTGTTTTTGCTTGTATGGAGGAGGTAATAACACCTAGATTATCCTTTAATGCTCAACATTAAAGGATAAGATCCATAGAATCATCTAATTATAGAACTGGAAGGAATGTCAAAGGTCATGTAGTCCAATGACCACATAAAGCATGAATCTTCTTAATAGCAGCTCAGAGAAGTGACCATTCAACCTGTTTAAATTCATTCCTGCGACAGAAACTCTGGCCCACTCCCATGCTAGAGAACTTGGATTGTTAGGCCATTTCTCTTTAAGTTGATCCAAAATGTACAGTATCGATACTGTAACTTCCACACATTGATCCTGGTTCTGCCCTCTGATGCAAAACAAGATAAATCTAATCTCCAAAAGGAAAGGTTTATGGTAGGTGTAAGTAGCCTGAAATTTATGACCAAAAAGAATTGTGTAGAAAAAGTGGTATAAAGGATATAACCTAAGCATAACCAGAAAAGGAAGTATGCAAAGGGGTAGGAGTAACCAACAGTATCTCATGTGCTACATGTATATTCATATAACCTCAGGAGGTCTAAAGAATGACTCTAAGAATGTTGGGTAGAACCCTCGAGAGAATTTACAGGAGAACATGTAAGTGCCATCAGTTATGATGGTATGAATTGTTAGTAATCTATACATTTGGAGGAATTAATCTTGCTATAATTAGCTAAAAAATCCATCAAATGATTAAAGTGTCTATATTAGAAATCTCTAGATATTTAAAGACAGAAAATACGCCAGTCAGTTGATTGATAACAATTCCTTATGTTCTAAGCATTGTGTTAAAAGCTAGGGGTGCAAAGAAAGGCAAAATACATGGTCCCTGCCCTCGTGAAGTTCACTACTTTGCTCAAATTCCATAGTTGCCTACTGAATAAAATGCAAATTCAGTCTAGCATTCATAGTCATTTTGAATTTGTCTAAAACCTACCTTTTCTGCCTTATTTCATACTTCCTTTCATCATGCACTGTATATTATAACCAAAGAAAACTAGTCACCATTCCTTAAACTTGTCTTGCCTTCCCATACCCTCTCTATTTGCCCTCAGCAACCTCATTGCTAGTTCAAACTCAGCCTGTTGAGATCCTCCCTTTTTCCTAAGTCCCTGTCTTAGGTGCTACCTTCTCAATAAAGCTTTCCCCAACTATCCCCACCTCTCAACTACCACCACCACCATCACCCAGATAGAAATGATTCTTTCTTCATTGAATCTCAAGCTTTTTTATTTGACTTCTCTTATGCTTATAATAATATCCCAATTTAATAAATAATAATAATAACAGTTGGCATTTATATGATGCTTTGAAGTTAGCCAAGTATTCTATATACATTAAATCATTTGAGGACTTAGAATAGAAAATGGCAGAAAGATCAATCAATACATCTATTTTAGTAAGGCATTTGACAAAGTCCTTCAGCTACCCTTTTTGATATGATGTAAAAATGTAGACAGTTTGATGGTTCTGGTTGATGAACCAGATCCAAAGTAGAAATAATGTCTTTGCTCCTATATTTTCAATATTTTAATCAGTGACATGGATAAAAATAAATGGCGGCATTTTTACAAAGTCAATAACCATTTATTAAGCAGTTACTATGTGACAGGCATTATGCTAAGTGCAAACAACACAAGTGCAAGCTGGGAAAAAAAGATTCCCTGCCCTCAAGGAAGCTTGCATTCTAATGAGGGAAAACAACACATAAAAGGAAGCTCAAAGGATGAAAGAGGAAGGAAGAAAAGGAGAGGGTACTAGTGCAGGAGCATGGGAGAAAAGTCCTGAGAGGCTAATTCAGCTTGGAGAGGAATAAAACACAGGACACCAAACGATCAACCAAATAAGCTCAATATAGTCAAAACACAGCTCATTATCTTTGCCCCTAACCTTTCCCCTCCTCCTACCTTTCCTATTACCATAAGAGAACAACGCAATCCTCCTAGAGTCCTCCTTCTCTCACCTTCCATATCCCATCTGTTGGGATGAGCCAGAGCCCATCAATTTCACCTTTACAACATTTCTTGAGATCACCGCCTTCTCTCTTCTGACACAATCACCACTCTAATGGAGACTTATCACCTCATGCCTAGACTATTACAATAGCCAATTAGTAGGTAAACCTGCCTCAAGTCTCTCCGGACTTTAATCCAACCCCATTTAAACACCAGTGATATTCTTAAAGTGCCTGTCCATCCATGTTACATGCACACGTGTGCATGGCACACACACACACACACACACACACAACATACTCAGTTAACTCCAGTAATTCCCTGTCAGGGGGTAGCTAGGTGGTGCTGTGGATACAGTGCTGGCCCTGGAGTCAAAAGGACCTGAGTTTAAATCTGACTTCAGACACTTACTAACTGTGTGACCCTGGGCAAATCACTTCACCATCCTTGCCTCAGTTTCCTCATATGTAAAATGACCTGGAGAAGAAAATGACAAACCACTCCAGTATCTTTGCCAAGAAAATTCCAAATGTCATAGAGTCAGACAGGACTGAAACTACAAAATCTAGTCTTCTCCTACCTTTCCAGTATTGTTACACCTTACTCTCTCATATATTCTGATTCAGTGTCATTGGCTTCCTTAATGTTCCACGAACAAGACCTCTCCATCTCTCTGCTCCCAACATTTTCTCCCACTATCCTCCATGTCTTGAATGTTCTCTCTCCTCATCTTTACCTACTGACTTCACTGTGAATCATTTTTCCTAAACTTAGTAAGATTTTCCCCTATGCTGTTCAGCACAGTAACCACTGATAGGTAGCAATATTAGGTTGAGTTACTATCTTGACTTTGTCTATCATGCCATACAACTCTCTTCACCTTGGAAGCTCTCTCCTCCCCTGGACCTTGGAAGTGTCTTCTAATCCTGAGTCCTTGCTTTCTCATTATCTGATTATTGCCAGAACTTTCCATTTAAGGAGGCAGCCCAGTACAATTAGACCTTTGTGCCTGTTCAGTTTCCACTGTTGACTCATAACCACTAATATGCCATGCCCCCAAGTGGGGTAACTTCACACACATACTCCTGAGAAGGGAATTATAATTTTCATATTAATCTATAGATGTATAATGAATATGATAATAATTTAATTTTCTCAAGAGCTGGCTCTCTGGCTGGGAGTCAAAGCTCACAATGCAGCTTAAACAGATTAATCAAAACTCTGACATGCTCACAATCACTGGACCTTAGGTGAATCCAATAAAAAATTGTAGAACCTGTTCCTGTCACCTAGGGGAGGTGATTGTGATCCTCAAAGATTTGACTTGGCAATTACTATATTGTGGGATTTGTGGGTTTCTCGTGGGAAACCACTAAAGGATTATTTGTTAATCCCCTTCCTCTCTTTTTTTCCACTTGTGATTTAAGTATATAACCTGTGCTTTTACTTCAGCTATGAGAATATTCCTCATTCTGAAATTGATTAATTACAGTACTTGATTACCAGCACTCCATTCTCTAGGCCGGCTTTGTGCAGCTCTGAGCATTCTCAGGTTAGCAGTAATACCCTATTAACCTTTTAAGAGTGATCTTTCCTCATTAGAATGTAAGCACCTACACTAGCACAGACTAACTTTCTTTCTGCTTCTTTTTGTATTTCTAAAGCTAAGCACAGTACCTGTCTCCTAGTAAGGGCTTTTTCCTCTTGGACTTGATTTGCTAACAGTTATTGAACCCTTTATAGTTTATAAAATGATTAGCTCACAAGTACCTTATGAATGAGGTAGTGCAAGGATCTGAATCTTACATGGGATAAAGAAATTGAGGCCAGAAATGGTGAAGTAAAAGGTTCAAAAAGATGTCAGAGTTCCTTCAATTCGATAAATATTTATTAAATACCTACCATGTGCCAGCCACTGTGCTAAGCACTACAATACAAAGGCACAGTCCCTGCCCTCAAGGAGCTTATAATTCAGAGGGTGGTTCAGTGGGAAAGGCTTTGGATTTGGTGTCAAAAGAACTTGTGGTGGTAGCTTTACTATTTGCTACCTGGGTGATCTTAGACAAATTGTTTGACATCTCAAGTCTTCAGTTTTCTCATCAGCCTTGGACTAGGTGACCTCTAAAGTTTATAACAACTTTAAATATGCCTTGGTCACTTTTCTCATCTGTAAAGTGGAAATCATAATAGGGCTTACCTACCAGAGTTGTGACACTCAAATGAGATTATATTTGCAAAGTGTATTGCAGACTTAAAAGTGCTTTATAAATTTTATCTATCTATCTATTATTATGGCTAATAAATCTATGATCCTGTGAAGACTAGGTCTTTCTGTTCCAAGGTCAGTGTTCTCTCTACTACATAAGCCACTAGATATAATTAATTGCTTACTGTTGTCTGATGCTTTCTCATATACTCAACTGTCTTACTAAAACTCACATATACTGTCAGTGGCATCACTGCTAAAAAAATAGAGTGAAGCTGGGTTGATTTATTCTTCATGAAGCCATGTGGGTTCAGAATGAATCCAAATCCAGTGCTCTGTATTCTCTGCAGTGAATGATTTATGAGTACTTAGCTCAAGAATCAGTGACCATAGATCACAGTCACCATCTTTCCTGCATTCTCAAATCTTTATGTAATAGCATCTAAAGGCTAAGTGCAGAGGAGAGGTGTAGCTGAGAGCTGGCCTCTATGACAGAAAGGTCTGGGTTCAAGTCTTTCCTCTGCTAGATACTAGCAGCATGACCATAAGTCAATTTAATCTCTCAGATCTCCAAGACTACAAATTATAGAATAGTTGCTGATCTGCTTTAATAACTGGCAGTTTCCTATATTGATAAAATCACAAGTCTGAAATATATATGTATATATATTTATAAATGAGAAAATATAAATGTATATAATGAGAGAAAAGAGAGAATTTCACCAATATTTGCTCTGAATATTGAATTTTTACATAACTGTAATAAGTGGCATTAACTTCATTTTGGGCTTGAATCTATAGAAGGTAGTATGTACAAGCAGGACTCCAGCCAAAGACAAAATCTTTTTCTTAAAGAGAGCCTCTCCAGAGTCCTTATCCCCATTCCTATCTTGAGAAACTGGACTAAACAATCTAGAAGAAAGCTTAGTGTTAAAACTATATCTTGTTTGGGTCTCCCTAAACCCCTCCCCGCACGCACACACATTTTATAGTCAGCATAATAAATTTGTAAGTAGTGTGGGGAAAATGATTTATTACATTGTTTGGGACAAAGTATTACACTGTTTAAATCCAATCCTATGTGATTAAAGGTTTTCTGCACCCAGAATGTCCTGATCTCAGTAACTTTCTAAGAATGGTACAAGGTATCTTGTGTTCCCCCAGGCCCTGGATCCACCCAAAGCATTCTTATTTGGGTTTGCCTACCCCTAGACTTGTTTTGGATCTACCCAAAAAGTGTGGTCCACAAGCTTGTGTTTTGGGTTCTTTTCAGGTAATTGTGTGCAATACCTTTATCAGAAGATTAACTCCTTGCATAAACCTTTGTCAAAATCCTATCTATTTTATCTAATTCCAGAACTTGGGGAGAGAGAGGCAAAACTCCCATCCCCTTGACTCTTTTCCAAATGCCCTAATAAATTCTTTCTAAAACTTTTTCAGATTTTGGAATTTGTCCTCATAAACAAGAGTAGCCAGTGTAAAGCAGCAATGACAGGAAATAAGATTGCTAAGAGAGAACTAGTTGTCATGTACCAACTGTTCCAAAGATCAAAGAAGCATAATTTACAAATTGCATCACATATTAACCAAAATTCACATCCCGGTAGCATGTGCTGAATCAGTGGAAGTCGACAGCTAAGTGCTACTATTAGGGTCTTTTGGTGCCATGATTACCAATCTCAGACAAGTTCCAGACATCCACAATAAAACCAACAGAATACCAAAAGATGCTGATAATTTTGAGATGACATGGATTTGTTAACTTGAAAAACTTTAACATTTTACTGACAACTTGAAGAGGATTTGGACATGTTAATGAGTTAACCCCAATGTCACACATATAAGAGTTTGTTCGCCAAAAAACCCTATAAAAACAAGACCTCAAACTCCTGCTCACCCTTCCACCCCAACTCCCCAGCCAATTCTGAAGCATCTCCATTAGGTCCAGGCAGCCTAGTGCTCCTAAGTGATTGATACTCTCTGCTTCTCCTCCATCCTCTTCCTCATGCTACCTGCATGCCTTCACCATCCCATCTCCTCCCCTGTCCCTGCACCATCACCCCTTTCACTCCTTTTCTCTGCACTTCCTATGTAGTTTGCCCCAATACCCTCTGTGCCGTTTTTAAAGTGAAACTGTAGTATCAATTTACAAAGCCATCATGACTTTTTCACAGTGAATACCTAAAAAACCAGGGGTACCTGCTCCCATTTCATAATTTCATAAATCATCAATTCACCTTTTATCTCTTTGTGTTGAGTTTAGAATTGAGTGTCAACAGTCCTAAAAATAATAATAATTTAAAAAATCAGCTGCCTGCTTCCTGTCCTTTGGGCCCCACCCTTACTCCTCTAGTTCCCAAGGGGAAAAGAAAAGGAAACTCTCAAACCCAAAAGCAACTTCAGAACATACAAAGAAACACTCCTCTGTCCTCTAGTCCTCTTGCCCAATCCTTTGCTACTTACATCCAAGAAGGTAAGGAGAAGGAAAGCAGGAAGGTGCCTGCTCTTTTACATTCCTTTTTAACTCTGGGTAGTCTGGCTGCATTTCAATGACAGATCCTTTCCTCTCTCACTCATATAAGACCTATAGAGAGAATAGGGGTCATATCAGTGACATCCAATCAACAGTTCTAATGAAGGAAGCAAAGGGGTCTAAAAAGCTGCAAAACATTCTGTGAGGGAAAAACCTCACATGGAAAGAGAGAAATCATCATAATACACCCTCGCCCTGGACCCACTCCTATCTTGTTTTCACCTCTCTGTTCCAGATAGAAAAGCTGTGCCCCAAACTAAGACATCCTCTGACATGACCATATCCATCCTCTAGGGGCAGTCTGATATCTTTATCTTTGTCTACAAATAATAAAAACTCCTTTCTTCAGACCAGTGGTCTCCAATTTCTTTTGTATATTCCATCAATTAAAAAAAATCTGAAGACCCACACTCAAATGTGAATATTTACAAAGTATACACATATATGCTTGTTCAAAGTTATTGTGTAATTATAAAATATACACAAAATAAGAGTGAAAGGATGAAATAAATATTAAATGAATAATAATTTGACATTAGCAGTTCAAAAAACATTTTCACCCTTGGGAGCAGTGTGATTGAATATGCTCCAGTATTTTTGAAATATCCTTGTGTATGTCCTGTGCGATGAGGTAAGACTTGTAAATGATAATTATTGACTAGTAATTAATTGTTCAAATAATTTGATCAATGTAGCCAGCTGCAACCCCTGCTTATGTCAGGAGAGCTGGGGAACTCTCCCTCTATCACTATGGGCCTCCTTTCTTTAGGCTCGGACACAGACCATGTTCAGCTCTGGAGGAGTTTCTCCTGAAGAGAAGGATAAGCATCGTTGTTGTTTTTGGTTTTTTAATTCAACTTTCTACCTCTTTACATCCCTCTCCCAAACTCCCTTAGAGAATCATTTAAAGCTTAAGAGTTTGGTCATGAGCAGAAGTTCCTAGAACATCTACAGAGTTTTTCTTTTCTCAGTCAGTTCTTAAGTTCTAGATGGACCTAAAGAGCAACAGTCCCAGATAGGCTTCCGTTTTCTTTTCTTCCTTTCTTTCTTCTTTCCTTTCTATCTTTTTTCTTTTCTTTTTCTTTCCTTTTTTCTTTCTTTCCTTCCTTCCTCTCTCCCTCTCTTCTCTCTCTCTCTCTCTCTCTCTCTCTCTCTCTCTCTCTCTCTCTCTCTCTCTCTCTCTCTCTCTCTCTCTCTCTCTCTCTCTCTCTCTCTCTCTCTCTCTCTCTCTCTCTCTTTCTTCTTGTCAAAGGTCGCACAACTAGTAAGTATATGACATCAGATTTTAACTCAGATCCTCCTGACTCTAGGACAGGTGCTCTATCTACTGTGCCACCTGATGCAATATGCCTCTCCAAAGCTTTGATTTTCTATGATGGTAGCATGTAGTCCCTATTTTTCTGCGTTGTTTTTGTTTGCCAGGTTTTTTGCTCTTCCTTTTTCTGACCCATCCATTTTGCTGTGAGTCTTTGAGCTCACATAGCTGTCACTTGTGTTTGGAGTTTCTTTTGGTTTTCCTTTTTTCCTAACAATGCTTTAAGTTTTACAAAGTGATGTACAAATATTATTTTATTCTCATAATCCTGAGTGGTATTTTATAAATTAGTAAGGAGACTGAGTCAGGCAAAGACTATGTGACATGCCCAGGGTCTCCCAGCTAGAAAGTATCTGAGGCTGAATTTGAACTCAGGTCTTCCTGACTCCAGGCCCAGCACTCCATACAGTATAGCATCTAGCTATAAGAATGTTTGCAGAATATGAATATAGAACACAAATACCTCCACCTCATATACTACCAGGAAAATGGAAAAGTGTATGAGCAGACAGATTTTGATGGTAGGTTTTAGAGTTTTCAAAAATGATATTTCATGGCAAGTATTCTCCATGAAGTCCCTGTATGCCCTTCATATGCTCACCAGTGAGGCTAGCTGATGGAAAGACAGAGAGCAAACAACTGTGGAACCTTTGTTAAAAATGAATAAGTGAACTTCCTGACATGTTTGTCTTCCCATAAGTTTCCTTCTCTCGCTGACAAAAATACTGCCAAAACAATAAGGAAATTCCCTTTTTTTTTAATCACAAGAGCCATAAGTTAATTTGTTTCTTCATGGACTTCCGGTTCCTAAGATTATCCCTGGACTTGACTACAGTTTTAAAAATAATTGGCAAAGGATACAGTGACCTTGATGTCACTGAATGGGAACAAGTGGGACAAATTGTCTCAAGTGTCATTGGAGTGGATCTGATTGTCTCTGTACTTCATTGTAGAATGCAAAGTACACAGTGTAATGTGTCCTTCTGAATAAGTCTAAGAACAGGAAGAAACAGGAAATATTACTGATAAATGGCTATAATTTTAGTGTGTTTAATTGTCAAGTAAAAAACAACAAAAGTTGGGAGAATCTTATACTTGATAAAAAGCAAATGAAAATCTCATCCCTATCTTTTGGCTCCCTACTTCACATTTTCCTGTTTTCTGTTCCTATGGCAAAATCTTTATGGACATAAAGGGCATGCAGGGCTCTCCTCTTTAACACCACAGGACAATTGTTCTATCTTGTAAGTTACAACCTGTCACTGGAGTTCAGAGAAACTAAAGGTACATGGTCTCCTTTTGCCTAGAACAGGTCATTGTGCCTCAGCTTTGGAGGGGATCTCAGAAATATCTTAGTTAATCCCTCCGTACAAACCCAGTAAGTCATTGGCAGTATCACCATAAATATTCCCAGTCCCAGGGAGCTCATTCTGTCTCAGACAATTCTAATTGTTAAGGACTTCTATCTTTAGATTGAATCAAAATTTATCTCCTCACAAATGTCATCCATTTGTCCTGATTCTCCTATTCTTATTTTGTCCAAACAATCCCAGAATGAGAGAGGGAATATCTTTAGGAAAACTTACTCTAAGCTGTGTTGTACCTAAGACATTTTTCAGGTTTCTAATCTCCACCACTTGACTCAGGGGTGAGGTGGGGCCAGTTCTAAGTAGTTTGGCTTGTGAGAGACAATTGTTAAATTTTCCATGTAAGCCTTTACACTTCAGAAATAGGCAGTAAGGCTGGGTTTATTGTTTTGTCTAGACTTAAGAAAGTGTTAATAATGCAGATGGTTGTGAGCAAAATTGCAGCAAAGGTAGGCTGAGACACAGTTTTCTCCAGGGCAAGACAACTTTTTATTAACAGTGATAATCATTTAATATCAATTTAATAACCTCAATAAAGGTCAGAACCTGAATTAATCAACCAGAAAAAGAGCCTGGACCTAAACTTCTTTGTTCTCTGAGTAAACTCAGAGAATACCTTTTCAACTATGTCAACAAATCCAGAGGGAGCTTACTTAAGAGTATTTTTCCTCTATTTAAGGATGTGACCCTTAACCTGAGATACTATCTTGAATAATAGAACTTTTCCATATCTTAATATTTTATGGACATATATTATGTTATGGCATGTTAATGGTAAAGAAAGCACAGATATCCTGGGATCGTAATTTCCAACTGACTCTACCTTGTCAGTTGTCTTATCTCACTGTATTTACAACTTATTCAACTAAAAATGTTCCTTTCTTCTGGTATAGATAAGGAAAAATATGGAGACCATAAATTTGAGTTGGAATTGCTCTAAAGTATTTAAACCCTCTCATTCTTGTATTAGTCAGTCAGAAGTTTCCTTCTTGCTTCATGATCATGTATCTGCTAGCTTTAAACAATATGAATATACGTATCACCTAGCCTCTTTAGTAAACCTTTCAGGTCAACAATAGTAATGTGTAAATTGTTGGTACATTGTATCACACTGGTCATCTCAACCAAAAAGCCAGGGACCTGAGTTAGCATTATCAACTTATTAGTCAGGCTACCAATAACCAATAAATTGGGCCAATGTCCTCTTTTAATGATGAAAACCCCCAGTGAGGACCAACAGGGTCTTTTAATCTAGGTGTGTCTTCCACTTGATTGGCCTGACAGTACATCACTTGAACCTGTACTGGCAAAACGTAAGAGAATTGCAACTGGTAGACATTTTAGTAAGGAGGAAGGTTAAGCTAGGTGGTGAAATGGAAAGAGGGCCAGTCTGAAGTCAGGAAGACTTCTTTTCCTGAGTTCAAAACCAGCCTCAGACAACTAACTGTGTGACCCTGGACAAGTCACTTAACCCTGTTTGTCTCAGTTTCCTCGAGAAGGAAATGGCAAACCCTTCCAGTATCCTGACCAATAAAACCCCAAACAGGGTCACTAAGAGTAGGAGACAACTGAAAAACTACTAAACTTGAGAATTACCTCAGCTTTACCCTGTTACTTCCTTTTTGGGAGTAATCCTCATGTGATAGGATTAGTCTGCAGCTGGGAAAAGTGGACTGGCCTTCAGGTGTGGCTGATCATGCAGTTCTCTGGTAATTTAGAAATGTTAATTGCTTATAGGGTATCTACTGTCTCCAGTAATGTTGGCTACAAAATCAGAACCATCCCCATCAGAATCCCTGTTTCTCCTTGGAGACTAGATCACAGCTAACTTTGACAAGAAAGGAGAAGAACAAGAGATTCATTTCAGAGGAGGTGCCCAACCCAAGCTGGTTCCTTATTTATTTGTTAGTAAAAGCAAGAGTCCTAGATTAGCAAGCAAGTGCCAGAAGTGATTACTCAATCATGCCTACAATTTGAACTGAGAAAGTGTCTTTAGAGTTTCACTGAGAAATGTGGTGGAGGGTGGGGAATTGACAAAAAATACAGAATAGGATAGATTACATAGTAATATTGGTTATTAAATAATATAGCATAATATTAATTTTCCTCAAGATTTAACTTAAAAGTGTGTGCATGCAAACTTTTTTCTCTGTAAACATTGTCTGAGCTCAGCAGGAATATAGTAAAAGGCTCAGGCAATGCAATTATTATCAGACAATTGAGATGACTAGAAGGGCACAAAAGATAAAATGGAAAGTTTTGATTACATACAATTTAAAAGAATTTGCAAGAAAGTCAAATGAATCAAACACTGGAAGGAAAGAAGATAACTGAGGTAAAAATCTTTGCAACAAGTTTCTCTGAAAAGAGTCTATTTGTAAGATACACACTGATTCAAATTTGTACAAGTTTTAGTTTTCTAGGAAAACCGTAGTCATATTTTTAAAAATGCTCCAAATTTCTAGTAATTAGAGAAATGCAAATTAAAGCAACCCTGTGGTTCTTCTTCATGTCATTAGATTGGTAAAGCTTACTAAATAAGGAAAATAACAAATGCTGGAAGGGCTGTGGAAAAACAGGCACATCCATATTCTGTTGGTAAAGCTGTGAACTGATCCAGCCATTCTGGAAAACACTTTGGAACTATGTCCCTAAAGTTGAAATCTTGCTACTAGGTCTGAAATCTAAGAAATCAACAAAAGAGGAAAATGACTCACATGTATAAAAAATATTAATAGTGCCCTTTTTGTGATAGCAAAGAGCTGGAAACAAAAGGAGGTGTCCATCAATTGGGAATTGTATACCGTGCCCCATGTGTATCATAAACGTATTATGGAGCTGTTGTAGTAAAGAACCAAACCAACTCCATTTTGTTTCATTGCCACCATTTTTTAAGAGTTGCTAGAGTCGTCTCATTTTCTTGAGTGAAGTTTTGTTGTCCAGTTGCTTCAGTCATGTCCAACTCCTCCTGACTCCATTTAGGGTTTTCTTAGCAAAGATACTAGAGATTTGCCACTTCCTTCTCCAGCTCATCTCACAGATGAGGAAACTGAGGCAAACAGGATTAAATGATTTGTCTATGGTCACAAAATATTAAGTGTCTGAGGCCCGATTTTAACTCAGGAAGATGAGTCTTCCTGCCTCTCTCCACTGTGCCCAGTTAAGTTTAATTTTCCTACAAGTTATATGATTTTAGGGAAGTTATTTATTATGGTACCAATAACTTTTGCAGGATGCAGATGTAACTAGTCAGAATCTTTAAACTCTTAAAAGTTCCTAAATCTAAAAATAATAACTGTACTTTACTATAAAAACCTTACGAATGTCTTTTCAAGGTCCTTGTGCCTGCTAAAGGGCAAGATGTTCTACAATTGCATGCCTTGCTAATAAACCACATACTTCAGACTTTGCTTCCTCAATTAGTATAAAATGACTAATGAAATGTATTGTAAGAAAGGATGAACTGGATTTTTTCCTGGGAAGGTATATATGAACTGATGATTCAAAGTGAGTAGATTGAGCAAAACAGTTTATATAATAATGACAACATGGTAAGGACAAAGAACTTTGAAAGTCTTATGAATTCTGATGAATATAATGACGGTGAAGCATGCTACCCTCTTGGCAGAAAGGTGAAAGACAGAGTGCAGAATGAGACCTATGTTGGACATAGTGAATTCAGGAATGTTTTTCTTAACTATGTTCTAAGAATTGTTTTGTTTTGTTTTATTGCAATTGCTGAGATGATTAGGTACCACAATTGCTAGCACATTAGACTTGAAGTCAGGAAGACTTGACTTTGAATTCTGCCTCAGGCAGTCACTAGCTATGTGATTCTGGGCAAGCCATTCAACTTCTCTTTACTTCACTTTCCGCATCTATAAAATGGAATTAATAGTAGCACCTACCTCATAAATGAGGAAAACATATATAAAGTACCTGATCAACAGAACATGAATTTCTGACAATTTGAATTTCCTAGACAGAACTTATTAACAAAGTTTGCAACTGAAACAATTCATTAATGGAAGTTTGATGGGGGGGAGGGGAGGAGAAGGAGGTTAACCAATATTTTATTGGTATAGATTTTCCAGGTTCTGAACCTTTTCAGTTGTTTATGTAAATATTTTTGTCTGCCAGTAGTCTAGAAATTCTAATGCTTTGTAAAATGTATAAATTATATGTACTTTGCTTAAGTGCCAAGTGTTTCAAACGATCTTTTGGGAAATGTTTGCAAGAGGTTTAAAGAAACAAACAAAAATCCAGGGCATAATTGTTTTTCAGGTTTTGTCTTTCAAGATGTCCAAACCACATGAACTGAAAATGAAACTTACAAAGAAGTATGGAAATATTTTCGTATACTGGACAGAATAGCATAAGCATTTGAGAGGTTTTGTTGGGTTTTTTTTAATAGCTTTGATTTTGATTTTTTGGGTGTGGTAACTTTCTCTAAATGGATCATAATAAATCATGTGCTGATTCTATATGCAGCTGATATGCATTACTTATTCTACTGTGCTTTAATGGAAAGAAATGATTACAAGCTCCTAAATTTTAGAGGATTTAAAAAAATCAGGTTAAGATACATACCAAAGTATTTTTGCAAGAGGGTTTTTCTAATCAAAATCTAATTTAAGGCTTATCAGTTTAAAAATAAGGCAATTTTAAAACAATAATTCATGTAGAAAATATTTTATGAGGTAATAAATCGTCCCTTGGTAAGAAAAATTAACTATTTTTATAGTTAATCTTCATAAATTCTAAAATTGTCTTGATGCTTATTTTATGTTTATATAGTTTTTAGTGAAAAATACACATTTTGTCTCAGATGATCATTTTTATATTCATGGGGAGCAAGGTTTTTTGAATTGCAAGGATTTGAATTATGTGCATCTGAAATCCAAAATATGCTGCTACTATATCAGTACTTCAACAATCAAACTACTCATTTTTGAGCTTATCTACAAAAAGATCAGCAGCTCTTAATATATAATATGTATCATTATGTCTTATTTCTTTAAAAATTAAAGGGCATTTGAGATTTAAAAAAATTATGACAAAAATTCATCACTTTGCAGTCAACTTTATGACTGTGTCCAATCATAGCTAGGGTGGTCCTTAGACTATGGACACACTATTCATTATTGAGCCCCTATTCAAAGTTTTTAAAACTCAGGACCTCCCAGAACTTTCTCTCCATTGGATTATCCTTCAAGAACTTCAGTAACCCATTAGAGAAGGGCTTTTATAGATGACATAATAGGGGGATCATAGCTTGAGAACCCGAGGGAGGTGGTCTTAGAGGGAATTTAGTCCAACCCCCTCATAAAATAGATACGGAAACTGAGGTTCAGGAAGACAAAGTGACTTATTTCTTTTGAAACCTTGGCACTTTGATGGTCTGCTGCTGCTCCTTCACTGCCAATGCTTCTGCTGCCCTCTGCTTCTCTTTCCTCAGGGTAGTGTTACAAAGGGTTACTACCTCCCTGGCCAATTAAACATATTTCTAACTCTTGTTAGTTGGGCTTCCAATTCTGCTTTGTATACAAAAGCTCCCTTAGGCAGTTGTGTGGAACACACTGATTCTCTTGCAACAAAAGGCCTCTAAGCCTTAACTCCTAGCCAACTTTATACAATAGAATTTCATTCACCTCTTCCCTACTTTAATATGTAAATGTTGTATCTGCCATATGGTCAATACTGCCTATTGATGAGATTGGGAGTAAATATTTATACCTCCTTTCTTTGGTCTTTTCAATCCCCAATTTTCTTTCAGTGACCTGGGCTTGGTTATTAAAATTATCCCTTGCTTAGAGAAGACTCAAGAAAGGATGAGAAACAATAGAGGGGGGAAGAAAAAAAGCTAGAGTCTGCTGCTGACAACCCTGAAACAATCAGTAAGTTATATTCAGATTATCCTCTACCCCCAGTTGGCAGATTACACTGGGTGGAAAAGTAGTCCATAAGAACAGTTATCTTCAATTATACATATAGCATCTATCAAATTATTATATATACTCTATTACATGCAAGGTATATGAGAAACATGGGTATAATTTGGATTATGTCAATGTGCATTAACCCTCTAATAACTAGATAGCCATAAATGGCCTTTTACGCCCAACACACATCGGAATGATGTTCCCTGTGCTCATACCTGTTAAAAGGAAAAGTCCTCATTCCAGCTTTTGCCCTGATTAATGAGGCAAAACTCAGGAAAAGGAGAATTAAAAAGAATATTAAACTATGTCAAGGTAGCAACACATTGATGGACTGACTGATCATTAGAAATTAGCAAGGGCTTCAACATGAAGCCTTCTTTTACTGATAACTTTTGTAATGAGATAAAGATAATTCAGATAGGCATGTCAGTTAAAGGGAATGGGCAATTCCATCTCAGTTCATCCTCAGTCACTAGCACATGATGTTTAACAGGTAGAAGTATATGCTAAATAGAAAGTAATACAAAAGCTACAGAGTGGGTGACCCCTTCTCACAGAGGAGAACCTCTCTCAACAGAGGCTTTCCCAATACTGACAACAAGTAATGCTCAGAACCATGGGTTACTGAGTAAGTGTAACTTTCAATACGCTGACCCTGTTGCTTGCAATTTAAATTTGGCCACTGTTAAAGTGGGCCAAGAAAATTGGGCCCAAACTAAAACAAAATCAACACTACTCAGACTCAAAAAAGCCTATACCTCTGAATAAAAAAAGATTTAAAATGTTCTGGATAAACTTCCAAATGTATAACCTAAGCAATTGGAGCTTCTCTGGTATCATCAATATAACTCATATTCTGCCCCTTCTCAGAGGGTCTCTCCTTCTAAGAATATCTGAATTCACTGCAATTCAAAATGGGTATTTGAGTTAATCTGCACACACTTGAAGCTAATAACAAACATTTTAAATGTAAAAAACTTATTATTACAAGTATAAAAAAAGCATAGGAGGCAGCTAGATGACTCAGTGGATAGAGCACTGGACCTGGAGTTAGGAAGACCTAAGTTCAAACCCGTTAGATATTTGCTTGCTGTGTGACCCTGGGCAAGTCTCCTAACTTCTATTTGCCTTAATCCACTGGAGAAGAAAATGGTAAACCACTTCATCTGTGTCATTGACAAAATGGCTGTCTAACACAAGATCAAGATTAAATCCTTAGAGAATTCTATTGAAGACCTCCTTCCAAATTTATATTGACCAAGTTATGACCCCTCTTTAGGTCTAGTCATCTAACTGGGCCCAAATCCACCTGAATTTAACCTGGTATAGGAGAGAACCTGCTATGATAGGACAAGTGCTGGCTTTGAAATCTTACTTGTCCCTGGAAAATTAATATCAGTTTTCTCAGTCTTGAAATGACTAAATTATCTCTAAATTCCCTTGCAACTTCAAAATTTCTTATCAACTATGGTCAATAACTACAGCATTTTCCTAATCTACCAATCTAGTAACCTTGTCAAAAAAGTGAGGTTCATCTGTGTAAGGTCAATGTAATGTTAATGAGAGTTAAAGATCTTTCCAGGTCAATTAATAGACCTCAAGTGGAGCCCATGAAGGGAAGCTTGATTAGGGGAGGCTTGTTTTGTAAGAAGGCCCACACCTTTTGTTAATTAGGCACTGAAGCAAGAGGGCTGTGATACCCTCCAGTTGTGAAAAGTGTATACATACCCTGAGGTGAGGTTTTGCTTTGGAGCTTGCTTTTTGGAAGAAAGTTCCTACCTTAAATGAGACTCTAGGTATTCATTAAGGAGCCTCCCTTCCCCTTCTAGCTTTGAAAGCCTAGGTGTTGGTGCTTCTCTCTCTGGTAACTACGTATGTATGTATGGTCAGACAGTTGGATCTGTCTGTTGATCTGTGATGTATGTATTCCTTACAGTCAGACAGATGCCCTGTTTGTTGGTCTTTATTTTTCTGCTTGTATTTTCTCTGTTGGTATATGTGATTAAAGATTCTTGACCCCTCAAAAGTTGCTTTCCTTTTAGAAAAGCAGACCTAAGAACATGTGCTAGCAGGCCATTCTGGATGTGTCAGTGTGCTTGCTGCTAAAACCTGTCTTTACCATTCTTGAAAGTACCATATTGGTTCTTAGTGATGACCACTTACCTCTCCAAATGCTTACAAATTGTCCCATTAATGGCACTTCCTAGAATTTTACCAGAAACAGAAATCAAGCCAATAGACTTATGGGTTGAAGAAAGCACTCTTCCTCTTTATAAAAATCAGGAAAATGTTTGCCTGCCTCCTATTTCAAAATACCTCCCCTGTTCTTCAAATTTTTTTCAAAGGTTATAGATAATGGCTTAACAATTATTTAAGCCAGTTTTTTCAAAATTGTAGCTTTATATTTTATGGTAACTTTGTATGTTATGTAGGAGTAAACTTGAAGTGAGGCCTATGGAGAATTAGATGGTAACTGACAATTCTGTTAATGATAATACATTTATTTTAATTGCTAATGTAATTCCTAATCTCTTTGGCTCTAAAATGTTTACTTGTCTGTCAGTCATTCTCTTTGATTTATATTCATTGTGAACAGACTTTGTCATATCAATCAGTCATTTTTAAGTTCAATGGCAGCTGAATTTCTAAAAGCCTAAGGTATATCTCTTAAATCTATAATTCCTTCCCTAAAAAAGTCTAGCTTCTCTCTTTTTCCCTGTGCCCAGTGAACCTATTGCTTATGCAGGGTCAAGACAGGTGACCATAAAGCTGGAGGTTCATCACCACAAAGTACTCTACGAAGAACCTTTTTCTCCTTCTCCATGGCACCTTTGGAAGTTTTCTTACATTGTTATAAATGATCCAGATAGGCAGGGTATGGGTTGGCATGAAAAAGGGGAAACAACACAAAGATTTAGCCATAATCAAGGTGCTCCTCCTGTAGCACTCTTCTGATTCTAGTGGCAAGTGAAGGGGTCAGACAACTGCCCAGATTGTCCTAGAACACAGTGGCTAATCTCTCTTTCTGCCACTATCACATTCTACCATCTTGTTTCCTCCATATTGATTTATGTGCTATACCTCCATGCTCCTACTGAGGTTAGGGATCATGCTTTTTTTGTGTGTGGGGTGGTGTGTGTGTGTGTGTGTGTGTGTGTGTGTGTGTGTGTGTCTTTGTCTCTCTGCCAAGCATAGTGTCCTACACGTAGTTGATTAGAAAATAAACTTCTCTTGAATTGAATCAAATCTGACCTAACTACCACAGGTCAGCACTACTTGAGTAAAGACAGAGCATGATGCCCACATAGTTATCTCAATTTGCTTTATTCCTCATTTATATCCTCATAGGATTTAAAGCTGAAAGTTAGTTTTGGAAATCTTCTAATCCAACTCCCTCATTTCAGTAGGGAAACTAGAAATAGGAAGCAGCTTGTCCACAGTCAGAGTAGCAGAATTCACACATGTATACCATGTTTTAGAGATAGGGCTTCTTCCTCATTTTCATATCATAGATATCTTTCATACTGGTAAGGCTGACGGCCCCATTTTCAGGATAATGCTGTTAAGTGCATGAATCAAATACCTCAGATTACAGAGGAAAATAAGTACACAGAAATATATTGGTCATACTCACACACACATATATACACATGTTGTTTCATAAACCTCAGGTTAAAAAACTCTTTTTGGTTAAGGGCATGAGGGAGAAGTGTAATTGTTTGAAATCTTTATTTATTTAATGTGTAGCTTCATTGTTTTATCATCTTCCTGAATGGACAGTTTTCGTTTTCTTTGCATAAGTGAACTTCAGGTGGCGTAAAGAAGGTCCAACTGAAAAAGCTCTGAATGGTCATCACAAGGAAGAGAAGTTAGATTTTTTCTGCTTGGCTCCAGAGGTCAGACCTAGGAGTGATGGGTAGAAATTGTGGGGATATATTTGAGCTCAATATAAGGAAGACATTTCTAACAAACCACCCCAAAGAGAGTGGGCACTCGGTGAGGTAGGGAGTTTCCCATCACGAGCAATCTTTAAGCAGAGCCATAAAGGAGTCTGGGGCTTTAAGTAGGACAGGATGTTTCCTACTCAAGAACAGAGACTTAGGTAGAGTAGGCAACTGGGGCTTTGCACCAGGACACAAGCATTGAGAAGGTGCAAGCAAAAAAGGTATGTGCTTCTGTAGCAGCTAGACACTGTTCTAGTAGCTAATTTATCCTCTCACCCAATTGAATCTGGTTTAATTACTTCTTGTCTTAAGCAGACAGGTGTAGAGTGGTTATAATGCTTGCCTCAGAGCTTGGACAATCTGCCCATGTGTGTCAGAGGTAGATCTTAGCTCTGAGGCAAAAAGCAACTCCCTTTATCTCTCAGTACTCTGGGCAACTTGCTAAGCCTTTTAGTTGTAAAGAAAGTGCTGATCTGCATTAATAGAGGGGGCTCCCTTCTGTGAGATCCCTATGAAATCACAGATCTAGCCCCTGTCCTATTATGTTCATACTTGAACTACAGAGTTGACTTGAAGGATATTTTGTGTGGCTTGTTCTTGTGTACCTAATATGATTTATGCCGCGCCTGCCTTTCAGTTGTAGCTTTTCTTGTGCCTGAAAAATCTAAGTAATGCAGTAGAGCATTGGGCCTGGAATCAGAAGACCTGAGGGCGCCATCTCCAGTCATTCTGATCTGTATCTTTCCACTGGTCCCAGATGACTTAGGAGGAAAGAGTGAGACTGGTGACCTTGCACAGCCCTCCCTCGCTTAACTCCACTTCACTTGCAAGTAATGGCATTATCTTCCTGATGTCATGGTCCTCTTTAAGGCTCAAGGATGAAAACAGCCAACAAGGAAAACCCAAGTTCAATTCTCCCCTCAGAAACTTGCCAGCTTTGTGACCCTGAGAAAGTTGCTTAACCTCTATTTGCCTCAGTTTCTTCATCTATAAAATGGGAAATAATAATCGTACCTACCTCACAGGGTTTCTGCGACAATCAAATAAGAGAATATTTGCAACTCATTTAAACACAGCGTGTGGCACATAGTAGGTGTTATATAGAAATTTCTGCTATTATTATTAACTCGTATTGTTAGTGTTCTAATTCTGTGTCTGACATCTACCTTCTGGCGTCAGTGTGCTACTAGCCTAATATCTCCTCCCCTTTCACATGACTTTTGGGACTTTGCTTTATGAATCGAAGTCATTATCCATGCTCATCCTGGACATCCGGCTCGATGTAGATGATTGTATAGTATTTATGATGCCAGGACTTTGATCTGTCATGCCTGCCATGACTTTCATAGTAGCTTCCTCAAGGGTCTTCCAGCTTCTGCTCTCTTCCTCCCCAGGTTCCTTCTTCATACCACAGCCAGATTAATTTTTCTTATGCCCATGGCATTAATCTGCTCCAATCCATTCAATTATTCCCTATTTGTTTTCAGAGTAAAGGTCATAATCTCTACCTGGCATCTGAGGTCTTTACCAACGTGGTGCCCCCACTTTCTTTCCACGTTCATTTATTTCCAGTTACTCACCTCCATGTGGTCTATACTCCTGCCACACTGGACTGATTTCCGTCCTTCAAATACTCACAACAACACACAATAATTCATATTTCCATGCCTTTCTTTAGTCTGTTTCCTTTATATGTAACTTCTCACCTCTTCCTCGTTATCTATTGAATTCCTATTCATCCCACACGAATACCATCTCTTCAACAAAATGTTTCATGATATCTTTATCTTATACCTCTTCAACACATTGCTATCTACAGCTAGAGTGCCAGGACTGGAATTAGAAAATAAGTTCAAATCTGGCCTCAGATACAGTCTAACTATGTGACCCTGGGCATGTCACTTAACCCTGCTTGTCTCAGTTTCCTCATCTGTAAAATGAGCTGGAGAAGGAAATGGTGAACCACTCTAGTATCTTTGCCAGCCAAATCCCAATTTGGGACGTGAAGGACATAACTGAAAAACAAACAGACAATAAGAAAATGTCAATATACTATTGCAGTATAGATAGATAGAAAGATGATCCAGCTGCCCTTCTCCCTTTCTTACACTCTGCTTTCTTCCTTTCATTTCCAGGTAGTCTGCTCAAAGCGACCAGGGGAAAGTGAAGGTCCAGGAGGAGCTCCCCATTGAGTCTGGTCCAGTATACTACTCTTTTGGGCAACTATTCAAGATCAGTGCAATTAAGATATTTCACAACCTATATTATTAGGGTCATGGAACATGAGATTTGAGATGACATTGGAGACCAGTAATCATTAAAACCTCTTGTTTTATAAAAGAAGGAAATGGTTCCCCTAGTACTCTCAGTGTGTACAGGAAATTTATTCCCCTAGAACAACTTCCCCTCACCTTGAGGGGTTTGCAGGACAGCCACCTATGGGGCAACAAAAGTCAAAGCCAGAATATGTGTTCCTGTTATCTGATCAGATTCAATCACTGTCCCCTTGGAATCAGCCCACAGCCTACCAGGCAGCTCTGGCTCAGTTCTGGAGACCAGTGGGTTAAAGTATACTTACTGGTTTTTGCTGTTTCAGCTGGAATTATTTTCTCCTTCAGAACTGAAGATGGGCATAGTGAAAACATGCTGAGCTTGGCATCAACACAGATAATTTAAAATACTGCCTCTGGTGCTTCCTAGCTATGTAATAATGTGAGTGTTACCAAAGTTGTCTGAGTCTAGTTTCCTAATCTGCACAACGGGAACAACAAACTCCTAGGGTTGTTGCGAATTTCACGAAGTGTGTGTGTGTGTGTGTGTGTGTGTGATTTATTAAGTGCCTACTATGTGCCAGGTACTGTGCTAAGCACATTTTACAGTGTTTCATTTGTTCCTCTTAACAGTTCTAGGAGGAAAGTGTTACTATTATCTTCATTTTACAACTGAGGATATTGAGACAGATGTAAAGTGACTTGCTCAGGGTCACACTGGTAGTAGGTGTCTGAGGCCAAATTTGAACTCAGGCCTTACTAACTCTAGACCCAGCCCTCTTATCTACTGGACTACCTAGCTGTAGCCAGTTCTAGCCTTCATTCCAAGGGTTATACTTACCAATATTGCTATGAATACATTCTCTATCAAGAAATATCAATTTATCCATGTTTGAAGAGAAAGACTGATAATTGTGGTTACAAAGGTCTTAAATGGCAAATATGCCATTATGTTCTTTATTAGTAAAGGTATGAAATTACAAAGACCAGACATCATGGAAAGTGGCCAGTACTTACTGAGTCAAAGTCCTGCTAACCCTGCCACAACCTCAGATGTTCTCCAGCTTATTTTTGTAAAGCTTAATTGTCCAAGGACATTCCTGGGGCATACCGCTCTTTGTAGACACAAATTCATTAATGCTCAATCTTTTGATCCAATCATTCAGCTGGTTCCAAATTTATTTAATTATATTATCATCCAGCCAATATCCCTCCATCTTTTCCACTAGGATATTATGACTTTGGAAAATGTTTTCTTGAAATACAGCTATGTTATTTTGCCAACAGTCCTCTGACATGCCATTCTATTAAACTTTCGGATTCCTTTTTGTCCTCCAAAGCTTAGCTCAGATGCTACTAGCTTCATAAATCCTTCTACTATATTCCCTGCTGAGATTGGAATCTCCCTCTTCAAATTTTCGAAGACCTATTTATCTGGGGATCTTCTTTGCCTCCATCACACTCTGCCTTTTATTAGACTTGTGTGTCATCTGCCTCAGTAGAATATAAATACCTAGATGTCAGGAATAGTAGACTGCACATAATAGGCAGTCAAAATGGTAGGGAAGGAGGAAGGGAGGGAAAAGGTCATTTGTGGCAAGTTTAGGATTAAGATGGCAACGGTCCAACTCATCTTCTGTTATCAACTTTATAGCCTGCGTTGCCTTAAATTTCTTTGCTAAGGAAGATTTCATTTCCTTAGGAATCAGCCTAGAGCCCTTCCTGATAAAGATTTCCTGATTTCCAATGAATGAATGAATGAACAAAGCATTTATTAGGTATTTACTATGATATGATTTACTTTCCCTGTGCTAAATTCTGAGCATGCAAATAGAAAAGTAAGAGTATACCTGCTCTCAAGGAGTTCACATTCTAGTGGAGGAATCTAATACATGAAAGATTTCACATGCAAGTCAGATGGAAAGGTCCCATGTTCTTTAGGGTACAGAGGCAAAGTACATGATAATGCCACTTTTAAAATTTCATTTCTGCTGATAAAATGATAGCAGTTTATATTGTTGAACTACAATGCCAAGGGTTTTCTTGGCAAGAACTACCCTCTTGGGGTCTTTGTAACTCTGGCTCTAGCCTCTGCAGAAAGAGTTATCAGGATGATGGCTGAGGGCACTGGGTTTGAATCATCACTTTTCCCAGAGCTCTTGAAGTCAGGTTCCTGAGTTGAATTAATCTGGATCTGAAGGGAGATGGTGGTGGTTTGATGTGCCTGCTGCTTCCTGCCTCTCCCTCAGAGTGCCCAGCTGCTTCACCAAGGCTGGCTCGTCTGCGCTGTCTGTGGCAGTCAGTTTGTAGCTTGTGGGGGTGGTTGGCCCCTTCTTCGTAGGAATTGATTCTCCAAATGATGGATGACTGTGAGGGCTGGGCTGGAAGTGTCTGGTGACCTATAAGGTCCCAGAGCTTCTGTGCCTATTCACTTATTCATTCATGCTGAATAAGGCAGCAATAGCAACATTTGGAGAAGGCTTTAAGATGCTCAATGTGTTTTACAAATTTTGTTTCATTTTATTTTCATAAATAAAATGGGAGGTAGATACCATTAACCCCTTTTTGCAGATGAGGAAATTGTATCTTTAGGATCATCAGACATTTTCATCTATCCTGAAGCTTAATTTCCTTTTATATATTGTATCCTCTAACTATGAGCTCTTTGGAAATAAAGAGTATCTCCATTTTCATATTTGTATTACTAGCACTTAACACGGGTCTTAGGCAGCTAGCTGATTTAGCAGATGAAATGCTGGATCTTGAATGAGGAAGATCTGAGTTCAAATCTAATCTCAGACACTTACGAGCTGTGTGACCTTGGTTTGCCTTAATCTACTGGAGAAAAAAATAGCACACCACTCCAGTATCTTTGCCAAGAATGCCCCATGGACTGTATAGTCCATGGGATCATGAAGAATTGGATATAACTGAACCACAACAAAAAGTCAGAACAAAATCAAGCAAGTAAAAAGAAAATTCATTCTAACTCTAGGTATTTTTCTAGGGAACTGATGTCCATGGGCAGGGCTATTCTCAAAGGGGCACAAGCCGTAGTGTAAATAAATCACCATATGGCAGAGGATTCTAAGGTCCAACGTTAATGTCTAATTTCTTTTTTAATTCTCACAGATGCATGTTTCAGGATTTTAGAAAGGGATCTTAAGATTTTAGTTTAAAGCTGGTAGAGACCTTATAGACCATGGAGTGCAACACTAGTTTCTCAGCTCAAAAGATCCATTGATTACCCCTCCCTACTTAAAAAATACTTACTTTTGTTGGTTGGGAACCCTATTTTGTTGAATCAATCAGAACTAAGTGGGATGTGTTTTTTTCTGAGTGAGTAGGAAAGTGTCATGCCCTGAGAAGTTTGTATGAAATCAGGAATGAAATCAGAATAATAGAAAGATTCAAGAGTCTGGCAGGGGAAAGGAAGTAGGGGCACTTCAAAGCTGAGCCAGAAATAATCACTGGAAAAAGAACAATTGAGAAAGGAGGACTGAGCTATGTAAGAGAAAGGAAAAATTGAAGAGGGTCATTGCCCCCTTGGGTATCTCAAAGCAGAACCCTTGGACTAAAGGGAGTTCTAAGAAAGGTCTGTTTCAATCTATTTTCATATACCATGACTTCAAAGCCCTTCACTATCCTGGCTATTCTCCTTTGGATTCTCTCGCCTAATCAATGTCCTTTTAGAAAATGTGGTGCCCAGAAATGGTCCTAATGCTCTGCATGTGATCCAACATGGGTAAGATGATCATCTCCATATTCCAGGACACCAGGCCTTTCAATTCAAGTTAAAATTGCCTTGTATTTCTTGGCTGACATCAAATTGTTCACTCCCATTGAAAGGTACTAGTCCACTAAAAGCCCTACATCAGAAAGGTACAGAGTTCCTGCTTCCTGGAGGTCTCCCAGCAGAATCTGGGTCGATGCTTGTCAATAACATTGTAGAGGGATTGATTTCTTGATAAGATAGGTCAGACAAGATGGTATCAGAAATCCCTTCTATGGGTCATTTTCTTTGAATTCATGAAGGTTTTCCAAACATGGCTTGAGCTACCCAGACTCCATGAATTTTCTTTCCCCTGAAATGACCTTCTTCCTACTGAAATCTTATTTCCCCTTGAAGAAGCAGCTCACCTTTCATTTTTTTCTACAAAGCTTTCTCTTATGCATCCAATTAAGTGATCTTTTCCTTCTCTGAATTTTAATTTTTGTACTTCACTAATAAATTTGTTTTATTGTAAATTTTATTATATTATTTGTGCTCATGTTTTATATCCCCATTCCCAAAGACTATAAACTCCTTAAAGATAAGGATTGTCTCTACTCAAATTCTACATACACACACGCATACACACGCGCATACACACACGTGCACACACATGCACGCACACATGTACACACACAAATAAATATATGTGTATGTATAAATATGTCTAAGTATGATATATTTGTGTGTGTATACATCAGTATATATGATATACAAATGTGGAATTATACATAAACATATACATATATGTATGTGTGCCTGTGTTCTGTTCTACTCTGAACATCTGCTGTGTTCAAGGTGCCATGTTAGGTACTGGAAATACACAGATTATACAAACTTTTATTTCAGTCCAATGAGGGGAAACATGAATAAAAATAATTGATATGGGATGGTGTAGCACCAATGCACAGCACCCACAGTGGCCATAAATATTCCGGTGCAATTCTGAATCACAAAATACAACAGACTCTCCACGTGGAAGACTGAACCAAAACACTTATTCAGATCCAAATCCATCACAGCAACAAAAATCTATACACAATAACAATGCAGAGAACAACACCAGCCCCAAACCTTCCCCCTGCTAGGCTTCCCTCAGATCAGTTCCATTAAATAAACCACAGACAAGCTCTTTCATTCACACCAGCCAGCTGCCTGCTTGCCTGCATCATTCCTAACTCTGACTAGACTCTGACCAACTTCTTCTCAGCTCTGCTCTAGCTCCACCTTGTCCTGTTCCACCCATTCAGCAAATTCCTTCTACCACAGGCTCCATGTGACTCAGACTTCCAAGTGACCCAGGCAGGTCACATAGGCTTATTAATGAATGGGAGAGATCTCTCCATTTAAATTACCATTGCAGAGGGGAGGCAGGGAATGTGGTAAGTGCAAAGGAAATGTCTAAGCAAATTGCTGTGACAAATTGGATGAGGGGCAAGGTAAAGAAGAGGAAGAACCTGACTTGGATCTTAAAGGTAGGGAGTGACTTTAACACTTAGGAATAGGGGCAGGCTGGGGGCAGAGTCTATTTAAGGCTTGGGGGAAGGATCTTCACAAGAGTGGAGATAAAAGAAGACAACATAAGGACAGGTCAAATTGAGGGAGTATTTAGTATAGATTAATAGAAATGGTACACCATAAAACTGGAAAGGTAGATTGGATCTAGGTTGTAGAGAAATTTATTTAAATCTTGTAAGAGTTTATACTTTATTTCATAGGGAATAAGAAGCCACTATTTTTTTTTTGAGTGGAGCATTAGAAACATAATTCGAGAGCAGAATGAAAGAAAAGATAGATTAGAGGCAAGAAAACAAAGTAGGAGGCTAGATAATGCTAGTTTCTATAGAAGTGGAAAGTAAGGGACAGATTGCAAGAAAAATTGTGACTATAGAATGAACAGAACTTGACAGTTGATCAGATATATGGGATGAAGGAAGGAGAAGAGTAAAAGATTACCCTGAGGTTATAAACCTTGATGACTAAGAGAATGATGGATCATTAAGAGAGGTAAATTATGGAGGAGGAAAGACATTTTAGGGAATATGATGAATTCAATTTAGGATGAGCTGAGCTTGTTTGCTGGAGGGTATAATAGGTGCCCAATCTCACTTCATGTCATTTATCTGCTCTGGCCTATATCATGAGTACAAGACACTCCAACTATAAGAGCACTGAACAAAAGTGCCCTTGATTGAATCTCTTTTCCCAGAAATTGCCAAGCTACACAAAGAAATCTCCCCTCTCAATGAAATAACCCTCCAAATTATCATATAATCAAGCTTCCACGAGTCCTTTGGATGAAATTATTTGAAGTGAAAAGAAATGCTTGTAATTAGAATAGCATGTCTGTACATAAATACGTGCTTTTTTTGTTAAATACTTCAGTGGCACTTTTAGTCTTTGCTGCAATTGCATTCCTGAACCTTGAGGCCCCTTATCCAAACTCCCAGAGACCTCCAGTATTATAAGTAACAGCCATATGTATAGAAGTCATTTTTCAGTCATATCTGACTCTCCATGGTCCCATATGGGGTCTTCTTGATAAAAGATATTAGAGTGGTTTGTCATTTCATTTAACAGATGAGGAAACTGAGGCAAACAGGGTTAAGTGACTTGCCCAGGGTCACACAGCTAATAAGTGTCTGAGCCCAGATTCAAATCCAGAAAGTTGAGTCTTTCTGACTTCAGGATGCATATGGAAGAAGGAGAATGTAAAGTTTCACTTTAATTCAATAATTCATCAAGTATTTATTATATGTCTACCAAGTGCCAGGCACTGTGCACTGGAAATACTAACACAAAAATGATACAACCCCTTCTAAGCCCAAGTACAGTGGGATTTTTGTTGGTTTTTTTGGAGTTCAGTTTCACAGGCTCATTGAAAACATCTGAAGGACTGTATCTCCTCTGAACCCTGATGGTTCACATCTGTGCTTTTTTCTTTCACGCTTTTACTGACTGAACAAATCAGGAGCCAAGTCTTTATTATATATATATATATAATATAACTGGGAGGTTGGCTTTGGGATTTAGTTATGAGAAGGACCTTTTGATTTCCTGAATGGAACTCTGAGTAGCCATGTGTTAAGAACCTCCCCACTTACTCAGAGGTTTGTCCTCTCCCATCTGGTGGTGTATGTAAGTGGTTGTATTACTTTGACAGTAACAGCCCTGTCTGTTGAATCTTTGTGCTAATTTCTCTGCTTGTATTTTCTCCACATTCAGGGTGTCAACCTTTCCCCTGTACTAGTGAATGACACATAGGATTGTTAACTCTTTGAAGCTGTCTTTCCTGTATAAAGCAGATCAAAGACTGTGCTAGCAGGCCATCCTGGGGTGTGCTAGCATTCTTATTACTATCTCCCTGGACTAAGGGAGCTCATGCTGTATTGGGGGAAACATACATACATGAATACAAAGATTTATAAAAAGTAATTTTATGAGTTAGGGCATTATCAACTGTGAGTATCTAGAAAGGCCTCATGTAGGAGGGGGCTGGAGCTGAATCCATATTTATACTTTAAAGTTTACAAAATGCTTTATCTCAATGAGTCCTTTCAAGAATCCTACGAAATAAGGTGCTATTATTATCATTATTTTACAGCTGAGGAAACTGAAGCGAACAGAGGTTGAGTGACTTGCCTAGAGTTGCACAACTAGTGAGTAGCAGGTCAGGTTTGAACCCAGGTTTTCCTGACTCCAGGCCTACTACTCTTGTCCACTTCAACACCTTGCTACCTAGAATAAGAGAAGCCTGACTGCCCTTTTCTTAATGAATCATTGCCCTATGAACCCTGAGTTAGAGCTCAAAGCAAAAATATCGATAAGGTATCACCAGCATGTGTCGGAGATGGTACTTTTTCTCTCTATAAGGGGATATGTTGCTGTCATCCTTGATATGTTGCTGTCATCCCATAAGCTACTCTGAAGGTGCTGGAGCTCACCCAACTATGTATTCTTGGTAGAGGACACATGTTACAGGTCCAGACAAGATGACTTCTTTCATGATCATTATGAACATAACTGACATTTTTGAGAATAAAATGTCTTAAGGCTTATAAAGGCCTTGGCACACCTTATCTCATTTGATCCTCTCATAAAACATGAGGGAAAGCCTAAGGACTAAGAGATTCTTATCCCTATCTTACAGATGAGGAAACTGAGAGACATTTAAATTACTTTTAAAGTGTCAGATAACTGACATATATTAGAGTTAGGTCACTTAACCCCAATTATCTTGCCTTCTCCTCTCAAAAAAAAAAAAAGAAAACACATACAAAATAAAACAGTAAAAGAGTACTATCTAAATAGATGCAGAAAAAGGTTTTGACAAAATACAACAGCCATTCCTATTAAAAACTCTAGAACGCATGGGAATAAATGAAGTCTTCCTTAAAATGATAAGTACCTACCTAATCTACCTAAAACCATGAGCAAACATTATATTTAATGGGGATAAACTAGAAGCATTTCCAATAAGATTGGAGATGAAATAAGGATTCCATTATCACCACTTATTCAATATAGCACTAGAAAAGTCAGCTTTAGCAATAAAGGAAGAAAAAGAAAAGGAAGAAACTAGAAGAACAAAGCTATCACTCTTTGCAGATGATATGATGATATGTTTAGAGAATCCTAGAGTCAAGTAAAAACTATGTGAAATAATAAGCAACTTTAGCAAAGTTGCAGGATGTAAAATAAATCCTCACAAATCATCTATATCTCTGTGTGTGTGTGTGACTAACAAAATCCAACAGCAAGAGATAGAAACAGAAATTCCATTTGAAGTTACTGTAGACATGACAAAATATTTGGGAGTCTACTTGCCAAAACAAACCCAAGAACCTTATAAACACAATTATAAAACACTTTTCATATACATTAAGCCAGACCTAAATAATTGAAAAAATATCAGTTGTTCATGAATAGGCTGAGCTAATATAATAAAATGACAATTCTACCTAAATTAATTTACTTATTCAGTGCCATACCAATCAAACTACCAACAAATTATTTTCTAAAGCTATAAAACATACGAAAATTCATCTGGAAGAACAAAAGGTCCAGAATATTAAGGGAATTAATGAAGAGAAAAGCGAGGGAAGGTGACCTAGCCATACCAAATCTTAAATTGTATTATAAAGTAGCAATCATCAAAAAAAAAAGAAAGAAAAAAACTACTTGGTATTGGTGAAGAAATAGAGTGCTGGATCAGTGGAATAACTTAGGTATACAAGACACAGCTGTCAATAACTATAGTAATCTACTCTTTGATAAACCCTAAGAACCCAGCTTCTGGAATAAGAACTCATTATTTGACAAAAACTGATGGAAAAACAGGAAAACAGTATAGTGGAAACTAGGCATACCAAAATGGGTTCATGATTTAAATATAAAGACTGATGCCATAAGCAAACTGGGAGAGCAGGGAATAATTTACCTGTCAGATTTATGTAGAATGGAAGAATTTATGGCCAAACAAGAAATAAAGAACACTATGAAAAGCAAAATAGATATTTTTGATCACGTTAAATTGAAAATTTTTTTGCACAAAGCTAATGCAACCAATATTTAAAGGGAAGTAGAAAACTGGGAAAGAATTTTTACAACCAGTATCTCTGACAAAGGCCTCATTTCTAAAATATATAGAGAACTGAGTCAAATTTATAAGAATACAAATAGTTCCCCAGTTGATAAGTGGTCAAAAGGTATGAACGGAGAGTTTTTTAGATGAAGAAATTAAAAGTATCTATAACTATGAAAAAATGCTTTAAATCACTAGTGATTAGGCAATGCAAATCAAAACAACTTTGAAGTACCACATCTCATCTATCAGACTGACTTACATGACAAAACAGGAAACAGATAAATTCTGGAGAATATATGGGGAAATTGAGGTACCTATTGCCTTGCTGGTGAAGTTGTGAACTGATCTAGCCGTTCTGGAGAGCAATTTGGAACTATTCCCAAAGGGCTATAAAAATGTGCATACCCTTTGATCCCGCAATACCACTAACAAGGGCTATATCCCAAAGAGATCATACAAATGGGAAAAGGATCCTCATGTACAAAAATATTTATAGCAGCACTTTTTGTGGTGTCCAAGAACTGGAAATTGAGGGGATACCCATCAACTGGGGAATGGCTGAACAAGCTGTGGTATATGAATGTAATGGAATACTATTGTGCTATAAGAAATGATGAGCAGGCAGACTTCAGAAAAACCTGGAAATTCTTACATGAACTGATGCCGAATGAAATGAGCAGAACCAGGAGAATGTTGTTACAGTAATAGTTACAGTAATACAGTAATAGTACAATACATACATGTATTGTATGATGACTAACTTTGATAGACTATTCTCAGCAATGCAAGGATCTAGGACAACTCTGGAGGACTCATTATGGAAAATACTGTCCACATCCTGAGAAAGAACTATGGAATCTGAATGCAGGTTGAAGCACATTATTTGGTCTTTCTCTTTTTTTTGTTTCTTCTTTCTCATGATTTCTTCCATTGGTTCTAATTCTTCTGAACAACATGACTAATGTGAAAATAGACTTAATATAAATGTGCATGTTGAGCCTATATCAATTTACATATCATCCTGGGGTGGGGAGAGGAGAGAGAGATGGATACAATTTGGAACTCAAAATCTTATGAAAGTGAATGTTGAAAACTAAAAATAAATAATTATTTTTTTTAAATAGAGTAAAAATGAAAGTATTTTTCAATCTGCGTTCAGAGTTCTTCAGTTCTCTCTCTGGGGACGGATAGCATTTTTCATCATGGGTTCTTTGGAATGGTTTTGGATCATTGTCTTGATCAGAGTAACTAGGTCTTTCACAGTTGATCATTTTTGGAGTATTGCTTTTGCTGTGTACAGTGTCCTGATTTTGCTCATTTTACTCTACACTGGCTCATGTAAGTTTTCCCAGCTTTTCTGAAACTGTCTTGCTCTTCTTTTCTTATAGCATGGTACTACCCATCACAATCATGTACCGTGACTTTTTCCATCATCCCCAATTGATGGGCGTCACCTCAATTTCCAATTCCTTGCCATCACAAAAGACCTGCTATAATATATGTAAAAATATATATCCTTTTCCTTTTTTCCTCTATCTCAAGCTTCAGAGGTTTTTTTGGCACTTCTATTTTCAAAGATAGTTTCAACATTTTCAGTGTTTCCAAAGTGATGTGATCTGGGGAGAGGTTTGGTCACTGCTCTCTTGGTCTGCCCTCTGGTCCTTACCCAGAAAGGGCCCCTGATTCCTCAAGATTGCAATTGATATTACTCCTCAGGGTCTCTTCTCCCTTTGGACCAGAAATGATACTGTTCCTCAGGATTCCTGATCCCTTGTGACCAGAAATTATACTGACCCTGAGGGCTTCCACTCCTTCTAGACTGAAAATGCTTCTCTCTGCCCTTGAACTGTGACCCAGAAGTACTGGGAGTATTGAGTATGAGCAATGAAGTTGCCAAATAGCTTCTGTTCCTGCATCCAGTGCTACCACAGGGGTCTCCTGTAATCTCTTTCTGACCAGTTGCCAGGTCTCTTTACCATCTCTGGCTTGAGAGCTCCCAAAGCTGCTGCTGCTTCTGTCACCACCACCTGGCCCCAACCTTGGTTCATCCATGTGAGCTCTGAACCTGCCTCTATTTCCATGTCACAGATCTCTCTTTACAACTACCAAAGTTGTTTTAGGCTGGAAGAATATCTCACTCTTACCTTTTGTTGACTCTGCCATTCCAGAATTTAATTTGAGGCATTATTTTAAAGTTGTTTTGGAGGGGAACATTGGGAGAGCTCAGCTGAATGTTTTCTCCACTCCATCATCGTGATTTTGTCTCCCAGAAGTCTCCTGAAGGTGGGTTTCAAACCCAGACCTTTTGACTCCAAATTCTGCTTACTATCCACTGTGCCCTGAAGTGTTTCATTTGAAAACACCTGATACTATCAGGACAGCTGGGGTTTTAGCTCTCGCTTCCCACTCAAGGCCCTGTCAACTGACCTTACATCCTTCAATAAACTTCCCTAGGATTCATGTTTTCTATAAACTGCATGTCCCCTTCTCATTCTTCCTGCCAGACTTCCTACATTACCATCTATTTAAAGATGATTCACTTCTAAATAGTCACAAATGAACAGAAGAGACTGACCACTATTTTAGTCTCCAACAATTTGTCCCTCAAAACCATCATAGTGGAACATCCAGGTAGAATTAGCCAATAATTGCTAATTCAGAATTGGAGCTGTAAGGATAGTTTGGAATAGAGGTATGTTTTGGGAATTCATTTGTGTAATGGTGATAACTGAAGTTATGGAAATGGATGAGAGAGAGAGAGAGAGAGAGAGAGAGAGAGAAAAGGAAGGAAGGAAGGAAGGAAGGAAGGAAGGAAGGAAGGAAAGAAAGAAAGAAAGAAAGAAAGAAAGAAAGAAAGAAAGAAAGAAAGAAAGAAAGAAAGAAAGAAAGAAAGAAAGAAAGAAAGAAAGAAAGGAGGAAAGAAGGAAAGAAAGAGAATAGAGAAAGAAAAGAAGAGGGCCAAGAATGTGTTGGGGAATATTCTTCCCTTTTCTAGGCATTTTCCCAGCCAGTTACTTGACTTCTGAGATTCCTGTCCACCCCCGCCTAGATCCGCCCAGCTAGTGCTTGGGGTCTGAGATTCAAATGGACTTTCCGTGGCAGGCGCGGCTGCTAATCAATGTGAGCTTTAGTTCTGGTGCTGGGGTAGGGGCAGGGCCACCTCCCAGGCTCAGTTCCCTCAGGGGCTTTATGCAGAGACCTTCAGAAATGGAGCGGGTGGGGCAGGGCCGTCTCCCAGGCTCAGCTCCTTCAGGTGGTTTATGCAGAGACTTTCAGTAATGAAGATCCTGCCTGCTGCTGGGGGAGTTCTGGGCCGCCACGGCTGCGCCGCCCCCGCCTCTGCTTCTGCTGCTTCCTCCCGAGGGGGCCCGAGCCACGGAGACACCCCGCTCCCCTCTCGGCCAGCCAGCCATCTCTCTCACTGACCTGTAGCTTCTGTGGGCGGAGGGACCTTCCTGGCCGCTGGAGGTTCCGTCCCTGAAGCCTGCTCAGATCAGCTTCTCTGGGGCCGTGGCCAGGGCAACGCTGGGGTGGGGTCCACTCTCTGGGCCACAACGGACCCTGGGGATGACTCTCCAGGGCTCTCTGGATCGGAAATCTCTTCCACTATGTTTCTGCACCCCCTGCAGTGATCCAGAACTTCTGGGGAGCTCTTCTTACATTAAATCTATGTGCTGTGGGTTCGGAACTCGCAAACGTGCGTCTTTCTACTCCGCCATCTTGACTCCGCCCCCTGGGAATATTCACATTTAAGGAATTAGGAGAATGCAAGAAATAAAAAAAAAGAGGCAGTGAAGTAACATTAAGAGAAGAATGCTATGAGTTCAAAGCCATAGAAACCAAGGGATGGGAGCATATCAAGTAGAAAGGAAGATTACATCTTTACAAATACCACAGAAAAGTCAGAAAATGAAAATAGAGGAAAATGTCCATTTGTTTTAATAATGAAAGAGGTCTTTAATGACCTAGGAGAGAGCTTTATCACTACAAGCAGAAGACAGTCTGAAAAGATGGGGAATGAGACAGTCCTGAGGAAACAGGAGAAAATGTAGGCTACTCGGAGCTATTTCATCCTTTGAGACTGGAAAGAAGAAGAGCAAGAGTTAGGATGTTTCAAGTTTAAGAGGAATGAAAGATGGGAAATGAAGGATTTGATATTGGATGGTCTCAAACTTCGTAATGAGGAAGATGAGGTTATTTTCTGAATGAAGAGGAAGGGAAGGGAGATGAAGACTAGAGGATAGAAGAAAACATTAATCTTGCTATCCTCCATGGCATCTTACACAGAGCTATATACACAGAAAGGATTTACTAATTAGACAGATGGAGACAGATGGAGAAGGGGTGCAAGCATAGAGCAAGGAGAATACTAGAGAAAGAGGTTTTAGGAAAGAATTCCATTTTATCTTATCTAAAATAAGCAGAGACAAGGAGAAACTTGGGAGCTAAAAATTTTAAATAGACTGGAATCGTGAGCTAAAAGCTAGCAAGAAAAATGAAATGTAGTTGGGATAAAGGTAAAGTCTTGTACTTGGGTTCAAAAAAATAACTTTGCCAGTACAGGATGGGTTAGGTAGGAGCATAATACAATGATCAAAAAAGTTACTCCTGTCTTCAGTTCTACTTGTAAAGATAAAATGTCCAGTATCCAGCATGAAGGAGTTGATATCATCTGTCCAGGTCTAACAATACTGGGAATAGTGTATCCCATTGTAGGCGGCACATTTTAGGAAGGATATTGACTATCTCCATTGTATCCAGAGAAGGGCAATCCAAGATAGTGACCATGATTTACAAGGATAACTTAAAATAACTGAAATGTCTAGCTTCGAGAAAAGCAGATGTATAGGGAGAGGAGGTTCCATTTAATTCAGCACAAATTTAGTAAGTGAGTCCTATGGGCAGCATGTGTGACTACAGAGACAGTCACTCTCCTCAACATGCTTATAATCTGTCTTCTGATATTTAAAGACTTTTTGATGTGTAAGAGGAATTATGCTTGCTTTGTGTTGGCCCTTCATTGCAAAACAGGGCAATGGGAGGAAGTTATAGGGAAGCAAATTCCATTAAACCTAAGGGGAAAATTGCTCATAATAAGAGCTTTCCTAAAGCAGAATGGATTGCTTTGTTGGGTAGTAAGTTTGCTGTCATTTACAGTATTTAAATGAAAACTGGATCACCAACTGAGCATTTTGTAGTGGAGATTCAAACTTTGACTAGAAACTGGATGAGAATACGATTAATTGGAGAAGGTAAGAGTTAGAAAAAAAGCTTCATATACAATTTTTCTTCAGAATTTCTCTATTTCTGTTGTTTTAGTCACCAGGTTCATAACCTCTGATAAGGCAGGTTGTAAGGCTCAAATGAGAATGGTTATGAAGAAGCTTTCAAAGGTTAAAGCATTATAGAAAGGCCAGTTATTATTATTAGTATTAAACTCTGGTCACAAGACCTCCAGTCTGGTGACTACTTCATTCCCTGGGCCTCCTACAGCACTCCTACTGAGCTGAAACAATGTCTATTTAGTAATATATCAGTGTGCTGGTAAATGTTTAACAACCAGCTTGTAGATACTTTTAAATTTAATTTAATTTTATGCTGTATTTTTGACATGATCTTTAGTTTCGACAATCAACAAAGCAAAAAATCAGACCCTGATTTGTAATGATTGTAGATTTCCAAAGTGCAAATACTCATACTAAGAATTTAACAGTCAGTTCTCATAAGATTTTTAGAGCTAGCTCCAGAAAACCCCTGTATCTGAGTCATTCTTGGTCTTCACTTTCTCTCACCACACATAACCAATCAGTTGTCAAATCTCTTCAATTCTCCCTATTCAACAACTGTCTCATTAATCCCCTCCTCTCTACTCACAGGACTATGACCTCTGCATCCCATTAGACTAGACTATTGCAATAACTTCCTGCTTGGTCTCTGCTTCAAATATCTCCCCTCTCCAAATTCATCTTCCAAACAATTGTTTAAATGATATTCCTAAAGAATAAGTCTGACCATATCTCTTTCCTGGTCAAAAAACTCCTGTTATTCTCCATTACCTTTAAGTCAAAAAACTCTAGTTATTTGCCATTACCTCTTTAAAAAAAAACACTTCGGTTTGGTATTTTAATCCCTTTTCAACCTGATTTTTCAACTTTACAACCAATTTTTCCAGTCTTTTTACATACATCAACTCTCCTTCACTCAGCCTTGGATTCAGCCAAACCAGACTACTTACCAATTTTCACTCTAAAAATCCTCTTAGTTCCATTCATTTCTACATAAGATTTCCTCCATGCTTGGGATAGATTTCTTTTTTTACTTTTTTCCTCCTAGAATCCCTAACTTCCTTCCTAGACATTCGATCAAATACCTCCTCCTAGATGAAGTCTTTCCTGATCCCTCCCCCTTCAAAATCCCCAAGTTGTATATACTTATATATGTCCTTTTTGCTTTTCCCTATAGAATATAAGCACCTTGAGGGCATGGTCTGTTTAATTTTTGTCTTTGCATCCCTGGTTCCTAGCACAGTGCTTAGGTACAGCTTAAATACTTGCTAGCTGCTTGTTATATGTTAGTCTTGAATTGCAATGTTCGTCTTTAGGAAAAGAGCCACCAGTCTATACATAAGAATCACTGTGGGCTACAGATTGATTTAGTTTAAAATTGTAATGTTATTCATGCTTTATTTTATTTTAATGAATTTTGTTAAATATTTCCCAATTACATTTTAATCTGGATCAGTGTCCAATGAGCTGTGTGTTTGACACTTCTGGCGATAACCTCTGAGATCTTTTCCAAATCAGTCTGGTTTTGTGCTTCTGTCAAATTGCTTGATTTGTTCATTGGCACATACTTTAATTACGGCCTCTACAATTATATTTTCAGTGTGCACCTCAATGATGCCTGCACTCAAAATGATGCCCTTTCCCTTTGGATGTTATTTTGCAAAGGTTTAGTGCAAAGAGCAATTCAACATTGAAAATGGCAATGCTGTGCTTGATGCATCAGGTTTTTTCCTCTCCTTTGGGTTTCTGAATCAGCGGAGTATTTCCCTCTTCTTAGTTTTTTTCTTTTAGAGTTACAAAAAGATTTTAAAATCTGTGCACTATGACTGCCAACTCTTAGCATCCACCTGCTGAGTTGGCCTTCACCCAAGAATCCCTGCCTGTCTGTGGAACAGGTGTAGTTTGCAATGGCACCAGACTTAGCACAACCAGGGACAGATGGATTGGATTCAGGAATAGCAGTGGGGCTATTTAAAAAAAATACATTATCAAACCTTCATCAGTGTCTCAGATGCATCCTATTTCCCTTCTTCCTTCCAGGAGAGAAATGTGACAATCAATATAACATTTGCCAAGTTGGCAGGGCAGGCTAAAAATTGGATTACTTGACCACTGGACTACATGAGCAATATAGAAGGAAAGAAACAAGCACTTATTAAATCCTATATGTTCCAGGCACTGTGCTTAGCGCTTATAAATACTATCATATTTGATCCTCACAACCATCCTGGGAGGCAGGTGCTGTTATTATCTTCATTTGACAGTTGAAGAAACCAAGGCAGACAGAGGATAAATGACTTGCCCAGAGTCACACCGCTAGAAGTATCTGAGGCTGGATTTGAACTTAAATCTTCTCAAATCTAGGCCCAGTGGTCTATCCGCTGTGCCACCTAGCCGTCGATAATAAAATCCTTGCTGAGTCACAGAACCTCAGATTTGACAGGGACCTACAGCCATGTAGCTATACACCTGACCAGAAATCCCTTCTACATCCCTGACATTTGTTCAGTCAATCAAAAATTATTTACTAAACACTAGCAATATGCCAGGCACTGTGCTAAGAACAAGGGATACCTTGAAAGACAAAAACCCCAAACAGTCTGAACTCAAAGTGCTTACATTCTAAGAGAGGAGATAACATATAAATAATATAAAATATGTAGTATAGAAGGAAATTAACCCTAGAAAAAGGAAGGATTAAGTGAGAAAGTGTTAAAAACCCCGGAAGAAAATGGAGTTTGAGCTGAGTCTTGAAGGAAGCCAGGGAAGATAAGAGAGAGAACATTCCAAGTAAGGAGGAGAGTCAGTGCAGACACACTAAGATGGGAAAGTGTCATGTATGAAGAACAGCAAGTAAACTGGTACCAGTGGACCACAGAGTGCTTGAAGGTGGCGGGGGGGTGGGGAGCGGTAATACATGAAAAAACATATCAAGGAAGGAAGGTGCCAGACTGTGAAAGGCACTAAATGCCACAGGACTTTATATTTGGTCCTGAAGATAAGCAGGGAACAGTAAAAATTGTTGGGCAGGGTAATTGGCATGATTAGACTTACTCTTTAGGAAAATCACTTTGGTAAATGAGTGGAGGACAGATTGGAATGGGAAGAGACTCAGGGCTATTACAACAAGCCTCTGGACTAGGGTAGGGGTTGTGTAAGTAGAGGGAAGGTAGAAATGACAGAATTTGACAACAGATTAGATATATGGGATGGATGAGAGTGAGAAATCAAGGATGACATTGATGTTGCAAACTTGGTTGGCAAGGAATGTGGTGGCACCTTCAACAACAACAGAGAAATTTGAAAGAAGGTTAGATTTTGGGGAAAAATTTAACGAGTTCTGTTGTGGGCAGGTTAAGTTTGAGATGCCTATGACATGTCTATATCTAATTGGGAAGGTGGTTTGGGAGAGAAACTAGGGCTGGATATGTTGACCCTGGAGTCATCATTAAAGAGAAGATAAGTGAATTCCTAGGAGAGGCTGTGGTCACCAAAAACAATATGTGATTATAAATGCATGCATATGGACAACTAGGTGGTGCAGTGGATAGAGCATTGAGCTTGGAATCAGGAAGACTCATCCTCATGAATTCAAATTCAGTCCCAGAGACTTACTAACTGTGTGAGCCCTTGCAAGTCATTTAACTCTGTTTGACTCAGTTCCTCATATTAAAATTAACTGGAAGAGAAAATGGCAAACCATATGTTATCTTTGCCAAGAAAACCCCAAAAGTGGTCATGAAGAATTGGACACAACGGAAAAATGACTAAACAAAAATGACAATATGTATGTGTGTTTACTTATGAGAGATAGTATATGGTTGGTTGGTTGTTGTCCTTTGTACTCAAAAAGGACCTAAATGACATTACTGTGTCAGGGTCAAGGTATGTGGCTGATCAGATCAATTGGGCTTAGAAGCCTCTACCACAGGTCGGGCATAAATTTGGAGTAGAGACGGCTCTAAATTTGCACATCTCGCATTTCTTTTGAGCTACTGCAGTAGCGCTTTGCTCATGGAACACAGTGCCTCCTTTGATGCAGGCACACCATTCAGGGCGGTCTTGTGCCAGTGTCTCCTGTGTCTCGCAAGTGACTCCAAAGTTCTTCAGAAAATCTTTGAGTGTTGTTGTATCCTATCTTCTGACCTCCGTGTGTGTTTGCCTTGTGTAAGTTTTCCGTAAAATAGTCTTTTAGGCAAACATATGTTTGGCATTCAGATAGTATGGCCAACCCATCATAGTTGTATTCTCTGAATTAGAGTTTGAATGCTTAGCAGTTCAGCTAAAGAAAGGACCTCAGTGTCTGGTACCTTATCCTGACAGGTGATCTTCAGAATCTCCCTAAGACAATTCAAATGGAAGCGAATCAATTTCCTGGCATAATGCTGGTAGAGCATGCAAGTTTCAAAGGCATACAATAATGAGGGGTCAGCACAATGGCTCTGTAGACTTCAATTTGGTAGGCAATCTAATATCTCTTCTTTTCCACATTTTCTTTCAGAGCCTCCCAAACACTGAGGTAGCTCTAGCAACATACCAAGGTAAGTAAACTTATCCACAGCATTCAAAATTTCTTGAGTGTATAGGGAAAGAGAAAAAAAAAGTAGGGAAAAGAGAAAAATTTAGACTTGGGCTATTCCTCCAGCTAGATTATGGATAATGACTCAGTAAAAAGAGAAAGTGAAGGGATGTTCACACATATAGGTAGAAGGAAAATGAAGACTGAATAGTGTCTTGAGAAACCTGTTAAGAGAGAGTATCTTAGGTGAAGGTGACCAACGGTATCCAGCACTGCAAAGATGGCAAGAAGGATAAGAACTGAATAAAGGCTGTCAAATTTGGTAATTAAGAGATGCACTAACCCTATGGGTTGTTCATGCAATTACATATTATAGTCTGGACAATAGGCATTCTTCATCCAGTTGTTTTTTTTCCTATGGGAAGTTAAATAAAACCCTTTTAAATGATTATGAATTTCAATGAGAAATTTTTAGTGTTCTGAGGATTGGTTAAACCAGCAAAATGACCCCTAGAAATGGAAGCACCTGAAAGGCTGTATCATCTAAAATGAGATTTCCTTTGGTATTCTGTGCTGAACATTTTCCATGGAAATAACACTTTTGGCAAGCATATATCTCACCAAATATAATTAATTGGAGAGTCACTGAACAAAGTCATCTTTGTTGTCACGTCTTTTAAGGAATTTTGAATGATTTTAACATATTCATGGGGGATACCTTGTTGACGAAAGGTCTTTTTCTTAATATATGTACTTATTTATTTTTAGTTTTCAACATTTACTTTCACAAAATGTTGAATTTCAAGTTTTACCCCCATCTCCCCTCTACCTCCACCCCAGGACAGCATGTATTCTGATTGCCCATTCTTCCAATCTGCCGTCCCTTCTATCACCCCCCCCCCCCTCATCCCCTTGCTTTCTATTTTCCTGTATGGTAAAATAGATTTCTATATGGTATTGCTTATATATCTTATTTCCTAGTATGTAAAAACAACCTCTAAAGTTCATTTTTAAAGCTTTGAGATCCACATTCTCTCCCTTCCTCCCCTTTTCATCCACCCTCATTGAGAAGACAAGCAATTCAATGTAGGTTATACATGTGTAGACATGCGAAAAACCTCCATATCAGTGATGTTGTGAAAGACTAACTATATTTCCCTTTATCTGGTCCTGCCCTTCAATTCTCTCCTTTAACCTGTCCCCCCACAATAGTGTTTGGTTCTGATTATGCCTTCCCCCAATATTCCCCCTTCTATTATCCTCCTTCTCCTATCCCCTTCCCCACTTCCTTCCTGCAGGGTAAGAAATTTTCATACTCTGTATGAAACACATATACCCTGTATGTATGTGCACACATACATACACACAGGAGAGAGAAAGAGAGAGAGAGAGACATGCATATACATACACATATACATATATATTCCCTCCAACTATCCTAATACTGAGAAAAGTGTCATGAGTTATAAATATCATCTTTCCATGTAGGCATGTAAGCAGTTCAACATTCATAAGTCCCTTATGGTTTCTCTTCCCTGTTTATTTTTTCATGCTTTTCTTGATTTTTGTACTTGAAAGTGAAATTTTCTATTTAGCTCTGGTCTTTTCTTTCTTTTTTTTAAAAATTTATGTATTTAACTTCTTTACATTCACTTTCACAAAATTTTGGGTTCCAAATTTTCTCCCCATTTGTCCCCTCCCTCCACCCCAATACACTGAGTATTCTAATTTCCCCTGTCACCAATCTGCCTTCACTTCTATCATCCCTCCCTTCCCTTGTCCCCATCTCCCCATCTTCTCTTCCTGTACACCAGACAACTTTCTATTCCCCATTACATGTATTTCTTATTTCCTAGTAGCAAGAACAATACTTGACAGTTGTTCCTAAAACTTTGAGTTCCAACTTCTTCTCTTCCCTCCCTCCCCACCCATTCCCTTTGGGAAGGCAGACAATTCAATATAGGCCATACCTGTGTAGTTCTGCAAATGACTTCCATAATAGTTGTGTTGTGTATGACTAACTATATTTCCCTCCATCCTATCCTGCCCCCCATTGCTTCCATTCTCTCTTTTGATCCTGTCCCTCTCCAAGAGTGTTGATTTCAAATTGCTCCTTCCTCCCATTGCCCTCCCTGCCATCATCCTCCCAAACCTGCTAATCGCCTTCTTCCCTACTTTCCTGTATTGTAAGATAGGTTTTCATACCAAAATGAGTGTGCATTTTATTCCTTCCTTTAGTCGAATGTGATGAGAGTAAACTTCATGTTTTTCTCTCAGCTACCCTCTATTTCCCTCTACTAAAAAGTCTCCTGCCTGCCTTTTCTATGAGAGATAATTTGCCCCATTGCATTTCTCCCTCTCTCCTCCCAATACATTTCTCTCTCACCATTTACCTTCATTTTTTAAAGATTGATCCCATCCTATTAATTCACTCTGTGCTCTCTGTCTCTGTGTGCGTGCGTGCATGTGTGTGTGTGTGCGCGTGCGTGTGTGTATGTGCGTATGTGTGTGTGTAATCCCACCAACTCCCCAGATACTGAAAAGTTTCAAGAGTTACAAATATTGTCTTTCCATGTAGGAATGTAAACAGTTCACCTTTGGTAAGTCCCTTATGACTTCTCTTTGCTGTTTACTTTTTCATGCTTCTTCTCATTCTTGTGTTTGAAAGTCAAATTTTCTTTTCAGCTCTGGTCTTTTCATCAAGAATGCTTGAAAGTCTTCAATTTCATTGAAAGACCATATTTTCCCCTGAAGTATTATACTTAGTTTTGCTGGGTAGGTGATTCTTGGTTTGAGTCCTAGTTCCTTTGACTTCTGGAATATCCTATTCCGTGCCCTTTGATCCGTTAATGTAGAAGCTGCTAGATCTTGTGTTATCCTGATTGCATTTCCACAATACTGGAATTGTTTCTTTCTAGCTGCTTGCAATATTTTCTCCTTGACCTGGGAACTCTGGAATTTGGCCACAATGTTCCTAGGAGTTTCTCTTTTTGGATCTCTTTTAGGAGGTGATCAGTGGATTCCTTGAATACTTATTTTACCCTCTGGTTCCAGAATCTCAGGGCAATTTTCCTTGATAATTTCATGAAAGATTATGTCTAGGCTCTTTTTTTGATCATGGCTTTCAGGTAGTCCCATAATTTTTAAATTGTCTTTCCTGGATCTATTTTCCAGGTCAGCTGTTTTTCCAACGAGATATTTCACACTATCTTCCATTTTTTCATTCTTTTGGTTTTGTTTTGTGATTTCTTGGTTTCTCAGAAAGTCATTAGCCTCCATCTGTTCCATTCTAATTTTGAAAGAACTATTTTCTTCAGTGAGCTTTTGAACCTCCTTTTCCATTTGACTAATTCTGCTTTTGAAAGCATTCTTCTCCTCATTGGCTTTTTGAACCTCTTTTCCCAATTGAGTTAGCCTATTTTTCCAGGTGTCATTTTCTTCAGCATTTTGGGGGGTTTCCTTTAGCAAGGTATTGACCCATTCTTCATGCTTTTCTTGCATCTCTGTCATTTCTCTTCCCAGTTTTTCCTCCACCTTTCTAGCTTGATTTTCAAAATCCTTTTTGAGCACTTCCATGGCCTGAGCCTATTGAATATTTATTTTGGATGTTTGGGATACAGAGGCCTTGACTTCTATGTCTTTCCCTGATGGCAAGCATTGTTCTTCCTCATCTGAAAGGAAAGGGGGAAATATCTGTTCACCAAGAAAGTAACCTTCTATGGTTTTATTTTTTTTCCCTTTTCTGGGCACTTTCCCAGCCAGTTACTTGACTTCTGAGATTCCTCTCCACACCCACCTCACCTCCAGATCTACCCAGCTAGTGCTTGGGGGCTGAGCTTGAAATGCTGTTTCTGGGCTTTCAGTGGGGGCAGGGCTGCTATTCAGTGTGAGATTAAGATCCAGTGCTCGGGTTGGGGCAGGGCCACCACATGGGGCTCTGTTCCCTCAGGGGGTTTATTTGGAGACCTTCAACAATGGATCCAAGCTCCTGTCTGCTTTGGGAGCTCTTGTCTGCTGCTGCCTCTGCCGCTACCTCCCGAGGGGGCCTGAGTTATGGAGACACACTGCTCCCCTCCTGGAGAGCTGAAAAGACCCTCTCACTGACCTTTGGCACCTGTGGGTGGAGGGACTTGCGCTACTGCTGGAGATTCTGTCCCTGAAGCCTGCTCAGATCTGTTCCCCTCAGTGCCATGCTGCCATAGCAGGGCTGGGCTCTGCTCCGGGATCGCTGCATGATGGACCTTTCATTTCGGTTTTTCCGGGCTCTCTGGAATAGAAATCTCCTCCACTCTGTTGATGTGTGGCTTCTGCTGCTCCAGAATTTGTTGGAACCTCCTCTTTACAGGTGTTTTATGGGCTGTGGGTTAGGACCTAGAATATGTGTATCTTTCTACTCCGCCATCTTGGCTCCTCCCCCTCTGGTCTTTTCAATAAGAATGCCTGGAAGTCCTCTATTTCATTGAAGTTCCATTTTTTTCTTCTGAAGTATTATGGTAGGTGATTCTTGCTTTTAATCCTATTTCCTTTGACTTCCAGAATATCATTCCAAGCCCTTCAATCCCTTAGAGTAGAAGCTGCTAAATCCTGTGTTATCCTGAATGGGTTTCCACAGTACTTGAACTTTTTCTTTCTGGTTGCTTGTAATATTTTTTCTTTACCTGGGAACACTGGAACTTGGTGAAAATATTCCTGGGAGTTTTTCTTTTAGGATCTCATTCAGGAGGAGTTTGGTGGATTCTTTCCATTTCTATTTTACCCCCTAGTTCTAGAATAGCAGTGCAGTTTTCCTTGATAATTTCTTGAAAGATGATGTCTAGGCTTTTTTTTTGCATGACTTTCAGGTAGTCCCATAATTTTGAAATTATCTCTCCTGGATCCATTTTCCAGGTCAGTTGCTTTTTCTTTTTTTTTTTTAATATAAATTAATTTATTTAACTTTTTACATTCATTTTCACAAAATTTTGGGTTCCAAATTTTCTCCCCTTTTATCCCCTCCCCCACCCCAATACACTGAGCATTCTAATTTTCCCTATCACCAATCTGCCCTCTCTTCTATCATCCCTCCCTTCTCTTGTCCCCATCTTCTCTTTTGTCCTGTAGGACCAGATGACTTTCTATTCACCATTAACTGTATTTCTTATTTCCTGGTAGCAACAGCAATACTAACCAGTTGTTCCTAAAACTTTGAGTTCCAAATTCTCCCCATCCCTCCCTCCCCACCCATTCCCTTTGGGAAGCCAGGCAATTCAATATAGGCCATATCTGTGTAGTTTTGCAAATGACTTCGATAACAGTCATGTTGTGTAAGATTAACTGTATTTCCCTCCATCCTATTCTGCCCCCCATTGTTTCTATTCTGTCTTTTGATCCTGTCCCTCCCCAAGAGTGTTGACTTCAAATTGCTCCCTCCTCCCATTGCCCTCCCTTCCATCATCCCTCCCTCCCTGCTTATCTCCTTCTCCCCCACTTTCCAGTACTGTAGGATAGGTTTTCATACCAAAATGAGTGTGCATTTTACTCCTTCCTTCAGTCGAATGTGATGAGGGTAAACTTCATGTTTTTTTCTCAGCTCTCCTCTTTTTCCCTCCACTAAAAAGTCTCCTACTTGCCTCTTGAATGAGATATAATTTATCCCATTCCATTTCACTCTCTTTCCTCCCGCTACATTTATCTCTCACCATTTACCTTAATTTCTTTTAAGATATGGTCCCATCCTATTCAATTCACTCTGTGCTCTCTGTCTCTGTGTGTGCATGCATGTGTGTATGTGTGTGTGCACACATGTACATGTGTGTGTACATGTGTGCATGTGTACGTCTGTGTGTGGTCCCACCAACTACCCAGATACTAAAAAGTTTTAAGAGTAACAAATATTGTCTTTCCATGTAGAAATGTAAACAGTTCACCTTTGGTAAGTCCCTTATGACTTCTCTTTGCTGTTTACTTTTTCATGCTTCTTCTCATTCTTGTGTTTAAAAGTCAAATTTTCTTTTCAGCTCTGGTCTTTTCATCAAGAATGCTTGAAAGTCCTCTGTTTCATTGAAAGACCATATTTTACCCTGAAGTATTATACTCATTTTTGCTGGGTAGGTGATTCTTGGTTTTAGTCCTAGTTCCTTTGACTTCTGGAATATCCTATTCCATGCCCTTCAATCCCTTAATGTAGAATCTGCTAGATCTTGTGTTATCCTGATTGTATTTCCACAATACTGGAATTGTTTCTTTCTAGCTGCTTGCAATATTTTCTCCTTGACCTGGGAACTCTGGAATTTGGCCACAATGTTCCTAGGAGTTTCTCTTTTGGATCTCTTTCAGGTGGTGATCGATGGATTCCTTGAATACTTATTTTGCCTTCTGGTTCTAGAATCTCAGGGCAGTTTTCCTTGATAATTTCATGAAAGATTATGTCTAGGCTCTTTTTTTGATCATGGCTTTCAGGTCGTCCCATAATTTTTAAATTGTCTCTCTTGGATCTATTTTACAGGTCAGTTGTTTTTCCAATGAGATATTTCACATTCTCTTCCATTTTTTCGTTCTTTTGGTTTTGTTTTATGATTTCTTGGTTTCTCAGAAAGTCATTATACTCCATCTGTTCCATTCTAATCTTGAGAAAACTATTTTCTTCAGTGAGCTTTTGAACCTCTTTTTCCATTTGGCTAATTCTGCTTTTGAAAGTATTCTTCTCCTCATTGGCTTTTTGAACCTCTTTTGCCAATTGAGTGAGCCTATTTTTCAAGGTGTTATTTTCTTCAGCATTTTTTTGGGTCTCTTTTAGCAAGATATTGACCCGTTTTTCATGCTTTTCTTGCATCTCTGTCATTTCTCTTCCCAGTTTTTCCTCCACCTGTCTAACTTGATTTTCAAAATCCTTTTTGAGCTCTTCCATGGCCTGAGCCCACCAGACATCCACCTCGGATGTCTGGGACAGAGAGGCCCCAAACTCCACATCTTTCCCTGATGGCAAGCATTGTACTTCCTCATCAGAAATGAAAGGAGGAAGGAAACATCTCTTCCCCAAGAAAGTAGCTCTCTATGGTCTTATTTTGCTTCCTTTTTCTGGGCATTTTCCCAGCCAGTTACTTGACTTCTGAAATTCCTGTCCACCCCCACCTAGATCCACCCAGCTAGTGCTTGGGGTCTGAGATTCAAATGCTGCTTCCCAGCCTCAGGGCTTTCCGTGGCAGGAGCAGCTTCTATTCAATGTGAGCTTAAGTTCTGGTGCTCAGGTCGGGGCAGGGCCACCTCCCAGGCTCAGTTCCCTCAGGGACTTTATGCAGAGATCTTCAGTAATGGCCCTGAGCTCCTGGAGTTCTGGGCCGCCACTGCCTCTGCTGCTGCCTCCCAAGGCGGCCCAAGCCCCAGAGACACCCCGCTCCCTTCTCGGCCAGCCCAGAAATCTCTCTCACTGACCTGTAGCACCTGTGGGTGGAGGGACCTTCGCGGCTGCCGGAGATTCCATCCTGAAGCCTGCTCGGATCTGCTCCTCTGGGGCCATGTGGCCAGGGCAGCTCAGTGGTCCGCTGTCTGGAGCATGACAGACCCCTGTGGACAGCTTCCCAGGGCTCTCTGGAACAGAAATCTTTTCCACTGCGTTGGTGTGCGGCTTGCAGTACTCCAGAATTTGTGGGGAGTTCTTTTTACAGGAAATTTATGGGCTGTGGATTCGGAGCTAGCATACGTGCGTCTTTCTACTCCACCATCTTGGCTCCTCCCCCCAGTTACTTTTTCTAATGAGATACTTCATATTGTCTTCTATATTTTCATTCTTTTGGTTTTGTTTGGGAACTTTTTGATCTCTCATAAAGTCATTAGCTTCCATTTGCTTCATTCTAATTTTTAAAGGATCATTTTCTTCAGTGAACTTTTAGACCTCTTTTTCCATTTGACTTATTGTACTTTTTAAGGTATTCTTCTCACTGACTTTTTGGATCTCTTTTGCCATTTGGGTTAGTCTAACTTTCAATGTATTATTTTCTTCAGCAATTCTTTGGGCTTCCTTTAGCAAGCTATTGACTCCTTTTTCATGATTTTCTTGCATCATGCTCATTTTTCTTCCCAATTTTCCCCTACTTCTCTTGCTTGGTTTTCAAAATCCTTTTTGAGCTCTTCCATGGCCTAAGACCAATGAATATTTTTCTTGGAGATTTTGGATGCAGGAGCTTTGATTTTTGTTATCTTCTTCAGGCTGTATGTTTTGAATGTCCTCATCACCAATGATGCAGGGAAATATCTCTTCACCAAAAAAGTAAGAAGCTAGATTTTGTTTCTTTTCCCCCATTTGCTCATTTTCCCTGCCAATTGCTTGACTTTTGAGCTTTGTTAAGTGGAAGGCTCCAGAAGCGGCCTTCCCTTCATCAGTGGGTTCAGCTGCCCTGGGACTGAGTCAGGGGCCAGCACTGGACCACACTACCCCCTCAGTGGATACCCTTTCCTCTGAACTTTAAAGCCACGAATCCTGTCAGATACCCTTTCCACTGAACTTTAAAGTCTCGAATCCACAGCAGCCATTACTGATTCAGTCCCTCTAAGGCCTGCTCCTGCTCAGCCTGTGCTTCTGTGGCCCATTGTGAATCTGGCTCTGCTCCCAGCCTTGTGCAAAAGACCCCTCCTGTCTGCCTTCCAGATTCTCTTGGGCTGGAAATTTGCCTCAGCCTGTCATTCTGAGGCTTCTGCTGCTCCAAAATTTGTTTAGTCATTTAAAAAAATATAATTTATTTATTTTCTAGTATTCTACATTCATTTCCACAAGAATCTGAATTCTAAATTTTCTCCCCATCTCTTCCCACCCCCACCCAAGGACAATGTGCACCCTATCCAGTCTGTCCTCCCTTCTTTCTTCCCCCTTTTTCCATCCCCCTTCCCTCTATTTTCCTTTAGCAAAAACAGATTTCTACACTGCATTGCCTGTACTTTTTATTTCCAAGTTGCATGCAGAAACAATTTTAAATGTTCATTTTTAAAGCTTTGAGTGTCATATTCTCTCCTTTCCTCCCTCCTTGCCCACCCTCATTGAGAAAGCAAGCAATTCAATGTAGGTCATATATGTATAGTAATGCAAAACATTTCCACAACAGTCAGGTTGAGAAAGACTAACCACATTTTTCTCTGTCCTGTCCTGCCTTTCATTTATTCTGTTCTCTCCCCAGATCTGTCCCACCCACAATAGTGTTTGCTTCTGATTACCCCTTTCCGCAATTTGCTGTCCCTTCTATTATTTTCCCTCGCCTATACCCTTTTCTTCCTGCAGGGTAAAATAGATTTCCATATCCAATGGAGTGTGTGTTATTCCCTCTTTAAGCCAAATCCCATGAGAGTAATGTTCATTTATTCCCTTTATCTCCCTCCTCTTCCTTTTCACCAAGAAAGTAACCTTTTATAGTCTGGGCAGCTATAGAGGTTGAATGAATGTTTGTTAAAGAAATGAGTAAATGACTCAAACTCTTACTTTACATGTCATCCATCTCTGAGTTGTAAACTCTACTAAAATCTATGTTTCCTCAGGGTAGAAACTGTTTTCTACTTCTTTTTATTGTTTGTGGTGTATAGTGTTTTCAAGTAACAATCACTCAGTAAGTACTACAAACACTTTATTATGATTTTAAGTAACTCTTCAGAATAAATGTATTGCACATCAAACTCAAACATTTGCCACTCCAAATTCTCTTCCACTTTCATTCATGTTCATGCATACTTTTATACAGTTGTACATAGCTTTTATGCAGTTTCTTAGTATACAAATGCTATTACATTATTCTTTTCACTTAATGCTAGTTCATATATGTATTTATACATATCAACATAGTCCACATATTTATATTCCAAAATAACTATATGTTATTCCACTGGCAGTGTGATATGGTATGATAAAAAAACAAAAACAAAAACAAAAAAACTCTGAATTTGGAGTCAGAAGCACTGGTGCAATCCAGAGCTTCAACATTTTGTTATGAGCTATGTCCCCAGCTCCCCTCTTCCTTGATAAGATCATAGAACACTTGTTCTCATCTCCATTCAATCTTGCAATGTCATTGTTAATACTTGTTATTACTAATCCTAGCTGTTTGAATGGGAGAAAAAAATAGAGTAACCTACCCTTTCCACATCTAGCTCACCAGTACAGAGAATATTTCACCGCAAATCACAGAACTGAGGGAATGACTTTCCATTGTCCAATAAAGTAGGACCCTCTTGATTTCATGGGGATCAGACTTAGAGATGGCTTTCAGTTTACTTACTGGATCTTGGATTTCTTTTGTTCCATACTGGTTTTTTTGCTAGCAGAGGCCCTAGTATAAATGGGTGTTTCCTCATGCTGATGGAGTAGTCCTGGCAACCTAAAATATCTCCTCACCTTTCCTTGCCTCTCCTCACCTCTCCTTGCCTCTTTTCTCCTCACTTCTCCTCTCCTCTCCCTTCTGCTCTTTCTCCTACAAATATGACAAAGCAATGGAGGCTCAATCTTATTATCATGTTTTCTCTTTGTCTCTGATAGAACAATCTATATTGATGCATGATCAAGTATGTTCATTGGAAATCCTCTTTTCCAAGAAAAATGTGTGCCACAAATTTCTAGGATTATTGCTAAAGAGTCCATTTTTATTATGTAGAAGTCATTATTGATAATGTGTATTTTTTCAGCTAATTGTTCCTTCGATGGTCTATGTGTTTCATATTTCATTTTATACTATATTAGTATGCTCATCACTGAGCTAAGAATTCCCTTGTAGTCTGTATTCAGTAGACTCCACCCCCTTAAATAAACGTCTCTTATTCTGAAACTTTGCAGTCATTTTGCATGGTTAAGCTAAAGGTAGTGCAGTGAGTAGAATGCTATACTTGGAGTCAGGAAGACTGGAGCTCAAATTCTGCCTCAGGTACTTACTAGGTGTGAGACCTGGGCAAGTCATTTAACCTCAGTTTCTGCATCTGTAAAATGGAAATAGCAATAGCATCTACTTCACCAGACTGGTGGGAAGAGCAAACAAGATACATAAAAAGCACATTGCAATCCTTAATTAACCCAGGAATCCCCACACTCCAGTAGGATTTAACAATCTCAATAGCTAGCAAAATCTGAGATTTTCCCTTCTTACAGTAGTCATGCTAACAATTTACTTATTATGTACATGGGTATAGGCAAGTTGTTTCACTACTTTGTGACTGACTTTCTTCTTATGAAAAATGGGGGTTATAATACTGGCTAGATGGACCTTAGGTGATGGATGTGATAAAAGTTCTTTGAATGTGCCCTAGAAATGTAAGCTAGGAAAATCATCCTCTTTGCTTTACAGAGTTGGACTCAATGATCTCTAAAGTCCCTTCCAGCTCTAATATTTTATGATTCTAACATCCTCTGATGATACTTAGATGGATCCATTGTCTTTTTTCTCAAGGAATAAAAGTTTCCTGAGTGAACTCATGAATTAATTTAATCAGTTTCAATGTAATCATGTTCACATAGAATTAGCAGATATTTTTTCTTAGTTGTGCAAAGGTAAGTCACAGTCTAATCCTTGACCAAGTTATCACTATTTCCAAATGTATGGGATGGGGTTTGTATTAAGGAGGCTTTACCATGTAAAAGAAGACATAACCCTTCCTAGCAACAGCTGCAGTGACAGTGACTAACATACCCCAAAGTAAAGCGAGGGAAGAAAGATGGTTGTTTTCCTGTAGCAGCATCAAAAGAATGAGAAAATGGCCTGTAGGCATTCACAAATAATGGCTGTTACAGATTCAGTGCCTTATCTCTATTGCAGGAGCTCCCTATAGAATTTTAAGCAAAGCAGAAAACTCCGTAATTATTACACGATCCACCTTCAACTTGATGTTGAAACTTATGTAGAAAGTGCCAGTAAAAGCCCATTTATTCTCGCTGCTGAACCCTGCCCTGGATAAGCTAAACCAGACTCAAGAAACAAAGCCAACTCTGTATCCACCTGCCATCCAGGCTGCTCACCTTCTGGCCCTTTGTGGAGTGAGAAGTGGAGCCAGCCAAGAAGAGATGGGGAAAGACAGAAACCAAAATTGTGGAGAGGCCACATGAGGACAAAGTCATATGACAGTTGTTGCCAATCAACTTCAGAAATGCCAATACTGCAGAGAGGAAAATTGACTTTGCCTGTCTAGTGGCAGGGCCTGCCCTCAGGCAAGGGGGAGAGAGAAACTTTAGTCTGTACATCTGCTGCCAAAAGCAAATGGTTCTTCAACGGGGAAAGAAGGAAGGAAGGGCAAGGGGCAGCAGCATTTATTAAAACACAAGGGTTTAGTGGAGGATAGCACAGACTGCTTTCATGCCCACTTTAGGTTAACAAAGTCCAGGGTTTAGCATGCCAATGAATTGGAAAGGTTCTTATTTCATACTTAAGCAAACCAAGAGAAAAAACAAATAGGCCTGCAACTGGGTCCAGGAACCCCTGAGGACAATTCCAGAGAACTAGAGAAGAGCCCTGCCTAGATCAACCTAACATCATCACAGAAGGCTCCAGAAAGGCTGATGCACTTATGGGAAATCTCTGACTTTCTTATAAATGATATAATTTCTCATCAGTTCAATCCACTTGTGTCCCCATGCTTGTCCTTCCTTGCTCTCCACTCCTGGCTCCCTTCCACCCCTAGGCATAGGATTCTAGAACCTGGAGCTGGAAGAAAACTTAGAGATCGTTTAGTCCAGGGATAGAGCCCATGTCTAGATTTCAGAGGGTCCAGAAATTTGACTGGGAGGAAATGTTACATCTTTGTTTTTTTCACTAACCTTTGGTTTCCTTTTGTCATCTTATATATTTTATGAATTAATAAAAATAATTTGAATAGGAGTTCCCTAGGTTTTACTAGCCTTCCAAAGGGATCTATGACATTAAAAAGATTAAGAATATCTAACTAATCTAAACTCTTCATTTTACAGAGGAAGAAACTGAGACACAGAGACGTGACTTCTCCAAGGTCAAATGGGTACTTAAGAAAGACAGGATTTCAGTCCTGGTCATCCGATTCCAAATCCAGTGTGCTTTCCACTATACCACACATTTGGTATAGATAGTATAATATTGTGTGTGCCTAGTGGGGTGATTACTTCACTCTTGAAAGAAGTTGTAGGAAGAGTAGATGAAATACATGAATTTACTGTAAAATAAAAGCAGACTATCAGAGGGTACCCTAAGTATGATCAAAGTGGTCATTCAATCTTGACTGTACCTTTCAGTACCTGGCTCCTTGTCTTTAGCTCATGTCAGGGTTCAGCTCTTGCCTTTCTGAGCCTCTGTACCAGCTTTTCACCTCAACATAGTAACCTAGTCTACATTCTCATTTGGTGTTTGCTATCCTCATGACCTGGCAAATCACATTCAACTCCCTGCAGATGCCATTGCCCCATCTTTCCATTGCCCACTATTCCTGAAATGCCTGAAATGCCATCAAAATTTTAGACCCAGATGTTTATTTTTCCTTGCATGACCTATACTAGGATGATGACAACAAGTGAGTCAAAGTTACTGAGATCCCAAAATAAGAATTGGAAATTGGTTGATTATAACCTCATAGTTCCAGAGGTGGAAAGAACTTCATAAATCATTAAGTCCAACCCCCTCTGTTTACAGGTGAAATGACTGAATCCTACCCAAGAAGTTAAATGATTTGCCCATGGTAACACAGGTAATATCAGAGATATTGAACCCAGATATTCTGACTCCAGAAGTGCCACTGTTCCACACTTATGGCAAAACATTTCAACATCTTATTCTGAAAGGTATGAGCATTTAGAATATAAAGTGACCATGTATAAACATTGTACAGATTTAATTTAATAAGAATATCTTTATGTAATCTCCTAAAGGCCAAAAAGCTGCTATGCAATTCAGTTACCTACCTGGGGAGTACTACTCTATTTTCAACATCTCCAATCTTAACTCTCCTCTTCCTGGAGTTTCTCAGAAGCCTCCTAACCAGTCTACTGACCTTCCTTTATATTTTCTTGCTTCTGTTGACAAGTCTATCAGGCTAATCTTCCTTTTTTACTCAAAACTGACTCTCCTACTCAAAATGTTTCAATGACTCCCTATTACTTAGCCAATAAAATTTAAATTCCTTTGCCTTATATTTGGGCACACTTCATGCTGTTTTCTTTTAGATTTGCTATGCCAGACTATTTATTATCCTTTATTTATACTGTATGAGCCTCTACTCATGCTTATCTTACACTTAGAATTCCATGCCCCCATCTCAACTCTACTTGGTGACATTCTATACCAGCCCAGATACAATGAAATTCATGAATTCTATCCTGCTGTCCCTAGTCAGTACTTATTCTTGCCCCCTGTCATTTCTTACATAGAACTTGACTTAATGCACTTACTTATCTGTATCATGGTAATTTGTATATAACACCTCACCTGGGCTACTCCTCCCAGTTCAGGACTCACAACTGTACAGATGGACCACTCAGGAGAAGACTTCTCTCAGGATAACCCTTCCTAATCTATGGCTCATGAGTCCCTACTAGTGTGTTTCCCATTAACCCTCAGCCAGTAGACACATTTAACTCTTAAGCAAAGGCAATAATGTACTAAGATTACAAAGTAACAACAGTAACTATAGAACATTGTCCCCAAAAACCTGGGGCATGGTCTCCCACAAGTTCACACAATGTCAGTGGCAAGAGTGTGCTAAAACTTTGAGCATGTTGATGCTGAAGCACATGTATAGGATACATATGTAGCAAAGGTAACTCACAACTCCTGGTTCTGTGGAGGCTGGAAGTTCTTTCTCTCTTAAGTGTCCTCATAGTGTCACAGCTCCCATTGAGTATAGTTTCTCTGTAGGGCAGTTTGCTGAATTCAGTCCACAAGATCTATTGCTCATCTTTGCTTCCTTCCTTAATTAATTGCCTTTATGTATCTATTTCAGTCTCAACTATGTCTCTGCTCCCTCCATAGGACTAGGAATTCTCTTGAATCAACACACTCTTGAATTGCTAGAGTATCTCCCATTTTATTGCTATATGCCATAGCCAATAAGGGGGAGCAGAAAGAAATCCCCTCCACCATGCAAGAGTCACCTCCACAAAGTGCTCCCAAATCTGTAAGTCCCTCCATCTGAGCCACCGTTCACAGGACTTAGCTATTTAAAAGTCTTGCAAAGGTGTTCTCTAATTTTTGTTCACTTTATGAAGTTGCTACTGTTTAATTCCATCAGAAAAAAATTGTTCACATATCATTAAGGGACCAAGAAATAGGACAATGACATGCATAATCCTTGTAATTAGTTTAATAACTTGTAACAACTTGTCCCTTGATGGGGAGAAGAGCGAGGTTGGTCAGAGACCAACTCTTCTGGATGCATATTTGTTGCAGCCTTCTACTAGACGATAAACTGCGTAAGGGCAAGATCTCTATCTTATTTCATATCTGAATCTCCTCTAATACCTAGAATGGTGTTTTGTACATAGAAATCACTTTGTAAATATTGTTGAAATTGAAGATTATAGAGGAAGTATTTTCAATCCAAAATTGAATTGTCTTCTCATCACCTCATCTAGGTCCAATATCTTTCCTATTTCAGGACCCCTTTCTTCTCACTACTCAAGAGGCACACAGAAAAGGTAAAAAAAAAATTTTTTTTACATTATCCTAAGCCAAACTTTAGGATGATGAACCTCTGATATTTTTTAAATCATGTAACCAAGCGTAAGAGAATTTTAGAATTCTCCATGATGTTATTTCACTCCATTAGTGTGGAAAACAAGAATTAATTGTAATTCTACTCATTTCTTAACATTCAGATGCCAGAAAGTCACTCGAGAAGTTCTGGAATTATTTTCATTCTTCGGTAAATCTAGATTGGAGAAGGAAAGAAAAGTGGAATCTACAATTAATTCCTCTTCACCAGAAATGTAGTACCTACTCTGGAGATTAAAAATAATTTACACACAAAGTATGTACACTTACTTCAGGTTAGCTAGGAATGAAATAATAAACTATAAGAAACTGAATGTCATTGTGCTTATAGAAGATGAGACTGAAACATTTAAAAAATAGTATGATTCCGTCTAAGTTAAACCCTCTCTCCTTTCCAACCTCAACTTGACCATTTGTCCATTAGGCCATTTCAACAGCTTCATGATACCTTCCCTAGTTTTCCCAGTCAGTAACAATTCCTCAGTCCTCAGTCCTCCAACTTTGGGGTCTGCCTTTAAATGTGGTGCTAAAAAGATCATCTGAAATGATAAGATCCTAGGTTTAGATCTAGAAGGATCTCAGAGACCATAATCCAACCTCTCCTTTTTACAAGTAGTAAAACTAATACCCATAGATATTGTGATTTATTTAAGGTCACAAAGAGAGAAACTATTGAATACTGGATGTTGAATACTGGTTTAGAATTAGGTAAACCTAGATTTGAATCCCATCTCTTAAACTTCCTAGTTATGTGATTATGAACAAGTCATTTAACCTGAGTCTTCATCTTTTCCCCGTTAAATGATGATAATAGCACCTATCTGACAAGATTGTCGTAAGGATCAAATGAGCCAACACATATAGAAAGCTTTGCAAACTCTAACTTTTTCTACAAATGTAAGCTGTTACATTGGCAGAGGGAAGGTTTGAAGGCAGGTCCTCCTCCCTGATGCCATAAGTTATTTTATTACTTTGGAACACCTCCATCCTGCTTTCTGCCCCTTCCCTCCCCATTCAGGATCTAATTCATTGTGCATATGCTCACTGAGTGAATCCAGTGGGTTCCTAGTGATATGTAGTCCTAGAAGTGGGGGACACAAGGCCAAAATAATCCTTTTGACCTGTCTACCTCCTTGCCTTGATATTATTTTAATTTCTACAGCAGGGACCACTTAATACACACATAGGTTCAACCAATTCCAAGATTCTGGGACAGACACAACCTGTATGTTGGGAAGATAAAAAGACTCCTGAATTAATAGTCTGGTGGGTCACCATTACAAGCCTTACTTTTGGTCAATTTCTGACTTTGTGTCTTGATTCCAGTAACTGAATTCTTCATTTGTTCTTTGGGTCCATCTTGTATCCTAGTTCTATGTACAAGGTCTCCATCTTGCCTGAGTTTTTTTGCTTGGTTTAAATGTTACCATAATTAAAGCAAAAGCAGAGCAATTGAATCAGGGGGCAGGCAGGCAGGAACTGTTAACAGTCCTAAGTATGGCATCAGCATCCCTTTCCTCTGAAGTGTCCAGCACATAGCATATATGGAGAGAGAGTACAGGCATCTAAGCTGGTGTAGCCTAGCCCTTAGACTCTAACCCTGCAGATGAACATTTTGGAAGGAAAGAAAAGCAATTAAGACCTCTGCAGGTAAAATAGTTTAGCTAGTTACCAGCAGTTCTGCAGTTAGATTGAGTGGCTTCTGCTTTATTTCTGAGTTTGATTTCCCCTGTTTTGCGTGTCCGTGGGGAAGGTTTTCCTTGTTGGGCTATGCCTAAGCCAGCTAGAGATCTTAAACACAGCAGATACCAGGGATGACACTGTATGTGGCATCTGCATCCTTAATAACAGCTTCTGAGCCTTCCCCTCTTCCCTCTGGTGTGCCTGACTTTTTATGTAAGAAGCAACAGGATTCTTCTGGTGCAACACCATTCCTGGTACTCCAGTATCTCTTAGATTGACATCTTGCCTTGCTCTCCTCTCTACTACATTCTTCTAAGGAGTGGAATCCTGAATTTTGAACACCAGTTTCCATGGTTAGGCCTTAAATTACCCATTACCAGACTTCTCTAATGCAAACCATCTGACTCTCTGGAATTCTGCCTATGCCCATTGCCAGATTATCTAATGCTATTTGCTAATGGGATTTTTCCTATTACTGAGGATCTCTGATTTCACCTGCTTGCCTATCAGACTCCTTCCTATGACTGACTGCTAGGATTTTTCCTGAACTCTTTCCCAGCCTAGTGAGTTTGGCTAGCTTCAAAGTTATATATAACTCTGACACCCAACTCTTGGCTTGTATCCCCAGCATTTAGCATAGTATTTGGTACATAGTAAGTGCTAAATAAATGCTTATTCCCTGTTCCATGCCTCTGCACTGACTATTCCCCATGTTTGATATATTTTCTTTCCTGATCTCTGCCTCTTGGTTTCCTTGGCTTGCTTTAAGACTCATCCCAAGACTTAACTTCTGCATGGGGTCTTCTCCAATTTCCTTTGCTGTCAGTGCCTTCCCATCTGAGATTTCCAACTATTTTGTATATATCTTATACATACCTAGTAATTTACATGTCTACTCCATTAAAATGCACACTCCTTAATGGAAAAGATTGCCATGTTTGCCTTTCTTTGTATCTCCAGTATTTAATTATAGTGCCAAGCACATAGATGTACTTCATTAATGTTGTTAACTGACTGACTTGCCTATGGTTAATATAACTGTGAAGTGTTAGAGACAAGGTTTGAACACAAATCTTCCTGACCATTACTGACTAAATTAAGTGATTTAAAAAATTACTGAATTTGTCCAGATAAAGTTTAATCCATTTTTTTGATGCTTAGGCTTATACTTATAGAAAATAAAATGCATCTCCTAGAATGTTGCAGTCTGTTTGAAATTCTATAAATGTCTCCAGATCTTCTTATATTTTACTTCAAGGATTCAGAATCTTTTGGTGTATGTTGTCTACTGGAGAATATGCTAGGCTCAGTCAGTAATATTTCAGCTGGAATCCTACCTCAGATATTTACTATAATGACCTAGGACAAGTCACATAACCTGTCTGTACTTCAATATCCTCGTGTATGAAATGAGGGCATTGGATTCAATGGCCCCTAAAGTCCTTTTCATCTTGAGATAAAAAAAACCTTTGACTTTATAACAGCAGAATAGGTCATCTTTTGGAGTTGCTATTTCCCCAGATAAATTAATCACCCTGTTGCCAACTGGATTTTGAGTCTGATTAAACTTAAGCTGGTCCTGGAAAAATAATCTATCATCAGATCATTCTCTAAACTTTTCCAGCTTCATAGAGCCTGCCAGAGCTTGTATTCTACTGTCACAGCCGTCTGAAAAACCATGAAAGTCAACAATAGAGGAGAAATGTTAAATAAGTCTGAAATGCCAGAGAAAAACATGACTTATAACTAGAATTATTTCACTATAGTAGAGGAATAGCAATGTACCTGTTTAATCAGTTCTAAGGCCCAGACCTTGTAATTTGGGGTATTAGTGAAATCACATAACACACAAAACCACAAGTTTTTAAGTCACCAGTCAGGCAACAAACATTTCTTCCTATGTCACAAGCACTCTTCTCAGTACTAGGGACACAAAGAAGATGCAGTAGCCTTCTCTGCCCTTGAGTACATAAATGAGACATTTTCAAGCCTTTGCTCAGGTGTTGGGCCTTTCTGTCTCTCCGAAATGCCTCCTTTTAGTATTTGATTTAAAAAGCAGACTTACAGCCTTCTTAGATCATAACAATGGCAAACCTAGTTATTCAGGAGGGAACTTGAACCTTCTCTCCAGTGCTATTCATGACCCATCCTAAACAAGTCTTAAATTTGCTCCCCAGCTATCAGATTTAGGTGAGCTCAATCTGAACTAAGATGAAAAAAATCATGCACCACTTACCATGCTTGGTCACTAGTTTTGAAAGAATGGGCAGGTCTGAGAAGCAGTGACTTGACAAGATCTTGGGTGAGAAAGAGAAATTATTTTAAAAATTTCCTTGTGACCTAAATCTGATTACATCAAGAAAATCAGACCAGCTCTTAGGAACAGAAATACTTACAAATTATGATGAACATCAGTGAAAATGTCAAAAGGGCAGTGAATAATCCTTCCAGAGAGCATCTTTAAAACAATGACAACAACAAAAATATTTCTCATACTTAGCAAGATAGTGGGATGATTTTCACTGGACACAAAACATTCCTCTAGCACCTGGTGAATAACTTATCATGAGATGATTAACAAATCATTAATTAGAAGCTCATAAAAGCATTTAAGATTAAATTGTTCTAAATATGTAAAGCTAGCCTGAATTCATAAGCTAGGGGTACAGTGGATAGGTCCTAGGCTTGGAGTTAGTTCTAACATAGCCCCAGATATTTACTGGTTATGTGATCCTGGGAAAGCCACTTTAACCTTTCTTAGTCTCAATTTCCTCTTCTGTAACATGTTAGGGTTGGAATTGATTACATCTTAAGTCCTTTCCACCTCTAAATCTCTGATCCCATGAAAACACTAAATTATTGAAAATATTAAGACCTAGCTAGTACTTGAAGTGGATACAGTGCTAGAATAGGATTAAGAAATAACTGACTTCAAATCCAGCATCAGATATTTACTAGCTGTGTGACTGTGAGCCAGTCATTTAATCTGTCTGCCTCAGTTTCCTCATCTGTTAAGTGGAAATAATAATAGCAGCTATGTCCCAGGATCATTCTGGGGATAAAATGAAATAATATTTTTAAAGTTTGTAAACTTTAGAGAATTTTATAAATGTTAAATGATTATAATAACAGAAAATGCATAAAAATACATATAGAAAGGAGTTAAAGAAATACACTGTGGTTAAATAGAGGTCCTTGAAGGATCTGCTTAATGAAAAGATAAGAACCATGTCATTATTGGTATATCAAATAGTTTTATCTAACTTGTGTTTCCAATAATTTACATTTTCTCAATTTTATTAGTACTTGATTCCCTTTGAAATCGTTTCATTATTAATTTATTTTGTAATTTGAGACCTTGTAGATAAATATAATAAAGAAAGTTGACCTGCAAAATACATAGACTGATGAACAATTATAGGGTTATAGGATTGAAAAAGACCCTTGAGATCATTTAGTGCATAGGTGTCAAACAGGCCGTATATACCCCCATAACACTCTCAAATATGACCCCCAAAAGGTTAAAATGAAATTGGGAAATATTTAACAAAATAAATAAAAATAGTGAAACACAGAGAGTGATATTTTAAAACTAAGTTGACATACAGCCCATAAGGATTCTTATATACAATTTAGTGGACCTTGTTTCTATTACAGTTTGACACCACTGATCTAGTCCAACAGCCTCATTTTATTAAGTAGGGAACTGAAAAAAGACAGGTTAAATGACCCACCCAAATTCACTTAGGTGACAAGGAGCAGAGCCACTTGATCTTAACCTGTTCTGTTGTCCCCATTTTGCAGATATGAAAGCTGTGACTCTGAATGGTTAAGTGACTTGACCACTGTCACACAGCTAAATAAGTCTCTTGAGGTAGAATTTGATTCTCAGTTCAATTCTCTGTTCATGACCCTGCTTCTCAGAAGTAGTCCTTTTTTCTCAGTGGATCTCATGTACCCACAAAAGTGTTTGGGATATTAAGTATTCATTCATTCATTCATTTGACAAGTATTTATTGAGAAACTACCATTTGTAATATAGTAAGCACTAAGGAGGCACAAAGAAAGACATGGTCCCTGCCCATATCTACGCCACCCAAAAGTGACATATAATTGCATGTCTACATGATTAATGCAGATAATAAATGAAATAGGAATTCAGTGAGTGAGATGAATGTGGTCTAGAAAACCACGTAAAAACTTAGCAGAAAAGAGATTCTTGAGCTGTATCCTGAAGAATAGGTAAGATTTAGAAAAAAGGAGGTAAAATGAAAGAATGGCATTCTAAATACAAACAACATCATGAAAAAAATCTTAGAAATGAAAATGGCTGTTTGGAGATTGACCTCACTAGATTATATAGACAATTTTTTTTGTTTGTTTGTCCTTAATTCTGGAAGAGGACCATGACATTGGAGGATGATGTGCAAGTGAATTGGATATAAGTGAAGCAGAGTCATGCAAAGCTACTTCTCTCCTCCTGAGCCTGAGGGAGACTTTGTCTTTTTAAAGCTAAGATCTTTTCCAGGTCTCAATTTGTCTGAGGCAATACCCGTTCAGTGATTAATGTTAGGTAAGAAAGGAGGCAAAAAAAATTGCTTCTTTTACCTAGTCAAAAGAAAAATCAATTTGGGAAGGGAAGAACCTCAAGGTTTCTGGCCAAAACAGAAATAATTGCTATTTACATTCACTCTGGTTCATCAATTCCAAACAATGACCAAGGTAGGCTTGGGCTGGGACCTATTGTTGGCCAATCTGTAAGAGTCAGAGTGATTTATGTTTAAGTCGTGGTCCTTAAAAAAAAAGAAGTCTAGCTTGTAAACCCCAAGATATCTTGTGAAGTTTTAGTGATCAGAATTTATATTCCTTTGGCAGAGCAGAGTTATGGAAAGTAAGGTAAGCTGCAAAGGATGAGATCGGATTTTAAAAGGCCTTGAACACCAGACAGGAGAATTTTCACTTTATCTTATATGCATTGGGGATGCATATTATGTGATGATTATTGCCTTTCTCATAGTTTGTGTTCTTTGCTGGTGGATGATACTGAGGAACCACTATGAAGGAATGATTTGCCTGTGCCCCTGACTGATCCACTACTTCTGTTTTTCAGAATTGAAAATACTGCTTTTACAAAAGTGGTCAGCACCATGGTTAGGAGGTGTGAACTTAGATTCCATGAGCTAAGTCAGCCACTGACTTATCTGTAGATCAACTAATCCCCTATCAAGCCCTGATTCTCTCCAATGGTACATGCACCAGAGTCCCACAAATGGATATACAGAATTGGACAAGGCCGAGCATTAGGTCCATAGTACCTGTAGTAGATAAGGACCTGAAGAAGCTGCCATGGGAGAATATGTCCAACTTTCAGGCATAGCCTGTATCACTGGACTGCCCTCATTCATCTTCCTGCTCAACCACTCAGTTCAAAGAAAGGCTTAATTTTCTTCATGCAGAACTAGGGGAGGGAGTAGAGTTAAGAGACAAGATTATATTGTAAACCCACAAAACAACTTGAAAAACAGAAAAGTTATTCTGAGCTTTCTTCTTTAGTGAGAGTTGACTGGTATGGTTAGTTAATGAAGTGTTAGCCCAGGTGAACCTGTATGAATGAATGAATGAACAAATGAAAAAAAGTATTTATCCAACACCTGTTATGAACCAAGCACAATTCTAAGAACTAAAAAATAATAATTTAAAAAAGCATAGTTAGTCCTCATCCTTAAATCACTTGTATTACAATAGGAGAAACAATATACAAAGGAGGATAGTGGCCAGGTAGGGGCAGTTGGGCTTGCAGAAAGTTATAGGGATGGTTAGTGGGGAATTGGAGATTAGATTGACACAACTCATTTGTGAACAATGTAAGAGCTGATTTGATCATGGTTTATTATTCCAAAACTGTGGATAAGTGGAAGGGAGGACAGGATAAGGTATTTGTCAAATAGGAGAGAGGGAACAAGGAAGGAAGTCAGGCATGGTGGCTGGGACTTTCCTGAAGCAATGATCTATAAGGGGAATCAGCAATCAGCATGTCAGGGCAGAAGTTTCTTCATAGCAAAGTAGTTGAGTAAAGCAGAAATAGGCAGAGTATGGAAGGAACATGGCATGACCTACATATTTTATACAGTAGTTGGAACTGGTGCCTTCTTTTTCTGATGGAAAGGTAATTTTGAGGCTGAAATTTTATGTGGACTTAGTTGCACAGTTCTAGCTGTGTATAAGAAACTGGAAGGGTTGCTGTCATCCTAAGTACATCATGTGCTCCCTACCCCTAGGGAATCTATGACATGACAGACTGAAAAAAAAAAGTTCACCATAATGTCTACTATTGGGTTGGATGTAGGGTGGCACTGGGATATGCTTCCTTCTTTATAATATCTAGGTACAGAAGGTCTCACTGAGGATATACCAATAGACTAAGACTTGCCTGTCTTCATACAGTGAATCTGGGAAGAGCACCGCAGAGGGAAAAAAGAAGAGATGGCCCTTTTGGATTCCCTATATCCAAATTTCTGGGAGAACACTCCTTACTGAAGTAGTCAGAATATCCAGGTACAGCAGTATTTCAATGCAAGTACTTCATTGAGATTTACCAGGTAGATCAAGACTTGCCTGTCTCCATATAGTGAACACTGGAATGGCACCTCAGATGGAAGCCAGAGGAGATGACCCTTTTGGACTCCCTACCTTGAAATTGCTGGAAGAAGTCTTGCTGCTGAAGTAGTCAGAACCATGGTTAGAGACCATTGAGCTGAGTCAGCACTACAGCATAGTCCTAAGAGACTCCCAGATGAAGGCCTTTATTTCCTCATTATGTATAAAAAGCATCTGGTTGGATATTTAAGCTGGAGAGTTGGTTGCTACCAGTGTCAATAGATTTAACTAGGTAGACCAATTTTCATGCCTTTAAAGAGTATAGATAATTCACAAAATAAAAGTAGCACCCAGGTAAGGAACAGGCACTATTATATCATCCACCTTTCCCAAAACAACTAGAAGCAGGTAGGTGGCAGTGTGGATAGAGTTCTGGGCCTGGAATCAGGAAGATGATTTCAAATCCATCCTCAGACACTTACTACCTGTACGACCCAAGGAAATAATTTAACTTCTATTTGTCTCAGTTTCTTCAACTGCAAAATGAGGATGATAATGACACCTACCTTGCAGGATTGTTGTGAGGACAAAGTATTTGTGAAGCACTTAGTTCAGTGCCTGGCACATAGTAGATACTATATAAATGCTTATCACCTTTTCTTCCCAAAGGAGACTTTCCTGAATTGGGCTGTTTTTTGCACTACAATAGGGGGTGCTAAATGGAAAGGAAGTAGCTAGGAGAAAAAGATAATGTGTGTTTTTTGGTATCCCTTCTCTGGACACATGGTGTCTTGTGATAGTGCTAAATATTATCCTTGAGTGGTAAAGGGTCAGTATTCTAATAAGGGTGAAGTACACAGCTTTAGCTTTAATTTGCATATGACCTTTCCAAGATTCCATCTCTGCCCAGAATGTTTTGAGAGACTAAATAGACTCCAGCCAAGGAGAACTTTACCCTAATGTTGAATATTTAAGTAGTTTTATCACTACAGCATGTAAATCTTTTCTGACTTCCTTCAAATTTCAGTGAAAATTCCCCCTTCTACAGGAAGCCTTTCTTGATCCCCCTTAATTCTAGTCCCTTGCCTCTGCTGAATATTTCCAATTTATCTTGTATATATCTCATCCATACTGTTTGTTCTTGTTCAGTTGTTTCAGTCATGTACAAGTCTTCATGACCCCACTTGGGGTTTTCTTGACAAAGATACTAAAGTGGCTTCCCATTTCCTTCTCCAGCTCATTTTACAGATGAGGAAACTGAGGCAAACAGGGTTAAATGACTTGCCCATAGTCATGTAGCTAGTAAGTGCCTGAGGCTGGATTTGGACTCAGGTCTTCCTGAGTCTGGGTCTGGTGCTCTAACCACTGCATCACCTAGCTGCCCAGCTCATCATGTTTCTATGTCTCCTCCATTAGACTGTGAGTTCCCTGATAGTAGAGACTTTTTTTGCATTTATTTTTTCAAAATTTTTTTGCATTTCTTTGTGTCTCCAGTGCTTAGCACAGCGTCCAGTACATAGTGGGAACTGACTAGCTGATTGAACCTAATTTGTAAAATAAAATTATTCTTTAGAAAATGAAGGATCTTGCCTATACAAAAGATAACATACCAATACTGTATCAAGAGCCTTAAGTTAGGACATATAGAACTCATAATACCAAGAATGAAAGACTGTATCACCAGACAACGGAAAGACAGATTTTGGGGGGCCGCTAAATCCTGAAATTTCCTGCTTTCTAAATTTGCACCAAGATTTATAGTTCTGAAAGAACCTTCAGTGTCCTGAAAGAGAACAGAGGCAACCAGCAACGTTTTCTCTAGTGTTGGTTCTTACAAGCATTACTTCAAGATTCAGGTAGACTCACTGTTCCTGCTTTATAAACCTCAGTATTAACAGCTAGATTACAGGGGTGGTTTTGTATCTTTCAGCTGCATCAGCCACAAAACATTTTGTCTGACTTCTCTGCCGAGCTAGCAGCTTTATGCCTCTTTCAGTCATATTAGAACCATGGACAGTACTTTAGCAATTTCCGCCGGCTGTCTTTGAGGTTTATAAGCAGAGAAGTTAAATGATAATAGCCATTGGGAGTTTTCTATATTTACAAACTTTCCAAGACAGCTGAGAGCTTCCGGTGTACTAAGATACAGATATGGAGCCTGTAAATAAATTGTCCTCAGTTTGTAGATATAATACTCCTTCAGCTGAATTTAAAAGCAACATCCTTACAACCTGGGAGAAGCCACACCAAGTCCAATAAAGAAGTTCTCCACCTTGCTGAGTACAAAAAGCCCAGGTATTTATCAGTAGAGCTTCCTTCACAGCAATGATTCTGGGAATGTCAAGTACTAATAAGTTTCTGATCCATTTTTCTAAGGGACTCTGTCTTGTGATGTTTGATTTGTCAATAGATTGCAACCAGGAATAGACAAGAACAGATGGCTAAAGTCACACTTCAAGGTCCTGGATTTAAATACCACAGATAATCACTTATCAAATATCAACAAAATTAAAATTATAGTTACCTTGTACATGCTGAAATGACTAAGCATGTTATGAATACAATTACTGGAAAAAAGACCTCTTGAAATATACTGGACTCTAAAAGGGAAAGAGAAAAAGAAAAAAATTGAGAAGCATTGCTTAATATGAAATAGACTTGAAACTATTCAAATAAATTATAAATGATTAAATAGTAATTTAATAATGGCTAATAATGATAAATGTTTATTTTTTAAATGTATTGACCTTCTCCCAATATTGTTCCTTCTCCCAATCTTAAATCTCCTTTGGAAATATTATTTGCAAATATCTTATCTGTACCCTGAACACATTCTGTACTTTGTCCTTTCTTTGTCTTTGTTTACACTCTTCCCTATGCATGGAATGCAATCTCACTTCCCCTTTTCCTACTGAAATCATCCTTAGAATTTTAATCCCAAATTAAATGCTATTTCCTCCCTCAGTCTTACCCTGATACTCCCGGTTAGTAATTATCTTCCCCCTCAGTCTCCTCACATAGCACTTTGTTCTGTATTTCTGTAATGCAATCATCATGAAAGAGTACGTCAGAGAAATACAGAATTTTAGATTTGGAGGGAACCTTGGGGTCCATCTTGCCCAACCCATACACAGAAAGAACCCTCACTGTAGCATACCTGACAAGTGCTCAACCAGCCTTTGCTTGAAGAGTTCTAATGAGAGGGAACTCCATTCATTACCATCTCTGTTTTTGTGTTTTATCTCAGTGAAATTTATGAGGGAAGGAATTGTGTCCTGTCTAAATGCAGATACATTCCATACCATCTAGGACAGTGATGGGCACACAGTATGCTGTTAATATGTGTTAGTGAATTGGAATTTGTTGAATTAAGATATACAAATCTATTAACCTTTGGGGTATAATCCTTTGCTTTGGGAACTCTATTATGAACTAATCCTCTATAACATGACAAAATGAATGATTTTTCTTGAGGAGTTTATCGTTGTTTTTTTAAATGCAGTTTCTATTTTGAAGAATTTCACTGAATGTCAGTACATCAACTTTATGTTCCAACAACAATTTTTACCCCAAGTGAGTCCAAAGAACTTTAGAAGTATCAACTTAATTACCTTCAATATCCCTAGTGACCAGAGCTCTATACAAAAAAAAAAAAATCTTTGAAATAGTTATTGATTACATGAGAATAAAAGTAACTGGGAAATGTCTAAAAACTCACGAGACAGTACTTGTTGTTCAGACATTTCAGTCATGCTTAACCCTTCATGACCCCATTTGGAGTTTTCTTGGCACAGATACTGAAACGGTTTGCCATTTGTTTCTCCATGGGAGCCAGTGGATCCATTTTGTCAGGCAATCAGAGGTTAAGTGACTTGCCCAGTGTCACATTGCTAAGAAGTATCTGAGAATGGATTTGAACTCAGATCTTCCTGACTTCAGGCCTAATGCTCTATCCGCTGAGCTAGAGGCTGCCCCATCAAATGGTACAATGCTCTCCAAATGCTTTTATGTGGTTATAGTCCTGGGAAAGGCAGAATTTATGAGGCAATATGGCATGGGGTCTTACATTAGCTGCCTTTTAAAAGCTGATTCTTTTCATGGGTAGGATCAGTTGTCAAAGTACAAGAAGGAAGATTTTCATGAGAATATTTCTAGTAATGGGCTGCTAGGTGGTGCAGTGGATAGACCAGTGGGTTTGGAATCAGGAAGACTCATCTTCAAGGGCTTAAATCCAACCTCAGACACTTACTATCTGTGTAACCCTTTGCACGTCACTTAACCTCTTTGCCTCAGTTCTTCCTCATCTGGAAAATGAGCTGGAGAAGGAAATAGCAAATCACTACAAGAAAATTCTAGATAGGGTCATGGAGAGTTGGACATAACTGAAAAATTGGGTAACAGCATCTATAATAATATATAAGGACTGAAATACAACTTAGATGCATATCATCCTCATTTTATAAATGAGGAAAATAGGCCCAAATAGGGGAAGTCATTCTGTCTGAGGTGACAGACATTAAGAGGAGATGTAGCGAAATAAGTCAGGAAAGTGTCAATGCGGAACATTTTTCTTTCAGTGGTGTTTTTCAGTACCAAAGGGAATTGCAGCTTCATCTGCTGTGAGTCTCTAAGGAAATATACATCCCTTAAAGGGATTGCAAACTATAATAACATATCAGATTTTCATTGCTCAACTACAAAATTGTCCTCAGTGATCAAGCACCAATTTGGCAGCTATGTGGGGAAGGAAGAGATTATAACAGATTTAGGCATAAGAAGGCACTTTTGATAAGACAATCACACACACATACCTACATACTGATGACCAAATCTAAATCAAGAAGGGTCTGATGAGAGAGGGAAGGAGACTTATGAAACTACAAAAGGTCCTCCATTTGCAAATAGATTGTGTTTTAAAAAATTATGTCAGTCATTTGGAACTCGAATGCATTTCCGCATGAAACACCATAAGGAATGGTAGTTATTTCCCTGGTGAGCTCAGAAAACTTATTCAATACATAAGGGGACAAAATTCTAGTGACTTCTTATTTCTAGGATCAAATACTAACCCCTCTGTTTAGCATTTAAAATACTTCATAGCCAAATCTCCAACCTACCTCTCTGCTTTCTTATATATTATTCCTCTACACACACACACACACATACACACACGTGTGTCTGCACAGATATACATATTTATAGTCCAAACATATTTTCTAATTGTTCTTCACATATGACATTATTTCTCCCATCTCCATCCCTTTTCACAAGGTATGTCCACACCTAAAAGGGAGATCCTCCAAATCTCTATCTCTTAGAATCTGTAGTTTCCTGCAAATCATAACTCAAATACCAAGGGACTTTTTTTTTTACATGACCTTGTCCTAATGCTTCTGGCTTCAGATTCTACCTTCCTGAAAATTACCTTGTGTTAATCTTATATATGCTCATATACATGCATATTGTCTACCCCAATAAAATGTTAGCTCATTGAGAAAGACTTTAGAATATTTGTCTGTCCATTCCAAGCTCCAAGCACATAACAGGTTATTGATAAACTTTATTGATTTGATAGACTGAGAGGGGAAATTTTGAGTGATGATAGAACTTTCTAGAGTTTCAAAAATTATACCATGTAGTCAGTCACCCAGGCTACCTATGTATAAGGGAGCCCTTCCAGCAAACCTGTTTTCTACTATCTGGGGATAAGTTGTTATTTCCAGATGGGTAGCTCTTAGGAAGACAGAGTAGTGCAGTAGAAAGAGCATTGACCTAGAAGTCACGAGAGTTACAATTCCTAACTCTACTGACAATGCAGTGTATGATCTCAGGTCATATGTAATTCCCCTTTCTGAGCCTTACCTACTCCTCCATAAAAAGGAAGGGGTTGAAGAAAAGGTAATGTTACAAAAAAAATCAGAGAGAGGAATGAAAGGAGGTACCTTTCAGATCTATGGTTGAAGGAAAAATCATCACTAAATGAGACAGAGACAATGACAAAAAAAACTTCGTTTTGACAATTTTGATGTAAAATTTAAAATTTTTTTCAAAAAGAAAATCCTAATAGGTAAGTGCCATGAGTAGGTAAGAAGGGTTATAAATAGCTTTCAAAAGAAAAATTATAAAGTATAAATAGCCATCTTGAAAAACTGTTCCAGATCACAAATTATAAGAAATGTATAAATGAAAACCATTGTGAGGTTTAACTTCATAATCCTCAAATTGGTTAAAAGCATAAAAGTAGAAATAATCAATGGAAGGAGGGGTCATGATAAAACATGCACAGTACAATGTTAAGTGGTCCAAATGCTTTGGAATTACATAAGACTTCACTTAATTGTTCATAATCTTTGAACTAATGACCTTAGCAGCACTTTATGTGGTAGGAGAGCTTTTAAGGAAAAGACATTTTTTTCCTAATTCACTGTAGGAAAGCAGAAGGGAGAAGGTAGGTAATAATACACAATATCTACAATAGGTCTAAATGAAAGCAATATCTAGAGCTTCATTGTAATGACTAATCTTGGCCACAGGAAAAATAAATAATGAAACACATTTGCCTTCTTTGGGTTAGAGAGGAGAGAAGAAGGAAGGGTATGAGTACAGAACATCATATTTGTCAGCTGCATTTGTCAGTGTCTTTAGTTTTGTAATTTGTTATAAGGAAGGCCTCAAAGTTGTGTTGTGCAGGAGGGTGAGGGTATACATTGGAGGTAGCATGGAATAGGGAAACAAGAACAAAAAAAAAGAAATCAGAAACACTGGTTTCAAGTCCCAGGCCTTCTTCTTTCAATCTGTGTGACCATGGGTGAATTGCTTTCCTTCTCTGGTTTTTAGTTTCCTGTCATGTAAAATATAGAGGTTTGAATAGATAACCTTCAAGATCCCTTCCTGCTTTAAATCTATGATCCTGTGACAAAGAAACTATAGTGGAAGGATGAAAGGCAATTATGTATATATGTACATATATATTTATGCATTCATGTGAACATATATGTTTATACATGTATGTTTACATATTTATGTAGACATATGTTTGACTAAGAGCTTAGACTAAATGAAATCTCATGTCCCTTCCAGATCTAATAATGTATAGGATAGAGGATAGGGGATGAATCTGTAATTTCTTTGATATAAAGAAGTCTCAGCTAAGGAAATTCCTCCAACCAAGGCATGGCAGCTCTTCCTTTACATTTCTTAGTCATAGAAAATTGCCCAGCACAATGCAAGATCGACTGATTTGCCCAAGGTCACAACCATTATGTATCAGAGATCAGGTCTTCCTGATCCCAAGTCCAGCTCTCTAATATGCCACAATTCCCCTCTCTAATGATGAATATGTCAGAGATATTAGGAGGAAGAATTCCTAGGGAGTAATAGCTAACATATATCTCTTACTCTGTGCTAGCACTTTGCTATTATTTTATTTGATCCTTATAACAACCCTGAGAGGTAGGTACTTTTATTATTCCCATTTAGAGATGAGGAAACTGAGGCAAACAGAGGTTAAGTGACTTCCCCAAGGGTCACACAGCTGGTGTCTGAAGTTGGATTTGAACTCAGGTCTTCCTGACTTCAGACTGGGCCCTCTATCCACTTTACCACATAGCTTTCCCTAAGGGAGTAGACTAATGCAAACTAAAACGAGACACTTTGGAGAAATAAAACCTTTTGACTTACTTGAATGTTGTAAAATTCCCTGCTGGAAATGTTCTGGAATAATCTGTTGGGACTGAGGAGGCACAGCACACAGATTCTCTCTAGAATGCTGAAGGACTACATTGATAGATGATGAGATTTCAGCTGATTCAGGAGTTTGTTTTTCTGAGGACCACGGTTGGGATGCAGAAGAAAATTCAGAATAACCTGTTAGAAAAACAAAGTCTGTGGTAGTGTGTGCATACTTTCATGTGTAGAGACACACAGTAAAGTGTCATATAGCACTGTGAGGAATGAAACTATAGTGAAATCAAGCCAACAAGAAAAGGTGTTGAAATCCCCAAAGGACTGGTATTCACTGCTATGGCAGTGAACATGACTAGACAGAGAGGGTTTCCAGGGCTCATGCCCTAGGAAGAAAGAATCTTTGTTAATCACACTAATCATTTCTACCCTCAACATCTTTATCCAGAAGTGAGGTTAAAATGAATACTAAGGAAAGTCTCAAAGGAAAAAAAAAAGAAATGCTCAGAGGGCTGAGTAAGAGGTAAAAGAAGGGGAAGGAACAGTTTCACACCATTGCCTTGGTGTTGTTGTAGGGAGTTAATGGAAAGATGAAATGTACACAAAGCCCAGGGCTTACAGCACCAGCTCATAGAATTGTCTCTTTCCCTTGCTCCACTCTGAGTCACTGTCCTCCATTGGCAGGAGAGGAGGGGTTGGGCACTGTTGTTCACATACATGAAGACTGGAGAAAATTTGTCTCAGTCACCATACCCTTTCATGTACTCAAGTCTCCCTGAACCTAAAAAAAAAGCCTTCCCATAACTCTTGTAATCCATCCAACTTCTCATTTCTCTCTTTCCATATTCATGGATAAATTTCTCTTAAAAGATTTTCTGGGTTCAGTGCAATTACTGTCCCACTACTCATTATCATCTCATCTCCATGAAATTGAACTTCCATCCCCATTATACTACTGAAATGGCTCTCTGAAAAGTGACCAATGACCTAATGACCAAGACAAGTAATCTTTTTCAGTCTTCATCCTTGATCTCCCTGAATGCTTTGACATGATTGCCCACTCCATCCTATTGAATTCTCTCTCTTCCTACGGCTTCAAAAACTTTACACTCCCTTGATTTTCCACATATCACTCTAATTGTTCCTTCTATCTCTCCTTTTCTTTCTCTGTTTCCTGTCTCAGGGTGCTGTTTAAAAAAAAATCAACAAACTATTATTTCGTAGGACCATGTAGGACCACCGCTGAACTAAAGAACTTAGAGGTCAGCGAGTCTAACTTTCTTATTTTACAGATGTCAAAACCAAGACCCAGGAAGGAAAATCATTTGCCTAAGGTTATAGAACTAGTAAGTATTAGAGGTGGAGTTCAAACCCAGTTTCTCTGACTCCTAATGTCATATTCTTTTCCTTATAAAAATGTTTTGCCAGTTTTATGAAGAATAAAGTCTCAGCTATTTAAGTTCTTCATTTGGTGTACTAGAAAAAGTAATCTTACTTAATTTTGAAATAGAATGAAAAGTATTTTCCAAGAACCATTTGTGAGATTGTTGTAACTAGCTAACTGATTTGCACATAGTATCTTCTAAAGCATTTCTTAGAATCTCAGTTAGAAAGATTCTCAGAGATCACCTCATCCAAGCATACATCTCATCTACAACATCACAGATGAGTTACTATCCAGCTTCCTTCCTACTGAAGAACTTTAATCATAGAACTTATTTCCTGGAAGACCACTTTTCAGGTATGTGATTATGGTGAGGATTCCTTTCATGTATGGAGTGCATTAGATGGCTGCTAAGGCCCCTTTCAACTCTCAATTTTGATGATTCTGGGATCCTTCTGAGGAAGTCCATCCCATGTTTAAGAGCTCTACATGTTGGGGAATTTGTCTTTACATTAAGCTAAAATTTTGCTTCTTATAATTTCATCTCACTATGGCCCAGCAGAAAAACTCAAATCAATCAGCTAAGCGGCACAGTGGAAGGAGGTCTGGGCTGAATCAGGAAGACCTGAGTTCAAATCCAGGCACAGATGCTTATTAGCTATGTGACCTTGGGCAAGTAACTTAACCTCTGACTGCCTGTAGTTCCTCAACTGTAAAATCAGGACAATAACAGGACCTACTTTGCAGGGCTGTTGTGAGGTCTAAATGAGATACTATTAGTAAATCACTTAGCACAGTGTCAGACACATAGTGGGTGTTATATAAAAGCTTATTCCTTTCTTCTTTTCTCTCTTGTAAATATTTCCATTCACTAAATTGAAGCAATATGATTAGTGGGTATCTCACATCAAATGGTTTGCCTTATTCTCTTTTTATCCAAAAAATGACTCATCATTATTTATATTTATTCCATGATAGTCAACCCCATAATAACAGGACCAATTTTCCCTATTGTGGAAGCAGGAGGTTATCCTCAGGTAACTTGATAGCCAATGGCCAATACAAGAAAGTAGATGGTTTCCTTTTCTATTTTACAAAGATGATAGTTGTGTTCATGGCCTGGACCCTACCTGTCCAGAACAGATATGCTATCAAGGAGAAAAAGGTGTCCACTCATGCCCTGCTCCCCTAGCTCTACCCCCCATGCAGCTGCCATACGCCACCTCATAAAGTAGCTTTGAGAAACCTCTCTGGTGGTTGCCAAAAAGACACCAGGGATCAGAGAACTATCAATTTTCTAGTTCTATGCATTATATTTCGAATAATTCTGCCTAAAATTGCATTAGTTTGGTTTTTTTTTTGACAACCACATCACAATTGTGACTCATAATGAACTTGCCTCTGATTAAAGTTATAGACCCTTTCCATAAGGACTACTATCAAGCTATATATTCCCTCTTCTGTGGTTCATTTGGGTGGTGAAGTGAAAAGAGCTCAAGATTTGAAGTCAGAGTATCTGGGCCCGAGTCCCAGCTCTGCTTCGTACTGTCTGTATGGCGTAGCATAAATCACTTAACTTCTCTGAAATTATTTCCTCAACTGTAAAATTGAAGCAGTTGGATTAAGTCTCCAAAGTCCCTCTAGAGAAATATCTATGATCCTATAGCTTCCAGAAGTCTGCCCACCAAATCCCATCTCATTAGATTGGGTTCTTTGTACAGACCAGCTGAGGTCTTTTCAGAATGTGATTCTGTTATTTTAGCTTTCTCTTTAAGCTTTGCTCCCAATAGGATAAGCATACCATGTGACACTTCATTCAAATGATTTATAAAAAACGTGGAACAACATAGGGCTGAAAAGTGGGTTCCATCAAAAGCCGCAAGAGACCTTCCTCAAGGTTAGCATCACCACTGCTGGTCTAATTGTTCAACCAATTCTGAATCTACTAACTGCATTTATCATCAGTCAACATTGTTCTACTTTGTCATGAATATAGTACTGAGTTTTTGTCAAAATTTTATTTTAGGATTTTGCCAAAATATAGTTTTATTATGCCTATGGCATCCCCTTAGATCAAATAGTTTAATGACCCTGTCAAAAAGAAAGTGAGGTTGGTTGACCTTCAGTGGCTTATTCTTGATTAATCTATGTTGGTTCTTACCTCATCACTTTCTATATGTTTACAAACCATTCGTCTAATAAGCTATTTTAGATTGTTACCCATAAACTCACCAACAGGTTTCTTTTATTTAGCCTCTTCACTCCTTTTTTTTAATGGGCATTTATTTGTCTGTTCTTTTTCTTTGGTGCCTCTTCCATTCTTAAAAGTCACCAGCATGATTCAGTTGTGGTTCAGTCATTACCTCTTCAAGTTGTTTCAGTACCCTGGGATGGAAATCTCTGAACCAAGGAACTTGAACTCATAAAGTATAGAGCCAGGTGCTTTCTTACCATCTCCATTATTTGGGGTTTTAGTTTTCTATTAACCATTTATATTCTCTTTCATTCTGAAAATTATTATCACTGATAGAGAAAACAAAAGGAAATGAATCATTCCCTGCCTTCTCTTTCATCCGTGATAAAGTAGTCAAAAGATTTATCACTTCATTTTTGCTTCTTGCATTTAACATAGTTTTCTTTTTTAAAAAAATGTTCTTTCTTAGCATCTCCTACAAGCCCCAGCTCACTCTAGGCTTTAAGCCTTCCGAGCACTATTCTTACTGGATTATGTCATTCTTTTGCGTTCATCTGTCCATTCTATTTTTGAAGAATGAGCTTCCTCAAGAGGTGATAGGTTCCCCCTCCTCAGACATCTTCAAATAGAGGTTAGACAGTCAGTTGTTGGGCATGTTACGGTGGAGAATTTTAAAGTGTTTATATATATATGAGATTTGGACTAGATGGTCACTGGGGAACCTTCCAACTCTTAAATTCTATGATATTTGATATCATACGACTTATGATATTTTGATTTGTAAGAACAAACCTACAGTCTGCTTGAAATCCATTGGAGATACTTTAGTAAAATTAAGGACATCTTATTTTTCTGAGTTACACTTGTATATTTATTTGCAATAGTGAAAGGAGCTGAAGGTCTAATGAGAAATATATATTAACCCATTTTAAAGGTGAGGAAATTGAGGTACCAGTATTAAAATAATGTGAAATACCTATGGTTACATTCACTTTAGTGTCATAGTCACAAACAAAATTAAGGTTTCTTGTTCAGTAGCCAATGTACAAATCCAGCCTCTCTCCTTCCCTCATAAGCTCACCCATCTCTGTATCTCTCTCTCTTTCTCTCTGTTTCTCTGTCTCTCTGTCTGTCTCTGTCTCTCTGTCTCTCTGTCTCTCTGTCTCTCTCTCTGTCTCTCTCTGTCTCTCTCTCTCTCTCTCTCTCTCTCTCTCTCCCTCTCCTTCCTGCATCTCTGCATTAAAAAGGATGAGGGAATGCAAAACACAAAGAATGAAGGATGAATTGAAACTAACAAGGCAAAGTGATTTTTCAGTGCAACTGGGAAGGGGGTTAACTGAGGATATTACCAAACTGGAGGAGAAAAAATAACACCAGCCATCAGAGAAGTAAAATTGAAGCAGGGGAAAAATTGTCAGGAAATAATTTTTGATTGCATCTGCAGCATAGGGAAAAGAGGAACAAATGCATTTTATTCTGGTTGTTTATTTTGAGCCCTCGCGCTAGCATATATATGCATATGTATACACATGTATGCATATGTGTGTATATAGATGTAATGGGGGTGGAAATGCTGGTGGAAGACATGGTCTTTCATAGAGCTGGAAAACAAGGTTAGGAAAAATTTGATTAAAATTGACTTCTGTGATAAGAGACTTTGATGTGCTTGTGCCCTTGTTAACTAATGGCTGATTTCTGAGAACTGCAGTTGGATGTGTCTTACTTAAGAGGCATCCAAAGTCATGAGAAGTATAATAAGGAACCTTTTGGATGTCCTTCATTACCAAAGATAAATTGCTCTCAAATTGTTTAGACATACTAAATGGAGGCAAGAGAAAAGAAAGATAAGGAGAGACATAAAAGCAATCTTTATATGTCTAAAGGGCTGTTCTATAGAAGAAATGGGATTGTTCTATAGGGTCCAGGTTATTCAGACTAGCATTATTAAATAAGTTATGAATAGGTAGATTTTGGTTCAACATATACAAGAACTTTCTAATGAACAGTTGGAAATAAGGAGTCAATGAATTCCCTGACCCTGGAAACATTTAAGCAGAGATTAAATTTCTACCTGTAAGGGACATTATGTCATTTTTCAGTAAAGTATTCTCCATGGAATGGAAAGTTAGGACAAATGACCTCTAAGGTGATTTCTGTGCAGTTATTGGTGACAGAGCTAAAACACAAATTCAGGTCCATGGCTCTATGAACTGTATCAAGCAGGTAGGTGGAGCAGTGGATAGGATATTGGACCTGGAGACAAGAAGTCTGACTTAAAAATCCAGCCCCAAACACTTGGGATCCCAGGCAAGTGACCTAACCTCCACCTGCTTTAGTTTCCTCGTCTGAAAAGTGGGAATAATAATAGCACCTGCTTCTTAGGGCTGCTGTGAAGGTCAAATAAGACAGTATTTGGAAAGAGCTTTGCAAGCCTAAAGGCTCTATATAAATGGTAGCTATGATTATCACGCCACACAAAGTCCTATGAGGTATATAAGATATCAAGTGTCCAGACATTATTAATGTTATTATGTTGTGTGTAAGAGAAAAATGTGTGTATTAAAATTTGAGAAAGTTGAGTTAAATGAATTTTTCAGTTTTTAAACATATGTATAGGGAAAAAATAGTCTCTACTTTGAATAATAGTAATAGTAAATAATGTTTATATGAAAATTTAAGGTTTGCAAAGTGCTTTACATAATGCATACATACACATATATTCATATATGTTTGTTATCTCATTTGATTCTTGTAACAACCTTGTAAGGGTAGGTTATCTTCTCATTCCCATTTTACAAATAATGAAATCAAGGCTGAAAGAAGATAAACAACTTGTCCAGGGTCACACAGCTAATAAATATCACAGAAGGCTTTCCACAGGATTTGGTTACATAGAGCCTTGAGGATTAAGTATTCTACTAGGCGGTAGTGAAGAGGGACTACCTCTGGGAATGAGAGACAACTATATAAAGTTGGGAGATGGAACACTGACTTTAGGGAAGAGCAAGTAAATAATTTTTATTGAAATGTAGGGTGTGAGAAGGGGAATAATGATAAATAAGACTAGAAAATACAGCTAGAGATTAAATCAAGAAATACTTTTAATACCAACAGTCTGTATTTTATAATAAATAGCAAGGCACCAAAGAAGTGAGTGAAATGGTCACACCTTAGCTTTAGAAAGAGTATTTCAACTGTTGTATGGAGGGATAGGCTGGAGAGGAAGGTAAAAATTGAGAGATCAATTGGGAGGTTAGTATAGTAGTTCAGGCAAAAGGTGATTAGAACTAGAATTAGGAAGATGACCGTAGAAGGAGAGAGAAGGGTACAGATATAAAAGGTATTATAGAGGTAGACTCAGTAGAGGTGACAACTGATGTGCCATGGAGGTAAAGGAAAGTGAAGATCCAAGGATAATCCCAAGGAGACAAACCTGGGTACTATAGGGATTTTTCCTTCCACAGAAATAGGAGAAGTTTATATGTTAGACATGTTTAGTGAGGAATATCGGGAGTTCCATTTTGAGTATTCTAAGTATGAGATAGAACATCAAAGTAAAGGAAGATGTTGATATGATCTTGGAGCTGAGAAGAGAGATTAGAGGTATATAGATCTGTGATTCATATACATAGAAATGATTATTAACCCTAAGGGAACCAATAAGCTTACAAAAGATGATATAGAAAAGAGAACAGGGCTAAGGACAGAGCCTTGCTCATATCATCTCTGATGCAGATGGGGCATGGTTGATGATCCAGCAAAAAAAAGATTCAAAAGAGATCTGACAGGTAAGAGGAGAACCTAGAAGAAGTAGCATCAGGAGAAAAGAGTATCCAAGAGGAAAAGTGACCAACAGTATTAGAAGATATGGAGAGGTCAAGAAGAATGAGGAGTGAAAAATATAGACCAAATTTAGTGTTGAAGATATTACTGATAACTTTAGGGATAAGTTTCAATAGAGTAGTGGGATTGGGAACCAGAAGCCTTGCTGGTATGGGTTGAGAAATAAGTGGAAGATGTGGAAATGAAGACAAGTTTAAATGACTTTATTCAAGGATTTTGGCTATGCATAGGAGGAGAGATACATGATGATAACTTGAGGGATTGATATGAGTCAAGGTAGCATTTATTTTTAAGCTGGGATAACAAGGCATGTTTGTATGAAGAAGGGAAAATAAGAGATGGGAGATGAGAGAGAGAGAAAGAGAGAGAGAGAGAGAGAGAGAGAGAGAGAGAGAGAGAGAGAGAGAGAGAGAGAGAGAGAATGAGTGTACCTTGATTACCATCCTTGTATAACTGATAAACATCCTCAAGGTTACTGGCTCCTTCAATCCATACATCTTCTCCTGGGGAAGAGTCCATTTCACTAAAAACACCTTGATGAAGCCAAGGGCTAGAGGCACTGAGATTGAATAGCTCAGAGAGAGAACGGCGAATTTTCTTTTTTTTCCTGAATATTCTGAAAACAAATGGAAGACAACATGATCTATCTGAGTCTCACTAGTTTATCCCTAGAACATTAAAATAGACTTCTTGTTGGCCTCTCTGCTTTAAATCATTTCCCACTCCAATCCATTCTCCGTTCAGTTGTCAAGGCTACTTCTGTAAAGTGCAGGTCTGACCATGTCATTCAGTTCTATAAAACATGGCTCCCTTTAACCTCCAGAATAAAATATAAAATCCTGTTTGGCATGTAAAGCCCTTCATTACCTGGCCTTCCCCTATCTGTCTAGTTTTCTTACACTTTACTCCCCTCTTTGTAATCTATGAGACATTGATCCAGTGACATTGGCCTCCTGGTTGTACCATGAGCAAGACCTTCCATCTCTCAGTTCCAGGTATTCTCCTGGCTGTCCCCCATGCCTAGAATGTTCTTCCTCCTCACCTCTGCCTAGCAGGTTTCCCTTGTCTCTTTAATGCTCATCTAAAATCTCATCTTCTGTAAAAAGACTTTCCTGATCATTCCTCTCCTTCCATACCAACCACCTTCTCCTTGACTGCCAGTTCCTTTCCTCCAAGGTTTCTTTCCACCACCTTATCCATCCATCCATCTTTCTATCTATCTATCTATCTATCTATCTATCTATCTATCTATCTATCTATCTATCATCTATCTGGTAGGTGCATAAATGTTTGCAAGTTTTCTCCCCCATTACAATGTGAGTTCCCTGAGATCAGAGACTGTGTTTTTGTCTTTCTTTGTAGTCCCAGAACTTAGCACAGTGTCTGACGCATAATAAATGTTTGATAAATGTTTGTTGACTGATTAGTAGCTCTTTTCTCTTGTTCCAAAACCAGTGTTACCTAAATACATTCAGTTAGTCAGTCAATAAGCACTAGGGGTACAAAGAAAGACAAAAACACAGTCTCTGATCTCAAGGATCTTACTATCTAGTTAGGAAAAACATGAAAACAACCATGATACAAACAATATATAGACAGGCTAAGTTGGAGATAATCACAGAAGAAAGGCACCAGCATAAAGGAGGATAGAGAAGGGGTTTTGTAGAAGACTGTGTTTTACTTGGAGCTTGAAGGCAGTCAGGGAGTCAGGGAGATGAAGATTAAGAAGGAGAAAATTCTAGGCAAGGGGAACAGCCAGTGGAAATACCTGGAGATGGGATAGGTAGTGCCATTAGTTTCCATTTTGTACAGATACAAGAATTTTAGAAATAGTTAATGGAAAAAGATTTCACATCTGCCCTATAGTAGAGCTTTATGGGGGAAAGAGTACTAGACTACCAATATTAGAGCCAGGTTAGAGTCACAGCCCCTCTACTGAGTTACCTTGAATAAGTCACTTCAAGAATTTGAAAGACTGTCACGTAGAAGAGAAATTCTATTTATTCTGCTTGGCCTCAGAGGCCAGAACTAGGAACAATGGGTGAAAATTGTAGAGAAGCCAATTTTGACTGAATGTAAGGGAAAACTTCTGACCATTTGACCTATCCAAAAGCAGACTGGGCTGCCTCTGGAAGTACTGGGTTTTGCCCTATCTGAAGTCTTATCAAAAGAAGACTGAATGACTTGGTCGGTGGTGTAGCAGAGTGACTTTCTAGTCACGTACAGTTTGGATTAGATTGTCTCTGAAGTGCCTTATAATTCTGTGACTTTAAACTCTCTGACCCTCAGTTTCTCCATCTATCAAAGGATCCAATATTGTAAGATCTATTGACCACACAGGGCCATCATCTTTGAGTAAGAATGAGATACTTTCTTGCCACAATTGTTATCAGAAAGCAGACAGTGAAATGGATAGAGTGATGGCCTAGAGAAGACTCATTTTTGTGAATTCAAATCTAGCCTTAGACACTTACTAATTGTGAGACCCTGGGCAAGTCACATAACCGTGTTTGCTGCAGTTCTTTATCTATAAAATGATCTAGAGAAGGTAATGGCAAACCACCTCGGTATCTTTACTAAGAAAATCCCAAATGGGGTCAGAAAGAGTCAGACATGACTAAAAAATGACTGAACAATAAAAATTCACCCGCTGGGCAGAGGACTAAACTTGATGACCTTTAGGTCCCTTCTAAATCATAGTTTTCTAGGAATCAAATAAAATGATTGTTATGAAGATATTATTACAAATATCAAGTGTTATTACTATTACTTTTCTATCTATCAGCAACACAGATGAAAGACTACCACCCAGAATATAAATATGGAGTTCTTACTTCACAGTCATAAAGATGGATTATGCTAAAGCATCTAAAGTATTTATTGGAATCCTTACAGTGACCAACAGCAAGTATTGGTAAGACAGCTGGAAGACTTCAATTCTCTGTGGTTTCAGCTCTTCAAGCACTCACAGTCTTATATGTCTACTTCCTCCAGTGATTTATATGCAACCAATTCATATCTTCTTATCCTATGTGATACTTGGCCATGTTCTACCATAACTCCTTCTTTGAGAATTCAGTAAATTAACTATAATCTTGCTTCTGGATTTTCTGGCCTTTTCCAATGATACCGCTCCATTTTTTTGACCATCTATTACCTTGGAACCATCTTACCTTTTTCCCCCCAGTTATTCTTTTCTTAAATAATAATATCCATTATACTGCTCCTGAAATACAAATTCCACCCCCCTTTCCACCTCTTACTTGGAATTATAATTAAATAACATTATTTCTGGAAAGGGTATGTCAATGGATTGTTTTTTTGTTCTACTTACCATCTTTGTGACTTACTAAACCTTAATTTTCTTTCATGAGCTTTGTTGCCCTATATCTGTTGTCTTCCCCATTAGAATGTATTCTCCTTGAGGGCAGGGGATGTCTCACTTTTGCATTCTTATTCCCAGTGCCTGGCACAGTGCTGTGCTTAATAAATAGCAAGTACTTAATAAATGCTTTTCATTCATGTAATTATTCATACGTTGCAATCTGCTTACAACCCACCTCACCATTCTCACCATATGTCTCATTTTTTCTGGAGGTCAACCACAATTTTAGTTTTTCAGAGATTGTAATATTCCATGATTTGTAGCCATATTATATCACTGGAAAATCGCTAGTGTTAAAAGATGGATTTTTGTGACAAAGAACAGCTTGAGTTTCCAAAAAATAATCAAGCCTATTTTTTTCATCCTTCTCAATTTTAAACTCAACTCATTGTGCATATTCAGTGTCTGTCCTGAGACAGGCATTAATAAACTTATTCCATGGTCTGTGCCCCATCCCCCCATTTGCTTTGTATTATGTATAGGTATACTGGGTGCGCTTCCCCTTATCACCCTTTTGGAGGATGTTCAGGTCATTTCTGGCAACCATATGGAAGCTTAGAGACCAGCTTCTTGTCATGTATGATTCATCATTGCATCGAATCTCTTAATTAGCTATTGAGCTAGAAAAGGGGTGACTAAGCCCCTTGGCTTTCTCTCCCCAGTTGTCAGCCACTGCCTCTCCAGGGACACTTGCCTACATTTTGAAGTCATAAGGAAGCCAGCTAGGATCAACCAAGGGCAAATTATGACTTTAATATATCTATGGAGTTCTAGCTCAGCAGCCAATTAGGGGACAACCCAAAAATGAGTCCTATGTGGTTGGAAGCTTCCCCCCCACTACAATTGTCCTCCCCAGCTTCAATGTGATCATCACAAATGGCAAGTAAACATGTTTAAAAGGGGATAGAGAGAAAGGCAATCAAAGGGTGCCCCTGCACAAATGTATAATGCATCAATCTTCCCTTGGAAGATTACTTTTCACTTATTTTGTATGTATCTTAAATGAATACATTTATTTACCCATTAGAATATAAGCCTCCTGAGGGTAGGGATTTTCTTTTTCTCCTTATAGATTAATAATCCTTAGTACATAGTAGATACCTACTAAATGCTTGTCAACTGATTGTATATCCATATAATTCCTATTTATATATATATATTCATATTTATATATATACATATATACATTTAAATGTATCTAAAGTACAATTAAATTACTTTTTAACATATTTTGTATTTCTTTTCTATGTGTATAGAACTTCATTTCCTCTATAAACTATAAGCTTCTTGAGGGAGGAGAAAGTTTCATTTTTATCTTTGTATCCCCAGCACTTAGCACAGAACCTTGCACACAGCAGCCACATATAAATCCTTGTTGATTTGAACTGAATTTCATAAAACAGAAGTTTTCTTAATAACACTTGATTTGCCCTACATAGGTTGTTGAACCAGATTCTTCTAAATGGTCATAGATCTTACTGAGGAGGGCCTGAAGTATCTGGAGCTTTATGCAATGGGTTACAATGGCATTTACCAAAAGAAGCATATGAAGAACTTAACGTTTGAGTGAATCAATCAATGAAAAAGCATTTGTTAATCATACACTAAGTGTGAGATGCTATACCAAGCACTGGAAATGCAAAAACAAAATGTGAAGCAGTCTCTGTCCTCAAAGAATTTGAACTTGTGGAGACAGCACATATTGGGAGTGGGGGAAGGGGCAGGGTAGTAGTCAGGGCACAGCGGATAGAACACTGGGAATCAAGGAAGACTCATCATCATGAGTTCAAATCTGGCCTCAGACTCTTAAAACTTTTAGAAGTCATTCAACCCTCTTTGCGTCAATTTCTCATCTATAAAATGAGCTGGAGAAGGAATTGGCAAATCAATCCAGTATCTTTGCCAAAAAAGCCCAATTAGGGTCATGAGGAGTCAAACACGACTGAAACAACTGAACAGTAGTGGTCAGGTCAAGATTTTTTTGTTCTAAGGAGTCATGGGGATGGTAAATTAATCCATAACTGACACATTCTTTCAAAAAAGAATGGTAATATGAATTTGATTATTGTGCCTAGCTTAAGACGTACAAAATGTGAGGGGTGGGGAGATGACAGAGAAAAGAAGAGAAGGGGCATATGGACAGCCTGGGATGATGATGAACAAAGTGGGATGTTATGAGACAAAAGTTTCGTCTGGAGTTAGTTGAATATATAGTGAGCTGAGTAAGTTAATACCCAATCACCAATCAAGGCAGCTTTGCCCCCACAGTAGCAAAAAAGGCAAGGCCCAGGCAGATGACAAAATGGCCCAGGTGGAAGCCTGGACAAGATAAGAAGCATGGTCTTATCTAAGACTGCTGGATACAGTGGACTAGGTGAATTTACACTCGATCACCAAACAATTAGCTCAGCCACAGGGCAAAGGTTCAAGGAGGAATTGATTAACTAATCATCTATAAGGAATTTCTCTTCACTTAGACCCTATGTAAAAGACATCTTCTGTGACAAATAAGAAGACCTTCGTCAAAGGCATTTCTCATTGTTTTATAACTCATTTAATACTGATAATCAAAAGATTGTTGGACAAATTTCACCTTCAACATGAAACCTTTTCTCATCCCTTTATATTTTTTTTTATAGTCAACAAACAACACAGTGAGTTAGATATAATGACTAAGCATTGCCACAGAAGAGATGAGAAAAATGCACCTCCCTTCCTTTACAGAAGTGAGGAGCTATGTATAAAGGATATTGCAGCAACAGTCAGACTCCATTGATGTATTGGTTTGTTTTGCAAAATTTCTTTTCTTTTTATTTGTTGTTCTTTAATATAAGGGATGGCTTCCTGGGTAGGGGAGGAAGGAGTAATATATTCAAGCATTTGAAAAGCAAGAGACAGTGTAAAAGTGTTTAAAAAACAATAAAGAGTGAACTTTAGTATTTTCTACAACTTTCAGTCAATAGCCATGGAGAGATATCTGCTGTTAAAAAATTGTAAAAATCTGCATGTTTCTTTCACATTACTTGAAAAGACTTTAAGCCAATATTAAAGTGGAGAGGGAGCTGGTGCACAACTTTATTTGCAGATGATTGTGCACTCAGTGCAGCCTCTGATGCTGAGATGCAAAAGAATATGAATGGATTCTCTGTTGCTTGTTCTAATTTTGCCCTGACAATTAACATAAAAACAAAACTGAGGTTCTCTGTCAGAATGGAGAAATTTTGAATGCTGTGGATAAGTTTACTTATCTTGGAGGTATACTTTCCAGGGATGTACATATAGAGGATGAGGTTGATGTACACATTGTTAGGGCTTGGTCAATGTTTGGGAGGCTCTGAAATGTACACATTGTTAGGGCTTGGTCAATGTTTGGGAGGCTCTGAAAAAAAGTGTGAGAGAGAAGAGGTATTAGGCTGCCTACCAAACTGAAGGTCTAAAAGACATAGTGGTTGACATTATTGTTGTATGCCTGTGAAACCTGGATGGTATTCCAGTGCCATGCCAGGAAAGTGAATTGCTTCCAATTTAAATTGTCTTAGGAAGATTCTGAAGATCACCTGGCAGGATAAGGTACCAGGAGAAAGAACTGAGGTTCTTTCTCAAACTAAACTGCTAAGCATCCAAACTCTACTTTGTCACAGTGAGTTTCTCTGATAAAGACATCGTTTCTCAAACATGGAAAAACTGAGTCAAATCTATAGAAATAAGAGCCATTCCTCAATTGATAAATTGTCAAAAGCTATAAACAGGCAATCTTCAGACAAAGTAATCAAAGCTACCTATTGTCATATGAAAAAAAAATGCTCTAACTCACTATTTCAGATACTTACTAGCTGTGTGACCCTGGGCAAGTCACGTAACTCTATTTGCCTCAGTTTTTTCCATTTAAGGAGGGAGATCGGCTCAGAAGATGTCCTCATTTCTCATCTGATTGCATCACTTTGTGCCTTCTCTGAAATTTCTACCACTTCCTAGTTGAATACCTTCTGTGGTTCCTTTTTCCCTCATGCATGGTACATAGTAGATCCTTAATAAATATTTATTAACTAAACCAATATTGACCTTGGTGTCTATTTCTCTGCTTGGCTAGAAAATAAAGTAATGATTTCTGTATCTTAATATTCAGCCCTATTGAGGCAGCCAGTTGACATAGTGCATAGAGTGCCAGTCCTGAAGTTAGGAAGACTTATCTTCTGGAGTTCAAATATGGCCTCTGACACTTACTAGTTGTGTGACCCTGGGAAAGTCACTTAACTCAATTTGCCTCAGTTTCCTCATCTGTAAAATGAACTAGAGAAAGAAATGCAAACTACTGTAGTATCTTTGCAGAAAAAAGGGGGGTTCACGAAGAGTTAGAACTGAAACAACTCAATAACACCAACAATAATATCCAGCCCTAATCTCTCTGCTGAAGTCTGGTTCCGTATTGTTAGCCAAGTGTCTCCCTGGTTGTTTCCACAGGCATTTCATACTTAAAATATCCAAAATAGAACTCATTTCCCCTTCCCCCATCCAAAAACATCCATCCATCCTCCTAACTTTCCTATTCCTGTTAAGGGTAGCGTGAATGTCAATAGTAAGAGTTTCTCTTTCAAACAACAACCCTGAGACTCCTGCCCCTCCTAGAGTGATTTATCTTTTTATTTTCTCTTTTCTATTAAAGGGGCCATCCCCCAACTACTCTTTAAAAGGCATGTTCACTGAATGGGCTTTTCCTCACTTTAAGTGAGTACCTGAAAAGGCCTAAGTCTAAAAGGCCAAGGTCTCCCATTACATCTTGGCCCATCTCCAGTCATCCTAATGAATATCTGGTCACTGGATTCAGATGGCTCTGGAGGAGAAGTGAGGCTGGTGACCTTGCACAGCCCTCCCTCACTCAAAACAAGTGCAAGTCATGTCATCATTTCTCTGATGTCATGGTCCTTTTTGAAAACAAAGGACAAACACAACAAAAATCACAATGCTACCAGTTACCCTGATTCATAACCTCAGAATTATGCTCCCCTTTCTACCCATGTAATGTTAAATGTGTTAATGAGAGTTAAAGATCTTCCCCACCCACTAATGGGCCTGCCCATTAAGGGAAGCTTGATCAGGGGAGATTTGTTTTGTAGGAAGGCCCACACTTTTTGTTAATTTCTAATGAGGCACTGGTTCACAAGGGTTATAATGCCCTCTGGCTCTGAAAAGTGTATATATTGTCTCAGGTGAGGTTTTGCTTTGGGGCTTACTTGTTGGAAGTGTTTGTTTGGTCACACAAGACTTTGGGTAGCCACTAAGGAGCCCCCTGGCTTTGAAAACCCATATGTTGTTGCTTCTCTCCCTGTAAACCATGTGTGTATGTAATAGTCAGGCAGTTGGATCTGTCTGTTGATCTGCGATGTATGTATTGCTTATGGTCAGACAGTTGGAAGCCCTGTCTGTTGACCTTTACTTCTCTGTCTATATTTTCTCTGAAGTTCAGGTTACTGACTTTTTCTCCTGAACTAAGTGAATGATATATGTGCTTGATTAAAGCAATTGTTGACCCCTCAAAAGTTGTTTTTCTTTTAGAAAAGCAGAGCTAAGAACCTACATAGCAGACCCTCCTCCAAGGGTCCTTGCTGCTACAACTCAATTAGCACTCAAGGCTCATTAATTCTACATGCATAAGATCTCTTGCATGTGTCCACTTGTCTGCCACTCACATAGACTCACTCTAGTTCATTTTCGTATCCCTTCTCACTTAAGCTACTGCAATAGCATCAGAAGTTCACTGTGTTCCTTGAATCTCTCTGTTCTCTGATCCAAACTCTACATAGCTGCCAAAGCAATCTTTCTATGCCACTGATCTGAGCACATTGCTCCCTTCTAAAGCCTTCAATAACTCTCATTACTAGAGGATAAAATTAAAACTCCCCAGCCTGGCATTTAATCCCTTACCCTTTCTGCAGCCTAGCTCCAACTTGCCTTTCCAATTATATTTCATATTACTCCCCATCAGATACTCTTCTATTTCAGTCCAAACATGACTAGCAACTGAATTGTCCACCTTCTACTTCCACACATTCCCAGAAGTCATTCTTCATACCTTCAATGCATTTCTCATCCTTGATCTCATCCTTGATCTCAGAATCCTTATCACTCCTTGAGGCTCATTTAAGGTACCACTTATTCACTGAGCTTTGCTTTCCCTACCCAATTATGAATGGTTTCTCCTTTTCAAATTTGTGTTATATTCCCCACAGTAAGCTTTTTGAGGGAAGAGAATACTTCATCCTCAGTGCTGGAGAATTAGTGGATAGAGTTCACTATGGAGTCAGAAAAACCTGGGTTCAAGTTCAGTTATGACATGCACTGGCTCTGTGACCTTGGGCATATACCTTAACATCTCAGTTAACACCTAACTTAACCTCTAGCTCTCTAAAACTATGAATTTCAGAACAGTTACTGGACTGAATTGGTAGAAGGAATTTCCTCAGTAGAAAGTACCTGCATCAACGAAATAACAAATAAAGACCTAAATAATAAAAATTAAAATTAAAAAGAAAATTCCCAGCAGCTGGTTCAGAGCCTCCCAAACTGGTAGATTTGTTGATTTTGAATTTGAATTTAAATGGACCCTAAAACAGCCTTAACTCCTTTTTTACAGATCTCTCCTCTGTAAGAAGATTATATTAAATCTCTAATGTTCTTTCTGGTACTAAGACTCTATGATTCAGTAATTAATCTAAACCTTTCCTGAATATCTTCATATTTTCAATATAGCATTCTTTCTGAAGTAACATGCTTTGTATTTTTACTTTTCAGGGCTTAAAGTAATATTTCTCCTTACTTCTTTCAAGTTTCAGTTGAATTCCTACATTTAACGAAATAAGACACATGAGAGCTAATGCTGTTTAGAAAGATTATAATAGATAGCAATTGTCCACCCTTCTTTCATAACCCATTCATTATGTTTAGAACTTAAATAACCTTAGCAATCATTTGGTACAACTTCTAAATTTTTCTCAGTAAAGAAACTGAGACATAGGAAGTAAAGTGGTTGCAAGCTCCTTCAAGGTAGAGATTATCTTTTACCTCTTTTTGTAAATCCAGGTCTTAGCACAGTGCTTGGCACATAGAAGGTGCTTACTAAATGTATATTGTTTTCTTGATTGATTGATTGCTCAGGGCAAAAAAATAGGTAGTAGAAGAATCAGATCTAGAGCTGAGGTCTCCTGACTCTTAGCCAAGGGTTCTTCCCATAATACCATGCTGCCTTCAGTACTGTCACATCTAGCAATCCTTGTCATAAAGTGACTCAGATTTCAGCTCCCTAGAATTTTAGATTGAACTGATTGACTGATTATTTGACTGGTTATTAGAGAGGCAGGATAATATATGGAAGAGATGTCTGGCTTTGGAGCCAGGAAATGTTAGACTCAAATCCCACCTCTAACACAAAGGGGATAACTAGTAGTCATTGAACATCAGTTTCCTCATCTGTAAAATGAGGGGGGAGAGGAATGGTAGTTGTGACTTATGCTTGATAAATATGGCTTAAATGAGCTTCAGGGTGCTTGCTGCTACAAATGTATATAAAACTTGTTGCAAACTTTACATAAATAATGATGATAGCTAACATTTATAGGTTTGCAAAGCACTTTATAAATACATCATTGTTGTTTAGTCATTTCCAACTCTTTGTGACCCCATTTGGGCTTGTCATGGCAAAGATACTAGAGTGGTTTGCCATTTCCTTCTCTGGCTTATTTTACAAATGAGGAAACTAAGGCAAAGAAGGTTAAGTAAGTTACCCATAGTTATGCAGCTAATAAGGGTTTGAGGCCAGATTTGAGTTCAAGAAGATGACTGTGCCATCTAGGCCTCTATCCACTGTGCCACCTAGCTGCCCACTTTATATATATATTATTTCATTTTATTCTCTCAACAGCCATGGAATGTGAATGCTCTTCTTAAATCCATTTTATAGAAGAAGAAATTGAGGTAAAGAGAGGTTAAGTGACCTACCCAAGGTCACACAGCTAGCGAATGTCTGAGGTATGATTTGAACTCAGGCTTTCCTGACTCCAAGTCCAACACTATCCACTGTGCCACCTAGCTGCCAGCTACTATTATCATTTAAAAAAAAAAGAGGTCATCTAGCCTAATACCTTGCATGATGGGACAAATTTGCTCTCTGTTATCTCCAGTAACAAAGAACTTATTGACCTGTTTATCATCCAATAATCTTTCACATACACTTAGCCTTTATCAGATCCCTTTGAATTTTGACCCTGAAATACCCTAGGGGAAAGGGAAAGACTCAGAAAGCATTGTCAAAGACTTGGCTGGTGCTGATCTTGCAACACAGTTCATCACTACTTATCCCTCTAGTTTGTTCAGTGCCAAGCCATCTTGGCCTGGTACACAAGTCCCCTGGGAACACATGCAACAGAGAGGACTCATCCAGAAGTAGTGACAAATACCTCAGCATCCTCAGCCCTGCACAAGTGTGGCTTTTGCTATGACATGGTCTTAACTGTAGCTCTCTTCTTCCTCTATCACTGTAGACCTCTGCACAAGTAGTATCATGGTAGTTGATCTCAGGCAACTAGAGAAAATCCCTACTTCTCACCTCTGTCATATGCTGGCTGTGGGCAGCCTCAGTGTAGACTGGAGGTTAATATGCTCTTCAGGCTATAGCCAGCAGCTGCCAACTGGCTCCCCTTACAACTTAGGTACCCTGCCTCACTGACCACATGGATACTGTCATGTATCTTATTTTACAGAACGATGATTCTTTCTGTCACCTGCCTCTAAACATTCACCATGTTCCTCTTTCTAGTTCTTTGCAAACCATATATGAAAAAAGAAAAATATTTTAAGTAGTTACCAGATACTTAAAAGAGAGAAAGAGCATCACCATTGCAAGCAAATATGACTCACAGGGATATTGGCATGTTGGAGTCAGAAAAGACATCAGTTCAGATTCCAAGTCTGACACTATATAAAAGTGGGCATAGGCATTGCACCTGGAATTTTATTACTATATGGAATTCCCAGACAAGGAAACTTCTTCTACCCATTCAGGTTGACACCTTCTCTGAAACTTATGTTCTTAGAGCAACTTTTTTTGATGACAAACTTCTATCAGTAAAAACAATTTTCAAGCAACCCCCCTCAAAATGTTTACATTTCCTTATTTTTAAATTATATCTATGTATTACACTAAACTATACAAAAATAGGTATTTTAAAGGATGAAATAAAGATGAAATCATTATTGGATCTTAGAGTCAATAGAGAGCCATTGCAGACTATTGAATGAGGGTGACATGATCAGACCTAAACTTTAGGAAATTCACTTTGGCATCCAATTAAGGAATATACTGACATGCAGAGAAACTTGGGAGAGGAAGACCGAGATGGAAACTATTATAATAGTCAAGGAAGAGGTAATGAATGACTAACCTAGCACGGTGGTTCGGTAAGTGGAGTGAAAGGACTGGATGTGAGTGATGTTAGAGAGGTAAAAACATCAAGATTTGGCAAATGATTGATGTATGGGGTAAGGGAAATTGAGAAGTCATGATAACAGCATGGTTGTGAACCTGAGGTATGGGGAAAATTGTGGTACCCTCCAAAGAGGAGGTGTCATCGGGGATGGGTGGAGTTAATATGGTTATATCTTATTCTTGCCTATTCATCCTCTGCTACTGAAAAATGAAAATAATGTCTCAGGGGCTTACTCAGTAGCCAACATCCCAGAATTCAGAGCCCACCACTGTGTTATATCAGCTATAGCCATGGGATGATGGGTGAATTTTCCTATGAATGTGCTGTGGATTATCTGTGTTAGTGTAGGTTATTACTGCTGAGAGAACCCACCCTACACAACAAAGTAAGGTCAGAGGTGGGAGGGGTTAGAGTGGGAGAGTGTTTGAGGTGTATAATTGTTTTGGAAACAAGACTAGAGCTGGCTGAGGAAGGAGGAGGGTGGGATATAACATATATTACTGCCCTCCCATTGGTTGATCACATATTCCTTGAGGATCAGGCCACATTCCCCACGCTCCCCCTCACATGGAAGACCACTGACCTAGGGCACAAAAGACTTGGCCAAGTTAGCATGTAGCAATTCTTCCTAGATACAAGATCATCTTTCTCTACCTTGCACCATATTTCCTCTCTAGCTAGATGTGTGACTTCATACAATTCACTCAACTTCTCTGAGATTTATTTTTTCGTCTGAAAAATGAGATTGATATTTTTGTTTAGAAGGAATGCGCATTGTAAATATTGAAGCCCCAGAAACATGTGTGCTGTGATTGTCATAGCCTTGTGAAGATGATATAGAGAATGAACACCGTGGACTTACCTGACCAAATTCTCTTTGTATACAACACTTGTCTGAGTGGGACTCAGAGTGATGTTGCCGTCTTCATCAGAGAGAAAGCTGTCTTCTGTCAAAATGTAATAACCATTGGTGAGGAGCCGGGGGCTTCGGCGGCAAGTAAAATGGGAACCTGTCAGGGGATTTATGGAACAGCATTCCAGTGGGGTGTCAGCATCCAGAAAAGAATAAGCATAGCTGGAGAGGAAGGGCAAAGAGAATCTTTAGAATCTCTAACCTCTAACCAGGATCAAAGATAAACTCTTTCATTTGCCATTTGTCAATCCCTGGGGAACTCTGGGACCCCTAGTCTGTTCTGACTAGTTATTTCCAATCATTTCCTACCCCCAAGGTAAACTCTGGGGAAGCTCTGCTGTGATCAGCAGTTTCCTACTGCTACAGCTCCCAGACAGAGATAGCGCCAAGGACACTTAGGCAACCCGTCCCTTTCTGCAATTAGGGTACTTTTTCAAGGCACTGTATTTTCTATTCCACTATTTCCATTTTACAGAGGAAAAAATTGAGTCTCAGAGAGGTTAGAGCAGGGGTGGGGAACCTATGGTCTCAAGACCACATGTGGCCCCAAGTGCAGCCCTTTGATTGAATCCAAAATTCACAGAACAAATCACTTTAATAAAAGAATGTTGTGTAAAACTTGGACTCAATCAAAAGGTCACACCCAAGGACCTAGAAGGCCACATGTGGCCTCAAGGCTGCAGGTTCCCCAGCCTTGGGCTAGAGGATTTCATAGTCACATGGCTAATCAGTGTCAGCGGCATTGTATAAACCCAAGCCTTCAAATTTCCTGGTCCCAGGACTCTATTAGCCATGTAATACTGCCTCTTATAAAATGATAACAGCTTGAACTAGTGTTGTTTTCCTGTTCCAAAACACTTTTTGTATACACAATCTCCTATGATCCTTATAGCAATCTTGTAAAATTGACAGTACAAGAATTATTTATTCTATTTTATAGAAGAGGGAACTAAGTGATTTGCCCCAAACATTACAACTAATAAATGTTAGACCCAAGCATATAAGACAAGTCTTCTGACCCCAAGTCCAATACACCTCCCCCATACCATATATGCAATGAAAATTAATTGACCTCAAGTTCTAATAGAAAAGTGGTCCATTTTACACACGACCAAACCAAGTCTCAGAGGTCAAGTGACTTGACCATTGGTGCATAGCTAATAAAGTACAGCACTATGCCTTGAAATCATACCTCTCAACTCCAGGTCTACCCTCTCATTGTATCCTCATGACAGTGACTCCAGAGTCAGAAGACCTCTGATGTTTAAGACCTATGTCACCTTGGGCAAGTCACTGAACTTCCCTGGGACTGTTTCCTCCTCACATGTAAAATAAGGGAGTTAGATTAGTTGCTTTCTGAGCTTCCCTTATGGTCTATCCATGACTCCATAAATGCTAGAAGTGGGGTAGGTGTCATTGCAAATAAACAATCTTATTTACATGGTGGGCAGGTATTGTTATTTCCCTTTTTTATGAATAAACAAACTTAGTCTTAAAGAGGGTCAAGGAATTGTCACTGGTCACATCAACAGGACATGGATACTAAAGCCCAAGTGTTTTAGGTACGTTGTCCTGAGTGCTAGTCTGTCCAATTATATAATGATCTGTCAGCCAACTAACATCTTTTAAGTGCCTGTGATGTGCCTAGTATTAGAGAGATAAAAAGAAAGGCAAAAGACAGTTCCTGCTTTCAAGGACTTTACAGCCCAGTGGGGCATACAATATGCAAACAATTATGTACAAAGGGTGTGTGTGTGTGTGTGTGTGTGTGTGTGTGTGTGTGTGTACACACATACATATGCATACACACACACACATATATATATATTATATATATATATATAATATATATATGGTAAATTGGAGATAATCAAAAGAGAGAAAGAACTAGATTTAAGTAGGAGGTCAGGAAAAAGTTTCTTGTAGAAGGTAAAATTTTAGTTGAGATTTGAAGGAAGCCAGCAGGTGGAAATGAGGAGGGCAGGATTGTAGGCATGGGGGACAGATAGAGAAAATTCCTGGAGTTGGGAGATGGAGCAACAATAACCATCGTTACTGGTTCCCAGGTAGATTATAAGGTGTAAGAAAGTTAGAAAGTTAGAAAGAGACTAGATAGCCAAACAAAGGATTTTACATTGGAACCTGGGGGTGATACAGAGCCACTGGAGTTGACTGACTAGTCTAACAGCTGACTGGAGGATAGACTGCAGTAGGAAGAGGCATGAGGCAGGGGCACTGATCAGCCAGCTATTGCAATAGTCCGGTTGGGAGGAGATGAGGACCTGGTGTCAGTGCCTGGGGATAATGTTACTTTCTTGACTTGTTAAATATGCTCCATGTGCCCAGTAGTTGTAATAATCTGTCTTCTAGTGGGTAAGTTATAGAGGTCTATGTGATAGTGGGTGGGGTAGATTCACTCTAAGCACTAGGCTTAGAGAGAAGAGTCCAGGGTTCAAGTCCATTCTACTGGTACTACTTTTAAAAAGAGGTAATAATACTTGCACTACCTAACTGTTGTTGTAAGGGAAGTGTTTTAGAAATCTGAATAGTCCTATGCAGGGTCTTCTTAAGTCTTTATAGATTTTTAAGCGATTGAATCTATTAAAGCTTAAAAAATAGCATAAATCCTCTTAGGGTGCCTTGTCAGTTACAGTAACAGTTTACATTCTTATTGTGCTTATAGTTTGCTTTACATACGTTACCTCATTCAAGACTCATAAATACACTGTAAGAAGTAGGAGATACTAGATTTTTTTTTAAAAAAATCTTCATTTTATAGTTGAGGAAAGTGAGACTCAGAGAGATGAATTGACTTGTCTACATAGCTAGGAAGTATCAGAAGTATCAGGTTCAACCTATGTCGGACATCCATCACCCTTATCTACTACATGTGCCATGTTGGGGGTACTACATCTCCAGCCCTGAGGTCTTACAAAATTTCAAGCTCAGCCTCTCCCCAGTGTCTTTTCTTTCTACTGCTTTTAGACTTCTCTTTCTTTTGACAGTAAAAACTTCCAGTTTCTGAGTTACAACAATTGTGTTTTGTTGTTCTAAGTTAATTCCCTAGAATAACCAACAATTCAATTGGACTGTAATCCCAAGAGATGCTTATATCCAGCTCCCAAATCTCTAGACTCCAGCCTTGTATGTGCTGTAACCGTCTGAGGAATTTTGCTTTTCATCAACTTCCTTCCAAGGAGCTTATAAAAAAAAAAAAAAAAACAAATACTACCGCACCCTAAATTTCTTCACCTTGAGCACCCTATCACATGGGTATTTCCTCTTGCTTTGAATCTGGCCACTCCATGGGGGCTTCTGATCTTCCCTTCTCCCGCTTCCGCTAGGACACAACAGAGCTAAGTCACAGAAGCACAAGGCTCTGAGTCTATGATTGTAAGCTCCCTGAGGACAGCATAGAGAGCTGTCTTTTGCCTCTTTTTGTATACCCAGTGCTCAGCGCACTGCTGCATAATAGATACTCAATAAATGCTTATTGATGGACTGAGGCTCTGCCCCTTTCTATCTCTAACCTTAAATATATCATTTAACTTTTCTGAAGCCTTGTGTCATCACCTGTCCAAAAGAACTAGGTAGACAGAGTGCCAGGCCTGGAGTCAAGAAAACTTAAATTCAAATCTGGCCTCAGATACTTAGTAACTATGTGACCCTGGGCAAGTCACTTAACCCTGTTTGCCTTAGTTCCTCACCCAGAAAATAAACTGGAGAAGGAAATGGTGAACCACTCCAGTATCTTTGCCAAGAAAACTCCAAATGGGGTCACAGAGAGTAGGACGTGACTGAAATTACTGAACAACAGCACTTCACAGAGATGTTGTAAGGGACCCCTTTTTAGAACTTCGAAATGTTCTAAAACGTGAGCTCCTATTCAGTTTGGGCTAACAAATTACCTCTGTGCTGTCTACCTCACAGGGTTGTTTGGAGGGTAATTGAATCTTTTCAACATAATGTGTCATGTGAATGTGAGTTCTTATCCAAGTTGTGACTAGCATATAACAGTGCAGTTACCCAAAGGATATTTGAAGTTGATAAACATTTAGTAAGCCCCTGTACTACATAAGATACTGTGTTAGGTGCTGGCTATACAAAGACAAAATAAAAACAATTTCTACTCTCAATGAGGGGACAGCTAGGTGGTGCAGCAGAGAGAGCACTGAGCTTGGTATTTTCCTGACAAATTCAATTCTGGTCTCAGACACTAGCTGTGTGACCCTGGGCAAGTCACTTTACCCTCAGTTTTTCATCTGTAAAATGAACTGGAGAAGGAAACAGCAAACCTCTCTAGTATCTTTGCCAAGAAAACCCCAAATGGGGCCATGAAGCATCAGACATAACTGAAGTACAACAAAAGAACATCAAGGAACTTACAAAGCACAAAAGGGTATGAAATATTAGAGACAGAAGGAGCTCAGAGGCTATAAAATTAGCTCTCATTTCTCCAGTGACTTAAAATTTACCAAACACTTTCACCATGACATCTTGATAAAGTATGTCATATAACTATCTCCATTTTACAAACAAGTAAACTGAACACAAAATAAGGATTTGGACTCCAAGTTCAGCATATGAAACTATTATAAAACCTCTCTAAGTATTGGTCATCTGATCTTTGCTTGAATACTTTAATAATAACATTAGTGAAAATGACAAACATTTATGTAGTGCTTAATATGTAAGAGGCACTGTGCAAAGCATTTTGCAATCATTATCTCATTTGAAACTCACAACAACCCTAGAACGTAAGTGCTATTATTATCTCCATGTTGCAGATGAGAAAACTGAGGCAAACAGAGGTTAAGTGATTTGCCCAGGGTCACACAGTTAAGTGTCTGAAGCCAGGTCTGAACTCAGGTTCTCCTGACTCCAGGTCTAGTGCTTTGTATCCATTGTACTTCTTGGATACTCCAAATACCCTCCAGTATCAAGAAGCTCACACCCTCAGAGACACATAATGGACCAAGTTAAAAATCTCCACTACCATTCATCCCCACTCTATAGCCTGACTTGGGACCATCTAAAAGAGAATGTCCCAGAAAACTCCATAAGACATATACTCTCCCCAAACATAAATGAATCATTCAAAATAACTGTAGAATGATTAACAAAAATAATAAATGAACTAGACCTAAAAGTTGGAATTTGCGTCTGCCTTTCCCATAGAAAAAATGACAGCCCTCCAGAATACCTTGGGAAAATGCATCTGGGTGATAGAGTTCCACTTGATTCTCTTTCCAGTCCAGGAGAACCTAGGCAAATAGACAAGAGAGAAGAAAAGAGGAGAAAAAACCAGTAAACCTGACTAAACAGGAAAACATGCTGAAGAGTAGAAACTCTACGTCGTTGGCAAAAATCAAATGTCTGATGTCCCACCCATGGAGTCAAACTTAAGTCCGACAGGATTTAAAAATTAATCTCTAATACCAGTTTTGTCCCTGGCATCTGGAAACTAGCAGCCAGAAATAAACTATGTCCTTGGGTGTTTTGTTTGTCTCTTGGGGTTTATTACTCTTCAGTCTCCAAGTACAGTTTTCCTTTGGAGATAAATTCATGAGGGCCAGAGGGGTCATGAATAAATCATCACCACCTAACAGAGATCCGTGAAATAGAGAAGGATCACATTTTATGAGAAGAAGAGAAACCCTAAATTCATCATAGGCTTAACACTTAATTTATTTATTTGCCTATGTATTTGGTCCGCTGGGTAATTTGCAAAATTAAATTCTCTGACAAAGACCCTCCCTCCTTAGGGCAAATTAAATATATTTTGTTGTAAAAAAAAATGGAGGTTAGAAAAATAAGCCCTTATTTTCATAAGTGACTTATGATTTATATGGCTAACAGAGGGTGGTATGGTAGAAAGTGGAATGAATTATCTGTATCAGAAGATTGGGGTTCTAACCCTTCCCACTTAACACTGATTTTCTGTTAGGTTCCTAGTGAAAATAACTGACATTTAAATAAATTGCTTTACATACTTTGGCTCATTTAGTCCTCCTGACAACTCTATGAGGCAAGAACTATGAATATTCTGATCATCCCTGTTTTACAGATGAGAAAACAGAGCCTCAGAAACAAGGGAAGTGACTTCTTCATGTTCATGGCACTAGTGGCTGCCAAAAGCAGCATTCAGACTCAGGTTCCTCCTAACTCTTTTCTCTGTGCCTATTGAGATAGTCCATTCTAGCAGCTTCATATCTCAGAGGGAAGTTGAGTCTCTTCATCTGAAAATGAATATAATAATATTTTTACTACCTACCTTCCAAGGTGGAAAGTGTTATCTGAAGTGTGGCATGAACGTGAAAAATTATAATTGTGAATACAAAAAATAAAAAGTGGGTTTTGTAGGTGTTTAATGTAAGCTAGAGACACCTGAACCTGTGTTGTCATCAGTGTGGGGAATTTCTAAGACATTTCTTTTTGCTTTGTTTTGTATCCCTAGTGCTTACCACAGTATGCATGCATGTACACATGTGAATATATGTTTGCATGTCAATTTGACATAAGCCTATACATGCAAGTGTATATGCGCATGTATACATACATGCATTTCCATCATACATACATATCAGTAAGTCAGTCAGTCAGTAAGCATTTATTAAGTGTCAACTATATGCCAGACACTGTGGTAAGCACTAGGGATACAGAAGAAGGCAAAAAATAGTCCTTGTTCTCCTGGAAATCATAGTCTAAAGGGGAAGACAATATGCAAATGACTATGTGCAAACAAGCTATATACAAAATAAAGATGAAATAATCAACATAAGGAAGGCATGAGAATTAAGAAGGATTGGAAAAGGCTTCTTGTAGAAGATAGAATCTTATCTGAGACTTGAAGGAAACCAGAGAAGCCAGAATACCAAGAAGAGAAGGGAGAGAATTCTAGGAATGGAACAGCCATTGAAAATGTCAAGTGTCAGGAGATGGAATGCCTTGTTCAAGGAATAACAAGAATCCCAATGTCATCGGTTTGACAGGTCCATTACAGGGGAATAAGCTAGAAGAGAACTGCAAAGGATTGGGGAGGGTCTTAAGTTATGAAGGTCATTAAAAGCAAAATAGAAGACTTGTATTTGATCTTAGAGGCGATAGGGAGCTATTGGAGTTTATTGAATAGAGAGCTGACTTTCACTTAAGGAAGACTAATTTATCAACTGATGGTAGTATGGTAACTATGGAGGGGAGAGACTTGAGATGGGGAGACCAACCAGCAAGTTATTGCAATGCTTTAGGCATGAAGGTGACAAGTGCCATAGCGATGGCAGTGTCAGAGGAGAGAAGGGGGGGGGCACATAGGAGAGATGCCGCTAATGAAAAATCAACAGAACTTGGCAACAAATTGGATATGGGATGGGGGGGACAGGTGAGAAAGTAAAGAGTCAAGGATGACACCTAGATGGCAAACCCAGGTAACTGGGAAGATTGTGTTATCTTCAAAAGTAATGGGGAAGTTCAGAACAGAGGAAGGTTTGGGGAGAAAGATGATGAGGTTTTGGTTTTGAGCATGTTGAGTTTAAGATGTCTAGGGGACATTTACTTTGAAGATGCAAAACTGGAGGTAAGCAGAGAGATTAGTCTATCTGATAACCATCAGTATAGCAATGATGATTGAGAACATGGGACTGATGAAATAATCAGGTAAAATAGTGTTAGATGGAAAAGACACAAGCAGGTAAACTGGATGAAGATCCAAAAAGGAGAATGGGGAGTGGTCAAACAGAGAGGAAAAGAACCAGAATGGAGAAGTGTCATGGAAACCTAGACAGATGAGAATAGTGAGAAGATAGAGATCAATAATGTCCAAGACTATGGAGAGATCACGAAAGATGAGGATCAAGAAAAACTGTAGTAATTAAGATTCACCAATAACTTTGGAGAAAGCACTTTCAGTTGAATAATGAAGCTGGAAGCCAGAGAGCAGAGAATTAAGAAAAGAGTGAGAAGAGGAATTTAGTTACAAAACTGAGTAATATGGGATGATCATCATTATCATCGTATCTAGCATTTATGAAGTGCCTACTATGTTTCAGGCACTTTTAAAAATATTATCTCATTTGATCCTCACAACAACCCTGGAAAGTAGGTACTATTATTATTCCTATTTTACAGTTGAGGAAACTGAGGCAAACAAGTGACCTGCCCAAGGTCATCCAGTTAGTGTCTAAGGCTAGATTAGAACTCAGATCTTCCTGACTCAAGGTCCAGAGCTCTTTCTACTGCACCACCTCATTGCCAGGGATGCATAGATCAAATAAAGGTTTCTTTGGATGTAGAGAGGTATGAACATATTTGGAGGCAGTAGGGAAGCAGCCAATGTGTGTTCATACCTCATTGCCAAAGAAGATCATGCCATCAGAGAAATAATGACATGACTTGCACTTGATTTTGTTTTGTATGAGGGAGGGCTGTGCAGGTCACCAGCCTCATTTCTCCAGAGCCATCTGAATCTAGTGACCAGATAATCATCAGGGTGACTGGAGATGACCCAGGATGAGGCATTTAGGGTTAAGTGAGTTGCCCAAGGTCACATAGCTAATGAGTGTCAAGTGTCTGAGGGAGCAGCCAATAGAGAGAGATTATAGATAAGTAAGAGAGTGGGAAAGATAGAGGGAGCATTCTCTGAGACAGAATGGAATGGGATCACTTGTGCAAGGATCAGCATTTGTCTTGGCAAGAAGGGCCATCTCTTCATGTAAAATGGGTAAAGGCGGTATCTGAGAAATGTGAGATGAGAAGAAGAGGGAACTCTCAGCAGATGAGCTCATGTTTATTAGTAAAATATGAAAGGTTCTCAGCTGAGAGTGTGAGGGTAGGGAATGCTAAATGGTGAAAAGATTTGGAAAAGCCATTTTGTTGGGATAGTAAGTCAAATAGGAAGGTATAAAAATACTGTCTTGGAACCCAGTTGAGATTATGTATCATGCATTTTCAGTGAATTATTTCTGCATGGTTGCACAGTTTTCTGCAATTTCATTTAGCTGTATGTGAGCAAGAGAAGGAAGTAGGTGATAACAGTAAGATGGAGGCTTGGCAGAGCAAGACTGGTAATAGGATAAGGGGGCAAGAGACTCAAGAGAAATGGTCATTGTAGAGTTAAACTAGTTCACCATATGGTCAAGATGGGGAACTTAGGATAATGTAGTCAGTGATCAACAGTAGGTGATGGCCTGGGGAATACCAGAGGGTGGAAGGACCTGGAGGTCACATTGAAGGCATAGAACAAGGTTGGGGGTTGCAAGACCAAGGGAGAAATGGTCTGATAATAGATTGTGATAAGATAAGGGGTTTTCAAAGTTCATGAACCTGGAAGTAGTGGATTTGTGGATGATGGCAAGACCAGCTTCACAGACTGTCTATAAAAAATGTTTTTAAACAGATAGATTTATATTCAAAAGAGAAAAAGCACACCAAAGCAGATGGTATTTACTAATTGTACTTCAGTCAACTTGGGACATCAACTGGCTTCAATCTATAAGATTGGAAGCAGAGGACTGGATTGGAGGAACTCTGGGATCCTTGCCAGTTTTGATTATGCAAAAGATGTCCATTCCACTACGACTGCAGATAGAGAATGTTCACGGATGTAAAGTGATTTGTAAAGTGGCAATGGAGAGAAGAGTGACAGTGAGGCATATTTTAGGTCTAGTCAGTGGAACCTTCTCAACTTTTTTGAAGGTTTAATGTGCCAAAGAAGAGAATCTGAAGACTCAAATAGGTGTGAGTAAGCTGGAGGAACAAAACTGGGGGTGGTTTGAGGGAAAAATAAGAGGAAGGAAGAAAGAAACTTGAAACAGCCACCATGTGAACAACGCCCTTGTTCTTGCAAGAAGCTACCAAAATCATTCAGCATTTCCCCATGCTTAGAGTTTTGCATCTTAATTGTCGCTGATAAACAATCTTTCTTCTCATTTTTATGCACACACATCTAAAAAAATCGTGATTTTTTTCACAGAAAGAGAAAAAAACAAAAACAAAAACAAAAACACTCACAACAACTTGCATTTCTTTCAAAGAACGAAATGAAGTCAGTCATTGCCAAAGTATACCCAGCATTTAAGAAATGCAAACCACTGACAGATGGTTAATGGCACAAGTATCAGCAAAATCAAAGCAAGAAATCTTTCAGGAGATAATTGTGCTGAGCAGAACTCAGACATTTACTTGCTACTGGTGTAGATGTGAGCTGAGAGATGCGGTGCATGTTGGGAAGGCCACTCGTACAAACTTCACAGATTGTCTGCAAGAGAGGTTAAGAAAAGGTAGATGCACATTAAAAACATGACAATCCTAGGAAAAGCAGATGGCATTTACTAATTGCTCTGAAGTACATTTGGCTATTCAGTAATAAATACCTATAAAATTGGAGACAGGGGATGGGGCTAGAGTATACTTGGGGACCTTTGCAAATTTTGTAATTCTAGAATAAATTTCTAATGACTTTACTCAATTCATGAAATTATTGTGCTTGTTTTCCTTTAAGCCATAAGCTGATTCAAACTGTGATAGTTAGCCCTTTAAATACATAAGCTAAAAAGTCTCCATGCAAGCTCATGTGATAGGATGCACAAATATTCAAGATATCAAACGACAATGCTGGAAAAATAACCATCGACAGTTTTTTCAGTAGATCTTGGCTATAAACTGTCAAACCATATTTGGATATGGGCCTATGTTGTTTGCACAGCAACCTAAATCCTGGGTACTTCTATATCAGGAGATGCCAGGGCTGTCATGTGTTTGGTATCAGCACCAGCATTCATAAGTGACCTGAGCAGTGCTGTACTCCTAAGAGTAAGGACAGACACTACACATCACAGAATGCATTTATGAATCCAGTCACCGGTGCTTGTATTTTAATTTTCCATTATTTCAACCACTAATGAAATGCCAGTAAAAGCATGTACATTTCAGTTGATGTTCATATAGCAAACATTTCTACGTTCTGTTGGCTGCTGGAAGGAACTTCAGGTGTACTCCAAGCCCCTATTTTTACAGAACCTCAGGTAGGTGATATACTAAAAACAATAATATTAAGAAGGACAGCAAAGAAAAAAGAAAAAAGAAGAACAAGCTAATATTCATATAGTGCTTTAAGATTTGCAAAGTGTGTTACGTGTGCTATATCATTTGATCCTTACTAGTAGAAAGTTTCAAATAATTACCGCTAATTTGTTCTTGTTTTGGTCATGTCTAATTCTTCATGACTCCACTAGGGGTTTTCTTCGTAAAGAAATTGGAGGGGTTTGCTATTTCTTTCTCCAGCTCATTTTACAGACAAGGCAACTGAGGCAAGCAAGGTTAAGTGACTTGTCCAAGACAAGTCTTCCCGACTCCAAGTTTGGCACTCTATCCACTGAGCCACCTGTTTGTCTGGTACTATCATTATGCTCATCTAATATGTAAGAGAATTCAGTTTAAAAGAGGTTTAACTATTTCCCCAGGGTCACATAGCTACTAAGTGTCTGAGGCAGGATTTGAACACAGTTTTTCCTAATGCCAAATCAGATATATTTGTCCAAGGTCACACAGGGAGTTAGGGAAAGACTAGGCTGGAGGATTCAATTTTCTTATCTGTAAAATGAGAATACTAATGCTTGTACTACCAAATTCAGAGTCTTTGTGAAGAAAATCCTTTGTAAACTGTAAAGTACTAAGTGAATGCAGTTTGGGATACTTAATTTTTTTTTTGTTTTGCTTAGAATATGATTTTTATCAAAAGCCAGTGGAAAAATCTCAGTGTGGGCAGACCCCACTGTAACTTCATCTTTGAGACCTACCAGAGAACACAGATAGGGTCACAGATTTACCCATGATCACACAAGTAGTACATAACGCAAGCAAGACTTGAACCCAGGCAATGAATTTGGAGACCAGCCCATTACCCATGATGCAACAAATCTTATACACATGTACACATAACATGTATGTACATGAGAAAGTGTGACAATACATCTATGTCAATTTATTATTCTTGTTTTAATATAGCATGCATAAGTTTTTAAAAGAACTGTGATTCAATCCATATAAAGCACTCCTGATGCAGATAGTCTCTCTAGAAATGCAAATTGCAGTCCTATGACTTATTGGATCATGGGTTTCAAGTTGAATGAACCCATAAAGGTGATCCAGTCCAATTTCCCCATTTTAAAGACAAAGTACCGAGACTTAGAGAGATGAAAATAGTTAGCCCAACACAAAGGAAATAAGCAAGATATGACCACAGGTCATCTGACTACAAATCCAGCATTCCACATTGCTATACATGTCCTGGGGAAAGTCTGGAGTGTCTAGAGTTTAAGTGACTTGCCACATTCATTTGTTTCAGTCATGTCCAACTCCTTGTGACCCCATTTGGGGTTTCCTTGACAGAGATACTTGAGTGGTTTACCCTTTCCTTTTCCAGCTCATTTTACAGATGAGGAAACTAAGGCAAACAGGGCTAAGTGACTTCCCAGGGCCCACCCCAGAAGTGAGATCTAAACATGTCTTACAATATCTGTGACCTCAAGTATATGAAGTTTCTAACCACGAAACCTAATCTAATAGATTGGCAATTTAGCTGCATCTTATCATGTTAGAGAACAACCTACTATACTCAGAGGTTAAGTGACTTGCTCAGGGTCATATAAGTAGTCAGCTTCATGGGCAGAATTTGAACCCAGGATTTCTTTACTCTGAGGCCAACTTTCTAATCATTCTGCTAACCGACCTTTCAATGTAATATTGCAAGAGTAGCATTAATTTATTTTTTGTGTATATGACAGCAATATGAGAAGTCAAATAAGGCCCACAGTACCAGAAAGAATATTTTAAAAACAACAATAGTAGTAAGAACAAACATTCAGATAATGCTTTCATCACATTTATATAGTACTTAAAAGTCTTCTCCTATGAGCAAAGCAAGTCAAAGAACATGGACACAATCCACTAATTAGCTCCAGGAGTAACTCACTAAAATTCCTTTAACATATTAGTAATTAAAACCAAAAATTAATCAGTTTGAGATGCTGAATACAAAAATAAAGCTATCATCTTGGTTTTGGATCAGGTAGTTCTAAGCATGCACTATTAAATTGATGCATCGTAATCTCTTCCTCACTGATAACTAAACTGAATTTTAAGGTAAAAACTCATCCAGTGTCTAGCAAGAAAGCTGCTCAAAACATTACTTTTCTGTAGTTATGTATAGTTATACTGAAATACGTTTGATCTAGAATTGGTAACCCTTAAGTCTTTTTTTCTAAACCTATTTAAGCAAAAAAAAAAAAAAAATCTGATCTGACAGCCTCTTCAAATAATTAGTCTGCCTCTAAGAAAGAAGTGGTTCATACGTTGTAAGGCTGAAGGGGATCCCGAGGGTCTTCTTTCCACTGACAGTGACAAAAGGTTGACTGCAATTCAAGGCATCCCACATCTGACAGTCAGGGGAGAAATCCTAGAATTTGCTGCTTCTCTGCTGAAAAAGGCATCAGAATGTCAACAGGTGCCGACATCTTGCAAGCAAGATAAATGTACTCTTCTCCTCTATTAACAAAAACAAACACACACACACACACACACACACACACAGAAGCACTCATGCATGCACACACACACAGGCACTCATGTATGCGCACACACACACATATGCACACGTACAATAGAGTTTTGCCATCCCCAAAAGCTTCTCTTGGGGTTGAAACATGTTTCATCAGCTGCTTCCTCAGGCAGAACAGTTTGTAGGTCTTGGGAAAGGAAGGCAGTTCTCTGACCCGCTTGTTTCCTTTCAAAAACAGTCTACGCAATCAGAAGGCTGGGAGGCAGAATGAGGTCACATTTCCTGTTGGGTCTCACATCACAAGAACTGGCTTTAAAGAGCACACTTAAGTTCACTATTAGGTTCCTCAACAATCCTGAAAGGGGAGAGTGTGGAGGGGGGGGTGGAGAGGAGAGGGATGCTGTCCAGGGACTGGGAGGGGGTGGGGTGTTGCTGTCCATATGCCAGGCTAGCTAGAAATAGATAGAACTAGCATTCTAACACATATAAGTAGAAATACAACTAACAATCCTTCTAATTAGGGCTTTCTAAACTAATTCATCATCGTCTCTCTCACTTTGGATGCAATAAAACAGACAGAGCTTTCAATTACATCTCTTATTTCTGCACCTCCCTACTTATTTCTGATTGCTACCAGTCAATGCTCAGTGTTCAGATAATTTCACAGGGTTTTTTTATTATTCATAATAACCTCTCTTTGGAGAATACTGATGAGATTGAGCCTCAGTAGCTTGGTCTTTTGAAAATCCTGATGACCATTAACAGGCTTGAGTCACAGAGCCCTGAGCTTTACAAAGAAAACATCTGCTTATCTTTTTATATTTCCATAATAACTCCAATTAAGATTTCGATGTCTATCAAATAATTAGGCAATCTCATTTTTGTGAATAATAAAAAACCCTTCATGAAAACCTATTGAAAAAAACTTAACCTGTAGTTGCTAATTGAAATATATAGTATATTAAAAATTTGTGGTGGGGGCAAGTGATGATATGGACTTGTGATTTTTGTCAGTTTTGAGAACTCTGTGTAGAAATGTCCTTCACTTATCCAGATTGTCAGTTTTTAACCAATCAATCAGCAGGCATTTAGTAAGCACAAAATTTCCATCAGACTTGGTCTCTGCCACTTAAGGAATTGATAATCCAGTAGGCAATACCAGAAGTGAGATCTGAATGCGTCTTACAGTTATCTGTGACTTCGTGATAGTTCTAATACTCCTATATTATATAAGGACAAGGATTAGTTATAAAATGCTATATGGGACACCAGGGGAATCAGGAAAAAGGTTTTTTGGTGGTGATAGCTTTTGAGTTGGATTTAAAAGGAAGGGTGAGTTTTCAGTCCCTGCCCTTGAACTTACATCCTTTTGAAAGAAATACAACATACACATATAAGTAAAAACAACGAAAGTGCAAGCAAATTTTAGGACAGGGTCAGGACTGCTAGCTATTGGTATAGGGAAGGTCTCCTGTAGGAGGTGATATTCCCAATTGAATTTGGAAAGAAAATAGAGATTCTAAGAGACAAGGAGAAGAGGAAATGAATTAGTCTGTGATTTACATTGTCACAGTATTGCCTGGGGAGACTAAGACGATATATGACCTACCCGTGGTTACACAGGTAATATGTGTCAGAGTCACGACTTGAAGGCTGGCTTGCTCTGTCTCCATCATGCCAAGCTGCCTTTCAAGCATATTAAAACTGACAAATATTGATTTAGTGCATACTCTGTGTAAAGCCCTATGCTCATTGTTTGGAAATATACAAAGACAGCAAATATTAAGTGCCTGCTGGGTACAGAGAACTCTGATAGGCACCAGAGGAACTACAAAACTTAAACTAGGCATGATCCTTACCATTAAGGAATTGATAATCTAACAGGGAGATGAGAGGACAAGATAGCTCTAATACACCTATGTAATATAAGTATGATAAATAGTTACGAAATGTCATATGGGGTACCAGAGGAATCAGGAAAAACTTTCCTGATGGTGATAGCTTTTTTGAGTTGGATTTAAAAGAAAGGATGCATGTTCCATGCATGGAAAATTAGCCAGAGAAAAGGCATAATGGCAAGAGAATTCAGTGCATATTGGGAGAAAAGGGAGATAGGCAGACAGCTATCCAGCCTGGCTAGAGCATAGGACTGTAAGCATTTGCCATGGGCAACACATGAGAGGATGGGGGTGGGGGGAGAGGGAGGGCAGTGTTATAGCATTAAATATGTTTGGAAAGGTAGGTAGAGAGATTGTCGGGGAGGGCCTTGAACACAAGACTGAAGAGCTTGAATTACGAAACGCTGAGATTTTTCAGTAGAAGGTAAAAAGTAAACAAATCAAGAAGCATTCATTAAACACTTATTCTGTGACAGGCACCATACAAAATAATGTATCTGCCCTCAAGAAGCATTACAGAGTGGCCAAAAACTGAAAATCAAGTGGATGCCCATCAACTGGGGAATGGCTGAACAAGTTGTGGTATATGAATGTAATGGAATACTATTGTGCTGTGAGAAATGATGAACAGGAAGACTTCAGAGAAGCCTGGAAAGACTTATATGAAGTGATGCTGAGTGAAAGGAGCAGAACCAGGAGAACTTTGTACACAGCAACAACCACAGTGTGTGAAGAATTTTTCTGGTAGAGTTAGTACTTCATTGAAATGCATGGACTTAAAAAAAATTTCCAATGGACTCTTGAAGCAAAATGCCTTCCACATCCAGAGAAAGAACTATGGAATTGGATTGCAGATAGATACAGACCATTTTCTTTTGTATTATGTTTTATTTTGTTTTATGGTTTTTCCCATTCATTTAAATTCTTCTATGCAATATGCATTCAATAGGAATGTACATGTAGAACCTATATAAGATTACATACCATCTCAGGGAGGGAGTGGTGAATGAGGGTGAGGGATTGGAAAAAAAATCTAAGATATATGGAAGTGATTGTTGAACACTGAAAACAAATCAAATAATTCAATTTTAAAAAAGAAGCATTAGGGAGGCAGAAGGTACGCACATAAAAAAGATATCAAACATCATAAGGCTGTATAACTGAGTACCAAATGGATGGTACAGAAAACATTAGGAGTTCAGAGAAGGGAGCTATTGCTATGAGCTGAGGTTGTCAGGGAAGATCTTAAAAAAGAAGGAATTTACTGAGCCAGGCCTTGAAGGCTATACAGCATTCAAATGGGAAAGGCAATGTTGCACATTTCAGGTGAGAAGAATGGTACATGCAAAACTATGAAAGTGGAAGCATGTCAGGTACACAGAAGAAATGATACATAAGCACAAACAGTATGACTGGAGCAGATTATTAATGTGGGATAGAAATTTTCAATGAACTTAACAAGGTAAGTTATGAATAGTTTATGGGAAGACTTGTATGCTAAGTAAAGTAATTTGGATTTTATCTTGTCATTGATAGGGAGCCATTGAAATTTTGGAGGGTAATAGAGCATTACAGCATTGTAATCATTAGTTCCAATAGTACTCAGAAGACTCAACTTCCTGTTTTACTAAAGTAAAACATATGTTTAATATATGAAAGCAACTACAGGTTATAAATACATTTGCAATTATTTTAATTAGTAAACCATTCCCTTCTTTTATTGGAGATTACTTAGTCTTAGCTGGGTATAACCATCTCTATGTTTTCCATGGGAGATGTTGGCTCTAAGATTTCATGAAGTTGGATAAAACCATAGAAATCCTCTAGCCTGAGTCCCCATCATAGAGATAAGCTCACCATGGTACATCTAGAATTTCAGTTTGTAGTTTCTCCAATTGATTCCATTCAGTTCATTTTTGTACTGCTTAATTTCCCAAATGCAATCTAGACTACTATCTTCCTCCTTTTCAATTCCATGTCCAATTCATTGCCAACCTGTAGTATCTGCCCAAGATACATGTGCTGAGGAACTAACTCAAAGACCTTCTATCCAACTATGGACTTTCCAAATGTGTACTATACAATATGATATAATTAGACCTCCAGAGATCATGCATAGGAGCGGCTAAGCTCCAGCTAAGCACTTCTTGGGAACACATAGCCTCCTTTCCAACCACCTCTCCTCCACACTATTTTCTACATCTTGCCCTAAGAATTGTAATAATATCAACATTGCTCTTACCTCTTTAAAGGGTATGTTGTCAGTTGACTGAAAATGTTCCAATCATCTTATTGGTCACTTCCCATGCCATAACTCCCTTTCTTGGGCACCACTTCCCTATATGTGCTTTATCTCCCTTAAAAAAATGATCCAGATATCCTTATATATCTCCACACCTTGCCTTCCTAACCAAAAGACTTCCTGTATGGAGATGGAGTCCCACATCTTTCTTACTATAGTGTATCCTACTTTAGTATTCTCATTGGACATCATTTCTATGGTAAAGTGAGTCTTCTTTGTTAACTGTTGGGTAGGAAAAGACTGGGTATGATGACATATGGCTGTTCCTACTACTGGGAATGCTGAGGGTGGTAAATTACTTTAGCTTAGTAATTCTTAGCTTTGATACAGCTAAAGCTGATAGAGTATCTGCACAAAGTCCAGCACAAAGGTAATGACCCTGTGATGGAATGTATGGAGAAGGGGTTGCTGTCTAAGAAGGGCCAAACTGGCACAGCTTGGAAATGGAATAGGTTAACATTTCCCTGATGATTAGCACTGGAGGGGGGTGGGATATATATCTGCCTTTCTATCCAGGGAGCCATGGTGGGAGGAGCTGCTGCAGCCCTGTCAGTATATCTGCTCTAGCTTCCTCATTTAGCATCACAAGCAGATCTGTGGTACCAAGCCCATCATCTTGAAGGGTGAGAAATCATTACCTTACAACAGGCTGGTCTTCTGGAAGACTGTCTTGGCACTGAGCCAGCAGCAAATGGTAATGCTGAAAGAAAGGGAAGGTCAGAAGACTGACTGCCAAGGATGTTGTAGTGATGCTGAAATGAAAAGATCAAAGGTCAGAACATTTATACAGTTCCTACTAAATGCCAAGCACTGTGATAAGTGCTTTACAAGTATCTCATCTGATGCTCACAACAGCCTTGTAAGGAAGGTGCTGTTATCTTTGTTTTACAATCAAGAAAACTAACACAAATAAAGACTAAATGACTTGTCCAGGGTCACACAGCTAGTAAGTATCTGAGGCTGGACATTCAAAAGCATCCATCATCTGCAAGAATAGATATCATGAAAATCTCTATGTAGCTGCCATCCCATGGCCAGTGACATCCTCTGGAGCAAAACCCAGTTGTACAAGAGCAAACTGACCTTCCTGTCCCACTAAGTTTCATGTTGCCTGCCTCTTCACCAGTTTTGGCCCATAAGGTATACTACCTTACGTTTGCAAGGAGGGTTGGAGGGATGAGGAAAGAAGAAAGGAAGGAAAGAAGGGAGGGAGGGAGGAAAAATGAGAGGGAGGGAGATCTACCTTATAGCAAAACCTATAACCAAAAATCTTAATAAGTACTCAAATTTTAATCAGCCAATAAGTATTTATTAAATGCTTCCTGTATGGCAGGCACTATGCTAAATTCTAGTGATATGTTCTCTGTGTATTGTGAGGGAAAAGTACAGATACAGACACAAATATAGATATAGATATAGATAGTCTCTGTGTCTTACATTTCCAATCTATAGCACATCATGCACATAATAGACTTTCAGTATATATGATAGTGAGTGTGGTGGGAACTGGGCTTGTTTTGTGTGGGCTGCAAGGAGGGGCTGGAACTCTTAGTGAGGAGGAGCAGAAGATCTCCCATGCTGTCCAAGCTGTCTCCTCCTCCTCCTTCTTTTTCCTTTTGTCTTTACTCCTTTTGGCTACTTTCATAGGCCAACAGAAATGTGTTCTAGGGGAAACAGGAGCAGGTAATCATTCCATTCACTTGCCTCTTCAAGCTTAAAAACATCCCAGTCAAATGGTAACTGATTTCAGAGAACATATTTGAGCTTCTGGAGAGGGGAGAGGGAAGAGAGAAAGAGGAGTATTTTCCTGAATTCTTAACCTAGTAAATATAGACAGAGGGGAGTAGTATTTTTTTGGATCTTTTTTTTTTTAACTTTGAAGTAGATGCTTTTAATCTCTTAATTAGTGAAGTGGTTTTTATTGTATTCTATCATCCATAAGTTTCTCATGACATATTAATCCCTGGAGCCTGAATCTTTGGATTGATTTAGTTTAGGTCAAGGTCTCAGAAAGGTGAGGAGGAGGATGGAGATCTAACAAAATCCTAGGTCTTACAGCTCTACTTCCAAAAAATGAATCAAATTATGAGTCCAAAATACACAGAATGTGTCCCAGTCCCAATAAAGCCCCCTTCCTGACTGCCATGAAGATTTTGCCTTACCCCAAATTTATCTCAGAATATTCATGGGTTGAAGGAGTCAAATACCCCCTGTGGGGACTATATAGAACAGAAGTGAGCTTCCCATTAAGAGCTGGCATTTCCTGGTGGGCACTGAATCAACATAACTTCCCCTTTCCCGAGAGATATCTCAAGTATTATATCCGACTTCATTTTGGTTCATATCTTGCTGATCTTTGGGATTTTTTTAAATTCTGCCCCCATTTGTCCACTAGACTCCCCAAGTTCATACCTCCTGTCCTTTACACTTGATTCTCACATGTGAATTCCCATTCCTTCGCTCAGCTTTTCTGCTTTGATGAGGAATGTTGGATTGTCTTTCTGCCCATCTTGATCTGGAAGAACATATCAGAATGTCTCTGAGGTAGAGTCATCAGGACTAAAGACATTATAATCTGGGATCTACATTTAGAGTTGGAAGAGACCTTAGAGATTAAGTGTATGTCCTCATTTTACAAATGAGGAAACAGGGCCCTAGAAAAATTCAGTAACTCATCTAGGTTCACACAGCTAAAGTCTAGAATGGAACTTGAAGCCAGGTACCCCATTCCAACCCCCATGCTCTATTTAGCATGCCACCAGTTGTCAAAATATGGTCCTTGGACCATTGAAGGTACTCAAGACTTTCAGGAGGTCAATAAGGTCAAAACAATTTTCATAATGATACAAAACTATTATTGCTTAGTAAAATATTCCTCCTTTTTCCAACTATGTAACCATGTGAAGCCAGATTTTCTTCACATACTTCAACCAAAATAACATAGCACAACAGATTGAATGCAGAATCCAGCTGTCTTCTATTAAGGCAGAGATTAAAGAGCATTGTAAAAATAAGTAAAACACTGCCACTCTTCTCATAGATTTAAAAAAATAATGGTTATTTTTCATAAAAATATTATTTGGGTTAACATGTAATTAGATTATTATTTTAAAATTGTTATACTATAAAGTGAATTAAAAATAAATATTTAAATTTTTATTTAAAAATTTTAATATGATAAATATAGATAGATATTAACCACATACACAGAAGCTTTTGGGGTCCTCAATAACTGTTAAGAATGTAAAGGGATGCTGAGACCAAAAAGTTTGAGAACTGCTGTACTTTACTATGCTACTTCTCAAAATAATGCTAACATTTGACCATACCTGGGATTTCACTGATTTGGTGAACCACAAATTAGAAAACTCCCTCAACCAATTCAGATAAACTCATATTCTTAAACTGTTGCCTGGGTCCTGAGAAGTTCTGTCAGTGAGTCAAAAATCGATGGATTTTTTAAGCACTTACTTTGCATCAGGCATTGTGGTAAGGTCTGGGGAAACAAATAAAAGTGAAAATTGGTCCTTGGTTTCAAGTTCAAATTCTAATTCAGGAGACAACATAGAACTCATTGTATGCATTTGATATGTGCAATGTAAATGCAAGGTAATCTCTGAAGGAAGGCACTAGCACCTGCAGGGACTTCTGTAGATTTCCAGCAGAAAGTAGACTTTGAGGTGAAGTCAAGTACAACACCATCATTCAGAAACTGTGACCCAGAGAGGTTGTAACTTATCCATGGTCACAGAACCAGTGTAAGTTAGATGGCTTGAGTCCTGGTTGCCCCAACATTAAGATCAGGTCTCTGAATATACAATTTCTCATCACCTAACCCCTACATGAATGTGATTGGTATGTTCTTGTATGCATTCTCCATCTCAGGCTGGTACCACTAAGAATCTGCCAGCCTCCCTTTCATTACCTCCCTTCACCTATGGACCTGTCCTGGTCTGTTGTTTTATTTCCTCCATTTTTGAAGAAGACAAATGACATCACAGGGTGATATCTTGACTCATATGTGAATTAGATTAAATGAGGCAGAGTGGCATGAAGTCATCAGTCTCACTCTTTCTTCCATAATCACCAAAGTCTAGTGGCAGAATAAAAGTCAATTTCACTGGCAATGGCCCAGAATACAGTGGATGACCTTGGAGTCTTTGCTGTATAACCAAGCTCTAAGTGTTCCACAGCACCTGCTTCAGCTGCCTTCATGGTCGTTGGAACAAATTTTTCTCATCTGCCCATTCTGCTATGAGAATTCTTCACATGCTTGGGATCGACGTTCCCTTCCTCATCTATGGATCTGAGGCTTGTCAGTTACCTTCAACCTAGTTTAGCCCATCTGCCAAGATGATTTTACCAAGGTGTAGCTGTTGCACATGCTATAACTTCTTGGAACCACAGGTGAGAGTTGAATGCCAGGTGGACACCAAAGGTGGATGAACAGCCCGGAAAAAGATTTGACAAGCCCTCACATCAGTGGAGGTAGTCCTCCTTGAACATCTATCCACCCTGCCCTGGTCCATAACAACATCAGGTCATCCACAATTAGTTGTTGGCCTGGTTTCCTAAGTTTCAGCTAAGTTTTACTTTCTCATCTGGTCAATGCAGGCATCTTAGATGTCAGTGATATTTGCTTAGAGTCTCCTGATACCTATGTCTAGTTCATCTGAATAAGTATCTAAGAAAGAATTATCCAAATAGCTACGACATCTGTACCCTGATCTTGGCCTTGAAGTTGCTTCATAACAATAATAATAATAGTAAAAGCCTGTCAGCCTAGTCACCACTCACCCCCAGCACAGTGGAGTCTCAAGTAGACTCCCAAGACTTTCCTCAGTCAAGTCCATATGAATCAGTTTTAACTGTTTGGAATGAGGAAAGTCTATAATGCATCCGTTATTTGATGCTTGTAGTGTTAAGGTTTATATTATAGAGTCATAAATGACACTATTAATTTCCCTCTAATTCGTATTTTCCCAGTATTTTACATGCCTTCCTCAAGGAAAATATAAAAGTGAATTTTTTTGTCTTTTGTACTGTTATTCCCAGTAAATCTTACTGTGGGGCATGTTTTGCACAAATATTAAAGAGGAAGCAACAAAATACCACAATCTTCCGTTGTAACTGTTGGCTAGGGCAAAACTGAAGTCACATTACTGTTCTTAACACCGCATCTCCACTCCTTGTCATCACAAGTACTTCTCCACAAAGTATGCAATCCACCTACTTTGTGAAAGTCATTTACATGTGGTAGACCTAAAATAATCTAACTTATGCCATTTTCTATAGTCATTAAGACAAAATACTGCAAATAATAAAGCCATAGAAATGCCTACAAATAGAAGGAACATTAAAGATCGATCATTTATTGAGGCAAATCACATATTTTACCTTTTTAAAATTTTTGTGGTTGGTATCTCTTGTTTTTATATCATCTTCACTTTCACAAACATTCCATGCTCTTCTCCTACCCAGAAAGACATTCCTTGTAACAAAGAATGAAAAAGAAATAAGTTTAAAAAAAAGAGATGGAAGAGAAAAGCATTATAGCAAAATTAGACGTCAACCATTTTAGCTGTATTACAGAAATTCATATCCCATACCATGTTGTCAGTATAAGTTGAGTGTTGATATTGGTTCATTGTCTGTGGTTGCTTTAAGCATAATATATTTATTTATCTCTACTCTTATTATTTTGCTGTTTATTTATCTCTATCTCTACTATTTATTTCTTTTTATCTATCTCTACTCTTATTATTTTTTGTTTCCTCTTATAATTGCGACTCCTTTCTAAAAATGCACTTTTGCAGAGTTAATTTTTCAGCATCTCCTTTTCATTACATTATTTTTATTCCTTCATAGATGAGTTTCTTTTATACAATAGATTATTGTGTTAGGTTTTTCTCTTACATTGTCATTCTTTTTATTAAGTTGTTTAACCCATTCAGATTGAAAGTTAATGTCAGACTTTGTAATTTCTCCCATATATTTTTGTATTGATTTTATATGCTCTTATTCTTTTTAAGTGCCTTGGCCCTGTGATTAATTTTGCTCACACAATTTTGATGTTATTTTTGTCCTCATAGGCTCCCCACTTCAATTTATTTAAATGATAAATTTCTGTATTTATGTTACTTAATTTTGTTATATATTTCCACCCTTATTTTGTCCTCCCCCCCCATATAAGTAAGGGATTCAAAATATCACTTCTTTTTCCTTGGAAGCCCCTTGAAGGTAGGGGCTGTCTTCTTTATCCTTTTGATGTTTATTGCTTGCATAACCCAATTTTACTGTGCCCATTCCCAATAAGTTTTTCTCTACCTCATTCTCTATACTTCTGTCTACTCTAAACTTTATTTTCTGATTCAAGGATATACACTTGTTTACTTCTTAATTTTCTCTGTTTTCTCTGTACTTCTGGGTTGCATGACCAACAAGATGGTAGATTAGACATTTTCTCTGATCTCCAATACTCCTAAGAAATTATGCGCCACAGATAAGTAATTTTCAGCTCTCTCAAATATATGACACCAAGAATTCAAAGGAAAAGACAATATGAACAAAACAAACCTTCAAAAAGTCATCCGTTTCTATACAGCAATAATAAAATCTAAGAAGCAATAACAGAAAAAGAAAAATAATAACAAAAATCTACAAAATGTATGTGTATGTGGATATCACTCTACCAAAGCACACAAAAGATGTATATAGATTAAGTTACAAAATACTCCTCAAAAAAGTGAAGGACAGGGGCAGAGCCAAGATGGCGGAGTAGAAGGATACACGTTTACGAGCTCCGAAACCAAAAGCCAATAGAATTAATGTAAAAAGAGTCCCCCATAACTTCTGGGTCAATACAAGGTGTGCAGAAGCAGAGTAGAAGAGATTTCCGTTCCAGGGAGCCCTGGAGACCCGTCCCCAGGGTCTGGCGCTCCCCGGAAAGTGGACCCCACCCCCAGAGCTGCCCTGGCCGCCGCCCCAGAGAAGCTAATCCGAACAGGCTTCAGAGACGGAAGCTCCGGCAGCCGGGAAAGTCCCTCCGCCCACAGAAGCTACAGGTCAGTGAGAGAGGCTGGGCTGGAGGAGAGGGGAAGCAGGGCGTCTCCGTGACTCGGGCCCCCTTGGGAGGAAGCGGCGGCGGCGGAGACGGGGGCAGGAAGCGGTGGAGGCAGAGGTGTGGGAGGCGGCAGCGGCCCAGGACTCAGGAATCCCCCAACAGCAGGCAGGATCTTCATTACGGAAGATTCCCGCATAAAACCTGATGGAGCTGAGCCTGGGAGACGGCCCTGCCCCCACCCCGCTCTATTACTGAAGGCTTCTGCTCAAAGCCCCCAAGGGAACTGAGATTGGGAGGCGGGCCCCCCACCCGGCCCCCACTCGCTCCATTCCTGAAAGTCTCTGCTTAAAGCCCCCGAGGGATCAGACTCTGGGAGGCGGCCCTGCCCCCACCCCAGCACCTGAACTAAAGCTCACTGATTGACAGCCGGCAGGAGGAAAGCCCATTTAAATCTCAGAGGCCAAGCACTAGCTGGGCAGATCTAGGCAGGGGTGAACAGGAATCTCAGAAGTCAAGTAACTGGCTGGGAAAATGCCTAGAAAAGGGAAGAAAAATAAGACTATAGAGAGTTTTTTCCAACAAATGCAAATGATCCCGACATTCGGATCTGATGACAAGGACGTGTTCTTGCCATCAGGGAAAGACATGGAGGGCGGGGCCTCAGTACCCCAGACACCCCAGGGGGGTGGTGGATGGGCTCAGGCCCTGGAACAGCTCAAAAAGGATTTTGAAAAGCAAGTTAGACAGGTGAAGGAAAAACTGGGAAGAGAAATGAGAGAGAGACAAGAAAAGTATGAAAATCGGGTCAATACCTTGGTAAAGGAGACCCAAAAAGTGCTGAGGAAATTAACACCTTGAAAAATAGGCTCACTCAATTGGCAAAGGAGGTTCAAAAAGCCAATGAGGAGAAGAATGCTTTCAAAATCAGAATGAGCCAAATGGAAAAAGAGGCTCAAAAGCTCACTGAATTTAATAGTTCTCTCAAAATTAGAATGGAACAGATGGAGTCTAATGACTTTACGAGAAACCAAGAAATGACCAAACAAAACCAAAAGAACGAAAAAATGGAAGAGAATGTGAAATATCTCATGGGAAAAACAACTGACCTGGAAAATAGATCCAGGAGAGACAATTTAAAAATTATGGGACTACCTGAAAGTCATGACCAAAAAAAGAGCCTAGACATCATCTTCCATGAAATTATCAAGGAAAACTGCCCTGACATTCTAGAACCAGAGGGCAAAATAAGTATTGAAGGAATCCATCGATCACCACCTGAAAGAGATCCAAAAAGAGAAACTTCTAGGAACATTGTGGCCAAATTCCAGAACTCCCAGCTCAAGGAAAAAATCTTGCAAGCAGCTAGAAAGAAACAATTCCAGTATTGTGGAAATACAATCAGGATAACTCAAGATCTAGCAGCTTCTACATTAAGGGATCGAAGGGTGTGGAATAGGATATTCCAGAAGTCAAAGGAATGAGGACTCAAACCAAGAATCACCTACCCAGCTAAACTGAGTATAATACTTCAAGGGAAAATATGGCCTTTCAATCAAACAGAGGACTTTCAATCATTCTTAATGAAAAGACCAGAGCTGAAAAGAAAATTTGACTTCCAAACACAAGAATGAGATGAAGCATGAAAAAGGAAACAGCAAAGAGAAGTCTTAAGGGACTTACCAGAAGTGAACTGTTTATATTCATACAGGGAAAGACAATATTTGTAACTCTTAAAACTTTTCAGTATCTGGGGAGTTGGTGGGACCACACATACACATGTACACGCATGCACACACATACACACATGCACACACATACAGAGATAGAGAGCACAGATTGAACTGAATAGGATGGGACCATACCTTAAAAGAAACTAAGGTAAATGGTGAGAGAGAAATGTAGGGGGGAGGAAAGAGAGGGAAAGAGAAGGGGGTAACTATATGTCATTTAAGAGGCAGGTAGGAGTTTTTCTTAGTGGAGGGAAAAAGAGGAGAGCTGAGAAAAAAAAAAACAAAAACAAGAAGTTTACCCTCATCACATTTGACTAAACGAAGGAGTGAAATGCACACTCATTTTGGTATGAAAACCTATCTTACAGTATAAGAAAGTGGGGAAGAAGGAGATATTGCAAGGGAGGGGATGATGGAGGGGAGGGCAAAGGGAGGAGGGAGCAATTTGAAGTCAACACTTGGGGAGGGACAGGATCAAGAGACAGAAGAGAAACAATGAGGGGCAGGTTAGGAGGGATGGTAATCCAGTTAGTATTACACAACACGACTATCAGGGAAGTCATTTGCAAAACTACACAGATAGGGCCTAAATTGAATTGCCTGCCGTCCCAAAGGGAATGGGTGGGGAGGGAGGGATGGGGAGAATTTGGAACTCAAAGTGTTAGGAACAACTGTTTATTATTGTTGTTGTAACTAGGATAGAAGACATACAGTTAATGAGGAATAGAAAGTCATCTGGCCCTACAGGAGAAAAGAGAACATGGAGACAAGAGAAGGGAGGGATGACAGAAGAGAGGGCAGATTGGAGATAGGGAAAATTAGACTGCTTGGGGTATTGGGGTGGGGGGAGGGGATAAAAGGGGAGAAAACTGGGAACCCCAAAATTTGTGAAAATGAATGTAAAAATTAATTAAATAAATAAATAGGAAAAAAATTTTAAAAAAATGAAGGACAACTTAAATAACTGGAAGACTATCCAGTGCTTATGGAAATATAATAAAAATTACCATAATACTAAAGTTAACATACACCTTAATGCTATATCAGTCAAACTATCAAAGAATTTCTACCTTATAGAAATTGATAAAATAATGCAAAATTCATTTGGATAAATAAAAAACCTAGAAAATCAAAGGAAATTATAAAAGGGTGGGGAAAGTGGGAATAGCACTTCCAGACCTCAAAGTACGTTATAAAACAGCAGTCATCAAAACCATCTGGTACTGGTTTAAACAGCAAACAAACAAATAAATAAATGGAACAGATAAAAGATAGTGGAATTCAATAACCCAATGTTCAATAAAGCAGAAAAGATAAATTATATAGGAAAAATATCCCTATTTGGCAAAAAAAGATGGGAAAATTATTAAGCATTCTGGTGGAAATTAGTCCTAGACCCACATCTTACATTGTATTCAACTACACCTTCTAAATAGTTATAGGACGTTATTATTAAAAACAATATTATAAAAACATTAGAAGAGGAATATACATCTCACAGCTATGGGTAGGAGATATATTTTAAGCAACAAGGGATTGAGTCAATTACAAAAGATAAAAGAAATAACTGATTCCATGAAAGTGAAAAGCTTCTTCATATACAACATTAATGCAACTAGGATAAGAAGGGAATAGGTCAAATGGGAAAAATCTTCATATCAAAATTCTCTAATAAAGATTTGCCTCCAAGATATATAAAAATTAATCAATATAGATCAATAGTTTAAAGTGATCAAGGATATGAACAAATAGTTCTCAAAAGAACTACTAAGTAGGGTGGAGCCAAGTCCAAACAAATACCTGTAAAAATTGACTAAAAAATTCTGGAGCTGCAGAATCCACAGAATGGTGGAGTGCAGTAAATCTTCAGCCCAAGACAGTCTGGAAGGTCAAGGGGAAGTGTACATCCAGTGGTAGTAGGAGCAGAGCACAGAACAGTGTGGACCATGCCAGCACAGACCAAACCTGACCACAACCTCAAAATGCTGAGGACAAATTGGAAGGTCAGTGAAAAAAACATGCCAGATCTGTATGAGAGAGTAGAGTGGTCCAGCCGCAGGGCAGCCAGAGGGCTGAGGAGTTCATGGCAGCAGCAGTTGTTTCTGAAACTCTAGGTCCACAGATTGTTAAGGAGCTGACAGTATATCATCCCACCTCCCATCCGTGGAAGCAGAGGGCTACCTTGACAAAGAGCCTAAAAGTCAAGTAAATGGCTGGGGAAATGAACAAAAACCAGAAAAAGAATCAGACTACAGAATCTTACTTTGGTAACAAGGAGGACCAACATACGCAAACAGAAAATAACAAAGTCAAAGCTTTTGGTGTAAGGCCATGGAAGAGCTCAAAAAAGATTTTGAAAATCAAGTAAGAGAAGTAGAGGGAAAATTGAGAAGAGAAATGAGAATACAAGAAAATCATGAAAATTGAGTCAACTGCTTCTTACAGGGGCCCCAAAAGAATGCTGAAAAAATAGACTATTAAAAAAAGACTACCTCAAATGGCAAAAGAGATGCAAAAAGTCAATGAGAAGAAGAATGTCTTAAAAGCAGAATTGGCTAGATGGAAAAGGAGGTCACAAAGTTCACTGAAGAATACAATTCCTTAAAATTTCAAATGGAACAGATGGAAGCTAATTACTTTATGAAAAATTAAGAAATTATAAAGCAAAACCAAGGGAATGAAAAAATAGCAGACCATGGGAAATATCTCACTGTAAAAACAAGTGACCTGGAAAATAGTCCCAGGAGAGAAAATTTAAAAATTTGTGGGCTACTTGAAAGCCATGATCAAGAAAAAAAGAGACTAGACATCATCTATCAAGAAAATATCAAGGAAAACTACCCTGATATTATAGAACCAGAGGCTAAAATAGATTTTGAAAGAATACACCAATCACCTCCTGAAAGACATCCCCAAAGAAAACTGCTAGGAATATTATGGCCAAATTCTAGAGCTCCCATGTCAAGGAGAAAATATTGCAAGCAGTCAGAAAGAAATAATGCAATTATTGTGAAAACACAATCAGGATAACACAAGATCTAGCAGTTTCTACATTAAGAGATTGCAGGGCTTAGAATATGATATTCGAAAGGTCAAACGAGCTAGGATTAAAATGAAGGATCACCTGTCCAGCAAAACTGAGTATAATACTTCAGGGGAATGATGGTCATTCAATGAAAGAGAGGACTTTCAAGCATTCTTGATGAAAAGACCAGAACTGAATAGAAAATTTGACTTTCAAACTCAAGAATCAAGAGAAGCATGTAAAGGTAAATAGGAAAGAGAAATCGTAAGGGTCTTACTAGAGTTAAACTGTTCACATTCCTACATGGAAAGATAATATTTGTAACTCTTGATACTTTTCTCAGTATTAGGGTAGTTGGAGGGATTACATACAGAGGATAAGGGTGAATTGAATATGAAGAGATGATATCCAAAAAATAAAATTAAGGGGTGAGAGAGAAATATATGGGAAGAGAAAGGGACAAATAGAATGGGACAAATTATCTCTCACATAAAAGAGGTAAGAAAAAGCTTTTTCATTGGAGTTGAAGAGGGGGGAGGTGAGAGGGAAAGAGTAAACCTGGGGGCAGAGCCAAGATGGCGGAGTAGAAGGATGCACGTTTACGAGCTCTGAAACCACAGCCCATAGAATTAATGTAAAAAGAGACCCCCCATAACTTCTGGACCACTGAAAGGTGTACAGAAACGGAGTGGAAGAGATTTCCGTTCCAGAGAGCCCTGGAGAGCCGTCCCCAGGATCCCTCGTGCCTCAGAAAGCGGACCCCACCCCAGCGCTGCCCTGGCCGTGGCCCCAAAGAAGCTGACCCGAGCAGGCTTCAGGGACAGAAGCTCCGGCAGCTGGGAAAGTCCCTCCGCCCACAGAAGCTACAGGTCAGTGAGAGAGGCTGGGCTGGAGGAGGGGAGCAGAGTGTCTCCGTGACTCAGGCCCCCTCGGGAGGAAGCAGTGGTGACAGAGACAGGGGCAGGAAGTGGCAGAGGCATGGGCAGCAGCGGGGGCAGCAGCGGTGGCGGCCCAGACTGCCCCAACAGCAGGCAGGATCTTCATTACTGAAAGTCTATGCATAAACAACCTGAGGGAGCTGAGCCTGGGAGACAGCCCTGCCCCACCCTGCTCCACTACTGAAGGCTTCTCCATAAAGCCCCTGAGGGAACTGAGCCTGGGAGGCGGCCCTGCCCCCACCCCAGCGCCAGAACTAAAGCTCACATTGATTAGCTGGTGCACGGAAAGCCCATTTGAATCTCAGAGCCCAAGCACTAGCTGGGCGGATCTAGGCGGGGGTGGACAGGAATCTCAGAAGTCAAGTAACTGGCTGGGAAAATGCCTAGAAAAGGGAAGAAAAATAAGACTATAGAGAGTTTTTTCCAACAAATGCAAATGATCCCGACATTCGGATCTGATGACGAGGACGTATTCTTGCCATCAGGGAAAGACGTGGAGGGTGGGGTCTCAGCACCCCAGACACCCCAGGGGGATGTCGGGTGGGCTCAGGCCTTGGAAGAGCTCAAAAAGGATTTTGAAAAGCAAGTTAGACAGGTGGAGGAAAAACTGGGAAGAGAAATGAGAGAGATGCAAGAAAAGTATGAAAAACGGGTCAGTACCTTGGTTAAGGAGACCCAAAAAAATGCTGAAGAAAATAACACCTTGAAGAATAGGCTCACTCAATTGGCAAAAGAGGTTCAAAAAGCCAATGAGGAGAAAATGCTTTCAAAAGCAGAATTAGCCAAATGGAAAAAGAGGTTCAAAAGCTCACTGAATTTAATAGTTCTCTCAAAATTAGAATGGAACAGATGGAGTCTAATGACTTTACGAGAAACCAAGAAATCACAAAACAAAACCAAAAGAATGAAAAAATGGAAGAGAATGTGAAATATCTCATGGGAAAAACAACTGACCTGGAAAATAGATCCAGGAGAGACAATTGAAAAATTATGGGACTACCTGAAAGCCATGATCAAAAAAAGAGCCTAGACATAATCTTCCATGAAATTATCAAGGAAAACTGCCCTGACATTCTAGAACCAGAGGGCAAAACAAGTATTGAAAGAATCCATCGATCACCACCTGAAAGAGATCCAAAAAGAGAAACTCCTAGGAACATTGTGGCTAAATTCCAGAACTCCCAGCTCAAGGAGAAAATATTGCAAGCAGCTAGAAAGAAACAATTCCAGTACTATGGAAATGCAATCAGGATAACTCAAGATCTAGCAGCTTCTACATTAAGGGATCGAAGGGTGTGGAATAGGATATTCCAGAAGTCAAAGGAATGAGGACTCAAACCAAGAATCACCTACCCAGCTAAACTGAGTATAATACTTCAAGGGAAAATATGGTCTTTCAATGAAACAGAGGACTTTCAATCATTCTTGATGAAAAGACCAGAGTTGAAAAGAAAATTTGACTTCCAAACACAAGAATGAGATGAAGCATGAAAAAGGAAACAGCAAAGAGAAGTCTTAAGGGACTTACCAGAAGTGAACTGTTTACATTCCTACATGAAAAAAACTATTTGTAACTCTTAAAACTTTTCAGTATCTGGGTAGTTGGTGGGACCACACACACACATGTACATGCATGCATGCACACACACATACACACATGCACACACATACAGAGACAGAGAGCACAGAGTGAATTGAATAGGATGGGACCATATCTTAAAAGAAATTAAGGTAAATGGTGAGAGAGAAAGGTAGGGGGAGGAAAGAGGGTGAAATGGAATGGGGTAATTATATGTCATTTAAGAGGCAAGTAGGAGACTTCTTAGTGGAGGGAAAAAGAGGAGAGCTGAGAAAAAAAAAAAAAAACAAGAAGTTTACCCTCATCACATTTGACTAAAGGAAGGAATAAAATGCACACTCATTTTGGTATGAAAACCTATCTTACAGTATAGGAAAGTGGGGGAGAAGGAGATAAGCAAGGAGGGGGATGATGGAAGGGAGGGCAAAGGGAGGAGGGAGCAATTTGAAATCAACACTTGGGGAGGGACAGGATCAAGAGACAGAAGAGAAACAATGAGGGGCAGGGTAGGATGGAGGGTAATTCAGTTAGTCTTACACAACACGACTATCAGGGAAGTCATTTGCAAAATTACACAGATATGGCCTATATTGAATTGCCTGCCTTCCCAAAGGGAATGGGAGGGGAGGAAGGGATGGGGAGAATTTGGAACTCATAATTTTAGGAACAACTGTTTAGTATTGCTGTTGCTACTAGGAAAGAAGACATGCAGTTAATGAGGAATAGAAAGTCATCTGGCCCTACAGGAGAAAAGAGAAGATGGAGACAAGAGAAGGGAGGGATGACAGAAGAGAGGGCAGATTGGAGATAGGGAAAATTAGATTGCTTGGGGTATTGGGGTGGGGGGAGGGGATAAAAGGGGAGAAAATTTGGAACCCAAAACTTTGTGAAAATGAATGTAAAAAGTTAAATAAAAAAAAAGAGTAAACCTTACTCTCATCAGATTTGGCTCATGGAGGGAATAACATGCATACTCAATTTGGTATGAAAATCTGTCTTACACTACAGGAGAGTGGGGGGAAGGGAATAAGGAGAAATGATAGAAGGAAGGGCAAATGGGAGTAGGGGATAATTAGAAGTAAGAACCTGAGGATGGACAGGGTCAAAAGAGAGCATAGAATAAAAGGGGGCAGGATAGGATGGAGGAAAATATAGTTAGTCTTTCACAACATGACTGTTATGAGAGTGTTTTGAATGACTACACATGTATAATCTGTATCGAATTGCTTGCCTTCTCAGTGAGGATGGGGGCACGGGAGGGAGGGAGGGAGAGAAACTAGAACTCAAAGTTTTAAAAATGAACATTAAAAATTGTTTTTACATGCAAATGGAAAATAAGACATACAGGTAATGGAGTATAGAAATCTATCTTGCCCTACAAGAAAATAGAGGGAAAGGGGATGAGAGATTGGAGGAGTGTGATAGAAGAAAGGGCAGATTGGGAGAAGGGGTAATTGGAATGCACAATGTCTTGGGGTGGGTGGAGGGGAAAATGGGGAAAAAATTTGGAACTCAAAATCTTGTAGAAGTGAATATTGAAAATTAAAAATAAATTAATCAATAAAAAAATATTTAGGGGGAGAAAGAGCTTCAAAGTGTTATTAACCACATTAAGAAAGCTTCAAATCACTAATTATAAGAGAAATACCCATCAAAACATCTTAAGATTGCCCTTCATATCCAGGAAATTGTCAAAAATAATTTGTTTTTTTAATGCAATGCATTGTTGATGCAGTGTGAATTGATAACACCATTTTGGAAAGCAATTTGTAATTATGTGAACAAAGTGACTAGGAAAGTGACTAAAATGTCTATACCCTTTGATCCAGAGCTTAAATTACTATGCTTATACTCCAAAGAAGCCCCTATAAGAAGAAAGTCCCCATATATACCAAACTATTTACTGTGGATGATTTTTTGTTATAGTAAAGAACTGTAAAACCATACTATACATACTTCTATTTGTTAATTCTTTCTCTGGATGCAGATAGCATCATCCTTCATAGGTCCTTTGTAGTTAATTTATGTATTTATAATAATTAAAATTACTGTCACTCAAAGTTGTTCTTAAAAACAATATTGCTGTTACAATATTCTCTTGGTTCAACTCATTTCATTATTTATTATATCTTGCAAGTCTTTCCATGATTTTGAAGATCATTGAACTCATCATCTCTTATAGTACAATAATAGTCCATCATAGTCATATACCACAACTTGTGTAAATATTCACCAATTGACAGACATCCTCTCAATTTCCAGTTTTCCTCCATAAAGAGAGCTACTATAAATATTTCATGACATATAAGTTCTTTTCTTTTTTCCTTAACTATCATAAGAAACAGACCTAGTATGATATAAATGGCTTAATAACCCTGGGCTTAATTTCAGTTTGCTTTCCAAAATGATTGGATCAGTTCACAGTTCCACCAACAGTGATTTAGTGAACCAAACATTCCACATCCCCTCCAATATTTATTGCAATATCATATTAGGTCTGTTTCCTATGACAGTTCATTACCTCATTCCCTCTTCTGATTTCTTCTATTTCTTTTTCTTCTCTTATTGCTATTATGAGGATATCCAATACAATACTGAATAATATTGTGACAATGGACATCTGTGCTTCACATCTGTTTGTATTGGAAGGGCTTCTAGATTATTCACACTACAAATAATATTTACTGATGGTTTTAGTTAAATGACTTCTATCAATTTAAAGAAAAATCCATTTATACTTATACTTTGAAGTTTTTAATAGAAATGAACGTTGTACTCTATCAAAAGCCATTTCTGCATTCATTTATATAACCATATGATTTTTGTTAATTTTAGTATTGATATAATCAGTTATGTTGATATTTTTCCTTATGTTAAACCATCCCTGCATGCTTTGTCGAAATCCCACTTGGGCACAATATACTATCTTTGTAATAAATTGTTGTAATACTCTAGTTAGTATTTTGCTTAGGATTTTTGCATACATATTTATTAATAAAATTAGTCTGTAATTTCCTTTCTCTGTTTTTACTCTTTCTGTCATGTTATCTACCATGTTTGTTGCATACAAGGAGTTTGGTAGGATCCTTTCTTTGTCTATTGTACCAAATAATTTATTTAATATTGGAATTAGTTGCCTTTTAAATGTTTGATAGAATTCACCTATAAATTCATCTGGTCCTGGTACTTTTTCCTTAGGAAACTCATTTATGACCTTTTTCTAAAGTAAGTCTATTTAGATATTGTATTTCCTCTTCTGCTACTCTAGGTAGTTTATATTTTTGTAAATATTCTTTGATTTTACTTAAATTGTTAAATTTATTGACATATAATTGGGCAAATTAACACCTCATAATTGCTTTGATTTCATCTTTGTTAGTGGCATATTCACCCTTTTCATTTTTAATACCAGTGATTTGATTTTCTTCTATCTTTTTAAAAAATCATATTAGCCAATGGTTTATCTATTTTATTGTTTTCTCATAAGATCAATTTGTAGCTTTATTTATTAATTCAATAGTTTTCCTACACTCAATTTTATGAATCACGTTTCAATTTTTAGGGTTTCCAACTTAGTGTTTAGTTGAAGATTTTTAGTTTGTCCTCTTTCTAATTTTTTTAATTGCATACCCAATTCATTGGTCTGCTCTTTCTCTATTTTATTCATATAGAGATATTTATTCATTTAGAGATATAAATTTTCCTCTGATTACTGGTATTGCTGTATCCCATATGTTTTGATACATTTTCATTATTTTTCATTAATTTGATTAATTCATTTGGTTTCATTCACTCATTTGATTTCCTTTATGCATTCATTTCATTCATTCAAATGAAATTTTTTGTTTCTATAATTTGTTCTTTAATCCACTCATTCTTTAAGATTAGGTCATTTAGTGTCTAATTAGTTTTCATTCTATGTTTCCATGGTCCCTTATTAAATGTATTTTTATTGGACTGTGATCTGAAAAAGGTTAATTTAATATTTCTGTTTTTAACTATACAAACTTTATGGAGTGGGTAGAGTCAAGATGGCAGAGTAAAGCAGGGACTTCCTTGAGCTCTCCCCCAAAGCCCTCCAAATACTTGTAAAAAATGACTCTAAACAAATTCTAGAGTGACAGAACCAACAAAATGACAGAGTGAAACAAATACCCAGCCTAAGACAACCTGGAAAGTCAACAGGAAGGATCTATTATACCAGGCAGGGACCAGAACTTAGTCTGATTTGGACTGCATTGGCACAGACAGGCCAGAGCAGGACTCAGGGGACTGAATCATTGGCAGCTGTAGCAGTTTCCAGACACTGAAAAATGTCAGTGGGAAAACTCTGTGGGTAAAAGAGGAGCATGGTCGGTATGAGTTCAGGTCACAGTCCTAGGATGTGGGGATGGTGGTGGTGGAGGCAGTGGTAGTGGCAGCAGCAGTGGCAGAGGCTTATTCCAGATCTCTGGGCCTATGGATGGTGGGGGATCAAGTAGCTGATACAAAATCCCTAAACCCTGGGACAGTATGCCCACCTATACCCCCACCTCAACTGGAAGCAGAGTTCTACCTTGACAAAGAGTTAGAAAGTCAAGTATTTGGTTGAGAAGATAAGAAAACATTATAGAAGAACTCAGACTATAGAATCTTACTTTGATGACAAGGAACATCAAAACATCAACTTGAAAAAGATGAATTCAAAGCTCCTACATCAAAAGTCTCAAAGAAAATATGAATTGGTCTCAGGTCATGGAGGGGCTTGCAAAGGATTTTGAAAATCAAGTAAGAGAAGAGAGGAAAAATTGGGAAGAGAAATGAGAGTGATGCAAGAAAATCACAAAAAGTGAGTCAGTTGCTTGCTAAAGGGGATCCAAAAGAATGCTGAAAAAAATAGACTACTAAAAAATAGACTAGCCCAAATGGCAAAAGAAGTTCAAAACGTCAATGAGGAGAAGAATGCCTTAAAAAACAGAACTGGCGAGGGGGAGGAGGCAAGATGGTGGAGTAGAAAGATTCACATATGCTAGCTCCGAAACCACAGCTCATAAATTACCTGTAAAAAGAACTCCCAACAAATTCTGGAGCAGTGGAAGCAGCGCAGCAATGGAGTGGAGGAGATTTCTGTTCCAGAGAGCCCTGAAAAACTGACACCAAAGGTCCGTCAGGCAGATCTGAGCAGGCTTCAGGGACAGAATATCCAGCAGCCGCAAAGGTCCCTCAAACCACAAGCACACAGGTCAGTGAGAGACCCTATCTGACTGGCTGAGAGGGGAGTGGGGTATCTCCATAACTCAGGCCCCCTTGGGAGGAAGCAGTGGGGGAAGCAGCAGCCAGGAGCTCCCAAAGCAGACAGGACCCCGGATCCATTATTGAAGGTCTCCGCATAAAATTCTCCCTGAGGAACTGAGCCCTATGAGGCTCTGCCTACCACCTGCCCCCACCTGAGCACCTGAACTTAATCCTACTGAATAGCAGCCCTGCCCCCAATGAAAGCCCTGAGGCTGGGAAGCAGCATTTGAATCTCAGACCTCAAGCACTAGTGAGGCGGGGGTGGAGAGGAATCTCAGAAGTCAAGTAACTGGCTGGGAAAATGCCCAGAAAAGGGAAGAAAAATAAGACCATAGAAGGTTACTTTCTTGGTGAACAGATATTTCCTCCTTTATTTTCAGATGAGATAGAACAATGCTTACCATCAGGTAAAGGCATAGAAGTCAAAGCCTCTGTATCCCAAACATCCAAAATAGATATCCAAAGGGCTCAGGCCATGGAAGAGCTCAAAAAGGATTTTGAAAATCAAGTGACAGGTGGAGGAAAAACTGGGAAGAGAAATGAGAGAGATGCAAGAAAAGCATGAAAAATGGGTCAATACCTTGGTAAAGGAGACCCAAAAAAATGCCGAAGAAAATAACACCTTGAAAAATAGGCTCACACAATTGGCAAAAGAGGTTCAAAAAGCCAATGAGGAGAAGGATGCTTTCAAAAGCAGAATTAGCCAAATGGAAAAAGAGGTTCAAAATCTCACTGAAGAAAATAGTTCTCTCAAAATTAGAATGGAACAGATGGAGGCTAATGACTTTCTGAGAAACCAAGAAATCACCAAACAAAACCAAAAAAATGAGAAAAAGGAAGATAATGTGAAATATCTCATGGGAAAAACAACTGACCTGGAAAATAGATCCAGGAGAGACAATTGAAAAATTATGGCACTACCTGAAAGCCATGATCAAAAAAAGAGTCTAGACATAATATTTCATGAAATTATCAAGGAAAACTGCCCTGACATTCTAGAACCAGAGGGCAAAATAAGTATTGAAGGAATCCATCGATCACCACCTGAAAGAGATCCAAAAAGAGAAACTTCTAGGAACATTGTGGCCAAATTCCAGAACTCCCAGCTCAAGGAAAAAATCTTGCAAGCAGCTAGAAAGAAACAATTCCAGTATTGTGGAAATACAATCAGGATAACACAAGATCTAGCAGCTTCTACATTAAGGGATCGAAGGGCGTGGAATAGGATATTCCAGAAGTCAAAGGAACTAGGACTCAAACCAAGAATCACCTACCCAGCAAAACTGAGTATAATACTTCAGGGGAAAATATGGTCTTTCAATGAAACAGAGGACTTTCAATCATTCTTGATGAAAAGACCAGAGCTGAAAAGAAAATTTGACTTTCAAACACAAGAATGAGAAGAAGCATGAAAAAGTAAACAGCAAGGAGAAGTCATAAGGGACTTACCAAAGGTGAACTGTTTACATTCCTGCATGGAAAGACAATATTTGTAACTCTTAAAACTTTTTAGTATCTGGGTAGTTGGTGGGATTACACACACACACACACACACACACACACACACATACACACACACATGCATGTGCACGCACACACACATACACACATGCATGCACACACAGAGACAGAGAGCACAGAGTGAAAAGAACTATGGAATTTGATTGCAGAATGAAGCAGATCATTTTCTTTTGTATTATGTTTTGATTTGTTTTATGATTTCTCCTATTCATTTTAATTCTTCTATGCAACATGACTGAGGTGAAAATGTATTTAATAGAAATGTATGTGTAGAACCTATATAAAACTATATGCTGTCTCAGGGAAGGAGTGGGGAGGTAGGGTGAGGTGGAAAAATCTAACATATATTGAAGTGATTGTAGAACACTGAAAACAAATAAAATAATATTGTGTTGAAATGAAAATATATTGTTACATAATTTGAATCCTCTCATGTTCTGCTATGCACATGACATGTTTTTTTTCCTTTTTAACTTTGTATTTAAGTTCCAATATTTAAGTTTATGATATGTTTTTGTTTCTTTATTCTATTTTTGTGTTCTGGCATTTAAGTCTAAAACAAAATTTAAAAAGAAAAAAGAAATTGTCAAGGAAAACTGCCCTGATCTTCTAGAAGCAGAGGGTAAAACAGAAATGGAAAGAATCAACTGATCATCTCTGGAAAGCTCCTAGGAATATTGTAGTCAAATTCCAGAGTTCCCAAGTCAAGGAGAAAATATTTCAAGCAGCCAGAAAGAAACAATTTGAGTATTGTGGAAATACTATAAGGATAACACAAGATCAAGCAGCTTCTACCTTAAGGAACTGAAGGGTTTGGAATATGATATTCCAGAGATCAGAAGAGTGAGGATTAAAAACAAGAATCACCTACCCAGCAAAACTGAGTAAAATCCTTCAGGGGGAAAATGGCTATTCAATGAAATAGAGGACTTTCAATCATTCTTCATGAAAAGACCAGAGCTGAATAGAAAATTTGACTTTCAAATACAAGAATCAAGAGAAGCATGTAAATGTAAACAGGAAAGAGAACTCATAAGAGACTCACTAATATAACTGTTTACACTCCTACATGGAAAGATATTTGCCACTCATGAGACCTTTCTCAGTATTAGGGTAGTTGGAGGAGATAGATAGATAGATAGATAGATAGATAGATAGATAGATAGATAGATAGATAGATAGATAGATAGATAGATAGATAGATAGATAGATGGCACAGGATGAGTTGAATATGAAGGAATGATATCTAAAAAATAAAATTAGGGGGTGAGAGAGGAATATATTGGGAGAAGGAGAGAGAGATAGAATGGAGTATATTATCTCACATAAAAGAGTCAAGAAAAAGGTTTCACAATGGAAGGGAAGAAGGGGGAGGTGAGAGGGAATGAGTGATCCTTACCCTCATTGGATTTGGTTTTCAGCAAAGTAAGGGGGAAGGGGAGAAGAGTGGTGAATAAGAGAAGGAAGGGCAGATTGGGGAAGGGGTAGTCCAAAGCAAACACTTTTGAAAAAGGACAGGGTCAAAGGAGAAAATAGAATAATTGGGGGAGGGATGGCATAGAGAAAAGTATAGTTAGTCTTTCACAATGTGACTATTATGAAAGTGTTTTGTATAACTACACATGTATAACATTTATTGACTTGCTTGCCTTCTCAAGGAGGGTGGGTGGTGAGGGAAAAAGGGAGAGTATTTGGAACTCAGTTTTAAAAACAAATGTTAAAAAATTGTTTTTTACATACAACTGGGAAATAAGATATATAGGCAATGGTGTATAGAAATCTATCTTGCCCTTCAAGAAAGCAAAGGGGAAGAGGATAAGAGGGGAGGATGATAAAAGGGAAGGCTGACAGGAGGAAGGGGTAATCAGAATGCATGCCATCTGGAGTGGGGGGAGGGGAGAAATGGGGAGAAATTGGAACTCAAAATCTTGTGGAAATGAATGTTGAAAACTAAAACTAAATAAATAAATACAGAAAATTTTATATATGGTCAGTTTTTATAAAGATGTCTTGAATCTCTGGGAAAAAAATTCCTTCCTATTCCCATTCAATTCTCTCTAAATATCTACCATATCTAGCTTATCTAAAATTCTATTCACTTTCTTGACTTCTTTCTTATTTATTTTTTTGGTTAGATTTGTATAATTCTGAGAGGGGAAGATTAAAGTCCCCCACTCTTATTATTTCTCCCTGTAATTAATTAACTTTTCTTTTAAAATTTAGATGCTATAGAATTTGGTACATATAGGTTTTATATTGATATTGCTTCATTGTCTGTGGTACTTTTCATCACATTGCAGTTTCCCTGTTTATCTCCTTTTAATTAAATCTATTTTAGCTTTAACTTGAGATCATGATTGCTATCCCTGCTTTTTTTTTACATCAGCTAAAGCATAATGAATTCTATTGCAGCTTTTATTTTAACTCTGTATGTATCTCTCACTTTAAAATGTGTTTTTGTAAATAACATTTCATTGAATTCTGATTTTTAATCCATTCTGCTCTCCAGTTTGGCTGATGAGTGAGTTCATCTCATTCATGTTCAAAGTTATAATTGCTATTTGTGTATTTCTTTCCCTCCTATATTTTCTCATTATTGTCCTCAGCCTCTCTTTTTTACCCTAAACCTTCTCACACTTCTAGTTTACTTCTAACCACTGCCTCCCTAATCCATACCCTTTTAAAGAATCTCTTCCTTATCCTTTATTCCCTATTCTACCCACCTGTCTATGAGTCCCTCTCTTATCCTCTCTCCACACTCCTGATTCTTAATCTACATACCCTTCTAAAAGTCCCTCCCTTATCCTATCCCCTAGCTCTTGTATTTCTTTATTAATTCAGAAGATTCTTATACCATTCTAAATGTAAATGTTAATCCCTTTTTAACCTAGAGAGAAAGGTTTTGGTGCTACCAGCCCTCCACTCCTCTCTGCTTCCTCTGTCTCAGTTCTTCCTTCCAGACCTCATTTGTGTGAGATAATTGCTCCTTTTTACCTTTTCTTACCCAGTTTTGTTTTTTAGAATCATCCCATCATACTTAGCTCAGCCCCAATCTTACTTTCAAACTACCCAAGTAATGATGACAGTCTTAAGAATACTGAAAACCTTTTCACATATTAGAAATAGATAACTTGATCTTAATGAGCCCCTTATAATTGGTCTTTATTGTTTACCATATATTTCTCTTGGATCTTATATGTTGAATTTTCTATTTAGTTCTGGTCTTTTTGTCACAAATACCTGAATGTCATAAAATGTTCATTTTGTTTCCATTCAGGATTACACTCAACTTTGCTGGGTAAGTTATTTTTGGCCACAAATTCAGTTCTTTTGCTCTTTGAAATGTAATGTTCAAAGACATATAGTCTGTTAGTGTAGAAGCTTCTGGGTCTTGTGCAATCCTGGTTGTAGCCCCGCCATACTTAAATTGCTTCTTTTCCTTTGTAATATTTTCTCTTTCACCTGGGAGCTTTGAAATTTGGTGCGATATTCCTGTAAGTTTTCATCCTGGGATCAATGATAATTGGTGGATATTTTTCTCTTTCTACTCTACCTTCATGTTTTAGAACTACAGGGCAATCTTTCTTAATAATTTCTTGTAATATGGTATCAATATTCTTTTTTTGATCACAAATTTCAGGTAATCTAGCAATTCTTTTATTGTCTCTCCACTATCTGTTTTCTAGATCAGTTGTTCATCTAATGGAAAAAAATACTCATTGTTATGGGAAGACCAAGAGATATGGAAAAATACTAAGGAAAAAATTCATAAAACTTTTTTGAAAAATTTTGTGTCCATCATGTGGAGAATGTTTCTGAAGCATCAAATTTAAATTCCTTCTTCTATCCAGCTCCTTATTGCTTTTAAAAACCTTTTTCTACTTCCTCTTTTTTATGCTACACCTTCCTAACTCAAAGTTGAAGGAGCAATTTATGAGGAAATTTTATTTCTCACCTATGAATATGTTAAAGGCTTATTACCTCTAGCCTTTTATTTCCCCCTTTATGTAAATTTTTTTTGGCTGTCCCCTCCCACAAAAGACATTTATTCACCTGTGAGGGTTCAAGGAATTTAGTACATGGTCACCATTTCAATAATTTTACCTTCATTGCCCCTAACTCTTCCTTTAAATCTTTACTTATGTTGTTAAACAAAAACCTTTAACAAAAATTCTGATTGTCTCTCTACCCCATTAATCAATCTTTTGCTTTTATTTAAACAATAACCAATAAACATGAGATAATTTGTATCATTACTTATTCTTTTCATGATAATTGTGCTTATTTACTTTTTATTAAGTTTCTATTGATTGGAGTGCTTATAAGGTAAATATCCTTTTCTTCAAAAACTCCTTTTTTTGTGGTCTACAAAATTTAATTTTGTAGTCTGAACTTTTTTTGCTTTTTGAACTATACTCTTCTGTTCCTTTCTTTGATTTATCATGACTACCAAATAATCCTATTTTATTTCAGTTAACTTTCTTTCATATCTGAAGGTCTTTCTGACTTAAATTCATTCTTAGTTTCTTCTTTGTGAATTTCATTTCTCTTTTAAATTATTCTGAATCTCTGGAGAGTTGGGAGAATTCTGCCTTTCATTGGCAATATTGGTTCACTTTCCTTCCTATTTTCATGTTTACTTAATATGCTTTGTCTTCTCTAAGGTTTTACTCATTCTTCCCTTTGAGTTTTAGGATCCTTTCTGTTAGTATATCTGCTTATGCAGCAGGCTTTAGTTAAACTTTTTCTTGCTACTGTGCGATATCTATTCCCTTCTATTTTTATTTACTTGATTTTCAGTCCTTTCCCTCCACTAGTGGACTGAGTTGCTCGATTTCTCCAACATTCTCTCACTTCAGGAGTTTTGGTTGAAATGGGCCAGCACACCTTCACCGAATACTTCCAGGGAGAGAGTTCCAACCCCAGCTGAGTTTCCAGTTCCTTTTCCATTACACTTGGCTGGCTGCCCCATTCTAGACTATGACCCTGTGTTCCACTGTTGTATTCAGCACGTTTTTAGTTCTTCGAATTCTTCCATTCTATTACCTCTTTTCCTTCATGTGACTACACAGAATCAGTGCCTGCTGCTTCTTAAGACATGGTGGATTTCATCTGGGCAGTGTCTTTAACACAGGGCATCTATTACTAGTGCAGGTATGCACATTTGGGATGGGAAAGACTGAAATGTATGAAAGCAAAGTGTTCAAGTTCTCCATGATAATTTATGCAATTTTTGTCTTGTTTAAGGGGGTTCTTTCTTCTTGTCTTGTGGAATTAAATATGATTACTCTAATGTGGCACATAGTTCTTTCTGTTTTGTGGTTTAGGTATTGAAGAAACTTGCATAAATCTCTATCTTTTGTCATGTGACCTTACCTAGTTTTATTTTTATTTATTTTGGGGGGGGAGGCAAAGCAATTGGGGTTAATTGACTTGCCCAAGGTCACACAGCTAGTAAGTGCAAGTACCTGAGGCCACATTTGAACTCAGATCCTCCTGACTCCAGAGCCAGTGCTCTTTCCACTGAACCACCTAACTACCTTGATCTTACCTATTTTTAAAAGAGATACATTTATATGCCATGGCTGCATGATGCAGTGGAAAGAACACTGGAACTGGTTTCAATTCCTGGCAGTTATCCCTGTGGGACTTTGATCAATTTATTTCAGCTCTCTAGACCTCACTTTTCTTATCTGTCAATAGGAGATGTATCTTATTGGATGATTTCTAAGGTCCCTTCCAGCTCTAATTTCTGTAATATATGGTGTGATGTGATAAGGGGATATGATCAGACATTAAACTAAAAGAATTGTTAACACTGACAGTATTTAAAATTTGCATATGATACTGGATTAAAGCAAGTATTTCACCATCTTTTGTAACTAACACTGATACAAGTGTCTGAATATTATATCATTCTATGTGAGAATGACTGAAAACATTTCCATAAAACTATTTCAAGTTGTTGTAACTATGTAGCACTTTTCTCATCAAAATTTGGATGAATTGGCCAGATACTCCTTATTTAGGGAAATTGGTTTGTCCATGGAATTATTCTTATTACTGATGTCTTAGTAACAGCAAAGGTTGCATCTTATAGTAGTACTGACATTGTATCACTCTTGGTTATTGACTCTTCCTTGACAATGCTTGTAATCTAGCAGTTGCTACAAATGGTTGAGCCAACTTCTGAACCCATGCCTAAATTAAAACCTTGTCTGGCTTACAAACACATTTTAATGCCACCAATCCAACAAGGGACACCTTCTAGAATGATAGGCATGTTGTCTTAGGAGGAAATAACCAGCCTTCCAGGAGGGTGAAATTTTAGCCTTTTTCAATATGAACACATTTCATAACATGTTATGTTTTGTGTAGTGGCCACAGCTACTATTACATAGGATCATAGGATTTAGATCTAGAATGGACCTTAGTTAGTATATAGTATATATTATATAGCATATACTACTAGTACTATATAGTATATATAATATATAAAGATATAGTATATATTATATATAATTATATGGTTAGTATATAATATATAACTATATATTATACAGTACTATATGTGTTATATAGTATGAGATCGTATATAGCACATATTACTATAGTATTTAGTTCAATTCCCTTTTACATATGAAGAAACTGAAGTCCAGAGAGGACTTTTTCAAAGTTACGCAAGTTTTAAATGGCAGTCAGAATTCAAAACTGGGTCTTCTGATCTACTATTCCTATATTACTCTGAAGACTCATCCTCAAATAATTTACTTTTTAATAAATGTCCTTTCTCTCTTCTATTGAGTATTGCCAAAAAGCAACCCTACCCTTGTTTCCATCACCTCTCTTGGTCCTCTCATTATGTGTGGTGATAAACCTTCCTAATCACTCTTCTTGGGGACAGTAGGTTTCTGAAATCTTTTCCCTTCATATTGGGAACTCCCTACAAATGATCTTGCAATTAAATTTTTGTCATTACTGCAAATCACAAGGTGGAGACTGGGATGCTCACCTCATACTTTACGCCAAGTAATGCATTCTTTGATCCAGGGACACTGACTTCCTTGCTGTTCCATAAGACATGCCATCTCTCATCTCTAGGTTTATTCTCTGGGTGTCCCTCATGCCTGGGATATTAGACCTACTCATCTACACCTACTGATTTCTCTGGCATCTTTTAAGTCCCAACTAAAATCTCATTTTCTACAGGAAGCCTTTCCTTACCCCTCTTAATTCTAATGTCTTCTCTCTCCTAATTATTTCCTGTTTATCCTGTGCGTAACTTGTTTCTACATATTTGTTTGCTTGTTGTTTCTCCATTTAGATTGGGAGCTCCTTGAGGTCAGGAATTGACTTTTTCTTCTTTTTGTATCTCTAGTACCTAGCACAGTGCTTAACACGTAGTAGACACTCAATAAATGCTTATTTGACTGATTGACTGACTATGCTAAGTGGTGTCCAGTACCATAGGCTCTAAACAAATCCAACTGTTAGTAAACTGGATTATAGGTCCTACTTCTCCAGCAGTCCCAAGAATCCTTAAGAGAGGAAGTCCACATACTCTGCTCTGGGCAAGTCTGCTGATCCACAAGAGCAGCTGTTGCCCCTGCATTTCTACCTCTTTGACCCCTTCACTATATTAGAAAGATAAGATCTTCTTCCATGACATTGCTAGTGATACATTATAGACCCATGTACATAGATATGGATCATAATTAATTTTCAGTCTCTAAGTTCATTTGCTATTCTTACTCAATGTGGTGCTTTGTTTTACTGAGTGGACACTACAAGCATATAGAAAGCAGGTTTGCCATTTAGATATCACATCTACTAGGGCTCTTTCTTCATTATTCTATGGATAATGGAATCATCCCATGAGGAGGAAAACAGGACCCAGCATGCATATAGTCTGATAAGTTAGATGTGCAAGATGGTGACTGTCTGCTTCCATGTTACCCTAAACTCGTTCTTCCTAAATCAAAGTTTACCCTGGGGGAAACACAACCCTCTATGAATCTGCAGCCAGAAATGGTCCCTACCTGTATGACCCCTACAACCAAACATATTTCATGCACTCATACTAACTTACAAGCACACTATAATCTTTTTCCTCTTCTGACTCAGAACATAGCTCCCTGCATCACTGCAACCACAATGTTAACTCTTCTCCCATGCTCCATTTCCTGCATACTTCCTGTCTGTTCTTAACATACTTCATCACAAACTGCCAGAGGCTAGATCTCTTACTATCACATTAAACAGTGATTGCCCACACCAAGAGAATGCCTTGAAACACCAACAACGTCTGGGAAATTACAAACAGCTGCATTCTGACCCACTCTTTGGGACAAGATGTTCTGCCTCTCAACTTTGCAGTCCATGCAGTCTAAAACAAGGGAATAGAGAGGGCATCGTTCAAAGTATCACTTTTCTCAGAGAAAGCAAAGACAACAAGGACAGAAAAGTGGGCATAGAATTTAGCAATAAATAGGTTATCAGTGAACTTGGAAGAAATAGTATTAAGAAAGTCAGAATTCAAGGAGGAGAGGATCAACTAGGTGATGAGGAACAGAGCTAGGCAATGTAGACCTGTCTAGAAATTTGTCAATTTAAGGAGCAGAAAGAAAATAGGACTATAGCTTAGGGGTGGCAGAATCTTGGGAATTTTTTGGACTCCTTTAGGATAGAAAGTTTTAGGATGAAAATTTTTGTAGGCTGAAAGGAAGGAACCAATATAGAGGGGAAAGGGAGTTGGAGGGAGGGATTAATAGAATAAGGATGGAGAGGAATAGAAAGCAAGGTCTTTGAGGACAAGGACTATCATTTTGAACTTTGTATCTGTAGCTCAGTGTCTATCACTTAGGAGGTATTTAAAAATTCTTGCTGAATTGAAGTCAATGGAATGCAATTAAAGGTACAAGTGAAAGGTTAATTTTGACAAAGAGGGTGGCCGTGTCATTCTCTGAGACTAGAAGAAAGTTGAAAAAAGTGTACATGAGAAAAATGAGACCATAAAGTGATTAGTCAAAGGGACGCATGCCATGTTTATTTTTGGGAACTGCACCTCCCCCAAACCTGTGCTCAAACTAAGCAATGTGCCCAGTTTAAAAGGATGATGGAAATTTCAAAGGAGGAGGCGAGACATGGGAGAGTGTTCATTTAAGAGGAAGTCAGGAATATGAGAAGAAAAACCTAGAAAGCAATAAATAAAACCACAGTGTTCAGAGATTGAGGAAAGAGATGGTGTTCTGGGTGACTTTTTTTTACCAGTCCCTTACATGACCGCTGTGAACCCCAATCACTATTTGAGGTGCCAGTGATATACATTTCTGCCTGTCAAGTCAGACTAAGTGAGGGACTAATCCTTTTATTGCCAAATTGAAATATATTGAAAACACCAAAACAATCCTCATTTGAGGAGATTCCCTTTCTATGCAAAAGAAATATTTGTAATTAACTGTAGTGTTATTCTAACCCTTTCTGTTTGCAATTTAAGAATTAATGGTTTTCTTTTATGCCCAAATGTTTATAACCTTAAACTTTTCATGCTAAAAGCTCAACAAATTTTTCCCTTTTGTGACTTTTGCAAGAAGTCTTATAAGATTATTCACGCACACACAAGTACACACACATACACACAAATTCTTTCCCAAGATGGTTGTTATCACCACTGGCAATGGGAAGGTTGGTCTTTTGTGAGATAAAAACAGGCTCTCAAGATTATTAAATATGTGCTATACTTAAGGTGATCAAGAGAAACTACCTAACACAAACTTCTAATCCAGATAACCTATGCCTAAGGCTGCAAAAGCCAATGTGTATACATGCATATACACATATATACATATACACATATATAAAGACATATTACCAACCTAGGAGGAACATTTAAGGCAATCATTTTCTAACTCTCTTCTCCATCAACTTAGGACATGACCACCTGTGCTGTTATTTGATGAATTCCACATGAATGTGTAAGTTTTGCATTGAACACTTCTTTCACTTTTTGGTGGTACAAAAATAAAACTTGGAACATAATCATCATTTGGGCTAACTGTTGGACAGTTAGAAGAAAGGACTGATGATCTCTATGGCCTCTGTAATTATCTCCTTGAGCCTAGCACAGATAGGGAAGATGGAGCTAACTTGGTGCTGAAGTTTAGAGCTCTGGTACCCGGAAGGATAACAAACATTAGCTGCTACTTAAGACTGAAAGGTAAGTAATCATGCAGTGATCACTGTGGATGCTACTCCCTCTCCTATCAGTCAATAAATAAACATTCATTAAACACCTTCTATGCCTCAGGCACTATGCTAAGTGCTCTGGACACAAGAAGAAGCAAAATACAGTCTCTGCTTTCAAGGAGCTAAAAAATCTAAGGATACAATATGCAAACAAAGCAAACTACATGTAGGACAAATAAGAAATAATTAACAGAGGGAAGGCACTGGAATTAGAAAGAGTTAGGAAAGGCTTCCAGTTAAAAGGTGGGATTTTAATTGGGACCTAAAGGAAGCCAAGGAAATCAATAGTCAGAGCAGAAGAGGGAGAGCATTCCAAGCAAGGGGGACTGTAAGAGAGGATGCCCAGGGAAGAGAGATGGAATGAATGTCTTCCTCATGGAGCAGCCAAGAAACCAATGTCTCTGCCTCAAAGAGTGTGAGTCCAGGAGTAAGGTATAAGAAGAGAGGAAAGGTTGGATAGGGCAAGGTTACAAAGGGCTTTGAATGCCAAAGCATTTTGTATTTGTTCCTGGAGGTAATTGGAATTTATTGAGAAGTAGGGGGTGATGCTATCAGACATGCGTTCAAGAAGGTCACTTGAGATTCTGAATAGAGGATAGACTGGAGTGGGGAAAGACTTGAGGTAAGCAGACCCACTACTAGGTTATTGTAATAGTCTAGGTGTGAGGTGGTGAGGACCTGTACTAGTGTGGTGGCAGTGTCAGAATAGAAAAGGGGACTTATTTAAGAGATGTTGCAAAGATGAAATCAACAAGACTAGGCAACAGTTTGGATATGGGGGTGGTGGTGAGAGAAAGTGAGGAATTCAGGATAACTAGTAGATTGTGAACTTGAGGAATTGGGAAGATGGTGTTGTCCTCTACAATAATAGGGAAGGTAGGATGGGGGAGGGTTCAGGGGAAAAGATAATGAGTTCTGTTTTGGGCATATTGAGTTTAACATGGTTACTAAACATCCAGTTCAAGATGTCTGAAAGGCCATGTGAGATTGGAGGTCAGGAGACAGACTGGGGCAGGATAGGTACATTCAAGAATCACCAGCATAGTTAAATCCCACGGGAACTAAGGGATCCAGGGAAGTCAGGAGGCAGAGGTGAGGAAAGAGAACATTCTGAATACAGAAACAATCAATGAAAAACCTGTCAGGAGACAGAGTATGATATGTGAGGAAAAGCAAACAGGCCACAGCAGATTAATCAATAAAGAATCAGAAGACCAGAAAGGAGGAAAGGATAAAAATGGAGAAGGACTTTATATGTCAAGTGGAAGATTTTTTATTTGTCCCTGGAAGTAACAGGGAATCGCTGGAATTTATCAACTAGTGGGGTAATATGGTGAGACTCATGCTTTAGGGAAATCACTTTGGCAACTGAGTGGAGAGCAGATTATGTAGAGGCAGAAACTTCGGAGAAGGTGATCAGTTAAAAGACGATTGCAGTAGTCTATGAAATCATGTCTTCTTTCCTCTCTAGGCTTCACTCCTGACTCTGGACTTTCCCTACCATGCCACAGAAATCTTTTCCCTGAAAGTTCACTTCACCCCTAGATTTTCACAATTGAAATATTCTCCATAACCACTGTCACTTTCTATGATTCACTGTTTCCTCTCAAAACTTCCATTTTAAGGAAAGTATGTAGGCCAGCCATGTCTTCATTCCTCATTCTTCATGTCTTCATATCTTCATTCCTCTATTTCTCACTCTTTGGACTTCTCTACCATGTCCAAGAATGCTCATAAACCTGGATTTTTTTTCTATAATAAGAAGTATGGATTTCTTTCCATTCTTCAGGGTGAAGATGGTTAGCATGTGCAGTCATAAAATTCTAAGAAGCAAAACCATGTCTTTATAGACATAATTAGAAGTGGTTATAGGACCATACATTATGGAAAACAGTTCAGCCATTTGTTTTGTGGATCCCACACAAATGTTCCGGCTAGATATTAATTACCTATGTGATTTTCTGGGTTCTGCTTTTTGGGGTTTAGACTGGGTCTCTATTGCAGCACCAAACCATTCTGTATGTTCAGGAGTGGTCACTCGGGTTCAGTGTGGTCTATTTTTTAGGTGAGATTGACCAATCAGCTTTTATCCTTTTGTTTTAGTTTTACTGATGTTTTGTTTTTACATTACAAAGATTTATAGATTAGTCTCATGTCATGAAAATTCTCTTATAACAAAATTTAAAAGTTAAGGTTGATATATTTTATATCTGCTTTCCCCCCTCTATTAAAAAAATGAGCAGAAATCTATTTTCTCTCTTTCTCACCCCCTACTCCATTGGGGGAGAAAAAAAGGAAAAAAGTGAATTTCTTGCAACAAATATTTATAGTGAAGAAAAACAAATTTCCTCAATGGCAACACACACACACACAAGACACAATACGTATACACATATTGTATGTATGTGTGTATATATATGTATATATATCCATATATATACACACACATATATATACACATACTATACATATATAATATACATTTGTTCAATGAAACCTATATATGTATATATACCTATACACATATATACACATATATATAACATATTCTATACCTTAAATCTATCACCTCTTTAATGGATAGCATATTTCATCATTGACACTCTGCAATCATAAATGGTCTATGTATGTTGATTGTAGTTTAAAGTTTTCAAATGTATTTATTTTTGCAGTCTTACTGTTTTGTAAATTATTCTCCTTCATATACAACCTATTCAGTCATTTCTCAATTGTTGGACATCTGCTTAGTTTACAGTTTATTGCCATGACAAAAAAAGCTAACAAATATTTTTGTACATATATGACTTTTCCCTCCTCCTTTGATCTCTTTTGGGTATAAGCATACTGTTACAGCTATGTAAAAGGAAAAATAATGGGGTTTTTTTTCCTTTTTAAAAGTTTATTTATTTTTTAGGTTTCAATATTCATTTCCACAAGATTTTGAGTTCCAAATTTTCTCCCTATCTCTCTACTCTCCCTCCCAAGATGGCAGGTATTCTGATTACCCCTTCCCCTAGTCTGCCCTCCTTTTTACCATACTCCCCCTATTATCACCTTTCTCTTTACTGTCTTGAAGGGAAGGCTAGATTTCTATACTCCACTGCCTATATATCTTATTTCCCAGTTGCATGTAAAAACAATTTTTTAACATTTGTTTTTAAAACTTTGAGTTCCAAATACTCTCCCTTCTTCCCTCACCACCTACCCTTATTGATAAGGCAAGTAAGTCAATATAGTTTATACATGTGTAGTTATACAAAACATTTCCATAATAGTCATGTTGTGAGAAACTAACTAGATTTCTCTCTATGCTATCCCTCCCCCAATTATTCTATTTTCTCCTTTAACCCTGTCCCTTTTCAAAAGTGTTTGCTTTGAACTACCCTCTCCCCCAATTTGCGCTTCCTTCTATTATTCCCCCCCTCCCCATGTCCTTAGCCCCTACTTTCCTGTAGGAAAACCAAATCCAGTGAGAGTAAGGAACACTAATTCTCTTTCGCCTCCCCACTCTTCCCCTCCATTCTGAAACCTTTTTCTTACCTCTTTGACGTGAGATAATTTACTCTATTCTATCTCTCCTTTTCTCCTTCCCCCAATATATTCTTCTCTTACCCCTTAATTTTATTTTTTAGATATCATCCTTACATATTCAATTCACCCTATATCATCTATCTATCTATCTATTTATTTATCTATCTATTTCCTTCAACTACCCTAATACATAGAAAACTCTCAAGGGTTACAAATATCTTTACAGATAGGAATGTAAACAGTTCAACTTTAGTAAGTCCCTTATGATTTCTCTTTCCTGTTTACCTTTTCATGCTTCTTGTGATTCTTGTATTTGAAAGTCAAATTTTTCTATTCACCTCTGCCCTTTTCCTCAAGAATTCTTGAAAGGCGTCTATTTCATTGAATAACCATGTTTTTCCCCTGAAGTATTATACTCAGTTTTGCTGGATACATGATTCTTGGTTTAATCCTAGCTCCTTTGACCTCTAGAATATCATATTCCAAGTCCTTCAATCCCTTAATGTAAAAGCTGCTAGATCTTGTGCTATACTGATTGTACTTCCACAATACTCAAATTGTTTCTTTCTGGCTGCTTGCAATAGTTTTTCCTTGACCTGGCAGCTCTGGAATTTGGCTACAATATTCCTAGGAATTTTCCTTTTAGGATCTCTTTCCAGAAATGATCGGTTGATTCTTTCCATTTCTATTTTACTCCCTGATTCTAGAATATCAGGGCAGTTTTCCTTGATAATTTCTTGAAAGATGATATCTGGGATTTTTTTTGATCATGACTTTCAGCTAGTCCAATAATTTTTAAATTATCTCTCCTGGATCTATTTTTCCAGTCAGTGGTTTTTCCAATGAGATATTTCACATTGTCTTGTATTTTTTCATTCTTTTGGTCCTGTTTTGTGATTTCTTGATTTCTCATAAAGTCTTTAGCTTCCATTTGCTCCGTTCTAATTTTGAAGGATTTATTTTCTTCAGTGAGCTTTAAGACCTCTTTCTCCATTTGGCCAATTCTGCTTTTAAGGCATTCTTCTCCTCATTGGCTTTTTGGACTTATTTTGCCATTTTGGTTAGTCTATTTTTTAGGGTGTTATTTTCTTCAGGATTGTTGGAGGGTCTCCTTTAGCAAAGTATTGACTCATTTTTCATGATTTTCTTGTATTACTCTCATTTCTGTTCCCAATTTTTCCTCTACTTCTGTCACTTGATTTTTCAAAATCCTTTTTGAGCAATTCTGTGTTTCTATTTATTTATTTTTTAGGTTTCAATATTCATTTCCACAAGATTTTGAGTTCCAAATTTTCTCCCTATCTCTCTACTCTCCCTCCCAAGATGGCAGGTATTCTGATTACCCCTTCCCCTAGTCTGCCCTCCTTTTTACCATACTCCCCCTATTATCACCTTTCTCTTTACTGTCTTGAAGGGAAGCCTAAAAATAAACAAATAGAAATTCATACTTTTCTTGGAGCTTTTGGTGTAGGAGGTTTGATTTCAATTTTTTTATCTTCTGGTTGTATGTTTTGATCTTTGCCATCAACGTAAAATTCAATGGTTTGAGTACTTTTATGATGTTTACTCATTTTCCCAGGCAAACATTTGACTTTCTGATTCTTTGTCAAGATAGAGCTCTTCTGCCAGTGGGGGTGGGGATGGGGGTGGGAGTGGGGGGTGGGTATGAGTGTGGGTGTATTGCCCCAGGCTTCAAGAATTTTGTATCAGGAGCTGGATCCCCTACCATCTTTGGGCCCAGAGCTCTGGAACCAGCCTCTGTTGCTGTTACTGCTGCAGCTGCTTCATTGTCCTGGCTGCCCAGGGGCTGAGGCCAGACCCACCCAGACTGTGAGCTCTTCTTTCATCCAAGTCCTATAGAATTTCCTCACTGACCACTTTGGTGTTTGTGGGTTAAGAAGTCTAGAAACTGCGACAGTTACCAATGATTCAGTCCCCTGAGGCCTCCATTCATCTTTGCCAGTGTAGCCCATGTCAGACTTCACTCCACTTCCCATCTGGTGCAATAGACCCTTCCTGTCAACTTTCTAGGTTGTGTTTGGCTGAGGATTTGCTTCACTCTGTCATTTTGTGGGTTCTGTAGCTCTAGAATTCGTTTAGAGTCATTTTTTACAGGTATTTGGAGGGCTTTGGGGGAGAGCTCAGGGAAGTCCCTGCTTTTACTCTGCCATCTTGGTTCCGCCCCCAAAGCATTGTTAAGTAACTATTTGTATATAATTCCAAATTTCTTTCCAGAATGATTGTGTCCATTCACAGGTGTATCAACAGTGTATCAATGTGCATGTTTTCCCACAGCCCCTCTCATTTACCTATTTGGTCGTTGATATGACCAATATCATAAGCATGAGGTCTCAACCTGGAACATTCAACCCCTGTAACTCCCTTTCTCCAATTTGCTAGTTCCTCTCAGAACATGAATATTTTTCTTTTCTTTTTTTTTCAATTCACTAATTTATTTATTTTTAGTTTCCAACATTCACTTCTACAGGTTTTAAATTTTCTCCTCCTTGCTTCCCAAGGCTACATGCAATCTGATATGGGCTCTACATCTACATTCCTATTAAACACATTTACATATTAGTCATGTTGCATAGAAGAATCATAATGAATTGGAGAAACCATGAGAAATAAAACACAAAACAGAACAAAAAAGAAAGTAGTCTGCTTCCCTCTGCATTCTGACTCCATCATTCTTTCTCTGGATATGGATGGCACTTTCCATCGTGAGTCCTTTGGAATTGTTCTAGGCCCTTGTATTGCTGAGAGGGGCCAAGTCTATCAAAATCAGTCATTCTACACTGTGGCTGTTACTGTGTAAAATGTTCAAAGCATGCATTTTAAGGAAAACACACAGGTCAGCTATACGTTTGTCCTCTTCAGGCTCTATTCTTGACTCTCTGGATTTTTCTCCATCATGCCCTTGCATGGGAGTCTTTTCCCCTTTTCCTGCTCCAACCCTTTTCAGCTTTCTTTTATGTATTATATCCCCTCATTTGAATATAAGTTCCTTGAGGGCAGAGACTATATTTCTTTCTGCTTGTATTTGTATTTTCAGCATTTAGCACAGTCCCTGGCATGTAGCAAGAGCTTAATATATGCTGATTGCTTGGTAACTTAATTTGAAAAGTGAGAATCTATACTAGGGCAGTGGCTGTGTGAGTGAAGAGAAGGGGATGTATATGACAGATGTTGTAATGATAGAAACTACAAGACTTGACAATAGAATGGATATATGAGGTGTCAGACTAGGACACTTGGCAGAGAGTTGTTCCTTTAACAGTAATAAGGATGATAGGAAGAGGGGAGGGTCTGGGGGAAAAGGGAACAAAGGTAACAAGTTCTGTTTTGGACATTTGCAGCTTGAGATTAATTTTTGGAACATCCAATTCAAGGTGGTCAAAAGACAGTTGGCGATGTGAGTTTAGAGGTCCAGAGAAAGATTAGCGCTATACTCTATGTATGTATGTATGTATGTATGTATGTATGTATGTGTATATCTGGGAATCATCTCCAGATATATAGATATAAATATAGTGATATTTCAATCTGGGAATCATTTGCAAAGATGATAACTGAACTCAGGAGACCTAATAAGAACTTAATACAAGACCCCAGCTATGTTCTGATAAGGACAAAATATAGTGGGACTATCATAGTCCTGAACTGCAATATATGATATACCATATCACAGTGTTGATTTATATTAAATGTGCAGATATTTTAAAGATGTACTTTGGTTGACCATACTGCTATCTTGTATTTATAAAGTAGATACTTTGAATTCATACCTAAGATTTACCCCTATTAACTAGAATCACATTGGATTTAACTCTATTTTGGATCCTGATCCTGCCATCCATTGCATTAGCTATCCTTTTCAGCTTTGTGGCTTCTGGAATTTTAATAAGTATGCTGACCAAAATGTTAACACCAGAAGCTCAATACAAGATACTTCCTCATCAAGTGACGCTGAGTCATTCAACCAGTCCCAAAGCAGCCACCAGTCCCAAATCTTTCTACTTGTTTTATACTCTTTTTATTTTTAAATTTATTTATTTACTTTTAGTTTTCAACATTCATTTCCATAAGATTTGGAGTTCTAAATTTTCTCCCCATCTCTCCCCTTGTCCCACCCCAAGATGGCATGTAATTTAATGTAGGCTCTACATATACATTCATATTGAACCTATTTTCACACTAGTCATGTTGTAAAGAAGTATTAGAACCAATGGGAGAAACCATAAGAAAGAAGAAACAAACAAACCAAAAAGAGAGAGAGAAAAAAAATAATATGCTTCCATCTGCATTAAGACTGCACAGCTCTTTTTCTGGATGTGGACCAAATTTTCCATCATGAGTCCTTTGAAGTTGTCTTGGATCCTTGCATTACTAAAAAGAGGTAAGCCTATCAAAGTAAGTTATCGCACTTTGTGGCTATTACTGTGCAATATTATTCTGGTTCTGCTCACTTCATTCAGCATCAATTTATTCAAGTTGATTCAGGTTTTTCTGAAGTCTGCTTGCTCATCACTTCTTATAGCAAATCATATTCCATTATATTCCTATACCATAGCTTGTTCAGCCATTCCTCAATTGATGGACATCCCTCAATTTCCAATTCTCTGCCACCACAAAAAGAGCTACTATAAATATTTTTGCACATGTCAGTCCTTTTCCCATTCATATGATTGATTTCTTTAGGCTACGTAAGTGGTATTGCTAGGTCAAAAGGTATGCACATTTTATAGCCCTTTGGGCATAGTTCCAAATTGCTCTCCAGAATGGTTGAATCAGTTCACAACTCCATCATACTTATTTGATATTCTTAACCAGAGGTGTCAAACACGAGGCCCATGGGCCACATGCAGCTCACAACATTCCTGGGTACAGCAGCCTGAACCAGATTGAAATGTAATTGGGAAATAGCAAAATAAGCAAAAAATATAATAAAATAAATAATGTTAATATGTTGTTTTCTAAGTTAATATGTGGCTCACATGGATCTTTATGTACAATTTAGTGGCCCACATTTCTATTTGAGTTTAACACCACTGCTCTTGACCACATTTCTCTGTCTCTTCTCCAAGAAAAGCATGAGGGATTTTGTTAAATACTTTGCAAAAATTTTGGTAAACTGTTCCACAGCATTCCCCTTAACTCCTAGACTGGCAAGACCATCAAAAGAAGTGAAGTTAGTATGGTGTGAGCTGTTCTTGAGGAAGCTATGTAAGCTCTTTATGAATATTGTGTTCTCTAGATAAATTAATAAATAAAGCATTCATTAAGCACTTATGATGTTCAAAGCACTATACTAAGCCATGAGGATACAAATAGGAAAGCAAGACAGTCCCGGCTCTCAAGGAACTCATGTTCTAATGCAGGGGACATATATGGAAGGTCTTAGCTATAAATCAGATGCAAATGTCCCATAGACTTTAGAGTTCAGCAGCAAAACAGATAGTATTGCCCCTTCATTAATGCTATTTCCATTGATGAAATTATAACAGTATCTTATGTTGAACCATCTTACAATATCAAGAACTTCAGTGGTGAGAATTTTCTCTTCTAGGTCTTCAAGAGATACATCTGTAGCATCTGCAGGGCTAGTTGCCTAACTGCATCTCCATAGGGGTTGCTTTACAGGCTAATGACAGCTGCTGATCTTAGTCTGGAAATAATGCAGTTCCTAAGGCTTTTTGGTTCCAAGTTCTGGGTTGTCTCCATAAGGGTTTGAGGGGAGATGGTGGCCAAGATGGTGATAGTTTTACTTGCTGGCTCCTATTTATTTGTCAGGATGCCATATTGCTTCAGCTAGGCTAGCTTGACAGCCCTGTGAGTTAGTTGAAAGTTGGTGGAGATGGTTTGCCTCTTCTCCATGGAAGTTGCTTCCTAGGATGGTGGCCATGAAGACAGGGCTGGAAGCAAAACTGGTGGTCAGGTGTGGAAGGGTGCTACCACTCCCAGGATTCCTGTGCTTATCTGCTTATTAGTGGCAGTCAGCCAGCTCTTGCTGCTTGTGGTGGTAAATAAGGTGAGCCTCTTCTCTACAATGATTTCTCCCTTCCATCATGACTGTAAAGGCTGGATTGGAAGCAGGTCTGATAGTTTTGGGGACATTGTTATTCACAAGGCTCTTGGGTTCTGAGTTTTAGACTCTTTCTGTCATTCAAGATCCCTTTAAGAACAATGTCTTTAATCTTGCTGAGAATTAAAGTTAAGTTCACCAACTGATACTTTGCAGATGCCACTGTCTTCCCTCAGAAAAAAATCAAGCAGCACTTGTCTTTGTCTAATTGTTCAATATCTTTCCTGATCTCCACCAGCTTTTAAAGGTCACAAAAATTGGCATGGCAAGCACACTTTCCAGTTCTTTAAATACCCTGGGATGTAGTTCGCCTGGGCCTGATGTCTCGAACTGATTAAGGTGATGGTGCTTTTTTACCACTACTCTGCTTGTCTTGGGCAGTCACTCCCTATGAAATTTTCCTGATGTCTCCCTATCCCTCTCATTCAGTCATTTCTAACTTTGAACAAGTTCTTCTCCTTGGCGGAGAAAAGAGAAGCAAAATGCAATTTATTCATTTTCTCTATATTCCAGCAGGGCCATCCTGCCTACTCAAAATAGTGGTCCTACTATTTCTTTGACCTTTCTTTCCCCCAATATAATTAAAAATAAAAACAAACAAAAGAGAATCATTTTTTTTGTCTTACAAAGCTTTGCTTGCCTGCCTTAACTTATTCTGGGCTTTAGTATTCCTGGCACTATTCTTAGACATTATTCAATTAATGAAATCTTTAGTATGCATCCTATTACTTGCCCTTGCTTCTATCATCTGTACAAATTAGTTAAAAAATCCAAGTTTATTGGTGAGTTTCTATGGATCCACATTACTCTTTTTAGAAGATGCCTCCTTTGCACTTCATTGAAACTGACAAATTTCTTTTTGTCTTCAGAATTTTATTTTTTAAAAATTATTATCTTACCTGGGCTGACTTCCCATATAGAACTTTTATCTATAGAACCTTACCTGTCCTTTCTCTTAACTCTTGAAAATCTGCTCTCTTAATATCAAGGGTTCAAATCATAGGTTGCCTTTCCTCCTCTGAGAAATGGTAACTTCACCACAATGTTCCCAATATTTTCATATCTGCAGTGAGATAATAATAATAAGAACAACACCCACCATGTGCCAGGAACTATATTAAGCACTTTATTAATATTATCTCATTTGATCCTGAGGAAGGCACTATTATTATCCTCATATTGTACTCAATGAAATTGAGACAAACAGAGGTTAAGTGTCACAGAGGTCTGTGATTAGATTTGAATTCTGGTCTTCCCAACTCCAGATCCAGGGCTCTATCCATTTTCCTATCCACTTGATCCAGATAGAAGTCCCTTTATTGTTTTGGATACCTTTTGAATGTTGAAATTATCACTACTTCCATTCTTTTAGGGACAGCAAAACCCTTACATAATCAAAGTCTCTTTCACTACTGTATTATGCTGCCACGCCAGGCTTATAGTCTGTTTCACAAAGTCCTCATCTATTTCTTCTTTCTGTCTAAATGGTCTGTAGTATATTCCACTGACAATAATAGTTCTTTATTTCTATCTATTGAACTTCACTCAAATATTCTCTACTATACTGATTCCATGATTCCCTCACATGAGTGAGCAGAACTTTTTAGTATGCAATGCTATTTGGTGTCCCCCAAACCCTCTTACCCTTACTAGTCTAATTTTTTGAGGCAATAGGGGATCACAAAACTAGTAAGTCTCTGAGGCTGGGCTTAAACTCAGGCCCTCCTGACCCCAGCATTGGTGTTCTCCCCACTGCACCATCTAGCTGCCCCCTACCTTTACTGTTCTTTTTGAATAAGGCATACTCTTTCAGAATCATGTTCCAGTCATAGATCCTAATAAGTCTCATTTATTCCTCTGAGGTCAAATTTATTTCCTTTCATCAGAATCTCTAGTTCTCCTTCCACACTATTTGCAGTCTAGAAGCCTATTGCGTTTTATCCCATTTTGTTTCCATGAAATCCTGGTCATCTCAATCGCTATTTTTCTTCTTATTAGTTTATTTCTATATGCACCTTGGTGATTATCTATGTAGGTAGTTTACCCATGTTCCCTAAAGTATTCAGTTTCTTTCCCAAAATTTCAAAATCCCTAACCATATTATTTTGATTTCTTTTGAAGGTATCATTTTTTTTGGTCAATCTGAATCACTTCAAGTGAGTAGTGGTCATCTGTCATCATAACTCATGGGAAGTTCTTTTAATGTTCTGAATACAATAAGCCAGCTGACTCCTATTCTTATCATCAGATCAACAAAAAGCTACTTCAGATTCCTCAATGGCAGTCATCCTTTACCACTGTCCATCTTTTCATTGACCTTTCTTGAAAATTTTCACACTTGCTAACCCCTGTAGATCCATATCTTCACATATGGAAGGATTAGTAACTGCTTCTTTCTCAGGAAATTCAGCCACCCCCTTTTAGAGAAGAACCAAATTGTTATCTCATTATAGATATTCCCTGGTTTTTCTCCATTTTTTTTTTATATCTCATTTTCTTGCATGAAATTCTCCTCTGTTCCTTCTAATGTTGCTTCAATGCATTTGCATTGAAAGTTATTTTGTTTGCTGTTTTAGTTTGCTGGGTTTGTGTATTTGTTTTTGATTCCTCTTTCCCTCTGATGGGAGAGGTAAAAGGTAGAGCATTAAACTCTACCCAAAACTTTCCATCAGTAGCTCTGGTTGGTTTGGACCCCACAGAACATCATGCCCCTCCCAGGTACTACCTGTTGGCCTCGCCAACCCCCAATCCCCCCACCTTGCTTTTCAGCTCCCTTTTTAGTGTTATTTTCTCCCATTAGATTGTAAGATCTTTGAGGACAGGGAAAGTCTTATTCTCACTCATTTGTATTCCTGGCGCTTAGCACAATACTTGACATATAGTAGGTACATAATAAATGTTTATTGTACTGTATGACATTTCATTGTAGCAGTTTCTTTTCCCTAATAACCTAAAGAGTAGAGATGTGTCACTTTTCTTCTGGGAAGGAACTCAGCTTTCATACCCATTCTGAGTATGAATAATAGTCATGGTTGGCTGTGACAGAAATTCAAAGTTGGCATTCTATGTAGATTGCTGGGAAATTCTCCCACCTTTCACACTTGCTGAATATGACATCCGGGAATTTCTTCATCTCCAAGATTTTAACTCTCCTCATTAGCCAAGCCAATTAGCTTGATAGCCAAGTCTAGCTCTCCCTCACCCCCCCCACCCCCTCCAGCCCTTGTTTTACTAAGCTATTACCTGGTCTAATGTTATCATACTCATGTTCACTTAGCAAACTCTTCCTACTTTCTCCAATATATCTCTTTTATTTCAAGTGTTTTTGCTTTCTCCTCCTTCACATACAGTTCTCCTTCAGTCTGTATCCTTCAGTTTTATTCCTTCAATTTCTCAAATACTCCCAAATTTACCCTCCTCAAATTCAATCTCTGGCCTTTCCCCTAATTCCAAAAGAACCACATCTAGCCCCACAAATGTCCTTCATAATTTCTCTTGCTCCTTCTCCTTCTTCCTTCTCCCACCTAACTTTATCTCACTGAAAGCAGAAAGTGAAAAGGCCCAGACATTCAGAGGAGCTCATATTCAGAAAAGGAGCCATGATAAAATTCACACACACATGCACATTATATGAGTTATAAACTAGATGAACTGGAGTCATCTCTCAAAAACTCTAAGTTGCCTCTAGAAAAGATAGAAGGGCCCTTCTACATTGGTAGAAGAGTTTCCTCACCAAGAGTTTCCTCATGGATATCGAATTCTCGATATCCATGAAATAACTGATCCAGGCTCCATCCCTGATAAATGTGTACTGATGGGCCAACTAATAAATTATGTAGTTAGCAGCACTGATGCCTGTCTAAGCTAAGCTAAAACTAAGATTCAAGAATGAGAAAGGATAGGGAAAATATGGGGGAAAAGGGTTAACTTTATTTTTATAAGCTGAAGGGTGCAGATTTGCAGCTAATTAATTATGTAGTTTTAATACATGTAAGGTGGTGCAATTAGGTGGCACAGTAGATAGAGTGCCAGACCTGGAGTCAGGAAGACTCACCTTGCTGAGTTCAAATATGGCCTCAGACACTTACTAGCTGTGTGATCCAGGGCAAGTCACTTAACCCTGTTTGCCTTATCTGTAAAACAAGCTGGAGAAGGAAATGGCAAACCACTCCAATATCTTTGTCAAGAAACCCCCAAATGGGGTCATGAAAATCTGGACATAACTGAAAAATGACTCAACCACAACATACGTGAGAATTTATAATACAATTTTAGAACATACCCCTTGATTGCCTCTAGACACAGCAACAGAATTAGTATGGTAATGAATAAATAGCAGACTCAGCAAACCCTTTGGTCAATTTTCCCTGAGAATACTTAAAAGGTATTACCTTTACCTTTCAATGAACACTGGCATCTTCATCCATGGGCCTAATGTAGATTGGTTACCAAAAAATTTGCTAGGTTCACATCAGAGAGGATGTAAATCCCTTGAAGTACTGAAATACAACAGACTTGGAGATCAGAAGGACACAATAGCTGCTTAGATTCCAGTAAAGTCTCTCATGATACCCTTGAAGACAGGATAGAGAAATATGAACTGGATTATCTGAGTAGGTAGGTTTGAAATAGGTTAAACATAATTGAAGGGTGTTGATTAAAGGAATGTTGTGAGCATGGGAGGACTGCAGGGATCACTGCTTGATCTTGTATCATTTATAGTTTTTATCAGTTTCTTTGGTAAGGAACTATGCCTTTGCAAATGATCACATTTATAAATAACATGAAGCTGCCATGTTCAATGACAACAGTTGGACACAAAATCCTTGGCCAGGTTGGAATTACAGGGCAAATTAAGATGAAACTTAATTTGTGTTGGGCAGCTAGGTTGGCTCAGTGCATAGAGGCTGGTTCTGGAATCAGGAGGACCTGAGTTCAAATCTCTCCTCAGACACCTAACACTGTGTTAGCTGTGTGACCCTGAACAAGTCACTTAATCCAGATGGCCTTGACAATAACAACAAAAAATGCTGTTCAGTCGTTTTCAGTCATGCCTGCCTCTTAGGGACCCTATTTGGGGTTTCCTTGTCAAGGATACCAGAGTAGTTTGCCATTTCCTTCTCCAGTTCATTTTCCAGATGAGAAAACTGAGGCAAACAGGGTTAAGTGACAGGCCCAGGGTCACACAGTTAGTAAGTACTTGAGGTCAGATTTTGAACTCAGGAATTCCCAACTCCAGCCTGGTGCTGTATCTATTGAACTACCTAGCTGCACTGAAATTTAATAGGGATAAGCATAAATTCCTATGTGGGATTAAGGGAAAAAAGTATCAGTTGTACTTAAGGGAATAGGATGGACATAGTATTTCTTTTGAAAATGAAAAATATGATCTCCTTGAAGACAAGAATTGTTTCTCTTTTCCTTGTTTTTTTTGGGGGGTGGGGGTGGGGGGGTGGAGGACTTTGTATCTCAAGTGCCTAGCACAGTGCCATTCACATAGTAAATCCTTAAACAATGTTCACTGAATTGAACCCCTAAGAGCAGAACAAGGTACAGGTTGCAATGGTAGAGTTTATCTCCATATAAGGAAAAGCTTCCTAACAATTAGAACTGTTCAAAAGCGAACTCACCTACCTTAGAAGGAAGTGAGCTTTCTGTAATTAGAGAGAATCAGAATTCTTTGGGGGAAGCCAAGTGACCCTTCTTTGAGATGCTGTGGAGACAATTCTTGCCTAGACATAGGTTGGATTAGAAGACTTCTGAGATAACTTTCAGCTCTCAGATTCTATGATTGCTCTTTCTCATCCTCTGCCTGCTGTGCTGGGCTAGGCTTTCGCACAGGCACCCAGTCTGCTTGAGTCCTCACTGTACTGCCAAGCCAGTGGGGTCCCCACACTGGAAGACAAAGCAATAACAAGCTTGTCATTGCTGTTGCCTAGGAGACTAATGCTTCCTACTAATGCCTAATGACAGGGATTCTTAGCTCCCTTGACCTTAAGTTTGATCCTCTCCAGCATTTTTGGCCCTCATTCTGCCCCTGTTCCTTTCATCCAGATGGTTGCTCAGTTGGATCCTGATGTACATCAGCCCTGCCATGTCCTTAGTGATCAGATAGCCCAACATTTCTCTATTTAGGTTGTTTCTTAAAAATGTCAGTTGTTACCATCTCTCCCTATTCTAAATGGCTATTAGCTCACTGAGTTAATTAATAAAGGAAGTCATTTTTTGCATTGCCAATATTCCCAGGAAAGTGTCAGGTATAAAACTCTTGCACTGAGGGTGCCAGAAACTACCAGAAATGTCTGACAATTGTCTTCTCTCCTGCAGTGGACCATCCCAATTGAAGATACCCTGATGAGGTCAAAGAAAAATTTTATGAAGACCTGGGGACTCTCATCATCAATGTGCCAAAAGAGGACAAGCTTATAACTCTGGGTTAATGTCAGAGTAGGTACAAACTGTCAGTCATGGCAGGGAGTCCTTGGGAGTAATCGAATCAAACAGCAACATCAACGGTCACATATTACTGAAGAGTTGTACATCTCATGACCAATACTGTCTTCCATTTACCTAAATGCAACAAAACTTCATGGATGCACCCTCAAGGGAAACATTGGCATTTATTACATCAAGGGTGGGGGAACCTGTAGCCTTGAGGCCACACGTGGCCCTCTAGGTCCTCAAGTGTGGCCCTTGGAATCCAAACTTCACAGAACAAATCCCCTTAATGAAAGGATTTGTTCACTAAAACTTGAACTTGGTCAAAAGGCTATACTTAAGGTCTTAGCAGGCCACATGTGGCCTTGAGGCCTCAGATTTTCCATTCCTGTAATAGACTGTCATTGTGAGGAAAAGAACACACAAGATGTGAGAGTGGTGAAGGCAACATGTGCTGCAATGCTGGATCTACCATAGACTTATTCTCTCTAAGTTAAACATTCATATTCAACAAAAGTTGCAGCCCCAAAGCAAGATGACTTTCAAAAGACTTGATGTCAGCAGATTAGAGTGTTTCTCCCAGTGTGAACAGTTCCTTGCTAACTTGGAAGGAAAGCTGAGCCAGCACACGGTTGGCAACAGTGGAGTAGACAGGATTCAGGATGAGTAAGGTATATGTTCTGGAGTCAGAAAGAATGACAGAAATTTATAAAGAACAATTAGAACATAATATATGCAATTATATGCCAGTAAAACAGGAATTAAAAGAAAGAATATGAGATTCTCAATTTAAGAAGAGGAAATAGAAATCTTAATCTAGCTTCAGAAAAACAAATCAAACTAGCTATAAAGGAATTATAAAAGAAAGTAAGCTTTTTTCAGATATATTTGTAGAGGAATATTTTGGGGAAAACTTAAAGTTTTAAAGAACAATTAATCCCTGTGCTATACAAATTATTCTCAAAAATTGAAAAATAAAACACTCTACTATACTTCTTTTATGAGACAAATATAGTCCTAATATCTAAATGACAGAAGAATTAAGCAAAGGAAAGAAATATCAATATCATTGAATATTAATTCAAAAAATTGAAATGAAATCCAATCAAAAAGACTACAGTAATATATCCAAAAACTTACTCACTATGATAAAGTTGAATTTATACCAGGGATGAAAGAATGTTTTAACATTAGGAAAACAAGGCAATTAATGATATAGAAAACAAAAATATTCAAAAGTCACATAATTATGTCAATATATATAGAAAAAGTCTTCGACTTCTTGCAATTTTCTTTTATGCAAAAATATTACAAAGCTTATGTATGAATGGATCTTTTTATATGATAAAAATATACAATAGGGATTGTAGAAAAATAGATACAGTAATTCATTGCTCATGAAGCTGAGAATTGGTCCAACAATTCTGAAAATCAGTTTGGAATTATACCAAGAAATTGTCTAAAATGTTTGTATTCATTCAAATTACAACAACTCTGAGGTAATGCATCACACTCATCAGATTGGCTAATATGACAGAAAAGGAACATGATAAATGTTGGAGGAGATGTGGGGAAAAAATGGGATACCAATGCACTGTTGGTGGCATTGTAAACTGATCTAGACATTATGGAGCAATTTCGAACTATGTCCAAAGGGCTATAAAACTTGAGCATACCCTTTGTTTCAGCAATACCATTACTAGGTCTTTATCTCAAAGAGGTAAAAAAAAATGGGGGTGGAGAAGAATCTATTTGTACAAAATATTTATAGCAGCTCTTTTTTGAGATAGATAAGAATTGGAAATTGAAGGGAAACCCATTAATTGGGGAGTGGCTGAACAAGCTGTGGTATATGTTTGTAATGGAATATTATTATTCTAAGTAAGAACCTGCTAGATGATTTCAGGAAAACTTGGAATGTAAAGGAAAATGAGCAGAACCAGGAGAACATTGTACATAGTAACAGAATGTTGTGTGATGAACAACTGTGAATGACTTAGCTATTCTCAGAAAGAAAATAATTCAAGACAATCCCAAAGGACTCATGATAAAAAATGCTGTCCTAAGAAAGAACTGATGTCATCTGTATACAGACTGAAACATACCATTTTTCTCTTCTTCCTTCCTTCCTTCCTTCCTTCCTTCCTTCCTTCCTTCCTTCCTTCCTTCCTTCCTTCCTTCCTTCCTTCCTCCCCTCTTTCCTTCCTTCTTTCCTTCCTTCCTTCCTTCCTTCCTTCCTTCCTTCCTTCCTTCCTTCCTTCCTTCCTTCCTTCCTTCCTTCCTTCCTTCCTTCCTTTTTCTTTTCATTTTTTGTTCAAGTCTTCTTGCCCAAAATGACTAATATGGAAATGTTTTACATGATTGCACATGTATTACCTGTATCATATTGCTTTACCATCTCAGGAGGGGGGCGGAGGGAAAAAAGAGAGGGATTAAAATTTTGATCTCAAAATTAAAAAAAAAGATGTTAAAACAATTTTTTTACATATAATTGGGGGAAAATAAAATATTATTTAAAATGAAACACAATAAAAATGTTTGTATTCTTTAACCCAAAGATCTCACTTTTAAATATATACCTTAAGGAGTTAAAAACAGAATTAAAGGACTACCATACTCCAAATTATATATAACAAAACTGTAGTAGTAAAGAACTGAAAATAAAGTAGATGTACATCAACTGGGGTATGTCTAAATTAATCACTGCGCTGTTTGAAGCTGGATTCAAACTCAATTTTATTTTTTATGTAAAGGAAAAAACATTACTGAACCTTAAGAAATAATGACTATGACGATTACATCAAGGTTGAGAAAAATTATTTAAATGGATTGAAGGTGAAGTAAAAAGATAAGACAAAATACAGTGACTACAGCAGCTTAAGTGAAAATTGCAACTGCAATAACAAACATCAAAATTAGGTGCATAATTATAATACTTAATCTTGGTCCCAAAGAAAAGATCTGCAAATGTACTTCCCTACTTTGCAGAGGTGGGGGGATTATACTGTGAGATTTGATTAATATCCTGGCTAGTTTAGCTGAACAGATTCCCTTCTCTGTCCACCCCCACCCCTACCCCCACCTTTTTTTCTATATTTTGTTGTAATGGATGGTTCTCTGAGTAGTGGAGTGGGGAGAGGGAGAGAAAATAAAGTTAATATAGGAGACACCAATATATCAAATTCAGACAAAGATTCTCATTTAAAACCATCACTATTTTTACTCTTATTCTTCTCAGTCATTTAACCTGCATCTTTCTCAGTTTTGTCTATAAAGTAGAATCTATTTCCCAGGATTGCTGTAAAGATGAAATGAATATTTATAAAGCATGTTGCACACCTTAAAGTACTGTGTAAATGCTAGCTTGTTATTATTATTAGTCACATGATTAGGTAACGTTTCTTTCAGATTTTAGCGAAATGTCCTATTCCTGAAAAGATATGAATACTTTCTCCTTCCCTCTGTTTTCTTTGCCAAGGTTCTTTTCACTCAGCTCTTTTTTCTCTTTCCAAATGAATTTGTTGGTACTTTATAATCAACAATAAAAAAGACTTCAAAAGTCAAAGATTCAATGACAGTTTTGAAAAAAAATGTAGATAATTTATTTGGAGTTACTATATTACCCAAGGAAAACAAACAAAACAAAAAACCCCATAAACTCGAGGGATTGTTGACTTAGAGAAGGAAGGAATCCTAAAGGCTCTTGAGGCCAACTCACTCATTTTACGGATGAAGAAACTGAGAAACAGAAAGCTTAGACTTTGAATTACACAAACAAGTGTCTGTGGCAATATTTGAACTCAGGTCTTCCTGGCTCGTAGCCTCGCTCTCTGACTACGACACCACTCACCTGCTGACCATAATTTATATTACATATAAGATGCTAAGGAAAGCACGAAAATTACTTTTCAAATGTATTATTTGCTATGTATTACCAAAATGCGAATTTTTAAAGGAGGATTGGGAGAAGACAAGAGAAACATTTTGCAGTAAGATAAAGAAAACAAAGCAACACAATACTTTGTTACAGTTGTTCAGTTGTTATCGACTCCTTATGATCCCATTTGGGGTTTCCTTGGGAAAGATACTGGGGTGGTTTACCATTTCCTTCTCCAGTTCATTTTACAGATGAGGAAACAGAAAAACAAGGTTAAATGACTTGCCTAGGGTTGCACAGCTGGTGTGTCTGAAGCCAAATTTGGACTCAGGAAGCTAAGTCTTCCTGACTCCAAGCCTGACAGTCCATCCACTGTGCCACCCAGACATCCAACACAATCTCAACTTGTCAAAATATGTGTTCTTCCTTACTCCATGTTCTGGTTTAAGCTTCCAGGTCAATCCCAAAAACACAATGGTACATGCTGATAATTTCTTATTTCACCACCAATTGTTTACAAGTTTTGGCTAAAAGGAACAATTAACTGCCCTAGACTTTTGCATAATAGTGGACCTATAAGAGAAGGTCCTTCACTCAATATAGAAAAAAAGAAAAGGCACTTGGGCTCTCTGATCACTCTCTTGAGTGATCTTGAGTGATCAAATCCTGCTTGACAATAATGTTGAAGTAATTTGTCCTAATACAGAAATTGCTGTTAAGACCTGTTAGTATAAACCTTAGTACAGTGAGAGACATTATAAAATTTCAATGCTATTTTTAAAAAAATCTCAAATTTGACACATGACCTTTCTTTCGCAAATTTCATTATTCATTTAATTCAACAAATATCTAATGAGCACCTATGATGTATAAGGGTGTCTTAGGTGTTATAACAATCAGAAAATTGAATAAAACATGACCTTGAGGAGCTACAGTTTAGTGTATGACATACAAATCATCAAGAAATTTTTCTTAAGCACCTACTGTGCTTAGGAACTGGAGATAAATGTGTACATATATACACACACATACACACACACAGATATAGAGGTAGATAGATAAATAGATAAAAAAAAAACAAGCCTGTGCTCTCAAGGAACTCTCAGCTCATAGCTTAAAGTGGAGAACATGCAAACAACTATGAACAAGCAAGATATGGACAGGATAAATTGGAGATTGGTCGGCTAGTTGTTGGCCTTCATCTTCAAAGAGAACCAACATAACATTATGATGATAAAGTGAAATTTCAGCGTGTCTGACTGTGACTGATCAGACCAATATGAATGGGAATGATCTACCATAGGTTGGGCACAGATAGTCCATGTGAATATTTGGGGTGGATATACCAAATTTGTGTATCCTACATTTATTTTGTGCTGTCTCAATTCTGCTTTGCTCAAAGAGCACAGTACCCTTTCTGATATGGGCAAGCCATGCTGAGTGGTCCTGTGCCAGTGTCTCCCATGTTGCACAGTCAAATCCAAAGTTCTTGAGAGTGTTCTTGTATTGCTTTTTCTGACCACCATTTGATCACCGGCCCCATGCAAGTTCTCTGTAAAATAGTACTTTTGGCAAGCATACATTTTGCATTAGAACATCATGGCCAGCCCATCAGAATTGTGCTCTCTGAAGCATAGTTTGAATACTTGGCAGTTCAGCTCAAGCAAAGACTTCAGTGTCTGGTACCATATCCTACCAGGTGATCCTCAGAATCTTCCTAAGACAGTTCAAATGGAAGTGATTCAGTTTCCTGGCATGGTGCTGGTAGACTGTTCATGTTTCACAAGCATATAACAATGAGGTCAGCACAGCAGCTCTGTAGAACTTCAGTTTGGTAGTCAGTTTAATACCTCTTCTCTCCCAAACTTTTCTTCGGAGCCTCCCAAACACTGAGCAAGCTCTGACAATACATGAATCAACCTCATTGTCAATGTGTACATCCCTGGAAAGTATACTCACAAGGTAAGTGAACTTATCCACAGCATTCAAAACTTCTCCATTTGTTATAACCATGTACGTTCCATGTATGGATTGTGTAGTGGTGGCTGATGGAGCATCTGTGTTTGCTTGATCTTAATTATTAGGCCAAAATTAGCACAGGCAGCAGACAATTCATCCATACTTTGTTGCATCTCAACTTCAGAGGCTGCATTGAGTCCACAGTCATCTGCAAACAGAAAATCATGCACCAACACTCCTTCTACTTTGGTCTTGGTTTGTAGCCTTTTCAAATTGAAGAATTTACCATCAGTACGATAGTTGACCTTGATGCCATGTTCATCCTCATTAAAAGCATTTGATAACATGACAAAATACCAAAAGCATGGGAACAAGCACCCAGTCCTGTTTCACTCCATTGGTGACTGGGAAGACATAAGAGCATTGTCCCTTATCCAGAACCTGGGCAAACATGCCATCATGAAATTGACGTACAATATTGATGAACTTCTCCAGGCAACCAAATTTTGACATAATTTTCCAGAAACCCTCATGACTAAAAGTGTCAAAGGCCTTGATCAGATCTATAAATGTTATGTACAGACCTGTGTTCTGCTCCTGGCATTTCTCCTGTAGTTGGGCAGAAAATACCATATTGACTGTTCCTCGGCCCCTTCTGAAGCCACACTGGCTCTCAGGTAGAAAACCATCTTCCAGGTAAAGGATCATCCTATTAAGGAGGACACTAGCAAGAATTTTGCCAGCAATGACTTAAAGAGAGGCCTCCCTGTGATTGTTGCAGGACAATCTATTCCCTTTACATTTATAGAAATGGACAATGGAAGCACGGTTGAACTCCTGGGGGATAACTTCATCTTGCTGTATCTCCTGGAAAATTTCAGTCAGTTTTTGTATGAGCAACAGTCCCCCTACCTTGTAAATTTCACCTGGAATAGAATCATCATTAGGTGCTTTGCCACAGGAAAGGAGTCTAATGACCCTCAAAACCTCTTCTTCAGTTGGAAGTTCAGCTAAGGAGGGATTGACATCAACCTGAGGTAAATGGTCAATAACCTCAGTATTGATGGATGATGGTCTGTTGAAAACACTATGGAAGTGTTCATCCCATCTCTTCAGGATTATGTCCTTATCACTAATCAATGTGGCTCCATCAGAACTGAATAGTTATAATGCACTATGAATTTTTGGTCCATGATAGCTTTCAGGAAATCATAAAAGTGCTTTGGATTGTTACTATCAGCATAAAACTGAATTTCATCTGCTTTCCTACTGAGCCAGGAATCCTGCATCTCTCTAAGCTTTGTTTTTACTTTGCTTTTGATGGAATTAAATGCTGCCTTCTTAGAGGTGGATGAACTATCCTGCTGGTAAATCCTATGGAGTTCTTATTTTTCTTTTAACAGCTTCTGAATTTCCCCATCATTTTCATCAAATCAGTCTTAGTGTATGCCAGTGTTCTGACCCAGATGAGCAAGTGCCATGCAGTACACCAAATCTCTGAAAGCTGCCCACTCCTTTTATGCTCCACTGTTGCCAACTGGATGTTGACTCAACTTTCCCTCCCAGTTAGCTCAGAGAAGAGCTCTAATTTGTTGACATTAATTTCTCTGGTAGTCATTTTGCATTGGTGGGAGGCACTTTTGATGAATGCTAATATTTAGCTTGGAAAGGATACGTGTATGATCACTCCAGTGCTCTGTACCATACATAACCTTTGACACTCCCACATCTTGTCTGTCTCTTCTCCTTACAATCGCAGTCTATTAGATACCAATATTTGCTGTAAGGGTGCATCCATGAAGTTTTATTGTATTTAGGTAAACATAGGACAGTGTTGGTGATAAGAGATCATGAGATGCACAAGTCTTCAGCAGTAAATGAACATTGCTGTTGCTATTTCCAACTCCATTCCTCCCTAGGACTCCCTGCCGAGTCTGGTAGTGTGAGCCTACTCTAGCATTAAAGTCACCCAGAATGATAAGCTTGTCCACTTTAGGCACATTGATGGTAACGGTCTCTAGGTCTTCATAAAATTTTTCTTTAACCTTGTCAGGGTTCTTCATGGTGGGAGCATAGGCACTGATGATGGTGACATGCAGCTTTCCTGCAAGTGGCAATTGCTTTGTCACAAGCCTGTAATTCACTCCTTTTAGCAGGCATACCAGCTTGCTGACTAGATTGGTTTTCATTGCAAAACCCATGCCAGCTTCATGGCACTCCCCTTCACTGCGTCCTTTCCAGAAAAATGTGTATTCAGCTCCAACTTCAGGAATCTGGCCTTCATTTGCCAACCTTGTTTCACTCAGGTCCACTATTTGGATGTGATACCTGTTGAGTTCTCTTGCAACAAGAGCAGTTCTTCTTTTAGGTCTACTGGATTTTGTGTTGTCTATTAGTGTGAGCATGTTCCATGTGCCAAAGGTGAGTGAAATCATCTTTGCAGATGTTTTTGTACATTTTGTACATTTTTTTGTGTTTCAACTGCACAGTGGGATTCCCTGCCTGCTGTAGTAGGTAAGCAGACAATGTTTAAGACACCTTTTTTCTAGCCCCTTTCCTCACACTAGGAGGTGAGCAGTACGATCCTTAAGAGAATACTATTGAAATTATTGTTCTTGAATTTTTATAGATCAATGTTATGCCCAGATAATTGTAGACAAGCATTTAGACTATTTAGAATTCATTGGTTGAGTTCTCTAGGATAAGGTCCATTTTTATAGTTTGAGAATTTGTCTTCTTAGTCTATGAAAGTTGGCAAACTGCTGGTTTATAATTCTAACCACAAGGTGGTTAGTGGAAGGATGGGGATTTCTAACCTTCTCCCAATTAATTATTTACAGAAGACTGGACAACTTATTTGGATAAATCAATCAATCAAAAGCATAAATTAAATGAGAACAAACCCTTCATCAATTTGAGACAGGATAAAGAAATTTCTTATGATTGCCTGTCAGAATCCTTTATGTCTGGAATTATGTCCAAATAAGCCAACTAGTTCAGAACCTCATAATGCAGTGACTAGCCAGTGTAATGGTAGAGGAGCTTTAGCCAAAATTCCAAAGGGGAATCACTTAGGAGGAGAAAAGTTACTTTCCCTCTGTTTCTCCCACTTTCCCCATGTAATCATTTGAGTTATGGAGATTCCCATTAGAGGTCCTACCACTGATGGGAGGTTGTGGCAGTGGTTGCCAAACCAGTGGATAGTCAATGAAAGAGGAAGCACCTACAGATAGATATGTAATAACTGTCACTCAAGAGTTATGATATCATCAGGAAGTGAGATCCCTCATGACAGAGATGTGCCAGTTAATCAATTCTAAAATGTCACTGATTCTTGGAGCTCGGGAGAGAGCTATACCTAAGGGGAACTTAATGAAACCTCTATGAAGAGAGAAGAGGAGTTCCAGTAATCAAGAGTGGTGAGCTTGCTCTTTAGCTACATGTGTCCCTCACTCCGATTGTACATTATATTTGAGCCTACTCTTCCAGATATCCCCATGGATGTTCAATGGGAGATTGTGTGCCTAGTTTGGGAGGAAAGTTTTATACCAAATATTCTTTCTATACTACTCTAATTAAAAACTCTTTTCTAAAAACAAAATGAGGCTCTTGGCTGAAAAATCAATAGAAAGCACATAGATAGGGACTTGTAAGAATAGTACTAGAAACCTAGCTCCTCAGGATTAGCCGTAGGACTCTGAGGGATATAGTAGTCAGTTATTCTCTGGGAACACAGCTTGTGATTTTAAGTGTCCAGTTTCTATGCTAAATAAATTTGATAGATGTGAAATTTAATACAAATTTCATGTGTATCATAATTTCTAACATTTCCTTGCATAATCTACATTTATCATTAAGTCCTAACCCTTTAAAGATAACCCTTCCATAATGTCTGGTAGGAATTACTTAGTCTAGAAATGATACCATAAAACCTCCCATTTACAAAAGACTCAGCTGTTTTTTGAAACTTCCTTGTTAACATATTGTTGGCTAAGTTCATGATATGTCACCCATTGATGGTCTTTTGATTTCATTCTTGGATTCTAACACTTTTATGGGTTTTATTGAAATGCATACTACTTTCACTTACATTCAACAAATCCAGTGGCATACGTGTCTTATCAGCTTTTACCCTTGTTCAGTGAAGTCTGCTTACTGCTAAAACATTTCAGTAGTTTTTTTTAACCTAATGCTCAAAGAAATATCTGTTGATCTTTTTCTCTTTTGGCAAATGAATATTAATCTCTATGTGTACACCAAAGGGTGTTGATACTAGTGCTTTGTTATTACTGTATAGACTTTTACTAATTTGAAGCAGTAGCAATAACATCATCTCATATTTATCCTTTTTGATGAGTAGTTAGTTAGAAATCATCATGGGATAAATTATTGTCTTGATATCTACAATGGTAATTTAAATGGGAGATCTTTTCCATTCATTAGTAGACCCATGTGACCTGCTTAAATCACATGGAAGCCTAAGTGGTAGGAGGAGCTTGCTAAACAGGTAGAACAAGAAGGGTAGAGCAGAACTGGGAGGAAGTTGGTGAGAATGGTTATAGGGCAGAGGAGAGAGGACTCATGCAGGCAGGTAAGCACAACTAGTCTTGTGAGTATTGGCTTGTGGAAAGGCCCCAGCCAGGGTTGGGGAAGGTTTGGGAATGGCTTTATCCCCTTCAGTGCTAATGTGTATTGACCTCTTGGTTACTATGACAGATGTGACTTTCTGGTGTTGGGATTTGGCTTTCTGGTGTATGAATAAAGGTTTTTCTTCTGCCTTTTATATGGAGAATCTATTATATTTTATGATTCAGAACTATGCTGGCATATTCATAGTCACCCTAGCTGCTGCGAATATTGCACTGGTAATACAGTATCATTCTCTTATATTTAATGTTCTAGAACGTTTGTATGTGGAGTGGATAAATAACTGCTTCTTGTGGTTGAATAATTGTGTTAGGATATAATTTCATTCTCTCTACCCTAAATGAAAGTATCTTTGGTACAATAGCATACAAGAGATATGATATGCATTTATGCTATTTCCATGTGATTTTTCCATCCTGGGCTAAGTCTCTTTGTTTTGAAAATGTTTTGTTCCATGTAGTTTGGATGTTGTGACTATATTTAGCACATTGTTCTTAAGTTTTTATGAAGAAATGTTATATTTGGGCAATTGTGGGCAACCTACCAGTCTATTACTGGTCTTGTCCCTATATATTTTATTTGTTGAGTTCTCCAGATGATTTTAATGTCTGTATTTACAATATAAGTACTTTTTGTCAGTAAGTTCATGAAAGATGATTATACTGCTGTATAATTACAGGAACCAGGTCATGTAATGATAGTAGTGGTTAACGCTGCTAAATCACTTTAAGGGTTGGAAAACACTAGACATATATCATCCCACTTGAACCTTGCAACAGCCATAGGAGGTAGGTGCAATTATCACCCCTCTTTCACAGGTGAGGAAACTGGAGCCAAGAGAAGTTAAATGATTTTCAAACAATTAGTAAGTGTCCAAGGCAGTATTTGAACCCATGTATTCCTGACTCTAAGTCTGGTACTTCTCCATTATATGGAGAATACTATATTCTACCTCTCAGTACTACATTTGCACAGTCTGCAGTGATGTGTCACAGTTTCTATTCTTTCCTTCTATATTCTTCACAATTTCTAGCAGCAACCTGACCAAATTACCATCACAAGCCCTTCTGTTTCCACAAACAAATCCATATAACTCTACTACTTATTTGATACTTCTTTGACAACATATTATTGGCTTACTTCATGCAGATGTCACTCATGGATAGATTTTTTATTATTTCTTTTGATCTTGTCCACTTTTAAAGTTCCATCCAGAGGTAAGACACTTCTAGTTACATTGAGCAAATCCAATGTTGCCATCAGCCTTTACTATTGCATAGTGAAGTGGTCAGGTTATTCCAAAAATGTTTATTTTCATCATCTTTACCATAACATTTTATCACATGTTATAAGAATTTCTTTCAATCTTCTTTGACCTTTTTGATGAGGAAGTTTTATCTTTTCATGGTTGCCTTAAGGTCCTGTATTTTGCTAAGAGTATACAGATTTTGATTAGTATACTTTCCAAATCTTTTATGGTTCTTTATATTTTAGTTTCAAAAATGTATATCACAACTGGTATTACACAGTCGTTAATTGCTTTAAATATGTTTTCCTTTTCAGATTTGATTGCAGGACGCCAGTAAGTCTCAGTATATTCAGTCATGGTTTTCTCTTTGGTATCTTTGGTTTAATGCATCTTTCCTAGAGAAAGCCAAGTATTTGTAGGTATTATCTTCATCCCTTGATTCAGTGTGACTTTTGGATTCAACTTCAAAGACATTATCTTTCAATGGTGTACATTAAGAATTTTATATTTACAAAGTTCAAATGATATTTGTATATCATTAGAAAAAGATACCATGATGTTTCATTTCCCTTCTCTGTGTATTTGCACTGGATGTTCCCTATGCCTGGATTGCACTCTTCACCTCCACATTTTGGAAATTTTGGTTTCCTTCAAAACAGCTCAAGTGCCACCTTCTTTCTACGTACTCAAGTGCCACCTTCTTTCTACGTGACACCTCCAGCCCATCCACCTGTGGGCTCCTTCTCCTTCCCCTAATTAATGTCCTCCCTTCCAGAACTACCTTGTATTCATTTTGAGCATATACCATATATGCTTACACATATCCTTGTTGTCTCTTACATGTTCATGTAAGCTTTTTGCGAGTGAGAACTGTTTCTTTTTTCCATGCTCTGCCTGGAACACAGTAGGTGCTTAACAATGTTGTTTATGTGGCTTTTGGTAGAGCCATGTGATGTCATCCATATACATCAAGATCCTAATGAGATGTTTTTTATCTACTCCATCATTCATTTGGAAACCATATTTAATTCTATTTAGAAGAGATGATGATGGATTTAAGAATTAGGTAAAATTGTATATGTCCGTAACTGTTACCCTGAAAATGTCATGGTTTATCAATTGTTCTGCACATCATTATATTGGTGGCATGTTTTAATAAAGAACAGTATTCTGCATGGACATCTCTGTACTTGGGGCTATTTTATATCTTTGAAGTACCTGAATAAGTCATGCATAAGGAACTGAGTCAAAGGCTTTGTGACTATCAACAAAGATGGCAATAATAAAAATAATGACAGCTAACATTTATAAGGGAGGCATTCTGCTAAGCACTTTACAAGTATCACCTCATTTGATTCTCATAATAACTCTGGGTGGTAGGTGCTATTACTATTATTATCCTCACTTTACAGATGGGAAAACTGAGGCAGACTTGGAGGAACTTTTGGAGGAAAACTGAAGTGCCTTGACTAGGATCACACCATGAGTAAGTATCTAAGGCTGGATTTAAACTCAGATATTTTTGACTCCAAGTCCAGCACTCTATCCAATGATCCAACTGGCTGCAGTGTTTCAGTGCTTTAGAGTAATTTGCTCAATAACTAATGACTTGAAAATAGATTGCTTTTTATATACTTTCAACTACTGGTAAAAATTTTTGCTCCTCAGACGTCTACTTTTTTGTTTTTATGCATCTTGTTGGTGATACAAGCTGTAATATTTTGTGTAAGGTACATAAAATAATTGGCCTATATTCCTTTTGTTCTTATCATTTCTTTTGATAAAGTTCAGATAGAAATGGTCCGAGGAAAATTGGATATCTGGCTGTTATCTTTTCTATTTGATGTTCTATGGACTATTGTGGTGGTGGATAAAATAACTTCTTTGAATAGTTAAATAAAAGGGAGGAAAGGAATAAGCATTTTTATAGTGCCTGCACTGGGCTAAATGCTTTTTTTATTTTATTTTTTTATTTTTTATTTTTTTACAAATATCATTCATTTGATCCTAACAACAATGGCTCTGCAAAGAAGGTGCTAATATTATCCCCATTTTACAGGTGAGTAACTGGAGGCAAAAAGATGTTAAGTGACTTACTCAGGGTACAACTAGTAAATGTCTGAGGTTAAATTTATACTTGACTCTAGGCCCAGCATTTTATCCATTGCTTCAAACAATTGCTCAATAAAAGTATTAGAATCACCATTGGAAGTTATATTTTTTAAATATATCCTTGGTCCAACTGTAATATCAAATAGTAGAACAGAAGTTATATGTATTTCAATCCATTCTCATATAATTTTGATCTTTCTTACTAGACGTCTGTCTAGTAAGAGCTTGAAGAACAAAAGTATTTCGGATGACATCTATTAAAACTATTCTTAAGATTTTGAGGATTAATTTTATATCAAAGTAGTTGTGGGTAAAATTTTAGTTTGTGATAGTGGTCTGGTTTTAGAAAATTTATTGGTTAAGTTCTCCAGAATATTTTGAGATATCCATATTTGTAGAGTGGGGATATGTCATTTGTCATTCCATGAAAGATAGCATCTGATGAATAATTTAGCCGCTGGTTGTAACATCTTGCTAGAGAGTTCCTATTATTAAACATTATTATTATTGTTACCTGAGGAAAGCAGGATTATTCTGTTACATTCTACTTTTGTCAAAATACATCTAGGATACTATGTTTACCTCTGTGCCCCCTGTTTTAGGAAGGATATTGACAAGCTGAAAAGCATTATCCAGAGGAAAGCCTATGATCCTGAAAGATCTCATGATTATGCCATTAGAGGTAGATGAAGAAACTGTTATGTTTAGCCTAGAGGAAAAAAGAGTTGGGCTGGGTTGTAGGAAAATAATTGTCTTTAAATATACAAAGAATCATTTTGTGGAAGAAGGAAAAGACTTCATCTGTGTTTTCCTTGTCAGGATAACTAAATGTAACAGGTCTACATTTCAGAGGGTCAGATTTTAGCACAATGAAAGAAAAAACTGTTCTGGCCACAAAATTCCTCTTTCAGATTGGTATTTTTGTGATGGTGAGTTAGGCCATCTTTTGTCTTAATTCTTAACTAGCCCTTAGTCATTGAATGGGCTTTGCTTCAGACAAACTGAGGCCTGGGAGAAAACCTTAATTTAGAAAGGTCACAGTTATTCACTGCATCTCAGGTCACCACTAATGGCCTTTGTTTTGCCACTGGATTTCAATGACTGGAGGAGAGAGTGAGGCTGAAGATCTTGCAACTCTGACTCATTTAAGTCCAATTCATGAGCTAGTCAAGATCCGGTCCTCGTGAGGTCCTCTGAGAATGGAGGATGAACAACACAACAGCCAGGGAGCCTGAACCAGCAATAAATATGCATCCACTGGTGAGCCAAGAGAGTTCAAACTTCGCATATAGAGTTAATAGGTACCTTCAGAGAGTGTAACCTCTTTGGGGACTAGAGAAGTATGGTTAGAAGCTCTATAAAGATGCCAGCAGAGAGCTATATCTTATAGGAATTTCATGAGGATTCTACAAATCAAGAAAAGGATTTCAGAAGTTATGAGTTTACACTTGGGTTATATGTCTTTTCTAAGCTAAATCCACCCTAGCCAGGGACCTCTTACATGTGAGGGGTGAGTAGAATAGTGCATTGTATACCACCTGTTTGGGGTGGAGGAGTAGATATTTCTGTAACAACTATGCTATGCCTATTTAGTAAATTTACCTTTATAAAATCTAATTGATATCAACTAGTCAATCAATATTGGGGAGCATACCATATAGGGGTTCAAGGCAGTTCTAGAATCTCTCCTCCAAACTCTCAGCATAACCCCTAGAACCCTGAGGAGGAAAGTAGTTAGCCATTCCATAGAGATCTAACATGATAATTCAATTTAGAATTAGGAAAAGTCACCCTGGAGGGGCTGCTACACACAGATGAGTCAAGAGACAGTTTGGTGAAATGGACAGAAGGCTAATATGAAGTCTGGGAGACAGATCCAAGTTCTGTCTCTGATATATACCTGCTCTGTGATCATGGGCAAACCACTTAATATTTCAGTGATTTTGGTGCTTTTCTAAGATTATAAATTATAAAGTAGTCATTGATCTGAATTAATGGAAAGAAATTTCACAAAAGGGAGTTCTTGACACTAATGAAATCATAAATGTGGACCCCTGCCCTTGAAAAGGAGCATTAGACATTTAACATCAAACCTAAGTATAATTAACAAATTTCCTAATTACTATTTATACTTCAATTAACTAATTTTAACATATATAGTACCATAACAATTTGTCAGTCACTTTCTGTAAATCCTATCAATATTCTTTGTCCGTTCTCATTCACTTTTCCCATTATATAGACATAGTGTTTAGTCCATTATTCTGATTTTGGTTTTGTTGCTGTTGGTTTATTTTGCTTTGTATTATTTCAAAAAGGCTTTTCAGGTTGTTGCTTTTCATAGTTCTATTGTTTATTGCATTATAGTTTCCATTTCATCGTTGTGGCACAAGTTATTTAACCATTTGAAGGGCTGATTCTATACTATATCTTTTCTTGATTCCCCCAACTGCTAGTGCCCTCCTTTCCTAAAATACCTTGGTATTTACACAGTGACCAGTCAATGGAATATGTGTGGAGATAGACAAGGGAACAGTCTCAACCTTCCATAGAAAATAGAGAGGTACTCAATGTAAGTTAGGAATAGGACAACTTTTCATTTCCTCTATACAAAAATGCTTCACACATAAAAGACTCCCAAGTATAAAATGACAGCAAAGTACTAGCAATTTATAACTACTATTACACTCTCCTGAGAGGATGATATTTAAACATCCAAACCTGAAGTATTTTGCAGGATCGATTGACATTTCACTTTTGTCTTAGTTCCAGACTGTTTCTCTCCCTGGCCATATCTATTTTTTGGCAAGCCAGGCCAGAGGTTGGCCTTCCAAGATGTGGTATAGTATTACTGGAGGGGGAACCTTTCATAATGCAGACAGCAAACAACTGAAGAATACAGGAACTCCTGAACACTCCAAGACTGTAAACATCCATGTTAGAATTGGTGTTCAAACTTCTACATCCAGGGAAGGAAACAAACAGCTGAAGAGAGTACAAGAGCTTTGACATCCAGGTTTCAGGTCACCTAGACTGGTAGTGAGAGCTAGGTGTCATGTGCAAGCAATTTGCTACTTCAGTTGGCAAACCTAACCTTAAGTTTAATTCTCAACCACTCTCTACATCCAGGAAGAAATTCAAAGAGTTACAAAATAATCAGTGATGGGAAGAAAGAGGATACAGTCATTCTCTTTCAGTTCGACTGAGTAGACATCTCCTCCTAGTTCAGTGGTCACTGTCATGGAAAGGGAGAAACCAATTAAGGACCATCTAGGATTCGCTGCGTTATCCCAAAGGACCAAGAGGTGGCCCCAGAATTTTATGGAAAGTTCTCCAAACAGAATACATATTCCATTGCAAGTATCCAAATCCCAGGCCTATTTCCTTGGGATGTCCACAGCCACATTTGTACATGTTATCTTCTATCAGAAATAGGTCAAAAGTTTTGCAAAAATCTTCATCTTTGGATGTTTTAAGAATCAAGCTTCCAGAAGAATATCATAGTAGTCATAAACAGATGTTGCTTGTCTTGTCAGAGCACACTTGTTAACATTTTGTGTGTTAGGAGTATTTCTTCTGTATAGAATCTCAAAACCTGTCCTAAATATTTATATTTCCAGTAAGTGGCATAGTGCTTGGCACTTTAAAAAATGTTTGATTCTTAATGTACCCTAAGTGGCTTTCCTTTTAGAGGGAGCCTCAGTCCTGCGTAGACTAACATCGTAAGTTGGAGGATGGTATAGCCTTGTGAAGCCCTTGTGAGGACCTTGGGAGAGGATGAGAGCTGTTATGACCATATATGGCCTTGGGTAGGTCTCTCTCTCCACCCCGCCCCCATCCTGGTGGGTGAACTAAAGCCCGTCCTACTACAGATAGCCCATGTACACTTAACCTGGAGGCTTGTCGTGGGGATACTTAGTATCCACGTTAGTCTACCTCAGGGGTAGAGTTAATCGAATGAAACTTGAAGGAATCTTTTCGTAAGCAGTCTTGTATCCGGACTAGGGCCAAGATAAGTATCAAACCAGATCACAAAGAAGAGGGAGGCAAGCCTCAGATGTGGGGGCGAGGGGATCTCGAGGAGGTGGAGCCTCAACTGAGCCCAGAGAAGGGGACCCCAGGAAAGAGGGAGAGGCCCTCGCCAGTAAATACAGTGTTTCAGTTCTGGATCCCCATGTAACACTAACAAGGTGGGAGTCAAGATAGCCAAGGGCTCATCTACAAACATGATGAGAAAAATAATCTGCCAAAAAAATAAACCAAAAAACTTTTTAATTGAGTTTTCTTCCTTGGCCCTGCTCCTCCCAACCGCCACAGGGACAACTGTCAATGCTCCGCTCCCAAGGAAACGCCCTCCCCCCACAAAACCGTAAAGCAAGTGTCGCGAGACGCCCTCTTCCCCAGAGGGCCTGCGCCCATGTCCCCCGCGCTCCGCCCCCAGAGCGTCACGTGACCGGGTCCGGACCGGCTTCCGGCGCGGCGCACGCCGGTGACATTACGCGGGCCCGTCGTCGCGTCAGGGTTGGCCTCCCTGCTGAGGGAGGGAGGGAGGGAGGCGGCGGCTAAGGCTGGAGGCGGAGGCGGAGGCGGCCGTGGGCGATGTGGGGCTTTGAAGGAGACTGAGCCCGTTCCCTCCTCCCCCATACACCGGACGCCGGCGCTGTGGACACAGGCTCGCCCTGGTTCCTCGCCCCCGGGCTGAGGCGGAGACCCGGGCAGGCTGTCCTGCTTGGGCTCGGGGCCCGGCGCCGGCGCCGGCCAGGCCCAACCGCTGGGAACGGAGCGGAGCTGAGCTGAGGAGGCCGAGTCGGTAAGAGGAGGGAGCGGCGGGGCCTGGCCAGGGGCCCAGACCGGGACGGCCCCCGGCGCCGGGTGTCTGTCTGTCTATCTCTCCCTCTCCCGTCTCGCCCAGTAATTCTCCGCCCCCTTTGTCCAGACTCAGCCGCTCCCTCCCTTCTTCCCCTCGCCTGCCTCCTTTACCCCCTGCTGAGGTCCCAGGGAATGTCAAACCTGGCAGCCTGAACTCCGCTTTTTCTCCGCCTTTCCTTCCTCCCTCTCTTTCCCCTCAACTTTATCTATCATCTCTTGTGCCTTCATTCTTCATTTTTTCGCGTTACCTTTTTTCCTGACTTCTTTCCTGTCTTGTCTTTCTTGCCCTTTTCTTTCTTTCTATCCCCATTTTTTCCTTCCCTCCCTTCCCCTAGCCTTCCTCGACTCTCCTTTTGGGCTTCCTTCCCTTCACTCCCACAGTTTTCCTTACCTTCCAGTCTTCCTTACCACCACCACCCTCCCCCCGTTTTCTTGACTCCGTCCTCGTTTGTCTCCTTTCCCACCCAGTGCTTGCCCTACCCTCTCCCTCCCTATCTCGCGGTCTTCCCCCAACCTCTCCCTTAGTGCCCCATTCTCTTGCCTCCCCATCTTCATTGCGGGTCAACCTTCTCCACTCCCTTCACGGTTCACCCTCTCCTTTATTTGCCGTGGGGGTCCACCACTTGTCTTTTAACCTGTTCCTTTAGACTCCCTTTGCAGTACACTCATACTCAATTTTCTTTTTTCTTCATTGGCTTGTGTGTAACTTTGTAGCTACTGCCTCAGTTTTTTTATATCCCTGACCTTAATTCATCTTTCTCCTTTCTCCTATCCCTAAATATCTCCGTGGACTAGCTGAGTTTTTATTACTCACCAATATGGATTTCATCTTCTTGTGTCCTTTGAAAAACTTAGCATTGCTGCCATTTGCTGACTGTTTACACATCATGGGCACACTGTAAGGATCCTGACAAAAAAAGAGTAAAATTATGTAATTATGTATCCACTTAAATTTTTCAGATGTTGTCACATATGTAGCTACCTCTGCATATATAGTCTCAGAGTTTCCTTTGTGTTTTGTTTTTTTTTTTTTGTTTTCCTAATAATGTAAGTTTACCTTTAATTTCTTTTTTTTTTAAGTATCCTTATTGCTTGACTTTAAAACCTCCTATCTATTCTCCCCTAATTTCGACTGGCCAATTTTTCGGTATTTAACTATGACTTTACATTTTCTCACCACATATGTGGTTATTTTCCTTTTTACCTATTGATGGGAAAGATGAGAATGATAGAATATTAGAGATTCTTCCTCATTTTTTGAACTTTTTCCAAAAGAGGTACAAATAATTCTTATGTATCCAAATGGTAGGAGAACAATTATTAATCATTCATAATAATAATTTGAAAATTAAATATATTGGGTTTTAGAATTTTTTTTTTTTTTGCTTTTGTATCAGGTTAACTTTCTGATTGCATTTTTCTTAGGCTAATATAATTAACCTACGTTTTTATATCCCTGACCATATCCTCTAAAAGGAAGAGGTGGTAACAGGGAAGCAAGATTGAAAATGAATAATTCACATGTGGACAATCAAAAGGAATCTGTTATTTTGTAGAGTTTTCTTAATCTTGATGATACAAACATTATTATACATACTACATATTATACATAATAACATTATCAGAGTGGTAATTCTTAAATTGATTTATAACATATACAGTTATTTACAAGGTTAAAAGTTAAGCAATTTTCAGGGTTTGTTTCTGATCTGAATTGATTGCAAATGCAATCAGGCTCACCTAATTCTTGCATCTCAAGTTGTAAAATTAAAATCTTTATATTATCTGTTATTTGCCACTGAAATGGTATTAATATGAAATCTTGACTCAAAATTCTTAAAATTTTTGGTGAGATAATTGTACTGTAATTTAAAGACTGGCAAGAGTTGATGTTTTTTACATGAGTTAAAATCTTTTTAGGGATCCCTATAAAGCATTTGGATTTTTTATGGCTGATAGAAATTCCATATACGATTTCAACTAGTTCATTTATTTCTTAGCAAATTCTATTGGCATAACTTTTTACCCTTCAAATAAAAATGGAATACTTTTTATAACTTGAGTAATTTTTATTCTATATACTTTTCCTTTATCATTCATTTGGCAGTAAATTGAACACATCTCTATGTCAGAGTTATCTTTAAATTGTCACTATTGAAATTTCCAGTTTTATTTTTAAAATATTATATTTGCATTTTTTTTGTTTATTTTCCTTACCTATCCCATGTATATTATATTGGAATCTTAACAGTTTTTTTCTCTTGAGGTAGTGAAAAGAGAAAACTGAAGGACAGACTCTCAAGATGAGCAAAAAGCCCCCAAATCGTCCTGGAATCACTTTTGAGATTGGTGCTCGTTTGGAGGCACTGGACTACTTACAAAAATGGTATGAAAAACATAGACTTTGTTCACCTCAAAGTATTTGTGTCAGGTAGTTCTATGTCTTAACTAATTCTGCCCCAATCATTAGATTATTTTTATTTTAAAAACACATGTGAGCTTTTAGCTGTTTTCTTTAAAATAAAAAATTAGGCTTGAGATTTTAATATATTTTGTTTTTTCCTATAAAGCTATTTAATAAAACCTGTTTAGGTATCTGTGGCATGGAAATAAACACGATAGAATATGAAGGATTTAAAATATGTTAAACATGAACTTTATGGGACTTTGTCTTTAAAGCTTGCCTTCTCAGGTTTTTAGTATGTTTTATCATAAATATATAATTTGCTTTCCTTGCATATATTTTAATTGTGCAGTTACAATACATTATCTGAGGGTTTTCAGCCATATACAACACATCAATGGTCAGAATTTTCCAAAGGAGTCATATATAATTTGTTTATAGATTTATTTTCCTGAGTGAACATAAGTCAGCTCCTCCAGCAACCCACTTGACTGAGAGTATGAATTTTGCCTTTAGCTTACCAGCAGTTGAATATCATTTTTAGATTATCTAAAAACTCTGTGATTCTTTACATTATTTGCCTCCTTTTCTGCCACTCTGCCATTCTCATTGCAGAAGCAGGAAGGAGATGCACAGGATTGAATGGCATTTTGTATTTTTCTTTAGTTTAATTGGTTGTTGTGGCCAAATAATTTCATCATTAAATGTCCAGCCTATTTGTGTTGCATTTCTCTGATATCTAACTAGGCTCATCCTTGGAAAACATTTTGGGTTGGTTGCCAGGATCATACCTGAAGCTTTTCTGTCTTGGTAAAACCTGTTAGATCTAATGCTTTGCAGAACATAGTCTTTGAGAACCCAGGATTACCTCTACAACGTGATGAGGCATTTGAATAAAACTTTGTAAAAGCTCAGAAGAAAGAATGAAGTTACAGCTAAACAAAAGGGTAATTCATAGGCACTTCTTGAAAAGGCAAAGAAAAAAGTAAGTATTTTGTTTTTTGCAGATGAGATGAGGTTTATTTAGAGAGCCCCAGAGATTTAACTAAAACATGGCAGCAATAACTTCAATAAAGTAATAGGATATAAAACACACTCACAAAAATATCAGCCTTTCTCTAGTACAAAAAGAATCCAAGAAAAGAGAGAAAAAAATTTCTATTTAAAATAACCAAAATGCGTAAAATACCTGGTAGTCTACTTAACCACGACACAGAAGGATTCCATATATGCAACTACAAAGCACACTAGAAATTATGAAAGACTTAAATAATTGGAGAGACATTAATTGTTCATAATTGGACTATGCTGAAGTAATAAAAATGACAATGCTATTTAAATTTTACAGATTTCACTGCCATACCGAGCAGACTACCTCCCAAAGGATTACTTTCTAGAACTAGACAAAATACTAGCAAAATTCATTTGGGAGAACAAACTTAAGAATATCAAGAAAAAAATAATTTTTTTAAAGCGAGAAGGAAGGGAACCTAATACCCATAAATCTCAAACTATACTACAAGCAGTAATCATTAAACTATTTGGTACTGGTTAACAAATAGAAAAGTTATTTAGTGGAAAGAATGGAGTGCATAAGACATGGAAACAGTTGAACATAGTATTGTAATGTTTAGTAAACCCAATGGCACTAACTACTGAGGCAAGAACTCGTTATTCGACAAAAGCTCCTGGGAAAGTTGGAAAGCAGGCTGGTAGAAATCAATTTTAAATAGAAATCTCCTTCTCTTTATCACGTTCCAAATGAATACATGATCTAGATCAATTGAGTCTGCCTCAAATAAAAAGGGAAGCCACTACTCCAGACGTAAGTATCCCTGTGGGTCACATATATTGACTTAATTTTGAAATGTAATATTATCTGTGTTTTGTTGTATTTATTTTGTTAAATATACCCCCATTACATTTTAATCTAGTTCTGGCCATACGCATGAGTTTTGTGGGCCTGCAACTCGTGTGTTTGATACCTCTGATCTAGAAATTATAAAAGTTCATAATTGTAGATAAATTAGAAGAGAAGGGAAAGATATTTTTCACAACTCTGGATAGGGGGAGAATTCTTAATCAAGTCAGGGATTGAAATAATCACTAAAGATAAAGTGGGCAATTTTGAGTACATGAAATTGAATTAAGAAACAGTTGACTGCAAAAACTTTTTTTTTGCAAAAAATCTCTCTGTAAAAGGTCTGCCATTCTGGATAGAAAAGAAATTGATATTAATATATAAGGACAAGAGCCATTAGTAGATAAAGGGTCAAGGGCTATGAATAGGCAGTTCTGAATTAATGAGAAATATCCACATGAGGAAAAAAATGCTCCAGATATCTAATAATATATTTGCAAATTAAAAGAAATGGAATGTTCTACCTCACCCCCATCGTACTGGCAAAGATAACAGAAAAGAAAAATAGCAGTTGTTGGAGGTAGAAGGACTACGTGAGGGCAAGTACACTAACGTTCTCTTGATAGTGCTATGAATTGTTCCAGATGTTCTGGAAAACAATTTTGAACTATATTCTGTACTCTGTACAGAATTTGTACTCTTTGTACAGAATTTGTACTCTTTGGCCCAGTAAAACACTATTAGGTGGTACTGGTGAGTCAAAGGGTATGCACAAAAGATCTCCTCAGAAAGATCAAAGGGATGTACAAAGACATTAATAGAGCTTTTTTCTTTTGTAGCAAAAAATTAAGCACTAAGTGGGTGCCTATAAAAATAGAAATAACAACAAATTATGCTATGTGAAAATGAAATATTAAAGTGCCATAAGACATGAGTGAAGGGACAGATTTAAAGAAACCTGGAGGACATGTATGAACTGACAAAAAGTGAAATGAGCAGAATCTAGAGAACAGTTTATACAATTACTATTATGTAATACGGTAAAGAAAACAACTTTGAAAGCTTAAAAAAACTGATCAATGCTAAATGATCTTTCATGACCCTAGAAGACTGATGATGAAGAGTATCCTCTACATCTTCATATAGATGTGATGGATAAAAGAAGACATACATTTTCAGATACCACTAGTGTGTGAATTTGTTTGCTGGACTATACTTGTTTGTTATAGGGGAGACTTAATTTTGGGAGGGAGGGAGAGAATTGTAAGTGCAGTGAGAGAGTAGTAACAGTGTTAGGAAAAAAAGGAAGAAAAGAGCATTAAAAAACATTTAAAAGTACATAGAGGTCACAGTGAAGCTCAGAAGAGGACATAGATTGGGAAGTTTCAATATTGAGTTTAATATGTAGGTTAAAGAGAATCAGTTTTAGTCCTTTTTTCTGTTCCTTATTTTATAAAAAATTCCTGTTGGATGCTCATCAAGTTCATAATTAAAAATAGGAAGTTTACTCTGAAAAGACACAGAAAGGAGATGGTTGCACTTATTGTGTCATGTGCCTGAAGGCAACAAGAAATATTATTTCATGGGACATTTGGTCACCTCATACTGTAGTGTTTAAAGTATTAGCAAAATGACAGTTGTGAAAACAAATGGAATTTGTACACTGACATTTATTGAAAAAGATGAAGAGGTAGAGAAATTCTACAGAGATATCAAAAAGACCTTCTAAATTAAATTATACACTGTAGGTGGGGATGGTAAAAAATGTATCTTAAGTTATAGTTTAGGAAGAAAGAATGAGAGGACAAATACTTGTAGAGGTCACAATAAAAGGCTCACACATTTATAACATGAATGCTTCAAAAATAATAAGTATCAGTATGTCAAATGCCAAATGACAAAAAATGATACTTAAATAGATACATAAAGATTCATTTATGTAAGTCATCCCTGAATCAGCTGTCTCTGGGTAGTTAGACCACTGACTTATTAGAACAAAGATCAGAATGACTAACAAACAAATAAAAAAACTAGAAGAGTAACAATAAAATGTATAGGATACAATTGGCATCACTCAATCCTGAACTTTTTGAATGAATGATTAATAATGAAAATGGATAATGGACAGCAGAAGCAACATCACCACTGATAATTTGCCACACACATTTAGCAGATATAAATCAGTTATCTTAACAGAGCAGCCAAAAGATCCTAAAAACTGCCTTTGCAGTTACTATGTCTATGAGAGATGGCTATGCAAAGCAGCAACAGTTTAGAATATAAACTAGTAAGTAAAATTTTAGTCAGAAAGTATACAGATGAATATGAGCATTAAAACTTCATCTGATGATTCTGTCTTTAAACTGCATTAAAATAAGCTTTACATTAGCCAGTGAAGCAGTCATGCCAAGGACATTTAAGGATGAAAATGGAAGGAGTAAAACAAGAACACTGGAAAAGATGTGAAAAGTTTTTTGTTTTTTAGCAGACTTTCATCATCAAATCCAGTAGACCCACCACACTTAGACTTTAACATCATAGTCCCCCTATATGCTTATAGAAATGATAGAAATGTCATTGAAGTAAATAAATACGGGAAAAACTGTGGACTGGACAAAATCTACATTGGAGAAATTCATACTGGAGGTGATAGACACAATTGTGTGGGCACTGAAGAATCTCTTCAGAAGGTATCTACGTTAGGGGTATGACCCAGAGGTCTAGGGAAAAAACAATCCAGATCTTATCACTGAAAAAAGACAGCTAAAAACATCATCAACTATTAATCTATATGCTTCCTTTCCCTTCTATGTAAAGTCTTTGCTATTCATCTATACATGTATTAAAGGTATTCTTAATGAGAGCATATAAATAGAAAACAGCAAGAGTTTTGCAAAATATATTCTATATAAGGGAATACAAGTTTTCTTGCAGATGATTGAAAGATGTAGAGAATGCAAGACCTAACTGTGCTTATTGTCAGTTGATTTTGAAAAAAACTTTTGACTCTGTAGAGCGAAACACTTACAGATTGTTTTCCAATAAAGTATCCCTTACATCCAAATTTTGAATGTTACTTGAATGAATAATGGAATGATCAGAATAATTTTGTTTTACAACCTTCTGATCATAAAAATTCAATTAATGGATAAAACAAGGAGTTTTCTCAACAAAAATGTTCACCATTATGATGGAGGGGAACTAGTTTCATAGACCATGTTAGAGAGTGCTTCCTTGTGGATGATGAGGTCCTCTTGTTGCTTCTTTTTAACAGATGATACTGTGCTGATTGTATCAAGCCCTGTAACATTGCATGGCTTCCTGAAAACACCTATATCACTTAAAAGAGTTTGACCTTATTTTCTTCACAGGAAAGACCAAATTGAATGAAGTGTTTGATTAGACTACATAGAGAGCTTGACTATATATAGATAGATAGATAGATAGATAGATAGATAGATAGATAGATAGATAGATAGATAGATAGATAGATCTGAATACTTGAGATAGATCATATGAATGGAGAAGTGGTTGGGTTCAGATTTAAATGAAAAGCCCACTGTGCTGTCTTCAGGAAATTGTGGATTCCTTTTAATGATCCCAGAGTTTTCCTCCAAAACACAAGTCATCTTTTAAGTACCAGTATTCTACCAGTTTTGTATTATCTTAAGACCCAGAATACAACAGTCTCTTAACAGTTAAAAATGAGTATTGTACTGAGAGCAATTGAAAGGCTCATATGAGTGAACAGAATACAATGTGTAACCTCTTGGGAACAGAAGAACAGGATTAAAAAATGCTGTCAGGGAAATTTATGGTTGTAAGAGAATGTGAGATAGTCACATAGTGAGCAGAGATGGCAGGTCGACAGCCCAAGTACTCCACTGATACCTTCATGATGTCATAAGAAAGCAAGGAAGACCACTGACATGTTAAACAGATCCCTGTGTAGTAAACTCATGGGAGAACATGGATGACAATTACATAGCACAAAATGGTATAGATGAATTGTGATTTGTGTCACTGAAGGAAACATCCAAATCATTGATATTCAAGATTCATTTGGGTATTTGAATGAATATGAAGATAAAACGTATCTTGTCCATTAACCAGACTGCTGCAATAGAGCTTAACACACAGGGGTAGTTAGTTGATCTCTTTTCGAGTGAGGAAATAGAAATTTAGTGTTGCCAGTGCTTCATTTGGAACCTCAGTTTTTGATAGCTTGTATCTCTTTTTCTTTTACATGTATAGTTGTATCTCTTTTTCTTTTACATTAGTTGCTGCCTTAGTTGATATCCAGATATTCAGTATTAATCATTACTTAAATGTGCTTAAATATAATATTTCAGCTCTTGTTTATTTATTTTTTTGTTTGGAAAGCCTTTTGATAGCCAAACATGTAGACACAGTTGCATCAGGAAATGTTTGAAACAGAGTAAACCTTGCATCACTCTTAGAACTGCCATATTCCTTGGAGAACTGGGTTTTAGGGAGCTGTTCATTATGGGGAATAGGAAAAATATATATCTTAGCTACTTCTGAGCCAGTGAATTTTATCTATTTGTTGTTTTGTTTGAAGTTAGTTTGGAGCCTGTGAGTACTCCTGTAGCTAACCATGAGTACAAAAACATTCCTGAGCCAAAAAAGGTATTTGGTCTTCTATGTGGTCCATGTTTCAGTTTCCCTTTACTAATACAGTTGATGACACTTGGACTGTACTATGAAAGATGATATGCTTATATTCCCTAGCACACCATTCTATTGTTGATACTTGATAATAAGAGTTACCCTGTTTTAGTTTAGTCAGTAATTGGCTATCATTGATATCTCTGTTGTTCAAGATAATAACATTTTACCGCAGGAGGAACTGTTACATGTGATAGAAAGGAAATCTATACATATGTTATGAGAATACTTTGGATTATACTACTCATTACATAACATATTTGACATAAGTGTCAAATTTTGCAGACTTTTAATGTTCAGAATTTAAGGAATGTTTCTTTAATCATGTTTACAGAGAGTTCCAAACTGTACAAAGCATTTTCTTTACAACAGTACTGCCAGGTAGGTAGTATAAGTGTTAGAATTTGTTTATAAATGAAACACCTGGTGTTCTAAAGAATTAGGACTGGAACTGGGGTCCTCCTGACTTCAGTCCAGTGATTTTTCTTCTATACAATGTTGCCCACTTCTTTTAAAAGTGAAATGATTCTGATTAGTGTTAATCCTCCTAAAAATCTCCAGAGGAAAAGATTACAATTCATTCAGCACTATGGCAAAGTTATGAATTACTTAGCAACATAATTAGCTTCTAGTCTTGGGAGATCAAATAGTGCTATTTGTATTTTTCTTTCTAATACTGTTTATGTCATTAATTTTTGCATTAATGTATGTTCACTTTTGGTGCCCAAATATTTACTGAATGAGGAGTAAAAAATTGTTTTAGTTGGAAAAGATTTTAAAAAGGAGCAAAAAAGAATACATTTTAAAACCAACCCCTGAAGTCAATAGCTATTTTATGTTAGATTTTGTATTTGTTGGGGTAAAGGTGACAAAAAAGTCTTAACTAAACCCAAAACATTTTATAATCTTTTCAGGAAGTGGAATTATTAGTAAATTTTGTGTAGGATCATTAAAATTTATGCCCTTAATGAAGTTTTTGATTTAATTCTTTTTACTACCCATTCATTTTGACTGAATATAAACTTTAGTCAAAATAGTGATAGCTAAGAATAATACAGTGAAGGTCTAATTGTTTTAGTTTTTATATGATCATTTTGTCCAGTCTAGGTTTGAGTTGGACAGAGTAACCTTTTCAGAATTGGAAAAGACCTAATATGAATGATTTGTTAGTTGCTGTTAGCAACAACTTTAGTCAACATAGTATTTTGTACATATATATATATGTATATCTATATATCTATATCTGTATCTACATCTATCTATATATATATAGATGTATATATTATATATATATCTATGTAGATAGATATATATATCTACATTGTTAACTTTTCTTTTTACCTTACGAAATTTTGGATAGATTTTATGCTTTGTTTCGTGATTATTCAATTCACAAATATAATTTTGTCAGTATTTATATTTATAATGTCTCCAAAAGTAGAGATGTCTTTTATTTAAAAAAAAATAGAATTACATATGTCATTATCCAGTTGCAGTCAGAGTAACACTTTTCTCAGTGTGGACTTGTCACTTTATAACAGCAATTTCAAATAAAATGACTTGGGCACAGAAAGCACTTGTTTGCTGTATTGAATAAAACAGTTCTTACACTTGAGTGATGGTAAAGTCAAATAACTAACATTCTGTGCTGGGTGTTCATCTGTTCATTAATAATTTGTTAACTATGATGTGAGATATGAAAGAAGTTCTATGTCATTTTATTTTTGTTATGTGCTGTTTCATTTGATATTATAAGTTGTTATTATTGGTAGTTGCTTCACTAGCAATAAAAGCATATAAATAGTATTTGAACCTTGAGGTATTTTGCCATCCTTTAAGTAGCAACAAAAGTTAGGTTATCTAAATGTCTTGAAATAGTTACTTTTCCCAGTTTTTTAACTTTCTCTTCTCAAAACTATACTGTAATTATTTCAGATATGCTAATTAAACTCGGCAACTGTTTTTAACTACCTGTCATATATTCAGCACTATTTTACGTATTGGGCAAATAGACATTTAAGATATGGTCCATCTCTTTGAGGTGCCTATAATATATTTAGTTGAGGGGAGATAAAGGATAGCACTTTGTACTAAGAAACTTTATTTCTGGATACATCTTTCATGTAGTTATCCTGAAAAAAAGACCTACAAAACCAACCAAGGGATTATGGTACTGAATGTCCTATTACTTAGTACTACATAAAACCTACTAGAAGGTTTTATGTTTAAGAAGAAAAATGTTCTCTGTAAATAAGGTAAACTTTAAGTTCAAAGAGCAGAAATTTTTCAGGTTATTAAGCTTTTTAACTTTTAGGATAGATTTGGTTTAAGTCAAATCTGAGATACCAAGTAGAAAGACTTGACTAAGTTAGGTTTTTTTACCTTGTTGCTTCATATGACGTTACTCTATATATTCTTCACAATCAGAAGGAGATGCTGGCTTCTAGAAGCTATATTTTAAAATTTTAGACAGCGATTTGCTTTTAATATTTTGAGATATTTTATAGCTAAGTCTGAAATTTTATTATGGCTGTAACAATTTATCAAAGATAATAATAAAAAATAAGTAGGTGGGAGGTAATTCAGCTTCAGTTTGAAGGGTTAATCTTGGATGATTGAGGATCTTCTGCCCTGACTAAACAGTAAACCTTGATGTCTCTTGAGTAGAGTATTTTGATTTATATTTCCTAAGTCCATAAATTTATTCTAAAAGCATCTGACTTGAAATCTTTCTCAGTCTGAGTAAAGACTCTATTAATTTGATATATCAAATATTCAAATTATTTAACAGAAACCAATTACATGTAATGACATCTACACATATCACCCATCTTCCTTTAATCTTGGTTGCCCCTCTTCTGCCATTTATTAAAAATTGTTGAAAGAGAATCAGGAAAAATAATTGATATTAGGACACAACAAAAGACTCTGATACCCATGTATTAATGTGTAGACTTGAACTAAATGGCATTTAAAGTCCCTACCAGTTTTCAACCTTAGATTCTGTAATTCTTTGATCAAGTAAGGTAGCAGTGTGATGAAAATGAATATCTTTCAGGGCAGAAACCCATTAAAAAAATTTTGAGTTGAAAAGTAATTCAGCATGTTATTATTTTTAGTGATGGCTCATATACCCCATACCATGTAGGGGAATTCCATGGTTCTATCTAATTTTCAGATAAAGAAAATAATTCTGTTAGGTCTTCTTTAGTGGGGATTTAAATTCTGATGTGTTCTTATTTTAATAAAAATATACCCTACTGTAAGGAAATTTATGATTTAAAAACTATCCAAGTGGACTTTGGAAAGTATGTTACATAAAATTCATACGATTTATGTTTTTTCCACTTTTGCCAGAATAATTCCATGTTATTTCCTTCCAGTTCTAAACAGAAGAAGAAAGAAAAAGATTTAAAGCTTGCAGATGTTTTTGAACATCACTAATTAGACATTTTTGGTAGAGTAGCCTAAATTTTCAACAGGCAAATGCTATTTCTACACATTTGAAGTTTTTGAGCTGGTAATGGAGCATTTGCAAATGTGCATTTTTGAAAGTTTTGCTTACATAAGACTGAAAGTTATTTGGAGATTGAGAAAATGTAGGCTGAATAGGAATAAGGAAAACCTTGTTTTAAGTAGTGAAACATCAATCAGTTGATCAATAAACATTTAATGAGTGCCAGGCAACTTCAAACCTAAAGGCATTTGCAGAGGAGGAAGAAAGAAATAAAGGATAGGGAATAGAAAAAAATTATACAGATATTTAATGCCTACTATGTCTTTAAATTGTTTGTTATGCAGAATAAGTGATTAGCAAGTGAATGTATAATAGGCACACTAGAAGAGAGAGGAAAAACAGGAATGAGTGAGGAAAAAAAGTAGAAAAGAATAGTCAGAAGTAGTGCAGTGCCATTGTAAATTTTGAGTTCATAGAGTAGTTTATCTATCCTTGGCTCATTTCATTGAACTTTCAGTCTTTTTAGTAATTCTTTTACTAGAAATAACTGCGAAGTTGGACTTGGTGATTTACAAAAACAAAACAAAACTTTTTTTTTCTTTTAAGTAATCTTTTAAGGTCTTGTATTATTTTACTGGCTCTAGTTGCATGATGCCAAATTGGGAAAAAAAAATTTCTCTGACTGATCTATATAAGTTTAAAAGTAAAGTGAAAAAAAGTTTAAGAGTGAAGTGTGGTGGACATACTTATTAAAAAGACACTTCTGGAGTGGTACTTGCTTGAGTGTAAAATCACTTTCCAGTTATTTTTGCCAGTGAGTAAGGGAAGGAAAAAGAGGATTGTTCAAAAGTCTTTGAATGTATTCTGCCCTTAAAGTATAACCTGAGATGTACTCAAACACATGTATACACAGACAAATTCTCAAACTTTTGAATGGTCAGTGAATTGATGTGGAACAATAGCGCTCTCTTGTCTCCACCGGTGTGGATGTGTTATCTTTAATTCAAAAACATCCTGTATTACTCAGTGCAACATAAGATCATTAATTGTTTTAGGGAACCAGAACATCCCAGCAGAGAAGATGATACTCAGGCTGCCCTAAGGGTAATCTTCTAAGGAACATCCTTGGGATGGTTCTAGAATCAAATCTTCATCTTAGGGATCTTGGTCATTTAGAATCTGTACTAAATTGGGATCCACACTACAATGTGCAGAAACAAAAAGAAGAAATGGGATTCCATTTGCCAAATCCATATTAGGTTTAGTATAAGACTGCCTTAAGCAGTGTCAATGCAATTTCTCATTTTTTACCTTTTTTCTGAAATTCTTTCTCTCATTACTAAAAGGATCTCTCAGTTCTTAGATGTTATTACTCCCTTCCCAAATGCAGATTTTAATAACTGAATATTCTCCAAAGTTGGTTTGGTTGAAATATTTGTTATGCTCCAGCAAAATTCATTATTACCCTTTCAAGAGTTTTGTTCTACCTTCAACTTAATTGAACATTCAAAGTGTAAAGACATGAAGATGGACTCTGGTCAGCCACTTCAACTTCATAAGACCTTCCAGAGTTCAGCATTCTGACGTAGCCTGTTAGAAAGCAGGGTCACTTCTATGCCACAGGGTGACACAATGAGATTTTTAGATTACCATGTTATACAAGAAAGAGCTTGATTTCTCAGTGGGGAAGCACACTAACAAAATATTCTCTCATGTAAGCCGCTATACCAAGAGGAGTCCTTTATTTTGGATAGACAGAATTTTGCATAACAATGTTTTCACTTCTTGGCTACAAGAAGAGTCTGTTGTATTTGTAGTATATTTTACTGTAATTGTTTTAAAGTAGAAAGCATTTGGTCTCCTAATATTGACTCTGCAGAAGTAAAAGGTCATGAAAAAACGTAAAATTTTAAGAGACTGAACTTGGAAAAAAATGTTAGATTTATACTTTCTAGGGATCTTGAAGATAATTTGTCAAACCCCTTCAATTTATGGATGAATAAATTGAGACCCATAGAGGTTAAATGTTTTCTCTAGTAACAACTACCTTGTAACTTAGCCAAGGCTAGCATCCAGTCAGTGAACTACCATTATATTATTATTATTATTATTATAAGGGCCTACTGTGTGTCAAGCACTGTGCTAAACTTGGGATAGAAAGTAAGGCAAAGAACAGTCCCTGTTCTCAAGGAACTCTTGATCTAATGGGGAAACAACATGTAAACAATTATATGCAAACAAAATATGTCAAGGTAATCTGGGGTTAGTTTTAAAGGGAAGGCACTAATGTTAAGGGGGACTGGGAAAGGCTTCTTGTAGAATGTGTAACTTTGGTTGAGACTTGAAGGAAACTAGGGAAGCTGTGTAAAAGGAAGAACATTCAGGCATGATGGACAGCCATTGAAATGGATCATTGTATACAAAAAAACAAGGAGAACAGTGTCACTAGATTGCAGAATGTTAATGGGGAGTAGGTATAAAAAGACTGGAAAGGTAGGAAGGGTCTAGGACTTAGAGCTAGGGAACCTGCACCCTTGAGGCCACATGTGACCTTCTTGGTCTGTGCGTGCAGTCTTTTGATGGAGTCCAAGTTTTACAGAACAAATCTTTTTATTAAGGGCATTTGTTGTGCAAAGTTTGGATTCAATCAAAGGACCTCACTTGTCTAGAGGGCTAGGTAATAAATGGCTTTAATATCTAAACAAAGGATTTTATATTTAATGTTGGAAGAAATAGGGGGAGAGTTGAAATTTATTGAATGGAAGAGGGGATGATTTGGTCAGACCTACTTTAGGAAGATCAGTTTGATTGCTGAGTGGAGGATGGATTGGAGTGGAGAGCAACTTGAGGCAAGAAGACTACCTTGTGGGCTGTTACAATAGCGTAGGTGTGAGATGAAAAGGGTCTGCACCAAGGTAGTGGCAGTGTCAGAGAACAGAGGGTACATAAATAAGTCAGATACTACAAAGGTATAGGTGACAGAACTTGGCCACTTAATGAATATGATAACTGACAGAGTAAGGAATTAAAGATGATACCTAGGTTGTGAGACTGAGTATCTGGGGGCAGGGGTTGTGGTAGGGATGATAATAACCTCGGTAATAGGGAAGTTAGGAAGAAAGGAGCTTTGAAGAGAAAGATAATGGGTTTGGATTTGGATGTGTTGAGTTTAAGATGGCTATGGAACATCCAGTTTGAGGTGTCCAATAAGGAGTTGGAGATGCAAAGCTGGAGTTTGGGCCAGAGGGTAGAGAGCTACAAAAATAGACCAGAGAGTCATCTACACAAAAATGAAAATTGTATCCAAAGGAGCTGAGGAGATCAAGAGAAATCCTGTGGAAGGAGAAGAAGAGAGCCCAGGACAGAGTCTTGGAGGATCTTCACATTTAGCAGCAGTGACCTGCATGAAGATCCAGTAAAGGGGACAGTAGGAACTGTCTGACAGGAGAACCAGGAAAGAGAAGTACCAACTAGAGATACCAGAGTGTCATAGAGAAAATAATAGTGTCAAAGACTACAGAGAAGTAGAAGGATGAGAATTGAAAAAAGCCCATTAGATTTGGCAATTAAGAGACCATTAGTAACTTTGGAGAGAAGTTTCAGTTGAATGATAAGGTAAGAAGCCAGACTGAAAAGTTAAGAGCATAAGAGGGAGGTAAATGAGGGCAGTGATTATTGATGCCTTCTCAAATGTTCACCCACAAAAGAGGAGGCATGGGTTGTTGGCTAGGAGACAGGAGGATCAAATCAGTTTTTTTGAGGATAGAAGGGGAACATATGGACATATTTGTAGGAAGTAGGGAAGCAGCCACTAAATAGGAAAAGATTGAAGAATAGTGAGAAAGTAGGGGTGATAGAAGGGGTAATCTGTTGGAAAGGACTGGATGGAATGGAATTACTTGTGCAGGTGCAGGGGTTTGCCTTTTTAAAGACATGGGCCATTTCCCCATGTGAAATGAATGAAAGAAGAAACATCTAAGTGAAGTGAAATGAGGCAAGGTTCTCAAGAGGATTAGGGGAAGAGGAACTGGGAGGTTCTGAGCAGAAATGGAAAGTTTAGAAGAATCATGGTGGTGAGCAGTATAGTGAATTACTAAGGCAGTTGTAAAAGGGTTGCCCTACTGCAGGGAAAGCCAGTTGAGATTATGTAACATAAATTTGTTGTGGACCTAGTAATTAAGGTTTTGTGATTTTCTTCAGCTTCATTCACTAGCACAGTAGGAGTGAAGACAGTGGATAGTGGAAGCAAACCAAAGCTGAGATTCAGAAGGGACAAAATTTTTAGTGGGGGAAAAGGGGTGAGGAAAGAGAGGATAGTGTAGAATTGAACTTGTTCAGCAAGGGATCATCTGGGGAAGGGAAGAGAATATGGCAGTTATGTAGGATTTGGTGACTTGGGAAAGAACTGAGGGGTGAAGAGTTGGAGGATGAAATGAGGACAAGAGAACACAGTTTGGAGTTGCAAGGCATTAGGGGAGGTGACAACATTATGATCAGATAAAGGAATTTTAGAGTTTAAGAACATGGATGTTTATAGTAGGTGATGGCAAGGTCAAGGATGTAACAGATCCCTATGTGAAACTGGTAGGATGGAAGAAGCAATAGAAAATGGTTGAGGAGTCTTGAGGTTAGGGTGTTTGAAGCAGTTATCTATATTGTATATTTAAGTCCCCCAGTAAGAGGGCAGAAGTTGGAGAGTAGAGAAAAACCATGAGCCAGTCACTGAACTCATAGAAAAGAAAGTATCCTAAAGATCTTTAGTAAATAGATACCAGAATCTTGAGTGAGGAGGAGAGGTTATTATTGAGTGATGGGGGTAGTAGGAGAGCCTGCAAGTGACAAAGGCAGAGTGAGGAATATTCCGACTTCCCACCACAGCTAGTGAATTGATGATTATGAGTGAATGTACAGCTGGAACTGGAAGGGGTAGCTAGGGAAGCTGTGTCATCGGGAGAGACCCAGGTCTCAGTGAGCACAAGAAGATGGAAAGAACAATTAAGGAACAGGTTTAAAATGCAAGCTAGTTTGCTAGTCTTTCCAGAGAGAACAGTGCAAGTATTGGGTAGCTTTCAAGTGAGCGATTGGGGTGGGCGTAGGGGCTTGGGTTGAGTGGGGATGGGAATAAAGGAATAATGACGTTGGAGGTTGGAGAGTGGAATTTAAACAATGGCAGAGAGGAGGGGTTCAGAATCACTGGTATGTCAGGGTGGAAGTATAATCAATGAAAAATGGGTTCAGGTAGATCTCTAAATCTGTGTCTGGATTTAGGAAGTGAAGCTGGATTTGACTGAAAATTCAAATGGTAACATCTAAAGGTGATGGTTTTTGCTTAAAATGATTCAGCATTCAGAAATACTTTAGAAGTCTGATTTCTTCTCATTGCTGAAAGCTAGACTTTTAAAAAACCGTAAAAATTAACTTTGACAAAATTTACCTTTCCAATGGCTGCTTGTTAAATAAAACCAACTGATTTAGGCATACTACAAACTCTGACAATGATTATTTAGTTGTGGCAAATACAGTCTAGCTCATGCAAAAAAACTCAAAAGATTTAATTCATTTTGGGTTTCTAAAGGTATGCAGAATTTAATGTTAGTTAACATACTATATTTCATGCTTTTTGAAGAAATAGAAGATTGAAAGTCTGGGTACATTAGCATTTTAAAGTTGATTCATTTCTTGGTTTTCTCTAATTGTGCTTTTGATGTATTTTTGTGCTGTTTTTTTCCCCTTGATAATTTAAATCTTTTTTTTTTCATATTTAGACACTTTATAAGTATCTGATACTGTGATATTTTATAAAACATTAAAGACACACTAAAAAGAAGAGAGATTGCCCATGCTTGTCATTTATTTTCTTGAAGGGAATATTTATAGAATTTGATAACTACTTTCAGATTCCTTATGTAAACAAAAGCATAACCTATGCTAGTATTTTATTCTCATCAGAAATATGACTGAATCCAAAAAAATGAATGGCCATAGTTTTGGTGGGGCTATAATATCGTAAGGATTTTTTAAAAAGTTAAGATAAAGTTGTTATTTTTTGACAAATTTGCAGCATAATATAGAAGAGAAGCAATTAGTTCCAGAACTTTTCTGTCATCATATCCCCAAATGTACACCTCTCATTCTCAGCAAGTAGCCTTCTACCTTTAACAGAAGAGAGTGATTCTCTGATATGACCCTCCTCCCACTCTCTACTTTCCTCTTTTTAAATCTAGCAGTGCCCTCTCTCCTTCTTTCCAGTGTTAGAGGATGAGGTGAACTTAGTTTCTATTACACCATCTATTCTTTTCCTTTGATGTTTTCCATGACCGTGTTCCAGCAATCTTTACCTTTCTCATTATCATTCTCAATCTATTCTACTTCTTCTTCCCATTAGCCTATGTTCAAGGTTCCACTTTCCTTCCAAACAAAACATAATATTCAGTTGACTTTGTTATCCCCTTTCTTTTGTTTTCTTGTCTTTCTCTTTTTCCCTGTTCACTGTGAGACTTCTAGAAAAATAAATGTACATATGATGACTCTATCATCACTTTCTTAAGCCTATTTCCTCCTTTCAGTCTAGTTTCTTTCCCTACCACTTTACTTCAGAGTCTTGAACATCTCTTATAAATCAAATGACCTTTTTATTGTCTGCATCTGTATTTGACATGATGAATTTCTGATTCTGATATTCTTTGTTCTCTTGGCTTCGGTAAAACTACAGTCTCATGGTTCTCTTCCTGACTTTATTATTTCTCTTTCCTTCTATTGGCTTTGGATTTTCCTGCCCCTTAAAATGTGGGCATTCTCTGACCTTCTGTGCCTTGGCCCTTGGTAGATTTATCAACTTTCATTTCTTGACTGATCACCTCTATTGAAAATCTCATAGATCTGTATCTCTACCATTTGTCTCTTTTTTTAATTTTTAATTTAATTTTAAATTTTATATTATTCTGAACTTAAAGCAAGCATTTCCATGACATAGCAAGATAGAAAAAAAGGATGATTGTACATGAAACTGCGAAGTACAATCTGCTATTCCTTTTAAAAATATAATCAATTTATTAGCCCTTTGTCTCTTCCCAAAAAGTTCCAGTCCTGTAGTTTCAACTGGCTACCTGAATATTCAGCCAGCACTTCAGACCCAGCATATCTGAAAGTGAGCTCTCTTGAGTGTTTCCATAAGATACCTTTCCTAATTTTATTTCTTTTGATGGTACAACCTCCCAGTTACCCAAAAATAAATGACCAGTTATCTTGAATGCTTTCCTTGCTCCTATTCCTTCAGTTACCAAGCCCTCTTGATTTTTCCTTAAATAGTCTCTCATATCAATTCAATAGTCCCTATACAAACAATAACTTCCTGGGTCTTCATTTCTCTTGGGTTTAGCTCTCTTTCTTGTGCAATATTTGATCCTCATCTCTTGCCTCTAGTACTGCATCTTCAGCTACTGCAGGGCATCTCCCTTAGAATGCTCTATAAGCATCTCAAATTTACCATATCCCAAACTGAACTTTTGCTCTTACCCTGTACTCTTACCTCCTGGTGGCTTTCCTATTTCTGTCAAAAGGTATTGCCATTTTTCCAGCACCCGGGTGTTAAACCAGGGAGTCATCCTCAACTCTTATCCTCCCACATTCATATCTTGTCAGTTGCCAAATCTTGTCACTTCTCTGCTACTAGTTCCCTATTCTCTTACCACAAACACCACAGTTAAGACCCTTATCACCTCTCAGATTGATTATGCAGGAGTCCCCTAATTTGAGCTATTTGTATCTAGTCTATTCCTTCTCTGATCCCTCCTCCATACAGTTATAAATTTGATATTCATAAAGCATAAGTCTGGCTGTATCACTTTCTTGCTTAAGAAGCTTTAGTTTTTGCTTCTATAATAAAATACAGATTGATCTGTTTGGTATTTAAAGCCTTTCACAGCCTGATTCCAGCCCATCTTTCCAGGCTATCTTTACGTTACTTCCTCTCATGTGCTCTGTTTAGCCAAATTAGAGTACTTGTTGTTCCCCTTTGTACATGACATTTCATCAGCATCCTTTTTGCCTTTGCACAGGCTTTCTGAAATAGTCTTCCTTCTCCCCTTGGAGTTTTGATTATCCATTTGCTTCTCTGGTAATGTGTTGTATCCTCCTCCTCTTCTGGGAGGATGTAAACTCCTAGAAGGAAGGGAATCTCATTTGTGTGTCTTTGTATTCCCGGTGCCTAGTAAAGTGCCCATTACATACATACATACATACGTATATATGTATATATATACATGCATACATACATATATATACACACATACATATGGCATTTAGTATGTTCTCATCAAATATAATGTAATTCTGGCTTTGACTTTACTTAAACATGTTAGAAGAGTCTCTTATCTGGTTGTGTTCCCTCTCCAATTTAACCCTGAAGCTGAGATAGTCTTCTTCATGTCCTACTCTGTCCTTGTTTTCTACTCAGAGCTTTAGTGATTTCCTCATTCCCACAGTAGCATTCAAGGTTTTCACAGCCGCTCTCCTAGTTACCTTTTTATCATTGTATACTGCTCTTGAATTTTCTTGATTCTAACCAATGTGTCACTCAATCCGTAAGAGCCATCGCCTGTGTTTGTGCCTTTGCATACCTAGAATGATTTCATTTCTTTTTCCTTGTTCCCAAAGCAGTTTGGTTAATGGATAGGGCACTGTACTTGAAGTTAGTAATACTTGAGTTTAAATCCGCTGCTTCTTACTAAGCTGTGTGACCTATGGAAAGTCAGTTTTAACCTTTCTGTGTTTTAATTTCCTTAGCTGCCAAATGATGGAGTTAGCCTTATTCTTCCCAAAAGTTCTTTGTGTCTCTAACAATATGATCCTATGATCTTTAGCTGTTTGAAGCTCCACCCTTCCTTCAAAACTGTACTTAGGAGCTGACAGGTCTCTGAAGACTTCCTAAACATCCTGAACATTCACCCCTGACTTAGTGAAAAAAAAAAAAAATCTCTCCCTCATCTTTCTCATAGTACTTTGCTTAAGCCTCCCTTTTTCACTTATATTCTTGAATACTGTTATTATTTCAGCATTAATATCTTGATAGCAAAGGCTAAGTGTATTTTATCTAGTTTTATATATCCACCATCTATAATAGTGTCTTGCAGTTTGTAGATTCTTAAATGTTACGTTTTGTGGAATCGGAGTTCAACAGTCAAGTGTTACTCAGAAGATAGCATTTTCTAATGCATTGTCATGACAGGGAATTCTTGAAGGCCTTGTCAGTGGAGGTCAGACTCTCATAGGCCCTATGGAGGTGAAGTGCTATATTATAAATAGAATAGCATTCAGAGGTTAAATATCTGACCAGGTTGAGGTCCAGCTTTCATAATTCCTGGCTATGAGACTTTGGAGAAGTCTGCTTTTCTGTGCCTTATTTTCCTTATCTGGAAGTAGATAGTAATACTTTCAATACTTACCTCACAGGACTATGGAGAAATCATGTTGTAAACTTGTAAGATCATGATAGTTTGCTTGCCTTATTATAATAATCATACTTAGCAAGGATTTGAGTGCATGCCTGACAAGAGATAGTTTAATAACAGTGCAACAAACATTTAAGTATGTGTTTTGCTCAAGGCATTGTGCTAGGTACTAGAGACACATACCATTTCTTATCCTAAGAGACCTTACTGACAAGCTGTCAGTCCAGGACTAGCCTTGCTAAGGTCGTAAAAGCTCTTTTCCAGCAGGTTGACTACCGTGTAGTATTTTTCTTTTTCAGCTCTGTCAAGTTATAAAGGTGGTATCTACTGAAATGTGGAGTAGGTTGCATTTTGTGTCTGTGGAAGGAATTCTTACACTTAGGGACTTAGATATCCTTGAAACATCTTGAATGTTAAGGATTTAAGATTAAGGGGGCTTGAGAATAGGAAAGATTGTTAGGGTTGAATGTTATAGTTAAGTGAGCTGTAAGAAGTTGATGAATCCTGAAGAAAATGTTGGATGTAAAAGAAATATGAATTTTAGTAGAGAGGACAGAAAGTTTTCAAAAGAGATAACAAAATACAAAATCTGAGGAAGGAGATACCAGGTTGAACAGAAAGTATGAATTGAGAGTCATTGGATGGGAGAAGAGGAAAAATATGTCAATTGTTTCAACTCCTTAAATTCTGCAAAAATTTAAATTTTATTTGAAAGACATTGAGAGTTAATGCAGGATCCTTGAAAGGAAAGTCACATGATTAATTCCTGGTTAAAAAGAATATTCTTAACTATATGCAGACTAGAGTGAAAAGAGAGAAGGCAAAAAGACTGTAATCTGACTAGATTCTGATGTAGGGTTAAATGTAAGATAAGAAACTGATTTGAGGAACACTTAAGAAGGAAGGATTTGTAGGATTTGGTCATGGAAAATTTGTAATTCATAAACAGGACATCGTTAAAATCTTGCTGGTGACTCATATAGTTATTTTATATTTAACACATAAGGTTTAAAAATATATTTTTTATTGATATCTTTTGTTTTTAGCATTGTTTTATTTCTCCCTTGTGTTCCTTTCTTTGCCCCCCTTGGAGATCCAGCCCATATGATAAATGACTTCTTTAAAAGAACAAAGAAAATGAGGAAGAAAAGGGGAAAAAAATTAGCAGAAGCAATCACATTGAAAAAAATGTGTTAATACTTTATATGCTGGGATCCATACCAGTGGACCACCTACCCCACCCCATGCCAATCTCTGAGAATGAGTGGGTAGAAGTATCTTCTCATATCTCTTCTTGGGGGCCTTCTTGTCTTTATAATTTTACAACCTTCAAATTAAGAAGTTTTCCTAGAAGGTTTCCTTTTGGGAATCTCTTTCAGGAGGTGATTGGTGGATTCTTTCAATGTCTCTTTTACTCTCAGGTTCTGGAATATCAGGGCAGTTTTCCTTGATAATTTCTTGAAAGATGATATCTAGGTTCTTTTTTTGATCATGGCTTTCAGGTAGTTCACAGATTTTTAAATTAGCCCTCCTGGATCTGTTTTCCAGGTTAGTTGTTTTTCCAATGAGTTATTTCACATTGTCTGCTATTTTTTCATTCCTTTGATTTTGTTTCATAATTTCTTGATTTTTCATAAAATCATTAGCTTCCATCTGCCCCACTCTAATCTTTAAGGAATTATTTTCTTCAGTGAGCTTTTGGATCTTCTTTTCCATCTGGCTAATTCTGCTTTTTAGGACACTCTTCTCCTCATTGACTTTTTGTATCTCTTTTGCCATTTGGGTTAGTCTATTTTTTAAAGTATTATTTTTTCAGCATTTTTTTTGTGTCTTCTTTAGCAAGCAGTTGACTCATTTTTCATGATTTTCTTGCATTACTCTCATTTCTCTTCCAAATCTTTGCTTTGCTTCTCTTACTTGATTTTCAAAATCCTTTTTGAGCTCTTCCATGGCCTGAGATCAATTCACATTTTTCTTGAAGGCTTTGGATGTAGGAACTTTGACTTTATTGTCTCCTCCTGGTTGTATGTTTTGATCTTCCTTGTCATCAAAGTAAGATTCTATAGTCTAATTCTTTTTCTGATTTTTGCTCATTTCTTCAGATATTTACTTGACTTTTGAGCTCCTTGTCAAGGTAGTTCTCTGCTTCCAGTGAGGGTGGGGAGATGTACTGTCAGCCACTAGATCCTCCCATAATCTGTGGGCCTAAAGCTCCAAAAATAATCGCTGTCTCTGCCCCTGTTGCTGCTGTGGCTTTGCCTTCCTCTCCACCCCTCCACCACCCTGGGGCTGGGACTGGACCACTTTCCTCTCTCACACAGGTCCCACAGGTTTTTTCCACTGACCTTTCAATTTGTCCTCAGCGTTTTGGGGTCTTGAAGTTTGGAAACAGCCACAGGTGCCAGAGATTTAGTCCTCCAAGAGGCTTGCTCAGGTCTAGTCTATGCTGGTGTGGCACATACTAGACTGCGCTCTGTTCCCAGTGTGGTGCAATAGATGCTTCCATCGATCTTCCAAGATTTCTTGGACTGGAGATTTGCTTCACTCCATCATTCTGTGAGTTCTGCAACTCCAGAATTTGTTTAGAGTCACTTTTTACAGATATTTGGCTGGGTTTGTGGGGAGAGCTCTAGCAAATTTGTACTATTACTCCGCCATCTTGGCTCTGCCCCTCAGATTAAGAAGTTTTAATGAAATATCATGATATAGTAAAAGAGAACTGGAATGAGTCAAAAGGTCTCAGTTATAGACCTGGCCCAATCACTTAGTAGTTGTGTGAACTTGGTCATTATTAATTTGAACATTGGACTAGATCCTCTCTGAGGTCCTTCCCCACTTTTAAAATTTGTGATTCTTTTATTTTCAATTTATTTAGTATTTAAAATACGGATTGGCAGTTTAAAATTATTATCTGAGTGTTATTCACATTTCAGAATTAACAATGTCTTATTGAGACGTCCCCAGCATAGTAGAGCACCGTAATGCTGCTTTTATTATCTGGATTATCTTCAACTTTACTTTTTCAAAAATTATAGTATTCTACATCTCACAGCCATGTAGCATCACCTAAATAATGTTGTTAAAAAGATGGGTTTTCTTTCTCCTTAGGAGGGGAAGCTTGATGATCAGGAAATATGTGATTTCTAAAGGAATCCAGCCCATTTTCCTCCTGTTCAATTTTAAGTTCAGCTCATTGTCCATGCATAGCATCTGCCCAAAAGAATATGCGCTGATGAATCACCTCTATGGGTTATTCAACCAACTATCTTTTGCCTGGACAACAAGTTTTCTTTATCCACTTGGTTTTTCCTGTGTAGTTAGTTAGGTTGAACTTCTTTGAGGGGTTATATATCTCGTGTAGGAAGTGCTGCATTGTTCACGTCTTGATATAAGCAACCCAATTTGTAAGCAGTATCTGGTGAATCTCACTATCTGCAGGGAGCCTTTCATCTAATTTGTTGAATTAAAAATTAGTGACATAGTTAAAGCCACTAATTTCTCCTCATAATACCTAGTGATCTGGTTTCTAATTTTTTGCTTTTCTTATCACAGGTTATATTTCAATTATTTACTAATTTTTCTAGAAATCTCCAGAATATTGCTCTCAAATAAGAAGATATTCCTTTATGAATATGAATGAGTTGTATACATGATAAATGTTATAGGAATTTAGAGAAGGAACTGTCTGTTTGCATGATTCCTTCTCTCTTCATGACTCTATTAAACCATCTTGAACCCTTTTGCAAGATGTCACTGTTATCCAAGTAACATGTATAGTTTGTGCCCATTGGGCAGCTAGGTGGTGCAGTGGATAGAGCACCAGTGTAGGAGTCAGGAGCACCTGAGTTCAAATCTCATCTCAGACACTTGACACTCACTAGCTGCATGACTTTGGGCAAGTCACTTAACCCCAGTTGCCTCATCCTGCGTCATCTTCAGTCATCCTGATGAACATCTGGTCACTGGATTCAGATGGCTCTGGAGGAGAAGTGAGACTGGTGACCTGCACAGCCCTCTCTCACTCAAAACAAAGTCAAGTGCAGGTCATGTCATTATTTCTCTGATGGCATGGCCTTCTTCGACAACGGACAAATACACACATAGTTTGTGCACTTGACTGTGAAGACCCTAAGAAGAAGGACTGCCTTTGAAAGGTATCAGAGAGCTGGAATTGGAGTCAAGAAGACTTTGGTTTTCAAACTCTACCCCTGGTATTTACAACCTGTATGAGCATGGGCTAGTCACATAACTTCTTCCAACCTCAATTTTCACTTTTAAAGTACTATGAAATGGCAGTTGTTGTTACATACTTAAACGTTCTCCATTTCTACAGAAGAAGTTTTAGTTTTATGTGTGAGGAAGCTATAAAACTAATATAGTATTTAAAACAACCTATTTTTGTTAAGTCTTCTAAATTGATAGAACCCATTTGCTAAAGTACTACTATAAAATAAGTGTCCAATGTGGAGTGCCATTGTTGATGATGAAGGTGCAAAAGAAAGAAAAATAAACTTGAAATGACTCTCATTTCCTTTCCTATGATTATAGGAGTTGATAGTACCCAAAACAGTCCTTTCATTAGAGGATGATATGGAGTTCCTCTGGGTAGTTGGTGATGTTTTTTGCTTAGCAGATGTTAAAAGAGTCTAAACATTTCTTTTGGGGGTGTAAACCATGTAGCTCTTCCTGTCCTTCACATCTCCTCTATCCATGTATCATTTTTGCATATTAATGCTCATGTTAAACCAAATTCTTGTTTCAGTTTATGTTTTCCTCATGCAAGCCCCTATTTTGTACCGTCTATATTCTCTAGACCTATTGCCTCCTCACACTTTTTCCCAGGTAATTAAGGGAACTATGGAACTGAAACCAATCAGCAGTTAATGCCCAAATTCATATTAGGCAAGAATAAATTAATTTTTCCTTCTACCAGTACATCTTGTGATTAAAAAAAACCCTTATACTCTATTCATATACAGTCAAGGCAGGTAATATAAATAATTCCCTCCACACAACATTTTATTGGAGAAGCATAACTTTATAGAAAAAGAACTTGTGAATGCTTCTATTATACAAAGCTTTTTTTCCCTGACTGATGAAACCAAAATGATTGCCTGAACAGGAGATAGGCTGCCCAGCTTCCATATACCTACTGCAGGAAGAAAGTGACATTGATATCATAATATCATACTGAATAATAGATCAAGGAATTCATTGAGAAATTATACTGAATGATTTCTTCTACCTCAGAACTACATTTTAAAAAGTCAGCCAGAAGCTTGTAGGCAACAGGGAAGAGGTCATCCAGAAAAACTAGTGTCAATCCATGCAATAAACTGAGCCTCCCATTTTTTTCCAGAGATGTATAGAGGCATGTGTAGCCCACAAGGCTCTCTGGGGACAGTAGAAGCAGAGGGTCACATGAGAAAGACCTAAGGAGGTCAGAAAACAGGTTGATCAGAAAGTCCTAAGATGAGCACTTTAGAAGGCTCAGGAGTGGCTGTGATAATAGTGGTGAGATAGCACTCAATCTTTGACACCCCAGGGCCAGAGTGTCTGAGATCCCTTCCTAGAGATGTCATAGAGGGTGCTGAAGATCTAATGCTCCGAATCTAAAAGATCCAGGGAGTGAAGGGCTTAATCTCAGGATGTAAAAGTAAGCATGAGAACTCAGAGTGAGAGCAAACAAGGTTAACCATCCCACTCAAACACAAAGCAGGCCCTGACATTAAATACTAATCTAAGAATTTAAATAGAAAAGATGAGTAAATTAAAGAAAATATCAGCTGGAATGCAAACTTACTGCAGCTCTAGACTAGGTCTTCCAAAAAAGAGCCAATGAGTAACTTTGTAACAAGGGCAAGTAGTGTGTCAAAGGGGAAAAAAAATGGATTTCTCACAAGGACTACGTGAATACCTAAGAAGACTTGAAGCAAGAGGTGAAAAATTAAAAACTCTGAAAGAAAGCCTTAGAAAGAAAGTGAAGAATTGCCTTAAAGAAATAATAAGCCTTACCTAAGAATCATATTCCCTGTATACCAGAATATGCAAAACTAATAACTTAGTGAAATTTATTAGAAGTAAAAACGAAAGATTGAAAAAAATAGAAGAAAATGTAAGCTATCTAATACCAGAAATAACAGATCTGAGAAATGGGCCAGAGATAATTTAGGAATTAATTGGACTCCTTGAAAACCATGATTTTAAAAATTGCCTAGATGTTATATTTCAAGAAATCATAAAGCTGTCCAAATCCATTAGAAACAGAACAAAGCAAAAATAGAAGGAATCTGTTGGTCCCCTCCTGAAAGAAATCCCAAAAGGAAAAGTCCCAGGAGTGTCATAGCCAAAATGCAAAACTCTTTCCAAAAAAAGAAAAATACTGCAAGTATTCAGAAAGAAGCTGTTTAAGTAACAAGGGAAGTGCAGTTAGTATCATATTAAGACCTAACTTTTTATTTTTAATGAAAGGAGATCTTGGAGTACAGTATTGCAAAAAGGATAAAGCTTGCAATCAAGAACAATTTCCCTAAAGTTGGATACCGAGGAAGTGCCCTTCAGGGAGAAAGTCTGTCTGTAACCTAATATAGGGATTTGAAGTATTTCTTATGAAAACAGTAGACCTGAGTAGGAAATCTCAAATACTGGAGTCCAGAGAAACCTAGAAAGATAAATTTGTTGAAATAACTAGGAGCTGTATGATACAGTACTAACATTCTAATTGGGATAGAAGAAATAAGTTTCTTTCAAATCTTTAATGTTTTCAAAGGGTATTAATATAGTTAAGAAAAATAGGTCTTGCAAATGGAGTGGTTTTGTTCTGAGTTTTAATAGGAGAAAGACAAGGAAGAGTAATAAGAATACACTATTGTAGGATGGAGGAAAAGGGAGAGGGAATTTGATTTTTCTCATAATTGGTATATGTGAGGTGAAATACTAGTCTTTCATTCTCAAAGAGGAACAAAATGACATCACTGTGTTGGGAGTCAAGGGCACGATATGACCAACTGTGGCTGATCAGACCGGTATGAACTTGGAATGCTCTACCACAGGTTGGGCACAAGTAGTCTCGATGAACATTTGGAGTAGAGATATCTCTAAGAATTGTGTGTGAAGTGTATATAAGTATGGAATGAAGGGTAAGGGAAAGTAGGTTTCAGATGATTCTCTCACCTGAAATGTACAAAGGAAGGTTGAATCACACAGATTTTGATTTAGAAATACTAAACCCCAAAAAAAACCAAGACCAGAAACAAGCAGGGATTGACTGAGGGTAAAGTTGGATGGTAGGTGAAGCTAAAAGGGAAGATAATACTGGAGAGTGGATAGTCATTGAGCAAGTTTTTATTAAGTGCCTTCTATTTGCCAGGCTCTGTGTTGCAAGCAAAACAAACTTCCTAATCCTAAAAAGGGAATTAAAAGGGGGAAAAAGAAAAGCAAAAAGCCGGAGTCTTAAGAGAGTACCCATTAATTGAGGAATGGCTGAACAAATTCAGTATATGAATAAAATGAAGTATTGTTGTGCCATAAGAAAAGACAAAAGATAATTTCAGAGAACAGTGGGTAGTTATCAACCTGATACAAAATGAAGTGAGCAGTATGATGACTAGAATTAGGAGCAAAATTGTTCATGTAAGGACAACAAAATTAACTAAAACAGCTTTGAAATAAGGTCAGAAATTAAGGATTATAATCAAAACAGTGACCAAAGCCCAGCTTGCTGCAAGGCCTTTTTGTTTTCTTTTTTTGTATTTGACATTTCATGTATAGTAGTGCATTACTTGGTCTCTTTTGCCTCTTATTCTTTATCAATTACTGGCTAACCTTTTATGATCATATGTCTCCCATAATATCTCTATTTCTGGTGATAGTATTTGTGATATACTGCATGCATCTTTTAATTCTGCTGAAAATATGGGTAGCCTGATTGATAGCCATGTACCCTCACCAGAGAAAGATTATTTAAAAACCAATAAAGTGATTTTTCACATTCAATAAAAATATGCCGTCAGATTTTATTGTTTATGTGAATTTGTTCTGAAGAATTTTATGGAGTGACATAGAGGGCAATGCAGGGTTAGAACCTTCTGCTTGTTCATGGATTTAAATTCATAGCTCTGAAGCATAATATCATACATAAGTCTGATGTGGCATGATTGCAATAAATAATAGTTGACCCTCTGTTTTCCAGCTAGGATATAGAAATGTCCATTACAGTTTGGATTGAAAGTTACCACTCCATATAGGAAAAACAGATTCTGTATTTATCAGCAACTACCTGTAATATGAGATCAGCTTGAGACATCTACTCTTTGTTTTTATTGATCCTTTTTCATGTTGCTTTATACTTTAATTTGAAAAATTAATAATGCTTTTGGTAAGAGAATTACATAGTGAAGAAGAGATGTTAGTTGCTTTCATTGTTTTTATGGGATTAACTGGATTATGGATTTTAGTATAAGGCAAAACCACTGGTCACCACTACTGAGATTATCAGGACATCTTTTTATTTTTATTGATAAAAAATTCTTTTCAGGTGCAGCAACTTGCTTCATGAATTGAAGGAACAAATTTAAGAAAATTAGTAATATCAAATCTTTCTTTTGTTGTTTAAGGTACCCATCAAGAATTGAAAAAATAGACTATGAGGAGGGTAAGATGTTGGTCCATTTCGAACGCTGGAGTCATCGTTATGATGAGTGGATTTACTGGGATAGCAATAGATTGCGACCCTTGGAAAGACCAGCACTAAGGAAAGAAGGACTGAAAGATGAGGAAGAATTTTTTGTAAGTAACTAACTGCTGTACTCCTTCTTTTTGGTAGCTATGTAATTTTTTTTTTAAAAAGAATTGTATTATATTTCACAAAAAAACTTGACTTTTTTAAAAAAGAAATATCTTCATTTTTTACTCAAGTTATTAATCATTAAAGTTGTCTAAAATAGGACTTTAAAGCTGGAGAAGAAGTTCTGGCACGTTGGACAGACTGCCGATATTACCCTGCCAAGATTGAAGCAATTAACAAAGAAGGTATGTGTTTGGAAATGACTTTTAAAGCAAGGACAAAAAAAGCCAAAAGTCAACTTCACCTCTAGTTCTAATTTGTGTAGTATCTCCATGTAGTTTCTACTTTTACTGGCACATTACCTACCATTGTTTCTTTTTGAAAACCTTTAACATTTGAGCATTTTGGGTTAGTAAAAATTTATCTTACTTTTGCAGATAAGTATAATGAATGAATGAATGATGAATAAATGAATGACTAAACTTTCTTGTGGTAGGTAATGGATTATAGTTATTATTTTGATGATTTTTCTATATCTCTTTGATAGCTTTCTGGCCATTTTACAATTGGAATAAGCATTGTTTCAGTTAAAGAAACATTAAGCCTATGTGCTGGCTTAGGCTTTTTGTTTACAGCAGGAAGTAGAAAAGGGTAAAGAAAAATGTTGATATCCTTTTTTTGGTCATTTAAGTAAGATGTTTTGAGGATGAGTCTCAAAACTCTCTTTAGTCATTGTGGCTTTCATTTATCCAGCTTACTGTTTTATCATGTATATAGTTGACAATGCATTAGTTTTTTTTTTAAATTTTGTGACTATTACTAAAATGTTAAGAGAAGGAAAAAACAATGGAATAGTCAGAGAGATGTTAATATGTCAGTTATTTAATGTTAGCAAAGTATTTTTCTCACACTCAAGAATTATTATTACTTTACAGATGAGAAAACTGGAAGGTTCAATGACTTGTTTCACATAGCCAGTTAATTTCTAAGGCAGTATTTGAGTCCTGATTTCAGCCTTGCTTTATTGCCACCTTTTTTCTCATGTCTTAAGACTATGAAATAACATCCTTTTGTATTGTTAGAAGGTGAGGAATGCTTTAAAAAAATAGAAGTTAATTATCCAAAGGAAACTTGGACATTTATAAAATAAACTGGAAAGAGCAATACTTGTTATTAGTAGCTGCTAATTATAAATGTAGAGCTATTTGCAAATAAATGATGACCTTTTCTAAAATAAAATATAAAATTCTGCCTTAAATAGTCACCGAAGTGGAGATGAGGAGAGAAGGATTAGTATTAGCAAAATTTTAAAAAGGGACATAGAAAGGAAAGTAAAGTAAAAAAAAAAATGTAAAAGCAGCCTGACTACGAATGTTAGAATAATTGAACAAAGATCTTAGCCTAAGCCTTCGTTTCTTGTAATAAAAAATGACAGTAATTTGATTACCTCTGACATGGCTGCAACAAGGGGAAAAGTGGTGTTTTTGAGGCTTCTACTTTATAGGTTAAGGTTGTATCTGACTGTAATCTATTCCCCCCCCCCCCCTTAATTCTGCAAAGTTGTCCAAACACTACTAAATTGTTCATAGTCAACTACATCTTAGAAAATGGAATTAGTACAATGTTCATACATTGTAAAGTTCACAAGAAAGTTTTATTGCTTGAATGAAGAGCAAGGATGACCCTTTTTCCATAATTCTAAAACTAAACACTTAATGATAGTGCATATGGTGTTTTGCATGAATTTATGTATACATTCATATATTTGTGTGTGCATGTGTATTCACACACAAATTAACTCTTCTGCTTAAGCTCTAATATGTCTACTTCCTGTCGCATTTGTTCATAGGCTCTTAAAATGTATATATAAGTTAATATTAGAAGAAAGCTAATGAAGATGTCAGTAAATGTTGTTCCAGCATTATATGGTGAGGTCCTCTGCTGATGTTCAAAGCTTAGTGAATGATCAAAACTTATAGTCGTTCTTTCTAGAAATATTTGTTGTGTAACTTATCTGAGTAAGTTATTATCCCTGTACTTGAGCTTTGGGCAACTAGGTGAAGCAGTGAATAAAGTGCTGGTCCTAGAGTCAGTGTGACCCTGGGCAAGTCACTTCCCCCTGTTTGCTTCAGTTCCTTTATCTGTCAGATGAGCTGGAGAAAGAAATGGCAAACCACTCCACTATTTTTGATAATAAAACCCCAAAAGGGGCCAGGAAGAGTTGGACACAACTGAAATGACTGAACGATGACAATAAAATTGGAGCTTTAGTTACATTTGGGGAAACAGAGTTAGCCCACATACATTCTGACGTGGAGAGCCATTTGTGGCAGGTATTCCAAGACCAGTAGGTATTTAGAGAAGGAAGAGATAAATGTGGATTGAATAATGATGGATACATAGGATTTATTTTGGCAAAGAGCTAAAAATAAGACATTTTGTACACTGGGAACAACAAAAACAGAAGTGTGATACTGAGGTTGTATGTAACATGTGCAAAGGATCGTGTACAAACTGACCTTATTGAAGAGAAAAGTGTTTGGAAAAGGAGCAGTCAGTCAAGTTGGATAGCTAGAGTGGGATCTCAAGCAGAACCATCATAGTCAGACATGATCATTTAAATGTAATGGCAGGAGGCAGGAGGAGTAGTTTTACTAAAGTGAGTGGAGTTTGACTTTAAATCATACTATTATTTAAGTATCTGTGTTATTATTTTTTTAAAACATTGGTCAGTTATACTTCTGTATGTAAACCATTTGTATATGTACATAATGTTAAATATTTGCCACTGAAAATACTAAATTATATGCTGTTTAGTAAAAATACGAAACTGAATATATTTTATCAAGTAATATTTTTCTAATTAAAATATTTGGATGAAATAAGACCATGAAGCACTGTCATGATACAGACCCAAACACTGCACTAATTAACAAATGTGCTAATTGTATTAATACTTATGAGAAAATGAATGCCTTTTAATTTCTATCTTTTTATTTTCCATTTCATAGCAGGAACCTTTTTAAGCTGCGAATAATTAACGGCAAAGACATTTATTTAAACTATAAATGATTATCACATTAGACATAACTGGAATTCTAATGCTTTAGAAACAGTCTGGTTTACTGGAATGAACAAAGGTTTAGAAGTTGAGGCCTGGGCTCTAGATTTCACCGTATTATTAATTTAGCTACATAACCTTGGGTGAAGTCATTTATCTCTCTATGCCTTAGTTTCCTTCCTCTTCTGGAATGATTGGATTAGATGATAGTTTTTGTGTGTTTTCAAATAAAATGTACTCTTTTGATGATTATAAATCTGTCCATGTATTTTCTCCATACTAATTTTTTTGGGTTTATATATTTTCAATATTTTGATGAGAATTAGCTTTCAGAGTGTAGAGTAATGCTTGTGGAAATACTGTCAAGCATTTTTAGACATACATACATATATACACACACACACACACACATGCACATATAGTATGTACATATGGGGGGAGAGAATGTGTATTTTATTTCCATGGTGATTATTATAATTATATGCCTCAATTATACTAAAGCATACCTCTTCAGGGGAAGATTAGTCTCCTTGTTTTGAATTGTTACCATTCTAAGAGTAAATATGTAGAGTTGTCTTTTAGTGGTCCTGAGAATGCAACTTAATAAGCTATGATATTCTGGAGGTTCTTGTTTAGGTTAGATTGGATAACCTTTAAGGTTTCTTTCAGTGGTGAGGTTTTGTGAACTCAATGGTGTTTTGGTTTTTGTTTTTTCCTCTTAATAGTATTTTATTTTTTTCAAGTACATGTAAATATAGTTTTCAACATTCACTTTTGTAAGATTTTGAGTTCCAATTTTTTTCTCCCTCTCTCCCTTCCCACACCCCTCCCTCCAAATGACAAGTAATCTGATACAGGCTATACCTATACAATCATATTAAACATTTCACATTAGACATATGGAACAAAAAGGAAAAACCACTAGAAAGAAAAAAATGGGAAAAAAAGAGAAAAAATAGCATACTTCGATCTGCATTCAGACTCCGTAGTTCTTTCTCTGACTAGGGATAGCATTTTTCATCATAAATCTTTTGGAATTGTCTTAGATCATTGCATAAGAGCTAGATCTATCCAAATTGATCATCCCACAGTGTTCCTGTTACTGTGTAAAATGTTCTCCTGGTTCTGCTCACTTTGCTCAGCATTATTGTGAACTACTGTAGTCATGCAGTGTTTTTTTCTTTCAATGTATGGCTAGTTAGACTTAAGGGTTGTTGTACTTGATGGCTGAATTTTGTAGTTAATGAAATTAATCATGTTTCAGGAACATTTACAGTACAATTCTATGATGGAGTTATTCGATGTTTAAAAAGAATGCACATTAAAGCCATGCCAGAGGATGCCAAAGGGCAGGTAAGAATGTTCAGTTTTCCTAGTTAAAAAATCATTTTTATCTATTGAAGACTAAAAAGGCATTCATGAATGGTGACCTATAGCTATTTGTTTTTAAAGAATAAAGTTAATTGTAGGGTTATGTGCTGATAACCCCAAATAGCAGCACGTAAGTGAGGCCTTGAATGTCACAGAAATTATACACATTATATTTGCTTCTTTGGTTTTAGACCTGCTAAAGTTATAGGTCACTAGTTTCTGTTCCAGGTGAAATCCCAGCATCCACTAAGCTGGTGTTGTCCTATCGACCCAGCTGGAGCGTGGAACCAGTCTGTGGGAAGTCAGGTAAGTGCCTCTTTTTACAGTATATAGTGTGGCTTTGAAAGTTATTTTTTACTATAAAATTTTATATTGAGTTTTCTTTTTATCCTCTCTCCCTACCCCAAGTCATACTAATGTAAGCTTTCTTAAAAGGCGCTTACCTGACCCTCTGTAGGCTGTTTTCTCATAGGTTACTGTATCTGATATAATATGATCAGTTTAGTTACTACTTTGTTACAATTCAGAGCAAGAATGAATATTAAGCATTCATAAGAGAATTTGGGTATGATTTAAAATCACTTACGCATTTGTTAAATATACTTGTTGAAATCCTGGAAAGAAAGGTGCCAGTAGAAGATTAAAAATAATGCTTTTTATATTCTGCTGTTATTTGGGATTTTCAGCACCTGGACCTACAATTAAGCACTAGAAAGTAATTTAAAAAGTGTTAAATTTGGAAATTCAGTAAAATAGTCTTTTTGTGGTTCAGAGATTGCGTAGTGGTCTAATGTTTCTTTGTACTTTGTGGAAAGTAGTAGTTTTTGTAATAGACTATCTACAAGGACATTGAAAAATAATTGTGTGTCAATTTATTGGCATTACATAATAAATTCTAACCAGCTAAAGATTTTCTCTTAAAATTTGCTCCTAAATTGTTTTCTTGGGCAAGGAAATTATAAAAATTGTTTTTCAGGCAACTAGATATTTTTTACTCTTCAATATTTGTGAAATGGCATAACTACAGACAGCTCCCACTAGCAGATTTTCCCTTGCTAATATGAAAGCAAAACTTACTAATTTAAAGGGCAGGTTTAGAAGTGCTTTTGAAGTGGAACCATTGGTACATCTGCGTATGTACACAAAATATTATTTCACAAATTACTTAGAATTTCATTATTTGAGAAATATTGTGAGTTCTTGGATTTTTTATGGAAAGTGTAGTGTAAAAGTGGGGAAATACTTTAACACTTCTATATTTAATTTGTAAAACAAGGCTCATTATTGGTTTAAACATTTTAAAAGTAAAATTTTATTATCCTGGTTAGTCATATACCCCCAAAATACAATAATAACAATAAATAGCTTTAGACTTTTTTAGGCAATTTGCCATAGTGACTCAAAATACAAATAATTGTAGAATAGCTGGTTACAGACATTTCCGTATTTAAAAATCAATTTAAAAATTAACTTTAACACATTTTTGTATTTATGTCATATATTATATGGTAATATTAAATCCAATATAAGAATTTTTTAACTTCATAGGACAAATTGTTTGGAAAGAAAGTTAGATACTAGGCTTTTTTCTTAAGTTCCATTTATTTTCTGTGATTTTTTATTACATACACAAGTAGTATTTTTGAATGAAATATTTTATTCAGTACTTTGATTTCATGCATCTATTTTTCTGATTACCTCACAACTTAAGAAGTGGTGAGGCGTGCTCATTTTGATATTAGGAAATGCCATAATGGTCATATAGACACAGGAAATATAAACTTTGAGTTTGGTGTTTTCTAGATTTTGATTGGTTCTTTATAAAGGGTGAGTAAGGAGTAAGTTACTTTAAATGATAAAGTAAAGATGACAAAGTACAAGGATGTCAGGGCCCTCCTGAAATGTTCATATTGTACTCTTTCAGCTAGCCTCAGGGTAAAAGAAACAAGAAACTTTCAAGGAGATTTGAAAACTCCTATTTTTGTGACTTCCTTGAAGCTAATTCTAATCCTTCATTAGGGAAAGTCTAGTATTAAACTAACTTACTTCAAAACATTTCTCTAGGAAATAGCAAGTTGGGAGATTTAAATGTCCTTAATTGGTCAAGTTTGCATATGGAAATTGTTGATGTGGAATAGTGGGGATGTGAAATCCTTCCAGGAGGAAGAGAAACTTATTTATGTGAACAAAAGGATAATTGGAGGGAGCCTGCACTGACAGAAGGACTTGATTGATTCTCTTGCTTTCTGAGAACAATACAATCATGAAAGTAGTAGCAGCAATTGCTGTGTGGAAAAATGGTGGGGAAGGGAGGTGCAGAATTGGTGGAGTTGATGTCAGGTGGCACCCAGCACTTCTCTTGACTTGTCATCACTTCAGACCTGGATTAGAAAAAAAGCATAACAATTCCTTCAGGCTTGTTGTGAGGATCAAATGAGCAGATTTTTGTAAAGTGCTTAGCACAGTACCTGGCATGTATAGTAGGTGCTATAGAAATGTCAGCTGTCATCATCATTAATTAGAGAAGGCAAGTTTGAGCCATAATGCTTTTTATCTTTGGGTCTGTATTTAGAGGAAGGTGGTAGATGAGTCTTTATACTTCTTTTTTTTTCTTATTTTGTTTACTGCATGAGGACATGACAACTACCTCTAATTCAGTGAAATATTAGTATTTTTTGAAGATCAATTCAACAAATATTAAGTGCCCACTATGCAAGTCATTCTATGCTGGAGGTACAAAACCAAAAATAAATGCCCTCTGGGAGTTTACATTCTCCTGGACTGGGGGGATACCATATGTAAACAAATAGGTAAACTGAGTAATGCAAAATGATATTAAGAGACAGAGAACATCAACTGACTGGAGGATCAGGAGGTGATATCCAAGTTGTGTTGGGAAGGAAACTTAGGATTCTGAGGCCAAGAAGATGAAAGAGACTGTTCTAGAACTGGGGACCCAGCTATGCAAAAGTCCAGAAATGGGTGGGCAGGAGGAATGTCTTCAGAAAAAAGCTAGTAGACCGTTTTAACTCTACGTAGGTTAAGCACATTTATGGGAGTCCCATAATATGAAATTATTTTGGAAAGGTTTGTGGAATCTAGATTAGAATACTGTAAATACTACGTTTCTAAGAAGCCCTCCTTACATTCTAGATGCCTCAGAATATCACAGACAACCCTTTGAAACACTAAAACTAACAAATCATTTTTCAATAACAAGAACGTATCATAACCAAACTTCCCTTTCGTGGTTGAGAGTGCTTGCTGTAACGTACATAATTTAACCAACTTTCTGAGACTAGACCTACTCATCCCCTTTGCCTAGTTCTTTGTACTTCACTCCTCAATTCCACTTGTATTTTACCGTGTCTTCCCTTAGAAGGATTATTCTGTGTGCTCTCAAATTGCTAGTAAGAGATAACACAAACTCTGCAGGGAAAGGCATTGTATAAGCTGTAATGCTAAAGATAAGTAAAGAAAAACGAATAGACAAGCTAACGAAGCCAGAAATACTTGGTGGGATAATAAGGTTAAAAATCACAGAATTGTTAAACACTGATAACTCGCTGATAAGGTCAGTGTCAACATTAACCTGTATTCACAACAAAAAAGGATTGAGGTAATTCACCTAGTTGCTTCTGGTACATGAAGGAAAATCATTATCCTAATAACTGATGTTAATGTAAGCCGTTACATGTTATATACCTTTACACATATATACCTCTCTGTGAGACAAGGAGTGCAGCTGTTACTATCTTGTAAGCTCTCTGTGAGTGGGAAGTTTCATTTTTTTGTATTTAATTGTCCAGTGCCTTGCACAGTACTTGGTTCCAGAATAGTTGTTGATTGATCCCACTTTTACAGACAGGACTGTAACTAGTCACTGGCACAGGATTTGATTGCTCAGCATGGTGTGTCCACATCAGAAAGGGTGCTGCGCTCTTTGAGCAAAGCAGAATTGAGACAGCACAAAGTAAATGCAGGACGCTCAAATTTAGGATATCCACCTATCAATATCAAATATTCACATGGACTATCTGTGCCAGCCTGTGGTAGAGCATTCTGAGCCCGTATTGGTCTGATCAGCCACAGTCGAACACATTGAAATTGCACTCTATTGTTGTGATGTCATTTTGGTCTTCTCCAAAGAGGAAGAACAACAACCACAGATAAGACAGTGATACTCCGGAGAGTTTTAACTGATTTGCCTATGATAAAAGAGTTGTTAGAGGTGTGATTCAAATCCATGTTTGCTTCTGTTTCAGTGCTTTTTCTTTTATATGATTATTGTTGTTCAGTTGTTTCAGTATTGTCCAATTCATCGTAACCCCTTTTAGGCTTTTCTTGGCAAAGGCACTGGAGTGGTTTCCCATTTCCTTCTTCAGCTCATTTACAGATGAGGAAACTGAGGTAAACAGGGTCAAGTGACTTTCCCAGGCTCATACAGCTGGTAAGTGTCTGAGATCAGATTTGAATTCAGGAAGTTAAGTTGTCCTGACTTCAGGCCCAGCACTCTATGTCCTCTGTGCTACCTAACCACCCATATCTATATGCATACTTCTTTTAGATGATGCTGCTACTCAAAGAGAAAAGAATAATAATAATATTGACAGTCTTTAAGGTTTTAAAGAGCACACAGGTTCTTCTTGACCATTAGATTTAACAAGTTCAAAGTCATGGTCTCATTAGTTGCCCTTCTAGGCTCTCAAAGAGGTGAGTAGGTGGAAGGGATTTTTTTTCTCTTTAGCTAAAAGCCCATGCCTTGATCAGTTTCTCATAGAGACAGAACATTTAGAATCAGAAGAGACCTTAGAAATAATGTCACCCAACCCCCTTTGTTTTGATAGGTGAAGAAATTAAGGCTGTGTAATTTCTACAGCTGTGGTATTTTAAATTATTTAGCCATTTGTTTTGGAGAAACAATGTTCAAATGAATTTTTAAAAAAGCCTTAAGAGTATTCTTGAGGAAGAATGATTCTCTCCTTCTCTTTTGCCTTTCCCTCTTCCCACCAAATATCTCTGGCTTTATTAGCTTGTCTACTCAGTCTCTGGAAATGTCTTCCCTCGACCTAGGTATTGGTATTAAGTTTGCTGTCCTAGACTGTGCCTCATTATTCCCTTTACCTTGTCTCCCTAAATCATTTACTAGACAAATCCTGTATGTTAACTGTTTCTTAATCTTGCTTCTCCACCATTGTTTACTGTGCTGTCAAAATAAAAGTATCAGTTCTCTTCTGTTCTGGAAACCAGAACTTTAATGATACTTTTCATGACATTTGGTATCTAAACATATCTTGTTTCTATGTAGATACAGTTTAGATGCTTTTCAAGATGGTCTCTACATCCTCCTTAGTAATATAAACCAGAGCCAGATATTACTCCAAATAATTCTGAATACGATTAGAGCATTGTCTCAGTTTTTTACTTGGCCATCTTGAAGAGCTAGGGTCATCTAGATGGTACAGTGGATAGAGCACCAGACCTGGAGTCAGAAGTTCAGATCCTACCTCTGATACTTACTTAGCTCTGTTAACCCTGTTTGTCTCAGTTTTCTCATCTGGAAAATGATCTAGAGAAGGAAATGGCAGATTACTCCAATGTCTTTGCCAAGAAAACCCCAAAATCGTGTCTCAAAAAGTTGGACACGTCGGAAATGACTGCACAACAACAACATATTTCTAAGTATGCATCCTGTTTTTGAGGTGCGCTTTTAAACTAGAGTATTGCATTGTTGACACGTAGTAGACACTTAGTAATGCTAGTTGACTGACTAACTCATTTTCAGGACTGTTCATGTACCTTTTGGAGCAGAAGTTGGCTACACCCAGCTTGTCAAATGGATAAACAGTTCACTTAGCTTTATTTTTATTTATAGTTTACATTTTACTTCTTTTTCTACTGATTATCTTTATATAATGCCTTTTGGAAGCCAGCTTCCCCAAAAAGGTTATATATCCTAAAACCTCCTCTAGCTCAGCTACTTATTTAATAAGTGAGAGTTAACAGTTATATTTGCTTGGTATATACTATTGCTTCTTAAAGCCTACAATTCCAACATTGAGCAATTTCATGTAGTGCTTTTAACAATCTAGTACAGTAGAAAAGATGCTATATTTATAGGGAGAAAAGACCTGAGCTCAAATCCCACTTCTTTTACTTATTTCCTGAGTGACCTTGGTTAAATCCCTTTGTCTCTCTTGGTTCAGTTCCTTATCCATAAAATGAGGGGATTGGATTAGATGACTTCTCAAGTCTGGCTTTAAATCTGTAATCCTATGTTCTAGACTAGGGATGGGAGACCTTCAGCCTCAAGGCCACATACAGCCCTCTAGGTCCTCAAGTACAGCTTTTTGACTGAATCCATACTTCATAGGACACATTAGCCTTCCCTCATTCAAAGTCAACTGCAAGTCATGTCATCATCTTGATGTCATGGTCCTCTTCAAGAGCAAAGGACAAACATAACAACCCCTCAACAAAAACATTTATTTTATAAAACTTGGACTCAATCAAAAGGCTACATCCAAGGACCTAGAAGGCCACAGTTTCCCCACCCCTGAATTTTAGACTGCTCTTCTCTTTCTCTCCTCCATGATTCATTTATGAACTGTAGCTCATTGTCCATATGTAATATCCATTCAAAATATATATACTGAAGAAATAACTCAGGGGATTACCCATCTAAGTACCTAGCATAGTTTAGGCAATAGACATTTTTCATCCATTTGGCTTGGATTTTTAGGCTGGTCTCTCTTGAATGGTCATTAGTTTTATGGAGGGGTACTATTTTATTCTGAAGCTTATTGTAGTCAGTACAGTGTTAGATGCAGATAATACATGTAAGGGACTTTATTAAGTAGGGGAAATCTTTTTTTTTTCCTGAGTCTTATTTATATTTTGTTTTTCCCAATTACATGTAAAAATAATTTTTAATATTTTTTTTCGGATTTTGAGTTCCAAATTTGCTCACTCCCTCTCCCCCTTCATTGAGAAGGCAAAACAATTTGACATAGGTTGTATATGTTTAGTCAGGCAAAATAAATTTCCATATAAATCATTCTGTGAGAGAATATACACCTTAAAAAACTGCCCCCAAAATAAAGAAAGTGAAGAAAAAGTATCTTTGATCTGCATTCAGGCTCTCCTACCAGTTCCTTTTCTTGACATGGAAAGCACCTTTCATAATAAGACAATTCACAATAAGACAATTCTGTAGAAGACAAATAGACCATTGTATTGGTGAGAATAGCTAAGTTGTTCATAGTAGATCATCGTACAGTATTGCTATTACTGTGTGCAGTGTTCTCTTGGTTCTGCTTCTTTCACTTTGCATCAGTTCATGTAAGTCTTTACATATTTTCCTGAGAGCATCCTGCTCATCCTTTCTTAAAGCACAGTAGTAGTCCATCACAGTCATGTACGATACCTTGCTCAGTTCCCTCATTGATGGACATCCCCTTGATTTCCAATTCTCTGCCACCACTAAAAGCTGCTATAAATATTTTTGTACTAATAGGTTCTTTTCCTTTTTGGTTTTTAATCTCTGGGATACAGATCTAGTAGTGGTATTGCTCGGTCAAAGTATATACATGGTTTTGTAGCCCTTTGGGCATAGTTCCAAAGTGCTCTCCAGAACAGTTAAATAAAACAACACCAATAGTACAGTAGTGTTTTAATTTTCCCACATCCCCTCCAACATTTATCATTTTCCTTTTCTATCATATTAGCCAATCTGACAGGTTTGAGATAGTAGCTCAGAGTTCTAATTTGCATTTCTCTCATCAATAATGATTTAGAGCACTTTTTTCATATGACTGTAGGTAACATTGATTACTTTGTCTGAAAACTGCCTGTTTATATCCTTCAACTGTTTATCAGTCATGGAATGGCTCTTCTATAAATTTAGGTCAGTTTTCTTAATGTTTGAGAAATGTAGTCTTTATCTGAGGAACCCACTGTGGAAATTTTTTTTCCACAGTAATGATTACTATGTATTTTTTTATTTCCCCCCTGTTTATCCTACTTTCTCTATCTTTTTCACCTGGTCCGTACTCAAAAGATTTTCCTTTTGAGTTTTGCCTCCTTTAAACTGCCCTCCCTTCTATCAGATAACTCCTCTCCCCCCTTCTCTGCTTTTCTGTATGGCAAGATAGATTTCTGCATCTGAGTATGTATATTGTTCCCTCTTTGAGCCAATTGCAGTGAGAGTAAGGTTTGTGTGCTCCCCTCCCTGGTTTCCATTTTCCCCAATTCCACCTCCAGTGGAAAATCTCTTTCAGGCCTCTTTTATGTCAGATAATTTATCCCATTCTACCTCTCCCTTTCCTGTTCTACCAGTGCATTCTTCTTTCTAGTCCTGTAATTTTATTTTTTTAGATAACCATACCATCACATTCAACATAGACCTCTGCTCTCTGTCTATGTATACTCCTAATTACCTAATAATGAGAAAGTTTTTAAGAGTTATTCCCATCTAGGAATATAGTTTAATATTATTGAATCCCTTATGATTTTCCTTTCCTGTTTATCGCTTTATGTTTCTTTTGCATCTTGAATTTGAAAGTTAAATTTTCTATTCAGCTCTTGTCTTTAATAGGGAATCTTTTGTTCTCTCTCATTTTTATATGTAAATTTCCTTGGAATGATCTAGTTTAGTTGCATCTTATACCAAACTTTGTGCAAAATCATTTCTACCTCTGCCACTCTTGTTTTAAAAGGAGTTACTGCCCAGTTTTCTACCATCCTCCTCCATAATGTTTTCCAGGTGATTTCATATTCTAATGTATTGTTGCCCTTGGCTACTGTGTCTTTCAGCTTGAAAAGGAGATCACGTTTTCTGGGTGTGATAGTTTCAGAGCTCTTTTGGCCTAGACACTGTGGTGATTATTTTAGCTAAGCTTCTATAGGAAATGATGATCAATACTAGTGTTGTTTTTTAAAAGCATTTTCAGCTGTAGTATTTGGTTTTTAATAAAGTTGGAGCTGTTGTGATTGCCTGTAGTGTTATCTTATCCTTCTTTCCCTTTTCTTCTAGTTTTCGGTTGACCTTGACTTTCATATTAGTTATTCAGTGGTCTGACCACTCGAGTACCCACAATTGATTTAGAAATGAGAGCTACATCAGTAGTTAGTTATTTCTTTTCTGAATAGCTATTGTCATTTTCACAAGGAAAGGGGGGGAAGGTTCCACATCTACATGTCTGCCCATTCTGACTCTTTTGAAAAAAAAAATTATTGTATTGGCATTCTAAGTAGTATACATCCTTTGATATGTTTTAATTCTTATTCTGAACTTTATTTTTTTTTGGCTATTCCCTACGTTCACATTCATATTAAATTCATTTAACATCTGTGAGTGTGTTTGTGTGTGTGTAGTGACATGCTATTGGTTCATAAGTTGCACATGGAAGTTTTTTTGCTTAGGCTATTGAAAGGCAAAATGATCAGTTGTCCAGTGAAGTGATGTTTCTTTTTGTCCTTTGGATCAAGATGGTATCTCTCCAAGAAGAACTTGTGAGCCATAATTCTGTTTAGTTGAATATTCATCATGTCTCCTGGTTTCATTTGTAGTAGGATTGTCAAAATTGATTTGTTTTAGTTACTTTGTTAATATGTTGACATATTGGTTTTTGGAGAAGGATTTCCCATCATAATTAGATTTTCTTTTGCCCTATTTCTGTGATTTCATTGTGTAGTAACATGCGGTATGGAAACTTTCTACCAACCAACAATTCATGTATAGCTTACAGATTCAGAGATTTGCCTGGTCCACAGAAAGGTAAAAACATGAAATGCCCAGTGTCACACAGGTACAGGACTTAACAGGGGTGTTCCCAAATCCAGAGATGGTTCTCTGTCCTGTATATCACAAGTTCTCTCCCACATTTAGAGTACCATAAGTTAAGTCACTGTTTATTGGTAGACTAAAAATGTTGCTGTTATTCTCAACCTCTACTGTTGCTTTGGCCACTCCATAATGATCAATGAAGAGTAGAAAAGGGCTGTTCAGATTCAGTGTTCCTTTCATATTTTTCCACTGGATACATTGTCCAAAGAATTTGTCTTCTAGTGACCAACCTACTATTGATGAGCCTCTCCATGATTGGCTAGACAACGGACATCCTGTGTACTTTCCCCTTTCCAACATAGATGCTACTAAAACTTAGACATCATTGGAATAGCCTTTGAGAACTCAGAGTGATCATCATTCCACAATGAAGCATCAGGGTAGGATTTTTGTGAAGGATCTGAGTTTAAAAATCATGAAGTTCTGTTTCTGCTTTCACTTCTTTGCCTTTGCCTTTAACACAAATGCTTTTTACCTGCAAAACCTTTCATTTTCACCTCCACTTGTTAAACTTCTTTAATTAATGAATCTGAGCACTACTTGCTTAGCAGCGAAAATTGGTCTTCTGTGGAGGAGGAAGTGGATTAGTATTATTTAGTGAAAAGTAGCTTTATAAGTATCTTATAGTCATAGAAGTATTTGGCAATGGTCAGTTTGGCAATCCAGTGTGGCAGTTCGATCTTCAAACAAATTTATCACGGAGTTTCTATAACCATTGGGCTAAATATCTCATCTTGCTATATTCTCTCTCATTTCTCAAATGTCCCACTTTTTCTACTTCCAATGCTTATAGGTTTTGTTATTACTTTCATTTCAAAACATCCCTTCCCTTACCTAGAGACCTATCACTCATAATAAAGATAAAAAAGTAGTTCAGGAAAACTAACCAACATGTCATCCAAATCCCATTTTGTATGTAGTGTTCCATCCCTAAAAGTCCCTTATGTATGCAAAAAAGGGAGAGAGGTGCATTTCCTATTTCTTCTTTGGAGCAAAGCTCATTATAATTGTATAAGTCAGTTTCTGGAGGTTTTTTTTTGTTTTTGTTTTTTCTTTTTTATGTTCTTCCTTTGTTCTGTTTTCTTGGTTGTTTATTTCACTTTGCTTTTGTGATCATATTCCATAATTTCTTGCAGTGTAATAATATTTCATTACTTCCATGTACCAAAATTTGTTTAGCCATTTTCAATTAATGATCAACTGCTTTCATTCTTGTTCAGGACAAAAAGTGATGCTGTTTACGAGTATGGGATGTTTTTGCCTTTATAAAACCTCCTTGGGATAGTCTATAAATGGGATATATTGATCAAAGGGCATAGATTTTTACTTAATATAAATCTCAATGAATTTCCAGAATAGTTAGAGCCATTAATACCTCCATTAGTAGTGTATTAGGTTGCTATTTCCCCACAATTCCAGCAACATTAACTATTATCTTATTTTGTCATCTCTACCAGTTTGTTGGGTTTGAGGTGAATTTTGAGAGGTTTCCTCATTTTCACTTCTCTTATTTTTAGTGATTTGAAGCAATCCTTTCTATAATTGCTATTATTTTTCAATTCTTTTTTTGAGAACTATTTGCTTGTATCTTTTGATCATTGACTAGTGACCCACCGTCATTCTGAAGTGTTAGCTTGTAGAATACGGTGTTCATATCCGTAGTGTAGTTTTAACAGAAAATCATAGGCTAATTAAAAGTCAAATACCAGCAATCATATTATAATGTATTCCATCAGATACACTTTAATTTGAAAAAGTATATTCTTAGAGGAAAAGAGAATTCTATAGAAATGTATTTCATTTTTCTTTGGAATTAAAACATAAGTGATGCTTCCTTTTTATACCCTTTCCATGAGTTAAACTAGAATTATAGTATAGAATCATAACTCTTTTATAATTACAAGGTAACTTAGATCTTCTAGAGCATTTTCCTTTTACTTGTGAGAATACTAAGGCTCAGAGTGGTTAAGTGATTTGTCCAAAGTCATGTCAGTAGTAAGTAGCAGGAATAGGATTGAGTTACATATTATCTGACTATAAATCTGTTCTTTTTTTTCCTGAGCTTCCTTCTGTGCAATGGAAGTGAAACCTAGCACATAGACACCTTACAACTTTTCCAATTTGTCATGTAATTTATAATACTTTGATTTAGGTTTCTTGGAACATGTCAGGTTATATTCTTGTTGAAGTCTTAAGTAATTTGAAGGCTTATAGTAACCTGGAACCTGATATTTTTCCAGTTTATGGATGATTATACAGTCAGCTTAATAGGGAATTTAAAGGAAGAATTCAAAATCCCTGACTTTGGTAATATTGTCAAAATACATTTTAACAGATATTTTATAATTTTTAATTTAAAATTGCTTTAATTTATAAAAATGTTTGCTTTTTCTTGAATAATTTTAAATATTTTACATATTTTTTGTCTTTCTTTTTTGGAGGATTGGATAGCTTTAGTCAAAGCAGCTGCTGCTGCAGCAGCCAAGAACAAAACAGGGAGTAAACCTCGAACCAGTGCAAACAGTAATAAAGATAAAGAAGAAAGAAAATGGTTTAAACTATCTTCAAAGAAGGAAGAAACATCCACCTCTACAGCCGTACACGAAGTGGAGAAAAAGGAAGAACTGCCCACATCAAGTGAAACTTTTGGTACAAAATAATTCTTATGTTCACTCACTCTTTAGTGGTGTACTCAGATTGTGTACTCTCTTCACCAAGAGTTGTATACAACAAGGTATTGCATTAGGCAGTCCTTTTCCTTAGGCACCATGATTATCAACTTCTACAGCCTGTATATCAAGTTTCTATTTGTTGATTTCCTGGTTGGGAGATTTCTTCTTACCAAGTATATATTCTAAGTAACTTGTAGATCAGAGCTGTCAAATTCAAATAGAGGTCACTAAACTGTACATAAGAATCCCTATGAGTATATGTTGACATAGAAAACCACATATTAATATTATCTGTATTCTATTGGATTTTTACTTTGTTTGCTATTTCCCAATTATATTTTAATCAGTAATGTGGCTGACCACATTGGGGATGCAAACTTGATAACCTCTATCATAGACTGTAATGGTTTTGGTAAATACATAGCAATTCCTGTGTAAGGGGATACAAAAATAATTTTCTGGGTGGCCATTTGATGTGGAAAGGAAGATTTTCTCTGATTTTCTTGGCCAAAGAATCAATTTCTTATTAGCATTTTTTAATAATATATAACATACTAATCATTATTTTTGCTGTAATTTTGAAGCATATCAGTTTTATGCTTTTTGTGCCAGCTTTTTTGGTTGCAAATTTTGACTAGTCAAAGTAATTCAGATAACCAAGATGATCTAAAATTAGGATTCTCTCTTTTCCTGCTTTTAGAATATGAGGAATGAATACTGGATTCAGGCATGTGCCATATTCTGGTCAGTCTGGACAGGATTGGGTATACTATCAGAAAAGTCCTGATGCCTTTTGTTTTTACTTCCTCAAGAAATATGAAATTTATGTACAAAATGTTGGTTTTGTATTGTCATTAAAAAGATATATTTGTGTGTTTTAATTTTAAGTTTATTAATAAACTCATATATGTGTATTTCATTAATAGTAGGACTCCACGTAGAGACTGTTCCAAAGATGGTCTTTCCACAGCCAGAGAGCACATTATCACACAAGAGGAAAAGTAATCAAGGCAACTCTTTTCAGGCAAAGAGAGCTCGTCTTAACAAGATTACTGGTAAACTGTGATGACTTTTTTTTTTTTTTGCTGGGTTTGGGAATGGAGGGAATTAAAGTTTTCTTGTATCTACCACTTATTTTTTCAGCAATAATTCATATGACATTTTAAGCTGTTTTTGTCTGGACAGGGCACTTTGTGTAATTGATATTCTACTGTGGTTCCCCTCCCCCCAAAAAAATATTTGTTCAGCCCCTATGACTGTCTGCCATATATTTTTCTGTAAAATGAGAAAACTTGCACCTACCTCACAGGGATGTTGTGAGGGTCATAGAGGTTAAATTTTTATAAAATGTTGTGATATTCTTTAATCAACTCAGAAGTAAGAATAATTTTCAGTGTAAGAAATGTACTACGTTTTTCTGTAGACCTGTGTGGACTTACTTATTGTGATTTTTTTTGAGAGGTGTGAATTTTTTAATGCATTATTCATTCTTTAGTCTTGTACATTTTTAAGATGCTATCACATCTCATTGGAAAAATAAAATTTTGTTTCTAAATAATTATTTTGTTAGCTCTTTAGATAATATAGGTCTGTAATATTTATTCTTTACTTAACAAAATGATGTACAGTAATTCATCCCTGGTTTAGAAGTTTTTATTTCATTGCCATTTCCAGTTAATAAATGGAATAACAGCATTAATGTTTTGGAAAGGGTCTAAATCTGCTTTAGAACTCTTAACAAAGTAACTTCACTGAATTTAAGTATTTCTCTTTTTAATAATTGGATGCCACTAATCTTATTTTAAAGATTAGAGAGGTTTTCATTATCTACAATTTAAAATTATTAATTTTTTTGTTTTTAAATAAAACATTTGCTTTCACTTAATAGAATTTTTGCTTTACTATTGGAGGATAAAAGTGTTTTATATCTTCATATCCTTCATAAGGTTATACTATTCCACATTTCTTATTAATGGCTTAATGGATCATCATAAACAGACTCATGTAAAGTTGTGAAATCCCGTTGTGATACGGTTCAGCCATTTACCAATTCATAAAATACTTATGTGAAGCTAATTGTCCATAATAATCCTTTTTTTACTAGACATAGTATTTTTCTGTAACCACTTAATAGATATTAGTAAGAGTAAGCTCCTTGAAATCAGGAGTTGTTTCATTCTTTTATTTGTATCAAACACTTAGCACCGTGCCTGCCACAGAGGAGGTGCTTAATAAATGCTTTTTAACTGATTGGTGCTAAATATCACATGATTCAAACTGTTTAGTCCCATAATTAATACTGCCAGAGATTTTCGTGAGTGTGTTAGCTCCATTAGACAGTGTGCTATTTTATAGTGGAAGTTATTCTTTAGAGTAGCGAGCATTTATTCAGAGCGTTAAGATTTACTGATCGCTTTACAAACACCATCTCGTATGCTCATTTTGCAGATGTGGCATCTGAGGCAAATAGTGATTTTTGTTGCTGTTGTTGTTGTTTTAAGTGACTTGCCAATGTCATGCAACCAGTGACTGACTCACATCTTTCTCACTCCAGGCCCAGTGCTCTATTCATTGAGCTACCAGAAGTAATTAAAGTGAAACTAGAATCTACTAGTATACTTCATTGTAACATTCATTTAATGATTTTTTGATTGATTCATAGAAATGGAAATGTTGAAAACTTTAATTTTATTCTTTACCTGTTTGTTCTCCGTTGCTACCCCCATTTCCCCCCTTCTTTAGTGCTTAGGGAGGAACTTTTTTCTTTTCTTTAAGATAACTGCATCCTTTCCTTTTATTTCTTAAGAGTAGAAACACTAGTGGCTTTGGAGAGAACCATATCCTTACTCTATTGGGGATTATAGTGGCACTTTCAGACCCCATCCTTTGTTAGAATTTATAATATTGTGTAATATCCCGTGGCAACATGGAACAGAATTGTTCTAACATATGATTTAAGGAGAAACAGCTCTGCTGCAGGAGCAGAATTTGGAGAAGATGGAATTGCTGTACTCTTGAGATATAGGCCCCAGTTTTCTGACATCATGATTTTTTTATCCTGATTACTTGGTGTTGATGACTCATATACCTTCTAGTACCTTACTGGGAATTAATTCATGTGACCCTTTAAAGAAGATGGACAAATAGACTGAGATAATAATGTCATGACAACTTAACTCATAAGGATATATTAATTACAAATGACCTTGAGAGCACAGTAGTGAGGTGAAATAGAGGCCTTTTTCATTGTACCTCCCAAGAGGACACATGAATGCTTCCTTAGTAACAGCTTCTGTTTATTGTGAGAGAGAAGTGAAGCTACTATAGTGCAGTTTCTTCAGCATCTTTTGGGAACTTTGAGTGGAGCGGTGAATACTTAGCAGCAGCAGCAGCAGCAACAGCAGAAATGCATGAAATATAACACACTATCAGAATAGTATGAGCACTTGACCAGATTCCTCTCCATACTTAGAATTTACTCTCTTTAATAGTTCTTCTCATGTAGATGTATATTATTTCCTCATGTTACAAGAGTTGTTTGTGTAGAAGAAATATATACTTAATGTTTGTGGCCTTGGTTGAACGACTAAATTGCCTATACTCATATAAATTTTATTTGTAATTGATGGGAAATAATGACAAATACAGGTGCCATGCCAATAGTGTTTTTGTCTTTGACTGTGGCATGTTTGAACTCTACCATATCTTCTGTTAGACACCGGGAATCTGGCTGTGTTCATAGCAGCAGGTCTCTGCTCTGAATCATTTCCCCCCACTTCCTATTTGTACTTCTTTGAAACCAGAAACAGCCAAGTGGATCATTCTCAGGGTGATATTTAATTCACATGCTTACTCCTTTCCACATTTTCACCATAATTCCTACACGTTTTGTCCCCACTTTATACAGCACAAGTTCTTGACCTTTTTTGTATTATAGTCCCTTTTGATATTCTGGTGAAGCCTTTGTACCCCTTTCCAGAATAATATTTTTAAGTGCATAAAATAAAATATATGGAACTTAAAAGAGACCAGTTATGTTGAAAAACAGTTATCAAAGTATTTTAATCAAATTCATGTACCTCAGGTTAAGAAGCTGCTTTAAAGAGATTAGAGCATGAGTAGGGTTTAAAAATATTGTTCTGTATTTTAATTCAACTAATAGGCATGAGCCTGTAACTACATTTTTAAAAAAAAACATTTCGATACAGTTCATTATCATTCCATATAAATTACAACTTGGTATTCAGAGTATCTGCTATATGCATAATGCTTAAAAATTAATTTATAGAGTCGACTTAAAGATATAGTGGAAAGGCTGCAATCAATTTTCTGGAGTCAAGTAATTCACAAATTGTATTTTTATAGATAAGCATATGAATAGTCAAGGAAGTAGGAAAGGATGGAAACAGCAGCATTTGTCATGTACATTCTGTTTCCAAGACTTCATTTTGTAATAAGGCTAGATAATACTTTAAAAAAATGCCCAAAGTTTAGAACTGCTGGTAATGTGTTGTTAGCTTATGACAGTATTCCTCCTGCTTCAATGGGACTTATTTTACGTAAGTTCAGGTAAAAGATACAGAATCATTGCTTTAGGACTGGAAGAGACCTTAGATCTCATTTCAACTCAGCATTTTGCAGAAGAGGAAACTGAGTCTCCAAGAGGTGAATAGACTACCTGCCCTATTTGACACATCTAACAAGCAGCAGATCCAGGTCATGAATCCAGGTGCTAGACTCCAAAACCACTAACACCATGTTGAAAATTTTCCCACTCCTAAAAAGGTGAAAAGGTTTAGGATTAGAGAAGGGATTAAGTGCTTTGAAATCTCAGGATGTAAAATGATGGAACAACTTTAAAACTGTATCATTTTATTCTGCCCCTTTCTTTATTCCATGCTCCTAATTAGAAAGGTAGTTAGAAATATTTGAGCTTGGAAAATCTATAGATAGGTGAAGCAGGATTTTTGATACGTAATTTTTTTTGTGCATGCCTACACACACTCAAATACATACATGCATACATACACATATACATAAACATACACACACACACACACTTATACGTGTGGGTATCTTTTTCCAACATAGGGTTATATGTTTAGAATTGGAAAGGGATTTTAGAGGCCACTGAATCTTACAACAAAAACAATATGTACATATTCAGGGACAGTATATATACACATATACTAACATACAGTTAGCTGACAGATAAACACATTTCAGAAAATGATTAATACTAGCCTCCAGAATAATTACCTTTGTACTCTATCCTCTTCTTAGAGGAACAGACATTGACAGTGATGTAATTCATCCTCCAAAATTAATCTGTTTTTTCCCTGTTAGTACTTACTAACCTGTTCTTCAAGAGGATGTACCATGGTTACTGAAACAATTTTTTAAGAATCAAGAATTATCAGATAAGGGTTAGTTAACTACAGATAGACATTGGGCTGCTTTTCAGTGTAAAAGTAACTGTGTTCTTTCTTCAAGTACCCATTTGTTTTCTGATTCTTCCTTTGTCTCTAGTTTACATGAACTTTATCTTGGGTTATGTGGTGTTCATGTACTCTATCAAAGATCTTTTCAGTTTTGAAGCATAGGTGTCTCTGGCCACAATTGAGTTCGAAAACCAAAGGTTGATGTATTTAATTTTCAAGCAATTTTTAAATAAATTGTCTAATATTTCTTTGTATTGTGAGATTTTGCTTTTCCTTCACAAGTCCTTAAAATGAAATCCCTCTTTAAATGACTGTCTACAATATCTTAAATGCTGTAATTTCATATTTTATGGTAGAATTTACCTAAATTTCCATTGAAAACTGTTGCAGCAACTTACTGGCTTTTCATTTTGTAGTTTTTCAGCATTTCCAACATGATTTTAATATTGCGTTTGCTTTTGCTGCATTTTAATAGTTTCTTTTCTGTGTATACCTCTTAAGGCTTGCCAAAACCAAATTTATTTGCTATTCTAATCCTACCAACTGGACCTTCCAGCATGTTGATTGAATGTTTTAAAAGCAAAAACAAGAGCAAAGAACATGTTTATGTTCGTACTAAAAAGCCTCCAGTGTTTCTTCTAAGTCTGAGATTGTAATTCTATAAATTTAAAATAATTGTCCCTTTAAAATTAGAGCTGTAAAAGACATAATAAGGTGAATGTTTTTCCACAAGCAAAGAATTAGAAATTTCCTAATCATTTTACTTTTAATTTTTGATGATTCGTTGATTTTCAGTAATACTAGGTAGAGAAAAGTGAAGTAAAAGTGATGGTTAGTGACATTCCTTGTTGCATTGTCTCAGTGCAGCAGGCCAACAGATATCCAACAGCTATATTAATATATGACATTAGGATTGGATTTGAAATGAGAATTGTATATTTCTCTGTGTGATTGGTTTTTCAACTAATTCTGGAAATAAGAGAATTAATTAGGTAACTTGACATAATCTTAGTCCTGGAAAAATTAAGTAGATTATTCTATAGAATGTTTTCAGTATTGAATGCAAAAGGACAGTGTGTGAAATAATATTTTCATTACAGAGCCATTGGTATTTGAGAGTTCTGTTTTCTTGAGCCTTTTAAATTTAACAAGCTGCTGATTGCTAGACGTTTAGCTAGTTAATAGTGTTAGCACTTGCTAGCATTTTTAGTGCCGCTGAGAGAAGCTAAAGCTTGATGTTATTTGATTCTTACATCAGCTGATGAAATGTAATTCCTATAGCAAAGTCATTGTGAGAAAAAGTGACATTTATATAAAAGAACTTAACATTACCATCTCCTAATCCACATTTCATATGTTTTTGGCACATTTCCGTACAACATATTACGAATATTTCTAGCTGTTTAGTCCTGAAGCATGATGGCAGTAATTGTTGCATGGCTGGACAGTTGTTTTCTTCATACTGCTTAGGAAGGGCTATAATTGGCTCGGTCTGAAGTGGCGCTCCAAACTTCGATGATCTTACAGATAGAGTGTGGTTTCAGCCAGTGCCTGGAATATTTTCTGTCTGAGTTGAACAACACAAAAGGTGTCTGCCTTGGAAAAAGACTGAACCATACTTTCATTTGGTCATTTAAGACAGGATTTTAATGTTCAGTAAAATGTCGTCGTCTTCTCCTGGATAACACAATTTAAACTAAGAGTTGAGAATTGGTGGCATACTTGGGGGAAAAAAATCAATACAGTTATGTAGTTCATCATTTGATTTGGAAATAAGAATTATAGATCTTAGCTATCATTTTCAATTACTAAGGACTGAAAGCTGCTGAAGAGGATATAGAGAGGTAGTGTGATGTTACAGTTAAAGTACTGGGCCTTGGAGTCAGGAAGACTTGAAACTTACCATCTGTATGACCCTAGGCAAGTTACTCAGCCATTTTGTATCTCAATTTACTTATATGTAAAATGACAGGGTTGGATTCACTGGTACCTAAAGTTCTCTTTCAGCTCAAATCTAAGATCCAGTGTTGGAAGAAGTATGATATATGTGGGAAATTAGACTTATCATTATTAGGAGGTGCATGCCAAAGGAATCTAGGAAAACGGCTGTGTCTAGATAAGCAAAATGAATTAGAGAATCAAGTCCAGTTTTTAGCCAAACAAAGAGGTCACTTGCTTTTGATGGATATTTCAAGGAATTTTTTTTTCCTTCTTATTAACTCAATAATGGAACTATAGTTGAACTAACTTACCATTTCACAGTTTTGTGACTGTTTTTGATTATAGTTCTGTCAATTCTCCATCTTACTTTATTTATAAACATCCTATGATGATGTTACAAAACTAAAAATTGAGGGAAAAATTGTTAACCTGTTTGTGAACTTTGAGTATTAGAAAGTTTTCTCATAGGACACATTTTTTTTCCAGAAGGTTTTGTCAAGAAGAAAAAAAGGGGAAAAAAAATAATGCAAAGAGTGTGTAATCCTTCAAATTCTCCCTATTTCATTTCTCCTGACCAACTGTCAAAAGTGCCCATGTTGGTGATAATTAAACCTTTCAGGCTGTTCCTTATTAAAAGTTGTCAAAATCTACTGCTTCATACCTGGTACAAAGTGTGGGGAAAGGAAAGGACTGTTTTTGTACTGTAAAATAAAATAAATTGGGTGAAAGTTAACACTTTTCTAACACACCATTTTTGTGCAATTTTTCTTAAGGTTTGTTGGCATCCAAAGCTGTTGGGGTGGATGGTGCTGAAAAAAAAGAAGACTGCTGCAGCGAAACGGCTCCAATGCTGGAGCAGGTATGAAATGGTAGCCTTTGATTTTTTGCCAGGTTCCTACTGGAGTGAGGCATGGAGATAATAGTGTCCACGTAATTGAAATTGCCCTTTCATTCAGAAACAGGAATAGGAAACATTGTTTGAAGACAATTCTTTCTCTGCCTTACCCAAGGTATAACAGTAAACTACAAAAGTAATTTTGATTTCTGTTAGACTGACATTAAAAATCACTGTCTCCAAAGAATTGAAAGCCCAGGAGTCAGGCATCCCAGGGTATAATTTTTTAGCTGGAACCATACCTCTCACTGGCTTAGAAAAGGACCCCTCCACAAATACTTTTAATTTGTGAATTAAACAGGGTTGTGGACAACTAATAAAACTTCTTTTGGAAGAAGTTTCTTTTCTATTGTAAGAATTGATGTTAGACTGTGTATGTTTTATGAACTGTTCAATGAGCCATACAATTTTGCTAGGATGTATATTTTAGTAAATACAAAAAAGTTAAGATAGTATTATGGGTCTTGACTTAACGCTGCCCAATTGAGAATTTTTAAATTAAGGTTGCTAGATTTTGCCTTGGTTCCCTTCAAAATCCCAAAATTCCTGTACATAATGAACTGTGCATGCTTTTACATACTCTTAAGGGCTTAATTTCTTAGGCACAGTAAGACTACCAGGACACAGTAATAGCCATAACTCTGAATTTTCTTGGTTCTGCTGTTTTAAAATCTGAGCCTTAATGTAATTTTAATAGAGCTTATTTGTATTCATTTAATTTTCTTCATTAGTAGTTTAATAAGGAATATTTTAAAAGGAGTAGCAATTTCCCTTAATAGATACACACTTTAAAAGACAACCCAATTTTCATTGACATCCTATTGGGTTTTTCAGGGTTTTTAAACATAATTTGATGAGGTTGCATTGTTTTGGTGCCTCCGTTGATACTGTATTGAATCAGTGGTCTTTCAAACTGATTGTTATTTTATGGTCTCTTACTAATTTTCTATAGCTACCACAACGGTTAATTCTTTGCCGTTATGATGTCAGTATATCAACCAAATTTTGTGTGATATTTTTACTGTGTTATGATATTTAACATCCCAGATTTTAAATTACTGTGTATTTTTTATCACTGTTTATACTATTCTCAGTATGCAATAAATCAGGGACATGGTTAGTAAAACATTTCTGGAGGATTCATTACAATGTCAATCTTTTATTATGCAGGACCCCATTGAGGTGAATGTGATTGTACAGATTACCTATACTGTTTATGTTTTAAGATTTAGTGCTGAAAGCAGTGCACATTCCATAGACAAGCTACATAAAGTAGCTTTTAGACTAACTCGGCTGTTTACATTTTTATTGTTTACAAAGTAATCTGGGAGGCCTTGCAAGCTTTGTAACAAGGATGCTCACATTAATTTAACAGAAATTTAGTTACATTAGCTTCTTATAAAAGCATCTAAAAAAGTGGTCAGGCTGTTTCCCCCTTTTCCTTATTCAGACTGATTTAAATGGGAAAATGTTTCATAGCTAAACTTGTATAACTTTTATCCCAAGTGCCACCCCTAGTGGAAATTAAAATAGCCGAGTTATACAACCCTTAAATATGAATTTTCAACAGAATAGCTGATAGGCCTGAAGTAAATAGGCATTATCAGCTGCCTCTCTTGTACAGGTGGCTAAGTGGTAGTGGAGAGTTTTTCAAAATATGTGAATCAAGACACAGCAGAAAATCAAAGGCCAACAGCTGAAAAACTGTTTTAATGAATTCTATTTTATTTATATTAATTTTTTTTACAATCCATTGTCTTGAACCCTAACCCTCAGATTATTAGTTACAGCTATGATAGTTTATTTAACTGTGCTAGGGATGTGTCATGTTATATTTACTTTGGAACATTAGATGAACAACAATTCAGTGAGGTTTTATAATGTTAATTTGTCCTTGTTAGAGCTTAAGCACCTTATCAGAATATTAACTTAAGTTTTCAAATCTTGTTTTAAATAACTTTGTAACTTGAGAGTACTGGATGCTGTAGTAATGTCTTTCACATATGTGAAGATGAACAATAAAATTGTTTATTTACAAGCTATGGCTCTAATTAATTTTCTGGCAATACCTTCTATAATCAGCATAGGGATTCTCTCCAGTTTATGAACTGTTTACTTAAATGTCTAGTTTGCACTTATAATTCACATCTATAATGAGCTGATTCAATGATAAAACTGGTGACAACTGAGTGGGATACTTTGCAACGGACCTTTAATGTGTTATATCCAGCATGCCATTAGAACACTCATAGATGCCCCTCTAAATACATAAAATACTTATCTGCATATATTTACACTGAAACATGGAGCTCTTGTGTTTCACTAGAAAAGGAAAATTATTCTATCCTCAAATCGTGACCTTCCAAAGTTCCGAGGTCTGCAGACCTGATGATCATCCCTCACAGCTAGTCATGGGAGTGAGAGACCGATTGGGAAGAAGCTGTGGTTCATAGTCCTAATAGTTGGGCTGTTACAGAAGCCTGTGTTGGTAAAAATAAGTAAATGTGTAGCACAATGGTTATAAATCGCCATAGGAATATAGGCACATCCGACTTGTAAAAATAATAATGACATTCCAATGCTATAGAGTCCACCCAAATCCATTAGGGTCCATCCTATTTCCAACATGGATGCACATTATCCAGCATGGAGGACATATTGCAGACAAAAGTAATTAAATACTACTTCTGAAAAATCAGAAAATATAAACTTCTTTTTATTTATCACGAACATACAATAGGATGAAGGGGAAAACAGTGTTCTGCAAAATGTGATGTATTTTATTTTCAGATACAAAATTTTAAGCTTACATTTTATATCTTTTTTGTGTGTTTGGGTCTTTTTTTTGTCTTTTTTTAGTTAGTCCATTAACTCTACATTGCTGGTAGCTCTGATTTCATAATGCCTTTTGCTTGTGAAACTGGCTTCCAACACTAAAATGGGTTAAAGATAGTGTGCTCAGTCTATTAATTTGGTCATTGTTTTCTGTGTTGAGATCTTTCCTTAAAGGGAACCTGTCAGATCCTTCAGATACCAAAATTCAGCCTAGATTAAGTGATTTTTGCAATGATGCATCCTCTAATTAAAAATCAAAATTCTCCACTCTTGCTATAAAACAAAAAAATAAATCCACTATTATATGCCCGAGAGCATTGATAGTTGTGCTTACCCATGTGAATAGAAATATTTTATTAAATTTAAAAGAAAAATCTCATCAGACTATAAGGTAACAATATTTTAAAGCTTTGAGGGCATTATAAATAATAGTGATTTGATGGAAAAAAATGTAGACCCAAAAATGACAGTGTCCCTTTAAAGACGGCGTTTTCAACTTAAAAAAAAAATGTGGGATTCTTTTTGGTTTTTCATTTGTACTAGAGAGATGTTATGTGTTGCTTAACAATGTTTTTTTGGATACTAAAGTTGCTTAACAATCAAAGTAGAAAACAAGAACAACAGTGAAGAAAACGAAATAAAAATATCAATTTTTTATTATTTATTCAGGAGATTTCACCTAAACCTCAAAGTCAGAAAAAAAATGAAGCTGACATTAGCAGTTCTGCCAACACTCAGAAACCTGCACTGTTATCCTCAACTTTGTCTTCAGGGAAGGCTCGCAGCAAGAAATGCAAACATGAATCTGGAGATTCTTCTGGGTGTATTAAACCCCCTAAATCGCCACTTTCCCCAGAGTTAATACAAGTCGAGGATTTGACGATTGTATCTCAGCTTCCTTCTTCAGTGATTAATAAAACTAGTGAGCACAGATTTTTTAAAAATTAGTTATCCTATAAGCAACATAATTTTGATTGTAGTTTTTAATATTGCTTTTTGTGAGGTTGCTCTTAAAAAATTCAGTCTTTAATGGGAATGCTAGAGAAGTTTAAATTTATTTTAGATGTAAAACTGCTTATGTTTCTGACTTATTTATGGTACAGAGACTATTATGGTGGTTGAGAAATCATGTCATTCAGTGACATAAATTTCATCCTCATTCGAATCTCCATAGCTAATAATGTAAACACTCTCAAATGCCTGATTTATTCAAATGAGAGAGACAGAAACAGACTCATCATTATCATTGAAGTTTATGTGAATCTTTTTTATATTATCCAGAAATTCTGCTTTAGACATATTAATGCACAACAGCTCTCCCCCCAAAACACACACATGCAACACACACATGCCATGCATGCACGCGCGCATACACACACACACACGCACACCCCCCTTTGGCCCTCCCAGCTCCTCCAAAATAAAAAAAAACACCAAAAAACTCAATGCTGTTTTTTTCCATTGCCATGAACTTCCACTTACCTCACTGGTAGGAAAAGGAAGGAGTTTCTTTGATAGTACTGACAAAGTAAACATTAATGGGCTATTGATAATTCTTTAATGAGTTAGAACAATAATTTTTTTTTAAGAAGGTTCTTCAAAACAGTGGTGTCAAACTCAAACAGAAATAGATTCTTGCAGTTCATAGAAAACTACAAGTTTAACATTATGTTATATTTTTATTTATTTTGTTAAATCTTTCTCAATTATATTTTAATATAGTTAAGGCTGTACTCTGGAGTTCTGCAGACCACATGTAGTTTGACACCTCTGCCTTACAGCAGAGTTTTTACTGAACAGCAGTTGTGCCCCTATTGGGTTTCTTGTGTTTTCTTACAGATTATAAAATCCATGTATAGATGCTAGATAAAAGGGCTATAATTCTCCCTGAGCAACACTATAAAAAATTTGTTTTGCCTTTTACTCACAGACCAATCAGTAATCGTAATTACTAAATGAAAATGACCTGTCTCTGAAATACCCCATGTCTTACATATCTCATTACGATAAAATTTAGGCATTAATGAGGTTTACTGTGTTGAACAGATGTTTGTCTTTTCTTCAATTCACAGTTGCCAAATATTTTTAAAAGAGAGGGGTATTTAAAAATTTAATATTTGTGATTTTTTTAAAGGTACATTTGGGTTAGTGACTTTTTTGGAGGGTGGATGGGGTAGAAAGAGAAGGGGGGGTGGTGAGAGTGGGCCACGAATTCAACTATGTTCTACATACTCTTCGTTTTGTGACATTTCTCATAAAAACAATGTCATCAGTATCCACTACATTGTCACATAACATTGGTAAGTATTTTTCTTTTGAGGATTATTCATATCTTGGACTTAGAACTACATAATATAGCAATTTTATTTCTACAGTTTGATTTATAAATTGATCACCATGATGCACTATGCCTTGTACAATGCCTTGAATATAGTAGGTACTTAATAAATGATGTTTGTTGAATTTGCATTTGTGATGGGGCATTGTTGGAGTGAGAAAGGGAGAGAGAGTGCCTTTTTAGTAACCTTTAGACACCTTTTATATCTCCCCTATAATCTACACTGTTAATATTATGGGTTATGTGACCCTATCTTCTAAACAGACAAACCTGTTTATATACCCCAAAAAGCCCATCTAAGACAAAGGAAATAAAAGAAATTAATGTTCTTAAAAATGTATTAGACTTTAGTAGGAAGTTGCAGGGATTGCTAGGTTACATTTACAAAACATGTAAATGTAAGATGGTACATTATTGTATCCCTTGTACATTGAATAGATGTTTAATCAGTTTTTCTTTGTTATTTTTAAATAAATCAGGACCAAAATGTTCACAAAGATCCATGTTAAAAAGCAGAAGGGTAGTTCTCTAAAGCTAATTTGCATTAGCTTTACTTTGGTAACTAAATTAAGCACATTGTATTTTAATGTATTTTAGTTACCCTTTTTTCCTAACCAGAAATTATAAATGTAATTCCTTTTGTCATAGTGCGTATTTTTTAAAAAAATTCTTCTAATACAAAGGTACTATTTTTTCCTAAGTGAAGAACTGCAGATATTCACTCAGCTAACCCTGATAGTTAACTATATTATTCCCTTTGTGTAGGAATAAAGAAGATTCTGGCCCTCACTCCCCAAGTCAAGTGTATTCATATTACTAAAAATAGACAACCCCAAATATTTTAAACTCTTGATAGTGCATTTTGAGTTGATTGCTTTGCTCATTAACTTTTTGCAAATGAGGGACCAAATTTTGCCCTTGAATAATTCCCATTTGGAGGATTCTAGTTCCTACGATTTTTGGAACATCAGATGGAATTTGAGCATATTTTTAAAGTTTTTCCCTTCTTTAGTCACTAAAATATTATAAGATTAGCCTGGCATATCTCTGCTTCATGAACATTGAAAGATCTTTTTCTAGGTCCATCACAACCCGTGAATCCCCCTAGACCTTCCAAACATAGTGAGCGGAGAAGAAGATCACAGCGTTTAGCCACTTTGCCGTTGCCTGATGATTCTGTAGAAAAGGTTTCTTCTCCCTCTCCAATCACTGATGGAAAAGTGTTCTCCATCAGTTCTCAAAATCAGCAAGAGCCATCAGTGCCTGAGGGTAATGTATTCTAATTTAATATAGAACACAGAAAACAGGGAAAAAAAAATCTAAATCATAAAGATGAGTTGAAAACTAAGACATTTCTGCTTTTTTCTACTGACATCTTTTGGACTGATAAACACTTGTATAACACTTTAATCCAAATTGATATTCATTGGATCAATTTCTCTCTATTAATATTTTATTACATTCTTTCTTTTATGTAGTACCTGATGTTGCTCATGTGTCACTTGAGAAGCTTGGACCCTCTCTCCCTCTTGACTTAAGCCGTAGTTCGGAGGTTACAGCACCCGTAACCACAGAGTCCTCTTTTAATGAGTACCCCAGTACAGAAAAGGAAGATATACAGATGATTTCATATCATTCTTCCAAAGCAGTAACTGATGGAAGAGTAGCTTCTACAGTGTCAGGTAAACAGATTCAGTTTATAAATAGTTAGGTTTATAGGGTATAGAAAACTGCTCTTGATCAGTTTAGATTTGTTAACTTTAAAATAGCAAGAGGTTTGTATTTGTGCAATAACACCAACGTTATTAAGGTGTAGGACCTTTCCTGTTCTCTCTCATCCCCCTGAATTCTCGGAGGTCCTCATGGATTCTCAAGTTGTTGTTTCCACATGGCCAGTTTCCAAGTGCTATAACTTCTGATCATGGGTGAGCTATATTGAAAGATGTAGTAACTGTAATACTTAAAAATTATTTTATGCAGCTTCCATTGTTACTGTTCTTGCTGTCAGAAGAACGATGGATATACTATCTAAATTTTGACAGTTTTAGACAAGTAAACATTTTATTTTTTAAATTTTTATCAGTGTTCCCTAATTAAAGTATTTCTTGAGTTACAGGGGCAAATGCAAATTGTTTTGTTTTTTTTTTTTTCAAAACAGGCTCAGCTTAAAAAACAATTCATATAAAATTCTTTGTGTCTAAAACCCATAAATTATTTTTTTGAGGGGAGATAGGGTCCCTCTCTCTCTTTAAAATTGTTTTTTGTAAGGCTTCTTTACTGTCTGAACTTGACATTCTGAGCATGAGTCTTACTCTACTTACGTTCTACTTTTTCCTGTCTGCTTTGCATTTGTATTAAATAGAACTAATATTTGTTTGTACAGGGATGGAAACATTAATAAAAAATGTAAATAGATAATTCAGAATTTAAAATTTTACTAAAACAATGAGGGCCTAATTCTAGTTTAAGTGAAATATCAGTAATTCAAGTCGTTCAGCCCAATGAGCCTTCCCTACCCTATATCCCAGGATAACTAGATAATTTTTAACAATTTCTTTGAAATTTATTCCGTGATATTCTTTAGGTGATTCAGCTCAAAGACAGTCATAAACCAGAAATTTTTAAAAAATCTTATTTTTAAAACAGGAGAACAATGCATACTTTAATGCTTAAGATTACTTTTTTATAAATCATGAAAAAATTTTTTTAACATAGGCAGTATTTTAAGAAGAATGGGTTAAAATACAAACGTATATAGACTTAGAAGGATCAACCACCTATTTTATTAACTTTTTTTCACATTTTATGAAGGTCATGAAACCTTGAAAAATTCTTTTAAAATGTAGATTTATCATAAAATAATGGGGTGTTAAAATTGTGAAATCAAGCAAAGGTGATTTAGCTTTTTCTAAATCATCTATAATAATACTTAGTATATTTTAAAAGCATATGATGTATACTAAAATTCTTTTTAAAAATATTTTCAAAGCCTGCAGAATATTTCTAACTACCTCTTTGTGTAGTAGTATTAACCATGGTTGAAAATTTTATGGAACTACTATTACCCCAAGTAACTATATTTGGTAGGAATAAATCTATTAAATCAGTTTCAAGTAACATAATGCCAATAAAGGATAAGTGTAGAACTGGACAACCAACCTCTGTCTATATTTGGTCAGTTCTAGAAGAAGCAAAAAAGTGGTTTCTTGGTTTGTAGTCTGCAGTGTTTGGGGAGAATTTAATATTATAAAACCTCTCAAACTATTCACTTTATTTTAGAGAAAGCATATATCTGCACTTTTATCTTATCCATTGGCTGTAAATACTGAAAAGAAATATCTTAAAGCCATTTCCCAGCTTTAATTATAATAGAACTTACAATGTGCATCTTACTCAGTTCCTTCAGTATTTTTTAACAGGAAATTACCAGTATAATATATCATTGTTAACCCTAAATTTGCCTAAACTTTACTTTCCTCCACAAAGTTTAAAGTTAATTTGTACATTTCATTACTAGTGCATCTTTTGTTACCTGGAATTAGATAATACTCCCCTTCCTCCTCCCACTAACCCCTCCAAAAAACCCCACAATTGTTAGGAAGCTTCTTAAATTAGGAAAATATATGAAAACTTTTAAGGCATCCTACTTGGAGGGAGTATGTATGATGGAAAGAGTGCTGGCTCTAAGGCAAAGGAATTATGTTTAGATCCCACGCAGGTAATTTCCATCTGAGTGTCCTTGAACAGATCAGTTAACATCCCTCAACTTTAGTTTTCTCATCTGTAAAATGGGGCAGACGAACTAAACAGACTATGATGCTTCTTCAAGCACTAAATTTATGATCCTACTGGCATTTAATATTCTAAATGCATCAGAATTATAATTTGCCTTTGGATATAAATGTTAGCATAAACACAGTATATACTTTTCCTAAATAACTTTTTTCATTTTTGATTCAGACCTATGAGTTCATGAGAACTTATGATGTAGAAATTTACTCCAACAGAGCAGCTTAGAAAGTTGTCTTTTACACTAAGAGCTTAAGCGACTTGCTCATGATGTCAAAGCCAAGATTTAATATATTAGGTCAGCCTGATTCTAGGGCTGGCTCTTTTAGCCAGCCATCCTTTTATAACTTCTTCTCAAAGAACCCTATATTGTAATAAAATAGGCTGTAAAGCCACAAATAAATAGATAATGTAATTACATCTATTACTTTTGCTCAGTAGCATATTCATATTATGAATCTTAAGTTTGTGGCCTAAGATTCACAGTTCTCCTACTCTTCTTTTTTAATATGAATTGTTTTGGCATTGCTTGTTATCTGAGTTATCAGCTTAGCTACCATCTCAAAATTCCTAGTATAGTCCTACAAATGTATTGTACTGTGACATGTCTTAATAATTAACACTTCAATATGCTTGCCTTCTTTTATTTGCTCAGAGAACATATTGTTTCTAGAAATGTTCAGAATGTGTTAACACTTGTTAAGATACAAATTCACTTGATAGTCCTTTATAATTTACCAAACGGAGGATACTTGGAAATTTTAAGAAAAAAATATCCCAGACTTTGTAGCTGTTTAAATTTAAATTTTATGTTTTTTCTAAACTTGCTGTCACCAGGAAATTTATTCATCACTTGTGAGACTGTTTTCCTAGAGATGAGTGCAGATTGGGTACAATTAAGAGAGAAACACACTTTCATTGTTTTCAAATTATATCCTTACAAATGCCAGTAACAGCACTTGAATACGTAAAAACTAAAGCCAGTTTAGACATAATCTTGAAATTCTAGGATAATGCTAAAAGATCACATAATACTTTTTTTTTTGTAATTTTGGGATCCTATTCTCAATTGATTAAAAAAAAAAATAAAACGTTTAGAACAAAGATCTATCTGATTTAAAGATGTATCTCTTTTGGAAATGAAATTTTTCTCAAAGGAGGATATTTATTTTCTTACCTTATCATCTCTTATCTTTATATTCAGCATGGCCTTATTGCTTGCCCATCACATGTCCCCACTTTAGGATATCATTTTTCTTTTTATAATAATTTAGATAGAAAAGAAATAAAATCCTTTTATAGATACTTATTTAGAAATTTTTTAATAGTATTGATGCATATGTACCGATTGATCCAGCCACTTTTCTCACCTAATTTCCCTTTGTGGCAAAATGGCTAGGTGGGGTTGGACCTTTATAATCTTTTGGATCATCAGATTGGGAAAAGTCAGTCATTCATGTGAAAAGTTAATCTATACTTTTCTCTGAAATGGGGATAACAAGGTGGTGAGGATCAAAGTGAAATATTGCATGTAAAGCACTTTGTTGATCTTACTATGTAAAGGTCAGTTTTTATGTTTTCTTATTCTATAACTAGGTTTCAAATTTATAATGTGAGTTCTTAGTGAATACAATCCAGAAGTTGTAGTCAGGTCACTTAGATACTGGTCTTAACTATTAATTGTGTAACTTTATACATCAATTAACTTGTTTCCTTTATTGCTTACAAAATGGATACAATAATACATTTATTAGAAAATGGGTAGTTGATTAGTTATCACCTTTACTTTTGTTCAAATTTGAAAGTTTCTTCCTGAGAAAAACTTGTGTAATTATAGCAGTGAAAATAATATAGTTTAAAATTTTCAAATAATACTGGGGGCGATAGCCATCTATTCTTAGTAACTGTTGTAAAGATAAGATTAATACATTATTTGGAAAGATTTTGTATCATAGAATTTTTCCTTCTAGTAATAATTCCCTTTCAATTTTTTTATTCATCTATTTGAAATAGACAGGATTACTGAAATGTCAGAAACTGGTTACCTTTGTGCAGTTTCAGAATATGGTGGTTGATAAGGAAATGGAGACTTTTTTTACTTGCATATTAGAAGTACTTTCTTTGATTTGGAAATTTCTGAAGCCATAAGATATTGATGGATTAAAAAATGCTCAGCTACTAATAAATTGTTATTTATTTTTAATGAATTGATGATCCCTCTAAATGTTTGGTGACCCAATTCATAAAGTCATCATTTTAATTACTTAATACCTTGGGAATCTTCTTAGTGAAACTCTAAAGAGAGACCAAGAATTTTATGACAGCATGGCATGTGAATTTAGCCCTTCATGAACCAAAGCACAGTGGTGCATAACTGAAGAGTTTTTGGGAAAAGCTATTCTTGGATCCTAGATAGGCTACTATGTATCTGATATTTAAAATTCCAGGACTTGAAGTCCATTTAAAAAAAAGAAAAAAATTTCCTTTTTGAAACAGCAGAGGAAGCTAGGTGGCATAGCGGATAGAATGCTGGACCTGAAATCAGCAAGACCTGTGTTCCAATCTAGCCTCAAATATGCTGTTGTGATGCTGGGCAACAGAGAGTTTCTGTGTGTTCAGTTTACACAATTGTGTAATGGGGAAAATAATAGGATCTGCCTCCCAATTGGTTGTGAAGATAATATAAGATCATAGTTGTAAAATTCTTGACACAGAGTGTTGAAGTACACATTTCCTGCCTTCTGTCCTTAAAAGTTATGTTTTTTTACTAAAGCAAAAACTCTCACTAAACTTCATTTATGATATTGATGTGTAACAAAGGAAAAAATTCAGGATGCATACTTTCATCCTGTAAGAACCTCTAATTAATTTGGACTTAAGTTACCTAATCCTCTGCTATTCAAAGCCATTTCATAAGGCAAAAACACTTTCACCTGTTTTTCTTATTGTTATCCTAGGCCAGATAAAGAATTCAGTACTGTCTTACCTAAAAGTGTAGTATTAACTTAAAAGCTGCTCTTGTGCCAACTTTAACATTAGATTTATAAAGGTGATTAATAAATGCTTGTTACTGACAGTGACTTGGAAACCAAGAAGCAACAAATTATATTGAGTTCTGCTTGCAAATATATGGTTGTGCTGAAAAACAAGGAATCATATAGGATTCAGTTTTCAAAAGACAGATTAAAGTTAAGAGAGAATTGATAAAGCCATGTGTTTACCTTTTTCTTTTCTATATTCATTGTCCAGAGACTGTAGAATAGGTTTTGAATATTGGTAGTATAATCAGTAGGAGCTGAAGACTAGGTCAACTAAGTTCAAAGTGTTCGATCACAAGGGTATCCACATATACTGAAATTTTTGACAATTTTGACCACAGCAATTTTTGTAAACAGCATTAGCAGCAGATGGACTTCTGTCAGTGGAGTGAGTACCTACATGGAGGAAATCCCAGATTCTTGAGGTTCTGAAGTAAATCTTAGAGAAAGGAGGAAAAGGACAGTGGCTGCAGCATTTTGGTTTTATCACCTTACCTTAATAGGGAATCTTGACACAGATATTTATCTTTGCTTTAATTTCTCACATGTATGTCCTTCCCAAACAATGGAGTAGATTACCTAAACTCGTTTTCCCTTAAATTATTAACCATTTTTTGACAATTAACTTAGTGCTGTTATGGTTTTTCCTGTTACCTGTGGATTTCTATTTAATTTAAATTAGCTAATGAGGTTTAAGGTAAGATGAAAGAAATATCACGTTTTATGTATATGAAAATGTGTGTACCCATTGCTTTTAAATTATGAGTTTTTAAAAGTGATAAATCTTTACATTTTGAAACACCTGCCTTATACACAAAAAGTTCCGGGTTCAAATCCCAGCAGTATAAGAAGTCTAAAATAAGCATTAATAAATGAGGGATCTTGGCAGTCAGAGGAGAACTAGATACAAAATCTGTCTCTGATGCTTACTGCTTGTATGATTTTGGGCAAATTAATACTTCTGTGCTTCAGTTTCCTCATCTTTAACGTGAGAGTCTTATTAGAAGATCTTTAAATTCAGGACTCTAAATCCTTTTATTTTTTTTTCTTTGCAGCTCTGGATGTGTATTGATAGTTATTTATCCCTCAGTGTATAGTGATTTTTTTAAAAAACATTTTATATTTGAGCAGTATATACTATCAAAAAAATCATTTAGTGTAAGTTAGAACATTTAGTTAAATGTGTGTTTTAGGTTGTTGAAGTTCATTTTCTTTAGAGTGCCTATTGGGGAGGCAGACATCAGTCTTCAGGTTTCAGTGGTAAAGGAAATACCTAGTGAAGAATGCAAATCAGTGCTTGTCCAGACTCACATTATAAAATAGTGGTAGGAGGAGGGTGTGTGGGGGGAGAATGTGGGACTAAGAAACTACCTGATTACTTGGACTTAAACCCAGGTCTCCCTGGTTCCAAGGTGTGTTCTTTACTCTAGTTATTGAGATTCAGTATTTACCCATAAATGTGACCAAAATATATTTGAAATTAATAAAAGCCTCAGTATAATAGTAACATTAGTACTTGACAGTGAATAATTTTTTTTTTGTATTTTTTAAAGAAGACAATAAATAGGTGTCAAGGTAAAAACACTGAACTGGGGATTTATAGACCTCTTTCCTCTGCTGCTACCTTGCTGTGTGACATTGGGTAAATCAACTTCACCTTTGCTGGCCTCCAGTTATAGTTTTGGCAATTTTTGCATCTCAGAACAAGTAAAGAAATAGGTTATTTGTGGAATACTTCCATCTTGACTTAAAAAAAGTTGGCACATAGTGACATATTTGTAATGGGAATTGAAAATTCAGATTTGTTTTAGGTGTTTATAAGTTAAATTTTGATTTAGTTTTGAAATAGATTTTTAAAAATATATATTTATTAGTATATTAAATTTAATACTTTGGATGGTCTGAGCATCCATATTGACTTAATTTTTATTATGAAAAGGCAATATATATTTAACAAGTCTTATGTAGCTATATAGGGGGAAAAAATAAACAAAGATATATTAAATATCTTAACTTTCCCTAACCAGATTCTGAAGGACGATATATATCCATCTGTCTGTCTGTCTCTTTTTCCCCATCCCATCTCTTTCTCCCCCACTTTTCACTCTTAGACTCTTGGCCTCTCCCCTCTTCTTCCTCTTCCCTCCTTCCTCTTCTTCTCTTCCCTCGTCTTATTTTTCTCTCCCATCTCCCTACCTTCCTCTTCTCTTCTCATTCCTTCCTCCGTTCCTTCTCTTTCTCTTTCTATCTTCCCTTTCTCCCTCTTTTTCTTTTTACCTTTTCCTCCTTCTTCCTTACATACTCAGGTTTTCACACCGATATCCAGATGGTTTTGGAAAAGACAAAGCATCTCCACATTCAGTGACAATAAATGAAATAGTTTTGAGTTTGTTAGGGGAATTTTGTATTTAAAGGAATTCTGTGAGAATTCCTTCTGGCAAAGCTTAATAATTAAATAATTTTTTCTACAGCACACTCATATTTACTTTTGAGTAAATTAAAAAGATATTTGTTGTTAGTGCTTGTGCCAGTAAAATAAGGTAGCACTTTTAAAAAAGTTCTCTGTTGATAGTACCATCAAATATTGCAAAGAAAGAACTCTACATCATTCTATCCCACTAAACTTATATGTCGTTTTTCCCCCCCACCCCAAACCCACAGGAGTATTGAAAACAGAAAAAAAAGTGAAATTGGAAGAGAAAAGTTCAACGACATTTGGTATGAACAGAAAATAATGTTTAAGCAAAAGGCTAAAGCTTGAGAGAAAGGGAGAGCATAGCCTGCCCCTAACTTTTTACCTGTTATGCTCTTTTAGGTGTAAGTTATCATCTGTTTTAGTATTTTTTAAAGAGAAAAAAAAAAGTTTAAACAGCGGGAATGGGGAATTTTATCTATCTAGCTGTGGGCCTCCTCTGTCACCGAAAATGAGTAGATGTCCCAAACCAATTTAGAAAAGGTGGTATCTCAGCTAATCGTGCAGTGTGCCAATAGAAATCAGCTCTGTGTCCTACTTCAAACGCTTAACTGACCTTTGCATTGCTCTTTAATTAACTGGAGTCCATTTGGGGTTATAAAATAGCATTTTGACGTTCACCAGACGTCGTGAAGATGAGTGGGCTGGAAGCTGGAGAAATATAAGATGCACTTTAGGTTTCATTTCTGATGATGTGCACAGAGATGAAAAATGGTGAGATCAGAGGGGAGAACAGGGAGCGTGGGAGTTTAGAGCACAAGGGTAACTTGTACTCCAAATACAATGTTGGTTTTTAAATAAATTTTGTACACACACTTATTATAACAAATCTAAAGCTTTCTTTCCCCACATAGTCTATGACATGAATATGTGAGGTTTAAAATACGTACGTCTGTCAGCTGTGAAAGATACTGGCTGTCTTCATAGTCTTAGGGTTACAGGTCCCTGGAAGAGTATAGATAATGAAATCCATAGATATTTCCAAAACCTCATTTTAGTCATTTTCCCCAGCTGCCTTTTACATTGAACTTTTCAGACAAGAGTTGGCTACTTTGTGATCTATCAGTTCTTTCTGCCTTTTTTTTTGCCCTGTAATTGAAATACTGTAATAAGTCAAAAGCAGAGAATCAAAAATAAAATGAAAGGGACCTACATAAAATACTAATTAGGTAAGCTCTGAATAACTGAAAGTTGGTAGCTCTGTGAACTTAAGTAAAAACTAAAAAACAATGAAATACTCAGTTGCAACTTTTAAAAAAAACTCATTTAGAAAAATGGAACAAAATCTTACTAGAATGTTGTCCTTTTCTTTCAGCATTCTCATCAAATTACATATTAGTATATTGTATTAGAGGACTCCTTTTGATTTTCCAAGAAAGCCCTTCCAGGGGGATGTAATTTTTTTCCTCTGTTCTATTTATGCACAATCAAAGATTATCTAGAAAGTGATCTGGTTTAGTCTTTCTGTTTCTTAAAAAGAGAAATACTAAATTTTTGTGTTGATATACTGCATTTTCAAAGAGTATCTTTTTATGGTTTTTCTTATCAAAAATTGCATTTCGAAATCCTGAACACCACTCAATATGTTCTCTTGAATTGTGAGACTTAATTTGGGACACCAAGTAATTATTATCCTCTTTAAAAAGATTTACATTGATTTCTGTAAGGCTTTAGGAGCTGATAATTCTCAGTGTTACTAGTGAAGATTCCCTTCTTATATTTCAGCAAATTAGGAGCTCTTGACTTATGGCACCAGTGGATTAATTTAATTCTTCTTCTCTGGGCAGGTGACTGGAATAACTGATTTAAAATTTGAATGCCATATTTAGATTATAAAGGAAAAATTATAGGACTGATAATAACTGTTATATTCTATCGTATCATTCAGGTAAAAAGAAAGAAAAGGATAAAGAGAGAAAGGAGAAAAGAGATAAAGATCATTTCAGGCCAAAGCAAAAGAAGAAGAAGAAAAAGAAAAAGAAGTCCAAACAGCATGGTAAGTTATATAAAATGGGCATTTAAAAAAAAAAATCTTGTGTATTTTCTCATATATCACATTTTAGAATTCCCATGTTGTTGAAAAGGCAAACATCTGATAAATATATTTACATTTATTTAACTCATTTAAAAACAGTCCTCTCACCTGCAGCCTTGTTGATGTGATTTGTAAATTTTTCTTGGGTCCTTGCTGTCTCAGAGGGCTCCCAAGCATCCAAAGAAGATTTCCTTCAAGGAGACTAACCTGGAGAGGAGCCCTCTGAGTTGGCTGTATTCTTTCTGTGTAACTTTTCTCTAACCCTTTTGTTAACTTTTGGAGGCTCTAGATCAGTAACACACTGGAGATCCTGTTAAGAATCATCAGTAATCAAAATTCACATGATTACCTTACACTTTTTAGACTACAGTATAATAGTGTAATACAGAAGCAAAAGATCTTTAAAGTTCTTCAGATTGTTGAAGTTGTATAAGCAAAAGTGAGTTGGGACTTAAGTGCTGTAGTCTCAGTATCCTTCTTATAGTTATTCTTAAATTGACTTAGGGTTATGGGGCCATCAGCAGAAGGAAGTCCATTTTGGACGTACTCAGAAAAGTTGCCAGATGATTTATTTTCCAGTATTCCCATGAGATTGTGAAGTATCTACTAGCATTTTAAAGTAGGCCTTCTATGGAAGCCTAATGAGATGTATCGTGTGAGTAGTGGTTCCATGAGAAGCTTTCATTGATAATGATATTTTCCTTTTTAAAATATTAAATATGAAAATAATTCAAGTATATCACATGTCAGTTTTCCTATTATGAACATAGGCTTAATATTTTTCTGTTTTCCTTCAAAATTTCCATGGTGCTTTATCCATAGACATTCTTACCAGATAGCCTATACTCCTTTTATTGGTTTTTTCCAATATATTTTGAGCCCAAAAGCATTTGGAAGCCAAATTAGTTTGGAAAAATGCTTTCTTAAATGATAGTACCTCAAAGAGGAACAAAATGATAGAGATTGGTCAAGAGCAAAGTATTAAAGACCATTTGGAAACAAAATGAGAATGATAATGGTTTCTGGAATGCTCAACATACTTCAAGGCTTGCTCACATACTCTTGGAAGACTTCCCTGATCTCTCAATATCTCAGAGGTGATCTCTTCTTTCTCAGAATCCTTATAGCCCTCTGCCGTTAGCACTTTTTTTTGTTTTGTTGTTATGGTGATTGGGGCACATGTCTTATTTCCCTTAGCAGATTGTATTTTCTTTGAGGATAAGGATGATTTCATTAAGTTTTTAATCTTTCTCCCAGTGTTTTGTTCATGATAATTGCTTATATTTGTTTAGTTTGTTACTGAGAGCAGAAAGTCTCTAAGAGAGACTGGTGGTGGCAAAGAAGAAAGGAGATCAGTACTGACATTATTAACCTGCTTATATATAGGAACTTATGTTAAAGACTTCTGAACAATTCTGGGTCACCCTCTTCTGCTGAGTGGCAAAGGATTACACCTTTTTATAAAAGATTCACTATACATTTTGAAAATTCCAAGTTCTTTAACTAGGTACTAGTAAATATGGAAGATACTGAGATGGATTGCTATTCATAAATACTCTATCAAGTGTTAAAACTGTAGTCTGTGATTATCACTAAGAATCTTTGTAATTAATTGCTAAACTTGAGACAGTTCTGGCCCATTGACATTCAGTCACCTGAGAAGTGATAATGACCCCCAAATGACAAATGTATAAGGGATCTTGAGTTGAAAACACAGGTTTTCAAAAAAAAATTAACATTTCAAAATAAATAATTTTTAAAATGCTATTAACACATGGAGTTCCTAATAATTCAGAAGCTTCAGCAAACATTTACAAAGCACCTACTCTTCATGAGACACCTGTGCTGGACACTGAGGTTTCAAGATGAAAAGATACAGGCTTTTCCCCCAAGGAAAAGCCAGTCAAATAAAGATAAAGAAGAGATCCAAATAATTTAATAGATAATGGAGTACAAATAGTGCGTTGGAGAAGCACTGAATGCCATGAGACATCCAAGGAAGATGACATTGTTTTCAACTGGGGAGGAAGTAATCTTTTATGCTCACTTCATGGCTTTGAGTATTGTGGTAGTACTATTAGTACTGCTATGGCAGTTGGTTAATAAATATTGTTGACTGAACTCAACTTGAAGAGCATGGAGATTTCAGCAGGCAGACATGAACTGGGAAGGAAAGAAATGTAAATTTCAGATATGAAGATTGGTATGAGTAAGAACACAGAGGCAGGAAAAGGAACTTAAAATCAAGTTGGAATGATTAATAATTCATGTCAAGTGCTTCAAGAAGAATAGAATGTTGGTAGAAAAATAGAGCGAATACAGCCGTGAGTGATTTTTATGTTAGATTCTAACACAGAGGTGAGGAGCCTGTGACCTTGGCCTTGAGATTACAGGTAGCCCTCTAGGTCCTCAAGTGAGGCCCTTTGAATTCAAACTTTACAGGATAAAATCCTTAATAAAAGGATTTGTTCTGTAAAACTTTGGCTTGGTCAAAAGGCCATACCCAAGGACCTTGAAGGCCATATGTGACCTTGAGGCCACATGTTTCCCGCTCCTTGTCTAGCATGGTCTAGCATATAAATCACTCCCAGAGTAAGAGTTTTGAACTTTATTTAATAGGCAATAAATTGCCATTGACTTTTTTATAGGTGGGAAAGCGAGGTGATCAAATTTGGAAGATTACTCTGGGAAGAGACTAAAGGGAAACAAGTTTCAAGACCACTGTAGTAGTCCAAAGTGAGTGGTAGTGAAAGCCTGAAGGAGTCTGGAAATAGAACTGAGATACAAAAAACACCAGCACAGGACCACTCAGCATGACATACCCACATAAGAAAAGGTGCTGTGCAGAATTGAGAACACAAAGTAAACACAGATGCAGAATTTTGGGATATCCACTCAAAATATTCACAAGGACTATCTGTGCCCCACCTGTGGTAGAGCATTCCGAGCTCATATGGTCTGATCAGCCACAGTCAGACACACTGAAATTTCACTTTACAATGGTGATGTCATTCTGGTCCTCTTTGAAGGTGAAGGACAGCAACCGTAAAGTAGAATCCAAAGGACTTTTGTACCTAATTGAATGGGGGGTAAAATTTTAAAAGTCTTCTGAGATTTCAAGCTTAACTGAATGAGTGACTAACGTTATTAATAAAAATCTGGAAATTAGTTTGAGAGAAAATGAGTTTGGTTTTGGATATTTTAAATTTGAGGTGCTGACATACACACACACACACTTTGAGGTACTACATATATATATTTTATATATACATATACATATATACACACACACATATATATTTGCACTCATACTTTAGGATATGAGAGGATGATTGATATGTAAAGAAATTTTTAAAATTTGTTTTTTTCTCTTAATGTTGCTATAATACCATTCCTACTTCTCTTCACAAAATTCCTGATATCTTTGCATTAGTGTCTGGTCCCATTTTTGGTGAAAGCAAAAATACACATAAAAGTAGGATCTTACTCTCTAATATACAGATTGTAAAATAACCCATATTTTTCTAATGTATAAACTGTTTCCTGGGAGGAATGTGGTATCTGCTTTTCCTTTGCTTTATTAACTCTTATTTACTATTTTCAGTGAAGCAATAATTTACTTGAAATAAATATTACCACCATGCAAGAGTGGAAAACTAGTTTCTAAGAATTATAAAAGACAAATATTTACTTTCTACTTCACTATTTCAAAAGATTTGTGACTTTGTTGCTTTGCATACTTGATTCATAAATCCAGATTACAATCCTTGCATATCTTGGTGATTCACTGTGGCCAAATAAAACAAAATTAACACCTCTTAACCAAATTCCTGGTGAAGAGCATTTGTGCAGTTAACAAGTTGCTGTTGTTCAGACAATTGCTCGTGTTCTACTCTCTGTGACCCTGGGGACCATAGCATACCAGTACTTTCCATGGGGTGATTTGCCATTTCTTTCTCCAGTGAATTTAGGCAAACAGAGGTTAAGTGACTTGCCCAGGGTCCAAGTATCTGTTAAGTATCTGAGGCCACATTTGAATTCCCTTCTTCCTGACTTCAGGCCCAGTGCTCTGTCCGCTGAACCATCTAGCTGTCTGCAGCAGTTGATTAGACAGGTCCTCAAAACATAGATTGACACCTACAATTTTTATCCTAGTAGGACCATTTAGAGCTTGTATTCCATTGCTGTCACTTAAGAGAGTTCTCATAGAGAGGCCCAGGATTTGAAGTAGAACTTTAGTGATAATATCTAATACATGAAGATTTTTATAGTCACTTTTTTTGATTTTGTGAGACCTTAATATGTTACCACTTAGGGTGGTTTTTCAAAAGTCATGTAAGGCTGAAGAATTGGTCTGAGCGATTTTAGTTTTTTCCAAGAAAGAATATGACTCAAATTGGTTGGATGTGATATAAATTGACTTATCTTCATTTTGGTTTTATTTGTGTTATAGCTATGATTTGCATCAACATATAATTTCAAAATGTAGTCTTTAGAATCAATGAAGTTAAGATAATTTCCTACTTATTTTTTTTTTTTGCTCTACACCTCATACTCAACCTTCTCTCTTTTTTTCTTAAAGAAACATATTGATGAATGAAGATATCTCTTCTAAGATACTGTTTTCACATTTTCTCAATTCCTTATAATAAATTGACTCCTTTTATATTGCTTTGTTGGACTTTATAATAGAATAGATAGAATGGTGGACTTGGAGATAGAAAGACCTGGCTTCAAATATCTCCTCTAACACACATGCACACACATACACATGCACATGTATACATATATGTATATACATGTGTGTATATATATATTATGCATACATATATACACATAATAACAGCTAGTGTTTGTATAGCAATTTAAAGTTTGCAAAGTGCTTTACATATTATCTGATTGGAACCTCACTACAACCCTGTGTGGTAGTATCCACATTTGAAAGATGAGGAAACTGAGTCAGAGAGAAGTTTAGTAACTTGCCCAAGGGCATCCTGCGAGTAAGTGTCTGAGTGTGAATTTGAAGTCTGGTTTTCCTGACACCAGTTCCCATGCTATCCATTGTGCCTACTTATCTACCTTCAAAATAGCTATCATTTATATAGCATTTTAAGGTTTCCAGAGTGCTTTACATGTTATCTCATTTGATCCTTTTGACAATCTTATGAGGCAGATGCTATTTTTTTCTTTACTTTACAGATAAGGGAACTGAGGCAGAGAGGGTCATATAGGTAGTAAATATCTGAGGTAGGATTAGAACTCAGTTTCTTCCTAACTCCAAATTCTACATTCTATCCATTGCGTCTCAGGCAATTCTTTAAGACTTAACTGCAGTTTTCATTGCAGTCTTCATTGGTTGAAAGACATTCCATACCTCTGAGATCACAGATAACTTAACAAATCCTAGATCCTTGATGTATTGATGTGTCTTTTAATTGTTTTATATATTAATATTTTCTCTTCCTAATTGAATGCTTCACTGGATATGTGCTCTTATTGATAAAAGTACTTCTTCAGAAGTGCAGATTGAAAGCCAGTGAGATCCTTAGATTCAGAAATACTGCCAGTAGGACTTTCCCAGAGAGATCAAAGGAAAGAGGACCTATATATACAAAAGTACTAGCTGTTTTTGTGGTGACAAAGAATGGGAAAGTTACGGTGGGAAATGGCTGAGCATGTTGTTGTATATGAAGATGATGGAATATTATTGTGCTGTAAGAAGTGGTGATGATGGTTTTAACAGAAATCTGTGAAGACTTGTATGAAGTAATGCGATGCGAAGGGAGCAGAATCAGGAGAACAGTTTACACAAAAACAACCATATCGTAAAGACAAACAACTTTGAAAGACTTAGAAACTCTAATCAATCCAGTGACTCACCACAATTCCAGAGGACTCGTGATGAAGCACGAAGCACCGCTGCCCACCTCCAGTGGGCGTCTCCATATTGAGAGGCAATAGACTCACAATGTAAACTGAGACTTTTTATTCCCCTTGAACATGACCAGCATGAGAGTTTGTTTTACTTGACTATACACAATTGTAATGGGTTTGGTTTTTTCTCCTTTCTCATTTGAGATGAGGTGCAGTTGAAGTGGGAGGCTGATTAAGACAAATACAGTATTTTTAAAAAAGAAATGATGAAGAGAATGTGAGGAAGAAAATGTGGATCTGAAAATAAAATAAAAAAATATTAAAAAGTAATTTTAAATGAATGTAGGAAGAAAGAAAAAAAAATTGTACCTTTTTGCCTTATGTAGCTCTTGTACGTGTTCTCCCATAATTCCTCTATAGAGGGTCCACTTAACATGTGGAAGTGAAGCTCTGGAACTCTTGACATAACAAATACCAAAGGAGTATACAAACTAGCCATATTTTTATCTTTCACTTCTGCAGTAGAACCAAGTTTCTTTTCTGGTCCTGGTTTTTCTTATGCCATATGCTGTACACAGTTATTTCTTGGTAATATGTTCCAACTTATTTACACCTATCATATATCCCTTCCTTTGCTCTTTGGAGCACACCCAGATTCAGAGATTGTGATATTTCATGATTCATCTATATGTAATAACACTAAAAGAACATTCAAATAGATGAATATAACATGAATAAATACGAATGTTCCATCCACTAATGCATATCACTGCCTGTCCATTTATGCCTTTTGCATTCTCCCTATCCCCCCGCAAATAAAAAAATTATTACTCTTGCTACTTTTGCCCATGTTTTCCTGTAGCTTCGACAGTGAGGTCCATTTAATGTACATGAGACTTTCTTGCTTTCTCTTGATTTTGTAAGGATACCAGTAGAACACATCCATTGCTGACTCCTATGACCCAACTCCAGAAAGAATATTGGTGTTAAAATGTGAACTTTTGTTTCAAGGAGAAGGTTGAGTCATTAAAAGTCCTTCCCTACTCAACTTTAGTACATTCTGCTCTTTCCCTCTTATTAAATTTGGGGCCCAGTTAATTGTTATTCTGCAGTTTCTCTCTGAGATACAAGTACTTGTATATGTGTATGAGATATATGGACAGCTTATTGGGCTATCTATCCATACCAAACATTTTCTGAACTATACAGAACTAGAAAGAAAAAGTGAGTGAATGTAGTGTGAAATTAAAAGTCTTTAACTGATGTATTTAAACAACCTATGGGTTCTGAAAATTTTGAAATAAATGAGTAATATTTTGCATAGACTATTACTGTTTCCCAAGGGAGATTAAAACAATATAAATCAGTTACCACAAGGAGCCCAAAAGAACCCAGAAACTCCTTAGCTAGCAAAACCCTGGATTTTTCTAGGTAGGGAGACAGAGCTGCCAGTGGCATCATAGGTTTTTAATATAAACTTCGTCTTTAGTTTTATTATGTAAAGTTGGTTAAAGATTATAAGAAGTACTTCCTTTTAAAACAAAAAAAGTAATGGAAGCAAATATAGTTTACAGTAGTAGTGTCAAACTCACCTAGAAACAGATTCCGGTGGGCTTTATATTGACTTAGAAAACCACAAATTAACATCTCTTTCATATTGTATCTTTTTTTTGTGGGCTGCAAGTTTGACACCCCTGCTTTATAGAATGCTTGGCAAGAGGCGCATTTGAACCATATCATCCAGACAGCATTCAGGATGAAGATACAAGGGTAATAAATAGGTAAAAAATGTAAAGATCCATTAAGATTTTTAAGACAGTTTTCCCCATCACTCACAGTTGGCCACTGCTTTAGATTTTAACAGTACAGCTCTCAGTGTGCTCTATGTGCAAATAGAAATGTTCTTAAAGGAAACAAATAGAAAGGAAAGTTGGAATAAGTCACTTATATGCAAAGGAGATTTGTGATGTAGAAGACAGTTTAAGGGTATTCCAGGACTAATTATAAATTTCCATTGGTTAGGGATCAGGTTTTCTAATTCTTTTGAATTTTTCTCTAATATTTTCCCAACTATTTCTGGTAATTTGTTTTTCAAATAGTAATAGCTCAGTAAATGTTTATTGTCTGACTGACTTAAAACATCCCCTTTCCTTAAAAATGTCAAGCGAGTTATCTTTCTACTTAATAAATTTCTAATTTCTTTTAGTACACCAAAGATACGTCAAATCTCTCTCCATTGATAGGCCTTTTAGGGTAAAGCAGGGGCATAGGCCTGTGATTATTCCTGTGCTGTGTGGTTTGAGACCAGCAAAAATAGAGACTTCTCTACCTGAACCCCTCCCCCCCCATATTATCTCCATAGCCCTATCAGTAGATGACTTTTACTCATACTTGACTGACATGATCAATAACGTCCTTATGAGCTCATTAATCTCCCTTACTCCACATCTCAAATATATATTTTATCTTTGCCCATTAATCAGTCTATATTACAATCAGTGAGAAAGAGTTGGTCCTCATCCTTATCAGAGTCACTCTATGCCCTCCATCCCATCCTCCCTTCTTCCATCTCTTGCTGTATATTGGCTTCTTTCCTACTCTAGGTTCATGGCTAGGAGTTCCTCTCCATAAAATTCTCTCATTCAGTACTGTAGTCTCCCCAAGGTATCACTTTATGTTTCTTATCCTTTCAGAGCCATAATACTAGAAAGTCTTACTACCTTGAGTTCCTCTTAATCCACTTATTTATTTAAAGCTATTGTACTAGATCTGACCTCCTTTCTCGGCCAAACTCCTTGAACAAGTTATCTCCATTCACTGCATTCCCTCCTCAACCCTGTTCAATTGACTTTTGATGTCATAATTCACCTAATACTGCTCTCCATTAAACTCTCATTTTTATTCTGATTTTAAACATGCAAAAATGAGAATTTTCATACACAGAAACACATAGAGGATTGCTTATGAAACCATGAATCCCTATTTCATACAGATTGATTTTTTAAAATATATGATAAACTTTGCATGTTATTTTCAAAACTGTCCTGATTGTGCTTCTTTCTGAACCACCTCCTTTTCTGTGCATTTTAAAAAATATTAGCATGACCTTTTCATTTTGGCATTACTATTTCTAATCTGCTTTCCTCTACCCTCAGCAAAAGTGGAGAAAAAGAGGGAGAAAAATTCTTGTAACAGAAGCATAGCCAAGTAAAATAAGTTCACACATTGTATATGTATAAAAATGTCTGTCTGCATATATGGCTCCTTTGGAGACATGGTGGATTATAATTGATGATTACAGAGCGCTCAGTGCAGCGCCGTGCATAGTAAGTTGCGTATGCACTAGGTAGCAGCAGCAGCGGCAGCAGTAGCATGCTTAAATTTGTCAGTTGTTGTTGACGCTGTTGCTGCCCTGGGGTAAGCTGTTTTCCTGCTTCTGCTCACTTCCTTTTGTATCCGTCCTTACTACCCAGGATTCTCTGAAAAAGTCACTTCATTATTTCTTGTTATGCAACAATATTCTGCTTCATCTGCACATCACAGTTTGTTTAGCCATTGTCCAGTTGTCTAAGGGGCAGTAAGGATCAGGAAGTTTGTTCTACTTACTGTACAATGCCTGGCACGTAGAAGGTACTTAAAAAATGCTTATTCGCCAGGTATTGATTACCCTCCTGTTTAACGCTGTTTTTCTGCTTTCTTGTTGAAGGTGACGTTTCTACACCATATTCTGAATGTGTTTGACTCTCCTTTGTCCCATTTGAGATGGACAAAGATAAAAGTGAGGCTTATCTGATGCTTACTTTCCCCTACTTTTTAGCCCATATTTCTTCACACTTCTCATGCTCTCATACAATTATAAAAAATCAAGTTCTGCCCCCTTTTTCCTTCTTTCTATATTAGTATATTACTGGTATTTTGCCTTCTCTTTTCCCTTTTAGCAATTTACCCTCTTAGAAATTCTTACCACCCCACTCTCAGGACCTCTCTTTTTCTTGTTTAAATTCCTCAATACCCTTTGAAAACATTAAAATTTCAAAGGCATACTTGTTTGTTTTTTCTCCCTATTTTAGAATGTTAATACTGCGTCATCATACAGCTCCTTTCAGTTAAAACCAATTTACCTTTCTAGGTTCCTCTTGCCTTTCTAGTCTTCCTTGGATCCTTGAGATTCAGAGTGCTGGATCTTAAGGGCTTAACGTTAGGGACTGCAGAAACCATGAACCTGAGCACTGCAGCATGATACTGGTCTGCACCTTCATAGTGAATGGTCACTTCCAGCGTTCCCAGCCTGGTGCTTTCTGATAACCCTTGGGGTTTCTCAAGGGAGCCCTCCACTGTTGTAACCTTTGGACATAGCTTTGCAGGCTTCACCTGTCTCATCATCACTGATTGCTTCTGGACTCACTCACTGAGCAGTATTGGAGTATATGATAGTGTGCTTTTTGTATAGTGCTGGATTGGAAGAAGTTACTTATTTTAGTTTCTTATTATATTTTTGATCATTCAGTCTGATACAGATTTCAAAGTGTTGCTTGAGTAGGTGGGCTGGACAGCCTCCCGCTCAGGGGCCTTCTTTGTTGAAAGTCCAACCAGTGATTTCTTAACTGTCAAAACTGACTGTCTTTCCTCAGTTCTGACCCTTCTCAACTTCTGCTTCATTTGCCACTTTCGATTGCCTTCTCATGAATTATTATTTCTTCTAGGTTTTCTTAAAGCTGGAACATCCCACCCCCCAACTGTGGGTGTTCCCTAAGGTTTTGTTCTTGGAAGTCTTTTTTTTGCATTTCTGTTCTTTCTCTCTGTGTCTCTGTCTCTGTCTCTCTGTGTCTCTCTCTCTCTCTCTGTCTCTCTCTGTCTCTCTGTCTCTGTCTTTGTCTTTCTCTCTCTCTCTCTCTCTGTCATTAACTTCCATGGGTTTAATGGTCATCTTTATATAGTTAACACCCTGATGCAGATGTAGAACAGTTCTTTCCCCTCATCACCAGTTACCTACTGAACATTTCAAACTGGCCAACCCAAAAACACCTGAAATTCAAACTGATCTATCTTAACTCCCAAACCTTCCAAATTTCCCTGTTTTTGTCAACAGTGCCACCATCTTTCCAGTGTCTCAGGTTATGTAATCTCATCATTATCTTGAATTCCTCACTGTCTCACTCCAAATCTTATTTCTATCTTTACAGCATCTCTCAGCTGAGTCCTTCTCTGCATTCATACAGCTGCCACCTTAGTTCAGGTCTTCATTATCATTGCTTCTTCCCTAGATTTTTACAAGATTCCTAATTGTTGACATAGTGCCAGTATAATTTCCCTTAAGAGAAGTGCTGGCCATATGACTCTTCTACTCAACCCCTTCCAGTGCCTTCTCATTGCTTCTAGAATAAAATATAAACTTCTTTTTAGCTTTAAAAGTACCACACAGCCTGGCTTTAACTCTTTCCAGTCTCAGGAACATTATTCCTCCCTCTCATTTTCTTCATTCTACTCAAACTGTCCTTTACCCTTTTCCTCAGACAACGTTTCGTCTCCTATCACTTCTGTTTAACGCAGTCTGTCCCCTTTTCCTTACTTCAGCCTTACCTCATTCCCATATTCCTTTCATATTCAGCTGAGGCACCATCTCATGTCTTTTCTGTCCTACCCCCAGCTTCTCATGCCCTCCCGTAATGCTTTGTATTTAGCTACTTTTTGTGTGTACATGTATTTATTAGCTTTGCATTTGGACTATTTGTACATTTTTATATGTAATTGACTCTCCCATTAAAATCTAATCTCCGTGCTAGTAGGAGTTGTTTTATTCTTTGTACTTGTATTCCCCAGCACCTGGCAGAGGTGTTTGGTATATAGTAGGCATTTAATAAATACTTTATTACTAATTGACTGCTTGATTTGTCTCTTGAAATTTGTCTTTTGATTTTTCCATTCTATAGAAATTGCTTCCTTAAAGGTTATCGTTGAATTCTTAAATGCGAAATTTAATGAGATTTTCTCAGTCTTCGTTATCTTCAATTTCCTTACAGCATTTTATACCAAGAGTCTCTTTCTCAATAATATTTATTAAATGCCAGCTGTGTGCTAGACATTGTCCTAAGTGCTGTGGATACAAATCAAGGTAAAAAAAAATAGTCTCTGCCCTTGAGGAGCTCATAATCTAATGGGGGAGACAGCATGCAAATAGCTATGTACAAAAAAATTTTATATACAGGACAAATGGGAAATAATCAAAAGAGGGAAGGCACTAGAATTAAAAGCAATTAGGAAAGGATTTCTGTAAAAATCAGGATTTTAGGTGGGACTTGAAGGAAGAAACCCAGGGAGCCAGGAAGTAGAGATGAGAAGGCAGAGCATTCCAGGCACAAGATATGGCCAATTGAGTTACCTGAAGTCAGGAGATGGATTGTCTTGTTTGAAGAACAAAGAGGCTGGTGTCACTGGAAGAGAGATACTAGTGTCAGTAGAAGAGTGCTTGGGCGAAAGCAGTTATGTAAGATGTAAGAAGCCTGGAAAGATGGAAAGGGTGCAGGGAAAATGTTATAACGGGTTTAGGATGTCAACCAGAGGATTTATATTTAATCCTGGAGGTCATAGGGAGCCACTGGGAGTTTATTGATTGGTTGGAGGTGCTTTAAGAAAATCACTTTGACAACTGAGTGGAGGATGGACTGGAGTGGGGAGAGAATTATGACTGCCAGACCCACCAGCAGGATATTACAGTAATCTAGTGTGAGATGACACTATCAGAGAAGAAAAGGATCACAGGTGAGGGATGTTACTAAGTTAAAATAGTAACTCTCAACAAAAAGATTGGGTATGAGGATTAAGAGACAGAAGAGTTGAAAATGCACTTAGGTTTGGGACTGGGAAGATGGTAGTACTCTTGATAGTAGTAGGGAAGTATGGAAGAGAAGGAAGGTTTGGGGAGAAAGATAATGAGTTCATTTTTAGACATTGAATTTAAGATTTAAGGACTGATGTCTAGGATGAGATTTCCGAAAGGTAGTTGGAGATAAAAGACTGAAGGTCAGCAAAGAGATTAGGGCTGGATAAGTAGATTTAGAAATATCCTCATAGAGATGATACTTGAATCGATGGGGAGGTGAGTGGAATAGAAGAGAGTGAGGAAACCCAGGACAGGGTCATTCACAGTTGTTTGTTATGATCTGGATGAAGATGCAGCAAAGGAAGCACTGATAAGTAATGGAAAGATAGAGAGGGGGAGAAGCAGGAAAGAGAGTAGTGTCCTGAGAATCTTAAAAAGAAAAAAAAAAGTATCAGGAAGAGGAAGAAAACCATTAATGTCAGAAGGTCCTGAGAGGTCAAGAAGGATGAAAATTAGAAAAAAGCTGTTAGATTTGGCAATTAAGAGATCATTGATGATGACTTGGCAGGAAAAAGTTTTGAGTGAATGATGGGGTTGTAAGCCAAATTGTAGAGAATTAAGAAGAAAATGAGAAGAAAGAAGTAAGGCACCAACTGTAGACATCCTCCAGTTTAGCCACAAGTCAGGAGAAATGTGGAATGAGATGAATCCAGTGACAAGGAGAAGGGGAGAAAAGAGAAGCCTATGTGAATGGCCTTCATCTCCTCAGTGACTTGAAAGGCAAGGTTCTCAGTTGAGATAATGGAAGGGCCTGAGGCGTAAGAGGGATGAAAAGCTGTGGAAGGGTCATTGTGGTGAGTGGGATGGTGAGTTAATTAGGGAGTTTTAAGGGGATTGCCTAGCAGCAATGGAAGGCCTAGGTGACATTTTGTGACATAAATTTGTAGTGGACCTAGTCAAAATGATTGCATGATTATCTCTTGGTTCAGCAGAATGTGAATAGAATTGGAGGCAGTGGATGGTGGAAGAGACCTTAAAAGTTACCACTTTCCTTATCCATCCCTGATACTCCTCTTTCTTGGTTGTCCTCCTTGTTTGATCACATCCCAGTCTTTTTGTCGAATCTGTTTCCCAGTCCCTAGCTATGAAGATCCTCCAAGGATTTGTCATAGGACCATGGGATCATAGACTAAAAGCTCTCATGGACTTTAGAGGCTATCGAGTCCTCCCCTATTTATTTTACAAAGGAGATTGAGGCACAGTGAAGTTAGGTGACTTGCCTAGGGTCACACAGCATGTCTCTGAGCTGGAATTTGAGCCCACATCTTCCTGATTCCCAATTCCAGTACTCTTCCTACTACACCATGTTGCCTCTCCTTGGAATATCTTATTTCCTCCCATTTCATTTTCTTCCTTTGTAGTCTCCCATATTAATTTCTATAGATGATTCTGAAATTTGTATATTTAGCTGTCATTTCTCATGAACTCTAGTCCAACATTGCTAGCTGCTTGCTGGATAGCTCCTTCTGGTTGCCGCATGAGCATCTTAGATTCGATATACTGACTTCTCCTTTTCCTATTTTGAACCCTTATTGAACCTGTTCACCTCTACACTGTCTTCTGCACTTGAATTCCTTGCCCTGTTATCATATCACCAATTGTGCCCTGCTAAGCTACAAGCTGGTATTGTTCCTACAATCAGTTTTTACTTCTACTTAGGTACTGCTGATTTTATCTGAAAAAAAATCACGAAACCATGTTGACTATGTTCATTTCAAATTTATGTTACGTAATCTCATCTGGGCCCCCACGCAGCTTTGTTGTTGTTTTTAGCCATGTCTGATTCTTTGTGACCTCATCTGGAGTTTTCTAAGTAAAGATCCTGGAACTGTTTGCCATTTCCTTCTCCAGCTCATTTTATAGAGGAGGAACTGAGGCAAACATGGATGAGTGACTTCTCCAGGGTCATGCAGCTAATAAGTGTCTGAGGCCAGATTTGAACTCAGGAAGATGAGTCTTCCTGACTAGACCCTGTACTCTATGCACTATGGTGTCCCCTAGCTTCCCCCTCACCTTTTTTATACCTCTTTTGTCAGTTCACTATTCCACTCACCACAGCACTTTTACAAACTTTTTCATGCCTTCTCAAGTTTCCTGTGGCACTCCCTGGCCACCTCCCTTTACCCTTTCAGCTGTGGAACTTGCCTTGGACTTCATCAAAAATACTGCAGCCATTTGCAAAGAGTCCCCTCTTCTTCCCTGCACCTCATCTCAAATTATTCAGATTTATTCCCACATTTTTTCTTTAATCTTCTCACATGGAGTAGTGACCCTTCTTGTAGAGGAAAGCTTTGCTATATGTACCTTTTGTCTCATTCTGTTCCATCTTCTGAAGTAGGTTGCCCTCCGTATCATCCCACTCTTGCCCATCTTCAATCTCTTCTCTCTACTGACTGTTTCCCTGCTGTCTATAAACTCTCATGTTTCCTTCATTCTTCAAAATCCTTCTCTTGATCTGACCAGCCCCACTTGCTATCATCCTTTATTTTTTCTCCATTTTTTGTTGAAACTCCTTGAGGAGACTCTTTGCAATCTGTGCTTCTTCTTATTTTTCTCTCACTTCTAAATGCTCTGTAGTCTTACTTCCAACCTCATCCTTTAACTGAAACTACTTTCTCCAAAGGTACCAGTAATCTCTTAAGTGCCACATCTAATGAATGTTTCTCAGTCCTCATTCTTGTCCATCTCTCTGTAGTCTTTGACACTGTTGATCACCCATTTCTTCTGGATTCTCTTTCCTTTCCAGGCTTTCTTGATACTGCTCATCTCTGGTTCTACTATTTTAACTGCTCCTTCTCAGTCTCCTCCTGGATTCTTTTCTCTTTTCATTCTACATTCTCTTAGTGTCATTTGCATAGGCAAATGATTGTCATGTCTATTTATCTAGTTGTAACCTCTCTGTTTACTTTTAGGCTTTCATCCCTAACTATCTATTGGACATCTTGAGCTGGATGTCCTATAAACATCTTAACCTCAACATATCCAAAGCCAAACTCGTTATCTTTCTCCTAAAACCTTCCCCTCTTTGCAACTTTCCTGGTGCTGTTGAGGATGCCACCATTGCAGTATAGGTGTCATCTCATCTCAACTTCTGACTCTCACTCCACATACAGTCATTTACTAAGTATTCTTCCTTTACACCATCTCTTGTATATGATATCTCTTCACTCAAGTAGCTACCACCCAATTATATTGCCTTGTGCCTTGGCTCTTAAAATAATCTGTTGGTTGCTTTCCCTGGTTTAAGTTTTTCTTCATTCCATTTTATCCTTCCTTCAGCTATAAAAATAATCTTCCTAAAGTGCAGACTGTATTATTCCCATCCTCAATAAATTCAAATGACTCGCTATTACTTCCAAGATCAAATATAATATCCTCTCTTTGTCTTTCAAAGCTTTTCACCCTATTTTTAGTCTTATACTTTACTCCCCTGTATATACCATACAATCTGGCAACACTGGTCTTCTTAGCACATAACACTTCATCTTCTTACTCCATGCCTTTTCACTGATCTTTCCCTATATGTGAAATATTCTTCCTCCTCACTTCCACCTCCTGGATTTTTTGATTTTCTTCAAGACAACTCAAATCCTACATACTGCAAAAAGAATTTTCTTTGCTTATGCCTTCTCAGTAATATCACATACACCCTCATTTATCCTATGTGTATCTTGTATGCACATAGTTGTTTGCATATTATGCCCCCAATTAAAATGTGAGTTCCTTTAGGACAGGTACCTCTCCAGTCGTTTTAAGAGACTTTGTTTCTAGCCAGCGTGTCAGGTAACCTAATAGTATTTTCCCTAATTACCAAAAATTTCAAAAGAAATATAGAACTTTCTTTTATGAGTACTAAACAGCTAATGGGGGCCATTTTCTTCATCTTATTGGGGTACTCTCTGATCTAACTCAAAATTATGGATAAGTTAATGGTAGCATTCTGTAGATAAATATATAAGTGGTCCAGGGCTATATATCCTCTTTGTCTGCTTTGCTCAAAGGCAGTTGCTGATGACAGGAAATATGAATCCCTATTAAAGTTTGTTATCCATGGACAGAATGCTTCAGATGCCCTTTTTCCATGTCAGATCATCTGGTAAGTGATGATCTAATTGCTCATCAATGACAAGGGAAAGTTATAAAATGATTACATTTCTGTTTTATGTAACAATAACTTGAGCACCTACTTCATAACATCATTATGATGACTCTTCTCGGTTGCCTGAGAGTTTATTAAATTATTTTTTGATGTCTTATGTTGCAGACTATTCAGACTATGAAGACAGTTCTCTAGAATTTTTGGAAAGGTGCTCCTCTCCACTCACTCGGTCCTCCGGGAGTTCTCTGGCTCTGCGAAGCATGTTCACGGAGAAAAATACGTCATATCAATATCCAAGAGCTATTTTATCTGTTGATCTTAGTGGAGAAAGTATGTTCATTTAATTGTAGGATGCTTTTTATTTTAAAGCTTAAAATTACTATATGTAGAATTGGGACTAAAATAAGTAATAGTTTATTTAATGAACTAAAAATATTTACTGAATTCCTATGTGTAAAGCACATAATTTGCGAAGCGAAGATCTGATTATATGACACTAATAGGTCACATTTATATAAGTACTTTAAGGTTTGCAAAGGAATCTTTGTCTGCATAATTCAATTTGTACTAATTGGAATAAAATTTGCTTTCAAATTTTACAGTGCATATAGTAATCTCCACTAAGGTCTCATTCCAGTACCTCATTCTGGCATGGCTATGATTCTGGATTCCAAAGTAGATTATGGTCTAGCAGATCCTTTTATGCCATAAATCCTTCAGATCTGACCTGGAAATGGACTGTTGTCTTAGGACAAGCCTAGCTGAGTTCAGGGAAGGCCCATCACTAGAAGATTGTCAACCAAGTGATAATTCTTTTTGACCAGAGTATTTATTTCATTGTGACTCTAGTATAAAGTATGAAGGAGTTTTGATCCATGTCAGTAAAAAGTTATACCCACACTGATAAAATCATAGATATTTTGGGGTATTATGAATTATAGAAGCCTGACCATGGATTCTAAAACTGTTGATGCTGATACTGTGACTTGATATGCATATGTGATGAAATCAGATAAAATAAGAGTTAGGAAACTCTAAAATAAATACGAATTGAGAAGAGAGAATTTAGAAGGGATTCTAAAGTTGAACTCACAGTTGTAATCTAGCCTAATCCATATCTAAATCTTGTATCCCCTCTTATGACAGCCTCAAAAATGTCCATCTCACTTCTGCTTGAATGCCTGCATTGCTAGGGAGTTTCTTACTTACTGAGGCAGTTCATTCTACTTTAGTACAGTGTCAAATGTTGGGAAGTTCTGACTTGCACTGAAGTGAATTCAGCCTCATTTCAACTACTTACCATTGGTCCTGGTTCTGTCCTCTGGTGTCATATAGAATAAAACCGTCTCATTCATGTGGATCTCTTCATATAGTTGAAGGTAGCTTTCATTTTACTCTTACGTGGTCTCTGCTTCAGACCAAGCATTCCATGTTCCTTCAGTTGTTCTTTGATATAACATAGTTTCAAGACCCTTTACCATTGTGATCACCCTCTTCTCCGTATGCTCCAGTTTGTTGATATATGTCTGATACCTAGGTGGTACAGTGGAGACAGTGCTGGGTTTGTTGTCAGGGCTGAATTTAAGTCTTAACGTCAATATTTGCTATCTGAGTGACCCTGGACAAGTCATTTAACTGCTGTCACCCTCACTGTGGGGCTTATAATAGCGACCTAACTCAGGAATCAAATGGTATAGGTAAAGCACTTTGCAAACCTTAAAGTACCATATAGATATAACTATTATTACAGTACAGTACTTTGATACTCCATGTACCATTTTAAAATTTGTGCTTTGTACATAGTAGGTGCTCAACGAATATTTGTTGATTGAATAAAAGAAAGGCATCACAAAACATAGAAGTAGTTCTTTTAACTTGTCCAAACCATATAAATTAATATAGTTAATTCAGATTATCAGATATTTTCATAATGTCATGTGGGGGCATATTCTATGACATGAGTAAATTCTTTCCTGGCTACTGAATTTTTGGAGATTTTAAAAATTAATTTAATTCCTATAGGCTATCAGGGTGTGATTTAGTTCACCTGGACACTCAGACCTGAGGGTCTGAAAAGGTCTGGAAGACTATTTGTTATTAAATGAACCCCCCCAAAATCATATTATTAACAGCTAAGATAAAATACAGGAAACTCAATGCTTCTTTGAAGAGTTCGCCATCATTATATTTCATAGGCAAGTAACTTGCTCCCTTGAATAAGGTAGGTGTGTTAAAAACTTCCATGCTACTTAGTATTATTTAGAATTCAGGTAGTCTTGAACCTATTTACACATATGTATTACAATATGAAATTTCATGTTTAAATTGGTAGTTAGGAATTCCTCACATTTCTCAATGGAAATGGAGTTAGATGTAGTGATTACATTCACTGGCCAACAAAATCCACTTTAGTCCTTATGATAACATTGTATTATTAATACCTAACAATCCAACCATTATATATATACCAGTCCAAGGAGACAAAATGCAATACAGTCCCTGCTTTCAAGGAACTCACTGTCTGATAATAGGGGATGAAGCACACAATTATGTATAAATAAGATATATACAGGATAATAGATAATCTTAGAGAGAAGGCACTAACATATAAGAACTGGGAAAGACTTCTTGCAGGAAGTGGATTTTAGACCTGAGACTTGAAGGAAGCTAGGACGCAAAGGTGAGGAGGAAGGTGTTTAATGTGAAAATGCACGAAATCTGTAAATGCAGTGTCTTGTTCAAGGAATAACAAGGAAACCAGTGTCATTGGATCATAGAGTATTTGCAAGGGAGTCATGTAAAAAGACTGCAAAGATAGGAAGGATCTAAGTTATAAAGAGCTTTAAAAGTCAAACCGAAGATTTTATATTTGATCCTGGAGGCAATAGGGAGCTACTGGAAATTTATTGAATAAGGGAGTGTGACATGGTCAGAACTACATTCTGCTTCTCTAGGAGTGACTTGGAGAGGTAAGGGTAGGGTTGGAAGTTCCAGAGGTTAGTTGGTGATGAACTAAGAAAGGTCCAAGGCATCCTCCCTGTGTACATCTTCAGGTATGTTCTGTAGTGCATGCTGATGTATTGCCTTGTTTTTTCTTCTTAAAACCTCAGGGATTGACCTGCTTTCCTCCTGTTCCATTGTCTCTGCTTATTTCTGATCAGTTCAACTTGACAAACATTTATTGAACACTTAATGTACTCAAGGCATTTCTCAACATTTCTTTCCTCCCTTAGCTCAGTTTGGCACAGAACATTCTTTCGACCACTCTCTCCTCTTATGTCCCTGAAGCACAAGATAGGAATCTCCAGTGTCAAAGAAATAGTGAATAGAACAGAAAGGAAGATGGAAGAAAAATTCCAAGCAGTAGGGGATAGGTAGGAAGAGTTCCCATGATAACCCTTAAAAGTTGGGGCTTTCAGAGACTCTATAGAGTATAATCTATACATGTACAAAATAATAATAGCTAAATCAGAGACCTAATTCTTGCTTCTTTTACATCCTAAGGAGTAGTTTGCTTATCTTGCAGAATTCACAATATTATGTCATAGCATCAAAGATTTTGCAGCTGGAGGGGATTTTAGAGATTACATGATCCAGTTCACTTTGGTAAAGAAACTTAGACCCAGAGAGGTTGTGACTCACCTAAGGTCACAAGGCTTATCACTGATAGTAAAGAAAAAATTCCAAATTCTTACTCTTTATTATGCCACATTATCTCAAAGACATTTAGTCGGGAGATCTTAATCAATATTTTTTACATTGATTTCTAATTCACAGGTAAATGTTTAGGTTGTTGGTTCTTTCAACCCTTTGGGAGAAATATGTTGCCCCAAATATTTTTAAAAGGGGAGTGAGATACAAACTTAATTCAGTATTCTATTTTAATAACCCTCTATTTAAGTGTACAGTGATGAATCATAACCTAACCATGATCTGTTTTAGCCTGCATGTTTTCTATCTGGCCAGTGGAGCCAATAAGGACACATAAACTAGAGAAAGCTTCTGACTTAGGTGTAACAAATTTATTTCAATCCCTTACCTAGAGTGGTATGTAATAATACCGATCTGGGAGGCCCAGTGATTCAAGCAGTTCAGTGACCACTTTCCTTTCTTTCTTCTATGTTTTTATTTCTTTCCCTTCTAACTTGTCCTTCTCTGCCTATGGTTGTTCTATCACTTCCCTTGCCCCTCCTACCACTCCCAACTAAGAGGAGGAGACAGGTAAATACTCTTCTTTATTTACCCCTTGTACTGACACTTTTGTACAAGTGTGGTCCGTGTCTTTCCCATCTTCTCTGCCCCTTTTCCTCCTCTGCTCTAAGGGCTTCTTCTCCTACCCTCACAGGTTCTCTGGGAAATCACTTGGTTTTCTTGTTTTTCCTATGATTCTTACTTCAGTCCTTTGTGTTACTAGAGTTAAAAGTATCTATGTGCAATTTTGTACAGGAGTGGGAAAAAAACAGAAATGTAGTGGGGTATAGGAGGAAATTTTTTCTTCCCAGCTGTTTGACAGTATTCAGGAATTGCTTCACATCTATGTAGGGAAAAAATCATGAGTTTTTGTCTTACTCTACTGATGATCCAGAGTGCAAAACAGATTTTGCCAGAGAAAAAATGGTTCCCAGGTTATTCCCAACTTGTTGGCAGTGTTGATATAAACCTTACATTTTTGAATTTCTATTTATCATCACTAGTCCCTTTCTGCTCACCCCAGAGTCCCCAGAACCCAGAATTTTATCCCTTTCCCACAGTCTTCTCCTTGTAACAGGATACAAGAGCTGCAGTCATCGACAGGGAGCAGATAGAGGTACCGCTTCCAATAGTTGAAGGGAAAGGAGTATGAGAAGATCTGTTACAGGGTGAAAGAAATAGTTCTGTAGTGCAGTTAGTATGGTCCTTTTGTGGGTTAGCTTTGGAACCTTGTCAGCACGTATATTGTTTTTATAGAAAAGTACATTCTTAAATTCTAAGCAACCACGTTCTTTACATACACAGTTTTGTAGATGACAGTTGCTTCTATTGATTCCAAGTTTATCCTGACCAAGTTGGGATTTACTGGAATTCTGTCAGAAACTTAAACTAATCATGTTGTTAATACATTTTACTGTTGTTTTAAAAATTGCCTTTATTGAATGTATAATTTTATGAATGTATTTGCCATTCAGTGTCCTTGGTGAGTTACCACCAGTTTTGTTTTCTCTAAATGTCTCAGTATACTTCTTTTTTAAAAGAACCAACAAAAGCACAAAATAAAGCATGTGCTAATTTTTAAAATATGTAACAACATTAAGTTTCTTGAAAGTGAAATATAAAACATAGAAAAAAAAAGTTGAGAGAACAAGGAAACAAAAATTGTGACCTTTTTAGAATATTTTAGATTAAGAAAAACTGAGACATGATATTTTAAATGTTGACAACATGGCTAGGTGATTAGTGTGACCTGCTAGGAAACTTTAGATTAATTTATGTTTTATATTCTTGATAATGGAATGTGAATATTCTTTCTACCTTGGATAAATCCTTATTTGTCAAACTATGTCATAGAAAGGAAGCGAGTAAAGCTCCACAGAAAGATAAAGAGAGTAATTGCTATGTTATTTATAAGTAATGAAAGGTTGTATGATGTAGTGTATTGAGATCCAATCTTTATAAACTATTAACAACTGGGTTGAAGTACCTGTACTCTGACACATGCTGGCTCTGTGACCCCTAAGCAAGTCACTTAACTCCCAGTATTTTTGACAGCTCTCTATGATTATAACTTGTAGATAGGATACCAGCTTTCATTGATGGAGGTAGTTTCTTCACCTGGGAGTTCCCTGTACCAGTGAAGTAACAGATCTAATCCCTATAGAAAGAAAGAAGGGGAAAAAATCCTTTCTTGCCCAGAAAAAATGCCTGCAATCTAATATAGGACTTTTTAAAAAATAACTTTTTTGGAAACCTAGCATTGTACGAACCTTACACCAGTATCCTCTTCCTTTTAGGAATCTTCCCTTGCTTCTAGCAACGGGAAATCGGTGCCGTATAAAATCAGTGCTAGATTATTCAGTTCATTTTCCTATATAAATAACTCTCGTTGCTAAAGAGTTCCTATTTATATTTGATTTGGAGTGAGGAAGACTTGGGGGGTTTGTACCTCATTTCAGTCACTGGCAGTATGACTCCTGAATAAGTCACTTAACCACTCTGCCTTTTTACTAATCTGCAAAATGAGGAGATTGGAGTAAGGTCCTTTCCAACTCTATGCCTATAATCCTTTGAAATTTGCTTCTCTGTAAAATCTGTCTATTGCTCTGTGCAGAGACATAGAAGTATAATTCCAACTTCACATGACAGTCCTACAGGAATCAAATGTCCATCTTATGTAGAGGAAATTAATGCTTTAGTTAAGAACTGGACCAGAGAATATCATAAAGTAGAAGTAAAAAGTATAAAGGATGATGTATGTTGTGCATGGTTGTGTGTGCGTGTGCATGTGTGCGTTTGTGTCCCTGTCACTCAGTTATTTTCTTCTTTAGGGTAAACAATCCCATTTCTTTGATCCTTTTGTGCCAAGGTTTTGAGTTTCATTATCATCCTTTTGATGTGCTTCAGTTTATTAATTTTTGCTTTAAAATTGTGAAATCCAGAACTGAACACAAAAAATTAGATATGATCTGATGGCACAATATATTATGGGACAGTTCTACTGGACATTGTACATTTGTGGATATAAGCCTGATTGCATTGACCTTTTTGTTAGCTGACTTATTTAGCATATTGTCAATCGGTTAATCAACAAGTCTTACTAAACACCTACTGTCTGTCAGATGCTGTGATTCACAATCTGAAGCAATGGAAGGAAATTAACTTGATGATACCTGTAAGGTCTATATGCTTCATTAAGTCAACTGCACAAGAATAGAGACCTAGCTTAATAGAAGTCCATTTGAAGAAAGACCTGGGGGTCTTGGTTGACTGAGCAGTCTTTTTGAATCTTCAGTCTTTTATCCAATTTGATAGTTATCTCTTTCAGCCTCATGACATACCAAAATTGAAGTTTTCTGTGTCTCTGGGCTATAAATAAAAATGTTGAACAGGTATGTGCTTTTCAAAGAGTCCTTTGGAACAATGCTAGGAATTCCCTTCTCGTCCAGGTTTCTAATAGTTTCTTTAAGTTGTTGTTGCACTGTTAGAGGCTGATACCCAACTCACCTTTTTTTTTTTATTTTTCTTTTGTTTTCCACAAAAATATCATGAGATATGTTTTTCAAAACCCTTGCTGAATTCTGGATGCTTTATATTTATAACATTCCCTAATTTGACAATTTAGTAACTGTAAGATCCTATGTTTACTTCAGTGTGATTATCCTCTCCACCTACCCCTCTGTGACTTGACATGATTTTCAAGAGCTGTTGAAGCCAAAAAGTTTATCTGTTTTTCACTAAGTTGGTGATGAGACTCTCTCCAACAGGCTATTACCAGGTTCATTCTCAAATCCTTTATAACTTTCTAAGAGCTTTTTGCCCTGCTAGCATAGTTTTTGAAAACCCTATAGAGATCACCTCCACCATGAGTCATCAGAATAGGATTACCAGTGTGATAACCCTAACAAAAAGGAAATGATATTAGTTTTTATTGAACCTATGCTGGCTTCTGCTGTATATACCACTTCCCTCTCTTAAGAACTGAAACTTTCATAATCCTTTCTAAAAACGTACAGGGAATTTTGAAAATCAATCATGACAACATTTGCTCACTTCCTGCTGTGACACCCCTCAGATTCATAAGAAATTATTTTTAGGTTCTTAGATTACATCTATAAATTGTATCAATATTCTGAAAAGTAATTCTAAATACTTGAATGAATTTAAGGCAGTTTAGGGCTCCTTATCATTTCAGCTGTCTCAGGTTTCACCTTTTTTTTAGTAATCTTTATTCTGTGGTTAACAGTTTGAAAATCATTGTTGCTAGAAAATGTACAAGTAAAAAATTAAGTCCTGCTTTCTCTTTGTTGTCTTTCATACCATCAACCCTAGCCAGCAGACCTCTTCCTTTTACATTATTGTTTTGAATGTAATTAGTCTTTTTTAGAGACATATTGTCATTTTGTAGCAGTTCTATCACTCTGGTATCTGATAAAGAAAACCAAATCTTATAATCTTTGTGGTCAGATACTTTCTCATTATTTGCCTTGTATATTAAGGTATTTATTAGTTTCTTATCGTCTTCCTGTTCTTCCATATTCCCTCAGAAATGTTTCTGTGAAACATTTAGGTGTTCCTGGGGGAAAAAAATACTTCTATAAAAATGGAAAACATATTCACAAAACTTTTCTATATTTTTTAGACTTGTCAGATGTAGAGTTCTTAGATGACTCTTCAACTGAAAGTTTGCTTCTGAGTGGTGATGAGTACAATCAGGACTTTGATTCAACCAATTTTGAAGAGTCTCAGGATGAAGATGATGCCATTAATGAAATTGTCAGGTGTATTTGTGAAATGGATGAGGAGAATGGCTTTATGATTCAGGTAATCGGTTGTTTATGTTTCTTACAATCCTGAATATTACTTTAGATGTTTGCTTACAAGTGTATTGCTATTATCTTACCTCTTGCTAACTCCTATTTTGTGTATGTGTATGTATGTATGTATTTCCAATCCATGGTTATACAAAAGAAAAGCAATAGAAATCAGATAAATTTATTCCATCAGGTAAGTCAAATAGTCCCTTATTTAATAACTACAGTCCCATAGTTTGGGCTAATGAATATAGGGCTGAACTTGAAGGCAGGAAGACCTAAGTTCAAATCCTGCCTCTAAAATTTACTTTCTATGTGAATATGGGCAAGTAATTCATCTAACTTCTTTCAACACACTTCTTCAACTGTAAAATGAGGTTCAATTGAAATAAAGTGCATGAGCTGTTTGTTAATTTTGAAGTCCTATATATAGGTCAGTTTTTGTTATTAGCATTTGAAATTCACGTCTTCAGGGAAGTTAACACTGAAGCTGTGTATGTGTGTGTGTCTGTACATATGTGTGTGTGTATTTATATACATATATTATATATTTGTATACAGGCATGCATACATACATACATACATATGTAATAGTATGACCTTTTCCTGTAAAAATACTTTGAAGTACTAAAGCACAGAATGAGCTGAAGCTTATTAGCACAGTTTAAGATATTATAAAAGCCTTTTATAAAATATAATATGGGGGAAAGAGGAAGATCAGGGAAAGGATATGATGACTGATCAGCCTAGGTGGAATGATAATAATAACATGGGCCAGAGGTTAGGTGGAAATACCAAGTTTTTAAGTTCTTATTTCACTTCTGTTTTCTCTGCAAAGGAGAATGATCTGTGTGACTGAGAATAGAACAAAAATGACGACTAGAGAATTCATAGCCAGGACGAGCATAAGAAAGCTTCTAGCTGCATCTGATGAGGCCACATTGCCAGACCTAAAGTCATTGGGTCTTCAGGTACTCAGAGACCTGATGATGTCATTGCTGAGCTATTGTCAGTGATCTCGGAAATGTCATGGAGAATTAGAAAGGGACCACAGATTGGAAGAGAGCAATGACCTGGAGTTTAAAAATGGGAGAAGAATGAAATCTTCAAATTCTACACCAGTAAGCTTGACCTCCTGGCAAAAAATTCTGTAATACCATCATTAAAGGGATAGTTTGAGAACATCAAAAAGTGATGATCACAGAGAACTAGCATGACTTCATCAAAATCATATTATGCCTGGTGGACCTTATTTCCTTTTTAGATCAGGGAAATTTTGTAAGACATATTTTACTTTGTTGATTGGTTTTAGTAAAATATTTGACAAAACTTCTTGCTTTTCTTATGGATATGATAAAAAGATGTGGGTGTAGTTCCATGGACTGATTAAATGACCAAATGAAAATAAACAGTCATTTGTAGTCTTGTGTAAACTGGAGAAAAGCATCTTTGTGAAGTGCTGCAGACATCTGTACTTGGGCCAGTGCTATTTAACGTTATATCTTTGACTTGGAAGCAGTCACAGATGGCATGAAGATCAAGTTTTTGATGACATAAAGTAGGAAGGATATCCATCATGCTGAATTACGGAGGCTGGACCTAGAATGGTCTGGGTAGAAGAGAATATAGATTGAGTTTTAATTTGATGAATTAAAAAGAGATAAATATAAAATCTTACACATAGATTTTGCAAATCAAGACAGGTAAGGCAAGGCTAAAGGGCAATTGAAAAAGATTTGGATGTTTTAGTGAACTGCAAAGTCAAAATGAGTCAACACTATCACATGGCAGCCAAACAATCTAATGTAGTCTTAGGCTGCACTAAGAGAAGACTAGCTTCCAGGAGTAGCCAATAGTCCTTCTGTATTCTGTCTTGAGGATTGTATAGTGCTCTAGAGGCACGTTGATAAACTAAAAAGCGTAAAAAAGGAGAGAAGACAGAAAAATGGAAGGCATCTAGATCACGCCATATGAAAATTAAATAGAGACTTGGTGGAAACATGATAGCTACATTTGAAGGACTGAAGTGGATGAAAAATTAGATCTGTCATTCTTGAATCCAAAGAACAGAATTAAATATAGTGGGTGAAAGTAAAAAACAATCTAATTCTGGCTTGATATGAAGGGGGAAAAAATCATAGCAATGAGTTTTCCAAAAGAAAAATGGGCTGTTTTAAATGACAATGTGTTTTCCCTTGCTGAAGGTTTTCAAGTAAATGTGGAATAATCACTTGTTAGATTTGTAGCAGAAGATATTGTTATTATTTTTATTATAGGCATTGCTTTTTGAATGACCTTTGAAATCCCTTCTAGCTCTGATTTCTTCTGTGAGTCTGATACTAAAATTGATTCCAGACTTTTTAAAGTTTGGCAAAGTAGATAAGTTTCTGTGCACTACCTTTCTCTTGATTACTTGCTCATATTACAATTATGTGATGAGGGGAATAGTTTTATCCTTTACTAGGCAGAGCTCAATGAAATATCCTCCCAACACACTTAGTAAAGAAAGGAAAGACACGCCCTTGATTCTATGAGTATTATTTTGGCCACCTCCTTTGCTATGATGCTTAGCTGCCTTTGGGAGCAAAGGAAACTTGAACTGTCATTTGAACCACTATACAATGACCTGGAGATAGTGGAAAAACAGCCAAGTATAGAGAGAGCAGCCATGATGATGGAGTACGAGCTGGCTTGCTCACCCCTCTCCCCCACCAAGATTACTCCAAAAGTATTCTAAAAAGAACATCAAGGGACATAACAAGAAAATGCAGTTAGTCCTCATTCCAGCCTGATATCACAAATTTGATCTATAAACAAGTTGCCTGGGCAGGTGATAATGGATCAGGAATGATCTGCGATCATAGTCTTAAGTGCTCAGAGTTCTAAGAACAGGATCATCCAGAGCTGATTCAAGGCTCAGTCTTAAGCTCAAGACATCAGAGTCAACCAAAGGTATGTCTGTAACTCCAAGCTAGGCCAATCTCAGACTTGTAGATCTCAGACTTGGTTCCATTCAGTAGCTCAGTAGTAAGGGTCCTGCCTAGAACTCTTCACCAGATCAGCAGTAAGTAGATGAATTCATTGGCCGTGGTGACCCATAAAACAAGCAAAAATAGAAAATGACCATAAGGTCATTGAAACCTCCTTCTGTATCCTCAAGTGATGGAAGTGGAGCCCCAGAAAAGGAGCAGAAGGTACTAAGAATGAGTTTTTGAACCATATGGAAACATTAAATATTTGAACTTCTAAATATGTCTTTGATAATTGACAAATGAGTTTATACATTACAGAAGAAACAAAACCACTTCTGTGTTTTCACATTTTCACTATAAATATAGAAAACCAGGAAACATGATTGGCTAAATGGAAGGGTACCTCACAGATTATCTTCATTTCGTGAGATGAATATGAGAGTTTTTAGAATTTGTGATGCAGAAGACTTAAGTGGCCATCAAATTCATTTTATACCTTGAAAGAACCCTTGGGGGGGGTGGGGCAGAACCAAGATGATGGAGTAATAGCACAGGCTTTCTAGAGCGCTGCCCACAAGCCCAGCCAAATACCTGTAGAAAATGGCTCTAAACAAATTCTGGAGCTGCAGAAAACACAGAATGTCAGAGTGAAACAAATCTCCAGACCAAGACAACCTGAAAGGTTGCCGGGCAGGGGGCAGGGCGCAGTACAGTGTTGCTGCGACAGCACAGACAGGACCTGTGCAGGACTTGGGGAGACTGAATCTCTGGCACCTGTAGCAATTTCCAGACTTCAGGACCCCAGAATGCCGAGGATAAATTGGAAAGTCAGTGGAAAAAACCTATAGGACTAGTGTAGGAGAGTGGAGTGGTGTGACCCCAGCCCCAGGGCAGCAGAGGGAGAAGGGGGCAGAGGAACTTACAGCAGCTGCAGAAACAGCAGGGGCAGAGACAGTGACTGTTTCTGGAACTCTAGGCCCACAGTTTGTGGGAGAATTGAGTGACTGACAGTATACCCTCCACCCCCACTGGAAGCAGATATCTACCTTGACAAAGAGCTTAAAAGTCAAGTAAATGGCTGAGGGAATGAGCAAAAACTGAAAAAAGAATCAACTATAGAGTCTTACTTTGGTGACAAGGAAAGCCAAAACATACAACCACAAGGAGACAAAAAAAAAAAAATCAAAGCTCCTCCATCCAAAGCCTCCAAAAAAAATATAAGTTGGTCTCAAGCCATGGAAAAACTCAAAAAGGATTTTGAAAACCAAGTAAGAGAAGTAAAGCAAAAATTGGGAAGAGAAGTGAGAGTGATGCAAGAAAATTATGAAAACATTTTTCTAAAGGAGAGCCAAACAAATTTTGTTAAAGGAGACCTGAAAAAAACACTAAAAAATACACTAACCCAAATGACAAAAGAGATCCAAAAAGCCAATGAAGAGAAGAATGCCCTAAAAAGCAGAATTGGCCAGATGGAAAAGGAGGTCCAAAAGCTCACTGAATAAAATAATTCCTTAAAGATTAGAATGGAGCAGATGGAAGGTTTTCATTTTATAAAATTTTATTTTATGAAAAATAAAGAAGTTATGAAACAAAACTAAAGGAATAAAAAAATAGCAGACAATGTGAAATATCTCATTGGAAAAACAACTGACCTGGAAAATAGGTCCAGGAGAGACAATTTAAAAATTATGGGACTACCTGAAAGCCATGATCAAAAAAAAGAGCCAACATCATCTTTCAAGAAATTATCAAGGACAACTGCCCTGATAGTCTAGAACCAGAGGGTAAAATAAAAGTTGAAAGAATCCACCGATCTCCTCCTGAAAGAAATCCCCAAAGGAAAACTCCTAGGAATATTGTAGCCAAATTCCAGAGCTCCCAGGTCAAGGGGAAAATATTGCAAGTAGCTGCAAAGAATTCAAGTATTGTGGAAATGCAGTCAGAAAAACACAAGGTCTAGCAGCTTCTACATTAAGGCATCGAAGGGCGTGGAATATGATATTCCAGAAGTCAAAGGAACTAGGATTAAAACCAAGAATCACTTACCCAGCAAAACTGAGTATAATACCTCAGGGGAAAATGATCATTCAATGAAATAGAGGACTGTCAAACATTCTTGATGAAAACATCAGAACTGAATAGAAAATTTGATTTTCAAACACAAGAATCAAGAGAAGCATGAAAAGGTAAACAGGAAAGAAAAATTATAAGGGACTTACTAAAGTTGAATTGTTTGCATTCCTACATGGAAAGATAATATTTATAACTCTTCGAGACTTTTCTCAGTACTAGGGTAGTTGAAGGGATTATATACATATACACACACACACACACACACACACACACACACACACACACACACACGGACAGGGCACAGGGTGATTTGAATAGGAAGGTATGATAGCTAAAAAAAATAAAATTAATGGGTGAGAGAGGAGATATTGGAAGGAGAAAGGGAGAAATGGAATAGGGCAAATTTATCTCTCATATAAAATAAACAAGAAAAAACTTTTTCAACAGAAGGGAAGAGAGGGTAGGTGAGAGGGAAAAAGTAAACCTTACTCTCATCACATTTGGCTTAAGAAGGGAATAACATGCACACTCAATTTGCTATGAAATTATATATTACACTACAGGAAAGCAGGGAAGAAGGGGTTAAGGAGGGTTTAGGGAGTGATCGAAGAAAGGGCATGTAGGTGGAGGACATAATTAGAAGTAAATACTTTTGAGGAGGGAAAGAGTCAAAAGAGAGAATAGAATAAATGGGGGGTAGGATAGGGTGGAGGGAAATATAGTTAGTCTTCCACATCATGACTTTTATGGAAGTCTTTTGCATAACTACACATGTATAACCTATATCGAATTGCTTACCTTTTCAGTGGGGATAAGAGGAAGGCAGAGAAGTTGGAACTCAAAGTTTTAAAAACAAATGTTGAAAATTGTTTTTACATGCAACTGGGAAATAAGATATACAGGCAGTGGCATATAGAAATCTGTCTTGTCCTCCAAGAAAATAGAGGGGATGGGGATAAGAGAAGGGAGGTGTGTGATAGAAGGGAGGGCAAATTGGGGGAAGGGGTGATCAGAATGCATGCTCTCTTGGGGTGGGCGAAGGGGAGAGATGGGGAGAAATTTGGAACTCAAAATCTTGTGGAAATGAATGTTGAAAACTAAAAATAAATAAGAATTTAAAGAAAAAAGAACCCTTTCTGCATCAAAAAGAAATCACAAAGTAATCAAGCAACTACTCTGATGGCACTTCAGTGTGCAACTGAATACTTGCTTTTTGTTTTTATTATGTATATTTAATACTTTAAGAAAAGCTTTAATTAAGGATCTAATTTCAACCAATCAATGTGATCTAGATGGGAAAAAATTGCTTTTTAATTGAGCTAATGGATCATAAAATATTTAAGTAACTTTCACAAAGAAGAGTTGTCAAATAGACAGCTGTTTCAAAACTGAAATTAACCTTAAGTCATGTTTGGTTTTTGCTACATGAAGAATAAATTTAACTCTTGTGGTGGTAGAACCCAAACTGGCAATTCAGAAGGGAGTAATTTTTTGTTCGTTTGTTTTTCAAAAAAGCAGAGACGATAGCTGCGCATACCTTTTTGTTTTTTAACAGTGTGAAGAATGCCTGTGTTGGCAGCACAGTGTTTGTATGGGGCTGCTAGAGGACAGCATCCCGGAGCAGTACATCTGTTATATTTGCAGGGATCCACCAGGTAGGAAATTTGTTGGTTGGTTTGTTCCTTAATACAATTTATACCCTGTAAAAATTCCATTAACTGATTCTTTGCGAAATTAAAATGTTCTTGAAACAAAGTTATTAGTTCAGTATGAACTGTGTTATAAATAGGAACTACCTTCCCTAATTTAAGTCAAAATTCTTACTTCCAAAGGATTAAATTATATCTTTACAGGGAACTGAGACTATAATCATGGTAATGCCAATTTCTCCTCCTCCAGCTCTTCCCCAGAGCTTCTGCTTTAGACTTGAAGCTTCTCTGTTAGGCCGAGGAAGAGGAAAGGAGAAGTTTGTAGTTTCCCTACATGCCCTCTGGTCCACAGTTTGGGAGGGGCTTTGGGAAACTCTTGTTGAAGTGTTGGGCAGGTGATGAAGTCTGGTCTTTACTGCTCCTCCCCTGCCTCATCACAGTTTTGTATCTACCCTCTCACTACCTCTCAGTCTCTCCTAGCTCTCCACAATTTTACCACTCATGTGCAATTCCAAGCCCTGTTGCCTTTGCCCAATCCCTTCAAGAAGAAAATAACTTTTAATGCCTGCTGTATCTCCCTATTCACCCCCTAAGTACCAGTGGAATCTGCCTACCTAAAAAGTGCAGGAAAGGTATATCTTATGGTGAGAATGAGATGCTGCCCTATAAAATATGCTTCTTCTAATTTTCTGTCACTGTCTCTGATTTGTTCAACAATCATTTTCTGATTGCTGTTAACCATTCTCCACCAATAAGTAGATGGATAGGATTTGCTTAGCTGCACAAGTTGGGAAAATGTACTATCCAGAAACATATTACAATGGGGTGACTTAGGGTGAGTCTTATGGATAAGATATTAATGATATTTTAAAATTACCTTGGTTGAATCAATAGTATTTGAATAAATATTTTTATTATATAGAACTACATGTACAATATATAATTATTCCATGCTATAAACATTAATACAAAATTTTCTGCACTATAAGTTTTCATAAAGATATTTTAGTATTTCTTTTGGCATGATATTTTATGCTAAATAAAATTTATACCTTGCCTCAAAGTTCTTTCAAACCTGTTATTTCATTAAACTGTTATCTATCTTATTAAAAGCATAATGAAACAAATGCAGATACAACAATATAATTATCAGTATATTGGAAAGATAGATTTATATCTATGGTTATGGAAGGAAAATGATCCTTTCTGTTCCCTTTTCTGTGTATTCTGTCATTCTAACACAGTGCAATGTTTTATACCTATTGTCCCAACAATGAGGAAAATGCCCAAAGTGCTACATACACTTGAACTGAACTCAGAGGTATTACACAAGCCTGTTTATTCAGAGCTTCCCTTATTGTCACAGAGGCTATTCAAAGAAAAATCACACCTATTTCCAGACAACTACTAATAATAGGTAGATGTAGAAAAGTGACATTAAAGGATTTTAGAGTTGGAAAGGACGTTAGCTCTGTAGTCCACCCCCTTCATTTTTCAGATGACTAAACTGAGGTCAATAGAGATCAGCTTACTTGTCCAGTGCCCCATAGCAGATGTAGGGTAGAATCCAAACTTGTTACTGTCCTATGCTTTTTCTGTTGCAAACATGCTGCCGCTCTTTTTTTGGTTAGAGGTCATTCTACATGCTAAGATACAGAGTACTGTCCTTTTTCCCTTTTGAAAAGGAAAACTAACCAACAAAAACAACTCACACAGCTGGATCTCAAAAATACTACTTAGAAATGCAAAATTTTAGATATTTAGCTAAAACTAAGTGACAGCTTTCAAAGCAAAAGAGAAGTCAGAAAAATGTAAATCTATGTGACTTTCCTTCCTTCTCTGCTAAAGGTTTGTTGGCAGATAGATAATTGGGCATTTAGAAGCAGAGACTGGCTCTAAGTTTTTCAACTGTTGGTATCTACTGTAATATTTGTTCTTATGTAGCCTATTGTAATTTCTTTGAAAATGGAAATTGCTCTCAAGGTATCAGTACTATACCCTTTGAAGCTCCTGTTAGAAATAGAGCTTGTCCTGTCCATCCGCAGGCACCACTGGCAGCATAGAAGATTTTAAAGGAAACCCAATCTGGGTCATTTGTAACTTGGATGATTTCATTATTCGCAGGTCAGAGATGGAGTGCAAAATATCTTTATGATAAGGAATGGTTGAACAATGGGCGAATGTGTGGGTTATCATTTTTAAAGGAAAATTACTCTCATCTCAATGCCAAGAAGATTGTTTCAACACATCATCTGCTTGCTGATGTATATGGTGTAACGGAAGTACTACATGGGTTACAGCTAAAGATTGGAATTCTAAAGTAAGTGGAAATTCATAGAAAAGGATCAAATTTTAATGCTAATATGAGCAAAATAAACGAAAAATGTGTGACATCAAGACTTGGGTTTTTTGTTTTAGTTTACTCAGATTGTTTCTTTTAAGCATATGGGAAAGTTTGGATGGCATGAAATAACTTTACGAAATATAGGTTAACATTACTTTGCAAATAACTTAGAATAACTAAACCCTCGGAAAGCTAACTCATTTTCTCTGGGTCTACAGTTGTCCATTTTATCTCTCACATGCCATCAACATTGTAGATGTCATTTGATACTTTCTTAATCTCAAGTGTAGGACTTTACATGTCTTCCTGTTAGCCTCTATACCATTCTGGAGGGACAGCCTTTAAAAAAATTCTAGACATACTTTAAATAACACATTCTAATATTTTGAAACCTGTTCTAGTCAAAAAGTTCATACTAATGCCTAACTTAAATGCCTATTTCTGTTTATTAAAACTGTCTCCTTTTGTTCTGTTTTATACTAAATTGCTTACTGCTACCTTCTTCTTAAATGGATTCCCTTTGAATACATCATTCATTGTTTAATTTCAGCTCGAGTCTTTCTTTCTCAGAATAAATACATTCAGTTCCTTTACCCTTCCCCATTGTCTCTTTCACTTAAGTTTATAATTGTTTTATTTTGTTCCCTAAATCCTTTATCTTTTTGCTATCTTATGGCCTGACCTGAACAAAGAACCTATTACAAAGTTCTTAATAGCATTAAATAGAAAAGAAGAAATTACCTTGCTTTTCCCATCATCTTTAATCTAGTTTATTTTTTCAGTTTTATTTCTTCCATATTCATGTTCTTACTAACATCGTTAATGGTCCTTTCTGGCTCAGAAATTTGTGGACTATTCCCACATTAAGGAATGTCTGTAAACAGATAATGCCTTTTAATATTTTCAGTGTTATTCAAAACTGTGATAAAATTCAATAGAGATCAAAAAGAGTTGTTAAGGAAATAACTTCAGAAGTTATTTATCATTAAAGAAAACTTCTTTCAATTAATTATAGTAAAATCAGAAAATAAGTAAAATAAAATTTCTTTCACTGAAAGGCCCAGCGGTGATGAACGAGCTCCTGCTTCCCTTAGGACATTAAGGCAATCTACTGATTCTGTGAGTTCTGATGATGAAAATGTTAATAGTTTTGAAGAGAAACAAAAATTTCATACAGAAGATACACACTTTACAATTTTCTTAAAACCTTTCATGAAATAACTTTCTAATTAGTCTTGATCCTTGTCTCCCTTGACCACTATATCCAATCAGTTGACAATTCTTATTTATCCTATTTCCATAAAATCTTCTATATCTGTCTCCTTCTCTAGTCTCAAAATTTCTACACTTAGCTTGCACTTCATACACTTTTACACTTCATCAGCTTACACTTAGAGTATTTCAATAGCATCATAATCAATCTCCCTACCTGCACTCTCTTCTCAATATATTCTGTCCTCCATGTAGCTATAAATTATATATTCCTTAAACAGATATAACAGTGTCATTCCACCCACATCCACTCAAAATCTGTCTCTTGAATAAAATATAAACTCCTCATCCTGTTATTGAAAACTTTCTGTAGTCTGTGACTCCAGCCTAATTTTGCAGTCTTCTTTCATTTTACTTACATTTCTTTACTCTGACTTCCAGCCAAATTGACATGAGAAGTACAAAAAGTTCTGCCTCCTGCCTCTTCCTTTGTACAAGTCAGAACTGCACAACTGAAAAGTAGTAGGGGCCAAAATTAAAATAGGCTAACCTTCTTCAGGCTGCAGATAGGTTTTTTGCTGCTCACTTTCCAAGTAAAGGTATAATGAATGACTAATCTATTTTGCAAATGAACCATATTTTAAAAAGAGAAATTTCAATTAATATCAATTACTTATACTTAATACTTAAGATTTTCATTTATCATGAAATCACATTTGTATTTAAAAAAAATCACTTTGGTAAGTGGTGCAAGTTTTAATACATTTTTCAAGTTTTCTTACTATTTATATTTAGTAACTGCCAAAAACACAATGGAAAGGTATGACACTTGTCCCTCTCAGACTAGAGACAGACTGATGACGTTTGGTTGTCGTGGGTCATGTGACAAACAGGAGAGAGTGTGCAGTGGCAACCCACTGCCAAGTTACATGAGAGGCGCAGTGGTGACTAGTGGAAGGCAGGCTAAACAGGCACTTACAAAGCACTTGTCACATCTTTACTTTCTTTTGTGTCTTCTGTGTTGTTCACAGGCCTCCCGAAATCCTTTTACCCATGGGCCCGTTCTAAGTGATTCTTGGGACCGCTTCTCTTTTCACTACCACTTCATAGAATGCAGAGCTTCCTTCAAGGCACAGTTCAGGGGCCCCCTCCTGTAAAAATCCTTTCTTGATTCCCTTAAGCCTTTGAATCTTAACTCCGAGACTACATTCAGTTTATCCCATATATATATTTTGTCTGTGCACAGTTATTTATATGCTGTCTCCCCCATTAGACCATGAACTCCTTGAGATACTGTTTTTCTTTTTTGGCCTTTTTTGGTATCCACAGTACTTAGCACAGTACCTTGTACGTAGTAAGAACTTAATAAATGCTAATTGGATGACTAACATTCCTTCTTGAAATGACTTGTGTATCATTTTGTATAGTTATTATTTTCTTTCGCATATATTGTATTCCTGCAGTAAAATGTCTATTCCTTGAGAGTAGGTATTCTTTTTTGTCTTTGCCCACTGCCTGGCATAGTCCTCAACAAGTAGTAGGAGCTTCATGAATGTTAGATAAATTAAATTGAAAACCTGATGTCCAAAAGAATATTTTCTATACTATGCTATTATAATGAATTCTCCCTTATCTACAAGAGACAGGGTAGAATAGCAAAGTGCTGATACTACTGAACAAAAGATAAAAAAGGCAAACTTGTATTCATTTTTAGCACTTAGGACACATACACACACACACACATTTAATTGTGCAATTTCAAACTTTAAAGAAAATAGCATTTTGCAAACAGTTTAATAATCTCACATATAGATATTTCCCCTATTTTAGTTATGCATTCTCTCCTCTTCCATTGCTTGAGGCCTGACCTCCTCTTAATGAAGGAAGTTCTATAATGGCCCAGTTTGTGATCAGGCAACATGAGAATGTGGTAGTTACATAAAAAAGGTCGTGGGCCCATTTGTATAATCCACTCATAAATAACTCCTAGAGATGGGTTGCAGTTGTCAGTTTCATTGTAATATTTTAATAGTCTGTAAATGGAGAAAATTATCAATGAAATTAATCATAGTTCCTTTAATACAGTTGTTCTCAAAGAGCTTTTGCTTATATGGGTTGTATCTATTAATATTTACCATGTAGAAGTGAAAGCATCAGTATTATTATGAAAATAATTTTGACCTTATGAAGCCACTTGAAAGGGTGTCAGGGACACCCAGGGATCCCCAAGTCTCACTTATAAGAACCGCGACTTTAATATCACAATTTCTCTTCCACTTTCTTTCAAGGAACAAGCATCATCCTGACCTTCATCTCTGGGCCTGTTCAGGGAAGCGGAAAGACCAAGATCAAATAGCTGTTGGGGTAGAGAAAAAAATGACAGTGCAAGACACTCTTAATCTAGAAGAACGGACTTGCTCTGCTCAGAATCATAAAGAGACTACTAGTTTGCCCAGGAAAATGGAAGGGACATATATTACCAGTGAGCATAGCTACCAGAAACCACAGAATTTTGTGCCGGATTGTAAATCTGTTGATCCTGTGAGTTCTGATGATGAAGATGTTAGTAGCTTTGAAGAGGAACAAGAATTTCATACAGAAGATACACACTGTTTACAATTTTCCATAAAAGAAGATGGTATGAATGAACAGGTAATTCTTTTTCATTTGACTGTGATTGAAAAAGATCAATATAGAAAAATTCTATGAGAATTCAAACTTAATTAAGTGGAAATTTTTGGATTATTTTTACAGAGCCTTGTTACACACATAGGGAATTCACAGTAGGGAGCTAGCCCTTCCAAAAATAAGTTGATAGTAATTTGATAAAAAGCCTAAATGGAAAAAGTTGGTTCTGATAATGGAAATTTGAAAGAATCATACAATATTTTTACATGAAGTTTCATTTGTTTCTTTTTCATACTACTCATTAAATTTAGATTAGAATAACAGTTCTTTAATACTTTACCAGGGGAAGAATACCAATTGTCTTGTTTTTAGGAGAGAATTAGAAGTTAATTCTGTATATTCATATACTGAGGCACTTACTGTAAGAATGCCCAGCCTGACAGACTTAATTGGTTTCCATGGAAATGTTACAGGGATAAATTAGTTGTGTAGGAGCAAAGTTAGCAGTGGACAGTTGGCCAAACAGCTATGTAGCTAGAGTTCTGAGATGTTAGGTGACATTTGATTATACTGTATTAATGTTAGTGCAAAATTACTTTAGCCATCATTATACTCGCACAGAATAGACCTTTCTTTGATATGCTTGGATTTATATATGATTGGATTTATAGAAATTCAGACGTTATTGGACCTAATCATCAGTCAAACAAGGATGATGGATTAGTCATAGAATCGTAGATCTACACTTGGGAAAGACCTTGGAGGCCATCCAGTCTAACTCCCTCATTTTATAGAAAAAGAGACTTGAGACTTACAGAATTTAAATGACTTGCCCAAGGTCACACAGGTAGGAAGTGGTAAACGGGGATTTGAACTCATCTCATCTGACTTCATCAGGTACTCTTTCCAGTACATAACAGTGACTTCTGATGTCTGTAGATAAATAGACTGTAAGGTCAGTGGGGTCAGAGACATTTTTTGTTTTCAGAGAAATGGTTTGTCAGGTAAAACAATTAGTTCTGCAGAAATTTTTGGTGAAATAGCTAATGACCAAACATTGCATTGGTGGTATAGTGGGATTTAGTTATAATGATGCATTAAAATGTTATTGAGAAATAATGGATAGTATAACGTAATGAAGGTTGTGATATACCTTTCTCCCTTCCATGGCACATCTGGAATACTGCAGGTCTCTTACCTATAAATGTCAGTTTAATATTAAGATATTTTTAATAAGTGAAATTAAAGTCATAGTTTATTAGCCCTAGTATGATTTTACTTAGAAAAAACACCTTGCCCTTAAAATAAGATCAGGGGCTTCTGATTATTAGAAATAAAAATGTTTGTATTCTGTGCAATAATATACTTTTTGTTATTCTTTCAGAATATGCAACATTGACCAAAGTATGATTTGGTTCCTTTCCAAAACCTTAATTCCATAAATCAGTGGAAGTGGCAAAAGACAATTATGGATAGAAAGCTATCAGTAGACATACTTATTAAATGAATGTGTTGATGGAGAGAGGGATGCCAATAGATGTTTGTTAGGTAGGTAGATGTCAATAGATAAGTAGGTGGACGTTGATAGAATGAATTGCTTGATGACAATTGGTAGGTAGATATTAATAGGTAGAGAAGCAAAGTGGTTAGACTGAGCACTTTCCCCGAAAGGAAACATACTGGTAAAAATACTTAGAATAACTCATGAGTCTATGAGTGTAGGGACAGATACCAAAGAAATAATATCAACCTCTATGATTATCTTTCTTTCTTATGATTAGTGTGTTCAAAGGTACTTAATGTCTACGTACCCTAGAATGGCGTAGTTGCTCCCTTTGGCAAACTCAGTATAAAAATTACACAGATTCTACCCACTTTAGGTCACTCCAAATTGTTTCATCGTTCCTAGATTGTAGTTTATATGTATAATTTATTTCCCTTGAATCAGACCACACCTTGCACCAAAGAATAGAACTGGGCTGAATTGTGTGCCTTAATTCCTTTCAGCATCAGGAATATTTTGTCAAGTACAACAGATTTAGAGGATTTCTACCTATGCTTTGGACAACATTAATAACCCTTGTTGTTACATTAGAGGTGGACGGGGCTGGATTTCTCTTCCTTGAGCTGTCTAACAGTTAATGCAAGATGGTAGATAGATGTTGCAAAGGTAGAGAATTGTCAATAGATAATGAGAAGTAAAGAGATTTTGGTGTATACTAATAGAAGAGATCTTGGAGACCATCTAAACCAGTCTCTGTGTGAACAAGAATATGTTCCATATTGTCCTGGATTAGTGATTATCTAGTCTTAAAGATGTCAAGTGACTTAATGCCTACTGTGGGATCCACTTTTGGATAGCAATAAATGTAAGGAAGTTTTTCCTCTTCTCAGGCTTAAATTGGGTTCTTTGCAATTTCAATGCTCATCTAATGTGATACTGAAGTCCTTCACTATTGTAGTAGTATAAAGGACCTTGGTTCACATCCTGCCTCTCACGTTCACTCCTGGTGTGACCTTGTGTGATTAACTTCCCTGGGCCTCAGATTTCTAATATGTGAAGTGAAAAGGTTGAACTAGATAGCTTCTGAATTCCCTTCTAGATCTAGATTTATAATTCTGTGACTTCTGAAGATTTCTTTATGTTTTATCAATTTTCTTCCTAAAATGTGGTGTTCAAAAATTAATACAAGGCAACACTACCATTGTGATTTGACTAGTTATTATTACTAATTATAGCATGACAATCACTTTCTTGTACCTGAGTAATGTATATTTCTTGATGTGGCCTAAGATCACACTAAGTCTTTTTGGCTACCACATAGTTCTCTTGAATCATATTAACCTTAAACTACTTGATAAGATGCTCTCTAGCCACACCTCTCTTAGCTAGTGTGTGCAGTTGATTTTTTAAACCTATGTGTAAGACTTAATAGTAATTCCTATTTAAATTCTTATTTTTATTAGATTCAGTCCAACATTCTAACTTGTCAAGATCTTTTGGGATACTGTCTGTTTCATCAAATATTTTATTTAGTTCTGCACATTTGATAAGCCTTTTGTCTATAACTTTTTCCAAGTCACTGATAAAATTATTAAATAGCACAGTTATTAAAAAGAACAGGTTTCTGGGGCTGTCCACTAGACACTTCCTTTCCTTACCAGACTATTAATTTCTCTTTTGAATCGAGCCACTCAACTATTTCAAAGTCCACATAAAAGTACTATTGTCTTTCTGTATTTTCCACGAGAATAGCAAGGGATGATCTAAGCCTTCTGGTCTCCCTTGAGTGAATCATTGTCTTTCATGGGAAGAAATAACAGTGGGTTTCACAGTGCTAGAGGGGAATAGATGATGTAACATTACTAGATCAATGAAGAAATAGCGAAGGGATGATGATTTCCATAACTTACTATTTGAGAATGGATTGGAGATAGTGACGAGGAAGGGAGAGAGGATGGAAGGTTTTGTTAAGCTCCTATCATTTGTTAGGCACTGTGCAAAACACTTTACAAATATCTCATTTGATTCTCACAACTTTGGGAGATAGGTGCCATTGTTATCTTCATTTTGTAGTTGAGGAAACTGAGACAACCAAAAGTTAACTGACTTGCTCACAGTCACGTAACTAGTAAGTAACTGAGGCTGAATTTGAACTAAGTCTTTCTGACTGCAGGCCTCAGACGCTATCTGCTATGCCACCTACCATGAAGAATGAGGCAGGCCAAAAAATAATAAAATGCAGTGTAAAAATAAATAAAAACAAAGGATAAAATTAATTAACATAACAGATCTTAAAGTGATCCCATTTGGGGTTTTTCTTGGCAAAGATAGTGGGTGTGGTTTCCCATTTCCTTCTGCTCATTTTACAAATGAGGAAACTGAGGCAAACAGTTAAGTGACTTGCCCAGGGCCTCGGATTTCTATGACCCCCAGGGTCATATAGCCAATAAGTGTCTGAGGTCAGATTTGAACTCAGGTCTTCCTGAGCCCAGCTCTAGCTACCTGAACAGCAAAGCTCTTTTTGTTGAAGAACCTTGGGTTCTTCATGGTAGGAGGTTTGTCTGTCGTGGGAGATGGGAACCTTCTGACATTTTTAGGTGATGGGAAGGAGTTGACCAGTTAGAAGGCCTTGTAGTGGATTAAGTCTGGGGAGAAGTGTCTCCATGAGCAGAATACTATATACCAGGATGATAGTTCTTAAGGACAGCTACAAGAAGAGGAAGCTTAAAGTGGGGCTCAGGGAACTAGAGATGAGCTGTCATGGTCTTAGGGGACTGATTATGATGAGTACTAGGGATAGAGCCAGGCTCATGATCTGGGGCACAGAGTGACAAATACTATGGAAAACTACTTCTGTCTGATACTGATATTACTTTACTCATGCATTGATATTTTTAAGAGTGAAGTACAACAGAAAAAAAGACAGGGAAGAAGTAAGATTTACAAGAACAATAATGTAGAAGTCAAATAGAAAAGAAACCTCAAACCTGGGTGTCTGCCCCTCATGAGGGGACACGATGAGGATATAAGAGAAGGGACAAGTAAGGGTCAAGTAGAACCCATGAATCAGGAAATAGAATTCAGAATAAATGGGAAAGGAAGATAAAGAGGAAGACAAAGTAAAGAATAATTATTGAAAGTGGCACAATACACGAAAACTACTATAAGAGGTTGCAGAGGAAAGTTTGCCTTACTTAACTAAATGAGAAAAGGAACAAAAGAGAAGAAGAAATAGATGACTCAAAAGAATAAAGTTAATTTAGGTAAACTTAAAGAACTTGGAATAGGGTAAGTAAAGGAGGAATGAGGAGGAGAACTCATGAGAGTAAATTAATATCATAGGAGGGTATACAAGACGTATCATAGGGCAAAGTGCTGACTTAAAAAGAGACAAAAACAAGAAGAGACATAAGATGGTGCTATTCTTCCAACAGCAATATTTTATTGATGCTTGGGTTAGATTTTTTTTATCTATTCTGTCGCTTTTCCTTTTTACTATATTGTTTGATCATAACTTTAAATATGAATGGATTAAATAATCCAGCATGATGAAAATCAGGCAAAGAAAATTTGTTGTGTTTGTTGTATTCTAGAAACACATCTAAAAACAGACACATATAAAATGAAAATGTGAGTCTGAAACAAAATTTACAGTGTGTCAGGGGAATAAAAAAAGAATAGCGTGAGAGTAGAAACTTGATAAGGTTTATTCATAATATTTTTGTGATCTACCATTGTAATTACCCAGTCAAGAAAGAAAATAAGGTTGGTTCCTCATGTCCTATTCTTAATGAAGTCACGCTGGCTTTTTTGTGAACCTTTCTTCTTAGTGTTCACTAAGTAGTCCTTTGGTATTGTTTTCCAGAATTTTGTCAGGTATTCAAGTTAAGCTTAGTGGGCTAGAGCTTGCAAACTATTCTTTTTCCTCTTTTAAGAATTGGAACATGTGCCCTTTTTGAATCCTGCTAATATAATGATAACAATAGTAACAGCAGCAGTGCTTTCTGTAACATTCATTGTGTGCCAATCATCGTGCTAAAGCACTTTATAGTTATGATCTCATTGGATCCCCACAACAACCCTGGGAGGTAGGTACTATTATTATCCCTATTTTGCAGTTGAGGAAACTGAAGCAAATAAAGGTTAAGTGATTTACCCAAAGTCAGATAGGTAGGTGAGAAGTGTCTGAGATCATATTTGAACTCAGAGCTTCCTGACTCAACCCAGCACTCTGCCCACTGTGCTGGCATGTAGCAGTGGGGAGATACAATGTGTAAATAGCTGTGTGCACGAAAGTTACACATAATGTCAATGTGAAGTAATCTTAGACCTATAGGATTAGATGATATCACAACAGCTAGCAGACAGAGAAAAGAGAAAAAGAAGCAGATGTGGAACAAAGCCTTGGGAAAACCTGCTCTTTGAGAGAAGAAGAAGACAGTGATAAAAGGAGCAAAAAGAGAGGCATGGCAAAGGATAACTGCAGAAGTTTTTATCTCAGGATAAGACCTGAGAAATGATCAGTGGACTTAGCAGTTGAGATCATTGGTGACCTTTTAGAAAGCAGTTTTGGTAAACAGATACAGAATCTAAGAGCTTGAAGAGAGAAGAGTAGTAAAGAGTAGAAAATGGAGGTAATAAGTTTTGAAAAGGAAAGGATGAGAGATGCATAATAGGGTGGCAATTTCAATGGAAGTTTTTTTAAAAGGATAAGAGAAATCTAAGTGTGTTTTTAAGCAGGGGAGGAGTCAGTGGGAAATAATAAAAATGAATAAAAGGAGGAAATATAACTTGTATCATATCCTGACTACCTAGTTAGGGTCTGGCATATCTGTCTAGAGTACTCCAAGTTCTGAATTTTATTGTTTGAATCAGTAGAGACTTCAGGATACAAATGAACAAGGTTCACTTGAAGAGATGCACATATGCACACTACCACCTGTCCTTGCCAACTCTTGTCTTCAGAAAGCTGTAGTGAGTTGCATTTTACTCCAAGTTCAGCACTGCACATGAAGATTACAAAGGATTGCCATGCATATGTAGGTATCTTGCTAATATGGGCATGACATTCTAGTTGACTAGTCAGAAAGTGGTGCTCAAATTTCCTTTTTTTAACACCAATAGTAGTGGAAATTGCAAGTATAGCTGTTATATTTTATGCAACAGATATTTAGAGAGATTCGATTCATAAAGAGTCATTGAATATGTATTCTGCAAGGCTACTATTCTGGGCAAGTTGTATGTAAATCAGATTTAAGTAAATTGGGGCATTTTTCCATTCAAAAAAGTTAAGAAAAATATTTCTTTCATTTTTGATTAGTATTTAATGGGTAATGTCTCCTTATACTTGGGTTTTCTAGCCCTTCTAACCTCTATGTATTCCATTTAAATACTACAATAAGCAAGTGAGGGGGGATCACTATTTCATGGAATGCTATAGTGAATTGTTTCATAAAATTCCTTTTAGTAACATTTAACATGAACAAACTTCAGTAGTAATAATAATACCTAACTTTTATGTAGCAAATGTCTTATTTCATTCTCAAAACAACATTGTGAAATAGGTGCAGTTATTATCTCCGTTTTACAGATGAAGGAACTGAAGCTGAGAGAAGGCAGATAACTTGGCCAGTGCTATACCTGTCTTAAGACAGGATTCAAAAGCAGGTCTTCCTGATTCCAGTTCTAATCTTAAACTGCTATGCCATCTTAACTGTCTTGGTATCTTACAAGATACCATATTATCTTACAATTTAGACTTTTCACAAATTCAGAAAGGATTTCATTCTTCTGGTTTTTTAAGATACTTAGCAATAAAGCCCAATACAGTGTAACAACCATCTGTTTTATCACGTCAGCACATTATGAAAATTGATGAGTCTCTCCCCTTCCACTGAGGGAGTGCAACAGGTAAACAGAGAAGTAGATACATGTTGGTTGGTGGAGGGAGACGGTACTAACAACTAGGAAGGAAAAAGAAAGGGTTTCTATAGGTAGTATGAGCTTGAACGTTGAATGAAGCTAAGGATTCTAGGAGGTAGAGTTGAGAAGAAAGTGTATTCTAGGAGTGTAAGATAGATTGTGCAAAGGTAGGGGGCAGGAGATAAAATGCCTGGCACATAGTAGACCCGTAATGAATGCTTATTGACTTGACTTGGACATCATCTGCATTGAGGTGTAAACTGACTTATGATTGCTAAGAATGACATGGATTTAAAGAAAAAGGAAAGTCCCAGGACAAAGCTTTGGAGGACCCACTGACAGGAGTGGAACATGAATGATGATCCTACAAAAGTGAGACAGAAGAAATGGTCGTGAAAACCCAAGGAGGACAGAGTGTCCAAAAGAGGTGCAGTTTACAGGTATCAAATAGTCTAGGGGTCAAGAAGGATGAGGACAAAGAAATGTTTATAGAATTTAGCAATTAAAAAGCTCACAGGTGACCTTGAAGAGAGGGATATTTTCAGTTGCAAAATGTTGAGAAATGAGTGAAACGAAAGGAAATATAGACAGGTTTTTTTTGTTCGAGAAGTTTGAATGTAAAAGGAAATTGAAATGTTGGATGATGACTTGAGATGATGTGATCAAGTGAACTTTTTTTTTTTTAAAGGAGGAAGAAGATCTAGGTATGTTTGTAGAGAGCAAGGAAATAATAAATAGAGAAAAATGAAAAAATAAAAATGAGGCTGAGATGGTTGAAGAGGCAAGAGGGGATGTATCAGGAGTGAAGGCAGAGAAGTTAGCCTTCTAGAAAGGCCTTCCTTATAAACTGATTAAAGGAAAAAGAATGGTAACATTGCAGGATTTTGAGGTATAAAAATAAGGGAGAATCTTAGGACCATAGCCTCAGCATGGATTTAGAGGTAGAAAGGACCTTATCAATTCTAACCCCCATATTTTATAAATGAAGATTCTCTGAGAGTTTGTGATTTTCTCAGGTCCATATAGCTTGTAAGTGGAGCAGGGTTCAGATCCATCTCTCCTTGGTGCCAAGTCCAACACTCTAGTCACCACTCCACCATGGGGAGTTTGATAAAGTTAATTACAGAAGACTAAAATGATTGTTGCATATTAGTGAGGCAACATAAGTATTCTTATCTCTATTTAATACATGAGGAAACTGAAGTGATTGATTACGTGATTGCTTTGATCAAACCAAAACTAGAAGCCAAGTCTTATAACTCTTAGTTGAGTGCTCTTAACACTTTACTGTACCATACTTCCCCTCCAGGCATTTCAGCATCACATTAGCACTGGTACTGTATATATCATATTGGTCCAAATATGGATCACCCTTTCTGCAAATCTAGCTTATGTAAAACTGTGCTTCAAATGATCTGTGTTTCCGTTGATGTGGATGCCACCTCCACTGCAGATTCTAACTCTTTTGGAAGCTACACTTTGGTGATGAGTGTGAACTTAGTTTGTCTGGTCTTCATACAATAGACAGAAGACATTGGGCCTCAACTCAAAGCTGTTTCAACTTTGTAGAACAGACCACAATTTATACTTTACACAGTCTTTCAGATCATCATTTCACCCTCTTCCCATAATGAAGCATTTGGTGTTAGAACATTAGTGATGGGAGTACAATCTCGAATTATTTTTCAGTATATGCCTATCCCTGTTGAGTTCTCAATACAACAGTGAAATCTCAGGTCTAATCTCTGTCTTTCTGTTTCTCATTCTCTGTCTCTTACTGTTTTCCTTTGAAAGAAATCTCCTTTTTTTGATAGGGAATGGGTGGTCTGTATTTACACCATTATGATAGTCATGCTGCAGAGCCTAAAGGGAAGAAAAAGCACTTGGTGAAACTTTTGAGGAAGATTAATTATTAAGTCTAATTTAAGTGTTACTTCGCATTGTAAAGTAAAAAAGAAAAAACTGCTTAACCTACTAACTTTAAGCAGATAAAATCTGTGTCTTTTATTTTGTTATTTTTCTTGATGGATTCTTAAGTCTTATATTCAGCCATTGGAACATAGTAATTGCTTACAGCAAATGAATAGGAAAGAATTAGTGTTCCTTTCAGCTCCTAAAATGAAATGCTATAATTTAACCACCCATTTTTATTATCAGGTTTGATAGGCAAGCTGGCAAAACATCTTGATAGGGTAATTTTTTCCCCCACTTTATTTTGTAAAGTTACTTAAAATCAGTTGAATTTCTTCTCCAGTTTTTGTATAGGGAACATTATGCCCAGTAGTTTAAAATATATATTGAAATCCACATTACTGAGGAATTTTTATGATTTAGAGTGATACTTTAGGTATTAAAATCAGAACTAGAATTGAAGTAATAAAATGGAAGGCTATTTTTAAAGGAGTCATTTTGTTTCCTCTTAATGATCCTGTGGAGAAGAATTCTGCAGAAGGGAATACGTTATTCGTCTATAACGAGAAAAGAAATACAGAAGAAAAAGGAGACTCTCATCTTCAGTGGCAACTCAACCTTCTCACACATATAGAGAATGTCCAAAATGAAGTCACCAGCAGGATGGACCTAATTGAAAAAGAAGTTGATGGTAATTTTTCCTAGCTATTTTTATTAATATCTTTTTAAAAGCTAGCATTTAATTATTTAACATTTGCAAATGTGTAAATATGTTATCCATAAGATATAGTGCTCATCGTTTCCTCATTTTTGTGTTATTATTATAAATAGGAGTTTATTTTTGGAAAGAAAAGAACTATACCAGAAAAAAAGAGAGATTTTGACCCTTTCTTTTTATTGCAGTTATATTTCTACTACAATTACAGTGAAATGAATGGAGGGTCTTATTATACCAAAGTAATAATACTGTGATAATATTAACCCATGACATTTTAATGGTTCTTTAGAATTTCTCAAGTACTTCAGCACACATTTTATTTGATCCTCACCACAGCCTTGGGATAGGCAGTGATCATTAGCCCCATTTTATAGATTAGGGAATAGAACTTGCCATCTAGTTAATGGCAAAGCTTGGACTAGAACCTAAGAGTATTGGGATTCCTAATCGAGTGTTCTTTGCGTAACACTTTACCTTAATACAGAACCCTGTAGATAGTAATATCATGCTTGCAAATGTATTGTCATAATTCCCTATGTTTCACAAAGTCACCTCTGCTACTTTTTCCTGTTTTACCATAATTATATTCACACAGAGAGTAGTCTTTAAGTAATGCTTTAAGATAAGCTTTAAGGTAATGTTAATGAAAAGCATGAACTGGGTTCTATTATAAGTTAAAGATATGCACATTGTAATATCTATGATCTGACTTCTAGTACATATTTTCCATTTAATTTCCAATGTAAATCTTGGTTTTGTAACTTTGGAGAACATGTGAATTTTTGGAAGACTGTTATTGATGAAAGCATAGACTTTTATTAATTTTTTTATACTTTAGATAAGGAATCATCAAGTAAAGGAGTGTAAGAGCACCTTAAGACGTTATTCTGGTCCACCTTTTCTCCATTTTGAAATAAATAGTAGGGGTGCGGAGCTTAAACAACCTAACTTGACGTGACATTAAGTAAAGATGATGCAATTTTTCAAGCGTTTGAAGAGGGATTGATGACTAGGACAGATTAAGGAAAAAGTTGAGTTAGATGAAAAGCTTCTTCCTGGTGATTTGTTTCCAAATTGTAAGATTTAAAAGGAAATTTTAATCCTTTTGGCCTGGGCAACATTTGAAAAATAAAAGAGAATTAGCTGCATAACAAAGTGTCCCATCTAACATTTAAATTCTCTGATGAATTCTTCTAGGTGTCATTTAGTTTCCCTTTCTTTTTTCTTTCTTTAGTTCTAGAAAGCTGGCTTGATTTCACAGGAGAGTTGGAGCCACCAGATCCTCTTACAAGATTGCCTCAGCTTAAGCGCCATATAAAACAGCTCTTAGTTGATATGGGAAAAGTACAGCAAATAGCAACTCTTTGTTCAGTATGACAAAAGGGAAGAAACAAGAAAAAGAACATGATTGTCTACAGCAAAATTTGTTTTTATTATCTGCCAGACTGACAATGGATAGTTGAAAGCTTAGTAACTTTTTACTAAGTTTTGTAACTAGTATTTGTAACATCAATATGATGGAGGCCTTGGAGAAGAATATGGTGACTAGTCCTATCAAGAAGGTCAATATCTTAAAATATCAAAATATTTCCTGTGCAAGCTGCAAATGGTAATTATATGTACTGAGCATTGGCAATATGGAATATGATCAATACTAAGTAAAACTAGTTGACTGGATTTTTCAGAACTCATTTTGCCTAAACCTCAAGATATCCATAAAAACCAATATTTTTTTAAAGTTTTAGTAGAAAGATACAAATTTGCAAACCAATATTTTACCCACAACAACATTCTAGAAAAAAGTCAAAATTCTTCAGGAGTTCTACTGTATTGCTAATGTGGCAGAGATCCAAAAAGAATTGTGTGATTTATTCAGCCACACAAAAGTTTTGAGCCTATAAATTCATCCAGGATCATGAACTGTTTTCCTGAGTGATGAATCTCATTAATCAGTGAAGACAGCACAAGCTTCACTTCTGGGCTGGGGGAATAGAAAGAACGTGTATTTCCAAATTTGTTTTTCCAAATGATATATTTTTTAAAAAAGAATGGAAATCCTCATTGTCGTCAGTCTCTAAAAAAATGAGAGGTGTGTAGTGGTGAAATGTGCCAAATCATGATAATACCACTGGAATGAGAGTTTGAGACATAGGAATTTTGTTTCCCCAAAATCTGACAGTACTAACAGTCCATCCAAAATGTTTCTGCATTCACACATGCACACACCCCTATGTCTTTTATGTATGCACATGTGTGGGTACATGTTACATCATACTCACATGTGTATGTACATGCACATGTGTACATAAATGCACACACATACTTCTGTTCAAACTCTTATTTTGGTCCTGAGCTGGTGTGTTTGGTGTTAACCCTTAGAAACAAACTGAATGACCTCAGCTGGGATGAGGAACAATGATAGCATTGAACCAGTTTGTGGCTGTGGTTTTGCTAAACAGCTAGATAAAATATGGGGGCGATTTGGTAATTGAAAGGTGTTTTTATTTAAAATCTTTTAATAAGTTTTGATGACAAATGGACAGACTTCAGAAACCAAAGGCAACTTAGTTGCCATTTAGCTCTTGCTGGATTTTGAGCCTTGGTCCACTGTGTGCCAGTGCTCATATACATTGTTTGCTGCACCCAGTGCTACATATACATGTATGTGTGCCTGTGTATGCTTGTTTTTAATCATACACTCACATACATATGTACATAACCTATACATATTTATATCTACACATGTCTAGTTTTATTACCATAGACTATAAGAATTGATGGTTAACATTAAATGTTGCCTTTTAACAGAAAGTTTCTAAAAATTAAAAATGTATGTACAGGTTTTGAAATTTGTAAAAAAAAAAAATTTAAAAGACTGTTAAAGAGAGGCTGTTTAACTAATGCTATTAAGATACTTGAACATTTTATGCCTCACTACTGTTTATCAGTTCTAGTGATCTGTATAAATGCATTTTGGAACCGATAGATGGTCAACTTGAATTTACCTTTGAAAAGAGTACACACCACTGTACATTCAAAATTAATTTAAATTTGCAAACACACTGTTCTATATGTAAGGTACTGTATGTAAAACTCTTTATTAAAACTATTCCACATATTCTGCATTTTCCACTTTTCGTTTTGCTCCCTTATATTCTGATGTAAAGAGGTGACTAAAATGATGTGCAGTCACAATATGTTTTTGTTGCCTTTGAGATTCTTCAATTTAAAAAATGTGCCAAAGATAATCAATCACAGAATATGTGTTTCGGTATGATGCATAAACTTTGTCATAAAGCTGTTACTGAATAATTAATAGCTTTATCAGAGATGACATTGCCAGGTAACTGCTGAAAAAAAGTGTTTCTATTAAAGTAACATATTAGTGCCTATCTTCTCTGTCTGGAGTAAATTGCTAGTATTAGTATTTTAAGACTAGTAGCAGCTCTTTTGTTTGTGTTTAAAAAATAATGGTTCTCATCTTTCTCCTTTTTTTGGCTGTAATACTGACAACATGCATTTTACTAGACTACCAAATGAATACTGGTTGCCCTGAGTAACTGAAAATACCTAATTGTCTGTCAAATTGTACCCCCTTTTTTCCTCCAGAAATGGAACCACATGTTGTTGTCTTCTTCATGATTCTTTTTCACATACACACAAGGCCATTATACACAGAGTGATACTCATCTTCTCAGACACCTGATCTTCAAGTTAAAATCCTAAAATCCCAATTATAATAGCTAGTAAAAGTTTTTGCTGAAAATTATTGCAATTTCAAGTCAGACTTCCTCAATTTATCAGTGAGTCAATCCATATATCCATATATCCATATATAACAAACATTTATGAAGTATCTACTATGCATAAAGCACTAACTGTTTGGGGAGAGAAACAAAGATAAATAGTAAATGACCTCTGTTTTCCAGAGGCTTCTGATGTAGTATATTGGTGAATTAAAATGTCCAGATAACCGTAGTATGAAGTTAAACATAAGTATGTAATAGAGATACAAGCAATTGCTAATGAGAGATGATGAGAGGATTCACTTTGTGTCAGGGAAGATGTAACAGAAAAGATTTTATGTGAGTTGTGCTGTGAAGATTGGATAGAAATGCGACAGGCAGCAGTGAAGGAAGGTATAATGATAATTAACATTTAAATGACACTTTGATATGAAAATGTTTTACAGATAATCCCAGTTTATTCTCACAACAAGCCTGGGAGTTAGTTGCTATTTAAGATGAGGAAACTGAGGCAGAAGTGAAGTGACTTACCCATGTCACTTCATAGAGGTCACAGAGCTGGTGTCAGAGACCATATTTGGACTTGCATCTTTCTGACTCCAGTCTCTATCCACTCTATCCACCAGAATCACAGCGAATGGCTTGAACAAGATCATAGAGGTAGGAATGCACCGGGCATGCTCAAGGGCCAGAAAGTAGTCCAAATCCAGTCTGGCACAGAATAGAACACATGGTGAGGCAAGTCTTGGGAAAGTAGGCTGGTACCAGATTGTGTAGGGTTTTCCCACCAGATGGAGAAGTTTATACTATGTTCAGGAAGTAGTGAGAAGTCATTAAAAGATTTGTAGGGGCATAATAATAAGAGTTATGAATTAGGAAGGCTAATATAACAAGGAGAGAATGCACCTACCATACATAGAACTGACCTCAGAGTCAGGCAGACCTGAGCTGAAGTCCTGCATCTGACATACTGGCTGCCAGCCACATCTACTCGCTATTCTAAGCAACTCCATTAGACTGATTTGCAGAGAAGGTACCAACCTGTGTTGGTAGAAGAAATTTCCCAGTTCAGGAGTTGCCTCTGTCACTGAAATCACAGGTCCAATTGCCTTCCCTGTGCCTAACATGATAGCATGAGAACGATGCACTGAAGCAGGGAATGGAGACGGCATTACTCTGGGTGTTGGGAACAAAGCGTACATTACATTCTTAGAAAAGAACCTTCACATAGGATCAGCTTCAGGGTATTTAAAAAACTTTTTGAAGGATACTCCATGTTTCATGAAAAGGAATGAAACAAAAATTTTCCAAGTGATGCATTTGCACAATGGATTACATTTTCAATAATCCATTCACAATGGATTACATTTCCTGTACATATAGAATGTGTGTGAAGAACATTGGAGCATTTGACATGTTTTAAAAATGACTTAAAAGTCCTCCGAAAGAATTCACACCCTTTCCTAAGCTAGTAAATTAGTAGTAGGGGCAGTTTAATAAAGTAGTTGTCTGTGGAGAGTTGTGTTTAAAGTGGGTCTTTTATAAACATTTTTTTTCCTCTAAAGTCAGTCTTATTTCTAAATGAGACAAAAATCTGAAATCAGCCTTCAGACTACCATAGGTATTAGAGAAAATTTAACCCTACATGTTACAGATAAATCCCAGTCACCAGTTAATGTCACTTGTATCTGTACTCGCAGTAGTAATTCATTTTTAAAAATCAACAGCGTCAAACTTTAAGATTCCTGCATTGTATTTCAGAGAGTTCATCCATTCTTTTGACTTGAGGAATCATCTCATTTTCAGTTGTGGTTACATGTTACAATGGGCATTGATAAACTAGAGAGGGTCCAATGAAGGACAGTTAGGATGCTGACTGTCCTTCAGATCCTGTTATATGAAGATTATTTAAAAGAACTGGAAATGTTTGGCTTGGAGAAGAGAAGACTGAGGAAAGATAGGATTGTTCCCTGAAGAGGGGGTCTGTTTTTCTCTGGTTGCCCCTAAAAGGAAGAACCAGACACAATGCCAACAAAGGGGAATATAGTCCTTTACAGAAGCAAGAACTTCATAATAATTAGAGCTGGCAGAAATGGAATTGTCTCCCTAAGTAGCTTGTATTTTCCACCTCATCAAAGGTTTTCAAGTATATGAAAAAGGGGATTCTTCTGAGCTCCCTGCCAACTTTGAGACCCTGACTCCTGGGGCATCTCTCTTTCAACTTGAGGTCTTTGTCTGTGATTGGCTATGAACTAGTTATCATGACCAAAACTGAAATAATTGTCAAAAATTGCCAAAAAGAAAAAAAAACAGTTCTCCCTTAAAATTTCACTGTCAATGACACTAACATGGCTCTAGTCACGTTAATTTGAGCCATTTTTAAAACATGCTTCTGTATCCCATATAAAATCCATGATGAAAATTCTTGAGATAGGGCATATTTTTACTCGTTCTTCCTCCCCTTTCCCAGTACCACTTCCTTTCTGTATTTTATTTCCTTTTTTCTTTTATAATAGCTGCCTCTTCTGACCTTTTAGTTTATTTCTCCACTTAATCATGGAATCTGAGAACTGGAAAGGACCTCAGAACAGAACTCACCTCTAGAATCCTGGAGAGGTGGTCATCCAGAATCCCTTTGAAGCTCTCCAGCAATTGAGGAATTCAGTATCCCCAATCACATTTAAACAACTTTGATTTCCAGGAAGTTTTTTCCCCTCCTTACGCTGAACTCCTTCCTTGGAAATCCCACCCATTTTTCCTTTAGCTCCCTCTGGATCCAAATAGAAAAAGTTAATTGCTTCTCCACAAGGGAACTCTTTGGTTATCTTTTCTAAGTATTGTTTTCTTTTTCTTTCTTTCTTTCTTTCTTTTTTTTTTTTTTTTTTGGTACAATGGCACACTGCCACTGAACTTAGAGGAGTAGATGGCCTGAGGAGAAGGATCAGATTTCATTTCTGACACTTCCTAGCTGTGTGGCCTTGTGCAAATCACCTAACCTCCCTGAATCTTAGTTTTCTCATATATAAAATGACAGGATTAGGCTGGATTGCTTCTGAGGTTACTTCAATCCTACATCTGTGATCCAATGATCTTATAACATGGACGTCAATCTCCTTACCACATTGATTGCTATCTTTTGGATGTGCTCTGGCTTGTCAATACTTTTCCTAAAGCATGGTGGTTGTAATGTAGTCTAACCATGTCAGAACAGAACAGGACAATCATTTCAGTCACTGATGCTGCTTAAGAACAAAATTTGTGTGTCTTATTGAATATCATGCCATTTTATTATCTTAAGTTTCCAGTTCATTAAAGCTCTCTAGATGTTTTTTCATAAAACTTTTCTACTCACTGCTTCTCTACTATTCAGTATTTATCCAATTGATTCCTTGGACTTAAGTGTAGGGATTTAGATTTATACTTAAATGAATCAAAAATATGAGTTCTTCTTCCAATTATTATTTTACGTTTTCCATGCTAATAGATACCAGCATGTCAGTCCATTCATGTTACCCCTTGCTATTACATGACCAGCCCACCTGGTCCCATCACGTTCCTTCAGCAATGTCTCTTTTGTCACTTTGTGGGTATAGGTTATCATTGAAAATATGTAGCAATCTACTTGAATCTACAGCATATCTTTGTTGCCTTTCAGATCATCCACAACTTTCATTTTCTGAAGATAATGGTGTGCCAAAATGAGCAACCACAGAGGATCATTGGGAAAGCACTTGTTTTTTAAAATAATCCTTTATTGCTTAGTGTCAAGGAGTATCTTAAATATAGCTTAGATGAATTTGATTCATGGAGGAAATTTCCACATAGAAAGTACCCTACACCAATGAAATCACTTGTGCAGAACAAATATATTTATATGTGCATATGAATAAATATATATATATATGAGTGTGTATATATGTATACATATGTACACACACCTATATGTATACACATGTGGGCATACATATGTGTATGTGAATGTGTGTGGTTTCCATGGTCTTTTTCATTATTTTAATATCTTCCTCTTCCTGAAGTATCTTGTAAAATGATCCCTCAATGCTTTCAAAATTGTATGGCCTCTAGCATGATTTTCTTTGGTATGTACTTGTATATGAAGTGGCTCCCCAATTCATATTAAAAGGGATTTCTATTTCCTCATATAGTACATTTGGGACTGAAGTATCAAAATGTGAAAAAATATGTTCCTTGAGAGCAAGGACTGTTTTCGTTTTGTTTTTATCCCCATCACTTAGCATGGTGCCTGAGAAACAGGTTTGTGACAAATATTTATTGAATTTAATTAGGATTCAGATGTTGTGTTTTTAACCATCATTAGTGATGAAAGTGGATTATTGTAGAAAAAAATGACACAGCTCCATTTTGTGCATCTCTCAGTTTCATCTTTGCTTTTGGGTAGTTGTAATTCAATGAAGTCTCACACTAAATTTTCTTTTTAATTTTATTTCAATTTATTATTTATTTTTAACCTTATTTGATTTTTAGTTTTTTAGTCCCAAATTCTGTTCCTCCCCTCCAAGCCCTCCCTCACTCACTGAGAAGACAAGCAAAATGACCTCAATAATACATTTGAAATCACACAAAACATATTTACAGATTAGTTGTTTTGCAAAAATATAAAAACAAAAAAAATAATGTGAGAAAATTATACTTCAGTTTGCATTCAAAGTTCTTCATTTCTCTCTCTGGAGGTGGATAACATTTTTTCATCATGAGTCATTTGAAATTGTCTTGGACATTGTATTGGTCAGAGTAACCAAGTCTTTCACAGATGATCATCATTACAACATTGCTACTATTGTGCACAATGATCTCCCAGTTCTCACTTCACTTTTCATCAATTCATACAGATGTTGCCCTGTTTTTTTTTCTTTAACCATACCTCCCTTTTATTTATTTTTTTTATTATTATTTTGTTTTCAGTGTTCTACAATCACTTCCATATAACTTAGATATTTTCCCCTCCCTTCTCTCCTTCCCTCTTGCTTCCCCCCTCCCTCCCTGAGACAGCATGCAATTTTATGTAGGTTCTACTCATACATTCCTATTAAATACATTTTCATCTAAGTCATGTTGCATAGAATAATTAAAATAAATGGGAGAATCATAAAACAAACCAAAACATAATACAAAAGAAGATTCCATAGTTCTCTCTCTGGATGTGGAAGGCATTTTGCCTTAAGAGGCTATTGGGAATATTTTAAGTCCTTGCATTGCAATGAAGTTCCAAGCCTACCAGAAAAAAATCCTCACACACTGTGATTGTTGCTGTGTATAAAGTTCTCCTGGTTCTGCTCCTTTTGCTCAATATCAGTTCATATAAGTCTTTCCAGGTCTCTGAAGTCTTCCTGTTCATCATTTCTTATAGTACAATAGTATTCCATTACATTCAAGTGCCACAATTCAGCCATTCCACAATTGATAGGCATCCCCTTGATTTCCAGTTTTTGGCCACCACAAAGAGTACTGCTATAAATATTTTTGTACCCATTTGTCTGATCTCTTGGGGATACAGTCCTAGATGTGGTATTGCTGGGTCAAAGGGTATGCACATTTTTGTAGCCCTTTGGGCATGGTTCCAGTTGGCTCTCCGGAATGGTTGAATCAGCTCACAGTTCCACCAACAATGCATTAGTGTTCCACCTCTCCCATATCTTCTCCAACATTTGTCATTATTCTGTTTTGTCATGTTAGTCAATCTGATTGATGGGATGTTGTATCTCGGAGTTGTTTTGATTTTTATTTCTCTAATCAATGGAGATTTAGAGCATTTTTTCATTAGATAGCTTTGATTTCTTCCTCTGAAAGCTGCCTGCTCATATCCTTTGACCATTTATCAATTGGGGAATGACTTGTATTCTTGTACATTGGACTCAGTTCTCTGTATATTTTAGAAATGAGGCCTTTATCACAGACACTAGTTGCAAAAATTCTTTCCCAGTTTTCTGCTTCCCTCTTAATCTTGGTTGCATTGGGTTTGTTTGTGCAAAAACTTTTCAATTTAATGTAATTAAAATTATCCATTGTGCACTTCATAATGTTGTGTATCTCTTGTTTAGTCAAAAATTCTTCCCCTCAATCTTATCCCAGAAGCTGGGGTCCTCAGGTTTATCAAACAGTGGATTGCTATATTCATTGACTACTGTGTCTTGGTTACCTAACCTATTCCACTGGTCTACCCTTCTGTTTCTTAGTCAGTACCAAGTGATTTTGATAATTGCTGTTTTATAATACAATTTGAGATCTGTTAGAGCTAGGCCACCTTCCTTAGGATTTCTTTTCATTAGTTCCCTTGATATTCTGGGCCTTTTGTTCTTCTAGATGAATTTTGATATTATTTTTTCTAGCTCTACAAAATAATTTTCTGATAGTTTGATTGGCATGGCCCTGAATAAGTAAATTAATTTAGATAGAATTGTCATTTTTATTATATTGGCTCATCCCACTCCTCTTTCATTACTTATAGAACAATAGTACTCCATCACACTCACATGCCACAACTTATTCAGCCATTCCCCAATCGATGAACATCCCCTTTGTTTCCAATTCCTTGTCATTACAGAAAGAATTGCTATGAAGATTTTTTTATATTTAGGACCTTTTCCTTTTTCTTGTTCTCCTTGGGATACAAACCTAGTAGTGGTATTTCTGGGTCATAAGGCATTCACAGTTTTATTGACCTTTGGGCATAGTTCCAAATTTCTCCAGAATGGTTGGATCAGTTCACAGCTCAACCAACTTATTAGGGTACCTATTTTCCCTTATTCTCCCCCAATATTTGTCATTTTCCTTTTCTCTCATATAAGCCAGTCTGATGAGTATGAGGTGGTACCTCAGAGTTTAATTTTCCTTTCTGTAATCAATAGTGATTTAGAACACATATAACTATAAAAAGCTTTGATTTCTTCTGAAAACTGCCTGTTCATATCATTTGACCATTTATCAATTGGAGAATGGCTCTTATTTTTATAAATTTGACATTGTTCCATATTTATTTAAGAAGCAAGGCCTTTATCAGAGAAACTTTATATATATATATATATATATATATATATATATATATATATATATATATATATATATATAAAACTTCATTGTCTGTAGCATCTTTTAGCAAAAATATAATTTCCCTGATTATCTCTTTTAATTAGATCTATTTTTGTTTTTGCTTTGTCTGAGTTCATGATTTCTACCCCTGCCTTTTTTCTTCAACTGAAACCTAATAGATTCTGCTTTATTTTAACTCTGTCTTTTTCAGATGTGTCCATTTTAAACTGTTTTCTAATCCATTCTGTTACCCACTTCTGTTATCCATTTTATGAGTTAGCTCATTCCCTTCTCCTATTTTATTCTGTAATCATTCTCTCTGTCTGTTTCTGTCTCTGTCTGTCTCTCTCTCTGTCTCTGTCTCTCTCTCTGTCTCTCTCTCTCTGTCTCTCTGTCTCTCTCTCTCTGTCTCTCTCTCGTCCCCCTCTAGTCTGTTTTGCTTCTGAACAATTTGACCAATGCCTCCCTTAATCCACCGTCCCTTTTATCATCCCACTTTATATTTCTTATCCCTATCCCCTGCTATTTCCCTACTGAGCAAGATAGATTTCCATATCCAACTGAGTGTGTGTGTGTGTGTGTGTGTATATATATATATATATTCCTCCTTCTTTGAATCAGTTCTAATGAGAGTGAAATTCTAGTGCTGCCCATCTGCCCCCATTTCCCCCTCTACTATATAAGTTCTTCCTCACATGCATCTTTTGTGTAAGAAAATATCCTCATTCTATCTCTCTTCTCCTGTCTCCCAGTGCACTCCTTTTTCTCATCCCTTCATTTTTCTCAGAAATCATCCCAACATAATGGACTCATCCTTATGAACTCTTTCTATATAGATTCCTTGTAACTCCCCTAATGATGGCAAATTCTTAGGAGTTACATATGGAATGCAAACTGTTTAACTTTATTACAGTCCCTTATGGTTTCTTTTTCATGTTTACCTTTTCATGCTTCTCTTGAGTCTTGTCACACTAAATTTTCCATAGACTTCTCTCTTAACAGTGCTTTTAGCTATTTTGATAATTTATTCTACTTGCAGTCTTTCACTTTCTATAGTGATATTTTATATCACTGTAGTGATATAAGTATTATATTATTTATATGCAGACATAGAAATATGCACTTATATATGTTATTAAGTGATATTCATTTAGAGTGACTTTTTTTAAAAATGCAAAGTATTGATATATTGTATTTAACATCTCTTCCATGTTAAATAATATATTTTCCTTCCTTTCCTGGAGAACCATTGAGAGAGAGAGAGAGACAGAGAGAGAGAGAGACAGAGAGAAGGAAAAAAGAAAAAGGGGAAAAAACTCCCAGTTCATCACGACTAACCAACACATCAACCAAGTCTGATAGTCATACAATATTCTGTACGTATAATCTTCCATCTCTCCAATGAAGGGAGAGAGGTGTTATGAGTTTTTGTAAATTTTTTCTTCAGAGAAAAGCTTTCTTATAATTAACATTCTGGTTTTTGTTGGGTTTTTTCCTTTCATTACTATTGTTACAGTTCGTACTTATATTATTTTCCTAGTTATTGTTGTTGTTTATCAGCTTTTAGTCATGTCTGACTCTTTGTGACCTCTTTTGGGATTTTCTTTGCCATTTTTCAGCTCATTTTTGCAGATGAGGAAACTGAGGCAAACAAGCTTAAGTGATCTGCTTAGGGTCACACAGCTGGAAGTGTCCGAGGCCAGATTTAAATTCAGGTCTTTCTGACTCTATGCCTGACATTCTATCCACTGTGCCACCTAGCTGCCCCTTTCTTAGTTATACTTTCCTAATTATGATTTTCAGGTTTATTTAATAGTAGGATACTGTGCTCATTTGTTTATGTATATTGTGTTCATAATCTGTTCCAATAATCAATCTATTACCAATACCAAATTGTTTTGTTGATTATTTCTTTGTAGTGTAGTTTGAGATATGATAGTACTAGACCTCCTTCCTTTTCCACTTTTTAAAACTAATCCCCTTAATAGTTTTAATACTGTGCTCCTCTAAATTAATTTTGCTATTTTTTAGCTCTGAAAAGTAATCCTTTGGTAGTTTAATTTGGTACTGAATAAGTAAATTAATTTAGAGAATATTGTCATTTTTCATATTGGTTCAGCCTATCCATGAGCAGTTAATATTTCTGTAATTATATATATATATATATATATATATATATATATATATATATATATATATATATATATATATATACACACATCCTTACTTAAGTAAAGAGAGCTTTGTGATTGTGTTGCTATTGGACTTGACAGATAAACTCCCAAGTATTTTATATTTTCCATAATAATTTTAAGTGAAATTTCTCTTTCTCTTCCTTCTGGATTTTGTCAATAATTTTAAGAAATGCCAATAATTTATATACCTTTATTTTATATCCTGCAACATTGCTGAAGCTGTTAATTATTTCAGTTAGGATTCTCAAAGTCAACCATCATATCGTGCAAAAAATTATAATTCTGATTCTCTGGTAGCTATGTTTAATTCCCTCGATTTCTTGTTTTATTGCAATAGCTATCATTTTTCTAGCACTATATTGAATAGTAATGGTAATAATGATGTATTTCCCTTAATATTATTGGACAGACTTCTAGTTTATGACCATCATGGCACTTGGTTTTAGATAGATACTGCTTATCATATTTTGGAAATAGTCATTTATTCATCTGCTTTCTGGTGTGTTGGTTTTTTTTAATAGAAATGGCATCATATCTTGCCAAATGCTTTTTCTGAATCTTTTGATATAATCATATAGGGTGTTTTTTTGTTTTGGTTTGGTTTGTTTTTTTTGATATTCTTGCTGTTAATTGAATCATCCTTATAGCCCTGGTATAAATCCATTCTAGTTATAGTATATAAACTTGGAGGTTGGAGTCAAGATAGAAGAGTGAGTCACCTTTTTTCCCTAGTTCTCCCAACATATCTCCTCCACACCAACCTAGAAAATGTGCCTAACCAAATTCTGATCAGGAAAACCATGAAAAACTCATAGTAAGTCCTTTTTCCAGTCCACAGCAGCTTGGGAAGATAGATCTTCAGACACAGAGGTGGCATGCTGCCTAGGGGCATCACATAGTGTAGTAGCAGGTCAAAGCAGCAATAGGCAGATGCAGTGGGGAGCATTTCAGCACTCAGGGATGATAATGGGCCTTACCTCCTGAAAAGAAAAAGAGATACCAAGGGATCTATATCAACACTGGGCCCAGTATCAATTACCATTGGACAATTCTCTTGCCCATTACCCAGTTACAAGTCACAATTCCAAGGCAGGGAGGAAAAGTTTTGGACTTGTAAGGAGCAAGCAAAAAGTTCTTTAAACTTGTGACTCTGAGCCCAAGAACTGGGGTTTGGGGGAAAGGGGAGAACTCAGTTCTCACCTTTGGTCAAACACATAAATTGCAATGGAATAAACCAGGTCAGGGGACAAAAACCAGTAGTTCAGTTATCTAAGCTTGAAGAACCTTGCCATGGGCCAACAATGACTGAGTTCAGTAGCACTCTGTGAGAGCTCAACCACACACAAGCTAACAGACCTACACCATGTCACAAATTTGCAGAGAACAGATAGAGAGAGCAGAGAAGAAACCTCTCCCCAAATTACATTACTTTAGAAGTATTGAAGATTTAAAGACTTCCAGATTGAGCTGTGAAAGTAGCAGAACATAAATGATAGAAGCTCAGGTTAGACATTCCCCCTAGAGGTAAGCAGAGTCCAACATTTACATAAAGTCCAAAGTTGATAAATAGACTGGAAAAATGAAAAAAGAACCTGACCATAAGCAATTTCTGTGATGACAGGAGAGTTCAAGACATAAACACAAAATAAGACAACAACTTGAAAACATCTACAAGCAAAGCCTCACAGGAAAAAGTGACGTTTGAATGCAAGCCCAACGAGAATACCTCGAAGAGTTAAACAAAGTGGTTAAAAGGGGCAGCTAAATGGCACAGTAGAGAGAGCCCTGGAGTCAAGAAGATTTGAATTCAGATCTGTCCTCAGACATTTGACACTTACTAGCTATTTGATCCTGGGCAAGTGCCTCAGCCCCAACTGTCTCACCAAAAAAAGAAAGAGATTAAAAGAGCAAAACAATTTTTAACCAGTTAAGAGTAGTGGAGAATACATTATGAAAAGAAATGAGAGCTATGTGAGAAAATTATGAAAATGGAATTAATGACATGATAAAAGAGGTACAAAAATACTGAAGAAAAGTTCTTAAAAATGGAAATCAAATGGTAAAAGGGGGTACAAAATCTCACTGAAGATAATAGTTCTTTAAAAATTAGATTTGGCTAAGATAAAGCTAAATGACTTCATGAGACATCAAGAAACAATAAAAGTTAAAAGACTGGGAAAAATAGAAGAGAATGTGAAATATCTCAAAGTAAAAACAACTCACCTGAAAAATAGATTAAGAAGAGAGAATTTTTTTTTAATGGAGTACGTAAAAGTCTATAAACAAAAAAGAAAGAGCATAGGTATTATATTTCAAGAAATTATAAAGAAAAATTGTCCATTTATCTTAGAATAACATATTGAAACAGAAAAATAAAAATAAGTAAAAAATAGAAATGGAAAGAATCCCATCTATCACCTCCTGAAAGAAATCCCAAAATAAAAATCCCAGAAATAAAGTAGCCAAAATTTGGAACTCCTCTCCTAGATCAAGGAAAAAGTGCTACTAGCAGCTATAAAGAAATAATTAAAATACCATTGAACCACAGTCAAAATTACACAAAATTTAGCAGCTGCCACCATAAAGAAAATAGAGGACTTGGAATATGATAATCCTGAAGGTAAAGGAACTAAGAATACAAACAAGAATAACCTATCCAGAAAGTACTGAGTATTATCTTTCTGGGGGGTAAAAATATATTTAATCAAACAGAGGACTTTCAAGCATTCCTGATGAAAAATCAGAACTGAACAGAAAATCTGACATTCAAAAATAACACTTGGGAAACATGAGTGAGAAATCATAAGAGACTAAAAATCATTTACATTCCTGTATGTTCAAGTGATACATATAATCCCTCAGAACATTATCATCACTGGGGCTTTTAGAGTTTACTTAGACAAGGGGTTTCAATGTGATTCTATTTTGTTTGGATGCTCTCAAAGGAAGAATGGAAGGGCGAGAAAGAAGGATGAACTGGGAGAGGGAGGGAGAGAGAAAAAGAATGGGGGAAATAATCTCACATAAATGGTGCACACAAGGAAGAATTTACAATGGAAAGAGAATGGAGTATGAGAACAAGCAATACCTGACCCTCAATCCCATCTAAAATGGTTCAAGGAGGGAAGAAAATGCATACACCTAATTGCATGCAGAAATGAATCTTTTTCGAAAGAGGGGAGGAAAAGGGATTAAGAGAAAAGTAGGAGAAAAGGACAAGGGAAAAGATCAATTTAGGGTGATAGTAGTCAGAAGCAAAACATGCTTCAAAAGGGAATAGGATAAAAAAAGATAAAGGTAAATATAAGAGAATAGAAAGGAGAGAAATAATTAGCAATCATAACTATGATTGAGAATAGAATGAACTCATCCATAAAATGGAAGAGGATAAGAAAATGGATTAGAAATCAGAATTCAACAATATGTTGTTTACAAGAAATATACTTGAAACAGAAAGCTATAGAGTTAAAAGAAGGGGCTGGAGGAGAGTCTATCATGCTTCAGTTAAAATAAAAAAGGCAATTATAATCTTAGACCTCACCAAAAAGAGACAATCATGGAAAATACTTTTTGCTCAAAGTACCCTAAAAATGAATTAATATTAGTCCTGAATATATGTGTGTGTTTGTGTGTATCAAATAGCACAGCATGTAAATTTCTCAAAGAAAAATTAAATTAAGTAGGAGAAAATAGTAATAGTGGAGTGCCTCAATTTACCCCACTCAGATCTAGATAAATAAAAAAAGAAGTTAAGGTGATGAATGAAATTTTGAAAAAGTTATACATGACAGTTCTCTGGAGAATATTAAATAGGAATAGAAAGGAGTATACCTATTTCTCACAGCACCTCATGAAAATTGATCATGTATAGGGGCATAAAAACCTCACAAACAAATACAGAAAGGCAGAAATATCAAATACATCTTTTTGATCATAATGTAATAAAAATTGCCATGCATAAAAGACCTTGGGGCATAAATTAAAAATTAATTTTGAAACTAAATAACCTAACCTTCAAAAATGAATGAGTAAAAGAACAAATCACAGAAACAACAGTTTCATTAAAGATGAATGAAAAGTGGAATAGCATATCAACTTTTGTGTGGTGCAGTAAAAACAGTACTTAGGGGAAATTTATATATCTATGTTCCTCGATTAATAAAAGAGAACACATCAGCAAATTGGGTATGCAACTAAAATACTAGAAAAAAAGCAAATCGTAAAATCCCAGTTAAACATTAGAATAGAAATCCTGAAAATCAATGGAGAAAATAATACGATGAAAGGTTAAAAAAAAAGTTGAACTAACAAAAAAAATTGAAGCTATTTGTTTATTGAGGTTGGGGGTCACTGAACCATTGGCCAATTCAATTTTTTAAATAATTTTTCTTATCATTTTCTTTTTCTCTTTTGTGGGTATACAGACCATTCTTGATAGAAGAAATTTGGTAAGACCCTTCTTTTTCTTTTTTTTCCCCAATAGTTTATGAAATAATAGAATCATTTATTCTTTGAAAGAATCTGCTTGGAAATCTATCTGATTCCTGAGGTTGTCTTTTTTTTTTCCTTTGGGAGTTTACTGATGGCTTGTTCAATTTCTTTTTCTAAGACTGAGTTCTTTAAGTTCTCTATTTCCTTTTCTGTTAATCTGGGTTTTAAAAAAAAATTTTGTAAATATTCATCTATTCCATTTAGATTGTCAGTTTTATTGGCATATAGTTAGACAAAATTCTTCCTAATAATTTCTTTTATTTCTTCTTCATTGGTTGTAAATTTATGGTTTTTCTATTAGTAATTTGTTTCCCTTTTTCCTTTCATAGATTCAACTTTTTCTATTATGCCAATAATTTTTGCTATGCTTTCCCAAATCTTATTCTTCTCTCAAATCTTCAGAAATTACTTGCTGTGGTTCTTATATCTTCTTGGAATTAATTCATAAGTTTCTCTGCCTCATCAGAGGAAGAACCTTAAAGCTGTCTCAGAATTTTTCTGTCTTTGGAAATTCACTTTTTATGAGCCTCAGTATCTACTCTAAGGGACTTCTAGCGGGGGACAGAACTAGCCTCAGCTGGATGCTGCTTCCTTTATTTCAGACTTGGTAGACACACACACACACACACACACACACACACACACACACACACACACGCATGCACTCTGCCTCTGTTCCTTCTAGTTTTCGTTTCTCTAGCAGAGCCATGTGACAGCATTGCCATTCCAAGCATAGGAAATTTCTATTTTTTGGTTTTTTTCTATAGTACAGAGAGGGAGAACAAAGTTATTTTATAGTACAAGATCTTGGGTTGACTTGTTCAGCCCTGCCAGTGTGTGACTGCTCATGGAGGAGAGGATACTGAGTGAACATATATGGGATTAGGGATTAGTCTTCTCTATTGTTAGTTCATCATATTGTCATGATGACTCTTGATATCTTAGACCAGAGAGATGTTTGAAATTGTTTTTAAGCTCTTGTGAATAATCCATGTTTTGGAGACATTTGAGAAATCAGAAAGACTGAGAAAATGTCTAGTCCTCCCTCTTGTTGAGTATGTGGTACCAGAGGTCATGTAGGATTTTGAGGAGACTGGGAAGGTAGGAAGAAATGAACCATCCCCCTCCATCTAGTACCATTGGCTCTTGAGGGATTTTTAATAGCAAAGAGCAGTTGTATTTGCCTTTTGAGAATCCTGCCAGACTTTATTCCAGGAGTAAAGGGTTAGAAGGGTGACTGACATTTCCCCTCTCATGCCATCTCTTGAATATCAGTTCTCTGGGAAAATCTCAATTGCCTCATGTTAGTAATTGCTCTGGTTTCATGCTTTTTCTATGTCATCTCCCACATCTCACAGGAACAGCTCCTCCTCACTGCCCTCCTCCCTCTCCATCTACTGAAATCTTTCCTCAACTCCAGTGTTTCATGAAGTCTTCCCTGACCTCTTCACTCTCCATCCCCACCTGCTACCATGTCTGAGCTAAAGGGAACTTCTTTTACTTCTAAGTTCTTATAGCATTATGCCCGAACTTTTATAAACTTCTGTCATGTTTATTTGTGCATATGTTGTAGGGTTCCCCTACCCCATTTGAATATAAATTCCTTGAGAGCAGGAGTTCAATTCAATCCAATAAACATTTATTAAGCACCTACCATGTGTCAGGCACTCTGCTAAGTTCTGAGGACACATTTTTTTAAAGTCCTTACTCTAAAGAAGCTTACAGACTAAATAAGGAGAACAGCACACAAAAGGATATAGGAAAGAGGAGGTGGATAGAGAGGGGGGATACGAGGTGGTTTCTTGTTCCAGGGAATTGAAACCAGGTGGAGTAGCAAATGTGGAATGGAGCTATCACTATCTTTGTAACTTAGCCTCTCAGTATATAGTAGGTATTGGGGTTTTTAATTGAATTGAATTTATTTGAACTGAACCACTCCATTTTGATTTGATACCTGATTGGGTTTGTGAAAGGGATGAAGTTGGGGGAGGGAGGGTTTACTGGAATTGCCAGGATACATACAGAAGAAATCTGTGCTGAAGGGGAATTTTATTTTAGGTAACTTTTCCTTTCTTTCCATCCTAAACTTTTCTTGTTCCAATTTATGTGTTTTCTCCTGTTCTATCCACAGTGAAGATGGGCCAAAGCAATTCATTTTAAGGGATGTCCCTCTTAATGTGCATCCTTTGAAGGCTAGATTGACACATCAGAAAGGTACAAAAACAAAAGAAATCTGCAGAAAGGTAGATTTTACACTGAGAGAAGGAACAATTCCCTAACAGTTAGTTAGAGGTGTCCAAAATTACAATAGACTACTTTGGCATACTATAATGAACTCAGTTAAATTCAATTCAGCAACCACTTAATAAGCTCCTACTGTGTGAAAAATACAGTGTCAGAGGATGATGATATAAAAACAAAGATAAAACAGGTCTTACCCTCCAAAAGATCATTATCTGCCAGAGAGCTATAGCATGTCTACAGATGAGACTAATCAAAATTATTCAAAGTGATTTCCAGAGGTAGAGGACTCTATAACAGAAAATGCCTTGATGCCAAGCTGTTTTCAAAGAAACCTAGAATCCTGAGGATGTTTCTGCGCTGGATTAAGACAAACTCCCCCTCTCCCCACCCCATCCCCACCCCCGCTTCCCATCCCTAGTGGTATTCAAACAAAGGCTAGTTAATGAGTAGTTTAGGATGTTGTGGAGAAAATTCCTATCTAACCATAGGTTGAACAAGACAGCTTCTGAGGTCCCTTTCAATTCAGAGATTTGGGATACTGAGATTCTGAGACAGGAGTTTAGGGAGGATCTCACTGAAAATCTGCTGAATCATATTGAGTTGTGGTTTTTAAAATGGGAAGCAATGCCCAGGCACCATGCATCACACACACATGAATCCCATTGTTTTTCCTGCAAATCTCAAGAGTGGTACATTTCAATGTGGTCAAGAACCTAGAGTTACGTGGAGCATGTTAAAGAACTTAGAGTCTTCTAGGCTGTTTACTTGTGTTGTTTTAATCTCAGACACTTTGGGAGTTAGAGAATGCATTAGGACAGTGAGATCTTTGTATCTGTGACACTCATTGTATGTCTGGTTTGATAATGTGACAATATTAGCACAAGAGCCCTTCCTGAAGAACCAAGGACAAGGTCTGAGAATTGTTCTCTCCTGCAGTGAATGGATGAACACCACTTTACCTCTTGAGAGGTCTGAATTTCCACACAGTAGAAACTCTGTTCTACCCTAGCCGCAGACAGGAGTTCTTAACCTAGGATTCATGAAGTTGTTTTTCAAAAAGTATTTTGATAACTTTATGTAATTGGTTTCCTTTGGAATCCTATGCATTTTACTTTACGCATTTGAGAACATTATTCTGAGAAGGGGTGTGCAGATCTCACCAGACTGCCCCAAGGAATCTAGGACACACTTGAAAAGTTAAGAATCTCTGACGTCAAACATTTCAGGGAGATATCTTTCATTACTTTTTTTCTTAAGGGGAAATTTGCAAGGTGTGCATAAATTTAACAGGCACTTATTAAAAGTCAAATTTTAAAGTATCACTCATTGGGGACCCTGCTGTGTTATACTTTTGGTGACTGCATATACCACCTATCCGTTTCTACTTGTGGCTACCTGTAAACATCAAAATGAGTAATTGTTTCAGGATCCTCAAATATTAGATAAGTGTGAATACTACATTATTATTTCTGACTACTTAACTATCTCTGAGTATAGAATTTCTTATTTAGGCAATCAGGTTTTTACTTCTCACTACATTTTCTGTGAAGAAATTTTCCTGGAAAGCTGGGGACAGTTTTTTAGTAAGAGTTCTAAAGCCCCTTCTCCAAAGGATGCCTGTTTCTCTTTTCTTGCCCCTTATCTTTCCTCTTCTCTCTCTCTCACTCTCTCTCTCTCTCTCTGTCTCTCTCTGTCTCTGTCTGTCTCTCTCTGTCTCTCTCTCTCTGTCTCTGTCTGTCTGTCTCTCTTTGTCTCTGTCTGTCTGTCTGTCTCTCTCTCTCTGTCTCTGTCTCTGTCTCTCTCTCTCTCCTACACACACACTCTCCATCTCTCTCCATCTTTCTTTTTTCCCTCCTCCTCTCTCCTTCTGTATTCCTCCTCTCTTTTCCTCCCTCACCCACATTCTCTTTCTCTCCTTTTTTTCTCCCCCTTCCTCCTTCCATTTCACTCCCCTCCCTCTCCCTTATGCCACCTCTCTCTTGCCCTTGTATCTCTCTCTCAACCCTCTCCTTATTTTTCTTTCTCTCTATTTTTCTCCCTCTTTGTGTTTGCTCTTCTTTCTGTTCATTTTCTTATTATGACCATAGAGTTAGAGATGAAAAGGACCTTGCAAGTGATCTACCTCAATCCTCTCATTTTATAGGTGATGAACTGAGATGCAAAGTAGTTAAATGATTTGCTTAAAGTCACCCAGGTATTAGGTTAACAGAGCTGGAGCTCAAGTCAAGATCCAGGGCTTTTGCCTTTTTATTATGTTGCCTCTCTGTCTCTTTACCTCTCTCCTTTTTCATCCCTGTCTCCCCCTCCTCTCCCCTTGAAGGAATTGACATTTCCTCCTTCAGTTAAGAATCAACTTTCCTTAGTCTTACATAATCTTAATATTAACGGGAGAGGAGGGCTCCTAGAACCTACGATTCTTTGTGAAATCTTGAGGAACTTTTCTCCATTGTCTCATGATGGCTAATATTTGTCCCAGTTTTTCAGTCTCTCTCCACCAAGCACCGTGCTAGTACTGGAGATACAAAGAAGGCAAAAACCAGTTCATGCTCTTAAAGAGATCTAAGTCTACTGTAGACAACATGCAAATGCCTAATGTACAAACAAGATATAGACAGGATAAGTTTGGGGGGAAATCTCAAGGGAAAGGCACAAAGATTAAGAAGAACAAGGAAAGGCTTCTTGAAGCCTGAAGAAAGCCAACAGGGAGAGGTGAGGAGGGAGAGAGTTATGGAGATAAGGGCAGTCAATCACTCAGTCAATCAGTAAATATTTATTAAGCACCTACTATGTGCTAGGCTAAGTACTAGGAATGCAAAGAAAGACAAAAGATAATTCTTGATCTCAAGGTGTTCACAATCTAATGTGAGAGACAAAATACAAATATCTATGTTTAAACAAACTACATATATAAATACATACATCTATATACACACAAGATAAATTGGAAATAAAATATTTGAAATCAGGAGATTCCTAAGGTACAGAAATAAGATCAATGTCACTGGATCATAGGGTACCTTGTAGAAAGTAAGGTCTACAAAGACTAACAAAGCAGCAGTGAATCAGGTTATGAAGGACTTTAAAAGCCAAACAGAATTTTATATAAGATTCTGAAGGTTAAATAGAGAACCACTGGCATTTATTGAATAGGGGTTGACATGGTCATACTAATGCTTAAGGAAGGTCAGTTTGACGGCTGAGTTGAAGATGGATTGGCATGGGGAGAGATTGGAAGCAAGCAGACGATGATGAAAGCCTGCACCAGGGTAAGTCACAATGTTAGAGGAGACAAGGATGCACATATGAGAGATTCCAGAAAGGTAGAAATGACAGTACTTGGCAATGGATTAGATATGTGGGAAGATCAGATGAGGGATTTTTGCGGATAGGAAAGATGTGAACATGTTTTTAGGCAGTAGGAAATGAGCCACTAGATAGGGAGAGATCAAAAATAAGTGAAAGAGTGAGTATGACAGAAGGGATAGTGTGTTGGAGGAGATACGATGGAATGGGATTACTTGAACAAGGGGGTTGGCCTTGGTAAGAAGTAAGGCCACTTCTTCATGTGAGACAGGGGTGAAGGAGGAAAGAGTAGCAGAAAATATCTGAAATATGAGTTGGAGAAGAAGGGACAAGAGGGAATTCATGGTGAATGGCCTCAATTTTTTTTCCTGTAAAATAAGAGGTAAAGTTCTCAGCTGAGAAAGTGGGAGGAGGAGGAGTCATGCGAGGTTTGATGAAGGATGACAAAGCCACTGTGGAAAGTGGAATAGTGATTTGACAAGGGAGGTGTATACGAAGATTATCTAGAAGCATTGAGGGCCCCTTTGAGATTATGTAACAAATTTGTAGTGGACTTAAGAAATGTCTTATGATTTTCTCCATCTTCATTCAGCAACACGTGTAGGAGCAAAGGTAGCAAATGGTAGTAATGATCCAAGGCTGGGGTTTGGTTAGGCATAACTGCTGATATGATATGGGGGGTAGGGATTCAAGAGAGAAGGACAATGTAGAGTTGAATTGGTTCACCAAGAGGTCAAGATGGGAAAACAACAGAGAATGACTGGCTTGGGGGAGATGGCCTGGTATAGAACTGAGGAGTCAAGGGAGTGGAGGTCACAGTACAGATAAAATGTAGGCTTTTGTAAGAGAACGAGGAAGGAAAAGTAAAACACCAATAGATTAAAGTCAAAGTAAGGGGATTTAGGAATTCTTGAACATAGAGGAGATATGTTGGTGAATGATGGCAAGATCATGGATATGATCATCTTTGTGTGTGGCTGAGCGGGAGTGGAAGAATAACTTATGAGAAGTGGATAGATTGGAAGATTGAGTGGTTACGCTGTTTGATATCTTTCTATATAAAAGGAGATACATAGATAAACTGATATAGTAAAGAGAGAGAGAGAGAGAGAGAGAGAGAGAGAGAGAGAGAGAGAGAGAGAGAGAGAGAAAGGGGGGGAATAACAAGACCTTTGACTGACAAAAACTATGAAAATTAGTAAGGAGGGTAGTCAGTTGGAGTGGACGTGAGCTAGGAAACTTCGTCTATAGACACACACATACTTCCATACTGACACGAGAGCACGTGAGAGTTACAGGAGAGTGTTGATTCAGCAGAAGATAGAGAGCCAGCATATGCTGGACCTGTTGATACAGGAGATTTCTGTACACTTGCACTGTTCCATTTGGTGGTTACATTTGTATGTCATGGTCTCCAGTACCTTCATAATCTCAGTCTCTCATCTCTGGATGTGTTTCAGTTTTTCAATATTCTTTTCTAAAATGTGGCACCACAATATTACAGATATAGCCTGACCAGGGCAGAATACAGCAGGACTATCATTTTCTTCTCTCTAGATACTATGCCTCTCTTAATGCAGCCTCTTTAGCTATATTTTTGTGTCTTAGGTAACACAGTCCACTAATTTCCAATATCATTATCATTTAACCTTAATGTCTAGCTATGCTTCTTCTACACTGTACTCATGACATTGAATTTTTAGCCCAAGAGCCCCTGTCAACTTTAAACTATTTTAGATTTAGCCCATGTTTCTAATAATTGGGGAAACTGGGACATCAGAACTATTCTCTGATTATAGGGTAAATAATCTTATCTGATTATAGAAGGATAAGAATTTGGTTATTTACTATAAACTAAGGTGAGGTCATTCACAGAAAAGACCAAGAATCTCAACCCATAACAATAGAGGTGAAAGGACAGATTTCAAAATTGTGTTAAAAAGAAAGTAATTCTCTTTCGATATTATTACTTGTCAAGAATATTGGTTGACTGAGACTCTAGAGTATTCTCTATTTCCACCTGACACTGAGAGGAGGAAACATTAAATAGACTACACTATACTTTCCATTATGACTTGCTTCAGAAAATAATATACTCTGATTTATGAGTTTTGCTGAGAAGAAAAGACAGAAAATACTTTATATTGTCACTTGTCGCTGAGAGATAGAGGAGGAATAAGAATCCTACAAAGTACCAGAGTAGAAGAAGCTGTTGCTAACTTTGAATCGAAGTCATTACTTTTTTCTGAAAGAGTATAACACTTAGTATAACACTACTTCAGCTGAAGATGTCAAATAAGCCTGAAGCTGAAAGTGATGGATGCTACGTTTGCTATTGAGAAGTAAGTTTGGTTTTATAGAGCAAGGCCTTGGAAGAAGAAAAGTAGAAAAGTCACAGAGAGTTTACTGAGTTGTCATTACTAGTGAGGTATTAGGCAAGCATAGTATGTGTATGTATTTCTATACATACATACGTTTATATGTATGCATCTATACACGTGTCTGTAGGTATGCACATATGCACATTCTTGTGTGCTCATATATATATATATATATATACATACATACATATGGGTAGATGTATCCATACATATACATGTATGTGCACAAAAACTTGTGTACACATATACATACACTCATAGACATAGATTCCAGTTATGAGTTCCACCAAGTTTCAATATCTATTTGGTCAAATTTGTCTCCCTGCATTAGGCATTCTAGTTTGCCTTACTTATTACACATAAGAAATTGGGCACTGGGCCTATGATTTCAATGGTGTATGAAATTACTGGTATATTTAACTGCCATTACCATTGCATTTTGTTATGTTGTCTTGAAGAGTTTCCTGGACCACCAGAAGTTAAGTGACTTGCCCAAGGTCACACAGTCATGTGTTACAGATGGGAATTGAGCTCAGGCCTTCCTGGCTTATACAAGGTTGGCTCTCTATTACAACATGCTACCTCTGGTGTTATTACATGTATCTTTTTTATTCTCTTTCTACTTTCCTTTATGTCCTTGAGAGTCCATGTGGCACAGTGGTTAGAATCAGGGATACCAATTTCAAATACTATCTCTGACATTTACTAGCTGTGTAATCATGGACAGTCATGGACAATCTGTGAAATTCATGTTCTTTCTCTGTCAAATGGAAATGACCATACATTAAATACCTACCTCACAGAGTTGAGTAAGGTTAAATGAAATTATGTATATGTACATATATATATATATATACACACACATACGTACATATATATACACATATGTATATATATATATATGTTTGTATAAAGCACATTACAAACTTTGAAGTGCTAAGCAAACATAATGAATATTATGTCCTGAGCATTCATTTCATGAGGGCATGGTTCTTAACCTGAGCCTTCATAACACCCTCTCTCTATGGCCAAGTGTTCTTTCAGCTCCTTGGCTTCCTGAGTGCCTCTCTGAAATGGTGGGAGCTCTTGTGGAGGAGACAGGTGGGGGTCATGCCTCATGATTGGGTGAAAAAAAATAACAACAGTGTCTCTTGCCCTTTAAGTGCCCAGTGTACCGGTGAGCAAGGAACAGGCACAGTCTTATATAAAAGGCTCATAAAGGAGAGACTGGGTAAGGCTTCATTCCCCTTATCCAAGGAAGGGAGAAGTGTTTTCCTTGGAAAATGGCAGGGCTGCTCCTGGGCAGCCTGCTGTGTCTTGCCAGCACAGCAGTAGGCAATATCTTTGGTAAGTTTGTCCACTGATTTCTATACACCGGAGATTTTCAGAGAAATTGTAGTGGGATAAGAATTATGCTAAATGCTTTGGGCAGGGATTGAATTAAGTACTTCAAATAGGAATTAGCTGATAGGAGAGATTCCTAGCCTACAATTGGAGACAATTATATTTTTATTTTCATTAACCTCTTCCTAAAATTGAACATTTTCTTCAATTTTGAAGGTAGATAACAAACATTATTCTAAGAAGGGATCCATAGGTTTTCCAGATTGCCAAAGGGGTTATGACACAAAAAATGTTTAGGACTCCCCTGTCTATTTCAGTTTTACAGATTACAAGGCAAACATTTATCAAACAACTGGAAATAAAAAATAAACACAATTAGTCTGATTATACCAAGGACTAAGTAATGTAAAATTACAGAATGAAAATATCAAAGCAATATTCCTTCCTGATAAAGTTTATTAAAGGAAGATAATAAAACTGAGTCTCAGAGAAGTTAAGTAATTATGCTAATGTCCCTCAGGCAATTAAGTCAGAGAGTGAGGATTTGAATTCGTTCCAAATCAAGGAGACTTTCCACTCTTTTCAGTATTTTTCTAAAACAACAGAATGGTTTTCTTTAATGATATGTTTTGTTCAGATTTATTTTTGGCTTCCTTATTAGTCTGGACTTTATGAATTCTATTCATATTTCCTACTAACAAGGCTCTCATTTTCTTATAGAATATGAAGTAGATTCCCAGCCCTTGCGCCCTTGTGAACTTCAGAGGGAACAAGCTTTCTTGAAGAAAGAGGACTACGTCCCTCAGTGCTCAGCGGATGGCCGATTCCGGTAAGGGGACTAGGTAGCCTAATCAAATTTTTTAAAAATTCTGCAACCAATTGTTCATCTGAAACCCTGGTGACTCAGTCGGGTATTGATGACTCTCCACTTTAAGTGCTAAAAAACAGGGAGAATGCACGGACACCTGTTCCAAATAACTGCAAGACTTCCTTTTAAATAATATTTTTCTTCATTTCTTAAAAACCTTTTAAACGATCATTGCTGTAAAGCAACTGAATGGGATGATTAAATTTTAGTTCTTTATGGGATCATTTATGGGATATTGTTGTTGAAAAGGACCTTAAAGAGAATTCAGCCTAACTGCCTCATTTTATAGATGTAGAAAACTGAGGCCCAGAAGGGTTAAATAGCTTGTCCTAAGGTCACCCAGCTCAAAATAGCTCTTGCCACAACTGAATATTGGACTAGTGAAAGATAAAATTGTTCCCAGTGAATGAGCCTGGATAATTCCAAAACCTGAATAATTAGCCTCAGAATAAATGAGTTGGCTTTGTTTTCAGATAAGTTTCCCTTGTACATTCTATCCTGTTGGTCTACGAGAACTTCCTCTTCCAGATGTTGTTGTGTTTGTCCTTCGTTCTGGAAGACCACCAGGACATCAAGATGATGACATGACTTGATTTGAGTGAGGGAGGGCTGTGCAGGGTCACCAGCCTTACTCTCTCCTTCAGAGTCATCTGGATCCAGGGGACTGATATTCATCAGGACAACTGGAGATGGCCCAGGATGCAATGGGAGACCTTGGCCCTTTCAGTCTATGGTCTTATCATATTCTCACTTTGAATGAGATATACCCATTCAATGAATAAACTTCTCTGAGTAGTTACTCAAGGGATGGCCCCTTTAGTAAAAAAAAAAAAAAATCAAACTGGTAAAAGACCCTCAGTGTTCCTGGGTAAAAGAGAAAAAAATTACTATTTAATTATTACATCCACTCTGGGCTAGGTAGGTGGAGACTTGTCCAGATATGAGCTCCAGAGTGAATTGGGTTTGAGGATGGACCTTTGAGGAAGAAATGTAGCCAATAAACCCAGAGGAAAAAAAGGCAACTTTTGGGGGTGGAACACTAGAGGAGGAGGAGAAGGAGGAGAGTTCTTTGGATGAGTAGCCCCCAAGAGCAAGATTTCTTTGCTCATCTTAAAAATGAGATCCAGCCTCAGAGTCACAGATCATTTATGTTAAAGTTAAGAAACAATCCTTAATGAATGGAAAAGAATTATTTGTAGAGAGTACTTGGTTTCCATGAATGAAGATTGTTGACAGTGTTTAAAATTCTAGGAAAGTCAATAAAACAGAAAACTAAACTGTTCCTCCTTCATCTCTAGCAACTTTGTAGCACTGACTTATTTAGCACATTCATTTATATTTTTTAAAAATTGTATTGATATTTCTTTTTATATCACCTATATTTCTGTATATATAATTCCTCCTCCCTCTCCTTTCCATCAAGTCATCCCTTCTAATAAAGAAGAAAATGAAAAAAGGTAATTCAACCAAACAGATCAACTGGATATGACTCCATCCATCTATCTATCTATCTATCTATCTATCTATCGATCTATCTATCTATCTATCTATCTATCTATCTATCTATCTACATGCATACACAGACACACACACACAGACACACACACTTTGATTTGAATTCATCTTCTTAACTCCAGATCCAGCACTCTATCCAGTGCACTACCCAACTGCAGTGTAGTAATGCTTACATGGATATGCTACAATTTGTTTGGATATTTCCCAATCAGTGGGTGTCTATTTTATTTCTGACTCTTTAGTACCATAAAAAATGCTATTAATATTGGTGATGCCTTTTCTTCTTGCATCAAGGATCATAGATCTAGAAGGGACTTCAGAGTCCATCTAATCAAACCCCTTCATTTACAGATGGAGAAACTGAGGCTCAAGGAAATTAAGTGACTTGCACAAATTGAGACAGGGAGTAAGCCTCAGTAGGGGGAGTTGAACTCAGGTCCTCTGCCTTCAGAGCCAGGGTTCTTACCTCTGTATCATTTTCCCTTTTGGCTACATCTGGGTTTGCTTTGCTCCACAAACACAGAACTGAACATTTTCTTATAACATACAAATCATGACATGTTTCTCTGAATTCTTCCTATTCTTCATATGGTTGCCTAGTAATATTCCATTATTTCCACATTCCACAATTTCATAACTGGTTCAGTGATTTCCCATTCAATGAATTCTCAATTTATTTCCAATTTGTTGCTATTTATGAAAAGTGCTAATAAGCCATGTTTTTTCATAAATAACAAAAAAGAAACTTGAACTCCCCCCCTTGTCTACAAGTCTATGAATTTTATTTAGATAGCAAAACTTTCCTTGAATTATTTTCTTTCTATTAAAGTGACATATACATTTATACAGAAGACTGGAAGCATGGGAAAGATATAGATAGCCAGACACTGAGGGATGTGCTATAGTAGCTTGGCCTTTTGTAGGAGTTAAAGGTAGGAAGGGCTTTACAGATTACCTCCTCCAGTTCCTTCATTTTACATATAAGGAAACGGAAGGCCATCTAAATGAAGTGATTTGCCCAAGATTAAGCTGTTAATTCATAGCAGAGCTGGGGTCAGATCCAAATCAAATGCGGTTTCCATATATCCCACTACATGCTTAAATGGAATTGGAAATAGGGATAGAAAATTAAGCAGCTCATTTTATTGAGTCTGGAATGCGGGAGAAACTAAATAAACACTGTATCTACATTTTCTGTTAGCATCTACTAACAAGGATTCTGTGACCTATAATTTTTGGGAATTTATGGATCTCCTAATCACTGACTCTGTGGGCTGAGCCATAAAAATTAACAAAATAATTTGTTTGAGAGGAAGGAAGAGGCATGTAATCTGGATTGAGCAGGAATTTTTACATTAGGAGAGATTCTTAGTTTAAAAATATACATAATAAATTTAATATTAGTTGAGATCTATCAAGCACATGGACTTTTGAGAGGAAATTCAATACTCATATCTATCAAAAATTATTCTCGTAAAATTAAATTGGAATAGAATTCTGAAAAATAATCCTAAAAATATTAAGCCAAATGATTACTTCTGAAAGGAGGCTAGAGGTTGTATTGAAGAAGCCTGGCCTGGGAGAGGGGTGATCTGCTTTGTAGAAATGTGAACTGTTCTTATGTAAAGTCTCTCACCTCTGGGCCAGAAGATCTGAGTTCCAGTCATACCTTTACTATTTACCATGTGACTTTAGGGAAGTCACTTCTCTGTGGAACTTTGTTTTCTGATCTGAAAAAAAATGAGAGGGTTTAACTCAGTCATTCTGAGGTTTATTTTAACTCTAAAATTAGTAATCCGTGATTCTGCAGCTATCAAGTTAGGATGCCAGATGCCATGTGGATGGGGTAGATTGCCAATCTTGGAGATACCCCAGTATAGCTGTTGTTGTCTTAGGAACTATTGACAACATTTACAAAATAAAATTTAACTTAATACGAAATTAATTTTTAGTCTTACCAAAGTTTTAATTTTTTTTGTTCAGCACAGCAGAGTAGGAATTGAGATATGATGATGTCTATCATAGTTTGTGGAGTTAAAGTTGGCAAGACTATGTAATTGAATGATATGTGATTGAGAGATAGAGAGAGAGAGAGAGAGAGAGAGAGAGAGAGAGAGAGAGAGAGAGAGAGAGAGAGAGAGAAAGACAGAGAGAGAGAGAGAATGAGACAGAGACACAGACAAACAGAGATTGAAATAGAGACAGAGATAGAGATAGAGAGATACACAGAGAGAAACAAACAGACCAATTGAAACACAGGGAGACAGAGACATAGAGAAAAGGAGAGACAGACACAGAGAGAGACCGAGACAGAGAGACAGAGAGATGGAGATAAAGACAGAGATAGAGAGATTTGTGTAATGGAAGCCATGTGAGTGAAAGAGATCACCAAGGGAGAGAATATGGTATAGTAAAGAGAAGAGAGCAGGGCCACTGAAAATATCAATGTTAAAACATAAGAAAGAACTTGGATCTCCTGATTCCCAGTATGGTGTTCTTTCCAACCCACCTTACTTCCATTACATCTTTTGTTTCTCTCCTTCTCCTCCATCCTTTCTTCTCTACTCAATTTGAAACCTTGCTAATGCTCCTGACTTCTCTCTCTCCTCTTTTCTCTCTCCTTTTTTTTCTTCTCTGTCCCTCTCTGCTTTTCTTTGTCTCTGTCTCAACCTGCTTCTCTTCTGTCTCTCTATCCCTGTCTTTCTATCTGTCTCTCCAAACATACACGTATACATACATATGTGTGTGTGTATGAATATATACAACAAATATAGAATAGAATAAAAATCCCCTCTTTTCTTCTTCCTCTCTCCTTTCCCCTTTCTTTGTGGCTTAATCCCTCTCCCTCCCTCCACTCTGTGGTTATCTATCCCTCCATAGACCTGTGGGGAAATTTTTACTTCAACTTGAACATTTAAAAAAAACCCAAAACCCAAAAAAACCCCAAGATAACAGCTCTCATAGCATCGATATCTGAAAAGTGAACTCCATATTGTCATGTATTTCCCCCTCCAGGAATGTCCAGTGTAGCAATAGCGGCCTTTCATGCTGGTGTGTCGATGCTGAAGGAGAAGAAGTACCAGGCAGCAAGCAGGCAGGATTGCCAACTGCCTGTAAGTATGAAAGCAGAGCCACAACATGTGGGAAGAGGATAAATCAGACGATGATGGGAATTTTCCATTTTTCACTTCCACCAAGCAATCAGCAGTCATTTATTAAGTGCTTGCTATATGTCAGGCACTGTTGTAGGCCCTGGGGGGGGGGTGTGTGTGTACAAGTACAAAGAATGAAACTATCTCAACTCACAATGGGAGGGTACAGCAAGTGCATATAAAAATATAATCACTGTAAACAAAGAGTTTATATATGTATATATACATATACATCTACACACATACATACATACACATAAAGTAGCAAAATACAAAGTAGTTTGGGAGGGAGGGTAGTAGCAGTTGCAGAAATCAGGAAAAACTTCATGCAGAAGATGATGCCTGAGTTGTGCCTTAACAGAAGAAAGGGAGTATACATGCTTAGGGGCTTTTGGAATAGAGATCTAATTTAAAAAAGATTATATGTAATATCAGGGATTCATTCTAACATATCTATTTCATTCATTTGTTCAACAAACATTTATGAAATGCCTACAATGAGGCGAACATTGTACTAGGGGCTAATGGGCACAGTGATGGTACATGTGGTACAATAGAAAGAACACAGACTTCTAAATCAGAGGAATTGAGTTCAAATGTCACCTGTGGTGTGCTAAATGAGCTTGCCCACCCAACAACACCATGAAATCGAGAGTCAAAAAAATCTCTGAGTTAGAAAGAGTTTCAGTATTCAAGCAGAGATATCCCTTAAGACATCTTTGACTTATGGTCACACATCTTTGGTTTTCATATCTTCATTGACAGGAAAATCACTACCCCTGGTAGAGCAGCTTTTCCACTGCTGGGCAGCTCTCCCCATTGAGTTTGCATTCACATGGAACCAAAGTTCTTATATTTTCTGTTCATTTCTCCAAATCCCTTCCCTCCAGGGACAAATAAAAGAAGCCTAATTCTCTTCCATATGACTTCCCTTGATTACTCTCCCCTCTCCTCCTCTTACATCACCACCATATTCACCCTCCCCATTTCACCAATCCCCCATCTCCCAGCTTGATCTTTCACAGCTTAATTTCCCATCAAGACTGTTCATTGTTTTGTGTGTCTGGTGTCACCTCTTTATCAGTTGTTGGTAGAGGTCACTCCAGGGAGATTTAACATGATTTGCTCAGTACTATTCACACAGCTAGGGAGATAGTTCTGGACCCCACGATCCTTTAGAAACAGCCTTGATACTAGTAAATACATTTAACAATGATCCCATGAGTCCTATCATGAAATCACAGAGCTAGAAAGAATGTTTTTGTTCAGTCATTTCAATTGTGCCCAACTCTTCATGACCTCATTCGGGTTTTTGTTGTTTTGGATTTTTTTTTCGGTGAAAACATTGGAGCAGTTTGCTACTTCCTCCTCCAGATCATTTTACAGATGAGGAAATTGAGACAGAGTTGAGTGACTTGCCCAGGAACATACAGCTAGTAACTGACTGAGGCAGGATGTGAATTCAGGAAAATAAGTCTTTCTGATTCCAAGTCTGGCACTCTGTTCACTGCACCAACCAGCTGCTAGGAAGAATGGTTTCTTTGTTCTAATTTTCTCATTTAACAAATGAAAGAGCTGAGACTGAATGGTTAAATTGCTTGGAAGCCCAGGGTCACTGGATCAGAGTTCTGGGAACAATGAGAACTTTATTGCTATAAAACTACTTTAAAAGGTAATGCATTCTACAACTATGGTAACCCAGAAAGTAAAACAGAACAAAAAACAAACAAACCCTAAAGGATTAAAATCACTACATTAATCTACTTATATACCATTCTTCCAAACTGGCATTTCCCTAGCCCCAAAAACAAAGACCTCAGAGTAGGTTAATGTGAGTTTATGTTCTTCATGGATTTGTCCAAATGGAAGATTTGGAGCAAAGAGACTTCAGAGCTGAGCTTTGCCATGTACTCGAATTGCATGGGGCAGTTAGGTGGTAAAGCGACTAGAGCGCCAAGTCTGGACTCATCTGCCTGAGTTTAAATCTCCTTCACGTAATAGTTATGTGGCCCTGGACAAGTTACTTAACCTTATTTGCCTCAATTTCTTCATGTATAAAATGAGCTGGAGAAGGAAATGGCAAACCATTCGAGTATCTTTACCAAGAAAAACCCAAATGGAGGTCAGGAAGAGTTGGGCATGACTGAAAGAAATAACAGTAATTGCATAGTCTTAGATAAATCATTTATCTGGTCCTCAGTTTCTTTATCTGTAAAATGGCCATAATGACTTTATCCAACTATTTACTATTACCATCCTCTTCCTCCTCCTCTCAACTGATTTCTTGGTTTCTTAGGTCTATCCTTTTGCCAGCTCCAAAAACAGCAGATCCTGGTAAGCAGCTACATCAATAGCACTACCACCTCCTACCTTCCTCAGTGTCAGGATTCAGGAGAATATGAGCTGGTGCAGTGTGATCTGGGCATGGTGCAGTGCTGGTGTGTGGATTCAGAAGGAATGGAAGTCTATGGGACCCGGCAGCGGGGCCGGCCAACAAGATGTGAGTGGTATTTAGCATCATATGCTGAGTAGGTTTACATTTACTGCTTCAAGTTAGTTTGAATCAAAATTGTTTTCATGACAATATAATGCTTACTGAGAATGTTTTTCTAGTAAAACTCAAAATAGAGAGTGTCCCAAAAGTTTTAGTGCAGTAAGGTAACTGTGTGCTAAGACTTTTGGGATACCCCAGACATGATATTTCAAAACCTTGTAAAAAATCAAACATCACTTCATTTATTCATGTTCAATAAAATATCTTGATTGAGGAAAAAGAAATCTTATTTAAACTGGTAGATATTAAATATTTGGCTTACGATAAAGTGTAGTCAGTATCCTAATGAGTGAATTTATTGATTATTCTTTCTCATTGTAGATACTCATCAGTTTCTGTTTTTTTTTATTATTGTGCCATGCTATCCCATGTAGAATGTATTTATTTATATTTTTTACTTCAAGGATACAGATATTTACAAGTTATCTATTCTTTTTCAAATTTCCCACTAGGCCCAAGGAGCTGTGAGATTAGAAATCGCCGCATCCTTCATGGCGTGGGAGAAAAGTCACCCCCTCAATGTTTATCTGATGGAGAGTTTATGCCAGTCCAGTGCAAATTTGTCAACACTACAGATATGATGGTTTTTGACCTAGTTCATAGCTACAACAGGTAAGGGGAATTTGCATTAAGAAAAAAATCTGGTTGCCTAGGTCTTCTCTTTACATCTCTTGGTAGTTGCCTACACATATTTTGGCTGTGATTTTCAGCGATGGCCCTAGGCCAAAAGATTAGACACTATATCACATTACTTAGCTTCTATTTTAAGAGTTATTATTTAGTCAGTCTTTGTGACCCCATTTGGGTTTTTCTTGGCAAAGACACTGGAGTGGTTTTGCCATTTCCTTCTCCAACTCATTTTACACATGAGGAAACTGAGGCAAACAAGGTTAAGTGACTTGGCCCGGGTCACACAGCTAGTAAGTGTCTGAGGTTGGATTTGAGCTCAAGAAGATGGGTCATCCTGACGGCAGGCCTAATGCTCTTTCCACTGTGCTGCCTAACTGCTCTAGGAAGACTATGGTGGGCCCTAAATGCAAGACTAAGGAGTTTGTGTTTCATTCTCAAGGCAGATATATGATCTCAAGCAAGTCGCTTCTCTCTAAACCTCTGTTTCCTCATCCATAAAAGGAAAAGGTTAGATCAGATGACCTCTTGATCCATTTCTATCCTAATATTTGAAATCTAATTCAAGGTTTACCTATGTGACTCAGTTTCACTGAATATTAATAATGGCTTCTATTTATTGTAAACCACTTTATTGTTTAAAAGTTTATTTTTATTCAAAATCTCATTTGATTCTCACAATAACTTGGAAAAACTTATATGTAAAAAATTATTATCCCTATTTTACAGATGTGAAAACTGAGACATAGAGAGGCGGTATATATTTTGCCCATTGAGCTTAAACTGGCATAACAGCAAAGACCCCAACACACACAGGAGGGACTGCTGTATAGGTTCTTAGATCTGCTTTTCTACAAGGAAAGCTTACTCAAGCACATATATCCTTCACTTAGTTCAGGGGGGAAAGTCAACACATTGAACTTCAGAGAAAATACAGAGAAATAATAACTGACAGACAGGACTTCCAATTGTTTGATGATAACCAGTACATACATCATAGATCAACAGACAGATCCAACTGTCTGACCATATTTACATAGGTACCAGAGGGAGAAATACCAACATTTGGGTTATCAAAGCCAAGGGACTCCTTACTGGCTGCCCAGAGTCTTATCTGGCCAAGTAAACACTTCCAATGAGTCAGCCCCAAAGTAAAACCTCACCTCAGGGTATTTATGTACTTTTCAGAGACAGAGGGCATGACCCTCTGACCCAGTACCTCAGTAGAAATTAACAAAAAATATAAAACAAATCTCTCTTAATCCAACTTCCCTTAATGGGCAGACCCCTTGATGGGTGGGAAAGATCTTCAATTCTCTTAATGAGCATTACAACTGGTCCTACCAGTAGACCAAAACAATAACTAGGTTTGGGAGCCCCTAGGCACTGTCAGGCAAATCTCTATCCTATTGATGATATGGGTTGATTAAAAATTCTTTCTAGTTTCTAAGTATACTATAAATACATAGATTTACTGACCCCTAAACTACTGACCTCCATGGTTTCCTTTACTAAAGGAACTAAAATCCCACCTTCTATGGGAAGTCTTCTCCACACCTTCCTATTTCTATTGGTTATTTCTTACTTATCCTGCATATGCCTTACTTTATCTATGTTTGTTAGCATGTTGTCTCACTCATTAAGTTATGAACCCTTTGATGGTAGGGACTGTCTTTTGCCTCCTTTTGTATCCCCAGAGCTTACCAAAGTACCTGGCACATAGTAGGCACTTATTAAATCTTGATTGATTGATTGATTGATGACTTGGATGAAGGAAATAGAGCTTCCACCATACCTAGTCTTCTCTAGAAGCACTTTCTGCCTACCTCCACTAGGGAGCAGCCTAGGAATTAGAATGTCTCTACCATAGCTGGTAGTTAAAAAACCAAAACAAACTATGTTTATATCTATTTATGCATTTATATCAATTCATATCTATTTCTATATATGTATACATATTTATTGATACTGATGGCTGCACATAGCTATCAACACATAGATATCAATATCCATGTATTCTTCCATAAGATGTGATTCTTTTTCTTCTTTATAGCAATATGTCCACAACACAGTCTCCTTCAGGTGGGAGGCCATGGGAATAGCTGTGGATTCTAGGAAGCCAAACATAGCAACCAGTAATTTTGGCGAGTGAAGCTTTTGCAGTCATTGTATGGCCCAGGGTCCAATGGAAGGCAGTAATTAACCACAGTCAGAAGGGGACATTGTGCTGTCTCTAGGTTTATTTTCCCACCCAGAGTTTCTGTTTCCCTGGATGGCACATGCAAGGGTAGTTTTCCCTAAGTATTGCTTACTGGATTACTGAATCTAGTCCTTGTGAAAATAGCATTTGGGCTTAGAGGAAGGAAGAGTCCTGCTTTTAGCATTTTCTGACTGGAACAAGGGAACTTCACCTCTTGAGCTTCACTCAGAGTGAGTAAAATCAAAGCTGTATTTGTGCCTTGGGAATATCAAACGCACACAGCACTTTGTAACCTCAAAGCACTATAGAAATTGATGTGACATAATGGGAAAAGTCCAGGATCTGGAATTAGAAGGTCTGAGTAGGAAGTTGGTTTCACCTAGTTAGCAATAATAATGAATTAAAATAGGAAGCTTCAAGATGCCAGGCTGGAGTGAGCTTCACCGACTACTCCTCCAAGGTCAGGCTTTATCCCTGGCACCATTTGTGGAACAGACACAAACTCCTGAATTGCAGCTGCCCAAGGTTGTAAGCTTTTTTAGGTCTCCTTTCTGCCTGACCAATGGCCTTTCCTTTTTTCCCTTGAATAGAATGGTATCACCAAACATAAAATGCTTGCCTAGGAAACTAAGCTTAAAATGGAGACATCTGTGTGGCCCACTTTTTTTTTTACATTGTTATCATAAAGATAATAAATAGCATACTGAGCTACTTATTAGGTGGGAGATTCAGGTTTGTGGGGTCTGGAGCAGGAAGGGACCTTCAAAATCATCTCTTCTAATCTAATTTTACAAAGGGAAAAGCAGAGGCCCGTAGAGATGAAATTATTTGTCCAAAATCACACGGGTTGAAGTAGGGAGGCTAGGATTTAAAACCAAATGAGCAGGAGACTTAACCTAGTTCATTTTAATGAAGGAAATATTTATCAACCATCTGCTCCTCCTCATGTGTTTGCATCTTGTCTTGCAATCTTGATTCTAGACCCCTTATGAGCCATCAAAGGTACCTCTTGGTAACCTCATTATGTTTATCACACCAGCTTACTCAGAGGAAATGTTTTTTTCCATTGGTTGGTTCTTTCATTCTCCTGTGGCTAGGATAGGGAGCTAGAAGATTAGTCCCTGCTGAGCAGGGGATTGGTCTAAATAATGCATATTGGAGCAGCTAGGTGGCACAGCGGATAGAGCACTGCATTCAGGAAAACCTGAGTTCAAATCTGGCCTCAGACACTTATTAGCTGTGTGACCCTGGGCAAGTTACTTAACCGTGTTTGCCTCAGTTTCCCCATCTGTAAAATAAACTGGAGAAGGAAATGGCAAATCCCTCCAGTATCTCTGCCAAGAAGACTCCAAATGGGGTGACAAAGAGTTGAACACAACTGAAACGACTCATCATCGACAAACAACCACCACTGAGAGCTGGGGAGTTTAAGTGACTTGCCCAAAGTCACTCAGGAAGTTAGCATCAAAGGTGGGATTTGAGCCATGATCTTGACTCCTGTACCAAGCTTCTGGAACTGTGAGCCTCAGGCATCTCTTTAATGACAATACTTGACATTCACATAGCACTTTAAAGTTGACAAACCATGTTTTATTTGAGTCTTCCAACAACACAGTCTGGACCTTAGCCATAAACTCCTTGTAGCTGCCTAGACTGCATTACTTTAACCTTAGGGCAGTGAGTGAACCAATCATTCTGTAGCCTCATTCAGCTAGCTCTCTTGACAACCAGCCTCATTTTCCTTGGCAACCAGTCTCTTTCTGATTTTCTTAGCAACAGGTCTCATTTCAGCTGAATCCTGATTATTGCATTTCAAGGCAGGGAGGCAATGAGGATGTATTCAAAAGTACCGGTTTGGGAAACAGAGGCACAGGCTCTGATAATTAAGCTAGCTTTGTTATTGTCATCATTTCCCCCTTCTGGGGCTCATTCAATTTCCTGGAAAAATCGGGCTATGATTTCCCTCTAGAACAAATAGTCTATGCTTCTGTGACTAGCCATCTAAAGCTTCGTTACCTTTGCCTAGCTCTAACTGGGGGGTAGGGGGAGGTGCAGTCCTGGATCTGTGAGTCTTCCTGACTCAAGGTCCAACATCTATCCACTGAACTGCCTAGCTGCCAGTGTTGGAGGACCTGAGTTCAAATACCATCTCTGAAACCTATTACCTGCATGATCTTAGTTTCCTCTTTTATAAGATTAAGGGGTTAGACTAGAAGACCTCTGAGTTACCTTCCAGTTCTAGACCTAAATTCCTCTGACCCATGTCACAGAGGCAAAATGTCTGGAGAAATTGTCAGAAGTATTTGCCAGTATCACAAAGGAAATTCCACAGAGTCCAAACTGAAGAGAGACTCCCCATGGTGAAGTCCTCCAAATGCTCTTGTTGGTGGATGACATTGTATGGATTACATCAAGCCCTGAAACATTACAGGGCCTCCTGAATGATATTCACAGTCCATTCACACAGGAAAATTTTTGAAAAGAGTAATGAATACTTATTGTCTATTGATACAAAATTGGATGGACAACTTAAAAAGCACATCTGTTAGTATGTATTTCTACGTATAAATGTACATACGTATATTTCTATCTTTTTTCTTTCCTTCTTTCTTCTTCCTTCCTTTCTATCCATCTATCCTTTCATCCATCCCTCCATCTAACTATCTCGCTATTATCTACCTCTTGGATAACTTGCATAGATACTACAAGTGAAAAACAAATTGGACCTGGAATTAAAATTGAACAGGGGAAGAGTGAAGTAGATTAACGTTGGGAAATTACAAAATTCTTATATTTTCAGTCTCTTTCCCTTAGACCACATGTTTTTGGTGATGGTCCTATTCCCATTTTATAGTTTCCTTGGGTAGAATCTGATTTTTTTTTATTCAGGCAAGTTTTAAAGGCTCCCAAGATTGTTTGGTGCCCAGAAACCCATGTAAAGTATGTTTTCAAAGCTTGCTAAGATGTAAAATCTCCCAAGTTATTATCTAACTCAGAAACAAATGACAAAGGTTTTCATGACTTGTTTCCAGCTGGATTTGCCCAGGATATTTTGTGGGGGGAAAATAACTCAAACTGCTAATGAATAGGTAATTCTGTCTGTATTGAGAAAGATAACACAGGTTTATTTTATAAAGGAGAAATCTTGGTTATTTTCTTTCTTTTTTTCCCCATTAGAAAATAACAGATTTACTGTACTAAATATAAAATGAAGACCAATTCAATCAACATCTCTTTAATATGTCCTTCTCCTCAAGGGACTCACATTATGCTGATTTTCTTTTACCTGTTTCTTCAGAAAGAACTCATTAAGTCTGAAGTCTAAGAAATGGTGATTTTTAATCAAATTCTCTTTTAGGTTCCCAGAGGCATTTCGGACATTCAGTTCCTTCAGAAACAGATTCCCAGAAGTTTCTGGGTATTGCCACTGTGCTGATAGTCAGGGACGGGAACTGGCAGAGACAGGTAAGGGCACTTCAGGTAATAGAAGGGGTAGGGAGGGACTATATTCAAAATTTAACTGAGATAAAAGTAAACCTGTGCACCTGAGTTCAAAAAATCAATTGCATAACTGCAAGATGGGAGAGGTGTTATATCTCATTCCCTTATTTGCCAGTCAAATGCTTTGAAAAAAAATCATCTTCTATCCTCAGAGAAGAAAATTGATTTTGAGGACAGGGGAAACTGAGGGAAGATGATTGGGTGGAAGAAACTGAGATTCTTGTAGGACATATCCAAGTTGAGGACAGGGGTACAGATATAGGAGTTTATGTCATCATATCTGAAATTCAGGAACTGAGTAAACTCCAGGTGGGACTGTGTCCTGGATCTTGTTTCTGCCATGAATACCATATCTCTTTTTGAATCTTTTTGCCTAGGAAAATTGGGGGATCTTCTCTTAATGATCCTTTTGTCTTCAGATATGTATTTTCTTTGTCAGGATTGGAGTTACTGCTGGATGAAGTTTATGACACAGTTTTTTCTGGTCTGGATCCTGCTTCCACCTTCACAGAAACCACCCTGTACCGGATACTTCAGAGACGGTTTCTAGTGCTTCAGTTAGTCATCTCCGGAAGATTCCGATGTAAGTAATAAGCTGGTAAAAGATGTGGATATATTTGCTTGGTGGTCCAGAAGGGAGATGTTTGGATGTGGAAGTAATTGCAGGCTTGATGACTCTCTTTGTCTTTTTAGTTAGTGGGGGGGTGGTTAAAAGTTTCCTACAAACATAAGCCACAAACTCTCCAATAGCTCCCATTTCTAGACAGCTTTCCTGCCTCTAACTTTGGAAGTAAAGAATATAATATTGTTATCCCCAATTTGGAGATGAGATGACTGAGGTCTAGGCAACTGAGGGAATTTGTCCAAGTTCATACCAACATTAAATCAGATCTTGTAACTCAAAGTTTAGGCCTTTGTTGAGTACTTTAGGATGACTCTGTGGAAGAAGTGTGGCAGAGCCTGATAATGGGAAAAAAAACCAAAAACATGGTTTCAAGTTCCACCTCTAATATATATTTAAGGTGTGAGTCTGGATAAATCACTCAACCTTTTAGTGTTGTCTAAGACTGTAAATTGCAGAGAAGAGGCTCATCTAGATTAGTAGAGGTAGTTTCCTCCTCTGGGAATTCCCTATATCAATAATAGCACCGGCCCTATCCCTAGATAGGATCTTGCCAAATGCAATGCAACAAATGTTGAAACTTTTTTCAGAATTTTCCTCTTGTGTGGATTTTTTCCACAGGTCCAACAAAATGTGAGATTGAGAGGTGGGCAGCAACTAGCTTTAGGCATGCCTATATTCCATCCTGCAAGGACAATGGAGATTATCAGTCAGTACAGTGCCAGCAGGGAGGACTGTGCTGGTGTGCAGATGCCAATGGGAAAGAAATCTATGGGACTCAACAACAGGGAAAGTTACCATCCTGTGGTATGTTTTTCTTCTGACCAGTTTAACTTAGGCCATTAGATTAAGTTCATTTATTCCTTTACACTGTCATGGAATTGAAGATCTGGAAGGAACCTCAAAGGTCTTTTTGTCTAACCAATAGCCAATGCATAAATATTATGTATATAGCATTTCTAGGTCAGCGGTCAATTATCTTCTGGTATGATGGATAGGGCACTGGTTTTGAAATTTGGAATTAGGAAAACTTGCATTCAATTAATACATCAGACACTACCCATGTGACCCAGGGCAAGACCTCTCCATGCCTCAGTTTTCCCATACATAAAACGAGAGGGTTGAACTTGATGATCTTAAAGGTCTCTTCCAGCTCGAAACCTATGATTCTATAGCCTCCAATGGTGAGGAACTCACTAATATCTGTGGCTGTCCATTCAATTTTTGCCCAATTTTAAGGAAATTCCAGGGTGATCAACCCTGGGAGGAGGAATCATTGTTATCATTGCTATCCTTTTTTTTTTTTTTTAGTACTTAAGGAAACTGAGTTAGAGGGGTTTAATGACTTATCCAAATTCACAGTTAGTAAGGATGAACCTGGGTCCTCTTCTCCTATAATACTTCACTTGGTGATCTCACCAGCTTCCATGAATTTAATTACCATCTCAATGCTGATGATTCTCAAATTTTGCCCCAAGTTCTCTACTGACCTCCAATCTGGCATCTCCAACTTTCAGGCATGTTGAATTGCATGCCTTCCAGACATCTTGAATTGGATATCCAGTAGACATCTTAAACTCCATACTTCCAAAACTGAACACATTCTCTTTTCCCCTAACGACTCCCTTCTCTTCCCTTGCCCCCACCTTCCCTATTGCTGTAGAGAGCACCACCATCTTCCCAGTGTCCTGGGCTCACAATCTAGGTGTCCTCCTGGACTCCTCACTATCTTCCACCATCCATGTCCAAATGGTGGCCAAGGCCTGTCCATTGCACCTTTGCAATTTCACACTCCCTTCCACCATTTACATCCCTCTCTTTTCTGACACTGCCTCTATCATCACTTCATGCCTGATTTTCATGCCATTTTCATGCCATTTTGACGGCTAAATGGAGGATGAATTGGAGACTCTCCCCACTCCAATTCATTCTCCATTTAGCCATCAAAATGATGTTTTTAAAGCTCAGATCTGATCATTTAACCCCACCACCCACTAAAAAACTTCACTGACCTCCTATTGCCTCCAGGATCAAATACAAAATCCTCTGACTGGCATTCAGAGCCCTTTGTAGCCTGGTCTCTTCCTACCTTACCAGTCTCTTTACCCTTCATTCCTTGACTCATACTCTGATCTGGCCACACTGGCAACCTGACTGTTCCATAAACAAGATGCTCCATCTCTTAGCTCTGGCATTTTTCTGACTCTTGCCCCATGCCTGGAATGTTCCCCCTCCTCAATTCCACCTACTGACCTCCCTGGCTTCCTTGAAGTCCCACCTAAAAATCTCGTCTTTTTACAGAGGTCATTCCTAACTCCTCTAAATTCTAATGCCTTCCCCTCTATTAATTACTTCCTATTTAATCCACATATAGTTTGCTTATACAGATGTGTTTGAATATTACATTCCATGTTAGATTTTAAGTTCCTTGAGGAGACTGTCTTCTGCTTCTTTTTCTCAGCACTTAGTATAGTGCTTGGTATACAGTGGGTATTAAATAAATATTGATTGATTGATAAATGTTTGAGGCTGGATTTGAACTCAGGTCTTCCTTTATCCCTTGCATCTCCTAACTGACTCTGACCCTTAAGCAGAGAAAACACATTGAGAAAAATAAGGCTAACATAAGAAACAAAATATGGAGCAGAGGAAAAGGAATTGGATTCAGAATCATAGGGTCCTGGTTCACATTCCAGTAAAAATATTTCATCTCTGGTCTTAGGCAATTCACTTAATCTTCTTAGCTCTTAGTTTCATCTCATATAAAATTAAGTGATTAGATAAGATTGCAAGGTCCTTTTCAGATGTAAACTTGATGATTGTATGCCAGTACATACTAATCTAAATGATTTGTGATAGCCACCATGCCCTTCTGACACGTCTCCATTACCCTTCTCTCACTACCTCTCCTAGTAGATTCTTCCTCCTTCCCCCAGTTGAGTGTAAGTTTTATGAGAGCAAGTTCTGAATGGTTCCTATCAATGCCCAGCATGATTCACACAGTAAGTACTCTAAAATGTGTGCTAGATGAGATTGCAGAAGGCATTCTGATAATTCAATTCAGTAAGCATTTATTATGCACCTCCTATATACAGATTCCTATTCTAGGTAGTGGAGAAGGAATAAAACTTGATTAGTGGTTAGAGAGCTGACTTTGGGTCAGGAAGAAGTCTTATGCTCAATTCTATCTCAAATACATACTGGCTGTCAATAAATCAACATTTATTAAGCACCTATTATCTACCAGGCATTGTGCTAAGTATAATAAGGCTGTGTCATTTAACCCTGGAGAAGTCCCAAATTCAGTAAGGAAAAATGAAGGATTGTTAAAAAAGCAGCAAGGACCTCACTAAAATTTTGTGTCATAAATTTAAATTTATTTAAATCTACTTAAATTCTTGACTCTCCAACAACTCTTGTACATATGAGCAAATTAAGGCGAAGAGAGGTTAAATGTGTTGTCTGAGGTCACACAGATAATAAGTGGCAGAGCCAAGATTTGAACCTCTTACTTCAAATTCAGTGCCCCTTTCATCATGAAATGCTTGTCATGGATGTAACCAAAATGCCAAAAAAAAAACAAACCCAAAACATCCTGCTGTTAAATAGTGGATTGTTCCTTTTATTAACTTCCTGGTTGTACATGGTACACTTTCCTAAAAGAAAGCACTGAGATTTCTCAGGGGTGAAGGTGGATGTTTGGCCATCCTAAGCCTTGTTTTCTTTCTCCTCCTTTGCTTTGTCCTGGTCTAGGTGCAGAACAATCCTGTATCTCTGAGAGGCAGCAGGCTTTGTCCAAGCTCTTCTTTGGGCCTGGTGGACACTTCAGCCAAAATAATTTATTCTTTGCCCCAGAAGAAAGACAAGAACCTCAGAAAGTTGCCAGGTTTGGCAAGTCCTGCCCTCCTTCTTTCAAGGAGTTGTTTGTGGACTCTGGACTGTTGCTCCCTCTCATCGAAAGGGGTGATGCTAAGCAGCTCTTCCCCTTGGAAGTCATCCTCAGCGAAGCCATCGGGGTGATATTTCCCTCCCGAGACTTAGCTCTACTTGCCCTCCAGTTCACCACAGACCCAAAGCGACTCCAACAGAACCTTTTTGGAGGGAACTTCTTGGAGAACATAAGCCGATTTAACTTATCTGGGGCCATTGGTGCCAAAGGCACATTCAACTTTACCCAATTTTTTCAGCAAATTGGTCTACAAGGAATCAAGGACAAAGGAGATTTAGTTGAACTGACCAGACTGCTCTCACTTGGCCAAGACTCTTTCCATGATGAAGAGGTCCCTGTAGATTCAAAGAAAAGGCTGAATCTGAGTCAACCAGTTGTGGGCAGCTTTGGCCAGAAGATTAATTTACAGGAAAACCAAAATAGGCTCAAGTTTCTTGCCTCTATTCTGGAGCTACCAGAATTTCTTCTCTTCTTGAAGAGTGTGATTTCAGTCCCAGAGAACATAGCCAGAAGTCTAGGTGATTTAGTAAAAATGGCCCTCAACTCCCCATTCTGTGAACAGCCAGCCAGTGAGCTGTTTGTCCCCACGTGCACTGAAGGAGGCGGTTATGACCAAGTTCAATGCTTTGCTGAAGAGTGCTGGTGTGTAGATTCCCAAGGCAAGGAGCTCCAGGCTACAAGGACTCGAGGCCAACGACCCAGGTGTCCCACCGAATGTGAAAAACAAAGGGAGCGGGCACAAGTTTTGATGAGAAGCCTGCCTGCAGGGTCAAGTCTTTCTGTCCCTTCCTGTTCAAGTGATGGGAGCTTCCTGTCGGTCCAATGTTCTGATTCAGGATGTTACTGTGTTAATTCCGAGGGTCGAGCCATTCCTAGAACTGAAACAGTGAATGGAGAACCCAAGCAATGTAAGCCACCAGGCTTTATAAACTATCAGACCCTTCTCAAGGGATCATCCACTTTAGAGCAATAAGGGACCTCAAAGGCCATCTAGTACTCTCCTCCCATTTCACAGATGAGGAAAGTAAGCAAGAGAAGGTGCCTTTCACAGTATCATTAAGTTAGTAAATAGCATGACTGGAATTCAGAGCTTGGAACACGCCTTGAAATTCTGAAATTCTGTGATTACAAATCTAATATTTTCCCCCATTATATTATATTTCCAGGAGTTGTCTTCTTTAAAACCCTGTTAAGGATCATTGGAAATTTTTGTCAGGCCTACCAAGCTAGACAGGATTGAATATTAATCAGTAAATATTTATTAAATGCCTACTTTATGCCAGGCACTGTGCTAAGCTCTGAGGAGACAAAAAGAGGCAAAAGACAGTCCCTGCCCTCAAGGAGCTTACAACCTAATGACCTCAGGGATAATGATCTAATCATTAATATTCATTAATAAATAATTAAACAGTCATTAATAAATAAATTATATTCATTAATAATTATTATTAATATAATTAATAATCATTAGATAATGATCTAATCATTAATTAGATGATTAATATTAATAGTACTAGTAGTAGCTTTGTATTAGTACAGCATAGTACTTTAAGGTTTGCAAAACCTCTTACAGAAGTTACTTAATTTGATACTCCTAATAACCCTATAAGTGATATTATTATCCCCACTTTACAGATGAAGAAATTGATAAGTGATTTGCCAAGGGTTATATAGCTAATAAATACTGAAGTGAGAATTGAACCCAGGTTTTTTGGGTTATAAGTTCACTGCCAGTCATATTATTCCTATGTCTTTTTTTTTTTAAGGCTAATCTAGTAAAGTTTGGAGATGCTCCCCATCAGTTGGCTTCAGAGTGTTGAAATTTTTCACCCACGGCAGTGCAAGATCCGAGATTTCTTAAATGTGATATAGAAGAGTTGCAATTTGTATTCATGGAGGAAGGAAATATCCCAAAATATTCCAGGAGTACCAATATGTAAACAGGGCACCAAGGTAGCACAGAGGATAGATAGTGTGCTGAGCCTAAAGTCAGAAAGACTCATCTTTCTGAATTCAAATCCCACCTTGGACACTTACTAGCTGTGTGACCCTGGGAAAGTCACTTCACTCTGTTTGCCTCAGTTTTATCATCTGTAAAATGAGCAGGAGAAGGAAATAGCATACCACTCCAGTATCTTTGCCAAGAAAATCCCAAAAGATGCCACAAAGAGTCAGATACAACTAAAAAAGTGACTAACAGCATTGTACGTTGAAGTATAGCTCAGTTCCAGAACCCAGCTGCTATTCTGAACAGCTGGCTTACCTGAATACGTGAGTCTAGCTAGCATTAAAAATCACAAGAAGTATTTTCTCATTGGCCCTAGAGCAGTATCACCTATAGATGTAGAATCATTAATGGTGCTGATTATCTTTGGGGACATGTTCTAGGATTGAATTTGATACAAACCCTTCTGGTTAATGTTGAAGATGATCTGAGGTTTGACAGTGGCATCTTCTGAGCTTGTGTCTTCTTGCATTCTATGTTATGTTTAATCTCTTCCTTCCTTCTTTTGTTTTTCTTCTCCAAACTGATGCTTATGTGCTTGGAACAGATCTTTGAAAAATGTGCCATTTTTTTTTCTTTTTAATTGCTGATTTGAGATAGTTTGGGATAATGGAAGTAGCAACCCACTAGCATCAGGATGGGTTCTACCATCTCTTTGGCCACTTAATACTACCTGACCTTAGGAAAATCATATAATCTCTGAAGCTTGTTTTTTTTATATGAAATGGTAATGAGTCTGTAACTTATCTAGCTTGAGACAATGGTGAGGATCAAACCAGATAAAAGAGATAAAATGATTTGTAATCATCATGTGTTAAATGGTCATGAGTTGTTGCTGTTATGTAATCCTATTATATCCTGAACTATTAAGAGGTCAGCCTTCAGTCTCTTCTTGAATAGTTAGCAAGAGAAGTCAGGCAACAATAATTGTGCCTGGAGCCAGGCTGAAGTCCATGTGGCTCACTCCTTCTCCTTACTCCAAAATGTCTTTCTTGAAGAGAAGCAGCCTATTGAATCTGATGAGGAGCATCTCCCAACTTTACTAGACTAGCCTTCCAAAAAAGACATAAGTATAATATGACTGGCAGTGAACTTATAGCCCAGAAGCCCTGGGTTCAGTTTTCACCTCAGTATTTATTAGCTGTACAACCCTTGGCAAGTCACTTATCAGTTTCTTCATCTGTAAAGTGGGGATAATAATATCTCTTATAGGGTTATTAGGAGTATCAAATTAAATAATTTCTGTAAGGGGTTTTGCAAACCTTAAAGTACCATGCTATACTAATACAAACTAAGTCCTGTTCCCCCTGTGAGCCGTAGCTTCCTCATCTATAAAATGGGAAAACATTGTAATGGATTTAGTATTTCTTGCCTTTTCAGTGGCTGTAGGAGGTATGGGGTGAGGGAGAGAATTTGGAACTGAAAAGAAAATTGAACAAAATTAATTAATTAAATGAATGGATGGGTGAATGAATGAATGAAATGAGTAAAATCGTACTTAGACTAGGGGTACTGCAAGGAAAGCACTTAGTAAGTCTTAAAATACAGTGTATACCTTATAAAGCCTGAAATATATGATATCCAAAGACAGGTAGGTAGTTCAGTAAATAGAGTTCTTGACTTGGAGTTAGGAAAAACTTCCCTCAAATCAAGTCTCAGTTACTTACTGGGTGTGTGACTGTGGAAAAGTCACTTAACCTCTGTCTGCTTTGGTTTCCTCATTTCTAAAGTGGAGATAATAATAGGCACCAACTTTCAAGAATTGTTAGAAGTATAATATGAGATAATTCATTTTCAAAGTACTTCACAAACTTTAAATTGCTACATAAATCCTATTAATGAAAATTATGATAAAATAATATTTTTAATCATTTTTATTACCAGAGTATGACAGATGAGTTGCAAAACATAACAAGAAATTATCTCATCATTTATAGTAGCTTGGGTTACCTAGCTTAATGCCCCAGTTTCTTTCTTTCCCACTGATTCAGTGACTTCTCATTGGTCTTTCTTGCAAGGTTCTTGAGTTGACTCGGTTGCTCTTTCTTTTCCCTAGGTCCAACTACTTGTCAGTTGGCTGCTGAGAAAATGTTTTTACAGACAGTCCAGACCCTTCTGGATGAGCCCAGCCTGTTGTCCCAGCTCTCTGATATCTATATCCCACAGTGTAATTCCAAAGGTCAGTGGAAAAGGGTGCAATGCAGCGGCCCCCCTGAGCAAGCCTTCAAGTGGTATGAGCGGTGGATTACCCAGAACAATGGCGGCCAAGAGCTGCCCCCAGCCGAGCTGATCCAAAGGATAGTGAACTACAGGGAAACATCTGAGACCTTCAGCAACTACATTGAAAAACTGTACGAGGCTGGCCAACAGAATATCTTCCCACTGCTTGCTGGCTACTCTTCCTTCCAAGCTGTGCCAATTGAGGTACTGGAAGGCAATGTGACAGTATCTGGAGATGGCATTCTTTTTGACCCATTCACATTCTGGCAACTCCTGACTGGACAGCTCAGTTTTTATCCTGGCCGCTATACTGACTTCAGCTCCCCTTTGGACCATTTTGAACTTAGAAGTTGTTGGTGTGTTGATGAGAATGGACAAGAACTGAAAGGAACACAAGTTGAACCCAACAAAATCCCAGCATGTAAGTAACTAGCACTGTTAAGTAATATGCATTAAAAATAGCTAATTGGGCAAGTGTAGTTAACATTTCAGAGTTTCAGTTTCTCCATCTGTAAAATGGGGCTAAAAATACTTCAGTATTTCCTTCAGAGAGTTGTCCTAAGAATAAAATGAGATAATGTATATCAATGAGATAGTTTACCTTAAGGGGACAGTTTTCTGGTGGCAAAGAGAATCTGACTAAGTGAAGAAGAGTTCTTGTATCCTCTCATTTCAATGGATATGCATTTAACATGATAATAAGTATCCCACTGCATTTTATTCTTCCTTTTTAAATAAAAGTCAAATACTTTAGAGTTCTAGACTTGGCAAAGTTTTTATATATATTATCTCTGTTCTCTGAGGTAAATACTATAAATAAACACTCTATTTTACAGATGGAGAAAGTGAGGCTCAGGCATATTCAGTGTCTCATCCAGTTACTAGTCAACTTGTAAGTGTTGGATATAGGATTAAAATGCCTATCTTCTGATTTTTTTGTCTCTATTATACCATACTGCCTCAAATTCCTTGTTTAATGTTTCTCCTAAAATGTGTTACTGAGAACTGGATGAGACAAAGGCAACATGGTGTTGTAGAATGACTACTGAGATCACATGAAATACTTAGAGTTTTGCAGACAGTAAAGCTCTATATAAATGTAAGTTACTGTTATGTGAAGGTTCTCATCTTTTCAATGGAATTCACAAACAGTCTAGGACAAGTTACAATCCTTATTGATATTTTATAAATATATTATTATTATTGTTTTATACTTATATATTACTATAGAAAGTCCTTGTATTATTAAATACATACACATGTGTATATAAACATATCTGTGAGATATATAACTTTATATATATATTATATTTTATATGTATATATGCCAGATCTGTAATTTCATTGATGTTGGGAATTCCTGGTAGGAAACCTCTTCTATTAATGGAGATCAGCAACTGCTCATGACTTATAGCCTCCTAGAGTTGTCTGGGGTACTCAGAGATGAGTTAACTTGTCCAGGCTCAGAAAACCAAGATTTATCAGAGGCAGAATTTGAACCCAGGTCCTTCTGACTTCAAGACCTGCTCTCCTTACACTATACTATAATATGTGTGCACTAATAATCTTAATATCAGCAACCTAATATCATATTAGAACCTTTTAAATTCTTGGGAAGAGTTAACAGGTGTTTAATATAGACTCAATCTGCTTTTTTTGGTGGAATTTTCCCAGGTCCTGGTGCATGTGAGGAGGTGAGACTCCAAGTTGTTCAGTTCATTGAGGAAGCAGAAGAAATCATCAGGGCTTCCAACAGCTCCCAGTTTGCCTTGGGGGAGAGCTTTCTGATGGCCAAGGGAATCCTGCTGAGTGACGAAGACCTCTCTCGTCCTGTTTCCTTCCCATCCGGGGAGACATTGTCAAACAAGCTGTTCCGTGGGACTGATTATGCCCTTCGAATAGCAGCACAGTCTAGTATGTCTTGGGATCTTGTCATGTCCCATACCATACCCTCAGTCCTATGGCAGGACTGGGGCTTCTCTAATCTGCCTTCCTCAGGGCTGGAGTGGATTTGCAATTCCTTCCTCCTGGGAGGACTTGCCTAATCCTGGCTACTTCTTTTCACATAGTGGAATTTAGAGGAAGGGGAATCTAGGCTTGAGTCTCACATCCAACATTTACTAGCTATGTAGACATGGGTAGGTAATTTAAACTCTCTCACTTTCGGTTTACCAATCTGTAAAATGGAAATAACAAGAGATAAAGTCTTTATTTCACAGTATTGTTGTTAGGAAAATGTTTCACAAGTAGCAAAGTACCATAATGATCAATGAGCAAGCATTTATTGAGTGCCTACTGTGTGCCAGGTGCTAGGGAATCAAAACCCTTGATCTCAAGGAACTTGCATTCTATTGAGGAAGACAACATATACCCTGTAGAAATGTATACAGGATAAAGACCAAAAAAACCCCCCACAAAATAAATTTGGAAGTGAGGGATCAGGGAAGGTTTCATGTAGAAGGTGGGGCTAGCGTTCAGTCTTGAAACATAAGGGATTCCTTGAGGCAAAGGTGAGGAGGAAGTGCGTTCCAGACATGGGGTCAACCACTGTAAAAGTATGGAGAAGGGAGATGGAGGGTTGTTTCTGAGGAACAGAAAAAAATATTTTAGGAGAGTCACGGAGAATAGGGAGGGAGTAATATATAGTGAGACCAGGAATAATAATACTTATAGTTAATATTTACATAGTACTTACTATGTGCCAGGCACTGGGCTAAGTAAGTACTTTACAATTATTATCTCATTGGATCCTCACAACAACCTTTGGAGGGAGGTGCTCTTACTATCCCCATTTTGTAGCTGAAAACTGAGGCAAAGTGACTTTCCCAATGACATACAACTAGTGTGTTGGAGGCCAGTGATATCCCAGTCCACGTTAAAAATAATGAGGACATGAGTAGTGAGAGGCAGAAAAGAGATGGCTATAAAGGGAAATATGGAGGTTGAATCAAAAAGAATGGGCAACCAATTGGAAATCCAACCCAATAAACATTTATTAAGTAACTGCTGTGTACCAGGCACTGTGCTAAATGCTGGGGATACAATTAATAAAAAAAGTTAGGAGCCCACAAGTCAATGGATATGGGCTTTGAAGAAAAGTGATAAGTTGAGGATAACATCAAGATGGCAAACCTGAGTAATTGGAAGAGTGGTGCTCCTTTTGACCGAGACAGGGAAGTTCAGAAAACGGACAGGAAGTAACGTGTTTGGTTTTGGTCATGTGTTTGGGGTATCTACAGGATATAGTTTGGAACATCCAATAGGCAATTGGTAATGTGAGACTAGAGCACTGGAGAGATGTGTATCTCTGGATATATCTATTTGGGAATCATTTGCATATAGATGATAATTGAATCCCTGGTAGGAATGAAATTATCAGGAGACTGTTGGGGACCTGGGACAGAGCCTTGAAGTATATCGTAGTTAGAGGGCATGATACAGATGATCATCCTTCAGAGGAGACTGAGAAGGAATGTTGAGATAGGGAAGATGAGAACCTCCCATGTTTGCACAACCTATCTTGAAGAGCTTTTGCAAGAATTGAATTCAATTATATGTGGGAAAGTCATCTGGAAAAATATATGACTATACCTTAAAATCTATATTTTTTTTATTATTTAAAACTGTAAAAAGAAGACTAAAGATACATCATCCATCCCCAACCTGAAGCAGTGCACTTGGCCAAGGTGGCTGAAGAGCTTGCTCTCTTTTTTATTAGGGAGATAGATGATTTGAATGTTCATCTGGTCTTAGAATGCTAGAGTGGGGAGAGATCTTTGGTGCCATTCAATTCAATGCCCTGATTTATTTAAGGAGGTTGAAGCACAGAGAAGGAAAGCCACTTGATCAAGGTGACTCAAGAGTCAGAGTCACACCTAGAACACAGGGCTCTTGGTTCTCAGTCCAATGTTCTTTCCACTAAGGCATGTGGCTTCTCAAGTGATAGAAGAAACATTTCTTTTAAAATATTTTATGGATGCCTTTTGGTTTAATGTCCTTCATTTCCAGATATGTCTCTATACCTTCCCTTTTCAGAACCATCCTTTAAAACAAAGAGTGAAAAAAGAGAAGGAAGTGAGTTTGTGTGTGTGGGGAAGTAGTTCAGAAAAACTAACCCACATTCTAATCAAGTTTAATAGCATATGAAGCATTCTATATCTATAGATACCCACCTCTACAAGGAAGGGAGGGAGATAAATTTTCATCCTCTCTTCTTTGGAGTCAAGCCCAATCATTATAATAACCCAGCAGGGTCAACTTTTCTAAAGATCTTCTGGGGTAGATACTTCAAGGTCTATAACAAATCCAGGGTCACCAGGGCTTTTGTATCAGGATCTCAACATTCAGGGGGTTATACTTTCTTGTTGTAATCAATTACAACTTCTGAACCCAACTTTGTAGTCAACTATAAGATTCTGTTGCTGCATGACAAGCCTTTCCTAGTGCCTATCTTCTCCATAAATTCCATGAGGATATGTGTGGGATTAGTATTAGCTACCCGCTCTTAAGGAACTACACCCATTGTCCTCTGCTATGTTGTTACCCCTTCCCCTCCCTCAGTGAATTTGACCATGGTAAAACAATTCTTAATTAATGATAGCTATGAACTCTCACATTGCTTTCTCTTTTATAATTTTTTTTCTTTTCAAAATTTCCAGCTTTATCCTTCTATCAGAGAAGCTACTCTGCTCTAGAAAACCCTGTGAAAGAAGCTGTGCTCTTGGGATATCATCCATATGTCCCACAGTGCAATGGTCTGGGTAGCTGGGAGCCTCTCCAGTGCTCTGAAAGTACCGGTAAGGCATCTGCTATTTGGGATGATGTTTTTGTTATTACCACATTGGGACCCTGGGTTGGAGGTGCAATGAAAAATCTTTTGCTATTTACACATTTGGAATCATCTTGAAGGTATGGAGGATAGAAGCTTTTGGCCTCAGTCCTCATGCATTGGGAATTCTGTGCTGCTTCTAGCTGGGAAGTCAACCAGGGGGCTGCTCGGGAAATTTGGGGGAGAAATGGTTCTACCAGCTGGTACTAAAAAAGACAAAACCAACAAGCTTAGAGTAATTCTGGGTGGCATTGGTATAACAATTCCCTTCTTCAGACTTTCATTTTCTCTATTGTAAAATAGAATTCCAAGGTCTCATACAGCTTTAACACTCTAGGGTTAGACACAGTACTGATCCTGTGTTCAAATCCAGCCTCAGATACTTATTATCTATGCGATCTTAGATGAGTCACAACTTCAATTTTGTCCTTCATAAAGTGGGGATAATAAAGCACCCATTTTCAAGGTTATTTTGAGGATCAAATGAGATATTTATAAAGTATTTTGAAAATCTTTAACTGCTATATAAAGAAACTACGACACACAAATGCACCTTTCCTATGCCAGACCCATTTCTGGGAGGAGACAGCAAGAGCAAAGGGAGATGGTTTCTATCTTCCTCCAGTCCCAAGTTCAGATTAGAGCAAGATAGGCAGCCAATGTTGAGGTAACACACAGAAAACACAATGAGAAACTATTTTAATGCTTTTTGAAAAATTTAAATACACACAATTTTCTTTTATCTTATTTTTAACATTTAAAAGATTAAAATAATGGATTTTATTTATCAATATTGATGTCTTTATGTCAATAATTAATAAAATGAGTTATATGTTGACATTTGTTGACATTTTATTTTCCCCAAAGAGCTCTTCTTTCTCTCCTACTTAGTGAGCCATCCCTTAAAATAAAGAGGAAAAAAAAAGCCATTCAGCAAAACAACCCAACAAAACAGTCATGTTTGATTGGATATGAAAGGTTCTACATCCATAGTTCTCCCATACATTAATCACCTCCCACTTCTTTGTGTCTGGAGAGGAAGACAAGTGCATATATTTTAATGCCCCCATATTTTTCTTTCTGTGGCATGTAGGCATTTATTTAGCGATAATGCAATATTTTTTAGGGAAGTCTTAAATTCGCTGTTAGATTTTGGTAAATGGAAACACACTATGCAAACTTGCCAAGGGCTTACAGGTATCTTCTCCTGCTTTTATCTCCCTCCCTCTCCTGCCATTTAGTATGTATCATCAAAGCAGAAGATAGTACGGTTCCAAATTCTGCACAACTGATACCCTCACCTCCACCCAAGGGTATCCTGGTACCAGGTAGAACTGGCTCAGAGCTGATTGTGAAATTTTCAGTTTCAATTTTCATTTAGACTTTAGAAATTGGCAAATGCTACAAAACAAGGCTTAATTTGTTGTTTTGTCTAGACTTAAGAAAATGATGGATGGAGAAAATGCTAATAATGCAGATGAAACTTAAAAGTGTGAATATTTTTTTTTCAGAAAGCCAGCTGTTAAACATTTACCGGTACACCCTCTACCTCCACCCCCTTCACAACAAACCAGATTTTTGTGATATGTCACTACTTTCAAGAATCAACTTAATCTTCATGTTTTTATTTTACAATTTTAATAGCATTTGTTTTTATGTCACTTTCATAGTCAAATATATTCCCTTGCTCTCCTACCCAGTGAGCCATCCATCCCTTTGATAAAGAAAAAAAAAGAAAGATAATACATTTTAGTAAATACCCAATACATTAGCCAAGTCTGGCAGTAGATAAAATGTTTCATACCCACAATCTCCCACTTCTGTGAGGAGTAGAAGATGTGATTTTTCACATTTTTCTAGAAAGGAGATGTGATTTCTTAGTTCCTCTGCAGGGCCAAACTTGGTTTCTATAAATACAAACTTTCCATTACATTTGTTTTATTCTTTTCCTTTCCATTATTGTGGTGTTTGTATATATTGTTTTCTTGATTTCTAGATGTTTCCCTCTTCATCAGTTCACATCTCTTCCTATGCTTTCCTGAGTTTGTCACAGCCATCATTTCTTACTACATGGCAATATTGCATTACATGCATGGAATAAAATTTATTTAGCCACTCCTCGAGCAGAGGACATCTATTTTGATTCCAGTTCTTTGATATTACAAAAAGAGCTGCTACCTTTATATTTATTTAAACTTCATTTTATTTGGTTGAGCAAATTGAAAGGGTTAGGAAATATACAGCCTGATTTCCCCTATACCCACATCTATATCCAGCAGTGACTGAGCGTATCCATCAGCAGTTTTACTAGAGGGGCTGATGCTTAGGTATGAATTGGACTAGATAGCTTCTATGGTCCTTTCCAAATCTGAGATTCTAGACTACTCAAACAACCAGGGTGGGAAATGATTCTCAGACACAGGGAGGGGACAGTTTGAGTATGAGTTAAAGTACAGATACAGACGGAGACCTAATTACCAAAGATAAGTAAATTTTGATGGCTGAAAGCTGCTTAGTTAACCTGGAGTATACTGACTAGATTTCTTTCTCAAAGACCAAACCTTAAACCCATTTCACTCTGGAGCTCATAGATTGGACCACAATAAGTCCCTGCCCAGGTACCACTTAATGGCTATTTTTTTGGGCCCTCTTGGCTCAGAGTGAAAGTAAATTGTAGCTGTTTCTCTTTTTGCCAACAACCCTAAGGGTCTTCTCCTCTCAGTTTGATTTTTTTTTTTTTCAATTAAAAGGACCATCTCTTGACTTACTTCTTAAAGAGGCCTACTCACTGAATGGGCATTACTTCACTCAAAGTGAGAACTTGAAAAGATCTTTGCCTGAACGGTCCAGGGTCTCCCATTTTATCCTGGGCCATCTCCAGTTGTCCTGAAGAATATCTGGTCACTGGACCCAGATGACTCTGGAGGAGAAAGTGAGGCTGGTAACCTTGAACATCCCTCAAATCAAAGTCAACTACAAGTCATGACATCATCTCCCAGATGTCATAAAACCTCCTATAACTAGATTCATGTTCAAAAGTACCCATTTTATAGCTCTACTGCTGTCTCTCTTTCCTCCATTCCTTCCCGATGTCCAATGTCCCCTGGCATATTTTGAGATGATGGCATAAACTGAATACCATCCCATTTCTATCAAATCACAGAACATAAAACCATAGATTTTGAGCTAAAAAAAAGGATTTTAGAGGTCACTTAACTTGAACTCTCATTTTCTGATGAGGAAACTGAGACCTGGAGGAATTAGATTACTTGCCTAAGGTCATCGCAATAATTAGAGGCAGGGCTGGGACTTGAACCTAGATCTTCCAACTCTAAGATGAGTTTTCTTTTTCTTCCCATTGTACCTCTCCCATGGTACACTGCCTCCCTATTGGTAGCTGACTTTTGTAATAAAATACAAAGAAAGTCAAACAAGCTTGGCTCATGGGAGAGTGGGAAAACAAGGTCAAGTTTCTACCTGGTTTGATCTCCAGTTATCTTCAAGAGCTAGGATCAGTCCTGGACATCCTGGGGAAGGATTGGGATCGTTTCTGTCTGCTACAGGAAAGGGTTTTGCTAAGGCTGAGTAGAATTCCCCAAGATACAGTCTGAGGCTCCTTCAGAATTGAACTCAACCTCTGGAGAGAAGAGACAATTCCTTGTGGTTTTCCCTTTTCATGTTTTTGCCTGTCATCGCTCTAGAGAGGCAGAGTGCTGCCATGTTGCTGGCTGTGAGAGGTTGGACTTGGTGACATTTTCTTCTCTATGGGAAAGATGTTAGCTCAAGAAAGCATAGTTGGTTTTCCCGCTATTCATTTTTACCCTTTATATATATGTATTGATATCAGGACTAACTGAATGGAGTATCCATTCAAAACTTCAAACTTATGAGGTTATTTCTAATTCATTGTTAGCTCTATTTTAAAACCATTGTGTAGCTGAACACCAGAAAAGCCCCTAGTAGGCAACAAACTAGCATTATGAGAGAATTACAAAGAACTCTGGATTCTGAAAAAGGGCAGCAACAACATGAGTTCTGATTTCCACCCTTCCCCCAGCTCTTAACAGATTGTTTCTCCCAGAAACCAAATGCTTAATGAATGATTCTTCATTTATGATATCCTTGCCTCTGCCCCAAAATACCTAACAGTTTCCCATTGTTTACATAATAAAATGCAACTCAGAATCACAATATCAAAGAATTTGAGAATTAGAAGGAATCTTAGTGATCATCTTATCTGGTTCAGAAACAAATTTCATGTATGTATAATACATAGCCTCTGCTTGAAGACCAGAAACTTCCAGGCATGGAAATTAAGCTCAATATTCTTTAGACTGAGCTCTCCTCTCCTCTATCTTTCCTCTTTTCTCCTCTTTACTTTACTTTTCTTCTCTTTTTTCTTCCCTTCCCTTCTCTTTCCCCTTTCCTTCCCTTCTCTCTGTCTCTCTCTTTTTAACTGAGATAATGTTTTTACTTTTCTGGTTTTGGTTTCTCTCTTATTTCCCCGATGTTTTCAAATATCACTGACAGTGACTCAGCAGTCAAATCTATCAGGTCATTCAGGATCCAATGATGTCAGTCATCTGACATTCATTTAGGACAATTAGGTTCTCCCTTATTACTCCCTTTATTATCTTGAGTAATAAATTCCCTGATAATTTTTTTTGTTCTGAGATTTCCAATGTAAAAGTTATTCCTCTTTGTAAAACAAAAATGGAAACAAACGAACAATTGAGTTGCTCTACTTTCTTTCCATTGGTGGTTATCATTGTCCCATCCATCCCAAGCAAACGCCCTATCCCTTCTTTCATCCTTATTTTTCTAACATTTTAGCTTTAAAAAACCAGTCTTTCTGTTGACCTTGGCTTTCCTTGCCAGACTCAGCTCATTTTAAATTTAGCATTCTTGAAATGATTTCTACCATGCTGTAAAAATAGCTTACTACTATGTGTCATGCCATCTAGTGTCTGGTTTATGTTGCTTCTATTTTCTGTACATCACTTTTTAAGGCCTAAATTGGTTGAGAAGTCCTTTAGGTACCCATAGTAGTCTTTTAGGACAAATGCTAGTTCATTGTTGGCTCTATGAACACACGTTTTGACCTTCATTGGAATTGTTTCCCTGTCTTCAGAATTTCATTCCTGATTATCTCCCATTCCTCCTGAGTTGACTTTTCTTGACATTTTTGATCCACAGAGAGTCCACATCTGTCTTTTCTCTAGCCCATTTGAAATCCAATTTCCCAAAATCTAGGATGTGAGTCAGATTATGCCCAGGTTTCTTATCATTCTCCATTACCTTTCCTTTCTATCCCTGTCTCTAACTCCTTAACCTCCTGGGCCTAGTCCTCTGTAGTCTGGTTCCAGTTACACAGTCCTTACAAACCAGCAATATCTCAATGTGATGCAAGAGAAAGAATGATGAATTTGGAGTTTTTGGATTTGTGTTTGAATCCTGTCTCTACCACTTACTACCACTATGATCTTGTCAAGTCACTTAACCTACAGGCCTCAGTTTCCTTCTCTGTAAAATGAATGGATTGGTCTAGATGATCTCTAAGGTCCTTTTAGTGATTATTTTCTCTCCATCAATGCAGTATCTGTGACTGTTATTCAGTAGCTTTCAGTCATGTCTGATTCCATGACCCCATCTGGCATCTTCTTGGCAAAGATACTGGAGCAATTTGCCATTTCCTCCTCCAGCTCATTTTACAAATGAGAAAACAGGATTAAATGACTTGCCTAAGCTCACATAGCTAGCAAGTGTCTGATACTATGCTATATCTACTCATCTTTGAAAAGCCCAGATCCATTCTTCTCTTCTCCATAAAGCTTTCCCTTGCTATCAGGCAAAGATGAGTTTTACATATATCTATTTGTGAATGCTGTTTCCCCTATGTGAATGTAAACTCCTTGAGGGCAGGTACTGTTTCACTCTTGTTTTTGTATCCCCAGAACCCAGTACTGAACTAGCACACAATAATAGGTGCTTAATAAAAATTGTTCATTGCTTGGTTGGCTCTTTACATGCATCATCTCGTTTGAGTCTCACTAGAAGCCTGGAGTAATGAACAGAGAACTGGATATGAAACCAGAAGACCAGGATCTAGGGTCTGACTGCTCTACTTAACAGTCATGAAATTTTGAGCTTTGTAACTCATTTTAACTTTTTGGAGCCTTAGTTTCATTACCTGTAGAGTGGGAGTCATAGTATTTGTCCCTGCCTACCTCACAGGGTTGCTGTGGAAATCAGTGAGATGAGAAACCTGAAGTGCCTTGTAACAGTAAAACATGATTGTTAGGCAGCTGGCATCAGTACTGTTATTCCCATTTTCCAGATGCAGAATAAGTGATTCATCTAAGGTTACTTAGCTAGCAATTGGTGGAGCTGGGATTTGAATTCAGGCCTCCTGACTCCCAGGCCAATGCTCCCTTTCTTGCAAATCTATAAAGCAGAGATATAAAGGTAGGGGATTAGACTAGACACCATCTTAAAGTCCCTTCTAACTACTAGAACTATACATTTCTGAAATGCTAGGGGAAAGGAAATTCAAAAGGGAGTTCATCTGACTTGTATATCTGTAAGAAAAGAAAGAGAATTTGTAATTTATAAAGTGGTACAAATCCCAACAGTGGATAAAACAGTGGGCCTGGAATCAAGAAGACTCATCTTCCTGAGTTCAAATCTAGCCTCAGACACTTATTAGCTGTGTCACATTTAACATGTCATTTAACCCTATTTGCCTCAGTTTCCTCCTCTGTAAAATGAAGTGGAAGAGGAAATGATAGACCACTCCAATATCTTTGCCAAGAAATTCCCAAATGGGGTCATGAAGAATCAGATATGATTCAAAATGCCTAAACATCAACAAATGCAAGGAAATTCTTAAATCCTGGCTTTTGCTGATTTTTCTCTAGGGCACTGCTGGTGTGTGGATGAGAAGGGACAATATGTTGCAGACTCCTTGACTGCTCGCTCCACAAGATTGCCACAGTGTAAGCGACAGTTTCTGGGACCTACTATCCGCCATGACTTAAGAACTTTATCAGTCAGTTCAGTTCAGTTTATTTCACTCCATTTTCACAAATATCCAATAAGGTGTCTACTACATGCAATACCATAGCACAATGGAGTCAACTCTGAATTTGTAGTCAGAGGACCTGGATTCTAATTAATATAATTATGTTAATATTTATTAATTGTTATATTAATATTATTTATATTCCTTTACTCCTTATGTGATCTTGATCAAGCCCATTTCATCCCTCTTGGCCTCAATTTTCCACAATAGTTGTGTTCAAGTATTTAAAGTACAGTCAAGGGTTAAGGAGATTTGATTCGCTCTGTCTGGCCACAGACAGCAGAAGAATCAGTACTGATGGAAAGAAGTGACAAAGAAGTAGATTTGAATTACATATGGCAGGAGGGGGAGGGAACTACCTAACAATCAGAACTCTTGTAAGTGGGAAGGTCTGTCTCCTTCAGTGGAGATCTTCTGGCAGAGGTGGGCTCACCACATGTGGGGTATATTATACTAAGGGAGTCCTTTGGGGCACAGGTTGAATTAGATGGCTGCTGGGATCCCTTCCACTTCTGAAACTCAACAACATTGAGAAATTCTTTATAAATGTTTATTGACTGGAATTTTATTAAAAGAAGCTCTTATGGAAGAGGGAACACTCTGGATCATGTTGGCCATCCAGGGGACCTTAGCAATGCAGCTTCATTCCAATTACCTGTAGAGTGGCACTCTAGTATCTCAGAGAGGCAAGATCAGGAAGGAAACAATTTTATTTTATTTAGAACTTGGCAAAGAAGGCATCAATTCTTTTTAATTCAGAATGCCCTTCAATGTCCAACAGGTCCCTCAGCATGTGAGAAATCTCGGACCAATGGCTTGCTTTCCAGTTGGGAACAAGGGGGCACTGAAGGCAGTTCTTCCCCAGGAGACCTATTTATCCCATCCTGCCTGGAGGTAAGCCATGCGATTGGAGGAAAGGGAAACTAATGCAGTTGGGAATTTTTCCAATAACTCTAGAGATTTTCTAACTTCTTTGGGGAAACTGGATAGTGTGATATTGAGGGAAAAGTGCTGCACCAAGAGCCAGCAGAGGTAGGGTCAAGCTCAAGGTCTACCTTTTACTCTACCAGTTCCTCATCTGTAAAATGAGGAAAACAAAATATACATTTATCTCATATGATTGTTATAAAGTAAGAACTGTGTGTTAAGGAACCAATCACTATGGTGCTTTCAGGTTTACAAAACACTGAACTCATAATAACCCTATGGGGTACTGCAAATATTATACTCATATAACATTGAGGAAAATGAAACTTAGAGGTAAAGAGACTTTTCCTTACAACCTACTAGCATCATAGCCTGAACATAGACTCAGGTCTGTTGACTTGTCCCTCTCTTCCACATGGCTTTTCTGTAACATGCTATGTCAATGGGAAAGGATGGCCCATCTGAGAGAGCCTATATGAGGCAAGTCAAGAGAATTGCAGTCCAGGCCCAGCTCTTGGAGAGTTGTGTGAATTTGAGAAAATCACCTCCCTTTTCTAGGCCTCAGTTTCTTCCTCTGGTATAATAGGGGAGATTGGACAAGACTGTAAAGTTTTTTCCAACTTAGAGAGTTTATGGTTCTGCTTGTGGTGAAAGACTCCACATTTCTTAAATTAGAAGAAAAAATCCAGCATATTCTATCCTACTTTTATTGCTGTTACTCATTTTAATGTCACCAGAGGCCAGAGAAAGTGTTTAGAAAGATGTATTTCTGCATGATTTGCTTTTGACAAATTCCCCACATGTTCAATGAAGTATCACCTCAAATCCCACTGGTATCTCAGGATTCAGGGTCAGGTCCCCCATGAATACTGGTTTTTTTCCTTTCTTTTTTTCCCCAATTAATGATTTTCAGTTTTGAGAAGCCCAACTCTCCTTTTGGATTTGACTTCTTGGTACCCGAGTAACCAACTTAGAAGTAACGAAGCTGTCATGTTTTTATTTTAGACAGGAGAATACAACCAGCTACAGGAATCAGACAACAATACCTGGTGTATGAACCCAGCATCTGGGGAGGGCATACAACTTGGTCAACTACCTGCTAATAGCAGCATCCAGTGTAAGTAACCATGGCAGTTGAGCCTCCTGGGGGTAGGCCTAGGTCATCCAGATGCTGAATTGAACTGACTCCTTTACATTGCCCTCCTCTGTTAGCAAAAAGTAGAAGGAAACCAATAGAACCCAAGAACTTTTGTACCCTAGGTAAGTTTCTCATGTCATATACTAGAGGCTTTGAATCTTGAGTAAAACCACTTACTTGAGTAAAACCATTTATTAAAAACTGTACCCTATGTTGAGGTTAAATGTAAAGTTTAAACACTGTCAGTCATTCATAGTTTCATGGAGGAAATTAGAAACTAAACCAGATAATTTTAAAAGCAAAAAAATTATGATAACTACGTTAAAGATATAAAACAAAGTGCTTTGTGAGACCCGAGGTGGAAAAGGAGTTCCTGGGTGGAGTTTGGAGTGGATCCTGGAAGGCTGCCTAAAGGAAGATGCACTTGAGTTTGGCTTTAAAAGATGGACAGAAATTCAATAAAAAAAGGATAATACTCTCCTGTCATAGAGAACAGTTTCAACAAGCACATGGGAATCAAGCATACCAGAGTTATCCCAAAATATCTGTCCCTCTGTCATGATAGAATTTTCTAGCAATGATAGTATATAAGCTATGACTTATACACTATATAACATATATGTATATGTATACATATATAGTATGTACACACGTATTACATACATATATAACACATATAAAAATGTCCATACACATATACACATACACATTAGAATGATAAAAGAGCAAAGTTATACCAGGTGCAGAATTTCACATCAGAAATCAAATTCGAAACTATTCGGACTCAGTCATTCTCCTCTATGCAATCAATCAGTTTATCAAATGGCAAACATTTACTGAATGCCTGACTTGTGACAGGCACTGTGCAAAGTGTTAGGGGCGCAAACACAGAAATGAAGCAGTCAAACTCGGCTCCCCAGCAAGACCCGGGCACCCTTGCCTCCTTTACTGTCTCTGATCTACGTCTGGAATGTACTCTGTACTTGGTCTCACCTGTTGAGTTTTTCTCCAGTCTAGGGAGCCCAATTCCAATGCTACCTCCTGCAGGAAGTTTTCTTGGACTTCCTCCTGTCTGAAATGAAAATTATCTGTCCCTTTCTATATTTCTAAGTGACCTTGGGTTGTCTCTTTGGTTTCAGGCCCTAGCATTTGTACCATGTTGATGGAAAAAGCCACCTTGAGGGAAGCTAGCAGTGGATACATCCCCACATGTGTAGAAAAGGATGGACGTTTCTCCCCAGTGCAGTGTGACCAGGATCGGGAGAGCTGCTGGTGTGTGCTGGACAATGGTGAGGAGGTGCCAGGAACAAGAGTCGCCGGAGGCCGACCCACATGTGAAAGTAAGCCTGAGTAGGGCATGGGTCCTGGGGCTGAGCCTAGAGAGGCAAAGTCTGGGACAAATCACTCTCTGCATGTCCATTGGTTCCAATATCATTGTAATTGAAAGCACGATGATGGGTTCATTCATTCATTCAATAACTATTTTTAAATACTTTCTACATACCAAACACCACTTTGGAACAAACATCAAGGACAGATGGTCAAAGGAAGCAGATGTTACATGAGAAGTGTGACTTGAGCTGGTTGTGTAAGGAGAAAGGGCATAAAAGACTATAATGCTGGTAGAAGATTTAGAGGATGATTTTATACATACATGTACAAATATGTGTTCACATATACAATGCACAATATACACATGTGTGTATATGTATGCACATGTGTATTATGTGTTATACATATGCATAAGTTTACATGTGGGTATAATCTACGTATTGTACTGTGTGCATGTGTGTGTATATATATATATATAGGCACCAATCACTCAATAAACATTTAGTAGATACTTATTATGTGTCAGGCACTGAGGCGTGTATGAATGTATCCGCTTCTGGTCTTTCTTACTGTAAACTGGTCAAGCTATTGCCTAACCGGCTACCTCTCTGGGTGTCTGCCAAGCTGCCAGTGATGTATCGGTGGGAGAATGCCTTAAGCATGGGGTCTGGAGCAGTCCCCTCAGTCCACTGTAGTCTCAGGAAGGTTCTGCTGCCTAGAGTTAAAACCCTACTTTGGGGATACAAAGAGATGAGACTCTCATATCCAGCACAGGAAGAAAATTGCCTATAATAATATATAATACCTATAATAGGTATTGCTTATTTGCCAGGCATTGTGCTAATTGCTTTTACAAATCTTATCTCATTTGATCCTCACAATAACTCTTTGAAGTAGAAGGTTATTATGATCTCCATTTCATAGTTGAGGAAAATGAGGCAAATGGAGGCAAATGGAAGCAGATCTGTAGGTTGAGAGGAGAGATGACTAAATTAGGATCCAGGAGACCGAGATTCTACACAACGGATCAGAACACGATTTCCGGGGGCTAAGGCAGGCCCTACAATATCCGATACAGCTGTATCATTTTTACTGATATCTTTTATAGGATAGCATCTTCATTTCTAAATATACTCTTTCCCTGACAACACCACCCAGTGAGTTGTCTGTTATAACCAAGAATAAAAAAAAAAAAAGAGGAAGTAGTTCAGCAAAACTAACTCTACATGACCTGAGTACACACAGCATTCCATTTCCAAAATCTTCTAAATTTGCAAATAAGAAAGAGAGGTTCTGCTGTAACACAATCCATTCTGGGTTCTGGACTCTAAGGTCCTTTCTAGCTCTTAAATTCTGTGTTGTTATTCTTTGGAAGCTTTCCAAAATTCCATAGGGAGTATTATGATGTGCAGTGCTTTACTACTGGGAGCATATCAGGAAAACAGTGGGGTGTTGGAGCAGGAAGGTTACTTGAGGGAAAGATATAAAAAACTACTGAGAGAGGAGAGAGAGAGAGAGAGAGAGAGAGAGAGAGAGAGAGAGAGAGAGAGAGAGAGAGAGAGAGAGAGGGAGAGAGAGAGAGAGAGAATTTGTCCTCATTCTCCTAATACAAAACGGACTTCCCTGGGTCACTGAGTTGTTTTCAAGACCAGGTTGCATGAAGATACCAATATAAACAGCAGTTGGGAGATCTGCCTGGATTCCCAGGATTTCTAGGGTCATCTAGTCTAACCAGTAACTGAACAAGAATCCCTCCCACTGTATACAGGAAAAGTGATTTCCCAGCCTTTGCTGGAAGACCACCAGTCAGGGGATATGCACTCCCTCGAAAAGTGGTCCATTTAATTTGTGGGCAATTCCCATTACTACAGAGAGTCCAAATTTGCCTTTTGTAGCTTCAGCAAACACAGTAGTAGCCCCTGATCCCAGAACTATTCCGTGGCTAATCAGAACACATCTGGCCCCTTTTGCATGTGTCGGCCCCTTAAATATATGAGAAAACAAATGTTCCTCCAAACAGTTCTCATGTGGCCTCAACTTAAGGTCCTCTAATATTCTAGTCACCCTTCATCTTATCAATAATGCCTTTCCTAAAAGATGGTTCCCCAGACTGGACAGAATATACTCCAGATATTATTGGATCAGAGAAGAATACAGAAGTGTTATCAGTTCCCTGGGCCTGCACATGATGCCTGTCTTATTAAAACCAAGGTGGTACTTAGAGTAATGAGAGCCTTGGGTCTGGGATCAGGAAGACTTCAGTTCAAATTCAGCCTTAGAGACTCTAGGAAAGTCACTTAGCCTCCGTCTGATTCAATATCCTTGTCTGTAAAATGTGGATAGTAATAGCACCTACCTATCAGGGTTGTTGTAAGGACCAAATGAGATAATATTTATAAAGTGTTTAGTATAATACCTGGCACATGGTAGGCATTTATTAAACACATTTCCTTCCTTTAAGCTCAGTCTAATAGCATTAGTGGTTTTGACAACAGCATCATCCTATTGACTCACCTTGTGATTGTAACTGACTTGTTGACAAGACCTGTTCATTCTACCTTTGCAATATCTCTTCAATATGTCCCCTTCTCTACTCTGATATTGTCACCATCCTGGTTCACACCCTCATTACCTCATACCTGGATTATTTGAATAGCTTATTGGCGGGTCTGCCTGTCTCCCAACCCATCCTCCAAACAGCAGCCCAAGTCAATTTCATAAAGTATAGGTAAGATCATGTTGCCCCTTCCTTCCTACTTAGTAAACTCCAATGGCTCCCTATTATCTCCAGGATCAAAAATAAAAACCTCTGACTTTTAAAGTCCTTCATCACCTGTCTCCTACCTATCTTCACAGTCTTTTTATACCTTACTCTCTGCCACATATACCTTGATCCAAGTGATACTGCTCTCCTTGATGTTCCCTAAACAATACATTTTCACTTGCTGTCCTTCATGATTGGGATTCTCTCCCTTCTCATCTCTCCCTCCTGGCTTCTAAATTTCATCAAAGGTCTGAATGAAACCTTTCTGATCCCCTTTAATGCTAGGATCCTCCTGAGATTATCTCCAATTCATCTTGTATATATCTTATTTGTACATAATTCTCTGCATGTTATCTCCTCCCTTCAATTGTATTCTCCTTGAGGGAAGGGGCTGGTTTTTTGTTCTGTTTTGGCCTTTATATAGTGTCTGGCACATGGATACTTATTAAATGTTTATTGATGTGCCTTGACTGAAATACACAGATCTTTTGCCTTTCTTATCTTGTATTTATGAAGTTAAAGTTAGTCCTTTCACTCAGATGTGAGATTTTATGCTTATCTCTATCAAGTTTTTTTTCCTTGTTTGATTCAATTCAGTGTTATAACCTGTCAAGATCTTTTTGCTTTCTGACTCATCCACTGATAGTTTAGGATTGTCTATAAATTTGAAATGTATGTCATTTATGCTTTTATCCAAGCTATGAATTAAAACACTAATTAGCTCAAGGCTAATCACAGAACCAAGACATGTTCTACTAGAGAACTTCCAAGATGACTGTGAGCCTTAATGATAGGTCTTTGGGTCCACTATTCAACCATCTCTAAATCCACCTAGCTGTACCATTTGTCTAGCTCACATTTCTTTAACCTTTCTACAAGAATTTCATGAGAAAACTGCTTTGCTAAAATCGAGGCTAACTATACTTAGAGCATCCTCCTGATCTAAACAGTCTAGTAGTAACCCTATCAAAAAAAACTCCTGAGGTTAGTCTGCCATAATTTGTTCTTGATGAAACCAAGTGTCTTTTTGTGATCACTACTTCCATTTCTAAATGTTCACTAACTATCCCTTTAGGAATATGACCTAGATTTTGCCAGGAATGAAAGTCAAGCTTATGGACCTATATATATTTCATACATTATTTCATATATTTCATACCCTACTCTCTCTCTTAATTGGGAAAATGGGACAACATGTGCCCTACTTCAGTCCTGTGGGTGCTTTGAATCTCTTTGACAATGGGATTGTGCTGCAGATCTAAAAAGAACTAAGAACTTTTTAAGGCCTTCCATCAAACCGTTATCTATGCCTGATATGTGCAGTAGAACAGATGATAGAAAAGCAAGAAGCATAAGCTCACATTATCAGCTTTCCACTATACTGGGGTAGGGAGACACTATTAAAAAGATGCTATGATGGAAAAAATGCTGAACTAGGAGACTGGAGACTTTCCTACTAGTATTAGCTCTATCACTAGAACTAATTAGATATGATAATTGGACATATCTTCAGTTTCCTCATCTGTAAAATGGGAATAACAATTTTTATCCTGTTTATTTTATGAAGGCATTGTAAGGAAATTACTTGGTAAATTGCTAGGTACTTATACATTCAAATTATCATTAATGATTACTAATGGGCATTTATTTTGTTATTATTAATTATCATTGGATGGTGAAAGTAGCTATTTTGACTTCTTCTACATGATTAATAAGAGTTACTGTAGGTATAGAGTTATAAAAAGAGCCTTGGATTAAAAGTTGGGAAGCCTGGGTTCTTTATTTCAGTTTTTACCATTTACGTGTTTAGGATTTTCATCCTAGTTTGTGCCTAGAGAACAGTAGCTAGCTCACAGTAAGTGTTTTGTCAAGGCTTGTTGAGTCACTGACTAAGCAAATCATTTAAACTCTGGACCTCGGCTCCCTTATCTCTAAAATGAAAGTATCAGGGACCAGGTGATTTTCCAGGTCCCTTTTGGCTCTTGAACGCTAGGATTCTGCCCCAGAGATGTAATAGCGGCAGAAGAGCTTTGTAAAATACAAATTACTGTACCCATGTAAGGGATGATTGTTTCTGGGCCTGGGGTATGAGTTCTACGATCTTATTTGGCCTGACATCCCTGTCCTCGTCCTAGTTTCTCATGCATCCTGATCAGGCAACTAGGAAACAGGAAACACCATTCACCAGCTGTGGAATGTGTCACAGTAAGGGATCAGCACAGGTCTGTGGTTCAGCATTAGTGGGGACATTTGCCAAGTACACATATGTCACTTTGTTTTGTACATTGGATACAATGAGGGTTTTCACCAGAACAGTCTCCACAGAATTTTCCTTGTAAGACTCATAGCCTATTAGTGCTGGAAAGAACCTTTGTAATCCTCCCTCTGTTTACAGATGGGAAAACTGAGGCCCAAAAATCTTGCCCAAAGTCACATAGCAAGGTAGTGGCAAAACTAGACAGGCCTCTAAGTCTCAGTTCAATGTTCTAACCTTTTCCCCAAGCCTCCTTCACTGTGACCTTTTAACATTCGAGGAATCAAATTGATCATATAATTGTATTAAAGCTATATAAAAACCAGTTTTGGGAACTGAGGGTGCTTAGCCTGGACAAGAGAATAATGGAGAGGAGGAGGTGGGACGTTATTGTTGCCTTCAATTATGTGGAGGGCTATAAGGTTAGTTAGACTGATTCTCTTTGACTCCAGAAGGCAGATCTAGGAACAGGGAGTGGATGAAATAGAGAGGCACATTTGAGCTTAGTATAAGGCCAGGTTTCCATAGCAAATAGAGCTGATCAAAAGAAGTTAAAAGTCTTTCAGTGGATTTTGTCAGGAGTTCCTCACTTCCCTGTCCATCTCTATCTTATAGAATTCTGACTTCTTTCAAAGTATGATTTGAATACCTGCTTTCTCTCTCTCAGTTATATTTGATATATTTCCCATCTCTTCATATATGTACTCGGTGAAGCCCTTTGTAGACCACAAGTGTCCTGAGGGCAGGGGCTGATTCATTTTTATTTTTGTTTCATTGGTGCCCATCATAGTGCTTTGAAAGTGACTTAATCAATGGTTGTTGAATCGAATGTTGGTGAGGGGTACAGAGTATTCAAACGGAAAGAGATCTTGCAAGTCATCTGGTACTATCTGTCCTCAAAGAGATGTCCTCTGATGCTCCTTTCAGCTCTGAAATTCCATGGTTGTTTGAATGATTTATAACTTCAGGACAGCATGGGGCCTTTGATGGGACTAGTGGAAAGGCTGAAGGGCACACTTGCTTGGCAACAAGGGAGTGTGAATAAAGTGAAGATTGGTGGCAGCAAAGGTGTCAACATCTTACGTAATATTTGTAAACTGATCAGTCAAAGCCCTTGCCAGCTCATTCAAAACATTCATTATTCTCGTCCCAAAAAGGAAAGCTAGAAAAAAAGACTTGCAAAATCTCTCTCTCTCTCTCTCTCTCTCTCTCTCTCTCTCTCTCTCTCTCACACACACACACACACACACACACACACACACTCTCAGAGAAAGGGGTTATTTAAGTGAAAGCAATATGATGGAAAAAAGATAGTGATATTTATATGACATATTAGCATTTACAACACGTTCAAGTCATGTCATCATTTCTCTGATGGCTTGGTCTTCTTCTGCAATGCAAGATAAGCATAATCCCACACAACCCATTTGATCTTCCCAAATAAACCTATAAGGCAGGCAAGGTATGTACTATTAATACCATTTTTAACAGAAGAAGTGATTTACCCAAAGTCACACAGCCAGTGACTGGTTGAGCCAGGGTTTACATCCAGAAACTGTGAAGTCTCACATCTTTGCCCTTTCTTAGTCCAGTAGCCTGAGAGTGTTCATACAGCTCTAAATGCCTTACTCCATATTCCTCAGAGGCATCTTGTTGAAGTGGAAAGATCAGAAGACTGGAGAGAGAAGGGATCAAGAAACAAGTTTAAGTCTCAAGTTTTCTGATGATTAAATGTATGATCTTGGGCAGGTACTCTCAAATTCAATAAACATTTGTAAAATAGATCCCATTAAATGTACAGAGAACTTTGGGAGGTGCTGGGAAAGATTCAAAGGACAGGTCTTGCCTACCCTCTTGAAATTAGAAGTCTAGTATAGGATTACAAAGTATATACAATGATAACACCAAAAAATGTCACAAAGTTTGATGAGACCATAGCAGGAAAACAGCATTCAAGCCTTCAGGAGGGAGATGGCATATGAGCTAGGACTTGAAGAATGGATAGAACTTTGTATGCAAAGATGGGTGGAGAAGGAGTTTTAGAAATGAGGAAAAAAGAATGAGCAAAGGTTTATAGATATGCAAGCACGGTGTATCTACTGGGGACTGTGAATGGTTTGGTAGGTATGTAATGTATGTGTGTGTATATGTTGATGTGTTATTAGTGGGAAACAAAGCAGGGAAGGGAGGTAGGTGACACATTGTAGGATTTTGTATTTTACTGGGTAGGCAATGGAGAATTCTCAAAGGGTTTTGTGCAGAACCTTTCCAGCTTGATAGATATCCATCTGTTGAGGCTGCTTTATAGAACACATCTGTTTCCCATGGATTTCATATACATTGTTTTATTTATCTAGAATCACTTTTGAGGTGGAAAATAACTTCAGGGGTCATTTAACTTAACCCTATCATTTTATGGGGTTAGCTACACTGTTAATCCAGGAGAAAAGAAGATTAACTCCTCCTTCCCCCCAGACCTCATTCATGGTAGTCTCCTTTTTCCTCTGTGAAACGTAAGATTGGTAAGTCTTCATTGAAGCTGGGGTGAAAAGAATTGCTATTTCTTCAGTAAAGAAGAAATAAGTGGCGTACATGTAAGCCCTAAGAGTGATCTTTACACTTGCCCCAATAATTGTCCACTTAAGCCTATTCCAATGCCCTTTGACAATGGAGTGTATTGTCTGAGATTGCACTGTATGGCAGAGGACCACAAGCTCTGGATGATGCCATTAAATTGGCCTGACTTTGTACATAGGTTGCTAGCCATGGATTTTATGTTGCTCATCTGGGAACAAGCTTGGCTGAGTTCAGAGAGGCTCCTCACTAGGCTGGTTGCAGAGGGATTAATATTTTGGATACTGAGCCCTTATAGACTACCGACCAAATGGTGGAGGGGTTGTGATCTGGAAGAATTGCCTACAATAGAGGAAGTAGATCCTTTAAGTACTTAGATATAATCTAAAAGAACATCCTATCTTTGATGCTTACTAGATGTGTGACCTTGGACCAGTAATTCATCCTCTCTGGGCTGGTTTCCTCATCTGTAGAAGGAAGAGGTTAGGCTTGATTACTTCTGAGATCCTTTTCAGCCCTAGAACTGCTTTCCTGGAATATAGTCTATATTTTTCATTGGATAAGAGGAAATTCAATGTGATGCAATGAACAGGTATTGAACAATTGCTATGTGCAATACATCATTCTGGTCACTCTCAGAGATAAAAGGTGGTCCCTGCTTCTTATAGAGCTTGTGGTTTGGAGATGAAAGTAGACAACAATATCTATTATTTAAGTGGAAAGGTAAAGTGTTAGAGCCCTTCAAAGGAGGTAAAGGTCATTTCTGTGATCTCTACACAGGGCTTCTTCATCTTTTTTTGTGCTCTGGATCATTTCAGTCGTCTGGAGAAGCCTCTGGACCCTTCCTCAAAATAATGTTTGCTGCCTACATTCATCATTGAGAAAGATGCTTTCAGTTAGAGGCTAATTTTGCTTCCCATGCAAGTTTACTGGTTTTCTTGGGGGTATGTGACCAGATTAAAAATCCCTGATATTGAGAGATCATAGAAATCTTTATAGAGGAGGTGGCTTTCGATTTGTGCCTTGAAGGGTAGCTAAGCTTTCTAGTTGCAGAGATGAGAAGAACATTTTAAGTATTGGGGAAATGGGGATTGGTAAGGCATGGAAGCAGTACCAGACACTGAATTGTCTGCTTGGTAAGTGAGAGATGTGGTATTGTTTATAAAGTGATGTAATCATCATGAGAAACACACTGAGGTAATGGATGGAGTAAGGAAGAGCTGAGATTCAAGTCCAATCTTTCACAGTGTTAGTTGTGTGACCATGGGCAAGTCACTCAACCTCTGAGAGCCCTAGGCAAATTGTTTAGACTTTAAGTAGAGGTAGTTGCTGAGGTATACCAATTCCCACTGGATGCTTTCCTCCATGTCTATGTAATGATAGTTCTGGATCTCCATCAGCACTTGTCCCCCTTTTTTCTCCTCCCATTCCCCAAAGTTACCATGAAACTTAGAGGAGCACATGTACCTGTAATGATTATCGCTTTGAGTTTTGGTAAGTCCACCTATGATAATTAAGTGCTAGTCATTTGAAAGGAAGGAAGGGTGAGCTGAAGAACACAAAGATGACATGATTGTTGCCTTCAAGAGGTTTATAACCTAATGGGAAAGGGAGAGTATGGCAAATGTCCAAATAACTATGATACAACACAGAAGATGGTAAGGAAGGAGAACTCTGCCTTCTTCACTGAAAAGTGTCCCTGATTTATGGCCACAGATTTGTGTTAATCAATCTAATAACTAAGCAAATTTCTCACCAAAGGCAGTTTCTGGGTCTACATCATCCAGAGCTTCACTCGTGTTACTTAGATTATGTGGATTAATCTATAATCTAGATTGGCATAGTGGATAAAGCTCTGGATTTGAAGTCCAGAAGATCTGAGTTCAAATCCAATCTCAGATACCAGCTGTGTGAACCTGAATAAATTACTTAACCCCTCTCTACCTATTTCTGCACTTATAGTACCAGGTTTGTTGTGAGGATAAAATCAGATAATATTTGCAAAGCAAATTTTAAAGTGTAATGTAAATAGTAATCAAATTATTATCCACTACACCATGCTGCCTGATATAATGCTACAGATATTATCACCATCCTCATTTAATGGTTAGGAAAACTATTCAGACAGGTTACCTGATTTGTTCATTGTCACACAGTAAGGGTTCAAGGCAGGATTTGCACATAGATCTTCCTGTTTCCAAAACCAGAGTTTTCTAGCCTCATAATGTCTCTCCAGGGACTCATGTTACCCCTTCTTCATGAATCATTGTTTGCCATATGTTGCAGCCTGCATGTGTATACTGTATGTCTTTCTATTTTCTTGTGGGTTAACAATGAATGAAATTCTTTCAAATTTGTGATGTTCTATGATTCTTAGCTTCATAGCATTACTGGGAGAATATTTAGTGTTAAAGAGATGGATTTTTGTGTCAGCCAGCAGCTTGGAACCACCAAAGAACTGTATAATTTCCCAAATGAGATCCAGCCTTCATCTTCTCCCTTTTTCTTCCTCCTTCCCCATTCTAAACCCAAGGCTTGTCCACGATATATGCTCAAGGGGCTATCTTTGCAATTGCAGGCTATAATCTGGGCAATATACATGTTTTCCTCCACTTTGCCTGTATTAGTACTTAAGAATGAGAATCACTTATCTCCCATTCCTCCTAGGTCCTCAGTGTCCACTGCCCTTCAAAGCCTCTGATGTAGTCCATGGAGTAGTTCTTTGTGAGAAGGGGACAGACCAAGGACAGGCTGTTCAGCAATGCCAGATTATGTGTCGCCAGGGCTATGGAAATGCTTTGCCCCAGGGGCCATTTATATGCAATACAGAGAATCAGCACTGGATTTCAGAGCCTCCTCTGCCCCAGGCTTGTCAGAGTAAGTAGAGGTGGAATTGATCTTTCTTTACAACTCAGTCATGTGGTGTTCCCATAGGTGCTATATGGTTTTTATGAATGTAACATGTTCGGGTATGTCTTTAATTTGAAAACTCAACATAATTTTGGTTTTTTTTTTGTATTCAAAAAAATGCCCCAGCAACCAACTAGAAGACTCTAGTTGAATGTCTTATTCCAGATGAGCTCCAGAGATTCCACTGGGTGGAATGGGAATGTTTAGTTGTAGGATCAAGGGTAGGTGTAGAATGTGAGAGTTGCTGAGCACTTTTCAGGGATGCTTTCTACCTGTGGTATCCACCTGATTGATCCAACTCTCACCTGTGATTCCAAGAAGCTGTAGCACATGCCGCAGGCACACAGGTAAACCATTTAGGCAGATGGTCTAAACCAGATTGAGAGTAGCCAAGAAGTCTCAAACCCCTCAGTGATTTAGGGAGGTGTCTACTCCAAGCATGTGAAAATTTTCCCCAGTGGAATGGGCAGATGAGAACAATTTGTTCCGATATCAATGAAGGCAGCTGAAACAGGTGCTATGGAGCACTTAGAACTTCATTAGACATCAAAGGTGCCAAGGTCATCCACTGCGCCCTGAGCCATCTCCAGTCATCTTGACTTTTGTTTTGTCAGTTGGACTTTGAAGACTCTGGAAGAGAGGGTGAGGCTGATGACTTTGCACAACTCTGCTTCACTTCAATTTATGCACAAATTAAAAGATATCACCTATAACATTTACTACTTTTACCTATCTCAAAGTCCTATGGTGACAGGCAAGTGAAAAGCAGCAGGTATGGATACATTTGCAGTCACAAGGTAGTATTAGAAGCTGTAGTTACAACCCTGTACACAGGTGACTCAAGCCATAGCATTGTCTCCTCCCTGGAGTGAAGCAGCAGTAGGATATGACAGCATCCTAGGGGTCTCAGCAACCTTTTTGAAGGACTGCCCTATGTACCTCCTAATGTGAAGTGAAAAGGTGCCCCCAAAATTGTCTGCTTCATTCAATCCTAGACTACTGACTAAAGCAGGCAGGAATCCCTTCCTGCAGTCAAAACATACACGCACAAATGTATAAAAACTTTTACAAGGATGATTCCGTTCACCATCAGTGCCTTGGATATATTCATGCTTATGGATAGCATGAAATTCAGTATACCCAGGAAACAAACAGTTCTTGTTGTGAGAGAACTGAGCTGGTATCACATTCAAATAGAAGCCCTGAGTGAAAAAAGACTGGCAAATGAAGTCCAGCTTACTGAAGTTAGAGCTGGATACACATTTCTCTGGAGTGTCTGCAGCGATGGGGTGCATCATGAAGTTGGCATGGGTTTTGTAATCAAAACTAATCTAGTAAATGAACTTGTACATCTATCGAAAGGAATGAACAGGCTCATGACAACATGATTGCCACTCTACCACCAAATCCTCGTGAGGTAGAGAAAAATTTTGTGAAGACCTAGAGACACTCATCATCAATGTGATGAAAGAAGAAAAGCTTACAATTCTGAGTAACTTTAGTGCCAGTGAAGGCAAAGACTACCAGACATAGTTCTTGGGAGGAATGGAGTTGGAAACAGAAACAGCAACTGCCACTTACAACTGAAGACTTTTGCATCTCATAATGTTCGAATCACCAACACTGGCTTCCATTTACCTAAATGCAACAAAACTTTGTGGATGTATCCTTGCAGCAAATATTGGCATTTAATAGACCATGCGATTGTAAGGAGAAGAGACAGACGGAATGTGAGAGTGACAATGTATGGTGCAGAATGCTGGACTGAACATAGTCTTATCTTCTCCAAGCAAAATATTCATGTTCAACAAAAGTGGTAGCCCCAAGGCAAGTTGACTAACAGATGACTGAATGTCTGCAGATTAGATCATGTCTCTGAGGTGGAACAGTTTGTTGCTAACTGAACTTCCAACTAAAGAAAAGTTTTGGATGCCATTAGGCTCCTCTCATATGGCAAAGCCCCTGGTGATGATTCTATTCCAGCTGAGATTTCCAAGACAAGGAGTCCACTGCTCATACAAAACTGAAATTTTCCAGGTTAATTGGCAAGAGGAGGTCATCCCTCAGGAATTCAAGGATGCCTACATTATCCAGCTCTATAAAGGAAATGGAAACAGATTGGAGGAAATAGGGAGGCACAGAGGGATCTTTCTCTTAGTTATTGTCAGCAAGGTTCTTACCAAAACCCTCTGTAGTAGGCTAATCCTTCACCTCGAAGATGATCATCTACCTGAGAGCCAGTGTGGATTCAGAAAGGGTCAAGGGATGGTCAGTATGGTATTTCCTGCCTGAAAAGTCTAGGAGAAATGCCAGGAGCAGAACAGAAGTCTGTACTGAACATTAATTGATCTGACCCAAGGTCTTTGATATTGTCAGTTATGAGGGTTTGTGGAAAATTATGACAAAACTTGGCTTCCTGGAGAGATTCATCAATATTGAATGTCAGTTTCATGATGGCATGTTTGCAATAGGTTCTGGATAATGGATAATGTTCTCATGCTTTCCCAGTCACCAGTGGAGTGAAGTAGAACTGTGTGACTGCTCCCATGTTTTTTATCATGATGTTTTCAGTAACATTGTCAGATAGCTTGAAGAATGAAAAAGACATCAAGATCATGTACCAAACTGACAGTAAATTATTTGACTTAAAAAGGTTACAAGACAAGACTAAAGTGGAAGCAGAGTTGTTAGTGCATGATATTTTTGCTTGCAGATAATTGTGCAGTCACTGAAACTTCAGAGGCTGAGATGGATCAATTCTCTGCTGCTTATGCAACACCAAGAAAATATATGTTCTCCACCAGCCAGTGCCACCATATGGAGAAATATGCTATGGATAGGTTCATTTACCTTGGTAGTGTAGTTTCTGGGGTATACACACAGATGATATGGTTGACATACTTTGCCAGAGCTAGCTTGGGAGGCTTCAAAAGAAAGTGTGGGAGAGAAGAGGTATTAGATTGCCTACCAAACTAAAGGTCTACGGAGCTATTAAGCTGACCTCGTATGCTTGTAAGATCTGGTCAATCTACCAGCATCATGCCAGGAAATCGAATCATTTCTATTTGAATTGTCTTAGGAAGATTCTGAAGTTCACCTGGCAGGATAAGGTACCAGACACCGAGGTCCTTCCTTGAACTAAACTGCCAAGCATTGAAACTCTACTGTAGAGAGCACAACTACAATGGCCTCGCCATCTTGTTCAAATGTTAAAAGTATATTTGCCTAAAAGACTATTTTACGGAGAACTCATACAAGGCAAGCACTCATTTGGAGGTGAGAAGAAATGATACAAGGACACTCACAATGTCTCTCTAAAGAACTTTGGAATTGATTGCATGTCATGGGAGGCACAGGAGTGCCATGGGAGGCACATGCCATGGGAGGCACAGGAGTCCCCAGCATGGCGTGCCAGCCTCAGGGAAGGCTCTGTTCTCTGTGAGTGAAGCAGAATTACAATAGCTCAAAAGAAACATGAGTTGCACATATTTAGAGATATCTCCCCTCCAAATGTTCCTGTGGACTATTTGTGCCTGACTTGTGGTAGAGCCTCTTGAGCCCCTGTTGGTCTGATCAGCCACAGTAGAACACACTGTACCTTGACTTCAACATAGTGATGTCATTTTAGTCCTTTGTGAGAACAGAGGACAGCAACCAACCATATGGTTTTTATGACTGTAATATGTTTATATGTTTGGGTATGCATTTAATTTAAAACTCAACATAAACTTTTTTGGGGTAATCAAAGAAATGCCCAAGCTACAAACTAAAGGTCTCTAGTGGAATGCCTTCTTTCCAATGAGCTCCAGATGTACCATAGGGTGGAATGGGAGTGTTTAGTTGTAGGATAAAGTCATTTTGTTAATTCCGCAACAGTCTGTACCTCCAGAGAATTGCCGTCTTTGAAGGCCACTTTATGGTTGCTCAGGATTTCTCATTTAGAACTCCTTTCTGTTGCCCCCACACATGTGCCCCCATAGGCACTCACAGACATAGGATGACCAGGGTCAGTCTGTATTCCACTGCCTGGACCTGAGGATGTGAGGAGTACCTCTTCCCAGACTTTGTAAAGATAGCTCTGTTCTGATAATTCTCCCATCTGTTTCCCTTCAGCAGCATCACAAGCTCAATGGTATTATTGTCATGTGCAAGAGAAATTACACTTGTTCTATTTAACCTCAGAGGGCAGAGGTCACCAAAACCAGAGGCAAAGAAAGTAATCTAGGCTTGACGTTAGCAAAAACATCCTAATGATTAGAGTTGTCCCAAAATGGAAAAGGCTCCCCTGGGAAGCTCTAGATTCTTTCTCATTGGAGCGCTTCAGGTAAAGTCTAAGGGAACATTTGTTGAGGATGCTGTGAGGGGATTCTTTTGCAAGGAGGCTAGGGAGGTTGGATTAGATGGCCTTTGAGATTTCTTTTAAATCTGAAATTCTGGGGTTCTGGGATTGGCTGAATTGAATGGACCACATTTGTGTTTCTTGTATGCACTTACATTCTCTTTTTTATTCTTGTACTGTTTCTGTACAAGTCTCATCTTCTCTATCAGATTTAACCTCTTTGGGGTCAGGGGCCATTATTCTTGTTAGTATCTCATCTGAGGGAGAGGCTCCAGTGAGTTGGGCTGATTTATTGATATTAATAATTAATCTTATCAGTATTAGCATGTTGATAAGAATCAGGCACGAAGAAAATTTCAGAAATCATGGTGCTGGAAGAGTAACAATTTCTTGAACAGCATCCCTGAGAATTGGTCGACCAGCCTCTACTTGGAGACCTCCAGCAATAGAAACTCAATACCTTTGAAGCTGGCTCATTTCACTGTTTGGAAGCCCTCATTATTAGGAAGTTTTTCCTTATAGCCTGCTTGAGTCTATTTTCTTAAAAATACCACCAATGGTTACTAATTTTGCTTTCTGGGACCAAACACAACAACTCTGGTCTCTTTTCCTCAAGACCCCCATTTAGATGCTTGAAAACAGCTACAAAGTCCTCCCAGTGTCTTATCTGTGGACTAAACTTCTCTATTTCCTTTGAATGAAGCCTGTATGACATTGCTTAGAATTTCCTCACCATCTTTGGTGTGGGAATTCTTTCTACCAAGGCAGGTTGTAGCCCTTATAGATTTTCTCATCCTGTGTTATTCTTATCTTTCTCTTAGTTTACAAGGTAACTGAAGGAAAGTACTTTCTATGGAACAGAAAATTGTCAAGTTAGAATGCTAATGGATTGTTCCTTTTGATGTGCTTACAGAATTCCAGTTGTTGCAGACTGTGCAAAGCCAAGTACAATTCCATCTTCAGCTTCCCCCTGGAAAGATGTGCAGTGCTGACTACTCTGGCTTACTCCAGGCTTTTCAGAGTTTCATTCTGGATGAGCTGAAGGCCCGTGGCTTCTGTCAGATTCAGGTATTTCCCAGGTCTGAGTGAGAATGAGAACTTAGTGTAGGGAAAAGTCTTTAGTTGGTGACATAGACCCTTAAGGCAAAGAGTGTTACATATCCTATTAACTCATTGACACCATTCACATTGGAGATTCAACATTTTTTCAAGTAGAAACTGAAAAATTTCCATGGTGATTACCAAGAGGGCATTGAGAGAGGAAAATAAACAAACCACTTTACCTAATTAAGAGGTAGCCTGGATACTGGAAACAGTGCTGATTTAGCAGTTAGAAGATGTAGATTCACATACCACTCTCTACCCTTACTAGACTTATGACCCAAGACAATTGACTTCTCTGACACTTTAGTTTCTTCATCTGTAAAATGGGAATGATCTTAATACATTCACTACCACACTCACAAGGTTGTTGTGAAGCAGACACTTTGCAACTTTACAGTGCAATAAAATTGGGGGTATTTCATCATTATAAATGGACATTATCATAAAGGGGCATTGTTTGATTGAAAACTCTGTAAATGGTCAAAGTAATTAATACATTTTGGGTCTCATAGCACGACTATAACAATACTGGACCATCTCAGGCATTGCCCCATTTGCTTTTTTTTCTTGTTTTCTCTCTTGTTTTTTGTTTTCTCTCTCTGGCCATAGATAGATAGAGATAGAGATACAGATATGTATATATATATATATATATATATATATATATATATACACACACAAACACATATGTATGTACCCACAATATATGTATTTATGTATATATATATCACAATATTTGTATATGTATGTATATATGTGCACATCATATAGATATGTATATGTGCAAATATATGTATATGTAAATTCTCTCTATACATATATAACTAACAAACTAAACTTTATATAACACATATAACGATATATACACACTAATGGCATATATAATATTTTTGTATTATGTATGCATAATTATATATGTGTATATTTTTAAGTGTATATATACAGAGGCATGTATATATGCATTTGTGTGTATGTGTGTATATCTATCTATCCATCTACATGCTATTTTTGTTTCTTCAGATTCTGTTAAAGGGGTACTTCTTGCAGAAGACCTTGACATCATAATCTGCATTCTCAGTTCAGTACTGCCCCCTACTGGTGAGGGTATTGTCAGCAGAAGAGGTATTGTCAGCTAAAAACAATCCAAGGCCCTGTTGGTTAGCAGAGCTCAAGGCTTAGTTTACGTCGCAAGCTGGTTCCTTCTGTGACTTGATAAAATCTTGTCCTGCCTATAAACAAAGACAATAACATATATATGTATATACATTTAGCAAATATAGGTGTACACACAGATATATGTATATGTGTCTATATCTACAGATCAAGGTGCTATCTAATTGTTGTAGCGATGAGGAGGATTAGTATCGTGTGTGTGTATGTATACATACATACATATGTGATATAAACCTATGATTTCATTTACTGAGGATCTTCCAGGTATGGGGCACTGCGAAGCTGAGTGATCATATCATTGTTAGTGACAGGCTTTAAGTTCAGGCTTTCCCAACTCCAGATTCTACCCTCTACTTATCATGCCATACTACCTTTCAAAGATTAATATATTATATTGAATAACAGTAATTATAAAGAATTTATATAAGATTTTAAGGTTTGCCAAAGTGCCTTCTATATACTATCTCATTTAATCCTCATGATAGCCTTGTGAAGTAGAGGCCATTATTGTCATCTTATAACTGATGAAACTGAGGTTGAGAGAGGCTAATCTGATTTGGATTCCCCAGCTAGTTAGAGGCGCTGTTGGAACCCGAATCTTCCCAACTCCCAGGCAAGCATCTCTCCATTTCCAGGCTGTCTTTGCAGATTTTAAGGCTAATAACACTAGAAATAATACTGTTATTCACACTTCTATAGAAACTTAAGGTTTGTTAAACATTTATCTCTCAGCAAACATGTGAGGTAGGTCAGATGTGGTCAGCACACTCAGGATCAGACAGTAGAGCAAAGTGAACATGTTGTCTTGGTTCTCCAATCCCAACCAAGCAGGGCAGTTACAAGTCACAGAGATACAGAACTCAGCGATGCCAGGCAGGAGTGAGGAAAAGAATAAGAAACATCTGGTTGGACCCTAATTAGGATTTTTCATTATCTGCTGTCTCTGTTGTTTCTTTGTCCTTCAGGACCCATATATTCTAATAATTTCCCACATCATTTGTTTTCCTGTTTAAAGTTTGCATTTGTTGAATTGTAGCTGAATTATTTCTCTGTTGTGGTGGAAGATAGACACACACACAGAGACATATTCTCTCTCTCTCTCTTTCTCTCCCTCTCTCCTTTTTCCCTCTGTCTCTCTCCCTCTCCCTCTCTCTCTTTCTCTCTCTTTTTCTCTCTCTGTCTCTGTCTCTGTCTCTTTCTGTCTCTCTGTCTCTCTGTCTCTCTCTGTCTCTCTCTCTGTCTCTCTGTCTCTCTCTCTCTCTCTCTCTCTCTCTCTCTCTCTCTCTCTCTCTCTCTCTCTCTCTCTCTGAGTTCCAGTGCCCTAGTTAAGTCTCTTTTGTTAAATTCTCTCAATGTTGTATTTGGTGTATTATCTAGTGATCCATACACTGTAGTTAACTACCCCCTAATAACCAAGAAATAGTATTTTATACATTCATTCATTCATTCATTAATGCATTCACTCAGGTCCTCCTGACTCCTACACTAGTGCTCCATCCACTGCACCACCGACACTTAACACTCACTAGCTGTGTGACCTTGGGCAAGTCACTTAACCTCAATTGCCTCATCCTGGGTCATCTCCGGTCATTCTGATGAATATCTGGTCACTGGAGTCAGATGGCTCTGGAGGAGAAGTGAGGCTGGTGACCTGTACAGCCCTCCCTCACTCAAAACAAAGTCAAGTGCAAGTCATGTCATTATTTCTCCGATGGCATGGTCTTCTTCGGCAACAAAGGATGAACACACACAATGCATTCATGCGTTCTTCCATCCTATTCAGCAAGCTTCTATGAAACACCCATCAGGCACTGTGCTAGGCATTTTCAATAAACATTCGTTAAGTACCCACCATATAGTTACTAAAGACAGTATGATACAGTGGCTAGAAGATCTGGATTGGAGTCAAGAAAACCTGGGTTCTGGTCCTTCCTCTGGCAAATATTATCTATGTGGCCATGGATAAATCAGTTAATTTATCAGTGGCCCAGACAGATCTCCAAGATTCTATGTTACAGATGAGTCGATGACATTTCGGTAGAAGATGTTTCCACAAGGGGAGTTTCTTGTGCCTGTGAAATCATTGGTCTGCACTTCTACTCCTTCACTCCTCCCCATCTCAAGTACAATGTACTCTGCTTGTCCCCGAGGCTAATATGAAAATACAAGATGTTCCAAAAGTCTTAATTGAATTTTAAGTTATTCAACCTGTAAATGACATGTCCTCCATCCTCAAAAAGTTGCTATGTGCAATAGTGAATAGAGTACTGGGTTAGGGGGCAGAAAGACTCATATTCCCAAGTTCAAATCCCACCTCAGATACTTACCAGCTGTGTGGCCACGGGCAAGTCATTTACCTCAGTTTCTTCTTCTGTAAAGTGAGCTGGAGAAGGAAATGACAAACCACCGCAGTATCTCTGCCAAGTAAATTCCAGATGGGGTCACACAGAGTCCAATATAACTGACAAATGACTGAACAACAGCTTGTCCTCAAGGAGCTTATATTCTAATTGAAGATGGTAACGTACAGAGAGATAAATATCGTACTAAGTAGAGTATCAATTTCATAGGAAAAGTAGAATAGCTTTGTGGAATAGTGGGGAGAGAGCTAGCCTTGAAGATGTGGGTTCAGGTCCTGCCTCTAACAACTCGACTGTGTGATTCTGGAAACATCCCTTAATGTCTTTGGGGCCCCAGGTACTGCACCAATGGAATCTCAGTTCAGGCCCTCTCTTATCTCACTAGGACAGTTACAATAACTTCCTAAATGACCTCCCCAAGCCACTCTCCACACAGCTGCCAAAGTGATTTTCCTAAAGCGTAGGTCAGGCCATGTCACCACCCCTGCTCAGTAAACTCCTATGGTTCCCTGTTACCTCTAGGATCATGTGTAGACCTCTATGTTTAGTGTTGAAGTTCTTCACAACCCAACCACTACCTGACTTTCTAACCTTCCTGAATTCTTGTTTCTCCTTTGCGCACTTTCAGGTCCAGTGACACTTGCTTACTCTCAGTTCTACAGCATAATTCTCCATCTCCCACCTCCATTTCTATTATCCATGACTGAAAGGCTATTCCTTCTCAACTCTGACTGAGAATCCCTGGCTTCTTTTAAGACTCATTTTCTCTAAGAGTTCTTTCCTAGTGCCCTAGCTATTAATGTCTCCCCTTCTAAGGTTTGTGGTTCAGTCATGTCCAACTCTTCATGGTCCCATTTGGGGTTTTCTTGACAGAGATATTGGGATATTTTGTCATTTCTTTTTCCAACTCATTTTACAGAAGAGGAAACTAAGGCAAGCAGGATTAAGTGACTTGCCCAGGATCACATAGCTAGTAAATGAACATCTGAGGTCAGATTTGAACTTGGGAAGATGAGTCATCCTGACTCCAGGTCACGCATAGTGACAAAGATAGCTAGCTAGCTAGATAGATAGAATGTAAGCTCCCTAAGGACAAGAACTGTTTTCTTTCTTTTTCTCTTCCTCCTCCTTCTCTTTCTCTTTCTCCTCCCTCTCCTCTTTTTCCCTAGTCCTTAGCACAGGGCCTGCCACATGGTAAGCACTTAATAAATACTTGTCAGTTGTTCAACTCCAGCTAAGCAGATAAGAGAAGGCTTCATGAACCAAATGGCATTTGAGCTAGAATTGTGCAGAATAGTAGGATCTGAATATGGGAAATACAGGCATAAAGAATGATGCGGCAAAGGTTCACAGGCAAGAAAGCAGAGTGTTTTCATAGTCTATGAACAGTCCTGTTTAGCTGTACTGCACTGTACTTGGGAGAGAACAATGAGAAATAAATGGAAGGTAGAGTGTGGAGCCCAATTGTGGATGCTCTTGAATGCCAGTTTAATGGGCTTAAACTTTATTCCAGTGGGAAATATCTCTACTAATTATTTATATTTACATAGCATTTTAGACTTGCAAAGTGCCTTCCTTGCAAAAACCCTATAAAATAGCCTCTGCAAGCATTATTTTCCCCATTTTTTTTGCACGTTAAGAAACTGAGGCTCTGAAAGCTATAATGACTTGCCTGACATATCTAGTGTCTGAAGCAGGATTCAAATTAAAGTCTCCTGACTCTAAGCATTCTTCAATAGAGTCATTGAAGAGTTTGGAGCACAGGGTTAATATATATGACCTATATATTGGTAATATTATTAAATCCTTTATTATGTGCCCAAATTTAGAACCCTCACATTAGGGTAAATGCACAATTTAGAAAAAAGTGTGGGTCCCTGTCCTGATGGAACTTACAGTTTAGTAGAAGGTGATCATAAATGCTCATTTCATAATCAGTCACTCATCCTATTACTATCACTGCCATGACTACTACTACCAGCTTATATTTAGTATTTATTCAAGGTTTTCAGGTTATTTTATGCTCATTATCTCATTTGATCCTCACAAATAGCCCTTGGGAAGAGACAGGTAATCAATATGAGCTTGATGCTCAGTGATTCAATGACTCTTCCATGGTTATTTGACTGTAGTGCAAGTTTTTCCGTGCGGGGGCCAGTGTGATTTCCATTAACCACTGTGGTGCTTTTCCTAAGAATGCCTATGCCACGGGCTTGTTCTTTTCAATGTTATATTTTACCATGAAACTCTTGACTGAATCATTGAGTAAAACCTCTGAGTAATCAGGCATCAAATTCTAAACGCTCTTCATGAGCTCTAACTAATATGTGTAAGACTACATGAGAGACATAGTTTTTGTCCTAGACCCATCAGATATTTCCTTGAGCTGCTATTTGTCATGCTTTAATTCTCTTTTCTCCAGTTTTTTCATCCATGTGGATAGCAGCTGGCCAAGAATTGCCCACATTGTATGAAAAGGAGGTTTCCGGGAGATTGGGAGCTTAGGAGTAGAGATATGGGAGTTAAGGTCAGGGGGAGAGATTATGTGGACATGATGGGACAGAATAGTGGTAAAAAATCAGTGTTCAAAAATATTAAATGGTTTTCCATTGCCTACAGAATAAAGTGCAAATTCCTTAGGTTAACGTTCAAGGCTCTCCAGGATCTGGCCCCAAACTTCCTTTCTAGCTTTATCTCCTGTTATTACCCTTCATTCATATTATGCTCCAGATAAATTGGATTATTCTCCAATCCCTAAACATGAGTTTTCTTGTGCTCAATGCCTTGGCTTCCTATTGCTCTATACCTCATAGGCACTGGAGGATGAAGGTGGGAGGCTTTGTAATATGTTTAAATCATATGATATAGGAGTCAGAAAACCTGATTTCTACTGTACCACATTGCACTCCATACTATTGATTCAGGTTTCTATCTTGAGGCAGAATATTACAGTGGAAAGAACACGGATTCTGGAGTCAGATGATCTGGGTTCAAATGCTACCTCTAACACCTGCCATCTCGTGACTTTGGACATGTCACTTAATCTCCCTCCCTGGCTTCAGTTCCTCACCTGGAAAACAAGAGGCTTAGATTAGATGGTCTCTGAAATCCTTTCTACCTCATATAATTAAATTACGATGCTAAGATCACTGAAAAAGAATAAAGAAGTTGAGGTTTTCTCTATTATCTAGAGAGATATATTTCCCATTTCTCATTACACATAGTCTGGGACATAATTTGCTGTCATAGAATCGTTTAGACTAATATTAACTTAGAGTAATATTAATCAATCTTAATTATTAACAGGAGTAGATTAAATGAGTTGAAACTGCACTAGTAATGATCATAGTTGTGAAAGCCAGAAGTCAGTTCTTAACCCGAAGCTCTTTGTCTTGGTGCAGGTGAACGCTTTTGGGAGTACTGCCTATTTTCCTGTCTGTGATGATTCTTCAGTGCAGGTGGAGTGTCTGACAGTGGAACGCCTGGGAGTGAATGTTACATGGAGATCCCAGCTAGAGGACATCTCGGCAACCTCTCTTCCTGACTTCCATGACATTGGTATGCTGTCTTCATACTTTAATGGGTTTAAGGGACACCATATCTTTCAAAATGAGCCAGGTTTAGATTTTTGTTTGTTTGTTTTAAGGTACATTGGACAGAGTATCGACCTTAGGAGAAGGAATACTTTCAGTGGCTAAAGTGCTGAATGAATCAGGAACACTGAGTTCAAATCCAGCCTTAGTAGCTGTGTAACCCCCTGGCAAGGCATTTAACCTTTCTGCTTCAATTTCCTCAACTATAAAATAGAGATAATAAAAACAACTACCTCCTAGAATTTTTGTGAGGCTCAGAAAGATAATATTTATAAAGTGCTTTGTGGACCTGAAAGTGCTATGTAAGTACAAGCCATCATCTTTAGTATTATTAGTTCACATTTTAATTCTGACATATCAACTGTGTAAGTATGGACCTGTCCCTTAACCTCTCAGTTCCCCTGGGAACTCTTTTTTTCCCCCATTTATTTATTTTTAGTTTTCAAAATTCACTTCCATAAGATTTTAAGTTCCAGATTTTCTCCCTATTTCTCACCTTCCCCCACCCCAAGATGGTTCAACATATACATTCATATGAAGTCTCCTGGGGAGCTCTTTAAGATAAAAGTTATAGATGTCATTCTGCAGTGAAAGAAGGAGTTTGCTCACTAGGACTTCCATGTATCAATAAAATCACATCTGGTCCAAAACCGAACAAAACTCAAACAAAAATGAATGTATACATGGGGAGGACAGGAAGAAACTAGAGATCATAGAATGTTATTGAAAGGGATCTTAATACATAGAGGAATACTTCAAATGAGTTGGATTCAAGTTAGAATCCTATAATCTTGCTTTAGAAATTTTAAAGACTATTCCAACCTCCCAGGAATTATTTCTACAGTATCTTCAGAATCTACAACAGAGACCCTCCTCTTTCTGCTTGAACATCTGTGGTGGAACGGGGAAGGAATAGTTATTTGTGTCAGAAACTGGGCTAAGCGCTCTACAAATATCATTTCATTTGATCCTCATCAAATGAACCCTACAAAAGAGGTATCATTATTATCCCCATTTTAGAGTTTAGGAAACTGAGGCAGAAACAGAGGCTAAGGGTCACATAGCTAATAAGTATCTGCAGCTGAATTTGAACTCTTGTTTTCCTCACTCTTGGTCAGCTTCCTATCCATTGTACCACCAGCTGCTTCCTAGTGATGGAGGGTTTGCTATTAAGGCATTTTATTCTATTTTTTTCAAGTTACTAGAAAGTTCTTGGTGACATTAGCAGAATTTGATTTTCTTATAACTTTCATTCATCGACCCTAGTTCTGTCCTCTGGAGATAAACAGAACAAATCTAATCTCTTTTCCTAATGAGAGCCTATCAGAAACCTATCATTTCCTCTTTAATTCTCTTTTCCATGCTAAACATCCTCATTAATGCTAATTATTCCTCCTTGTATGATCTGGTTTTAAGACTCCTCCTCATCTTGATCATGCTCTTCTAGACATACTGTAGTTGAAACCACTATGTTTCATTTAGAGTAGCCTAAGATTTAGTTAATATTTCTAGCAGTCATGTCGTAGTGCTGTTCAGCCATTTTAATCATGTCCCACTCTTTGTGACCCCATTTGGATTTTCTTGGCAAAGATGCTGGAGTGGTTTGCCATTTCTTTCTCCAGCTCATTTGACAGATGAGGAAACTGAGGCAAACAGGGAAAAGTGACTTGCCCAGGGTCATACCGTTGGTGTCTGAGGCCAAATTTGAACTTGGGAAGAGGAGTCTTCCTGACTCCAGGATCAGCACTCTATGCACTATGGTGCCTCCTAGCTGCCCAGTTACATCATAGTACTGGCTTATACTGAGTTTCCTGGTCCACCAAAGTCCCTTTTTTTCTAATTAACTATAGACCTAGTCATATCCTCTGTATTTGTGCTGTTTGTCTTTGGACCCCAATTCTGCATGGGTTAGTTATCCCTCTTGCCTGGTAAGCATATGCCATATCAGCTTTCATCTGAGTAATTGGCAAAGCCCTAGACAATTCCAATATAGCATGGGTTCCATATTGACACTGATTCCTTGATTACAAAAGGTTACAATTGGTTCCAATACTGTTGTACTAGGATGATGCCCATATTTTCCTTCTGAGTCACAAGGGTAGCATGAGAAATTTTACCCAATGATTTCCTGAAATTGAGATACCTTGTGTCTTATACCTTAATCCCTCTAATTATTTATATTACTGAGTATGATTTGTTGAAACAATGGCCAAACTTAGGCAAAGATAGCACAGAGAAGAGTCTTTCTCAGGCTGCAAATGAAGTATCTTCATCTCACATTTCGTCTCTCAGGGATGGTGTCCCTTTAGGGTCGAGTCTCACAATGTATGATTTGGTAATTATAAAGTTGAGTACTCTAAATATCACACCACAGCAACATGTGCTAAATTTAACTGGAGTGACTATGTCGGTTTAAAGAGCTTTCTGAAATGTAAGCTATTCTGGGTTGTTTTATGGCTGCTGTGAGAGCACAAAGATTAAATAAATTCACTTTATATCCCTGCCTCAGGAATTTTATATGCTAAAGTTTTCCTCAGCCCACATAAAAAACATAAAATCATAGATTTATAGAGTTGGACAGGGCTTTAAGACATAAAAGATCAGGACATAGACCAGGGCATTATGGAGCTGGATGGAAATTTAGGATAAAATCTTAGAACTGGTATGTTAAAACATAAAATATAGAATGTGAGAGCTAGAAAGGGTCTCAGAATACAGAGTGTTGGAACATAGGACATGGAAATTTAAAACCAGAAGGAACCAGAGAATGTAGAATGTTAGAGAATGAATGTAAAAATATAAAATTTAGGATTTCAGAGTTAGAAGGGAAACTCAGAATATATAATGTTAGAACATAGAACATGGGATATATAAGCTGGAAGGGACCAGAGAATGTACCATGTTAGAGCCAGAAGGGACCTTTGAAAACAGAATGTTAGAATATAGGACATAGAATTTTAGAGAGAGAAATTTAGACAGGACCTTAGAAATCAGCTAGTGATCGTTCAACCATCTCATTTTAAGGGTGAGAAAACCAAGGCTTTCAGAAATGAATTGGTTTGACTTGGTAACAACTAGGGCCAAAGTTGAGATACAAATTCAGGTCTTCAGATCCTTAATTCAATGATTTTTTTTTTTTTACCAGTACACTACATTGCTTTCCATGTTGTATTCATGGCCTTCTCTTGGCCAATTTATAATAAGCACAGTAGAGAACTAGACTTGTATCCTGAAGAAAAACACAGTACTTTAGATGTGCTCCTATTCATAAGAAAACAAATTCTTCGTGAAAACCGACCTGTGAAAACCAAAGCTAAAGTCACCAGGGGACATCTTGTAGGAGGATGTGGTTTCCGTCTTTGATTGTGACCCTGAAACATCAGCAATGTACTCAAAATTCTAGTGGTTTTCCTTAATAACAATGCTATTTTGGTGTCGTTCATGGACACGTGTTAAAATAGATATGATTGTACAATGAAAATTCTGTCTAATGCTCCTACCTCAGTTCATCTGCTTTATACAAACTTTGTGACCCCGTTCACGGTGAACATTCCCCAGGGTCATTTGAAATATTATTCATGTGCTGCATGAGAGACATCATGGAGTGAAGTAGAAATAATAACGATAAGACAGTTATGGAACACTTCAAGACTTTGCGAAGCACCTTTCTTCCAACAACTCTGTGAGTTAGGGAGAGGGAGAATGCTGGTCCAGAAATCCAAAGACCTAGGTTCTGGAGCTGGCTCTATGACTTTAAGTAAGTCACTTTACTAATTTGAAATCTCACTTTCCTCATCTGTAAAAAAGAGAAAATATCCCTGTGAGGTAAGTGGAGGTGTTATAATTGAGAGAAATACTGTTGTAGGAACTTGACATCGCTGATATATTCAGTCTATGGGTTATTTAAAACATTTAAATGTGTGATGTCTGTGTTGAACATTAACAATTAATGTTAAAAATCTGACACTTTGTGAACTATTTAATTACTATCTTCTTAAAGGAAATATAACCAGTGGATAGAGGCCCAGTCTTAGAGTCAGGAAAACTTGTACTCATTCGTTGCATCAGATACCTACTAGCTGTGTGATCATGGGTAACTCACCAAAACTTCACATTTAGGAGTCACTGCCCATGGGCACTGGTGAAGGGAGTTGCCCTCTGGGAGTTACTCATACCACTGAAATCTCAGATCCAGATGAATCCACTCCTGCTATACCCCTCTTCCCCACTCCTTCTCCACTCCCTGCTTTAAACCCTCCCATTTTTCTTACCTTTTTAGGTATGTACTGGTTTGGCCTTAGAATACTTGGTTTCCTACATAGCTCAGCTCACACATCATCTTGTTGTACATGAAAAAATGTTCCTGATCTCCCCAGAAATTGGTTCCCTCCTTCGTATCAGGGGCAGCTAGGTGGCATAGTGGATAGGACAAAGAGGACCTGAGTTCAGATTTGGTCTCAGACACTTACTAAATGTATTACCCTGGACAAGTCATTTAAAGCTGATTGCCTTCAAAAAAAATTCCTTTGTATGTATTTTATATATAACTACATATGTACATGTTGTCTTGCTTGATAGAATGTGAGCTGCTTCAGAACAGGGACTGTCTGACATTTTTCCTTGTAGCCCCAAAACTCACGTATTGTGTATAATAAGTGCTTAAAAGGGTTTGTGATTGGCTGATTGATTGTCTTTTCCATGTATCCAAGGTCAGTTTGGTGATGGACTAAAAGGTACCTTGTCCTACTGAGTGAGGCAACACGAGGTGGTGTATAGAACAGACCTACTGGAGTCGGGTCACTTGGGTTTGAATCTTGCCTCAGACCACGGAGCTGTAGAAGGGAGATAATAATACAATCTCCATTACGAGGTTGTTGTGAATATCAAAGAAGGCATTTAGGGCACTTTGCAAAATGGAGAGCTGTAGATATGTCAGCCATCCAAGACTAGGTCATTTCTCAAATTTATAGGGCCGTCGTCAGGCTGAGAAATTGTATTAGTTTGTTAGCAACATTTCAATTTTTAAAACATCAAGTCTATACTCTTCACCATGGATTAACTGCACTACTCAGAGTTTAATTGACTCTTCTTCCTGATCAGCAAACAAAGGACTAAGTCTTGCTTGATAGGCAGAAAGGTCTTTAGTGAGACTTTGCAAACTCATGGACTTTGTAGGAAAATTTCAGTTTAATATAAAGATAAACTTACCATCATCTTCCAGTCTAAAGCTCCTCCTTCCTTTAATGTATCTACATCTGTTCATGGTATGAGCCTCCTCCCAGAGACTTGAGCTCATGACCTTGGATCATCTTTAATTCTTTTTTTTTGTCTCTTGTTCTACAATCCAGTCAGCTGACAAATTGAAATATTAATCTTCTTTAACATCATAGAACTGCTAAGTGCTGCAACGTGTGACACTGGACAAGTCACTTAATCCTGTTGCCTCAGTTTTCTCATCTGTAAAATGAGCTGGAGAAAGAAATGGCAAACCACTCCAATATCTTTGCTAAGAAAACCCCAAATAAGGGGCATGCAGGTGCAGTGGATAGAGTACCAGCCCTGGCTTCAGGGGGACCTGAATTCAAATTTGACCTCAGATACTTCCTAGCTGTGTAATCCTGGGCAAGTCATCTAACCCAATTGCTTCCCAACCCCTACCCCCCAAAAAGAAAGAAAACTTCAAATGGGGTCATAAAGAGCGGGACATGACTGAACAATAACCCAACATCATGGTCTTTCATATGCTTGAAGACTGCTGTCATGACCCTGCTATTTCTTTGCTATTTTAAACTAAACAGTTCAGTTTCCTTCAATTGATATTCAATGTTAAATGATCTCAAGGCCTCATGCAATCTAGGTCTCCTTCTTCTCAATGTTCCCCATCTTATTAATGTCTTTCCTAAAATGTAGTACCCAGAGCTGAACAAAATATTTCAGATATAGTCTGACTAAGGAAAAAAATAGGGACCCTATTACCTCCCTCATTATGAACACTAGTTCTCTAAATAGAGATGAACATCAAATTATTATATGAATATCAGGAGATATTTCGTTAGAAATTTTGCTGAAGTCTAGTTAAAGAATGCGTAAAGCAATTCCCTGTCCTAGAAATTTAATAACCTACCAGAAAATGGAAATAAGGTTTGTATGGCATGGCCTTTTCTTGATGAAATGATCCTCATTCGTTGTGATTACGGCTCCTTTTTTCTAAGTGCTTGCTAATCATCTCTTTCATAACATCATTTGGAATTTTGCTAGACATCAAAGTGAACCTCACTAGCTTACAGCTTGCAGACTTTACCCTTCTCTGAAAATTAGGACGGGTATTAGCTTTTCTCCAGTGCTGTGATACCTTTCCAATTTGCCATGATCTTTCAGCGATCACAGAGAGTACCTTAGCAGTTAGAAAGGTATGCAAATTACCTGGGATAGGGTAAAATAATTAATATAATAATTCACTTCAAAATTTTTACATCTTAAAAAAATGTAATAGAAAAAGCACCTTCTTTTCATGCAATCACTTGTTTTATACAATTTTAAATCATATTCAAAAGGTTTCGACATATATTCTATAATTCTTTATCATGCAACAGCAGCACTTTTATTTCACTGGACATTTAGCTTCTCTTTGACCAAGGGTCCATTTTCTCACATCTGTTGTTGCTCAGTCTTTTCAGTTACATCTGACTCTTCGTGATCCCAGTTCAGGTTCTCTTGGCAAAGGTAATGGAGTGGTTTGCCATTTCCTTCTCCAGCTTATTATATAGATGAGGTAACTGAGGTAAACAGAATTAAGTGACGTGCCCAGGGTCACACAGCTAGTAAGTATATGAGGTCAGATTTGAACTCAAGAAGATGAATCTTCCTGATTTCAGGCCTGGTCTGTGACTCAATGTGACTCCTAGTCCCTCTGTCTTTTCCATTTCTAGCCTTGATTAAAGCCCTTAGGTTTCCAATTTACCATATATAGGGAAAGTTCCCAGACCACTGAAGCATATTTGCTTCTCTCTCTTGGATAATCTTCTCAACCTTTTGTGATGTGTGCCATGGCACAAGATCATGTTTTAGTACTCTATCTCCCTTAGGGAGTTTCTGTGATTTTGGAACAATTCTACTTTTCAGTATATCGGTATATTTATCAGAATTTAATATTCCCTCAATGAAGATGAGTCTTCTAGGCCAAATCAAAATAAATTTTTTTGGGGGAGAATTTCTACCCTCTGATGAAAATATCATGATTTTATAGTCTTTCCTGAACTAACGAAACTAGGTTTGGTGCATCCTTGGAGAGAAAAGTTTCAGCAGTAAAAATTACCTTTTTCCAATCTTTAGTACTTCAGTCTTCAATTGTCTTGACTATCTATAATAGTGTTTTATTCATTACAGTAGTTAGTCACTTTTTTAAAACTTAGTTCTTGATATTCGTCCTATACTTTCAAAACAGCTTATACTTTTACTGCTGGATCCAGATGGCTCTGGAGGAGAAGTGAGGCTGGTGACCTGCACAGCCCTCCCTCACAGTCAAGTGCAAGTCATGTCATCATTTCTCTGATGGCATGGTCTTCTTTGGCAATGAAGGATGAACACAACGGTTACTTCAGAGGAGTCAGTAACAAGCCTTCCCACTACCAGGTCCCACTAAAGGTCTTTGCTTAGTTTCCAAGGACTACGTAGGCGGATTTGCAGCAAGAGTTGATCAGTTCTTGGCCTTGTTTTTCATTCTCATCTACACTTCCTCTTGTGCTTTGGGGAAACTTGAATAATCCTCAAAACGTTTGACTTCTTCACCCTTACAGTCACTGCAATATCTTCAACCTTTTACACTTCAGCTTTTTAAAGAGCTACCAGTTTTACATGTTTTCTTAGAGTAATATCCATTATTAAAACTATAGAATCAAAAAAATAGCAAAAAGGAAAAGAACTGTTTGGTAGAAACAAAATAAAAATGTGGAATAGAAAAAAAAACACAGCCAAAGAGAAAACAAAATGTGTACATGTAGCATGAAATCCAGCACTCATCTGACAGAGAACTAACTAAGCTGGGGAAGGAATTTGATTTCTTGTAGCTAAGTCTGAATGTTGTATTAACAGAAGCACATGAGCATTCCCATTGGTGTCACCAAATGAAATCACATCAAAATCACTGCTTGTCCCAAGTCAGTTATGTACCATGGCATACCTGCTGGCTCCTTTTGAGACCCTGGATCTGGTGACTGCACCTCAGCAAGGTGCTTGGGGCTCTCTTGTCTCCTTTATTTTGTTTTAACTCTCTTTTAGCCATTTTTGGACTATTCCTTTTAAACTAAAATTCCAACTTCTCTCTCCACTGTTCATTATTATTGTTCTATCTGCTCTGAGCAGCAAATTTATCCCTTCTTGGACATTCCTCTTTTCCACACGACAGGTAAAAACCCAAGTCTTGTGGCAAATTCCAGCTCCTAATTCATAAAATATAAGCATCTAATACATCCAGAACAGCGCGCTAGGTTCTAGGGATAAATAAAACGTAGTTCATGTTCTCTTGGAGCTCTGCCTTTCCCATTCATAGTGGAGGGGTTGGGATGTGGATGTGCAGTGAATGGTGAGGATATGGGAGCAAATTCACTTTGCTTTCATTTCTGTAGATACTGAGATTATAGAATTATAAGAATGTAACCCAGGAAAAGAAATTTGGCCCCTTCTTTCCAAGTCCTCTGTGGCGCCAGTCTTCTGTGATGATGCATGGGCACAAGCTAGAAGCCAGTTACTTCTGTAGGAAGACATCTCATTAACTCTCATATACAGGGTAGGCCTCTGTTGTCCCTCAGGCTCATTCCTAGATAATTTTAGAACTGTTTGAAGTTAGGATAAAGTAAACTGTTTACCCCTGGCTTTATTTACATTATATTTCTGGCAAAAACAACTTCAGTGGGTTTTGGTTATATGGCAGTTTTAAGTTGGCTTGTAGTAAAGTGAATGTATATTTTCTATCTGGGAGCCAACCCAACTGTTGATATAGTGCTTATCTATTTTTTTCCAGTAAATGTTTCCAGTCTGACAGCTGGAGAACTTCACTAAATTGTTTAGTTTTAAGAACAATATGGTCTAGCTTAAGGATGGCCAACACAATCACAGATGGAGAGGAGCTGATTGGCATCTAGTCCAACCAGGACAAATCAGTTAATGAATCAAGCAACATTTATTAAGCACATACTGTATGTGATTAGGACAGGCTACAAAGAGATATTACTTTATTGGTCATAGACAACAATGCTTCTCAATAAGGCCCAGTAGTGCAGGTACGGATCAACAACTAGTGGCCTCTGCAGCTGCCAATGAGGAATTTGAAAGACCTTTTTTTAGAACCCATGCCTTACCTGCTGTTTTGTAATGTGATTCCTCTGGCATCCAAGGTCTCCTGACTGTACACTACAAAATGTACTCTTTTTGCTCCTTTTCATCATGGTCTTTTGCTCCTTTTCATCATGGTCACAGTATCCATACAATCTTAGAGTTGGAAGGAATCTTAGAGTTTGCCTTGCATAAGTCCTTGTCTGATCCAAGAATCTGCCATACAAAATCCCTGAGAGTTAATGATCTGACCCCTGCTGGAAGACCTCCAATGGTGGGGAACTCATTACCTTTCCTATTTCTTTGATGATTCACAAGCAGAGGTTGTCAACCTTGTGTAAGGAGACATCTCATCAACCATCATGTGGACATACTCTGCTCTTGCCTTGATAGTAAATTCCTGGATCATTCCCAGGGAAATGGTCTGGGCCATTTTCAGGAAGTTCTAATTTTTATCAAGTTCCTTCTTATGTTGAACTAATGTCTTCCTTTGTGGTGGTAATGTGTTTATCTCAACTAGAGTACTAGACTGAAATATAAGGGACCTGGAATCTAGTCTTACTTCTGCCATTAACCAGCTGTATGCCTTTGGGCAGCTTGGAGTCTGAAACATTAACTGTGTGCCCCTGGGTACTTCAAATAACTTCTGTTTGCCTCAGTTTCCTTATTTGTAAAATTGAAATAGTAATAGTACCCCCCTCCCAAAGTTGAGTTTCCAATGAAATAATATTTGTAAAGTGCTAAGCATAATGTCTGGCACATAGTGCAAACTATATAAATGTTAGCTATTATTATTGTTATATAATAGTTGTAAAGTGATTATTAGTCAAATACCTGGCCCATAGTATGAGCATAATAAGTGCTTATTCCCTTCTAACATCCTGTGTTCTCAGTGTTATATTCTATGTTTTAAAATTACGTGACTACATGTACATAGCTAACCAAAATCTACTCTCAGGCTGTCCTTTGGTTTTCTCCTTCCCATAGTGGCTAAAACTACATAGGAATCTCTGTTCCACCAAGAGATCTGGTAGGTGTATGTCTGCATGGCTGACTTGACATGTATCTAAGGGCAGGCATCTTGATCTCCTCTGATGGAAGGGAAGGTATAGTTATGGTGACTGGGGTAGGTTTAAAGTGCTCCTAAACTGTGTTCAGCGTCTTTCCTTCTGTAACGAATGGAAACAGAATAAACCTTTCACATCATTGTCTCTTACAGAAAATGCCTTTGTGGGAAACGACCTCATTGGCCGCTTTGTAAAGGTGATCCAGAGTGGTGATTTCCAGCTTCATTTGGATTCCAAGACATTTCCAGCAGACACTACTACTATACGATTCCTTCGAGGAGATTACTTTGACATATCTCCAAGTGTGCAGTTTGGATGCAAGAAAGGATTCCAAAAGTACTCACCATCAGGCAAAGCAGTTCTGTATTCACCTAGATGTGGTAGGTGGATTGTTTCTTCTTCTCTTGGGATCAGGGAGGCAGAGAGAGCAGCTCCCAATAAATATATCTCCTTTTATTTCTATCTCTAGCTCTTGTTCTTTCTCTCACCCTTTCTCTTCCTTTCTCCTCTACTCCATTATTTCTATTTTCTCCCTCTCTTTCCTATCTTCTCTCCCTTTTCAGTTCCTTTCTCTCTTTCCCTCTCTTTCCTTCTCCATATTGCCCTTCCCATCATATTGTTTGAATTAAAACAAAGCTATCCTAAAGACAAAATGACATAACTCTAGAATCAAGATCAATCATAAAGGTGGGTAGAAAGGTTGCTACTTATATGATATAATTTTGTAGATCACAGATTCTGGAAGGGACCTTGGAGATCGTTCATTCTAACTCATGCAGAAGAACAGTGAATGAATGAAAAGGCATTTAAGTGCTTGCTATGTGACAGATACTGTACTAAGCACTTGGGATACAAGTAGAAAAATCAAGACAGTCCCTGCCCACAAGGAATGACAATATACATATATATTATATATAGCAATTGATTGGCACACTCATTCCAGGAATAGTAGTGTTGTTTTGATTATAGTTTCTAGAGCTAGATGTGGAGGAGGAGGAGGATGTTGGGCTGTTTAATAGGCATGGCATTTAGACATGGTGAAGGCTCACCAATCAGAACCCTGGGGACCCAGAGACATTTAGTAGGATCCGGAGCACAAAAGCATGTCAGTGAACATGTCCTGGGAACCCCAGTGTGGGGGTCTGGTAACATGGAAGAGTGATGACTCCATCTGACCTGGTCATGATCACTGGGAGGACAAGGAAAAGCCAGAGCTCAGAGGAGGTGTTGGGTTGGTTCTAAGGTAGGAGGAAGAAGGTTCATGATACTACTTGGAGAGGCTGCTCTTTGGATTTAGAGCATTAACACATCAACTCTCATCACTTCATGTATTAGAGTAATTTGGAGTGCTGAGGAGCACCAGGTATTTTGGAGGGAGGAATGTGTCTAACTTAAGAGATCTAATTAGATTCCTTCCTATAAGGTCATAGGCAAGGAGCTATTACCCATCAAAGTTGCACGGGTCATAGATTTATGGATTTGGAAGGGACCTCAGAAGCCATCTAGTACAATTCCATCATTTTACACATGAGAAAACTGAGACAGAGAGAATTTAAGTGACTTGCCTGGTGCGGCACAAGTATTAACCATCAGATATGAGCTTTTAGTTTGCACCCTCTAATTCCAAAGTTAGTACTTATTTTCATTGTTTCATAGGAGATAGAAGTTTCTATCCATGAAAGCTTTCTGGCAGATTCCAGAAAAGGGAGGGGTAGTCACAAAGTAGAAGCAACATGTTATAAGAAAGACCAGGCCAGAAAATTCAGGGTTTTGTTTGTTTGGTTTTTTCCCCCATGACCACTCTGTGTCATTCCAGGGAGGGCCCTTGGCTTCTCTGTGTGTCTGTTTCTTCCTTTGTGAAGTAGGATAAAAAGTACTTTTACCGTTTTCTTCAGAGTGGCATTTTGAAGATTGTATCGGGCAAACCTTAAAGCACCAGAAAAATGGGAGTGGGTGCCATCATTAATGGTATGGGTGATATGTTTGGTTTTTTGAGACATTCAGCAGTTTGGTTAGATCAGCATATGGAGGGAGCCCCACTGACCCCATCTGGGAAGTTTTAGGCACAGTCTTTTGTGGTTTGGGGGGAAACTGATTTTTAATTAAAATTCAATGAGGCTGTTGGCTTCTCTCACTTCATAAGTAACTTTGGAAACTATTTCCCCCAGAATAGAGCTGATTGTTTTTTTTTCCCAGGGAGTCTTGAGATGAAATCTTGATTTATCAACCCTCTCTGTATCATACAGCTCTCTGAAAATGCCGGAAAAGGTATTTTATTGGGGATGTAGAAATACAGGATTTTTTGATTCCTTCTTGAAAAGGGTTCTTAACCTCCTTTTCTTTGGTATCATGGACCTCTTTGTCACGCTGGTGAAACTTACAGACCCCCTTCTCAGAATAATGTTTTTAAGTGCATTAAAAAACAGAATTACAAAGGAACCCAAAGATTAATGAAAATAAAGATGTATTTCTTTCCCCTCTGAGTTTATAAGCCACTTGAACACTATCCATGGATCCCAGGTTAAGAACGCTTGCTCTAATGCATTGTTGACCAGACTCAGGCTTGACTTTTCCTATCAATTCCTAAAATCTTCTTAGAATTTCAAATTCCATATCAGGGTGAAATTGTCATTGAACTTCATTATATACGAGAATGAATTCACCACAGACTCACAGTTGGAGGGGGCCTTAGTGGTTATCTGAACTGGAGTTGGAATTCAGAAGACCTTGGTTCAAATCTTAGCACTGCTATCTACTACCTATGAGCAAGTCTTCCCTCTGGGCCCCAGTTTTTGTCTCCTGTAAAATCCAGGTCAATTCAACCAATGCTTATGCAATGCCCACAATGTGCAAGTGCCTTTGAGGGGGTCTTCTCTTACTGCATAAGTGACTGCTCTTGGCCAGACTGTCCCTACTGCATTCCCTGGCAGTGACCTCCCCAGAAGACTATAAGCTCTCCCCTGGGCCACTGTTTTTGCCCTAGGCACCAGATGTTCTAGGAGTATCTCTGGCTGCTAGAATTCCAATACATAACTCTAGGCTGCTTCTTCTAGTCCTGTGGGTGGGCTTTTTGAAGTAGTATGAGCCAGGACCTCAGAAGGACAGATGTCCCTCCATCTCCCACTTCCTCGCCATAATGATATTCTAAAGGGAGAAAGATCCAGGCCTGAATATAGCACACACCATAAGTGCCTTGCTTTTGCCTGGTCTCCACTCTTTTAACTTTCACCATTTACTTTATTAAATTCATATAAAGATTCAATCCAAGATATCTCAGTCCCTTTCCTCTCTCCCTTAAAGACTCTCATTGTAATTAGTTGTAATCGTTCAACTATTTCCTGCAGCTCTGGCACCAAGAGAAGGTCCAGGGCAATTTTCTGCATGTAGCAAAAGACAGCACTTACAGCTCCTTCTCTGTCTATGCCCTATAATACCCTATTCTCCCTTCAGTACTTACTGACAGTGTCCAGGCCTAGATGGGGGACCATGATGGGAACTGAATGGAGGCATTAAGATCTTTAGAGGTTGAAATTTTATAGTAAAAGTGGTGAAGTACAGAGAAAAAGAAACAGGGGATCCCAAAGGTCAACTTTCCCTACTCTTCCATTTTATCTAGTAACAAAGACAGCTGACATTTATAAAGGATCATAGATATATGCCCCATATAGGCTTTATTTCTTATTCCCATTTCCCCCATCTGTAGCTTTCTCACTCACAATTAATAAATTATACTCAAGGACACAAATGGCAGAGAATGCCTCAGAATTATACAAGTAGAGTTTGAAAGACAAAAGATGGCAGCCTTAACCTTTCATCAGTGCCTGGAGAGAGGGTGGTGAAATCTGGCCCTTTCTCTTTTGTGTGGAAGCCCATTTGACTTGTGTGTAGGGGGGGGGAGGGACGGATGGGGAGTGTTCCCAATGTAAAATTCACATCTGGAATACAGCTGTGAAAAAATCAGCAAATGCCTCGTCCTGTGGAAAAGTGTCATCATCTCAGCCTCATCTGCCGGGGTGATCGCTGGGGAGGCTGCTCTGGGGAGGAGGGGCAGCCAGTGAGTCCTTTATGATTACCCCAGGGGAACAGGGAATTATGGAGGATCAGCTGGGATTGTAGGTTGTGGTTGAGACTGGAATGCCTGGCAGGAGAAGCTGGATAAAACAAGGGAAATGGAGTCTTTGTTTACAACAGCGTTGTTAATGCCTGTGTTTACTTGCTTGTCTCTGGTTCAGCCATTGGCTGCTCCCTTCGGAATTACCTGCATGCAATGAGATTACCAGACTAGTGCATTAAAACCAGAGCCCTAGAGGAATTGTTTCTGATTTACCAACGCTTGTTTTCTCCCTTGTTCATTACTTGTTCTTTTTTTAACAGAGCTCCTTTCCTATTGCTCTTCTTCTGAGTTAGCATTCTGGGGACCCTGATGGAGACTGAAGAAACATTCTAGAATTAATAGAATACTTTCCTCACAAAAATATTGGGATCTGATTCATGAGCAATGTCTTCATTCTCATTTTCTGCAAATACAAGAATACACAAACAGCCAACATGGGAAGCTTCTTTCTCTAGCACAGGTTGCAAGCTATCTTTTAGCATCAGAGAAATACAATCATAGATTTATAGCTGGAAGGGACCTTAGAAACATGTGAGGAAACTGAGGCCCAGAGGAATAAATGTGGTTTTTTCATGATCACACTAGATTTGAATACGTCTTCCTGACTCCAAGTCCAGTGTCCCATTCTTCATAGACAAATAAATAAGGCTACTCCTTCAAGCCTGAATTTATGACTTAGCTAAGTTCATAAGCCTTTTGATTTTAGTCTACACCCATGTTTTCAATAGTATAGGGAACTCCCTGTGAGGAAAATCCTTTTCCCCATGCAAATTGGCATCTGCTTTGTAACTTGTGCTCTGAGAACGGCCAGGGACACTAAAAGGATCAATGACTTGCTCAGGGCCCTACAACTGGTATATGTCAGAAATGGGGATTGAACCCATATTTTCCTGATTCCAAAACTAACAATCTATTACTATATCATGTTGTGTCTATGGCGGTTACTAGCTAAAATGATAAGAACCCAGGAAGAATTTGTGAAGAACTTCCCCTATCTTGGAGAACTTGACTCTACTGACGTAGGTCATAACCTCTCTATGACATGGTAGCTATGCACTGAGAGATAGCCCAAAGCATAAAAATTGTCAGAGGGAGGATCTGAACCACAACTCCAACCCCAGAACTCTCTCCACCAGGCCATACTTTTTCTTTATTATAGCTACCTCCAACTGCAAAGTGCTTTACAAATATCTAATTTTACCCTCACAACCACCTGGAAGTCAGTACTATTATTGTCCTCATTTAATAGACAGGGCTGAATTTGAACTTGGTTTTTCACTCCACATTTAGCACTCTCTCCATCATACCATTTGGTCTCAAGGTTCTTATATTCCATGAGAGAAGGAGGATGTATACACGTCTGTGGATATACAAAAAATATGACGCAAACATATGATGGTTTGGGGGAGTAGGGAGTCATTCGATTTGAGGGATCTAGAAAGACCTCATGTCCCTTCAGTTGAATTCTGAAGGAAGCAGAGATGGGGAGGGAGGGCAGTCTGTATGTCCTGTGAAAATTCCCGGAGATGGGAGATAAAGTGAATTGTGTGAGGAACCATAAGAAAGCCAGTTTGGCTGAACTAAAGAGTATGTGAAGGGGAAGGATGTTTAACAAGACTGTAAAGGTAGGTTGGGGCCAGATTACTAGGGGCTTTAAAATCCAAACAGAAAAGTCTGTATTGGAGATTAGAAGTAATAAAGAGTGACTGAAGTTTATTGAGAAGTGGAATTAAATGATCATACCTATGCTTTAAGAATAATACTTTGGCAGCTCTGTGGAGGACGGATTAGAGACGGGGGAGAAATTAGGAGGCTATTTCAATAGTTCGAGTGAGGGGTGATAGATGTTGTTCAGTTGTGTTCAACTCTTCATGATCCCACTTGAGGTTTTCCTGGCAAAGATACTAGAATGGTTTGCATTTCCTTTTCCAGCTCATTTTTGGAGATGAGGAAACTGAGCTAAATGGGATGAAGTGACTTGCCCAGTGTCACACTGCTAGTAAGTGCTTGAGGCCAGATTTGAACTGAGGGAGATGAATCTTCCTGACTCCAGCCCATGCTCTATTTACTGCACCATCTAGCTGCCGATGTCTAAAATATGGTAAACAAAAAAGGAGGACGGGAACAGATAGGAAAGATCAAGCATCAGCAAGACTCGGCAACTGATTGGCTACGGAGCATGAGGGAGAATGAGACGTCCAGTATGACTCTAAACTATGAACCCAAATGATAGGAAAGGTCCCTTAGCAGAAAGACAGAAGGTTAGAAGAGGGATGGATTGGAGGGAAATTCCTAAGTAGGTGAGGTGGATGAATAATGTTATTTAGTAGTGCCATCAAAACCAGGACCCAGTTCTTTAGAGAAATGGGAAACACGTTTTCTGACAGTTTTGTGAGAGGAAAAACCCATTGAAAGGAAGAGATCAGTGCTAACTCTCCTTGGGACCCTGAAAACCTGGTGGTAACTTTCTAACTTTACACATTGGTAGTAGAGACCAGCTGAGAGCTGCTGGCGGGGAGCTAGTGAGATATAATGAAGGATCATAGAGAAGCTATGCCAAACAGAGGCAGAGCCAAAGGCTGAATGAATCAGGAGTAATTACTCTAGTAGGACAAATAGCAAATTATTTAAAGAGAGGTTTATATGTTCATTTTCAAGCATAATGGGATCTTTCTAACAATATGTGTCTTCTACCACTCCGAATGTTCATGACTATATGAAAATGGGGTTGAATTTCTGCACATGTGTTTGACTTTCACAATTTTTGCATTTTGGAGCAGGAACAGAGGTTCAGATAAGAGATTTACATACAGATGCCTAGAATCAACTCAAAGGATAAATTTATGATGCATCTTCTACAGGTTGTCTGCTGTAATTATAGATACAGATGAAGTTTCACTGGACCATTGGTCAATAAGCATTTATCAAGCACTTTCTTACCAAGTACCAGGCACTGTGCTAAGTGCTAGAAATATAAATACAATTAGAAAGAGGAAAGACAGTCTCTTCACCTCAAGGGGCTCACATCGTAGTGGAGGAAGGTCACACATAAAAGGAAGCTGGGAGGGGGAGCAGGAAGACAAAGGTCCTAACTGGGGGGAATGATAGAGAAAGTGATGGAAAGGAAGGAGACATGACCGGCCTGGGCAACCCCGTTTCACTGGAGGTTCTGAGAGGGGCCATCCAATGAGGGAGAGAGGCTGCAGGGTTGGAGGCTATTTCCAAGGCTGGGGGGGAGCTTTCAGGATGAAGAGTTGGGGCATAGTAGAGGACATCCAGAGTACAGCCTGGAAAGGAAGAAACCCAAGGGAGAAAGATTCATGCACACACCCGGGGACAGGCCAATCAAAATTGCAGATTCTCCCTTTTTGAAAATCTGTCCGCTCATGCCACACCCCTCCCCCCTTTTCTTTTGAACTGTACACAAAGCAGGGAGTGGACTGGATTGAACAGGGTGCTGAGGCTAGTGAGCTGAATTTGGATTCCCAGGACCTGAGTTTGAATCCTGGCTGTGCCATGTGTTACTTGTCACTTAAGCAAGTCACTTAACCTCTGAGTGCCTCAGTTTCCTCATCTGTAAAATGATGAATTAACTGACCTTTGTGGGCTCTTCCAAGCTACAGATCTATGATCCTAAGTGAATCCCCAAGAGAAATTTCAATACATAAGATAACACAGACCCCTACAAGAATCAAACCAATTGAACACCCATGAAAGGATGGAAAACAGGCTGGCCCCCAAATGGAGCAGAACTAGGCTTTTCCAGATGCTCAGCTCTGGTGAGCTCATTGTCTGCATCAGCATTCAAACTAACGTTCTAGAAGCTTTCCCAGAGTGTTAAGACAGCAACCCGTGTGAACTATCAGCAGAGCTTATACTTTGCTGTGTTCTTATAGCACTTTCCTGGGGTTTGTCAGAGAAGTGAAGCAGGGCCTAATTGTTTATAGCTGCTGGAGGAAGGTGTGATAGTGGTGGTGGGGAGGACGTTGGAGAATCCTTTCAAACTCATGTAGCCTCTAGTACTGGACAGGAGATGCCTAAATCCCTGCCTTTTTACTCCTTGTGGGATGAATCCTACTTAAACTGACAAATGATGTATAAACAGAAAATTCCCAAGTATTTTTCCCTGCTGTAGACTATCATCACCGATCAATGATACGATTTCAGGTTCCCTACTGAGATAAGAGAAAAGGTTCAGATACGCTGTATCTCTTTAATGGTACCTTTCCTGAAGCCTGCCTGTTTCCAATATTACAAGAACCATTTCTAGATTCAGGGTGTTAACCTTATTTATTTGTCATGTATTTATTTGTTCTGAGTCTGCTCTTCCAAGAAAAAAGTTCATACCAGGAGTTGCTCTCCCTCAGTAAGGACAATGATTGGTTAGAGGAGAGAAATTTTAGGCAAATTAGAAATTCCTTGAAAGAAAAAATTAGGCAGTAGTATCTCAAGCTTCTTAGAACTTTACAGCTATTGTTTTTTTTCTAAATATAACCATGCTTTTGCTCTTCATACTGGGCCAGTGATAGAAATCATGTTTGGTCAAGTTTAATTTTGTATTTTTCTTTCTATTCTTGCCTCCATGTAGCTGGGGGAAAAGAATTCAGGGGAGCTCAGTCTGGTGGAGGTGTCATTAATTGTAAGAGCACTTACTTGAAAGCTAATCACTGTTCCAGAGATGAGTTTGGCTTTGGACTACTATGTCTCAGCCTGACTCATATGGGTAATGAAACTGGGCCCTCTGAGGGAAGAAATGAATTGTTAGTAGTAGGGTGGAAGGCACATTATATAATTTCCCAGATGTGGCTCTGGTTTTAAGCTTACTTAGAATGTGAAGCCTGACATCACACTCTATCTGGTAACTCAACCCTTAGATCCAATTGGCAGATCTTGGCCTCCTATGCCTCACTTCTTTGCTGAACTAATGCCAGTAAGTCAGCTGTGGAAAGTGGCAATGAATTTATGGCCACCGTCCATTTTTATTATCATCATCATCATTAGAGCATTTCTCTGATAGCCTCAATTATCTAGAAGATTGAAAGAAAGTTTTTTAACCTCTGAGCAGCCAAAATAGAAGTCACAAAGTCTATGCTCTCAAGTTCATGCCTTTTACACATTAGAGAGTCCCTTGGGCTTTTACTCACAGGCTATTTTCTCATATTAGGCAAAATTCCAACAAGTTTGATCGTTCCCAATCTGCAACATGGAAAAAAAAAAGGTGGTGGAGCTAGTAGAAGGAGGTATATTTAAAAGTGGGGTGGCTAAGTGGCATGGTAGATAAAGCACCAGGCCGGAAGACTGATCTTCCAGAATTCAAATCTGGTTTCAGAAACTTATTAGTTATGTGACCTTGGACAAATCACTTTGCCTCAGTTTCCTCATCTGTAAAATAAGCTGAAGAAGGAAATAGCAAACCATTCCAGTGTCTTTGTCAAAATCCTGGAGTCACAAAGAATAGGACATGAATTAACCAACTCAAATAACAAAAATTTAAAAGTAATGACAGTGTGCGAGAGTTTTTTCTGGTAAACTTGGAACTTCGTAATAACGCAAGAACTTATTAAAAAAAAATCCCAGTGGTGGTTTTCTAACACAAAATGTCTTCCACACTCAGAGAAAGAAATATGGAAGTCATTCGCAAGATGTAGCAGATCATGTTTGTATGTGTATGGGTTTTAGTGTATTATGTTTTGATTTGTTATATGATTTCTTCCATTTATTTTAGTGCGACTACATAGCATGACTATAGTGAAAACGTACTCAATAGGAAAGTATATGTAGAACCTATACAGAATTGTACGCTGTTGTGGGGAGGGAGGAGGGTAGTGGGGGGTAGGTGTGGGGGGATAAAATCTTAATTTTATGGTAGTGATTGTAGACCATTAAAAAATAATAAAATTAAATTAAAAAAAACAAAAAAACCCAAGAAAAGTAATGAGTAGAATAGAATTTTTAGAAACAAGGTTTCAAAAAGCATAAGTCTAATAGCATTTAGTGAAGGGATCCTTTATGCCTCATTATCTCCTGAAGGTAATATTACAGCTCAACAAATCAGCAAGTACTAGCTAAATGATTACTGTGTGTTGGGCACTAGAGATACAAAGAAAGGTAACTTGGTTAGTTCCATAAGCCCCAAGCGCCATATTACATGTATTAGAGAGCTGAAAAATAAACTGTTACGTGAGATCTGAGGGCACAGGGCATTACCATTGAAGGCATCAGGGAAAGCTTATTGGAGGAGGTAGTGGCATTTGAGAAGGGCTTTAAAAGATAGGTAAGAGAAGTGAATAAGCGAAGAAGCAGAGGGCCTTATCTCTGGACTATTGGAAAAGAAATTCTTCTGGTTGGTTTCCTTGTCTCAAGTCTCTCTCCACTCCTGTCTATCTGGGCTCAGCTTGTCAAAGTACAAGTCTGGATGTGTCATTACTCTACCCAGTAAGCTCCAGTTACTTCTTAATTATCTCCAGAATCAAATATGGCAGTTCCCTGGCAATCAAAGCTTCAGAGACTTATTGTACTCTTTTCTATATACTTTATAATCCAGCTATCCTGACTCTTGCAGTCCAGATAGTATGTGATCAGATAATGAAATGGAGGAGGAAGGAAGACTTGAAGGAGGGAGAGATTGGAGGCAAGAAAACCTGTTAGGATTCTATTGCAGTGTCAGATGGGCAGGTAATGAGGGGTTAAACTAGGAAAGTGCCAGTGGAAACAGAGAAGAGAGGATGAAAACCAGAGATCTCTGACCTTTGCCAAAGATGCTTTTGTTAGTAACCAGGGGCATGAAGTTGGTAACCTGTTGAGACTTCTTCCAAGTCTTTGGGAATTTCACCTGCCCCTTTCTGTGCTTTGGGGCTGCAGCCAAAAAGCTTAAATGGAATTTATAATAGTCCTTTTCTCTTCCCTTGCTTTGTAGTTGTTTGCCCTGAAGGCAGCTATTTTCTGGGTGAAGAATGTGTTCCCTGTTCCCTTGGATTCTACCAAGAGCAGTCAGGCAGCTTGGCCTGTGTCCACTGTCCTGCAGGCAGATCTACCATTTCGACCGGAGCTTTCAGCCAAAGCCACTGTAAGTGAATGCCTCAGGGCCCGCTTCAAAAGAGAACTCTCCTTATATTTCAATATAGCCTTCTGGTTGCTCTCCCAGCTTCAAATCTCTCCCCTCTCTAATCCATGCTCCACAGAACTACCTAGATTGGACCATATCATTCCTTCACTCAACACACTCTGGTGGCTACTTAGAGCCTCTGGGATTATCTGGCATTCAGATCTCTTTACCACCTGACCCCAGCCTACGTTTCTAGCCTGATTATACACACGCTCCACGGGCTAGTTGAACTCAACTTTTTACTGTTTCTCGTCCGTGATATTTCATCTCACATTTCTGTGTGTGTGTTTTTGTTTTGTTTTGCTTTGTTTTGTTTGCAAGAGTGGTTTTCCATGCTTTGAATATACTCTTACCTCACCTCTCCCTCTTAGAATCCTTAGGTTCCTTCAAAACTGAGTCCAGGCTCTACCTACCTGCTACATGAGGTTGTGCCTGGTTTCCTTATATCTCAGTCTTCCCCCTCCTCTTGTACCTACTTTATGCTGTTATTGCTAAGTTGTTTTCAACTCTTTGTGACCCTGTTTTGGATTTTCTTGGCAAAGAGACTGGGATGGTTTGCCATTTCCTTCTCCAACTCATTTTACAGATGAGGAAACTGAGGCAAACAAGGTTAAATGATTTGCCCAGGGTCACTCAGTAAAGTGTCTGAGGCCAGATTTGAACTCAGGTCTTCCTGACTCTATGATACTCTATATGTTGTGCCACCCAGCTGCCCATCTATTTTTGTATATACCTGCATATATATATATATACATACACATACATATATGCAGGTATTTTGTAGATACTTGTATATGCAAAATAGGTCATACCTAATTGGCCCCTCCCAATAGAATGTAAGCTGTTTGTTGGCAAAGATGATTTCATTTATGTCTTTGTATCCTCAGTGCTTAGCACAGTGCCTGGGACATGTTAGGCACCTAAAAGCTTGTTAATTACTGACTGGTTGATTAATCAGTAGTCTCTGTCTTCAAGGAGCTTACAGTGAAATGGGTACAAAATGTGCACAAATAACCATGAATCAAGGTGATGGTGTGTTTGTGATGAAATATAGCTGTCCCAGGCAAAGCACTAAAGATAATTAAAGGAGGGAGAGATCATTTTCATGTGTGTTTGTATGGAAAGGTGAAAATTTGAAAAGGATACATGAGGAAAAGGGCACCACTGTTGTTGGCCCATGAAGTAAAGGAAGTTTTCAATAAATGGAGATGGTGGCCTGGAGGTGAAGTCTATTCTAGGCATTTGGGGTAGACATGGGAGGGCTTGGAATCAGAAGGGAGGATACAATTGCTCCAGTGTGTCTGGAATGTAGACTGAAAAAAGTAGTCTGAGATTTCCTGCTTATATTGTGTAATTGTGTGGAACTCATCACCCTCTTCCCAAACTTTTCAGTAACACCTCAAAAAAAGTTCTGCATAAAAGTTTTATATCAAGTATTTTTCTTGGCTAAATGTATTAGATCAAATTACTGGGTTATTTTTTTTCCATCTCTTTAAGTAATCTGACATGAAATGCCCCAAATCTTTTTGTGCAATAAGTACGTCCCAAATTAAGGCAAAATCATTCCAAATGCCATAATGCATGCAGGCCTGCTACCATGATAATCAGATGCCACATCTTATTGTAGAAGGTGGCAGGTGGCCCAGTGATTAGAGCAATGAGCCTTGAATCAGGAAGACATTTTACAGATGAGGCAAAATGACTTGCCCAGGGTCACACAGCTAGGGGGTATCTGAGGTTGGATTTGAACTCAGGAAGATGAGTCTTCCTGCCTTCAGGTCCAGCCCTCTATCCACTGCACTTAGTTGTCTCAGGTCAATTCCTTACATTTCTATATAGTAGAGATGTATGGAAGTTCCTTCTCATAATTGCCTCATGGTGGAAAAAACATTAGATTCTTTGGGTTTGAGATTTGGTTCTGCCATTTTTTAGCGACCTGGTGGTTAGTCTGGACAAGTCACCTGTCTTCTTCACATCTCAGTTTTCTTGTATCTAAAACAAAAGGGTTGGATTAGATCTTTAAAGTACCTCTTAGCACTAACATATATGTTACACATATATTATAGGTACATGAGTGTATATATACATATATCAAAATACTTTGTAAACATATGTGCACACATTGGTGTGCATGTATAACCCCCTCAAACACATGTGCTATACTTTTATCATGAGAGGAGACATGTCATAATGCATAAAGGGCCAAGCCTGGAAAAACATAAAATACAATAAAATATCAAGGATATGGAAAATAAAATGAAATGTTTTCCTCCTAGCCCTAGGTGGGTCTCCAGCACAGACAGGCTCAGAGCTGAGCATGTTGCTGTTGCCAGGAGAAGGCAGCAGCTCCTTGGTCAGCCTCAACAAACTGCTCCCACTTGCAATGTATGTAATATATACTCTGACAGAGAGGGAGCTGGTACCAGGGAACTGAGCCAGAGCAAGGGGGTGGAACAGGAAAGGAGCCCAGCTGTAAGAATCAGGCAGGGAGATGGGAGAGCATCAGGGACACCCTGCATGGCAGCCGGAGAGCTGAGCGGATGCTTGGAGCAGTGGGTCAGAAAGCCAGAAAGTGATCCTTCTGCTCAAATATTAGTGATTAAGAAAGGTGCATTTATTAAATGCCTACTATGTGCCAGGTACTGTGCTTATTGTAAGGGATACAAAGAAAGACAAAAAGTCTTCAAGGAACTCAAAATCTAATGATTAGGGATGGAGTATTGGATTTGGAGTTAGGAAGACCTAGATTCAAACTCTGCCTCAAATACTTACTAGTTGTATGACTGGAAAGTCACAGTTTTTCAGTGTCCCAGTTTTTGCATTGGTAAAATGTGGGCATAGTCTTAAGGGCCTGGACAGTCCCTTTCAATGTCCCACTGGAGCACTTTTTACAGAGTTCTTTCCTACCCCCCCACCTTAACACTTATTTCCATTTAGATCATATGCTTCCTAGGAGATTATAATCTCCTTTAAAGCAGAGATTATGTCCCTTGTTCATCTTTGAATCTGTAAATCTGAGTATGCGTAGGAAAAGTTTAGTACATGTTTGATGAATAATAAGTATTGACTAACATTTTTATACTGCCTACCATGTGCCAAGCACTATACCAAGTGCTTTACAAATGTCTCATTTGGGAGGTAGGTGCTATTATTAGCCCTATTTTACAAATGAGGAAACTGAGGCAGGCAGATTAAATGACTTGCCCAGGGTCACACATCTAGGACATGTCTGGGGCTAGGTTTGAACCCAGGTCTTCCTGACTTCAGGCCCATGCACTATCCACTGTATCACTTAGCCACCTCTAATGGAATTGAATAAGTAGAGGAGGTAAACCAGTGAACAAAGCTAAGAACAGGTCTGCATAGACTCACAGACAGGCTGGTTCAGATTCAGGATTCATATTCAGGAGGGGATCACCTTTTCTTGACCTTTTTAAGTTAGTTACTCTCCCCCTTCCCCACACTGACACCCATTCCTTAGGTTCCTAATGGCCAACTGAACTACCTCTTACATTTGTTCCTATAGGCAATAGAAAATCCTCTGGCATTCAATACCCTTCATAACCTACTCTCCTTCTACCTTTCCAGTCTTACTCTTTAGTCCACCGACACTGGCCCCCTGGTTTGTTTCACAAACAAGACACTCTATTTCTTGGTTCCATCCATTTCCTCAGGCTTTCACCCATGCCTGGAACTCTCTCCTTCCTCCTCTGACTTCCCTGACTTCCTTTGAGTTCCTATCAAAATCCTACTTTATACAGGAAGCTTTTCCTAGCCCCTCTTAATTCTAGTGCCCTCCCTCTGTTAATTATTTCATATTTATCCTATATATAGTGTTTATTTGCATGTTGACTCCACCATTAGCCTTTTAGCAACTTAAGAGCAGGAACTGTCTCTTGTTTCTTTTCGTATCTCCAGTCTTTAGCACAGTACTTGGTACATAATTGATTGGCTGCTGTCTTTCATTCTCAGAGAGGACCACAATGACATCGCCATGATAAACTCAAGTTTCAGTGTGTCCGACTGTGGCTGATCAGACCAATATGAGCTCGGAATGTTCTCCCACAGATTGGGCACAGATAGTCCATGTGAACATTTGGGGAGGATACTCCAAATTTGCACCCCTACATTTCCTTTGTGCTGTCTCAACCCTGCTTTGCTCATTGAACACAGCACTCTTTCTGATGTGGGCACGCCATGCTGAGCAGTCCTATGCCAGTGTCTCCCATGTTTGCACAGTCAAATCCAAGGTTCCTAAGAGAGACCTTGAGAGTGTCCTTGTTCTGACCACCAGTGACTTCTTCTGACCACCATGTGATCGCCTGTCACATTCAAGTTCTCCATAAATAGTCTTTTTGGCAAGTATACATTTTGCATTGAACAACATAGCCAGCCCATCAGAGTTATGCTCTCTGAAGCATGATTTGAATGCTTGGCAGGTGGTTCACCTTGAGCAAAGACTTCAGTGTCTGGTACCTTATCCTGCCAGGTGATCCTCAGAATCTTCCTAAGACAGTTCAAAATGGAAGGGATTCAGTTTCCTAGGTAGAATGTCCATGTTTCACAGGCATACAACAGTGAGGTCAGCATAACAGCCCTGTGGACCTTCACTTTGTAGTCAGTCTAATACCTCTTCTCTCCCAAACTTTTCTTCGGAGCCTCCCAAACACTGAGTTAGCTTTGACAATGTGTGTCATTGTCAATGTGTACATCCCTGGAAAGTACACTACCAGGGTAAGTGAACTTATCCACAGCATTCAAAACTTCTCCATTTGTTGCAACTGATGGTTCCACGTACGAATGGTGTAGTGGTGGCTGATGGAGCACCTGTGTTTCCTTGGTGTTAATTATTAGGCCAAAATTAGCAGAGGCAGCAGACAATTCATCCATGCTTTGTGCATCTCAGCTTCAGAGACTGTAGTGATAGTACTTGGTACATAGTAGGCACTTAATAAGTATTTATTCATTGTTTGAATTTTCCTTTGTAAGAGTCAGGTGTCACCCTGTTCTTTATAGCCTTTTATCTTGACTGATTTAATGTGGATCCACTGCAAGATTCTTACTTTAACCCTGAAGTCATTTCATGGGCCCCTGCAAAACTGCCCAGCAATTTCCCAATGCTTGGGAGACCCAGAATAAACCTGATTGGCTTACATTTGCCCCTCTTTGTAACTTCAATCCTTAACCCAGTGCTGCTATCTAACCCGGTGATAGTAAATACTTAATAAATTGGCTGACTGATGTTTGCTTGCAGGTGTCACCGATTGTCAGAGGAATGAACTGGGACTGAAGTGTGATGATGATGGTGGATACATTCCTAGCCAGAAAGACCTGAGTGATGGAACATCCTTCTGCGTGGACAGCCTTGGAAAGATGTTGGCTTGGACACAAACAGATAGTCCTTTGACCAATTCCCAGTGCCTAAGTACGTGCTAGATGGGAAAGCACCCAAGGGACTAGGAAGAAAACCTATAATGGGAAAGACATAAAAAGCACTTTGGGGCTATTCGGGTCATTAAATATTTAGTCATAGAGCTGAAGAATCATCCTTAAATATAAATCCATTTTTGATTATTTCCACCAGCCAGCTTATCCTTTCCCATAAAACAGAATGATGTGGACAAGCAAAAAAAAAGAAAAGAAAAGAAAAGAAATGAAATGAAATGAAAAGCCTTGGACTTGAAATCAGGAGGCCTGATTTAGATTTCAACTTTGAAGCTTGTTAGCTGTTTGGCCTTGAATAAGTCATTTTTGCTGCTTAATCATTTTCAGTAATGTCCAATTCTTTGTGACTCTCTTTGAAGTTTTTTTGGCAAAGATACTGGAGTGCTTTAACATTTCTGTCTCCAGGTCTTTTTGCAGATGAGGAAACTCAGGCAAACAGGGTGAAATGACTTGCCCAAGATCACATAGCTAGTAAGGGTCTGAGGCCAGATCTGAAATCAGGAAGTTTTCCTGACTCAGGCCCAGCACTCTATCCACTACACTACTTAGCTCTCTCTGGGTAGGTCACTTTACTTCCATTTCCTTATCTATAAAATGGGAATTCAAATACCTACCTGGCATACCTTTCAGGGTTTCTGTGAGGATCAAGTGAGCATGTGAGTTGTTTTTTTTTTTTTAATAGTATTTCTTCCAATTACTTGTAAAGACAATTTTCAACATTTGTTTTTTATAAGATTTTGAGTTCCAAATTTTTTCCCTCCTTCCCTTACCTCTCTCAAGACAGCAAACAATTTGATATGGATTATACATATGCAATCATGTGAAACATATTTTCATGTAAGTTATTTTTAACCAGCAAGTGGTATACACACATAAACTATCATTATTATTTTTCAAAGTACCTCCACATCCTATCTCACCCTTGTAGTATGATATCTTTTTCTTTGTTATTGGTCGCCAAAGAAAAATGAGAGGCCAGTCATATACAGCTAAAGTGAAAGGAAACCAATAGACATCCTCTGTGCTTCAATGACTCAGTGTCAAGAGAATACAAAGGTGGCCCCCAGCTCCCTGGTAGTAAATTTATGGGAGGTGATAAATGAGTCACACAAGGTGGGCACATGGTTGTGATCTGCACCACTGCAGGTGATAGCCACATTGATGAGATTATGATGGGGAATTGGAGCCCAGCAGGATGTCTCATTTTATCTTTACCCTGGGAGATAAATGTTCCCATTTTAGAGATGAAGAGACTAAAACATAGAGGTTAAGATAGTTGCCCAACAGTCACATAAACCAGAGGTTCCACTAGATATTCATAGGTGCTTAATGAATGTTTGTTGAAGGAAGGAAACAAGTGTTTATTAATTGTCGACTACGTGCCAGACACAGTACTGAATGTTGAATGGATGGAAGGACAGATGGATAAACTACTTTTTACTTAACAGATCTATTTGCAATGAGATGTGTCTAAGTGTATGATATATGATATCTGATATCTATCCATCAGTACATACTGCTGCTCACAAGTCATACCTTGACTTTGTCAGTTTCCAAAAAACAAAACCTATTCAAATACTACCTTAGGTCATCCATTTCCAATATTTTGTGATTTAGGAGAAAGACTAATGGGTTTAGGGTTCAGAAGAGATGTATTCCAGTCCTGACTGAAAGTTTTAGCTTAGTAGCCATGGGCAAGTAACTTCATTTGACTGGGTCCTGGCTACCTCATCTACAAAATGGGCCTAACGATAATTATACTGCCCACCTCAAGCTCATGGTTATTAAAAAAAAGCATTTTGTAAACTGTCAAGTATTTTATAAATGGAAGCTATTACTTTTCCACCTGGAAAAGAGGTCTGCACTTGTAGTCAGGAGTGACAGGGTTTAAATACCTGCCTCCGATATTTATTAGTTTTGGGACCCTGGGAAGTTAGGCTTCCCCACTCAAAAATTAAGGATAATTATGTTGGTATTGTCTACCTCACAAGGGTATTTATTATAAGGAAAACATTTTTGCAAAATTAAAGATGATTGTAAATATGTAAGTTATTATTAGGGACAGTGCCTCTTACTTTGCCTTACATTATCGTATTTGAGGATGTCCAATTTTTTGATCACCCAGCAACCCACTTATTTCCTACTGATTGTTACCCCTTAGCCCTTACTTCCTGCTTCACCATTAATTGAATTATTCTGGTTTGATCCTCTGGCTCCAGATCCAATTCTCTTATGCAGTAGTTTCTGTGAGGAAATACCTGGGAGTATGGGGAGCCTGGTGACATGCTTCCATCACTAAACTCCAGTAGCTCATGTTATCTTCAAAAGGCTCCTTTACCTTTGGTGACAGACTTGGAAAGGGAGCCCTTTCGAGACTAACTCAGGTAACCTTCAGAGAGTGTGGTATGGGATTGAGCTGCCAATGTGGACCTTCTTCCCGTCTAAGTTGATTCTTTGCCTAGTGGCAATGATTCGATTCTTAACTTCCTTTGGTAACTCTCTGAAAGATGCCCTTATGGCCCTTGGTATATTCCAGTAGTGTTTCTTTATTGCTAGGGAAACTCAGAGTCAGAGGAACTGGGTTCAAATCCTACATCTGACACTTGCTAGCTATGTAACTTTGGGCAAATCACTCCACCTTTCCGGGCATCATTTTTCTCATCTGTGAAATGAGGCTGTTGTGCTAGATGGCTTCTATTGTCCCTTCCATGTCTAAATCTATGATCCTAGGATTCATAAAATTTTAAAACTCCAAGGGACCTTAGAGATCACCTAGCCCAAGTGTTTTTAGCTAGGGTTCAAAGAACTTATGGATGGATTTCAAGGAATCCATGAACTTGGATGGGAAAAAATTTACATTAACCTCTAATTAAAATTGAACTTTGATTCCAAATTACTTAAAATTTGTTTCTGGGAAGGAGTCTGTAGGCTTTGCCAAACTACCACAGGAGGGTCTGTGACACATAAAAGCTTAAGAACTCCTGATCTCAGACAACCCCTCTAGTGCACAACTGAGGAAACTGACGCCCCGAAAGGAGTACATAAAGTCCATAAACTATTAGTGGAAAAATGAGATTTAGAGCCTGTCTCCTGACTTCTAGTCCAGTGCTCTGTTCACTGTATTACACAGCCTCTTGTCTACTTTTTTCTTCTTAGTAGCTAGCAAAATATTCTGGGGAAAAGAAAACCCAGCTTTTTTCTCTGAATGAAATTAAGGTCCTTTTTGTCTATGCCTAGATCACACACACACACACACACACGCGCGCGCGTATACTCCCAGGCTTCTTTACTGGGCTTTATGCCCAACTTAAATTAAATTAATGGAATCCCTTTCTTCTCTACCTTTGCTACTAATATGAGCCTGGCCTCTAGAAAGAACGCTGCGGTAAGCTAGGTGGTGCAGTGGATGGAATGCTAGCCTTGGAGTCAAAAAGATCTGAGTTCAAATTCTGCCTCATATTCATACTTACTAGCTGTGTGACTGAACAAGTCACTTACCCTCTGTCTGCCTCAATTTCCTTATCTGTAAAATGACTACAGTTATAGCATCTCCCTCACTGGGTTATTAGGAGGATCCAATGAGATAACGAGTAATTGCTTTGCAATCCTTAAAAAACTATGTAAATGCCAGTTATCATAATTATACGTAAAGCTCTTTGCAAACCTTAAAATATTATATAGTTGCTAGGTGATTATTATTTTAATTATTATTATTACCCTCTGTGTCCCTGAGTGTCCTTGGTTACAAAATACCTATTTCCTTTCTTGGAACAATATAGCAAGTAACACCTAGACGTGCAGTGGAGAAAATGCACATGAGCTAGCGTCACATCGCTTAGAGAAACCCCCTGCTGCAGCTGAGGAGGAGTTACATTTATTATATGTATGTGAAAGCAGGATGAATCGAGGTTAAAAAAAGCCTCATCAGCCCCCTTCTTTCCGTCCTACAGGGTGGAAGTCATCAAACGTTAGAGATGGAACGAATGTCCAAAACCTTTTGGTCCAACTATCTCATTGATGCATGGGGCGATTGTGACCCAGAGATGATGCTGATTTATCTGGGGTACACACAACCAGTGAGTGGGAGATGGAGATGGTCACAGGATAGGAGAGTTAGAAGAGACCTCAGATGCCCTTATTTTATAAGTGGGGGCCTGATGTCCAAGTACAGTTATCCCTTCTGCTTCATGACTTGCCCTATCGTGCTTTCAATATATCACAGGTTGACCTAAGAAATCAAATGGGAATTTGGAGGATTTATGTGGAAGCCACAGATGACACAGAACCTATGACCAAACACTTAACCCAGATTTTACAATAAGGTGCTGCAAATAACTCATAAAACAGTCAGCCTTCTTCTCTAGCATAACAGAAGGGCCAAAAATTTTTCTGTGGATTTTGCATGTGCCTCTAAATGCAGGGATGTAGGAGGATAGGTTAAGCAAGCTCATCACCTAAGGTCACATAGGTAGTAATTATCAGAGGTAGAATTTGAACTCAGATCATCTGCCTACAGGGCCAGTGATCTTTATAGGTCTCTTGACTATTGGATCAGTGTTTATACTGCATAGCCTGAAGGATAAAGCTCTGCATTTCAGCTATTTCTGTAAGGAGGCTGCTTGGCTTGCCTCATGGTTCTTTCCAAGCAGAAATGACAGTTTTATCCAAAACACCTGCTGCCCCTAGGCTTTGACAACCAGAAACACATTTCCATGACTGCCTGTTGTTTTGTTTTGAGAAGGCAAATGAGCATTTTAAAGATTGATGCGTAACTTCTATCTTGTGGCTTCTTATGCAAATCTCCTGGGCTAAATTCTATCTCAGTTCTGTATGGAGGATTTCCACTTTTATAGCCTAGGTCCTCCATTAAAAAATTTGTCTCCCTTTCTCATTTCTAGTACAAACAGAATTCATAGAATAAAAAAAAATTATTAAGAATAATAGATTGAGAACAGGAAAAGACCTTGAGATCACGTAGTCCAGGAATCAGCAAATTATTTTCCAGGGGCTAAATCTAGCCACTGCCTGTTTTTGGACAGCCTAGTGAGCAAAGAATGGTTTTTACATTTTAAAACAAAGTTTTGATATACTTTAAAATAGTTCTTTTTTTAATCTTAGCTTATGGACCATACAAAAAAACAGGTATTGGGCAGAATTTGGTTCTTGAGTTGTACTTTTACTGTCCATGAATTCTAGTCTAACCACTGAAGCCCACCCATACTGGTTAAGTGACTTGCCCAAGGTCACACATATGGCAAAGATAATATTTGAACCCAGATCCTTTGATTCTAATCTAGCCCTCTTTGGACTGTAACATACTGTGTATCAGAAATAGTAGCAACTTCTGAATGTAGACCATAGGCTGTTAGAGCTAAAATGGCCATTAGAACATATAATTTTCAAGCTAAAATGGACACAGTAACGTAGAATGTTACAACATGAAATTTTAGTCGACTAGAAAGGACTTGGAAAAGAACTCTACATCTCTGGATATCAGAACATACAATATAGAAACTTATATAAAATATAGTCCTTGTCCTTGAGTCATATTCCTTTGTTGCATAAAAAGATAAATAAATACAAAATATAGACTAAGTCAATACAAGGTAATTTCTGAGGTGGGGAAGGGAAGGGCACTAGCAATTGGTGGACATTAAGATAAGCCTTACGTAGGAGGTAACATTTGACTGCAGTCAGGGTGTCCGATTTCATTCTTCTCCTTGAAGATTCTGGTTCTCACTACTTCAACTGGACTCATGGTTCCCTCCAATTCATTCTAAAATCTCTTTGTCCCGTTATATCAAAGAACTCCCAGACACATAGACACATGTGCCTCAGGATGTTCTCTAGTGCTAACATAATGAGAGTCGACACTGAAGAACCTTCTGGTTCTGTCCCAAGATACACATAAGTACAATTAAAGCTACAGAAATTCAACAGATGGAAGATTAAACTGACAATTTGCATGCCAGAAGACTAATTAGTACCTGATGATTTTCTTTATAGAGTGTTTTTTTTTTCAGGACATCTTGTGTATAGGAATATTAGCTCATGCTCATTTGGAGGCAAAGACTCAGTGCCTCATTGTGGTGTGGAGGTGATCCTAGGTTCTCAGAGGCTAAGGAATGGATTGCAAGGCAGTTCCAACCAAGCTGATAAAGGCTGCTAAGTGTAGGCTCAGGGAAAGTTTGTACATCCATTTTCTAAGGATTAGCCTTGCCGAATTCTGTGAGTCTTATTATCAGGTTGAATACAAGGTGATGGATATTTTGATAAAGGCAGCTTTGAAAGACCATCTACTAAGATAATCAGCATCAGTGGAGGAAAAAACCACCATGATCTTACACTGATGCAATCACAGGTCCTTGAAAAATGAAATAGCATGAAGAGAATGTGTGTGTGTGTGTGTGTGTGTGTGTGTGTGTGTGTGTGTGAGAGAGAGAGAGAGAGAGAGAGAGAGAGAGAGACAGAGACAGAGACAGAGAGACAGAGACAGAGTACATGTGCACAGGCTTCCAGGGTTGATGTGTTTTTGTCTTGTTGCTTGGTAAACTTAAGACAACTCTATAAATGGCACTTATCATCCACATTCGTTTTGGTCATAATAATAACTCTGTGAAGCACCCAAGGCCAGGATTATTATTCCTATTTTATAATTAAGGAAATTATGGCCCAGGAAATTCCAGGAGCATGGAATCTCCGATGGATTTGAGTCCACCTGAGCACCACTCATCCACAACTTCCCCAGCAAGAAGTCTTCCAATCTCTTCTTAAAAAGCTCCAATAAAGACCCTATAACTCCTAGAGGTAACCTATTCCTCTTTTGGATGACCCTGACTAGTTAAGTGGTTTCTTTAAAGTCTTAACTCTAAGTGACAGAACCTGTATACCAGCCCAGGCCTTTTGACTCCAAGTCCAGAGTTCTTTCCATATCACCTCCTTGCTTCTCCCTTTCTTATGTGGCTAGTAGTACTGGTCTGTCAGATGCCCAGAAACATACAAACAAGATGTACTTGTATGAAAGTATCCATATCCCTAATGTAGGGGTCTGAGGTGGAAAGATGATTGGTGTGATTAGCTCTTTCCTGACCTAATGCCCAAATTAACTCCTTTATAGAATATTTACCCCCTTCATATGAAAATTTCAACAGTCTATTTTACTTTTAGTGCTTCAGAAATTTGAGCAAGCCCCAGAATATAAGGTTATCTTCAGTGCCAACGATACTATGGTGGTTCAATCTAAAACCGTAAAAGGAGAGTTTCCACTGATACAGTGCCTCTCAGGTAAGAAAAATGCTGTTCCTGAGGGGAAGGAGGGGTCACAACATGGGGATTATCTTGTACTTTCCACACTGAAAAATATCAAAGATGCAGTTACTGTTTTTGTACTTTGAAGAATGTGTATGTCATCAGGCCTCAGCCCCTGCTACCATAGAAACCTATGATTCTCCTGATGCTGTTTCCCAGGTGTGGTTGGAGAGAAAAGATATAACTCTAAAGGAGGGATTTTTTAACCTGGGTCTCCCAGACTCTCAGAGGTCCATTGATAATTTCAGGGGTGCCATGAACATAAATGAGAAAAAAATACATCTTTATTTTCAGTAACTTCTAATGAAGTTTAACTCTTCCTTCAACAATTTTAAAACATTTTTGGGGAGGGTGAAGAGGTCCATAGGCTCCACCAGATTTCCAGGACAGTCCATGGCAAAAAAAGTTAAAGAATAAGAATACCTGCTCTACAGAATTTCTCAGAAGGCTGTGATATATTGGAAAGAGACTTAGATGTGGGTTCACAGGACATAGGTTTGAAATGTAGTTTTTCTATTCACTATCTCTGTCAAGGAGAAAGATCTTTGGATTGAAAATGATGGTACAAAAATGGCTAATTGAGATGTGCTACTCAGGATGAATACCTAGCGTCATACAGATGAACAATGTCCCCACATACTGAAAGAACTGGCAGATGTGATTGCTAAACCACTTCTGGTGATCTTTGAAAGACTGGAGAAAGGGAGAGGCACTTCAGGTTCAGAAAAGGGTGAATGTTGTCACCATTTAAAAAATAAAAGGAAAGAGAATGGAATCTGCAAATGATAGGCTCATGAGGTCTATTTGGACTCTTGGAAAAATTCTAGATTTTATTATAAAAGGGATAGTTATTGAACATATACAAAAAAATAGGTCATTACAAAGAGCCAACATGGCTTCATTAAGAGCTAGACTGACCTCAATTCCTTTTTGATAAGATTATTAGATGGATTAATTAACAGAATGTTGTACATTAATTTATCTAGAATTAAGAAAGTAATCTGACAGTTTCTCAGGCATATATGGAGACAATGAAGAGAGAAGTGATCCTGATAGGAGTACGCAGTGGGGTTGATTCAAAACTCGTTGAATCATTGGACTCAAAGAGGAACCATTAATGCTTTGAGTTCCACCAAGAAGGATGTCCCTGGTTGACTTTCCTAGAGAATTTGTACTTTGCCCTATATTACCCAACATTGTTAGAAATTACTTAGATAAAGGTAAAGTTGGAATCTTTATCAATTCTTTAGAAAACATGGAGCTTATGAGATCCAGTCCAACATTTTGGTCTACTCTAGTATATTCTAGTTCAGAGTCTCATTGAATCTGGTCATTTAGTGTGTTTGCTACCCCTACTAGATTCTGGAAGTCCACTTCAATTTCCGGAATTCTCAGGAATCAAATATCTACAAATACATGCCAAATTTCATCAAAATCACTTAAAAACTATAAAAATTTGGCCATTTGAAAGATGAAATTGGCTACCCTTTTATTTAGAGCTAGCAGACAATGACAAAGTATTTCTTGATAGAATTTGCAGGCATTTCACCTTTGATTACAATTTATGATCTTCAAAAATTAAAGTAGAGCAAACCTAAAAATGGATAGCAATAAAATACCAGATTTACTACCGCTGTCTTTTGTTGAATAGACTACTCACAGAACATTGAATGTCAGAGTTGGAAGGGACGAAAAATGTAGACTATAGAACAAAGTTTGTTTAGTTGCGGGAACCTTAAAGAGCATGTGGTACAACTTTCATTTTATAGATAGTGAAACCAAGACCACCAGAGGTCAAATAACTTACTCATGGGCACAAGTATTTTAATAGGAGATATAAGACTACAACAATTCTCTGTTCTTTCCATTGTCTCATGTTGATGTTCCCAAATGATGACAAGGCAGTTGAAGTACTCTAAGAATTCCACCTAGGGAACAAGAAATTAGCCAAGTCACCAAAATGCAAGGATAAAGAGAATGGTGTGTAACTCTGGAAAAATCCCTTAACCTCTCTGGATCTCAGTTTTCTTATCTATAAAATGAGGGCTTAGATTCCTAAAAGCTCTAAATCTATAGTCCTGTGATCCTATGGTCATACGACAAAAGGATCATTTGAAAAAATTGGGAGTCTTTAGTTTAGAAAAGAGGGGACAAAGCAAGATGTAATAGCAGCCTTCAAGTATTTGAACGGTTACTACTGCTACCACTACTGCTACTGCTACTACTATTATTAACATTGTTATTACTACTACTATTACTACTATCATTATTTATACTATTGCTACTGCTACTATTATTATTCATATTACTACTAATTATGCTAATTTTGCTACTATTAGTAGTATTACTATTACTGTTAATACTGCGACTGCTACTACTATTGCTACTAGCAGTGGTATCACTACTAATATTACTTATACTATTGCTACTGTTGCTAGTAATGCTACTACTAGTATTACTATCACTTCTATTACTATTACTATTAGTTTACTACTAATACTGCTACTATTACTATTACTATTGCTACTATTACTACCTGACTACAATATCCAGAAAAAATCCACCCTCCATCTGGTCGTGTATTTTAAAAGTGGGATACAGATCTTTGTGAGGACTCTGACAGGCACAACCATCACTTTGGAGGTAGAGTCTAGTGACACATTGAGAATATAAAAGCCAAAATCCAAAAGAAAAAGGGCATCCCTCTTGGGCAGCAAAGGTTCATTTTTGTGAGATTGTGGGCAAATCAGTCATTCGACTTCCATTTCCTCATCTGCAAAATGAGGAAAAAAGAGTTGTCCCACCTGCCTCATAGAGTGGTAATGAGAATCGGGTAAGATCGATGTGTTTTGTGACCATAAATCAGTATTATAGGTATGAGTTTCTTCTTTTTCCCTCTGGTGTTTCTAGACTGTTCTATGGATGAGGCTTGCACCTTCCTCTCAGTGGCTGGAGTTGGATCTGATGCTGTATGTGATTTCTACTCTGGCACATTTATCAACATTGATTGTATAACTTCCAGTCAGGTCAGTGGAACCAGTTATTTTGCAGTTTGACACTGATTCTTGCTGATCTCTTTGTCTATAATTCATGGCACTTTATGAATATATAATCTATATGAATGTAGTTGTATAATTATTATATCATTACCTAATATACTTTTATTAATGACTATATAACCGTATGTTGCATTAATCTTGTATATTAATAAAACATATAGTTACCATATAATATATTACCAACAAGAATAATATATATATAATATATTAGTATGGCATACAGTTATATAATCATATGCATATAGTGCCTTAGAATATGTGACATATAATAATATATTAATATATTACTAGATATATACATATGTGTATATATATTATAAATATATTATATATATACTTACATGTATATTACACACACATACATACATAAAACAAACTAGAATAATTGTACTAAAAAGCTCCACTGAGGTTTTTTTGGAGGAGAGGGGAATGAATATATGTTGTTGAATATGAATATATTATTGTTGTGGCAAAGGATCATAGATTTAGTGCCGTGTGTGACTTCAAGGATACAGAAAAACCCCCAAATAGCTCCCCAACCTCTATGTATAAAGTCAGAAGTTCTCTTTAGTAGAGATCCATTCCTTTACATTTAGATAGATGCTTCTAAGAGGTCTTGTTAAAATAGGACTGATGTTTAAAGTTCTAAATTTAGTATTCATAAACAAAAACAACAAATTCTATCTTAAAAGGTCAAAATATTTAAAAAACAATATTTACACTCCCTATGGCCCATGCTTTGAATATACTCCCTCTTCACTTTTGCCTCTTAAAATCCCTAGTTTCTTTCAAGGCTCAACTCAAATTCTGCCTGCTACAGGAAGCCTTCCCTGATTTCCCCTCCTCACCAAAGTTGCCTTGTATATATTTTGTCTATACTTATATACATATGTGTGTGTACACATACATATATATGATATACACATTCATATATGTGTAAGTATGTATATGCGTATGCACACATACAAATGTGTAAATAGGTGGAATGTTGAACTTGTAGTCAAGAAGTTCAAATCCTGCCTCCAAACACTTATTTGTTGTGTGACCCTGGACAAGTCACTTAATTTCTCAGTCTAAATTTCTCTCCTATAAATTCCACCTACCACACTGGGTTGCTGTGAAAAGAGATTATATAAGTAAAATATTCTGCAAAACTTGAAATGTTATTAACACTCAGGTCCCTTTAAACTCTGAAGTTCTGTGATATCAAGTACTTACAATGTAATAGTCAGGGGGATACAAAAACAAGAGTTAGCCCTTATGTAAGGCTTTAAGGTTTGCAAAGCACTTTACAAATGTTATCTCATTTTATCCTCACAACAATTCTGAGAGGTAGGTGCTACTATTTATGTCCATTTTTCAGATGAAAAAAACTGAAGCTTAGAGAGATTATGTAATTTGTCCAGGATTACTCGGTTGGTAAGTATCTGAGGCAGGATTCAAATTCAAGTCTTCTTGATTTCAAATCTAGCTCTTTATCTATCTACTGTGCCACCTGGTTGACTTAGGATGCCTTACATACTAGTGGGGAAACTGTGTCTATATAGCCAGGGGTATGCTGTTGCTGGCTTCTACTGGCTTAGGAGAGAGCCAATTAAATTTTCAAGGTTAGCATTTGCACATCAGAAATTGGCAAATGCTACAAATCAGGACTTAATGTATTTTTTGTTGATTTCTAGACTTAAGGAAGTAATGGGAAAATGTTAACAGTGTAGAAGATTAAACTTAAAAGTGTGTCATGTGTACTTTTTCCAGAAAACTGGCTTTTAAATATTTACCAGTACACCCTTATGTATATCTACATTTATAGCTAAATCTGTACCTATGGTTATATCCATATCTCTGTCATAACTATATGTATATACATCTTTAGATATACATATATACATACAAATGTATCTTACACCACAAATATACACAAATATATACATGTATATAAACATATACATATGTAACAATCTACAGACATTTGCATGTGTGCTTTTTATAGATACAGCTAGGTCAATATATCTTTCTCTGTGTGGATATACCATCTAGTGAGATGGGGTAGCTAGGTGATGTGGTGGTTAGAGTGCTGGACCTAGTATCAGAAAGACTCATCTTCTTGAGTTCAAATCTGTCCTCAGACACTTACTAGCTGTGTGATCCTGGGCAAGTCATTTAACCCTGTTTGCCTCAGTTTTCTCATATGTAAAATGGGCTGAGAAGGAAATGGTAAACCACTTCAGCATCTTTGCCAAGAAAACCCCAAATAACCTAATTGCTTCCAAAAATGAAAAAAAAAAAAAGAAAACCAAAAATGAGGTTATAAAGAGTTGGACAGGACTGAATATCTTGTTACATAGCTAGCTAGCTAGTGAATTGTTTCCCCTGATGGAATGTAAGCTCTAGGAATGTAGGAGGCTTTCATTTTAGTCTTTGTACTCCTAATGCCTGGCGCATAATAGGTGCCCAATAAGGAAAATGGGTACATGGGAAAAGGGAGGAAAGCCTGGGAAAATGGGAAGGAAGAACCCAAAAAGTTTGATACACCTTACAATTTGTCCTATCGCTAATCTTAGAAATGTACTGAAGAGCTAGAGAACAGTGTCCTTGCTCTTGAAGTGATCATAGTAATTTGAGTAGATGCCACTTTCTTGGTGTTGTAAGGAACCTCCAAAGTCATCTAATCCAACACACCTGAAAAGGCATTCTCATCCTATAACATCCCAAAAGGGTGGTTATTTAGCCTTCACTGAACACCTATGTAATGTGTAGTCCCTCAAATACTTGGACAATTGTTATGTCTTCTCAAGTTTTCTGTTTTATGTGTAAACTTCCCTGCACCCAATCATCATAAGAGAGCTTACACCATGACGTGATTAAATGACACCTACCAGGCTATTTCTCCTTCAACATTTCCTGTGATGGGAGCTCAATATATCACACAATTGCATTTTTGTTTTCTTCACTTTAGAGGATATCTAGTTTAGCCTCCCCAGTCCATGGAGGAAAGGAATGGGCAGTGAGACAAATATTGTCCAAGGACTAGAGGACTAATCACTGAGACTCTTTCTTTCCCCAGGAACAAGATGCCCTGGGAAACCCTGCTGCCACCAGCTTTGAACAGCTGAACTGTCTTCTTAAAGTGAAGAATGATGATAAAGCATCTGTGGCTGTATATTTGAAAAAAGGTATGTTTTCAGGGGGATGCTTTAATGCTGCAGCAGGTGATTCACCTTGTTAGCACTGGGATATCCTTAGAAAGACTCTTAATTGGGGCTTAATTAGAATGTATTTCTGAAGAAAGTGGTTTTATGTAAAAAATCAGAAGGATGTGGAAGAGAGGTAGGTTCTCCCATGTCATAAATAAATATTTACTGAAGGCTCACTGTGTACAGGCAACGTAATACACAGTCTCTGACCTTGATCTAAGTGGTCCAATAGTTAAAGCTCTTGGCTTAGAGTCTGGAAGACCCGAGTTCAGATCCTGTTTTGAAGACTTACTGGCTATGTGATCCTAGACAAGTCACTAAATCTTTCTGAGTCTGTTGCCTTAGTTGTAAAATTGGACTCAGTGGCCTTTAAGATCCTATACTTGGGTATGGTCATCTCTCTGAAACTTCCATTCCAGGGAAAAGGTTTGTTATGATTGAAATTTAACAAAAAAAGTAAACTTGGAGAAAGTTTCTCTGAGCAAGATATCCTTTATTAACAAGGGTATGCCACTTGATAATAAAGGGTCAATGACTTGGCTCCATTTATGGCAATGACCCCAAGAAAAAGGACAGCTTCCCTTTTCTAGGTTTTAGAAAGTACGGAACAAAGAACAGAATTGGGTAGATGGGATTGGAGACAACATGATTGATTGAAAGTTTGGTGATGAGGGTCTAACAATGATCCTTTTTTCCCCCTTCTGATTAATTTGTGTTCATTGTTGGAGCACAGCTTCAAGGTTTAGAGATAATGGACCAGACTTCTTCGATAGCAAACAAGATATCCTTGAAGGATACCTTGGTGGTGTAGAGATGCAAGCCTCAAGTCCCTTGTGTTCAGATGCATCCCTCAAGGTTAAGGCTGAATTTTTTGAGTCAAGAATAGGACAGTGATTAGCAAGAGAGCTGGATTTTTAAACTTATTCCATTGCAGACCAGCTGAATCTCTGATTTAAGTTGGGAGAAAAAGAGGGATGACAAGCAGTTAAGGAACAATATCAATTAGTTGTAAATAGGGCCAATAAGGAAATGATACAGGATCAATTCTGTCTTTTGAGGTCGAATGAGCATTTCTCAGGAGGTTTGTAGTGGGGATTCTCTTTTAACCACTGAGATGATTTTCAACTCTGAAGTTGTGGATTCTGTGAGACCTTAGGGAAGTCCCTTAATGGCTCTGAACTTTCATCTCTTGACTTAGAAAAAGGTGGTGTTAGTACTCATTAACACTTGAACTTAGATTTGTGAGCAACTTTGTAAGTCATAATGAAATAGAGAAATGGAAGCGATTATGGTTATAATTACTTGCATTTGCTACCTCATCAGAGGTAGCCTCCTTATTGAAGGATTCCATCTAAGGCCGGAAGGAAAAAATGGGTGTGAACATAAGCTCCTTCAGGGCAAGGCCTGTCTCCTTTTTTTTTCATCATATTTCCTGTGCTTAGCTTAATAATGGCTTATGGATTGATTGATGTGGACATTCTCTTCTAAGCATAGAATGCTTATCAATGCACGTTATCCCACCTCTGTCATTCTACTATGACTTGGAGTGAGTCACTGTGCTGGAAGATTGAATTATCTCATCTTCAAACTGAGAGAATTTAGACTAGATGACCATTTTATGCATGGCAGCTAGGTGGTGCAGGAGAGAGTGCTGGACCTGGAGACAGGAAGACCCAAGTTCAAACCTAATCTCAGACACTTACCTAACTGTATGACTCTGAATAAATTACATAATCTCTGTCTACTTTAGTTTCCTCAACTGTACAATGGGAATAAAATAGCATCTGTCTCCCTGAGGTATTGGGAGGATCAAATAAGATATTTTTGAAGCTTAGCACTTTAGTAGGTGCTTAATGGATGTCTGTTCCCTCCTTTGTTTGTATTCTCTGTTTCACAGGAATATTGGGACAAAAGTGTTTGGTCAAACCTCAAGTACTATAGAAATGAGAGCTATTATTTTGACAATAATATAAAATTTCTCTTCCACTGGGGTGTGTAGGTAACTTCTGGCTGAAAAAGACAACCGCAGCAGGGGGAAGGGAAAGGCATCTACTATGCACTAGTTACTATGCTAAATCCTTTACCGATATGTTCCTCACAACAACCCTGGGAAGTAGGCACTATTGTACTCTAATCCTTATTTTACAGATGAGAAAACTGAGGCAGAGATTAAGCAACTCACCCAGGGTCAAAGAGCTCGTAAGTGTCCGAGGCCAAATTTGAACTCAGATTTCCTAAATCCAGGTGCAATGCTCTGTCTGCTATACCACCAATAGTTTCTCAGAACTAGATCTTTGGCCAATCTTACCCCAAGCTCTGCTAAGGTACTCACTGTAGTCCCACTGTAGACTGCATGTTCATGGTCCTATGATCAGCTTACTCGTATTTGATAACTTTATTTCTGGGTCCAAATCAGTGGCTAGGTGATGAGTTTTTTGGCCACAAAGCCTCTGGAAGGCTGACCATCAGCTCAGAAAGAGGTGTTTGACCGACATCAGGATGAAAGCACAAACTCTTACAGTACTAAAGTCTTGCTGTGTCTAAGGTGGCCCAGAGCAAGTTCCCCAAACTTCAGGGTAAGTCCATCAGTGCTGAAAGATTTCATAGGAGTGAAGCTCACCATGCTATCAGCATCCTACTAACCCCTGCTATCATTCAGTATCTCATTGGGTTGCAGAATCATAAAGCTAGAAAATGGAAGTCCTATCTATCTCTTTATGTCAACTCATCATGGGCCCTGCCTCTAGGTAGGACCCTTCATAACCTTCAAAGACAGATTGTGTCTTTCAATTCAGCTTGCACCAGGAATGCAAAGAATTATGGATCCACCATTACCACCTCTGTGACCTCTGTCATCTTCATGGGTCTCTGTTTCTTTATAAAATAATAAGGTTGGACAATCTCTTGTAAGATTGCTTCCAAGTTAGAGTTTTTCCAGTAGAATGTATGACTGTGAGGAAAGCTGCTTTTGAATTGTGGTGCTAGAGAAGACTTTTCAGAATGTCTTGGACAGTCAGGAGATCAAATCAGTCCATACTTAAAGAAATTAGTTCAGCTATTGACTGGAAGGTCAGCTATTGAAACTGAAGTTTAAAGATTTTGACTATATAATGAGAATTAGTGGAAAAGACCTTGATTTGTGGAAAAATTGAAGACAAAAGAAAAAGGGAATGGCAGAGGACAAGATAGATAGATCGTGTCATGAAATAATGAACATGAACCTGTACAGACTAAAATATAGTGGAGAGTAGAAGGGCCTAGCATACTATGGTCCATGGAGTCATGAAAAATTGGACATGCCTGAATGACTAACAACATGCAGAAATGCTCTAAATTCTGAGTCTTTCTCTTATTTCCCCGCATCAGATTAAGCTCCTCCAGGTGCTGGGAACAAGTAACCAGCAAAGTAAGTAATGAGCTGAGTGTGTCCCCGGCTATGCCCTCACTTGACCAGTGCTACCATTTTTGGCTAATATCAAGGGTCATATTTTATGAATTTTCTATTTTTATTTTCATTTTTCTAATGCTTCAGGTAAGGGTCAGGTGAGATAACCTCTGAGATCTCTTCCAACTCTGATATTTTTTCTTCTATGTCAGGTTCATCTGCTGCCTGGCTACTCGATTCTGCCTTGGCAGAGGGTACACAAGGGAGTGGGCACAGTGTAATTGGATTTTCAAATCTCTCATTTCTAAGATTGAATGCCATGGTAACAAGCAACCTGGACGTGTTGCCTGAGTATTTTTATGCTGTTTATTTTTACTGATGGATTTTTTTTTTAGTAAAGCATTTATAAGCACAAGAGTCCAAATTTTACTTTTCTTGGCCTTTGCCCTTGATTTCAGAAATGCAATTTCATTTTACTAAGATCTTTTCTGTTTGTTATTGTGCTAGAAGAATATAGGGATAGGACTGAAGTGGACCTGAGAGATCATGACATGTAACCCCCTCAGTTTACAAATCAGGACAGTGAGGCCCAGAAAGATTGTGGCTACCCTGGGGTCATAAAAGGAGTAAGTACATGTATTGAATGTGTGCCATTTTAGGAACAATGGCAAGAGAAGCCATTTGTACTTTCTCAAAATTATATAAAGAAGCTAATTGCTTCTAAGCAAAATTTATAATAACATTTGTTGTTATGCATGACCCTTCTTGAGATAAGTGCCCATGGAGTGTATTTAAAGTAAGGTAGGCCAAGGAACAGCCCTCATGCCAGGCTGCCTTGGGGCTGAAAGGACAAAAGGAAATGCCTTACACGAGCTCTGTACGCAGCAGATGTTTACTCAATGTTGAATCTGAATTTGGTACACAGATAGACCTCTATCTCAAGATTGCACCCCATTGCTAACCATATGATGAGCATGGCTGTGAGGGAAAGCAATTGTCTGCAACTCCGTGGTGGGAGAGGAGTAAATTTAGGAGCATTTAAGTGGTAACCCCAATGCTAACATAAGTCAAGTGGTATTTTGGGAGACTGGGCTGGGAGAGATGACTGGGTAACATGGAAGGAGAATCAGAGGGGTGTGTGTGTGTGTGTGTGTGTGTGTGTGTGCGTGTGTGTGTGTGCACATGCTTAGTAAGTAATGGAGAGGACAAGGAAGTGTGAGTGTGAGTACAGAGATTCAGAAATGTAGTAATCTGACACTTGGCAGCAGAGTAGAGAGGGAGTCACCTTAAGGTGATTGTGAATGGATAGGGCTGAGACTTGGCAAACCACGATGCATTATGGTAACAGCCAGAAATATATCAGGGACTGAGAGTGAAAGAGTAGAAACTGTGTGTAAGTGTAAGACAGGGACCTGGTTGTTAGCAGCCCCTCTTTCCCTTATGCGGTTTACTTCCAATATGGTATGAGGTATGATGGGAAAACTGTAAGATCAGATTCTGTCCAGGAAAGCCTGAGTCATCAGCTAATGCAGCTAGGGGTGGGAGAACAAGGTGGCTAGGACAGGAAGATGATGACACTGGCACTAAATCCCAGGGCATTAGCCAATTCTATAATAGGTGGCAAGATTGCCACCTCTATGTGGAATAGTAGAATTTGTGGGATTTAAAAGACTTTTCATGCCCCCTGCCCCAATATTTCCCATTGATCAGTCACTCAGTTTTACATTCTTCTATTAGGGGATAACATGCTGGACCTGGAATCAGGAAGATCTGAGTCCAAAACCTGTCTCCAACTTTGGGCCAATATCTTCTTTGGATCTCTCTGAGCCTCAGATCCCTCATCTGTAAAATGAGGAAAAGTAGAGCACCTGCTCCAGGCCTGTTTTGGGGAATCATATCAGACAATATTTGAAAACTGCTTTGCAAACTTTAAAGCGCTATATAAATACTAATTATTATAATAACATGACTATGGCATGTTGCAATTCAAGAATCATTTTTCTCCCAACTTCACTAGCTGTGTGACCCTGGGCAAGTCACTTAACCCTGTTTGCCTCAGTTTCCTCATCTGTAAAATGAGCTGGAGTAAAACCATTCCAGTAGCTTTGCCAAGAAAACTCCAAATGGGATCATGAAGACTTGGACACAACTGAACCACAACTAGAACCAAAAGTATTGTTATGTTCCTTTTGTATATAAGGAAACCAGGGATAAGAGTGGTGAAATAGCTTGTTCAATATCACATGGTGAGGTTGAGCCTTGAATCAATCACCTAATCAACAAGCACTTTTGTATACCTACTATGTGCCAGGAACTGTCTTAGGTTCGGGGGACACAAAGACAAAAAATGAAAGTCTTTTCAGAAGGGAGATAGCATCTATCTATGGGAATTTGGACATTCCCTATATTGTAAGTATTTAAAGAATAAATGTAAAATAATTATGAGGAAATTGAGGAACTAAAAGGGGTGAGGAGGAGGAAAAGTAGAGCTTGAGTTGAATCTTGAAAGAAGAGATTGTCTCAGGCAGAGATAAGGAAGAATAGATATTTCAAACTAGAAACAAAATCTCCTAATTGGAAATCCAACACTGTGCTCAAGTCAAGTCTAGTAAACAAGAGTTTAAGTACCTACTATGTGTCAGACACTGTGCTAAGGAATAGGGAAACAAAGAAAAGCAAAAAGACCAGTACAGTGAGTCCATCATAGATTATTAGAGTTAGAAAAATCTTTAAAGATGTATTGGTATGTATCTCATCACCTCACCCACCCAGTACCTGCCACATAATAGATCTCTCCTAAATGCTTGGTGATTGATCCATTTTCTAGTCAAACCCTCTAAGATATATTGGAGGATCAAGAGGTCACTTGCCACAAATGGCACAACTGGTTAATATCTCAATTGCACTAGGACCCAGGTTTCCAAATTCCCATTTTAGTACTTTCTTTTATACTAGATTAGATTTTTTTTAAGTTGTATTTATCCTTCAGGACACGAAAATATCAAGGTATCAGTCATTCAGCTTTAGTTCAATCAATTTCATCAGATTCTTTTCTTCCTAAAGAGTGTTCTCAGTTAGCTGAGCTCACCCCCACTGAAGAATGGGGAATACTATTTAGAAGAGGGTAATTCAGGACCATGAGAACTTTTCTAGGAAAGGGAGGTGTGGCAGGGGAGCTGTAGACATGAGTTAATATATAATGGGTCAGCATAAATGCTAGGGAAGGCCAGAATTAGATGAGCAGACGCTCAAAAGGGAGATGGGAAGGTGCTTCAAAGAAACATTCTTATAGTATAATTTTGTCGAAGGTAAACTCTAACATTCCTTTTCTGTCTCCTTCACAGCCCACTCTTCCTTTCTCCACTGTAATCATATGTTCCCCCAAGGTTCTGTTTTGGGCATTCTATACTCTTTTCCCCCATGATGTCATCTTCAGTTATCACCTCTGGACAGGTGACTCCCACAGCTAAAGGTTAACCCTTCACTTCTCTCCGGAACCCTAGTCTCATGTTTTTAATTACATGTAAGATGACCTCAGATGCTTACTGACTATATGACCCTGGGCAAGTCACTTCACCCGGTTTGCCTCAGTTCCTCATCTGTAAAATGAACTGGAGAAAGTAATGGCAAACCACTCTACTATCTTTGCTAAGAAAAGCCCTAAAGGGGCTATGAAGAGTTCAGAGTCTACACAATCAAAAAGACTTATTTTGTAGTAGTAAAAAACAAAAAACAAAAAACAAACCAAGGCTCAGGAGTCAGCCTGAGGGAACACTTGCACAGAACTGATTGGGGGCAGAGGAACCTTTTGAAGAGCTACCTCAGATTTATAGTTTGTAAAATGGGAAGACAAAAGAGGACGCAGGAGGAAAAGACGAAAATCAGGGGGACTAAAGATGAAATCATAGAGTCTCAGAACTAGAAAGTCATTCTCAATCAAGGTGGGGCAGATTTTTTTTCTCTTGTTTTTAAAAATATTTTTAAAAAACTAAGTTTTTTCTTTATCTTTGTGCATTCATTACGCACTTTTCTTATATTACTGAGCACTACACTGCAGGCAGAAAGTGTAGACGAAGTAGACTGTGCCTTTGTAGACCTTATTTTCTAGTCTAGAATCCCAGAACCATGGAATAAAGTGGGAGGGGGGATCTCTGAGGTTTTCTAATTAGTCTGATTTGTAATAAGTGGTCTCACCCAGCTTCCGCTTGAAAACTTGATAGAATCATCTGATCTTAGATTTAGAGAAAAAAGATGGCCTTAGAGGTCATGACTTCCAACCCTTCATTTCATTGTTGAGGAAACCAAGGCCCAGAGAGGCTAAGAAACTTGTCTAAGGACCCACAGATCACAAGTGATCCAGCTGCATTTGGACAAAATTATTTAGGCTCCCAAGCCCAGCTCTCTTTTCACTGCATCATGTTACCTGCTTAACTTTTTAAGAAATATTTTAATATTTTTATTTTTAGATTGTTTAGATTTCCACTGGGCCATGCTTCCTTCTCCTCGTAGACAGCCACCCCTCATAATAATAATTGGTGGTTGTTCACTTGTTTTTTAATCACATCCAACTCATTGTGACCCTGTTTGGGGTTTTCTTGGTAAAGATAGTGGAATAGCTGCCGTTTCCTTCTCCCATTTCAGTTTATAGATGGGGAAACTGAGGCAAACAAGGTTAAGTGACTTGCCCAGGGCCACACTGTTATTAAGTGTCTGAGGCCAGATTTATACTCAAGGAGATGAGTATTCTTGACTCCAGGCTGGTCCCTCTATCCACTGCACCACCTAATAATATCTAATCATAATAGGTAGCACTACTATAGCTTTGGGGGATATACAAAGGTTTGTAAAGTGTTTTACAAATGTTATCTCATTTAAGTGGCACCACAACCCTATTTTACAGATAATGAAACTAGGGAGACTCAGTGATTCATTCAGGGCCACATAACTAGCAAATGTTTGAGGCTGGATTTGAACGCAGGTCTTTCTTATTACAAGGGGGGCAGGTTAAGAAAAAGAGAGATAAAAAAAATCAGCAAACCTAATGAACACATTGAAACGTTTAGACAGTATTTGCAATGATTCATACCCATGGGTTCCCTACCTCCCTGCAAAAGGGGCTCCTCATAGCTTTTCTTTATTCTCTATAATTTCCCAATGCTCATTACTGAATGTTTTGTGGTTACTATTCTATAGATTCACATCGCCGTTGCTTTTGTTTATATTGATTCGGTTCACTTGACTTTCCTTCGGTTTGCACAGACCCTTCTATCCTTTCCTGTATTCCTCATCTAGGTGGCACCATAGATAGAGTACTGGATATGGAGCCACGAAGACCTGAGTTCAAAATTCACCTCATATACTTTATTAGCTATTTGACTTGGGGCAAGTCACTAAACCTCTCCTAGCCTACTTTTCCTCATTTGTAAAATGGGGATAATAATGGTACCTGCCTCTCAAGGTTGTTGTATCACATGAGATAATATTTGGAAAGTGCTTTACATACTTTAAAGTGCTATATAAATGCTATATTACTATTATTAATGTTTGTAATTTCTTACAACAAAGTGACATTGCATTACATCCATGTGTCACAATGTTTCACCATTCCCCAATTAATGACATCTACTTTGTTTACATTTCTTTCCTATCATGAAAAGGTATTGCTATAAATATTTTGGAGTATATAGAACTTCTCTAGCTTTTGGTGGGTGAGAACTCGTGGGCTTCTGAGGGGCCTATGACATATATAAAAACAAATAAAATTCCAAAAAAAATATAAAGATTCCAGAAGAGTTGTATAAAATGTGACATCTGGAGGAGGGAAGATTCTTCTTTACCAAAGGTAGGACCCTAACGGAGGTAACATATAACTAGAGTTTAAAGGATGGGTGGAAGTGCAACTTAATAAAGGGCCTTCCTTGAGGAAATTTAGTTTTGTGAATAAGAGCAGCTAATGACACAGTAAATGAGTACTGGACCTAGAGTCAGGAAGACCTGAATTCAAATCCAGCTACTCACTAGCTATGTGACCTTGGGCAAGTCACTTTACCTTATTTGCCTTAGTTTTCTCATCTGTAGAACGATCTGGAAAAGGAAATGGCAAATCATTCCTATATCTTTGCCAAGAAAACCCCAAAGGAGGTCACAGAGTCAGACGCAACTGAAAAGTGACTGGACAACAGGGAGCTTTGTGTAATGATCTCACTGCATCTCTAGGAAAAGAGATCGTGCTCATTTTATAAATGGGGAAACTGAGTCATACATAGTTAATGGGCCAGTGGCACATTTAGCCTGTGATTTATGGCTCTCAACTGGGCCATATGTGAAAAAATTGAAAGAGCATTTGCTTTGGGAACCTAGAGTATTGTGTGGTGTGAGGGGGAAGGGAGATGAAGACTTAGGCAAGTCCAAAATGGACAGTAGGGGGTGCTGACAGATTGACAGAATGAGAGTAACTCCTTTAGCCCTTTAAGGCTTGCAAAGAACTTCCATAACCACAGCTGTGCATAGCAGATCATGCAAACGTTATTAATGATAGCAGGCAAGCATCAAGAACAGGGATTGTTTCATTCTTAATATCTGTATTACCTATACCTGAAATACAGTTAATTGTTTAATAAATGCCTGTTGACTGATCGATATAGAGCTTCCAGGTTCATAGAGTGTTTTGTAAGTTACCTCATTTGATTTTGGTAACAAGTATTATTTTCTACATTTTGTGGATGAGGAGGTTGAGGCTCAAGTAGCACAGCTAATCATTGTGAGCGATCAGTTTTAAGCTCTGGTGTCTTTTGACCTCAAGTCTCCTATTAAGTTTTCCTATTACCACACCACAGAGCCTCTTTACACTCATGTAAAGTATATTTATTGGACCCTTAGGAATAGGAAGTTGCAATCTAATCTCATGAATAGACCTTCCTCCAGTTTCTCCTTCTATTATTCTATGAAAAGGGACTTTCTGTGCGCTAACACCATCACCAACAGCCCTTCCTCCCCCTAACCACCCAGTCTTGTCCTTTGGGACCTCCTAATTCTTCCCCTGGTAAAATGGATGGAAGTTTCAGAAAGGCAGATAGAGAATCATTCTAATCATTAGGACTGTCTGTGAGTGAAATAAGCTGCCTCAGAGGATGGCGAACTCCCTATCACTTGAGGTCTTTGAATGATCATTTGCTAGAGTTACTATGAGGGGGATTCCTGGTCCAGTATGAATTGTACTAGAATTCCTCTGTGGTGCTTCCATTTCTGATATTCTGTGAATTCTCTGAAATGTCGGTATATTACTATATGTGGCAAAGGTTTTGAAATTTCTTCTTTTATCGCCTTTCTGATGTCTTAGGGTATGAATTCACCACATCTGGTCAGAAAACATATGAGAAAATGGATTTCCAGAATACTCTCTCAGGAGTCTACCAGTCCATCGTGTTCTCAGCTGATGGAGCTAATCTGACAGATACTCACCTGTACTGCCGCCTGGCCTGTGACAGAGAACCCTGCTGTGATGGCTTCATCCTCACTCAGACTTTGCTTGGAGGAGGTAACGCTCACATTAAAAAGTTAGGTTTAGTGTGTGGAGAGGCTGTTGGTTCACCAGAAGAAAAGGAGACAATTTGAATTGCTTCTATGGTCATGCTGATGGATTCATGCGGATCCAAATAATTTCTCTTATCTGACCCCCAACCCTCATTGTGAACAGTGACCTGCATCTATTTAAACATTTACAATCATAGAGTTCTGTAATATTAGACCCAGAAGGGACCTTAGATCATATAAAGATCATATATAAAGAACAGAGCTAGAAAGGACCTTAGGATAGAGAATGTTAGAGGCAGAAGAGATCTTAGAACACAGAGAGAGCAAAAAACATAGAATATTAGAGCTCAAAAAAAAAAAACCCCTAGGGATTCTATTATCTGATCCCTTCATTTTATAGATGAAAGAACTGAAATCCAGAGAGAAGTGATTCACTGCCCAAGGTGAATCAGTGGCCAAACTGGGAATAAAACTGCAATCTATCGATTGCCAGTCCAATATTCTTTCCACCAGATCTACATTGTTTTGAGCTGGGTTTGGCCTGTCTAACTAGGACCTAGTAAACCTTACTGGTATAGACAGACAGACAGTCCGATGGATGGGATAGATAGATCAGACAGAAAAATAGACAGAAAGACAGATGTGTATAAGAAGGACAGTGACAGAGACAGAGAGACAGAGGGGAGGATGAGAGAGAGAGCATTCATTAACTGTGATAAGCACTATGATAAGACCTGGGGATACAGATACAATTAAACAAGACAGTTTCCAGTTACTTCCCTCAAGAAGCCCACCTTCCAGTTGGGTAAGGCATGAAGAGAGCAGGAAAGAGGGGATGGAGAATATATGTGTGGTAGCATGATTTAGAACTGGTTGCCGGGACGTGAGGAGGATTCCTGGTTCTAGGCAAGATAAGGCTTAATGATTTGAATCTGAAGGTAGTTCCAGAGCTGGGTCTAAATTTCCTCTGGAGAGGAGGCACAGATGATGGCCGGAGTGAAGGTGATATGATTTAGAGCTGGTGACTGGGAAGTGATACGTGTGTGTGTGTGTGTGTGTGTGTGTGTGTGTGTGTGTGTGTAACACCGTGGTCCTTTATTTATCTTGCTCATACATCCATCCATCCATCAGCATCAGTCTATCTATTCATTCTCTTCCTATATTGAGCTCCTAGTATTTGCAGAGTACTGTGCTGTAACCAACGAATTGACCATACTGAATATTCTCAGATCTCTAAAGGGAGAAATCAGCCCCTTCATGTTCATCTTAATGACCACAAGCTCGCTAATCCCTAGATGTCAGTCTCTTGCACATTGAACTTCTCACCCTTGTGATCCTCCTCTGGACTTTGTCAGTGTGCAAGGCCCTGAGCTAGGGACTGAGGACAGAAACAAATGGTCATTGCACTCCATGAGTTTTCAGTCGAGTTGGGTTATGAAGACAGGACAAAGAGCAGTAGCAGTTAGCATTGCTACTGCAGGTAATTACTATGGGAAAAGAGCTGGGCTCCAGGTCTAGCATAGCCATTAACTCCCTGTGGGACCTTGGGAAAGATATTCCATTTCTTTGGGTTTCAGTTTCCATCCTTGTACCTTGAATTTGTTCAAAACCTTAGGTCCCCTTCAACTCTGTCATGCTATATTACCTTGTTCTACCAAACTGTGTTCCAAGGTCCCTTCCAGCTTTCGCATCCCATGTTCCATAAGGTTCCTTCTTTCTCTGACATTTTACATTCTATGAGAAAGTACAGCTTGAGTCAATTCAAGCAAACCCATCACCTACTTAGGGCCCATTTGACGCATCTCAGTACGTGCACATACAATGAGTGCTCCTTTTGAGGCCCCTGTTCCAATGCAGTCTGATTCAGCCGCCAAACTCCCCTGACCTTTCAGTCATCTAAGGTTATTTTCCTATTCCACCCTAAAATTGTGCAGTGTGCTGATCAGACAACTGTGGTTTTCTGCTCCCATTGGGTATGGTTGCATTGTTTTATTTCCAGTGTACCTGAATAAGCCCTTTAGTATCTTTCGAAAAGAAAAATATTGCTTTAAATTGGAATTGGAAGTTCTTAGCTGAGAAGAGGAGCTGCCCATTTAACCTGAGGAAGTGAATTACATTCTGTTTACTAGAGAGCAGATCTGATGTGTGATTATTGAGTGCCCTTCTTCAGTATGTCAGAACTGTGCCAGACACTGAGCACACAAAAGCAAAACAGGCTCTCTAATCATGTAGCTTACATGCAGGAGAAAGCATTGGAGGTACTGGTCACAAAGACTACTGATCCCAAAGTCAGAGGGAAACTGGGTTCAAACTCTGCCTCTGAAACTTACCACCTGGGTAACCTCAGGGAAGTGCCATAACTTCACCAGTCCTCAGTTTCCTCATTGCTATAACAAGGATTAAACTAGATGCCCTCTGTGCCCCCCACCCCCAGCTCCAGGTCTGTGATTTCTCTTGGGGCTAATTTCCTCATTTATAAGATGAGCGAGTTAAATTGGATGACTCCTAATTTTCTCTCAGCTCTGATGTTCCATGTTCTAAGATCCCTTCTAACTCTGACAGTCTGTGTTCTATATTCTAATATCTTCTAACATCTTTATCAGCTCTGATGTTCTGATTCTGATATAAGAAATATACAAGTAACTTTTTTTGTTGTCATTCAGTCACTTTTCAGTTGTGTTTGACTCTTTGTGACCCCATTTGGGGTTTTCTTGGCAAAGGTACTGGAGCAGTTTGCATTTTCTTCTCCTGCTCATTTTACAGATGAGGAAACTGAGGCAAACAAGGTTAAGTAATTTGTCCAGGGTCACACAGCATGTAAGTGTCAGAGGCCACATTTCAGCTCAGGAAGATGAGTTTCCTGACTCCAGGCCAGGGACGCTATCTGCTGTGCCACCTCTATGCCCAGAGAAGTAACCTAGGTGATTATAAAAAAAATGAAACAAATTAAAAATTACTTCCAGAAGCAAAGTGTCCTATGATAAAAATGAAAAAAAATCTTTATTTAGCATGAAAGAAAGAACTAAATTTGAAATTGGAATATGTGGGTTTTGCATCCTGACTTTACCACTTACTAGTCAGTTAATTATTAACCATTTGTTAAGCACCCACTATGTGCAAGTCATATGGCAAATTGCTTCTTTGTTTTCTCATCTGTGAAATGGAGATAATAATACTATCTACTTCACAAAGTCATTGTTAGTAAAGTGAATTGCAGGCTATAAAATTCAATAGAATTATAGGTTATTATTTTTATAACAATAGGCTTTAGGTTTTCAAAGCATTTTATATATAATATTGTATCTTTAAAACCTTATCTCCATTTTACACATGAGGAAACTGAGGCCAAAAGAGGCTAACTTGCTCAAAATCACAAAGCTAGTAAGGATCTAAGGCAACATTCAAACTCAGATCTTCCTAACTCCAGGACCTACGTTTTATTACCTGCACCATCTATCTTCACAATACCGTGTATGGTGGCAGAGTAGATACCATCCAACCTCATTTTACAGATGATAAAACCGAGGCCCAGAGACATGAAATGATTTACGTGTGGTAATCTAGTTCCTTGCTTTTGTACTAACTGTCCTCCATACCTGGAATGCTTTTTCTCTTCATCTCAGCCTCAGTTTCCTTGGGTACCCTCAAGTCTTAGCTCAAGTCCCACTTTCTTGCAGGAGACATCTCCTAACCCTCCTTTCCCCTCAGCTGCTAGGGCAGTCCCCAGTAAGATCACTAATTGACACCTATGTAATCCACACCTATCTTTGATGTAGCCAATTTTAGCACCTAGAGGGCAGGGGCTGTTTTTACTTTACCTCCTGTTCCGGTGCTTAGCATAGTTCTGGCATAGAGCAAGCACTAAATACATTCTTTCTGATCAAGTGACTGGTTGGTGGATCTAGACCTGAAGCCTTCTGACTACTTCCCTGGGCTTTCTTACTCCTTGTACATATTAATCCAATACCATAGCTGCTTTACTATATGCCACACATCATTTGGGCTATTTAAAGTTTATTCATTTTTTCCTTAAGATCATATGTGGAAATAATTTTTTTCTTCCATGGAATAGTCAGCTCATGGAGTCTATTTCAGAGGAATTTTTGGCCAAAATTTAACTTCCATTTTTCTCCAAGTTTAATGCCTAAAAAAATGTAATAGGATATAGGCTTAACAACCTCTGGGATTCCAAAGTGAAAATTTTACTTTTCTCTCCTCTCTTAAAAATATTATTATTTTTTTTTCAATATAAGCAGATGTGTTTCCCAGGCTCATCCTATTGGCAAACTTGGAATTTAATTGAAGTATTTAAAAACACTTGGGCCAGTTCCGGCTCCAAGCAGGCCCAATTTCCTGTTGGGTCCTCTTGACTTTCCCTGTAATACTATTTAGGTTCTGGGCTTGTGCCATTTGGGTCCTGGGAAAAGCTTTCCACCCCTTATTCCCTTCCCTCTGAAGGTCTGGTTTCCACTGATATTTCCTGAGTTAAACTTTATGACATCTCCTTTCATTTCAGCTGGTGTCACTTTGAAGTTGACTTCGGTAGCATGGTTTGGTCCTCTGTGCACTGGGCCACAGCTAAAGCAGGGCATGTTAGGATAAACTGAGCAGGCCTTAATCACCGCCCATTGATATCTCTCCTTCCCCATACACAGAGCTCCCATTGACTTGAGAGGGGCCAGCCCTGGGCCGGAAAGATAATAAAGCTAAGTGTGTTTCTGTTCTGAGGTCTCAGAGAGAGGGAAGAACACCTGCCAATTGTTTAATTCTATTTTCCGCCTTTGGTCTTCCCAATCAGCCTCTATTGAATTGACATTTTTGCATTGTTTTATGGTTACAAAGCACTTTTACATTTGTTATAGTATCCAATCATCACACCACAGACCTGTGAAGGAAATATGTGACTATTATCACACCCATTTTACAGGTAAGAGAAGTGAGAAAAGTTAAGTGATTTACCCACAGCTACTAAGTGACAAAGTTAGCACTTGAACCCAGAGCTCCTGATTTCATGGCCATTAAAAAATGTATGTAGGTCTTGAAATAGCCATCTAGCCACTCTTTGAACTCTAGGAGATTTTCTATTTTTTTTTTAAGTTTTAATGGTGTATTCTGTTTCTGTATTACAAATATTTACCCATTTCCCCCACTCTGAGAGGTCTTTTGTAACAAAGCAAAGTACTTAAGTTAAACTGATACATTTTGCAAGCAGCTAGGTGACTCGATGGATAGAGTGTGTGGCCTGGAGTCAGGAAGACCTTAATTCAAATCCAATCTCAGACACCTATCAGCTGTGTGACCCTGGGCAAGGCTCTACCTGTTTGCCTTAATCTACTGGAGAAGTAAATGGCAAGCCACTCCAATATCTTTGCCAAGACAAGGTAGATAACATGGCTTGCATTATGGTCCACAGAATCACAAGGAGTTGGACTTGGTTGAACAATAATGATGCATTTAATTCAATTCCCCACCCCACTTTTCAGTTTCCATTTTGTGGGTTGTCCTCCATGTTAGATTATAAACTCCTTGAGGGTTGGGACTCTCTTTTTAAAAATTTGTAACCCTACTACTAGCACAAGGCCTAGCATATAATATGACAGGTACTTAATTAATATTTATTGAACGTGAAATTATATGCAACAATTTCATCATATCCTCACTACCTGCCACCTACTACTTCCCTATTCTTATTTTTTAAAGTAATATAAATCTATTTTTTCCTTTCTCCCTTTACTCTGACTCATGTTGGCAGATAGAAGACTAGATCAGGAGTAAGGTAGACCTGAGTTCAAATGTGACTTCAGTTATTTAGTAGCTGTGTGATCTTTGGCAAGTCATTTAATTTGCTTGCCTCAGTTCCCTCATCTGTAAAATGGGAGCCTACTTCCTGGGGTTGTTGTAAATATCAAATGAGACACTTTTGTAAAGTTCTTTGCACACCTTTGTAGCTAGGTGGTGCAGTGGATAGAGTCCTGGGCCTGAAAGTAGGGAAGATTCATCTTCTTGACTTCAAATCCAGCCTAAAACACTTGCTGCCTGTGTGACCCTGGGCAAGTCACTTTACTCTGTTTGCCTCAGTTTCCTGATCTGTAAAATGACCTGGAGAAGGAAATGCAAACCTGTTCAGTATCTCTGCCAAGAAAACCCCAAATGGGGTCACAAAGAGTTGGACACAATTGAACAATAATTGTACACTTTAAAGTGCTACATAAATGTGAGCTGTTATTCCTAAACTTGATGATTCATTTTGTTCAGTTAGCCCTCTAATAACTCAGAAGTCCAGTTCCCTTACAATAACAATGAAATCCCTAATACTTGGTAACATTTATGATTTTGAGATCACTTTATATACATTTGTTTCATTTGAAACTTGCAATAGCCCTGGGAAGTAGTTTGTATGCAGCCCTGAGAAACTATCATCGTACCCATTTTGCAAATAAGGAAACTGAAACCCAGAGAAGAGAAAGTGATTTGTCCAAGGCCATACATCTAGAATGTGGCATTGCCAGGACTAGAACCCTCACCTTGTTATTTCCACTTCTGGGCTTTTTACTGTTTCACTTTTCTAACCTTGCATGTTTCTTTTCCTGATGATATAGGTACAATCCTCTGTAACCTGATGAGCTCCCCTGATGTCCTGCTCTGCAACAGAAATGATTGGAGGCCATCTACAGAGGTCCAGAGCTATGCCATATGTGATAATGTGAAGTATGACCCAAGGAAGAAGCAGTTTATATTGAGCCTAGGAGGGCAAGAGTTCACAGGAAGTAAGTAAACACACCACTTTATTTCCTAAACCTTTAACCACTGTAGTGAGCAAGGGTCTTATTTGATGAGAAAACATTCACATCTTTTTTTTTATTCGTCTTTTTTTTCTGTGTCTTTAAAATTTTGTAGAGTAGTGGCTAGAAAGTGGGCCTTAGAGCCAGGAAGACCTGAGATCAAGCTCCTGCCTCTCATATTTACTGACAATGTGACCCTGGCCAGTCATGTCACCTATCCCTGCCCCCAGGCAACTTGAGAAGATGTTCACCTGCCCTGACAGAGGGAAATTCCTTTTCCAGGAGTCCCCCTATCCTAATAAAATCACAGGTCCAGCCTCTAACTATCCTCTATAAAATATTTATGAAGATGGTCAACATTCCTAATAAGAGCATCCTTGATGAAAACATGGCCAGTTTTTTATAGAGTAATTTTCTACAACAAACCACACCTGCAGGGTTGCTTCATTGACTGAGAGGTGAAGAAATTATAAAGGCCTGCTGTGTCTATTTACTGTTTTTTAGAAAATCAAATGATTTAGTACAATCCAAATTACATCATTCTTTCCTCAAATAAGTTGTATTTCATATTTGTTGGGCTCATGTGAAAGTCTGTTTAATAGACTGAGTGTTTTTCAGCCATGTTCATTTGGAATTTTTTTGGTAAAAACACTGGAGTGGTCTTCCTTTTCTTTTTCCAGCTCATTTTACAGATGAGGAAACTGGGGCAAACATGGTAAAGTGACTTGTCCAGGGTCTCATAGCTATTAAGTGTCTAAGGCCAATTGGAGTTCAGGAAGGTGAATCTTGCTGACTCCAGGTCTAAGACTCTATACACTGTGCCTGCAATATACAGAGTACTAGATTTGGTGTCAAGGGATCTCAGTTCGAATCTTGGTTTTTTACCTTTTACCTGTGTGACCTCTGGCTCCTCTCTATAGATCTCAGTTTCTTCATTTGTATAAATGAAATTGACCTAAGTCAGCAGTCTTTGGAAGTCCATGAATTTGGATAGGAAAAAAATTATTTCTTTATTTCACTTTTTTATTTGTAATTTTATGTATTTTGTTTTATGTGTTTAAAAACATTCTAACAATACCATCCGTAGGCTTCCAGATTGACAAGGGGAACCACAGCATGGAAAAAGGCTAAGAATCCCTGGAGTAGGTGATTTTAAGGTCCTTTTTAGTTTTAAATGTAATTTGTGAAATCCTTTTTTTTTTTTTGGAATTGATACCAAGAAAGCAGAACAGGCACACATTTCCCCATCACAATTTGAAAAATCCCATAAAGGAAAAAGCTACTGTTACATTCTGATAAAAGACATATACTGTGTGCAATGAATCCTTCTTACCATGCCTTCAAACTGGTTAAGAAACTTCCCCATTGTCACCCAAAATAAGATTTATATCTAGAAGAAACCTTAGCACTAAAGCAGGCAGGTGGCACACTAGTGGATGGAGTGTTGTGTATGGAGTAATGAAAACCTGAGTTCAGATTTGGCCTTAGACACTTACTAGTTGTGTGACCCTGGGCAAGTCACTTAACTGCTATCTGCCTCAGTTTCCTCAACTGCAAAACAGGGATAATAATAGCATCTACTGTTGCAAAGATCAAATGAGATAATAATTATAAAGCACTTTTCATAGTGTCTGGCACATAGTAGGTACTTAATGAGTGCTTGTTGCCTTCCTTAGAAATCATTTTATTCCACCTTTTCATTTAGCAAATGAAAATAAGAGGTCCAGAAAGGACGTTGGATTAACCTAAGGCCACACAGACAGGACACAGCAAGTTCATACTTATCTAGTGCTCTTTCTAGTATATGAGGACAATGTTGTGTAATGGAAAGCACCCTAAAATTGTTGCATTGAATTTGAAGTCATAAGATCCTGGTTCAAATCCTGGCTCAACTGCTTTTTACCTGTGTGTATCAGCAAGGACCCCAGCATACACAGGAAGTATGCTGTACAGATTTTTAGATCTGCTTTTCTAAAAGGAAAGCAGCTTTTGAGTGGTCAACAATCACTTTAATCAAGCACATGTGTCATTCACTTAGTTCAGGCAACAAAGTGCGCTGAACTTCAGAGAAAATACAGAGAAACGAAGATCAACCAACAAATAGGGCCTCCAACTGTCTAACCATAAGCAATACATACATCACAGATCAACAGACAGATCCAACTGTCTGACCATATATACACAGCTACCAGAAAGAAGCACCAATATCTGAGTTTTCAAAGTCAGGGGTCTCCTTACCGACTGCCCAGAGTCTTATCTGGCCAAACAAACACTTCCAATGAGCAAGTCCCAAAGTAAAACTTCACCTCAGAGTTATTTATACACTTTTCAGAGCCAGACAGCAGGACACTCTGATCCAGTGCCTCAACAGAAATGAACAAAAGGTACTTGAAGCCTGTTAATGGGTGGGGAAGATCTAATTAACATTGCACTGTGCTATGCAATTTCTCTGTGACTAAGGTTCCCTCTTGCTAAATGGAGTGGGGGTTGGGTTAGATGACCTTGAAGGTGCTTTCCAATTCTAGATCTGTTATTCTAAGATTGCATACTCACATCCTAGAACACAGAATATTGTTAGCTGTAAAGGGACTTTAAACATCTAGTCCAACTTTCTCATTTTACTGATAAGGAAACTAAAACCTGGAGATATAATGTGATTTTTCCAAAGTCACACCGCTATGTAAATGGGAGGATTAGGACTTAAATCTAGATCTCCTAATTCCACACCCAATGGCCTTTCCAAATTGACACATTGTCTTCTAATTTCTGTCCATCTTCATGCCTAACAGTGTGTCCTGCTCAGTTATTAAACAAAGAGTTATTCAGTACCTACCATGCAAGATCCTGTGTTAGGAAGTACCTGACAGGTGCTCAGGCAGCTAGGTGATACAGTGGATAGAGTGCCAGGGATGGACTTAGGAAGACTCATATTCCTGGGTTCAAATCTGGTCTCAAACATGTATTAGTTGGGTGACCCTGGGCAAGTCACAAAGTCTTTTTTTTGTCTGTTTCCTCCTCTATAAAATGAGCTGGAGAAGCAAATGGCAAACTTCTCCAGTGTCTTTCCCAAGAAAAGTCCAAATGGGGTCATAGAGTCAAATGAGTGAACAACACAATAGGTACTTGGTATTTGTCGGAATTCATGGTGAGAGCAATGAAATAGCTGTTGGCTATCACCCGTTGGTTAAGCCCTAGGCACTCATCTGCCTTTGTTACGCGTCTTTAGCTTGAGCTGCTTGCCCTTGCACCAAAAGCCCAAGGAAACGGTTACCAGCTCCGCACTCTGACAGTGGGGTGGATGGCTTCCAAACCACACACAGGTGTCTGTGGAGATGAAGTAGCCGGGCACCTGCGCCTTGCAATGAACTCAACACCAAAGGGAAGCATATTGGTGGGACTTAGAATGCAGCTTCGCAGAACTCCATTGGAAAGTTCGAATTAGAAGGAACCTTAGGACATAAGACCATTTGAAATAGAGAATATAGAAAGTTAAGAGGTGAGAAGCACCAAACACAGAAAAGTACAACATAAATACTTGCTTTGTGACCCTGGGCAAGTCACTTAACCCTGATTGCCTCCCCTCTTCCCCTCCAAAAAATACATCACAGAGCCTGCAATGTTGGAGCTAGAAGGAACCTTTGAGGTCCTCCAGTCCTGTCTCAGGAGTCATTCATGTTCTCCACAGAGACATGTCATGCCATCTAGGATATTAATAATAAGGATTAGGATTATATATATGATTTCATTGACATAGGGGACTCTCAGGGGAGGAACCTCCCTCTAGCTAGACAAACCTGCAATTTATAGTCTTTCAGAGTTGCCTAAAGCACTGAGAAGTGACTTGCCCGGTGTCACATAGAATGTGTCAGAAGTGGTCTTTGAACTTGGAGGTGAACTCCCCATTATACCTCTTTAACAACAACAAAGGTAATTTTTTTTAAAGCATTTTATTAATTTGATAAAGCAGTACATTTTCAACAAGTCAAGCAGAAAAGAATCTGGAAAACAAAACCTATCAGACGCTGTCAGTACTCTTAATTAGCAACAGAAAGCAAAAGAGAAAAGGTTAAGGAGATATAAGGAGTCAAAGCATTGCATGGAACAAAATCAAGCATGTATTACAGATTTTACCAGCAAGAGAGAGAGACAGAGTGAGAGAGAGACAGAGACAGAGAGAAGCAAGTTAGAGTTTTCAAAGGAAGATGTGAAAAATTCTGTGTGGTTGCATGAAGTCCAATGTAATGAAAATGCAAGTTGGATTTAACAAGAAACAAAGCTTTCACACCATTAATAAAATGAATTAATAAAATGTCAAGAGAAGTGATCATAACTCTAGCCTTTAGGCAAAATTCACAAGCAAGGAGGTGAGGGGAGGGAACAGATAAGATCCATAACTATTGGTCTAAATGTTCATTAGGGTGTGATTTTTTTTAATTATTTAAAAAAAATTTTTACATTCATTTTAAAATTTTGAGTTCCAGATGTTCTTCCTCCCACTAGCCCATCCCTCATCCTTTGAGAAGACAACCAATATGCCACAGCAAATTATTTTTTTAAAAATACCTATTGTGGCATTTTACCAAATTCTTCTTAGATATCAGTCTGATGCCCTTATTTTTTTAACAGACATCATTACCTATCTACTATCAAAAATGAGAACCAATAGACTAATTTCATATTTTATACAAAGTATTCAGTTTGCATCATGGGAAAACTTCTTTAATCACAAGATATATAGATAGATAGATGATAGATAGATAGATAGATACATAGATACATAGATAGATATAGATAGATATATGTATGTATACACACACATATATATATTATATATACTTATGTGTGTGTATCTATCTATCTTTCTATCTGTGTGTGTGTGTGTGTGTGTGCATACAGTCTGAATCAATCAACATTTATTAAGCACCTTCCATTGCTGAGCACTGGAGATATAAAAATGCGCAAAAGGCAGTTCCTTCCTTCAGGGAACTTACAATCTACTAGGGGAAAAAACATAAAAATAAATATGTATAAATAAGCTACAAACAAGGTAAATAGGAAATAATTAACAGAAGGAAGTCAACAGAATTATGAGAGACAAGGGAAGGGAATGGGATTTTTGTGGCACTTGAAGGAAGCCAGGAGATAGAGTACAAGAGGGAGAGTGTCCTAGGTATAGAGATAGAAAAAATGCCTTGAGCAAAAAAGGCATGTCAAGAAAGGAGCTTAGGTAGCCTATTATTTGTTTGGGAATTATTGACTAGGGTGCCCCCAGAATATCAAAACATGCCTATTGTCTTTGTTGATGCTCACAACTGTTGTTGTATTGTGTTAATAGTTCTGCACTCATGTATACAGTACATTTTTTTAAGTAGTACAAATATATAACATAGATCTAAGTGTAGTGAGAGTTCTAGATGACCATCTGAAAAAATGATCTCTATTTAAAACTTGTCAATACGACAAGGAATCATAAAAAATAACTGGAATTTTTTCAGAGATACTTCAAGTCAATTATGATTTTGCTGAGTTTCAAATTATCATCTCTCCCAAGTAGAACTAAATATGAACAAATATTTCTAACAAGTAGAACTGGAAGCATGGCTTCCAGATGAAAGAGGAAGTAAAACCAGAATATCTTTCTATGTCTTTTTAACCATTTTATGGTTACCATTTGATGACATCAAGTTATAGGATTCAATGTAAAAAGAGAGGAAGACCTGAGTTCAAATTTGACCTTAGATCTAGCAAGTCACTTAATCCAGTTTACCAGTTTTCTCATCTGTAAAATGAGCTGAAGAAGGAAATGACAAACCTCTCTAGTATCTTTGTCAAAAAAACCCAAATGAGATTGGTCACAGAGTTAGACATGATTAAACAATTCAATAACAGTAACAAAAAGACATTTATCAACTCCTTCTTGATGACTTTTTCCTCTGATGACATAAAAATATCATATGGACTTAATAAGTGTAAAAAATTTAATATACACATAGGAAAAGAGAGATTGACATCTTTGAGCTTGAATTGGAGGTCACCTTGAACCAATGAAAGGCGAAACCTACAAATACTCAGCTTTCCTCTAGGCAAGAATCATGGAGCATAAAGGTAGGTTACAAACACAAAGGCTGTGGCTGACTATGTTTAAAGACTTACTGGAATTCTGAAATCAAAGCCACTCATCAAAAAGTAAATGTAAAGCAATTAGCACCTTCACAGTACTAGTAAATACATGTCTACAGAACTGTAAAATGGCCTTTTGCAGAACTGGAAACTATCCAAACAAAAAACTCTATGCAACAGTAATAAAATATAGGCCTGCCATAGTAAGGCAGCTACAAAAAGATAAGTACTTACAACACTTCCATGCCAAAAGAAGGAGAGATGGGATTATTAGTGGATATAAAGATAAGCAAAAAACAAAATAGAGCTTCTTTAGGAGTAGGCAGGCATCACTTTCCTGAGCTGATAATAGGTATAAGCCCCTGGACTTGTCCAATGTGACTGAAAGTGACTTATTTTGGGCGTAGAACATGAATACTAACTTCCAGGAGTGAAATTGAAAGGTCCTCCCTGGGCACAATCCACATTAATGCAACCAACAGTTTGTTGATAACAAAGCATAGAATGAAAGACTGAGTCATTCTGGAAACTGAATGTTTTGTAATGCTGACTCTAGACCAAGTCATTGACACCAGAAACTGCAGAAGGGTTACCCTTAAGGAAATTGGAATCAATGACCGGTGTCAATTATTCAGAACAACAGTGGAAAATATGGAACATGTCCTTGTGTTTGGCAGTATTGTTTTTGTGCAGTCATGTCTTACTTTCATGACTCTATTTTTAGATTTTTCTTGACAAAGATGCTGGAGTGGTTTGCCACTTCCTTCTCCAGCTCATTTTATAGATAAGGAAACTGCAGCAAACAAGGTGAAGTGACTTGCCCAGGGTCACACAGCTAGTAAGTATCTCAGGTCATATTTGAACTCAGAAAGATGAATCTTCCTGCCTTTCAGACTTGGCACTCTATCCACCACACCACCTAGCTGCTTGTCATTGTAAACTGTAAAAATTCGTCACCTACGGATTAGCTGCCAAATAGTAACTGATGGCAGGAAATAGACAGTAGAAGCTCACAGTCTTACATGGATGATAGGTGACAAATTCCTATACTTCAAATATAGTCCCCAAAATACACTGGTAAATTCATTCAGTTAATCAGTCAATCAACATTTATTAAACACGTTTATATGCTAGGCAGTGTTCCAAGAACTGGAAAACAAAGGAAAGCAAGAGACAGACCCTGCTGTCAAGGAGTTCAGTCTATTGGTGGATGCAACTTGCAAACAACTATATTCAAAAAAGATACGTAAAATAAGTTGGAAAAAAATCCACAGAAAGAAGAATTAAGGGGAATCAGGAAAGGCTTCCCAGAGAAGGTGAGATTTTAGCAGGGGCTCAAAGGAAACAAGAGAATCCAAGCAAATAAATTATACCGGAACTGGACCTGTTTGGAGGGAATGTGACATAGAATTAACTGTAAGGTAGGCATAAAGGGCAATGGGAATTACAAAGAGGGAAAAATAATTTTTTTACCGGGGAGTTCAAAGAAGGATTCCTGGGTGAGGTGTCATATGAGCCAGGCCTTAAAGGATGGGGAGGAGTTCTAGGGGATAGTGTTAGAAGTCCTTGCATTTTAGACAAGAGCACAGAAAGCAAATATGCGGGATACGTAAGAAGAATGATAGATAATTCAGCCTGGTTGAAATATTACATACAAAGTGTTCATGTGAATGAAGCTTCAAAAGGATAGGGTGGCACCTGGTTGGGGCAAGTTCTGAGCATTAAGCTAAGGCTAAAGAACTGGAAGGACTCCTTAGAGGTCATATAGTCCCACCTCTTCATTTTACAGATGAGGAAACTAAGGCCCAGCTGCATGACTTACCCGAGTTTACACAGTTAGGAAGTATCTGAGGCAGGACTTGAACCCAGGTTCTTTGACTTCAAAAACTAGTGATTGTTCCATAGTACCACACTGTACTCATTAGTGACAGAGGGCAGACCTAGAATTGAGAAATAGATTTTACTAAGAGGCAAGAATAAGCTTATTTTAAGAGAAGAAGAGAGGGCAGATCTTCTCCGGAATTAGGGATACCCTAAAGTAGAATGAGGTGTATGAAGAGGCAGAAGAACTAGAGACCAACATTTGCTGGATTATGGAGAAAGTAAGGGAGTTCCACTTCACTGACTACACTAAAACCTTTGACTATGTGGATCTTAGCAAAATGCGGCAAGTCCTCAAAGAGATGGGAGTACCAGGTCGTCTTACTTGTCTCCCAAGGGACCTATCTGTATGTGAGCCAAGACGCAACAGGTAGATCCAAAGATGGAGCAACAGATTGGTTTAAGTTTGGAAAAGGAGAATGAAAAGGGTATATATTGTCACCTTATTGGTTTAACTTTTTTGTGGAGTGCATCATGTGAATGCTAGGCTAGATGAATCGAAAGCCAGAATTAAAGCTGCCGGGAGAAATACACATCTCAGATATGCAGATGATACCACTCTGATGGCAGAAAGTGAAGAGGAATTAAAAAGGGGCTTAATGAGGATTAAAAAGGAATGTGTAAAAGCTAGCTTGAAGATTAAGGTTAAAAAAAAAAAAGGAAAACTAAGACCTTGACAACTGGTCCCATCACTTCCTGCAAATAGAGGGAGAAGAAATGGGAGCAGTTTCAAATTTCATATTCTTGTGCTCAAAGATCATTGCGGATGGTTGCTGCAGCCATGAAATAAAAAGATGCTTGCTCCTTGGAAGGAAAGCTATGGCAAATCTGGATGGCATGCTAAAAAGCAGAGACTTCACCCATAGCCATATATGGCTATTAGAGTTGTACTATAAGGAAAGCTGAGAGCCACAGTATCAATGCCTTTGAATTGTGGTGCTGGAGAAAACTTCTGAGAGTCCCTTAGATAGTAAGGAGATCAAATCAGTCAATACTTAAAGAAATTAACTTGGGCTATTCACTGGAAGGTCTGGAGCTTGAATACTCTGGCCACATAATGAGAAAACAGGGCTTTGGAAAAAACCCTAATGTTGGGAAAGATTGAAGACAAAAGGAAAAGGGGCTGGCAGATGAATTGATGGCTAGGTGGTGTCATGGAAGCAGTGAACGTGCCTTGGACAGACTTTGGGAGATAATGGAGGATAGAAGTGCCTGGAGTGCCGTGGTCCATAGGGTCACGAAAGAGTCAGACATGACTGGATGAAAACAGCAAAAGTAGAGTGGAATAACTGGAGGTAGGGGTTTCATCTCTATGGAGGTCTTCCAACAGGAGCTGGATGATCAAATATCAGACATATTGTAGAGAGGATTGCTGTTCAGTCCTCTGAGGTTCTTTCCAATCCTAGGATTCTGTGAATTTGTGATTTTAATTTTTTATCCAGAAGAAAAGAAGTAGCCAGCAAAGGGATTTGGATGGGGGGGGCGGGTTGTGAGCAGAGCTGAGAATGAGGAAGATGAAGCGAAAGAGCAGTGATGAAGGAAAGAACACTGGCTTCACACCCAGAGAACCTGGATTCAAATCATACCTTGTCATCTGCTTTGGACTTTGAGACTTTTAGCAACTCATTTAAAAATCATTTTTCTTGTCTATAAAATGTGTGGGTTGGACTAATGGGTGGGGGGAACCTGTGGCTTCTAGGCCACATGTATCCCTGAGACTGCAGGTTCCCCACCCCTAGACTAAATGGTCTGTAAGGCCCTCTACAGAGTTAAATCTGTCAGCCTATGATGTGCAGGTGATGAGGTGTATTGGGTGATGGGTGGACCCCAAAATACCAACAGTCCGGGTTGTGCTCGAATGAATTCGACTCAAGCCTTCTTAAAGTCAAAGAAAACAAAATTTATTAAGGATTCGCCTAATTGGGTTGCCTCGCTTGTATTCACAAGCGGGCCAGATAGAATCCCAGCTAGACAGAGTCTGAGCTGGATTGCATCTGAGCGCCTTCATGGAGGCAAGGTGGGACTTAAATACAGAAAAGAATATAGGAGGGTGGGGGTGGTCTGGAAGTCTAAAGTGATGGGGGAAGAAGTTCAAGAAGGGCCTCCAAGGAGGATTAAAGGCTGGAAATGGCTGGAGGTAGTCAACAAACATCAGACAAGGGGGTGCCTAGGTGGGAAGCAGGTGGGGCAATCAAGAGATAACCGACCATGGTCACATATTTGAGTATGAAAGGCCAGATTCTGTGAGGGGATACAGGGAGAGCTCAATTTGAGTATGAAAAGTCAATTTAAGTAAGGAGATTCCAGGGGAGCTCAAGGAAGTTCCCAGAGTCTGAACCCCATCACAGGTATGACTGGGGGAGACCTTGTCAGGAGGATATTTCAGGTGGCAGTTGGTAAGGAGGACCTGACTAGGAGGCTGGAGGTTGTCTCTAATATAACTGTTACATATTATCTTTCTACTTAAGTAGTATGTATGTTGTTTCTCTCATTAGACTGTGAGGTTCTGGAGATCAGAACCTCCCTACTCCCTTTTCTTTGTATCCCAGAACTTAGCACAGAGCTCAGTCCACACTTAAATACATAGGTACATAGTAGGTATTTAGTAAAGTTAAACTAATTTCACTTGTCAGTGAAAACTGAAAAGCTAAGGAAGAAAGCCCTATAACCCATCAGCTCAGTGTTCTTCCCCTAACCAAAGTAATATGGAACATTTTAGGGGAGACCACATTAATTGCTATCTGTGTGATATTAATTTTGATTTTTTAGAAATATGCCCTGAACATCTTATGTACCTCACTCTGCCACCCCTTATTAACTTGTATAGAATCTGAATATGAACTTTCTTTGTTTCAAAACATCTGTGATTTCATCCATATTCGTTATCCATATTCGTTACTACCTCTCCATGCCTTGGTAGACAGGTTCATGGATAACTGTGGCCAACCTCCTTTATCACCAGCTGGACAGCCTTCTGGTGATGGATCTCTCCAAACTTAGAAAGGCTGTTCATTGAACAATGGACCCACAGTTTGGCTCCAGGCCTTTACTTGAAACCTCTCCAGCTTGATAGGACCTGTCAGAGGCTGAACTCCATGGGCACATCACTTCAGAACATGAGGTCACTTGCACACCCTGAGGAGGCATCTTAGCAAGACATTGGTGGACAGAGTAAAGGGCAAGAATCAGTCAGATTTTCGTGTGTGTGTGTGTGTGTGTGTGTGTGTGTGTGTATGTATGTGTATGTGTGTGTGTGTGTGTATATGTGAGTGTTTGTGTGTGTGTGCTTTTCCTTTCATAAAAATCTCATCTTATAATTAGGGCAATAAAGTCTAGTCCAGGAGTTTTTGTCCCTTAGTGTGTCCTGAACCCCTCTGGAAGTGTAATGAAACCTATTGACTCTTCTCAGAATAATGTTTTTAATGATACACACACACACACACACACACACACACACACACACACACACACAAACACAAGATTCCAAGGGAAACAAATTCTACTGAAATGCAGTTATCAAAAAATTTTTTGTTAAATTCCTTATCTGAACTCAAGGACCCTTAGTTTAATAGAACTTAGAATTTTATCCTCATCTATGCAATTAAAACATTTATTATGTAACATAAATGTATTTTTAGGCTATACTGTTTGGAGATCCTGCAATAACAAAAGTATCTAGCACCCCATGGAGCTGAAAGGGGGAGGTTTTAAGATAAAGAAAATGGACTACTTGTTTACACAGTAGGTAGTAAGCATCTGTTACTCATTTCTCCCAAAAGATGGTGCAAGCTAAGGCTATGAATAAGGGTTTAGATATATTTCTGGATATGACATCCACAATGAATTATTAAACCCAGAATGTATTTTCTGGTTTGTGTATCAAGACTGGGAAATTTGCCCTTGTTTGACAAGGCTGAAAAGGAGAGACTGGAGTAGCTGATGTGGTTTTTCCCTCTGAAAAAAAGGCCTCTTTATGGCAGATATCAAGCAAAATTTACTGCAGGCAGATCAGTGAATAGAGGACAGTTCAGCACAGAGCAGAATTCTGGCTTATCTGAATGCCCCAGGCCAACAGTATCTCAGGTGCCAGCTTTCACCCCAGCCCTGATGATACCTCATTAGTCAATCAAGGTTCAGACTCTACTAGATTCTGTGAGGAGCGAGGGAAACCCATGAAATTAGATTTGCATAGTGTTTTAGAATTTACAAAGCCCTCTCAAATCCTTTATTTCATAAAAGGAGGGGCCAGGTAGTAAGTGAGGGGAAAGCACTGGATGGGAGAGTTGGGCTTCCTTTGCTTTTTTCAAGTTTAATACAGAATTTTAATTTCTAGTTTTAACAAATAGAAAAGCTGAGTCTGCTTAGCCCATAAAGTATACTTAGCCCTGCATGTGCAGGACAGAAAAGTGAGAGGCATGGAGACACTAATGTCGCTGCTGCTGCTAAGGCTGATGATAGCACTTATATAGCTCTTTAAGATTTGCAAGGTTCTTTACAAATATCATCTCATTTTATCCTCAAAACCATCCTGGTAGGTAGAGGTTGTTGTTTTCCTCTTATTACAGATGAGGAAACTAAGGCATGTGTATATATAGGTTCAGTGACTTGACCAGGGTCACACAGCTAGTAAGTGTCAAGTGTTTGAGGTCAGATTTGAACTCAGTTCCTCCTGACTCCAGGGCCAGGGCTACAAATATTTCTTAAACAACTGCTATTTGTCCAGCACTGTGCTTAGTGCTAGGAATACAAAAAGAGGCAAAAGATAATCCCTACCCTCAAGAAGCTCACAATCTAATGGAGAAAACAACATGCATATAAATATATGCAGACAAGTTATATGCTGGATAAATATGAAATAATTAAAAGAGGAAGGGGCTAGAATTAAGAGGGATTGGCAAAGGCTTCCTGTAAAAGGATAGGATTTTGGTTGGGACTTAGAGGAAGCCAGGAAAGCCAATAGGAGGAGTTGAGGAGGGAGAGGATTTCAGTCATGGGAGACAAGCAGAGAAAATGCCCTGATTTTGTATTTGTTCTTGCAGATGACAGGGACCCAGTGCAGAAGGGGTGGCATGGTTAAACCTGAACCCTAGGAAAATCATTTCAGTGGCTGATTTAAGATGAAGGGAAGTTTGTTGCCTATGGGGCAGGCATTCTACAGAGTGCAGTGGAAGAGCTGGTGGTATTGGGTTGAACATTTGAGGTTGGAAGGCCGAGGGGGATGAGAATAAGGAATTAGGAAATGAAAGAGGAGGGATGGAGTTTGGAGAATGACCTTCAGGGGTTCAGAATTACTGATATGTGAAGGGTCTGACCAACTGTAAGAATATTCCTTATTAAGTGGAGGGGACCGGTTTGAGATCAGCCTAGAGACCAGTGAAGTAGGAGATGGGAGGCACATGGTCTGATGACTGTTCCTTTCTAACTGGTTCCCCTGCCTCAGTTCTTTCTTCCCTTCAATCCATCCAGTCAGGAATTCAAGTCTAGATGAATTACATGAAAATTTGAGGTGAACAAGAGAAAGGCCATAGACTTAGTTAACTCTGAGAGAGATAGAGAAGTTCTTCCATGTTAAGTAACTGCTTAAAAGAAAAACAACATTAACAAAAACCTTTATTAAGTGCCTACTTAAGTGCTAGATGCTGGGAATAGACAAAAGGGACAATCCCTGCAGTCAAGAGGTTGATGTCCGGTTGGTGGAGGTAACATGTAAGTATGTAAATCTATACAGCATAAATACAAAAGGAACTCAAGATAATTAAATGTAAAGATCATTGTAAAGTGAAGGAACTGCCGATTGAGAGCGTCAAGAAAAGTCTTATGGACAAAATGGTGCTTAAGTTGAGTCTTCTAGGAAACCAGGAATTCTCTGAGGCGGAAGTGAGGAGGGAGTGTATTCTAGGCATGGGGGGAGGATGGAGGTAAGACAGAATGTTATGTGTAAGGAACAGAGAGATGGCCAGTTGGACTGGACTGGAGATTGTAGAAAAGGGAATGAAGTATAATGAGGATGAGAAGGAAGTGTGGGGCTAAGTTGTGAAAGACTTTACAAGCCAAATAAGGAATTTTGTATTTTATATCAGAGACAGTAGGGAGCTATGATTAAGGTAGTGATGTGGTACTTTTTTTTTTTAAAGGAAAATCACTTTATCAGATGTATGGTGGATAGATTGGAGAAAGGAAAGAATTGAGACAGGAAGACTGTTAGAAAGTCATTGCAATAATTCAGACAAAAGGTGATGAGAGCTATGACTAAGGTGGTGGCTGTGAAAGGAGAGAGGGGGTTAAGAGACAAGAGATACCAAGGATATAGAAATGGCAGGCTCTGGTAAGTGATTAGCTATGTGAGGTGAACCAAAGCAAGGATAACACTGATGTTGTGAACCTGAGAAAATGGACGAATGGTAGAGATACCCTTGGAGAAGGAAGTTATGTTGGACAGGTTGGAAAAAAAGAAAACAAGCAACACTAGGACATGATTCACTTGGAACTGCTTACAGAATAGCCAGTTTTAAGTGGTTGGTGATATTGGGGTTCAGGAAAGGACTGGGGCTGTTTATATCAGAAAGGCACCAGGGAGGACTTTCAGAAGGGGATACCATTTAATCTGTACCTTGAACACAGAATTAACAAAAAGACTTAGTCTGTGTTCTCCTTTATTTGTGTCATTATTTTGTAGTCTGTTGATTCTTTTATGCTTGTATACTGTTGTGTATACTTGTAAATTCTCTTTTTTTTGCCATATACTTCAGAAATAACTGATGTTTTAATGTGCTTTGAAATAACAAGATTTGAAAGACTTATTACATACATGATTTCATTTGACCCTCAAAACAACACTGTGAAATATAAGTATTATTATCTGTTTTTACAGATAAGGAAACTGAGGCTCAGAGAGATTAAGTGATTTTACTATTATCACCCAGCAAGTAAGCCACAGTTTGAACCTGGGTCTTCTTGACTCCAAGGAAGGGCTATGTATATTTATACACAAATTTAGAAATAGAAAATATTTCAGGGATCATTTTCTCCATCCCCTCATTTTACAGATGAGGAAACTAAGGACCAAAAGAAATGACTTGCCCAGGGTCACATGGGTAGTGTAATGGTGTTCCACTTTAAAAAAAAAGACATTTATTTTTCTGGGAAATTCAAAGTTCATATCTCATCTCTGCTTTCATGGGGCTTGGAAACTAAAAGATATGAAATAAATACATATACCTAAAAAATAAAATGACATACCATAAGTTCATAAAACAGTAAAAGCCATGTGAGGATTAAAGTCTGGGGAGGGGAAGGATCCTTACTGACAACCGTGTTCAGGAAAGGTTTAATAGAGAAAATGGCATCGTCGATCCAGTGACACTAGACTCTGTTTTTCTTCACACAAGATACTCCATTTCCTGACTCTGGAGCATTTTCACTGACTGTCCTCCATTCCTGGAATGCTTTCCCTCCTCATCTCTGTTACTGTGAAATGGAACAGTATGAGATGAAGCTGAAAAAAGTTTAGGGAAGTCAGAGTGTAGCGGTCCCTGAATGCCAGGTGAAAGGAGTTTGAACTTTATTCTACAGGAAATGGGGTGGGGGAGAGGAATTAAGGTTTTGGAGCAGAGGGGTGGAATTAGAGCAAGGAAGATGAATCTGGTAGCATTGTAAAGAATAGTGTTGTAGGCAAGGAAATGGAAAATCTGGCAGGGTCTTGAAGGAGTGGCATTAGATATTAGAAAACTTCCTTAACCAAAATGTCTTCCCACTTAATTTAAACTATTGCCACACAGCAGCTCTGACATATGTGGCTAATACAATGAACTTTGGAAAAATGGAATGAAATGGAGGGGAGAGGGTGAGAAAAGTTGGGGAAAATATGACTGTCTTCAGATATTTGAAGGGCTGACGTGGAAAGATTTGACTTGCACCATCCTGCTATTGGAGGCAGAAATAAGACCAATGGATAGAACCTGTAGGTATTTTGGCTTAACATAGAGAAAAACTTCCTAAAAATTAGCACTTACTAAAAATGGAGTCAGTTCATCATCCTGGAGACCTCAAAAGCTGGAGGATGATACATCAGATAGGTGGTAGAGGATATTCATTCATCAAAGACTCACAGAATTACAAAACTGAGTCAGAAGGAAATCCAGTTCAATCCATACATGAAAGGATTCTCCACTATAATATATTTGACAAGTGATCAACAAGCCTTTGTTTGGGACTCCAAAAAGGAGAAATTAACCAAATAATAAGTAATTTGTAATCAATAAGTGACTGCTGGGTATCAGGCATTCTCTAGGTTCTGGGAAGGTAATGTTCCTAATTTCCTTGAAATTGCTTTCAATCTTAGGGACTTTGAGATAAAAAATGTAAATCAAATCTGAACCAATAGAGTAATTTTATCCCATACAGAAAATAGGCTGTTTTTAAATTTAGGGTTTGAGACTTTTGGCATAAGGGAAGAATGAGGTTGCTTTTCTCATGTCGGATTTCTGTTTGACTTTTGTGGTTGGAATTGCTCATGGAATCCATCTCCAGCATCTCCTGACTTTTCCAATGGAAACCTCTCTGTTTTTTAAGCATTTGGTTTTGGCCTCACCATCCTTCCTATTTCTAAGAAAATAGCTTAAAAAGCTTCACAACTTTACAAAACTCATTCCTAATGTCATCTTCAAGTGGAGATGAATGTCAAACATGCAGATTAAATGTCCTCCAATGTTCACAGGAGTTTAAAAATTGATGAAAATAAAAGCATTTGTCACAGATGTTTTGGAGATTGTATTAGATCCAGATGAATTAAAAAACCCCCAGCAAAACAACAATTTCAAAATGTTGAACAAATAAAGCTCCAGACTGGTCCCTCACGTTTTCTTTACAAAGAGTAGGGCAAGTGTGTTTTTCATCTCTGCCTCTCCTTTCCCACCAGGAAACTTTTGAGAGGGCTGAATCTGAAGTGTGAAGCCCTTCCACCACATTTCTCAATAAGTGCTCATCCAATCCCTATTTGAACACTTCCGCTAATGAGGAGATCACTACCTTTCTAGGCAATCTAGTTTCAATGATGGACAACTCTAATTATAAAGGAGTTTCTCCTTATATTAAGCATCAGCTTAATCTAACCCCAACTCCCAACTCCTGGAACTTACACTGATTGTTCTTAGGACACATAGAATGGTCCAGTAACCTGGAACATAGAGTACCACAACAGAAAGTCAAGAGAAATGGGTTATCTATTTTCAGATCTGCTAGTTATTTGCTGGGTGACGCCTGAGTAAGAAACTGCATCTCTTTGGTCTAAGTCCCTCATCTTTAAAATGACACTAATAATTATCTCATGAAAGATTTGTATGCCTTAAATTAGTACTTTAGCATAGTACATGGGTCATAATAGGTACTTGATAAAAGTTTATTTAATTTTGGAGGGAGAAAGGAAAGGCAATTGGGATTAAGTGACTTGTTTAAAGTCACATAGCTAATTAAGTGTCAAGTGTCTGAGGTCAAATTTGAACACAGGTCCTTCTGATTCCAGGACCAATGTTCTATTCAGGGTGCAATCTAGCTGCTCCAAAAATGTTATTGATTGATTAAAGTATGCGTGTTCAGGGAAGACTAGGACCTTTGGTGTGATGGCTGCCAAGCCCTTCTCAGGGCTCTTTTCACCTTTGGTGTCTACCTGTTCCACCCAACTCTCACCTGTGGCTCCAAGAAGCAGCGACCACTCCCTGGCAAACTATATTGGCAGATGGGCCAAAGCAAGACAAAGGTAACCAAGGGGTCTCAAACCCACTGGTGAGTTGGGGGGGGGTTCTACCCCAAGCATTTGAAGACTTCCCCTGGTGGAATGGGAAGATGAGAACAATTTGTTCCAATGGCCATGAAGGCAGCTGAAGCAGGTGATGTGGAGCACTTAGAGCTTGGTTAGACACCAAAGACACCAAGGTCATCCACTGCATCCTGAGTCATTGCCAGCCAATCTTGACTCTGTCCTACCACTGGACTATGATGACTCTGGAGGAGAGAGTGAGGTTGACAACTTTATGCAACTCTGCCTCACTTAAATACATTTTATGCACAAATCAAAAGACGTCACCCTTACCATTTTACTGTTATACCTCAAAGTACTGTGGAGTCAGGCAAGTGATGAAGCTGCAGGTGCAGATACACTGGGAGCTGTAATCACAACTCTGCAAACACAGGCAGCCCAGGCCATAGGGAGATTTCTCACTAGAATCAGCAGTAGGATTCGGCAACGCCTGAGGTGTATGAGCAGCCTTTTAAGGATGCTCCTTACACCTCCTGGTGTAAGGAAGAGGGCTAGAAAAAGTACCCTAAAAATTGTCTGCTTACCCAACCCTGGCCTGATGAGCAAGGCAGGCAGGGTATCCCACTCCATGGTTGAAAAACAAAAAAATATTCAAAATGTACAAAAATATCTGCAAAAATGATTCCATCCCCCATTGGAACATGGAACATGCACACACTTATAGACAACACAAAATCCTGTAGACCTGAAAGATGAACTACTCTTGTTGCAAGACAGCTCAACAGATATCACATCCAAATAGCAGCCCTGAGTGGAACAAGGCTGGCAAATGAAGGCCAGCTTACTGCAGTTGGAGCTGGATACACATTTTTCTGGATACACAGTGTCGTGAAGTTGGCGTAGGTTTGGCAATCGAAACTAATCTAGTCAGCAAGCTGGTATGCCTGCTGAAAGGAGTGAATGATAGACTCATGACAATGCAATTGCCACTTACAGGAAATGCCATGCCACCATCATCAGTGCCTATGCTCCCACCATGACAAACCCTGATGAGGTCAAAGAAAAATTTTATGAAGACCTAGAGACCCTTATCATCAATGTGCCAAAAGAGGACAAGCTTATAATTCTGGGTGACTTTAATGCTAAAGTAGGCTCAAACTAACAGACTTGACAGGGCATCCTAGAGAGGAATGGAGTTGGAAACAGCAACAGCAATGTTCATTTACTGCTGAAGTCATTTACATGCATCGCATGACCTTCTCACCACCAACACTGTTTTCTGTTTATCTAAATGCAATAAAACTTCATGGATACACCCTCGCAGCAAACGTTGGCATCTAATAGACTATGTGATTGTAAGGAGAAGAGACAGACAAGATGTGAGAGTGACAAAGGCAATGTGTGGTGCAGAGTACTGGACTGATCATAGACTTATCCTTTCCAAGGTAAATATTCACATTCATCAAAAGTGCCGCCCCCAAGGCAAAATGACTACCAGAAGAATTAATGTCAATAAATTAGAGCTCTTCTCTGAGTGTAAACAATTTATCACTAACTTGGAGGGAAAGTTGAGCCAACACACAGTTGGCAACAATGGAGTCAAATATGCAGAGACACCAAGACTGGTTTGATGAAAATGATGGGGAAATCCAGAAGCTGCTAAATAAAAAACAAGAACTCCACAGGATTTAACAACAGGATAGTTCATCCACCTCTAAGAAGACAGCATTTAATTCCATCCAAAGTAAAGTACAAGCAAAGCTTAGAGAGATGCAGGATTCCTGGCTCAGTAAGAAGCAGATGAAATTCAGTTTTATGATAATGGTAACAATCCAAAGAACCTTTATGATTCCCTGAAAGTTATTTAGGGACCAAAAACCTATGGTGCATCACAACTACTCCATGCTGATGGAGTCACATTGATTGATAAAGACATGATCCTAGAGAGATGGACTGAACACTTCCATAGTGTTCTCAACAGACCATCATTAATCAATGCTGAGGCCATTGATTGGCTTACCTCAGGTTAAAGTCAATCCTTCTTTAGAACAGGGCTGTGTGCTTGCTCCCATGCTTTTTAGCATAATGTTTTCAGCCATCTTGTCAAATCCTTCTTTAGCTGAACTTCCAGCTGAAGAAGAGGTTTCAAGGGCCATTAGGTTCCTTTCATGTGGCAAAGTACCTGGTGCTGATTATATTTCAGCTGAGATTTACAAGGTAGGGGGACCATTGCTCATACAAAAATTGACTGAAATATTCCAGGTTATGTGGCAAAAGGAGGTTATCCCCCAGGAGTTCAACCATGCCTCCATTGTCCATCTCTACAAAGGTAAAGGGAATAGATTGTCCTATGACAATTATAGGGGGAGTCTCTGTCTTAGTAATTGCTGGCAAGGTTCTTGCTAGAGTCCTCCTTAATAGGCTGATCCTTCACCTGGAAGATGGTCATATACCTGAGAGCCAGTGTGACTTCAGAAAGGGCTGAGGAACAGTCAATATGGTATTTGCTGCCCAACAACTCCAGGAGAAGTGCCAGAAACAGAACAGAGGTCTGTACACAATATTTGTAGATCTGATCAAAACTTCTGACAATGTTAGTCATGAGGGCTTATGGAAAATTATGTCAAAATTTGGTTGCCCATAAAAGTTTATCAGCATTGTACGTCAATTTCATGATGGCATGTTTACCCAAGTTCTGGATAGTGGACAATGCTCTCATGCCTTCCCAGTAACCCATGAAGTGGAACAGGGCTGTGTGCTTGCTCCCATGCTTTTTAGCATAATGTTTTCAGCCATCTTGTCAAGTGCTTTCAGTGAGGATGAACATGGCATCAAAGATGAACACGGCATACTGATGGCAAGTTCTTCAATTTGAAAAGGCTACAAGCCAAGATCAAAGTGCAGAGAGTGTTGGTGCATGACTTTCTGTTTGCAGATGATTTTAAAAAACAATTGAGACAGTTTAAACCTTAATTTCCTAATATGTAAAAGGAGGTAATGGTATTATTATACTATACTATGCACTCAATGCAGCCTCTGAAGCTGAGATGCAACAAAGTATGGATCAATTCTCTGCTACCTATGCTAATTTTGGCCTAATAATTAACACGAAGAAAGCACAGGTGCTCCATCAGCTACCACCATACCATGTATATGTGGAACCATTGGTTACAGCAAATGGAGAAGTTTTGAATGCTGTGGATGTTCACTTACCTTGACAGTATATTTTCCAGGGACATTCACGTTGGCAATGAGGTTGACACACGTATTGCCAGAGCCATCTCAGTGTTTGGGAGGCTCCGAAGAAAAGCTTGGGAGAGAAAAGGTATTAGACTGACTACCAAACTGAAGGTTTACAGAGCCATTGTTCTAACCTCATTGTTGTATGCCTGTGAAACATGGATAGTCTGCCAGCACCATGCCAGGAAACTGAATCCCTTCCATTTGAACTGTCTTAGGAAGATTCTGAAGATCACCTGGCAGGATAAGCTACCAGACACTGAGGTTCTTGCTTGAACTAAACTGCCAAGCATTCAAACTATGCTTCATAGAGCACAACTCCAATGGGCTGGCCACATTGTTCGAATGCAAAATGTATGCTTAACAAAAAGACTATTTATGGAGAACTCACATGGGGCAGGTGATCACATGGTGGTCAGAAGAAGCAATACAAGGACACTCTCAAGGTCTCCCTCAAGAACTTTTATTTGATTGTGTTACATAGGAGACGCTGGCACAGGACTACTCAGCATGGTGTGCCCACATCAGAAAAGTGCTGTTCTCTATGAGCAAAGCAGAATTGAGACAGCCCAAAGTTAACATAGGATGTGCAAATTTGGAGTATGTTCCCATGGGCTATCTGTGCCTAATCTGTGGTAGCATTCTGAGCTTGTATTGGTCTGATCAGCCACAGTCATACACATTGAAACTTCATTTTATCATGGTGATGTCATTTTGGTCCTCTTCAAGAACGAAGGACCACAACCTTTCAACCAACCAACATTAATATAAAGGACTATTATTAAGATTTTTAAAAAACAATTGAGACAGTTGAAACCTTAATTTCCTAATATGTAAAAGGAGGATAATGGTATTATTATACAATTATACTATACTATACTATACCTCAAAGCTTGACTGTGAATCTTAAATGAGATAATATGTGTAATATCCTTTGTAAGCCTTAAAGTTTATGTGTCAGTATTACATCAAGTCATGTGTATATATACATACACACATATACATATACATACATATATATATGTATGTATATGTATATGTTCCCAAAAGTTTTAATAGCTTAAAAACTGCACAAATATTTTTGGGACATCATTTATTACTTGTTCAAATCATTGCAAGCATGTCTAACTCTTTGTGACCTTATTTGGGATTTTCTTGGCAAAGATATTGGAGTAGTTTGACATTTCCTTTTCCAACTCATTTTATAGATGAGGAAACTAAAGCAAACAGGTTTAAGTGACTTTCCCAGGGTCACACACCTAGTAAGTGTCTGAGGACCTCTACTCTATTTTTGATAGAGCTGATCCCCCACCCCACCCCCACCACTTTCTGCATGCTGTTTGCTCCCTCATCTTCAGAAATATCAAATGCCTCAGCTTCTCCTCTGACCTCTTATCACCCCCCCTTTATCTCCTTTTCTTCCTTCGGATCTTCACCACTTAAAATGGGTCTTACTCCCATATTTGTCTCTTCTACGTCTGTCCCTCTCCCTCCCTCTGTCTCTCTCTCCCTCCGTCTCTCTCTCTCTCTCTCTCTCTCTCTCTCTCTCTCTGTCTCTCTCTCCCCTAGGACATCTCTACTTGCATGTATCACTGGTGCCTCAAACTCAGTGTGTGTGAACCCTTTCTCTTTTCCTATAAGTCTTTCACTACTCCTGACTTTAACTGTTTCCATCCACAGTACCAATTGCTCATGTCTGAAGCCTTGGTGCTATTTTTACAATCATGCAGCACAGCGGGGAGAGTGTTGGGGGCCTTTATTCTGATCCCACCTCTGACATTTATGATTTGTGTGACTTTAGACAGATCACTTAGCTTCTCTGGACTTCAGTTTCCTCATCTTTAAATTGAGAGAGTTGGACTAGATCAGAGGTTCTTAATGTGGGATCCATGGCCTCCTCCAAAGGGCATGTGTAGAGATTTCAAGGGGTCCATGTACTTGGATGGGAACAAAATCACATCTTTATTTTTACTGACTTTTTTCCTTTTTAACTATATATATTTTACTTTTTACATTAAAAAACATTATTCTGAGGAAAGGTCCATTAGCTTCACCAGTCCAACAAAGGAGTTTGTCATACACACACACACACACACACACACACACACACCACAGCACTAGATTATCTCTAAGACCTTTTCTAGCTCTAATCTATTATCCTGTGATTCTTCCTCTATCTTTCCCCTCCTCCCTCTTTCCTTTGCCATCACCCTGCTTCTTGCTGTTATTATCAAGGCCCTGAATTCTATAAATAGACTCCTTACTGGTCTTTTACTGGTAGTTCTGCTCAGGGGCAGAGAATCTTCTAGTTTAACATTTTCAAAGCACTTTGGTAAAAGGAATAGGAGAGGTCATGTGAAGGCAATGGAAGAGAACTGGATTAGGAAGAAAAGCATCACTTCATAGCTTTGTATTCTTGGCTCAGTCACACCTCTGAGCCTCAGTTTTCTCATCTGTTAAATGGGTATCTCAAATCCGGCCTCAGATACTGACTAGCTGTGTGTGACCCTGGGTAAATCACCTCACCTTGTTTGCCTCAGTTTCCTCATCTATAAAATGAGCTAGAGAAGGAAGTGGCAAACCACTCCAGGATCTTTGCCAAGAAAAGGGGTCACAAAGAGTCAGACACAATTGAAACAATTAAACAACAGCAGCAAACAGTGAGAGGTAACCCACTACCCCAGAGGGCAGCACATCACTTGTAAGGGATGCTGTAGAGAGAATCCCTGCTTAGGTACAGGGTTGACTCACTGATTTGTGAGGTGCTGGTGATGGTAATGGCTATGATGATGGGGGTTATGGGGATGAGAATGCGAATGAGGTGTTGACCTGAGAATTTGGTTAAAGAAAAGGCAACAGACTAAATGCATACATTTTATGATTTAGTTAATTAATCAATTCCCTATTAAAGAAAACGGTAACATAATGCATTATGGAGCCAGAAATGTTCTGCCTACCGATACAAAGAATTGGGCATCCTTAAGTATGTTTTACAACAAAGAAGTGTTCTGTGTCCTTCAGATTTATGGTCTCCATAAGTGATCAATTAGACCATTAGAAAGGAGTTTCCTAATTGCATAGGTTGTAAATACAACAAGATAATAGAGTTTGACAAAGTTTCACATAGAAATTACGCCCCAAGATGTCTGTGTTTTCTTTACCATTGACATGCCATAACATAGTATATATCTACAAATATTAAGATATGGAAAACGTCCCATTATTCAAGATAGTGTCTTAGGTTAAAGGTCTCTTAAGGAATGTTAAGTCAGCCCTGGCTGGCTTTTGTTGACATAGGAAGAGGCATTCTCTGAGTTTGCTTCAGAGAGAACAGAGAGATCATTCCAAAATTTTATATTAAATATTATCAGAGGATAATCATGAAGGTGAAAACCATTCTTAACTTTTTAAATTTTATTTTGTTTTGTTTTTAGGTTCAGAGCTTCTTGAAGAACTCCCAGGCCTCTTTACAAGTTTCCAAGAGGTTTATCTCTGGAAAGGTGAGCTTTATGTGAGAGGACCAATACTTAAATAGATCTGTGACCTCCCTGATATGAATGTCCCTTACAACCATGCCAATTGAAACTTATCCCCATCTGCTCTCCTCCTCTTCCCTCTCCCTCCCCCGTGTGACCATTGTCCATTATCTCCCAAACATTCCCCACTCAGAGCTCTGCAGGTCTTCCTCAGTTGCTACAGGAATCAGAAGGACACCAGAGGAACGTTCTGTTTATCCACTTGGCATCTCTCAGTCTTGTCACATAATCGGCCCATCCTCTTTTCATATCATACAATTCCTTCACGACATCTTTTACTCCTGCTCCTAACTGGTTATGTATTGTATCCTGCTCACTCCCATCATGCACCTCTCTGTGGCCCTCTGTGTTTAACTTATTTTTTTGGTTCTTCAGAAGCAGTGGTGCTCCACTTGCCATAGAACACCATTAACATGTTTGTTATGTGAGGGGTCAAATGCATTTATTACATTATGCATTCACTACCCTCCCTACATATCTCCACTGGATACTCTGCTCCCCTCAAGGATAAGCGCACTGTTTACTTATCCAGGAAAGACTGGCCAATGAAACAGCAGGTGCTCTACTTATCCAGCAGATAAGACATCGGAGTTAAAAAGGATTTGGAAACACAAGAAAGGAACCAGGTAGAAGAAATTGGCCACTTACTAAGTCACAGGGAGATAAAAACTGTCCTTACTAACAGTTACTGGAGTTACTAAAGTAGACACAGCCAAGTCCCATGAGGCATTTTGCTTTTTAGCATCAATAGCCCTTGTCTGTTCTCACTTGAGGCCAATCCTGATGAGAGAGAAGATAGCTTATGTGGTGAGTCAGGTCTGAAGCCTGTGACAACACTAAGGGTTTTCTTTAACCTGGTGGTTCAAGAACTCTCCAATGGTCCAAGGGCTTCAGGCTAAATATTCTTTAATGGCTTCTTAAGCAGTAAATAATTACCCAATTACGTTGCAAATGTATATTTTCTCTGTGCCGATAGGCACCAGCATGCTTAAGTATTATAGGTTTGTTGGGATATTAGATATTGTAAGAACTTAATAAATTTAAAAGAATATTGTACATAGTGTATTAAGTTACTCTGGTCGTTCACAATGACATTTTGTTGCTGTTAAAAGAGTTTTGCAGAACAAAAGAAGATTGGGGACCTCTGTTTTAGCCCTGTGTCTCTGTCTCTGAATCCAGCTCACCACCCCTATCAGTATTCATTGAATCCCATTTTGATTCTTCCTCCTTGGCTCCTGGCTGGGCTGGACCCCTTATCCCCGTCTTGGTGCCTCGGGGGCATCTGATTCTTGGCAGATCCTCAATACAAAGGCCAAGGTGCTTTCTGCTGATGGCTTAAAGTGCATCCCAGGCAGGAGTTGTGTTGGTACCATTTAATAACCAGCTCTCTGAAAAAGAAAATTACATATAACACACTTTTAACTTTAATTTGTTATTAACATGTTTTTCATTACTTTCTTAAATCTAGACAAACAATAAAATAATAAATCAAGCCCAAATTCATAGCATTTGCAGATTCCCAAGGTATAAATGCTTGCATTGACAATTGAACAATCCATTCTAAGGAGGGCATTCCCCTGGCTCCAGCACACCCCTGATCCCAGGCACTGCTAGACTTGCATTTTTAAGGTGCTTTACCTACGCCCTCTTCAATCATTCTACATGGGCAATAATGATGCTGGAGAATACAGGAAATGTTTCTTATTTCTTGATGTTTTGGTCCCAAGAAAAAAAGAATCTTCTTCCTTTTCCCCATTATTTATCAGATATAAAGAAAGACCATTTAATATGGTGGTCTTGGATCCGACTAGCGTCTCTTATTTCTCAGGTATGCCCAAGTTGGCAGATACTTTTCATGCTCACAAAGAGAGGCCAAAAGACTCTTTTTATGTTGAAACATTAGAAGGAGCATGTGACTTTTAAAAAGGTTTGAGAAACATAGTTTCTGGAATCATTTTATTAATAAGACCAGCAAGTTATTAATAAAAGTATAGTCATTTGGCAGTCTCTCTAAAACCAAAGACAATGATGGAGGTGAGCTCACAGTTTACATACCTTTAGGTGTTCAATAAGAGGCTAAGAGTGACCCCTGGACAGAGAAATTATCTGTACTCAGACCACCCTCAGCCTTGGGCTATCTGGACAAAAGGATCTATCTCCATCCAAGCTCGAATAGAACACAGTGGGCTACCTTTTCCTAGATTAAATTCTTTGCAAAGTTGGGTGGAGTTTGACCAAGATAAGGAAAGTCAATGCAATTTCATTATCAATAACGTCCTTCAAGAAAGCTGAACTTTTTAAAATGAAAAATGAGAAAAAGTAGACTCCCTGGAATCTCCTGAAGAGATTAATAATCATTTCTCTCAAAAATCAGAGAGAAAGGAAGACCCACAGAACATCCTTAAACATTCCAGTGTCCCCCATGACATAAACTGACTGAATGCAGATCAGTCAGCTCACCATATGACAGCCAATTAACTTCATCACTGACTGACTTAATATTGACTGATAGTTCAGCCAGCCAATACCTTTGGTTGACATTTCTATAATAGGTTTGTATAGCACTTTACCCATGATATCCCGTTTGATCCTCACACATTAACCCTCTGAAGAAGGCATTATTTTTATCCTTTTTATGGAAACTGAGGGTCAGAGAAATTAAGTGTCTTGCCCAGGGTCAGACAGTGGAACATAGTGGATATTTAATAGATGTCTGTTGACTGTGTATTAAGGCCTTTCTGACTACAAGTCCAGAATTCTATTTGCTTGTCCTACCTTACTTATCTAATTAATTCTCCCTCTTGTTTTATTTAACTCAGAACTATTTCTGGCACTTGTTGCTTATAGATGGATGCTTCAAGGATCCATGAATGATCCATGTAAAGCTGGCTGCATGATTTGAAGGCAGAGACCTTTCCCCCCTTTCTTTGAATCCCCAATGCTTAGTCCAGTGTCCATCACATACCAAGCATTTCATAAATGCTTGCTGATTGTCTTTTATTATTAGGAAAGCAGAAGATAGGCAAGGGAACAAACCTTGGTTAAGTCCCTATTATGTGCTAGGCACTGTGCTAAGTATTTCATAATATTTTGTCACTGGATCCTCACAACTGTCCTGTGAGGTATGATCCTCAATTTCTAAGCTGAGGAAACAGAGGCAAACCAACTTTAGTGACTTGCCCAGGATCATAGAATGAAAAAGTGGCTAAGCCTGGATTTGACCTCCAAGCCTAACAGTGTCTGCTGCTAGAATTAGAATACTAGTTGGTGGTTTAGACATCTTGTCTTTGCTGCTTCCCACATGGAGCCAGAGTGATGGATTTCTCTTTTCTTCTAGATTCAGATGTGGCTACTCAGGCAAAGTCTGCAGAATGTAGCCGGGATGTGGCTCAAGGATGGGTTACTCCACTCATACCAGGTAACCATAGTTTACTGGTAGATTTTTCACACACGTGGACTATTGATTCTTTTCTGGGGAAATAACATTTATGTCTTTTATGTGATAGCAGTTATCTTATATAGTACTTCCATTCCCATGAAGCCCTTTCTTATCACAAAAGAAAACAGTTAAGTAAAGTTGTTTACATAGTATCTACATCTGAACGAAGGGGTGGCATGTGAGGTGATGTTATGCTAAGATCAGTCAAAGGAACTAGGATTGTAAGCCTACAGAGAATAAGAATTTATGGGGGAGGCAGAGTTGCTGTGTGAAAATATAGGAATGGTTGCCATAATGAGAATTACTCATTCTATTTTGAACTAGAAGATAGAATGAGGAACAATGGGTGGAAACTACAAGGAGGTGTATTTCCCCTAATTAAAACAGAAGGTCAATAATGACAAAGATCTCTTTTCTAAGTCTTTTTAATCAGTCAGCCAACATTTATTAAATGCCTGCTATGTGCCAGGCACTGGGTTAAGCACTGGGGATATAAAAGAGGCAAAAGAGAGTCCTGCCCTCAAAGTGCTTGTAATCTAACAGAGGAGACAAAATGTAAACAGATATATACAAAGCCAGCTGTATATGGGATGTGTGACAGTGCATGTGTGCACTTAGATTGTGAAAGACCTGAGGCCAAATCTGGCCTTAGACATTTACTAGTTGCATGATCCTGGGGCCGTTTAATTTCTTTTAGTCTTGGTTTTCTTATTTGTAAAATTGGGGTAATAGTAGTACCTACCTCATAGTATTGTTATAAGAATTGAATAAGACAACACTGCATTTTGATACATCTGCTGCTAGCTGATCTCTTCTTTCTGAAGCTTGTGTGGAAATGGGAATGAGAGTTAGAAAGGTGCCTTAAAGGCCTTCACTAGCACTAAATAGCCAATAGTTCCAGTGAGTGCCCAGGGATCAAATATTTAAGAGATTGGCTCTTCACATATACTTGAGAAACCTCATTCAAATATTGATGCCCTGACTGTGAATCAGGTACTAGTGTGTTGGATGGAAAATCCTTCATTGAAAGAAGAAAGTCACTACTGCATTCATCTAGCATGTCCTCCTGTAGGGGAGGACAACTAGTCAAGTTTGGAGGCAGAAGCTTAGAGAGGGGAGAGAGAGAGAGAGAGAGAGAGATGGGGCGAATACAAACCAATTTTGCATCTTTTCAGTCAGTTACATTCCTGAGTCCCAAAACAATAATGTGATTAAGGGAAAAATCTTTCTCATGTTTTGACTTTATTTTTGTCCTGGCGATATCTGAGTACTATCCATTTCTCCCTCACATTCTCCCCTCGGTGGTCTCTGATAGAGCTAGAGAAGCCTCCCTGATAATCAGAGCAATGCAAAAATGGGTACTTCTCTCTGTGGACACTGACTGGCACAGAGGAAAGGAGAGGGGAGAGCAACGAGGAGAAGGTAAAAGTCTGGATCTTGATAAGAAGACTTCCACCTCATCTTTTAAAAGAAACATGTGGTAATCATTTTTGAGAGTGCAAACACATATTCAGTGTTTGACAATTTCAAGTGGAACATTTAACTGGCTTCTTGAATTAACTTTCGATTCATACTGTGCTCATCTTTCTGCCCCCTCAATTTCACAGGCATTAGAGGAGGAGATTTACAGTAATGCTACATTACTTCTATTTTGAATGGAAAGAACACTGGACTGGGCATGGGAACCAGGAAATGGGCATCCTGGTCCTGACTTTGCTACTAATTAGCATTGTGATCTTGGGAAAGGATCCACCATTCCGAGACTCAATTTCCTCAGCTGTAAAATTAGGGGATTGAGCTGGATGGCCTGGAAGGTCCTTTCCAGTTGAAAATCTGTGATCCCATGACTAATCATCCCTTCAGCAGCTAGGTGGCACAGTGGATAGTGCCTCAGGCTAGGAGTCAAGAAACCCTGAGTTCAAATCCAGCCTCAAATGCCAGCTGTGTGACTTTGGGCCAGTCATTTAATCCTGTTTGCCTCAGTTTCCTCATCTATAAAATGAACTGGAGAAGGAAATAGCAAACCACTCTGGTATCTTCAATTTGTGACTAAATAAGGTCACAAAGAGTCAGAAACACCTGAATAACAAAGTCCTTTCTGGCCCTGATGTTCTACTCTCTGACCCTTTCAGCTATAAAATTTCTAGTGTTGTATTCTAACACTCTTGGTTCTAAGGGTGCTTTCATCTCTAATGTCCTGGGTACTGTGTTCTTACATTCCATGTTCTAAGGACCCTTTCAGTTCTAACATTCTCTAGCCTAATTAACTCTACATTCTCTTGTCTCTTAGAGAAACAACTCGACATTCTATGATCCTGTTAATTAAATAATTTCCATTTGTTGTTTTTGTGAGCTGTTTCTTGTGACGTTAGTAAGCACAATGGCTATCACATTGTGAGTGCTTAATAAGTATTGATTGATTGACTGACTAACTGAATAGCTGATGTTTATAAGTCTGTTTTATAGAAAGTGGAAACTGGTCCAGGGAAAGATTTACAAAGATCCTAAAGAACTCAGGGGCACCACTGGGATCTGGGCTCTGAATGAGCTGAAAGCCAGGACCTAGAATGTTGCAGAAGTTGGTTAGCTAACACTCTTACCCTATTTTCTACTCAGATAAAAGGATGAAAGGAAGTCTCAACAAACAAGGGCTCTATTTTAGACATTCTCATTGTCCCCATTTCATTACAGTCCTTTTGAGGCCCTCCTCCTCTCCAGTACCATCTTAGAACTGCCGAGATTCTGAGTGTCTTTTCACCCTTTTGGAAACATTCATTTAGTCTGGGAATGGATACACTCTCTAGTAGAATATGCTTGCACTCATAAATGATTCGTCCTGAAAGATGTCTATCCTTCTGTGTGACTTTTGCTAGTCTCATTTAGGACTCAGTTTCCTTGTCTGTAAGATAAAGGAATTGAACTAGATGGTGTTTCTAAGATTCCTTCTAGCTCTAATATTCTGTGTTCTGACATTCCCTGTTAATAAGATGTCATTGCAGACTCTTTTAGAAAAATGACTTGGATTTTTATGCATATATCCTCTGTACCTAGCACAGTGCCTGGAAAATAATAGGAATTTAATAAATGATAGACAGTATGGGACAGAATGATAGAGTTTTGAGACAAAGGACCTGGGTTCATAACCAGACTCTGGCACTTAGTCACTCTATGAACTTAGGTCAGTCACCTTCTTCACTTCTAAGTTTCTTCATCTGTAAAATTAAGGAGTTGGACCAGATGTTCTCTAAGATGTAGGTTTACATTTATATAATTTAATGATAATGATAGTAATAAAATTATTATAGCATTTAAATAGCAAGTTAAGGTTTGCAAAGCACCTTACAAACATTATCTCATTTTATGCTCACAAAACAACTCTAAGAAGTAGCTGATGTTATTATCCCCATTTTACAGATAAGGAGACTGAGTTTTAGAGAAGTTAAGTGATTTGTCCAGAGTCACACAGTTATTAAAAATCTGAGGCAGAATTCTGAGGCCTTGCTGAGATCCCAAGTCCAGTACTCTATCTGCCACCAGTGCTTAAAATGATTATTTCATTGATTCAACACTTTTTTGGATGTTCCTGCACTACAGATCAAGGTCCCTCCCAGTTCTAAAATGGGAAGGGATTTGTTTAGGAACTACTATGTGCCAGGTACTGTGCTAAGTATTTTACAAATGTTATCTAAAAGTCCTGTGATTTTAAATTAAAGTCAACATACAGTCTCCTTCCAACTCAGTTTCTCTTTTTCAGATTCAACAATGGAACTTTTCTCCCAAGTGAACACCGAACTCGTTCTCATAGATGGCAACAGGACTGTGCCCAGCCAACAGTACCGGCTCTTCAAGCTCCAGTATTCAGCCCAGCAGGCAAAACTGTGGTGTCTCTACCGTAAGAAATCTCAGCTAGAATGAGCCTCCTTGCCAATTGTAGAACCAGACACCCCAGTTTATTCATAGCATCCACTGTGATACATACGAGATTCAATTCAATAAGGATTTATTGACCAATGAAACCATGTTCATCCCTGTCCTAGATGCTGTGAGGGTGCAGTAGGTGGAAGGATTATGTAGTTTGGCCTTCACCCTTGAGGAGATTAATTGTTCTCTTTATTGTATCCTCAAATGCCACAACCACATCACTCCCTCACTTTTTTCTTCATATCTAGAATACCCTTTCCCCTTCCCACCACCAGCCCCATTTATCTAGCCCTAACTCAAACCCTAACTACATCCTCCCTTATCATTGCAACCTATGGTGATTCCTCCTTCCTCTCAACTCTTAGAGCACATGCTGGCTATACCACTCATTGGGCACTTATCATGTTATGCCTTTTGTCGTTCATTTTTCCCATCTGTCCAACTGGACTGGAAGCTCTTTGACTATAGGAACTATATCTTCTACATATATATATTTATCTCTTACACTGTCTAGCCCAGTGCCCCTCAGATCACAGTGTCCCATAAGTACATGAAATAGACATTATCCAGTCAATGAACAATTACGTCCTAAGTGAACATAATCCAGTATCCTAATGAGGTGTACCAACTGGTCATGAATACATCAGTTCAATTCAACAACTGTGTACTAAGCATTCTATTTCTAATTCATCCTGAATATAGCTTACTTGCATATAATTTTTCTCCTGTTGTCTCCTCCACTAAACTGTGAGCTCCTTGAGCTCGGGGACTGCCATTTGCCAATCTTGGTACCCCATTCCTTAGCACAGTGCCTGGCACATAGTGGGCACTTAGTAAATGCTTACTGATTGATTAAGTAGAAAGCACTGTCTTAGGTACTGGGGTCATGTAAAGATGAATGACCTTGTCTATACCTTAATGGACTCATATAAAATTGAATTTGTTATGGATGTAGAAGAGGTTGCAACTGGGTTGACTGCATGTGGGCAGCTGTAGCTATCACTCATCTTTCCCTCAAACTCTCTGTGGCTCATGGCATCCCTCTTCCACGGGGACTTCCCCATCACCCCTGACTCCATCCCCCCCTTTAATCTTTTAGAACATTAAGGCAGGGGAGAGGAAGGTAATGCAGATGGGGAATCCCTGGGTTCCCCCACCTACTCAGGAACTGCCCGAAGATAATACCTTCCATCTCCTTCTTCACTGATCTCAAAGGTTCAAAGAAATAAAAAGTTAAAAAAAACAGGTCCTACCCACAGAAAGTTTGGGGAACCCCAGAGTTACCTGAATTTGATATGATGATGTAAACTAGAGATGAAACTGGCACCAAGTTCAGGGGAACCCAAATAATGTTTTAAAATCTTGCTCCGTAACCTGCATTTCCATCAGTCAATTGGGCTAGATGGTTTTTGGAAACTGTTTTTTTGGCATTTAATGATGAAAAGTTGATAAAATAGAAGAATTGATTTGCAAAAATATCTGTAGCCTATGTTGGCTGTCTAACTGATCAGCTAACTCCCTGAGTAGGCTTTTGGACCGGGGGTGGAGGGAGACAGAGGCTGGTAGTCAGTCAAGCAAGAGAAATTTTCAAAACCAAATACCTCTTGTCTTTCTATAGGCTGTGCTCAAGAGAACACTTTCTGTCAGCTGGCGGAGATACGGAATACAAGCAGTGGGGATTTCATCTGCACTCTCTTCCTGGAAGCTCAGACGTGTGACAATTCCCTTACATTCACACCTGAGAGTTGTACTTTTGTCCTTCCTTATAGGCCACAGAACCTTTTTCACAAAAAAGGTGAGGCTTTTTTTTTGTATTTATAAAATAGTCATAAAATGACTTTCCTTTTGTAGAGTATATTTTAGTATTGTATTTATCTTATTTTTGTTTTTACTATCTTTGATTTTCCCCTCAAAATCAGCTTTGTTTCCAACTATATTTCCCCTACCCAGTGAACCATCCCTTGTAATAAAGGATAAAAAGGAAAAGAAGGTAGCAAAGTCAACCAACACGTGGACTGTGACTGATAACATGTAATATTCTACAGCCATAGACTTCTGCATCTAACAAAGAAGAAAGAAATATACATTTTTCTCCTCTTCTTAGGGGCTAAGTTTGGTCGTTATGATTGCACAGTGTTCAGTTTCAGACCTCCTTGTTTCCATTTTCGTGGGCATAATTATTCCTGATTCTTCTTCCTCCATGATGTATCAGTTCATATAAGCCTTCCAGTGCTCCTCTAATTTGTCAACATTGTTAGAGTGCTGAACATTGTTAAAGAAGTAAAGAGAACAGCAGAACCTTCTGTTCTGTAGGCAGCATCTCTATTTCTTAGGAGTAAGGGCCTGGGTGAAGAATAAGGCCTTCTTCTCTAGGTCAGAAACAGCAAGGAATGAAAACCAGATCTCTGAATGTTCTTTGGAGCTGCCATTTGTATGTAGAATATTTTTTTGACCCCATGTTCTTAAGGTCAGACAGTCTACATCTCCCTTCAGGGTTCCAGGGTCCCCTGAGGGGTTTGTGACCTTCTTGTTCTCCTCCAACATTGCTCAAGCTCTGTCCCTCCATTGCTGGAGAGTGAGGAGTACCCTAGTTCTATTTAATAATTTCAAATCAATTGCTTTGACAAAGCTGGCTAGGTGGTGTGGTGGATAAAGTGCTGGACCTGGAGACAGGAATACTCATTTTCCTGAGTTTTAATCTGGCCTCAGACCCCTGCTAGCTGTGTGACCCTGGGTAAGTCACACCCTGTTTGCCTCCGTTCCTCATCTGTAAAATGACCTGGAGAAGGAAATGGTTTAGAAGGTATAAACATTTCTCCCAATATCTTGGGAGGCCTAATTTCCCCTATATTATTTCTCTTTTGGGGAGGAAGAATTAGGTTCCAGTCCAGTTTCTATAATTTCATTAGCCCCACCAAATTCACATCCAAAGGCTGCTTCACTGTTCATTAAGTCCTCATCTGGGCTTTGGGAAGGGCACTCAAAGACACCGCCCCCCACTCAGGTTGCTCCTTATGTTAGGCTTGTGACACACTTGGCCTAGACTCTGGTTCCTTTCCAACTTTCACAACTCCTAAGGTTGAAGACATTCCCTTCACCTGTAAGCCATGAGCAAAGGAGTCAATGAGAGCTGCCCTAGACTGAAATGCTGAAGGGACAGCACGACTCCTACCCTTATTACACATGTGAAAACAAACTCAGTCAGCTGGGCTTCATTCCTAAGTTATTTAGAGCCTTAACACAATCTTACAATAATACTCACCATTCACTTCTCCATCATACTGAAAGGTATATAAAAACCACTTGCTTTTGTATTATAGTTCATAAAACACTTTCACATAAATCATTTTATCAGACCTGTCCCTTCATCTTGTGAGGTGAATAGAGTAAATGTTATTCTCCCCATTTTACAGATGAAGAAACTGAGGTCAAGCAAAGTAGCTTGTGCAAGGACTACCTATCTCACTGAAGGTCTTTGAGGAAAGTGCTTCACAGACATTTAAATGCTATTTACATGTGGGTTGTATTGATAATAATACTAGCTCACCTTTATATAGCAGTTTGAGATTTGCAAAGGAATTTGAATATATGATTTAATACATGATTTGTTTGATCTTTACAACTACTCTGTGAAATAGGCACTGTTATTAATTCTTGTTTTACAGATCAAGAAGCAGAAACCTCTAAAGTGATAATAATGTCTGGGGTGACACAGCTGTTTAGTTTGAGGCAGGATTCCAAATGAAGCCTTCCTGATTCTGAGGCCAGTGTTAGACTGGATCACCTTGTTTATACTTGGGACAGATAAGGGATTTGGAGAAGATAACCTCAAAAGTTCCTTCCTTCTCTCTGTTTGTGATCCTAACATCTTGGGTGCTTAGGTTTGGTCTCTTTTCGTACACTGGCTGACCCTAAAGGGAGCACCAATCACTTCCTAATGAACTCCCTCACCAGCAATCCCAATCAATCAGTCTGTAAACATTCATGAAGAGTCTGCTACGTGCCCGACCCTCTGCTGGGGGTACAACTACAAAGAATTGAACAGTACCAATGTTTAAGGAGTTTATTGCTAGAGATTTGAAGTGTTAAAAAATAAATTGGGCCCCAAGATGGAACTACCTTACCCTTCAGTTCTAAAGGTCCCCTATATAAGGGCTAAAAAAACTTTTGGAGAATTTCTTGTCGTTGCTTCTCCAAAATTAAATCTTGCCTCTTTTTAATGCTCTATCAGTGAGATCTGTAGATCAAGTCTGCTAGAAAATAATGACTGTGGACCAGTCATTAGACCTCATCTGACCAGCACTCAAATGAGGTGTGTGCTCTTTTTCTTGTCCTGTTTGTTACTGAAATGGTCATGGAATCCATCATCTATAAAATGGGATGATTATATTTTCAGTCTCTAAGAATAGTAGGGACCTTGGATGTCAGAAGCAGAATCAGGAAAAGGGCAGGATAGAATAATAGATGACATAGAATCAAATAGAGATGAATGTAAGAATTTATATTTAAGGGGTGCGTTTGTGCGTGTGTGTATGTACATCATAGTAGCTCATGTGAAAAAAGAAAACAATAGCTAATTTGAGGGGTTGTTTAAAAAAAACTAACACAATCTTAAAATTATATTAACTTGTTCAGCTATTTTTCAGTTCTGTCTGACTCTGTGACCCCATCTGATGTTTTCTTGGCAAAGATAATGAGGTGGTTTTCCATTTTCTTCTCTAGGTCATTTAACAAAAGAGGAAACTAAGGTGAACTGAGTTAAGTGACTTGCTCAGGGTCACACAGTCTAGTAGGCATTTGGACCCAGTTATGAACTCAAAAAGATGAATCTTTTAAACCTTCAGGCCTGGCACCCTAACCACTGTGCCATCTGGCTGTCCTGTAATCATCTTTCTATATTTTGGTAAATAGTCATCCAACAAACATTTAAGTATCTGTTATGTGCCAGGCACTCACTATACTGGATGTGCTTCTTGAGGGCAGGGACTTGGTTTTTTTTTGCCTTTGTTTGTAACCTCAAAGTTTAGCACAGTGCCTGATACATAGTGGATAATAAATGTTGATTGATCAATTGATTCATCACGGCCCTATTATACTCTGCATCAGTCAGGCCATAAATGGAGCATGTTGCGAAGTTCTGTTTTAAGTGGGACATTGACAAAATATAGAATTCCCTGAAGAGAGTGACCAGGACTGTAAGGGATCTGCTTATCATGACAGGAACCAGTGAATGAACTGACTATGTCTAACTTGGAGATAAGACTTAGGGGCATCAGAGGTCCTTTAAAATGTGAAGAGATATCATGCTAACTGGAAGGAAGATTGTTTCATTTTTTTATGTTTGTAACCCAAGCACCTAGCGCAGTGATTGGCACATGGTAACCGTGGCACATAGTAATTGAATAATAAATGCTAGTTATCGAATTGCCCCAAAGATGCTTTCATAGACCTTACTTTAGAAGAGCTTGCATGTCAGCATTCTTAGGCAGCTTGGTGATATAGTGGATAGAGCACTGGGCCTGGAATCAGTGAGACACGCGCTCAAATCTGTCCCTAGACATTAATTAATTGTGTGATTCTGGATTGGGGCACTGAACCTTACTTCAGTTTCCTGCTCCTCTTAAAAACAGCCCCTACCTCCTAGGGTTATTATGAGGAGCAAATGAGTAAAGTACTTCGCACAATGTCTGGCACATAGTACACATTTAAGTACTCGTTCCTTCCCTCTTGTTTACCTATAAAAAAGTAATCATTGCATCTACCTACCCTGTCTGCCAGACATTAAACATAGAACAGCAGCCAGATAGAGATTCAGCAATCGTAGAAATGGGTTGTTTTTTCCCAATTATATGTAAAAAATAATTTTTAAACATTCATTTTTAAAAATTTTAAATTCCAAATTCTCTGTCTTCTCTCCCTCCTCCTTGAGAAGGTAAACAATGCAGACATGCAAAACCTATTTCCATATTAGCCATTTACTCAGGTGTGTTTTTATCTGAACTCCAAAATATTAAGTGAGAACAAGAATGGTTTTGCTATTGATATTATTAACAACCATAACAACGCCTGAGTTGGCCTTTCTATTGGTCTTTGAGATTTGTAAAGCATTTTGTATACATTATCTCATCAGATGCATTGATTGATTTGGTACAAAAACCCTCCTCTGAGTTATGCTTGGAAATCCTTACTGTACCCTTTAGTTAGTTAGATTTTTTTCTTTTCATATAAAATTTTCTCTGGATACTACAATTCCTCCTCATATTAATAATTTCTTCTTTCTTTTACGCAGTTGTCTTGGGAGATAAAGTGAAGGCGTTTTACACTCGCCTGCCATTCCAAGTACTGAGAGGGATTTCTGTACGAAGCAAAGTGTCTATGACAAGAAAACCTGTTTCCAGTGGGTAAGGTGTTACCTCTGTGGTTTTTATTTTCCTGATTGGGAGAAGATGGGACTCATCGTGAAAGCCTTCAGAGGTCAAAGAACCCAAGGAGTCCACTAGAGAGAGCTATATAGGAGCTCACTCCATGTCCTTTCGTCTGAGGATGCCATATGGCTCTTGTCCTTAGCTGACATCTTGCCATGTGGTGAAGGGAAGCAATGGTTCTGTGAAGGCCTGAAGTCTAATTACATCTGTAAAATAAAGATCAATACTTAAAATGTAGTCTGGGCATGGGTCACCCATCAGCTAAGCAGGGGAGAAAAGGATAAGTAATCTTTAATTGCTTATTGCACAATTGGGCAGACATTCAGGCTGTGGATACAACAGTCCGCTGACTCTTTAATTCTGGACATGACTTCCCAAACACTCAGTCTCTTTCTTTAAGTCAAAAACTTAGATCAGAGCCTAGCTGGATGACCCTGGGCAAGTCATTTAATTCTGACTCAGTTTCCTCAGCTGTAAAATGGAAATAATAGTAGCACCTACTTCCCCAGATCCTTATGAGGAGCAAATGACATAGTTGTAAAGTGATCAGCACTTTACTTGCCTGACTTACAGTAGGTGTTTAATAAATGTTTGTTCCCTCCCCCTCCCTCTACTGTTTCCTTCTCTTCCTTAATAAGTGCTTGTTATCTTGCTCTCTTGCATGTATCCTATACTCCAGCCAAATTAATCCATGAATATATTCCTCGCTTTCCTATCCCTGTCCTTTTGCTTAATTGTTTGGGTTATATTGTATTTTATTAAATATTTCTCAATTACATTTCTTTTAAAAACATTCTAATATATTACTTTTTAGTTTAAAATTTATTTTATTTTTAAATTTTAAGTTCCAAATTTTCTCTATCCCTCCAACCCCCTCACCCCTTCACTGAGAACACAAGTGATATGTTGTGAAATCATGTAAAACATATATCTATATTAGCTATATATTTTTAAAGCAAGAAAAAGTAAGAAAATTATACTTCAATTTGCACTCAGATTCATCAGTTCTCTCTGGAGGTAGATAGCATTTTTTTCGTCATGAGTCTTTCTGAATTGTCTTGTGTCACAGTCCTGATAAGAGTGGCCAAGTCTCAATGCCTGAGGCATACATAGCCTTGCTTATCCAGTCCTAGTTATGGCTCAGGCAACTACTTGGTGCAGTTGGTAGGGTACTGAGCTTAGAGTCAGGAAGACTCCTCTTTCAAAGCTGACTTCAGAAACTAGCTGTGTGACCCTAGGCAAGTCACTTCACCCTGTTTGCCTCAGTTTTCTCATCTGTACAATCAGTTGGAAAAGGATGTGTCAAGTCATCCCATTATCTCTGCCAAGAAAATCCCAAATGGAGTCACAAGAGTCTGAAGCAGGAGAACAAAAGCTATGTCTATGATCCAGTGTAATCTGCTTGAGGACAGCAATTTTTCATTGTTGCCTGTGTCCCCAGTGCTTGCCTGGCACATAGTAGGTGCTCAGTAAATGCTTGTTGATCGATCAAGGTCCACAATTTCTGAGTTCTAGGGGGAAACCTGAAAAGTTCCCTGGTGTATTACAGTGGACCAGCTGCTAACTGTATTGATAAAGTTTCCTCCCTGAATAAAAGCAACAATAACAAACACAAGAAAATTAGGAAACGCTCATTGCGTTTCTTTCCTCTCCAGATTCTTTGAATGTGAACGAAGGTGTGATGCTGATCCCTGCTGCAAAGGCTTTGGCTTCCTCAATGTTTCCCAGACAGAAGGTAGGCTACGCTGGGTCTTCCAAAGATTTTTTTCTCTCACATGGTTTGGCTACCCTTGTGACATGGCGAATAGCCCCAGAACTGGCCTTGTTTTTTGATTTAGTAAAAGATCCACTAAGATCTCATTGAAGAGTCTTCTCCATAAAACAGAAGGGCCCTCAAATATTAAGAGCAAAGGCAGTGGAGGACTTAAACAAGCATCACGGAATGAGGAGACAGTAATATGGTGGATGCTAGTGTGGAGAACAGGTCATTTTTCTTTTCTTTTTTTTTTGTTAAGTTTGCTTCTAAGGTTTTATTATCCCTTCTCCCCCCAAAAAATTAAAAATAAAATAAAAACAAAAAACTCTCACAATACGCCCAGTATAGCCAATTCCCTCATTGGCCATGTCTAAAGACATATCTCTCATTCTGGATTTTAAGTGCATCACTTCTCTGACTGATGGTGGGTGGCATGATTGATTGCTTGTCAGTCCTCTGGACTCATGGTCTATCATTGCAGTAATCAGATTTCTAAAGTCTTTCAGAGTTGTTTTTCTCTAACATGTATTCTTCATGTGAAAACTGTTCCAGTCAATCCTTTTCACTTTAAAAGACAAGCAGCATTGAGATACCAGATAATTATGTAGCAAACTTAACTTCAACCCCAAGATTGCAGTTTAGGCCCAACTGCTTCTCCAAGGAAGTCCCCTTAAATATCCCATCATTTTGTCTTCCTTGGACTCAAGGAAACTTGATGATAGATCATGAATAGGAAATGAAAAGAATGATGACTCACATTTCTTTTGTACTTCAGGAACAAAGTAATTCCTTCAAAAACAAACTTATGTGATAAAGAGTTTGATTACTTTTTCTCCCCATTTCATAGATGAAGAAAATGATCCTGAGAAGGGTGCATTACACAACGCTCTATAGCTAAGAAGATAGAAACCAGACCTTCTGACCCAAGTTCAGTGCTTGTCTTTATAGCACAAAATACTGCCTGTATAACTTTTTTTCTTTCCTAGAGGTCTGTGAGCTTTCTCTTCTCCAATGAAAATGATCATCACAATGAACCTTTTCCCCTCTGGTGGTCATTGTATTACAGGTGGGCAGGTGATGTGCCTGACTCTGAACAATCTGGGATTCCAGACGTGCAGTGAGGAAACCAAAGGCCCCTGGCGTATTTTGGACTGTAGCTCTCCTGACACTGAAATCAGAACATATCCCTTTGGCTGGTACCAGAACCCTGGTGAGTTAGCAGTTTGGCCATCATGGAAGCTGAATAAAGTATCTGTTAACACAGATATATCACTCATTGTTTCTGAACTATGACATTTTCCAACTCCATATCATGCATCTCTCTATTATGAAAATGTTATTATGAAAACTGTTCCTTCATACCCCATTGCCAATTTTTGCCCCAAACAAGAAAGGTGGCAGCAGCCTTAATAAGAGAGGGTAGGGATATACCCTGTGACAAATAACTAGTGGTCTTTTCAACAAGTACTCAGTACTTACTGTATACTCAGTAAGTACTTAATACTTAATACAATAACAATAGCTAGTACTTACTATATGCCAGGCACTGTGTGAAGCACTTTACAAGTAGATCTCATTTGATGCTCACAGCAACCTTGAGATATTATAATTCCCATTTTATAGGTGAGGAAAATGAGGCAGACAGAGGCAAACAGAGGTTGAGTGACTTGCCCAGGGTCACACAGCCAGTAGTAAGTGTCTGAGGCCAGATTTAAACTCAGGTCTTTCTGAATCCAAGCCAACTCTTTATCAATGGCACTACCTAGCTGCCTTCAGTTACTTGCACTTATCTAAGAAAGCAGAGCTTGCATAGGATTCTGGGCCAATATTCCCAGTCTGACCCCTATAATATAGAATTGACTGTGTTCTAAAGATGGGGAACCAGCAAACCAGTTGGTAACATTTTGTGGAGAACGGTGTAATTTTGGTGGATGGTGTTTCTTTGTGGCTTTCCTTTCACATGTGTTTGTATTCCCTTTATCCCCTTGGTTTATGGGGACTTTCCAGGGGGAAAGAAAGTCTTTTTTATTGAGACTACTGTACAAGCTGTTGTAGGTGATCAAGGCATAGCTCATAGCAAAGGCAAAGACTAGGGCATCCTTGATGCTTCTGTGATCCCATGAACCTATGATTCAGTACACTTCTAATGTATGATAGAAACATTCAGCTAAGGTATTTATGAAAGACAAGGGAAAAGTGGCATCGTTAGTCTACACAAGCTGGCTGCTACTGCCTTGGACTTCTGTAGACAAGCAGCGAGAGAGGTGTGGGTCTCAGCTTGCCTGTGGCATGCAGGGAGAAGCATGACTCTAGTCTGGGTACCTTCATCCCGCTTTCAGTTTACTGTGTAGCAAGTGGCTAAGACGAACACCCGCAGCTTTGCACAGAGACCTAACTATAGATTTTGTACCACGGGAAGTGGAATAAAATGTGAGATGGGTTGAGAGGAATAAAAGAAGAAGAACTCACCTGAGGTGTTGCAGCAGAGTGGGGCTGTCTTCCTTTTTAACTAAGTAATCTTTCTAACTGGGTGCTAAATAACATTTTTTCCCCTAGCAGTGGAAAGATTGATGGCAAATGTTGCCAATGTCCTCTAAATTTTGTTGTCCTAGGTCAAGGCCCTGATTACTCAGCCCTAGTTACTTCTCTGCTCTTAACAGAAGTGCCAACTGATATGTGGCCAGTAAGAAAAACACAAGATCTCTGTATCAAATGCACCAAGAGCTATCTCTGTTGAGTGTTGCTTGACTTGGGTTCTCTTTTCCCTGCTCATTCCGTGATTCCCCTGTCAGTTCCACCTGCCTTGTCTACATCATTCCCAAGCACAGATTTCCTGAAAACTGCCTCTTCTGAAGCCCCTGCAATGGGAGTATCTTCTACCTTAGGGAATATATCTATCAGTCCCTAAACATTTGGGGCCTACTATGTACCAGACAATGTGCTGGGTTCAGGGTATAGAAACAAAAAAATCAAAACTCTCACTGCCCTTATAGAACTCATATTCTTTTGTAATAGACATAACAACAACAGTAATATTACTTATGTAGTACCTGATGTGTGCCAGGCACTGAGCTAAATACTTTACAATTACTATCTCACTTGATCTCACTACAACCATGGGAAGCAGGTGCTATTAATATCCCCATTTTACAGATAAGGAAACTGAGACAAACAGGGTTAAGTGACTTGCCCAGGGTTACATAGCTAGTAAATATTTGGGACTAGATTTGAACTCAGGTCTTCCTGACTCCAGGCCCAACATTCTATCTACCATGCTACTAGCTAATCTCAAATATAAAATATCTAACATTAATAATATAGCACTTTAAGGTTTACAGAATGCTTTGCACATATTATTTCATTTGACTCCCTAAAATCTATCCATGTGGTTGTTGGTATAATGGACCCCATATTGAGAACTCTTGCTCTAGAAGCTACCTCATCCAGCTTCCTCATTTTACAGATGAGGACACTGAGGTGCAGGGAAAAGTGACTTGCCCAAGGTTGGGCAAGTGAAAAATGTCAGAGCCAGTTTTGGTGTTCTAACTCTAACATCTTTCTATGATGTCACAAGGGAAGAGAACATCATGTATATTAATTGACTTGATTATCGTTATAGTCTAATGAGTTAGACTATAGTGTGTGTGTGTGTGTGTGCGTATGTGTGTGTCTTATCACACCTTATTTAAGGACAGAGACTGTCTCATTGATTTATGTATCCCTTGATGCCTAGCACATAGTATAGTCTTTTTAAGTGTCCTTGTTTGGATATTGCAGAAATGGTTTTCCTTATTTGCAAGTAGCAGTGCCTGGACACCTAGCTTTTGCTTTCCTCTATCTTTTTCCCTCCTACCTTGTGTATGATTAGCTTTTTGTAGCTGCCAAGTCATATAGTTGAAATACACCATGTAGATTCAGTGTGACTTCTCAGTATGGCCCAAGAAGCCAAAACTTCCCAGATGATATCAGGCCTTTGGTTGGGCTGATTGGGAGTTCAATGAGGTCTTTGCTTCCTTCTCTTTATGTATGTATGTGTGTGCATGTGTATGTATGTGAATCAATTCATCAACATTTATTAAGTCCTTACTTCATGTTAGACACTGTCCTGGGAACTGAGAAGACAAAGAAAGGCAGAAACAGTCCCTGCATGTTGTACAAAAATAACTAGTTACGTACATGACATATATGGACCAGGTGGAAGATAAGCTCAGAGAGGAAGGCACTAGCAGCCGTGTGTGCTTGTGTGTTTCAGAGTTAAAATTTGTCAAGCTCAGTGGGCTTGACCTGCAGGTGGTCATCCTTTGTACACAACCCTTCTGTCTGAGCTGGATGCCTTTTCTTGCAGTCTCAAATTATTTTGGGCAAAGAAGACTTGGCCCATGTAATTAGATGATCTCAGTGGGAGACTGGGGGTGGCAGGAAGAATGTTCCATTTATAGTTTTCTTGCCCCCTCTTTCCTTTACTCATTGAAATAAGGAGAAAAAAATGAATTTCTTTAGAATAATGTAGACAAGAAGATTAGATCAGACCACTGCTCACTGGACCTCTACTTGCCCAGAGGGACCCTAGAATAGTGCTAAAAACCCTGAGTCAAGAGTCAAATGACCAGCGTCCAAATTCTAGCTCTTTTACTTACTCCTGTGTAACTCTAGGACTCTGTTCCCTGATCTGTAAAAGAGCCTGAACAAGGTCTCTTCTAATTCTAAAGCCTTTGTATCTTCTCATTAGTATTTTTCCCCTAACCTGGACTCAACATTTCTTTATATGACATAGTTTTCTTTTTTTTTGTCCTGAGTTAGGACATAGCCAGGTGAAATCCTATCTGCAAAAAGAATGACTTTGTTCTGAGATGCTCAGTGGGATGTGTAGGTGGAGGGGAGGGAGAAGGGACTGTGACAGGAAGGAGGAATGAGACCAAGACATTACATCAGCTCAGTAAGACTCACCAAAGCCTGCCTGAGGTGCTCACTGTGCCCACTGCAAATGAACACCCTGGAGCGCTCTCTTTCATCTGGTTCTATGTAACTGCTACTTGAACAGAATATTCTCTGTTGGGTCCGGCTGGGGCAGGAAGGCCATGGATGGGAACAGTGTAGGCAGGGATGGGAAAGTTCCAGATGAGTACCTTGTAAGAACCACCTTCACAAAATCCATGGGATGTTTGAACACTCTGAGACACTAGGCCTCCCATTGTGAAAAGCTCTCAGATGTGGCATTGGTAACTGAATGGATGATTATTAGCCATATGATCTTAGAAAAGTAATTTCAGCTCTTTGGACCTTGGTTTCTTCATATGTAAAATGAGAGGGTGCTTATGCAACAGACAAGAAAACCAAGGTCCATAGAGGTCATATAGTTTGTCCAAGGTCACACAGATAGTATATAGCAGAGCCAGGTTTCAAGTCTAGGCCCTTTGCCCTAAGTAGTACAGTGAATAGAGAGTTAGGCAATTGCTCAATAGAGAGTTAGGAAGACGGGAGTTCAAATCCAGACTCAGAGAGTTATTAACTGGGCAAGTTATTTAACCTCTGCCTCTTTCCTCAGTTGTAAAGTGGGCTGTTGTAAGGATCAAATGAGATATTTATAAGGTGCTTAACCCAATGTTTAGCTCTTAGTAGGTGCTTAATAAATGCTGATTTTTGTCTTTCCTTCCTTCTTCTGATTCCAACTCTGGTAAAAGGAAGATGGTGTAATCACCAGATTAAAACCAGAGGAACTGGTTTTGAATTCTATCTACTTTACTACCTGTATGACATTAGACACATAATTAAATTTCTTTTTCCCTTGGTCTCTTCATCTATAAAATAAGGAAATTGCACTGCATTTTGTCTGGCGCTCATGCTAGCTCTAGATATTATCATTTTCTTTTAGAGGGAAATAAGATTTGAGTTGGATCTTGGGAGACAAGCAGGAGAATAAGGAGAGGTAGAAGTTAGGCAAGGACAGTTTTGGTTTTGTACCCCCAGTGCCTTGAACATGGTAACTACCTGGTAAAGGAATGAACAATGACAAAGGAGAGAAGGGAGGCAAGAAAGAATAAAGAAAGAGAACACTTAGATCTTAAGCCAAAGAGAATTTGAATAATAAGTTTAAATCTACAAGAGACTTTAGGGAGTCCAATTGTCATTTTTTTAAACAAAGAAACTGAAGCCTAAAGAAGTAAATTGATTATTCAGGTTCACCCAGATAGGGAAACCAGTATTAGAAGGCAGGTCCAGACCACAAATCCAGTCCTCTTTCTATTCTACCATGCTGCCTTTCTAGAGGCAGTTGTTTTTTTGCTTGCTGAAGGACAACAGGAAGCCTCAGTTGGCCCTGGAACTTTACCAAAGACAGAGGGGCAACACTGAACAAAAATTCATGCAAATGAAGGTATTTTCAGAACCCTCTCCCACCCCGGTCAGTCACTTTGCAGGTGTGCCCCCAAACTGTGAGAACCAAGAAGGGAAGCGTTCTCAAAGTTCAGGGCACTGCCGCGAAGACACAATAGAAATGTGAGGAGTGGCTTTTGTGGTGGGAAAATGCTAAAATTCTTCTGACTTCAATGGGTCAGGGATTGTCTGCCCTTTGAAGGTTGGAGCTGAACTCACTCAGTCTGCAGCTGCGTGCTGACTGGAAGTGAGGAAGTACATTTGGTTTTTAAGTAGGAAATGTAAAATGTTGGTTTCTAGAAAGGGCCAATAGCCTCTCAACTTCCTTTTGCTAAGCACACATTTATATATTCAACAAACATTTATAATTGGCAGGTGATGAGCCTGTCTCATAACCTTGCCTGTTGTTCAGCTGTGTCTGACTCTTTGTGAACCAAGTAGACCATAGTGCCAATGGGACTTTCTTGGCAAAAGAACTGGAATGATTTACCATTTCCTTCTCCAGTGAATTAAGGCAAAAAGAGAGGTTAAGCAACTTACTCAGGGTCACATAACTAGAAAGCTTCTGAGGCTGGATTTGAAATCGGTTATTCCTAACTCCAGGCCTGGCGCTATGTCCATTGTGCTACCTGGGTGCCCAATAGTATATATGCATTCAGCTGATATTTTCTGAGGCATTCAGGCAATCTACAAAGTTAGTATTTTAACCTCCTCTTCTTGAATATACATGACCTCAAAACTTACAATCTGGAAATTCACTCTAAGGGATAATGAAAATAATTCTTGGGTAAATTAAGCCCATCTACTCTGTCTTGTCTCACCAGTAAAGGAGAGAACTAGATATCATGGAGAGATACACAAGATCCTGTCAGCCTGGTGGGGAAATAATTGAGGCAGTTGTAGACCTGAATATATCCCATGCCTGGACATCCAACTTATACACAAAAGGAGACATGGGGAAGACTGTGACACACTTGATATGTCAGCTGTACTAAGGAAAAAAATATCCTAATGACAGTACATGAGAATCTTCATGTCAGAGGAGTAATGCTAGTGTGTTTATATGTTAACCTTGAGAGATTTCCTTCAGTCAACCACCAACATATGTCCTATGTGGCTTAATCTGTGGCTTTATGTGACTTCGATTCCTACTTAGTTCTTAGTTTTAGAGTAATCAAATAGACAAAAGTACCCAGAGATTATTTATGCCTTTGACTGATTGATTCAAGGTACCTGGGAATTGACTGCAACTAGTTTACACCTTTCCTTGATTCAATAGAGTTGCTTAAGAATTGTTTGTACCTTTGACTGACTGACTGATTCTATATTTCAATCAAAGAGGCATTCTCATTTGACAAAGCTATCAAGGTGAAGAGAATCTTGCTGGTTACATTAATTGGGGTTTCAGGTTGGAGATATCCCTCTCACATCTTAAAGATATAAACGGACATTAATTCAACCAACTTAGGATCTGTTACTCCTCTGTGCCTTAGTAGAAACAAGTCTTTCAGCTGTTACAGCCAAAAAAGTTTATTTAGTGCTGAAATGCTCCTGATAATGGCAATAATGAAATCTTTCAAGCATTCTGTTACAACACTTTCTCTTTTCTTCCTTTCAGTAGTTCAGAATGATGCTCCCGCTGCATGCCCATCTGCCCTTCTGCCTCCTCTCCTAGAGAAAGGTAAGCATCACAGCCTTAGAAATTCCTCTGCCCATGATGATATACTTTTATTAAACCTGAATGACCACCAAACGCTAAATATCTACCTGTGGTTTTCTAGCAATCAACATCATGAGACTCACATGGATAATGACAAATGTGAATGCACTTAAACTATGTGTTCATATGTTGTCCCTGTTCATTTACTTCAGTATTTCAGACAACATCATATGAGTTCAGTGATGTGGAACCTCCCTATACCAATGAGTTAGATTGTCATTCCTCTGTGCTGTAATGACATCTAATCTTTAGATTGTTATAACCTGTATACATGTATTTATTACACATACACATGTGTATATAATGTGTGTCTATATATGCCTATATATACCTGTACATTTTATATATAAATTCATATATATATGTACACATGTATATATTCCCTAAAGACAGTCTGATGATGTGCCCATTTGAGGTTCTTTATGCTGGTCCTTAGACAACAGATAGGTATACTTAGGCTCATCCTGGGGAGTGTTCCAGTCTGGGGTGGGGGAAGGTGACTACTAGACTTTGTATTCTGTTGGCGTAGCCTTCAAAACTCCAGAATTCCCTCCAGACCACGATGACACATTGTAATGGGACCCCAGTAAAGGGAATACCATTCTCTCTGAAGTGTAATTCAATGTAAGATCTATCTCAGGCCCCATCCCAGAAGGTTAGTTGCTGAAATACCCAAGTAATCTTGAAACAATCTTAGAAGACAGGTCAGACTAGTGCCACCTGAGATTTTCTTTGTTTTACTGTTTTATTGAACTGGGATTTTTTTTAAACCACCTGCCACCAATTATGAATATCTGTAGTGTGGGAAGGGGGACGACAAGAGTGAGCCTCATTTGTGATACAGTGACATGATGTTTGGCCTTACAGTCAGAAGAGTTGGGTTCAAATCTTGCCTCCGGTGACTGCTAACTTTGTGACTTTGGGCAAATTACTAACCTCTCTGGGTCTTTGCTTATTCTATGACTTATGAGATTCCTTTGATCTCTTCACCTATCAACTCTTTGTAAGAATTTCCTTACTCCTTAATATGGAGTATTCTGCACATCTCAACTTCATTGGGATGATACCCTTTATTTCAGTACTGTTTTTACAGGCAAGGAAACAAGCCTCCCAGTCAAGATTGGACAGGATATAAATAGATGAAGAACTCTATACCTTTGTACAGCTTTGTACTTTCTTTTTGATCATATATTCCCTGTTTTTTACCCAGTGATGTTTTGTTTTTAACTTCAGCATATTTCAAATAGAATAAAGGGAAGAAATACATGCCTATACCAGGAGAACTAAGGGAATCTGACCACTTCATATTCAGCCTCTAGTAAAGCAATGTAGAGGGGGGAAATAACACTGGCTTTGGAGTAAGATAGACCTAAGTTCAAATCTCAAGCACATAGAGAAATGTGGTGGTAAATACTTAACAACCAGGTCGGGAAGGAGGTAGTATACTGGATCCACTTTCAAGGTTAATTTGCAGCATTAGCATTTTGCCAGCATACTGAAAATTTAACAATCAACTCTCACCATCTGGTTAGAACTAGCTCCAGCATATCCCTACTCTAGAACTACAGAAAGCACTTATTCAAAACTATCTGATTCAGTAACCTTTTGGAAATTCCTACACAAATTAGTACCTTTGAATCTAAGCATGGAAAGCCCTCGTTAAAATGTAAATTTTATTCAGAAGGGAGTAATAGGAAGCTATTATCTATCACTAATACTACAAATTCTTTAGTTCTTAGAAATTTGGAAGATTATCCCTAGCCACAGCATCCCTGAGACAAAGGGAAATTCAAAAGAGACAGAGGAAGACAAAGAAGGGGGCTGAGGGAGCCCTGAATCCAAACCCCACCAGCTTTATCATTTTGTGACACTGTTTGCCCCTTTCTAAATAGGGAGTGAAGCCTGGAATAACTTCTAGCTTTACAGAAAGAGACAATGAGGGGGAGAGAGAGAGAGACAAAGAGAGAGAGAGAGAGAGAGAGAGACAGAGACAGAGAGAGAGAGACAGACAGAGAGAGACAGAGAGAAAGACAGAGAGAGACAGAGAGACAGAGAGGAAGAGAGAGACAGAGACAGAGAGACAGAGAGAGAGAGAGAGAGAGAGAGAGAGAGAGAGAGAGAGAGAGAGAGAGAAAGTCAGAGAGAGACAGAGACAGAGACAGAGTTAAAAATGAATGTCAGATGGATTCAGTAAAGACTGAGCTGCAACCCAAAAAAAGAGCTGATAATCCTGCCATCTTTGGCTATATTCTATATGTATATCAACCCCAATATAGGACAAAATGCTTAAAATGGACTATCTTAGAAAAAGTACATGTATTATATTTATATACATGCACATACAGAGAGGGAGGAAGGTATCAGCTATGTCTCAGGCACTGGGTTAAGCACTTTACAAATATTATCTCACTTGATGCTCACAATAATCCTTCAAAGTAGGTGCTGTTATGATCTCCATTTTACAGTTAAGGTAATTGAGCAAACAGATTAAGTGACTTGCCCAGGGTCACACAGTTAGCAAGTGTTTGAAGTCATATTTGAACTCAGGCCTTCCTGACTCCAGGCCCAGTGCTCTACCACCTCATTAAACTTTGAGTTTATTCAGCTAAGCCCCTTAATTTTATATGTAACCAAGAACCTCAAATTTGCCTAAATCCACATAAACAGAAAGCAGCACCATCAAGATTCCAATCCAGCTCCCCCTGATTCTAATCAGAGTTCATTACATTATGGATGGATGGAGCCAAATTGGGATTGGGGGTGGTATTGAACATCATGGGTTTAAACTTTCTTTAGTAGGCAATAAGGAGACATTGAATGCTTTCTGAGGAGCAGTAATTCAATCAGAAATTTGACAGGGATGTATAGGATGAATAGAAGAGAGATCACAGGGTCAGAGGTCAGATAGTCAAGCCCCTTTTTTTTATAGTTAAGGAGACCTGAAGGACAAGGATGGCTACGTGACTTACCCCAACTCACACAGCCACAAACAAGAGACAGGATTTTCACTGTATAGGACAGAAGCTGGGGATGGCAAGGGAAATTAGGAGATTATTGATTACATTATTTCAGGCAAGTGATAATGATGAGCTGACCATAGGTGGTTGAAATGGTGAGAGAATTAGGAATTGGAATGTAAATATAATAATTGCTAAGGAAGAGGAAAGGAAAGACCTCAGTGACTAACTGGAAGGGGGTGAGAGGATAGGAGACATGTTGGCTTCACCAAACATTGTTAAACATTAGTTTAGATAAACATATTCTATCCTGGAAAGAGATCTGAACTTGGATACTGCTACTACTGCTGCTGCTACTGTTGCTACTACTACTACTACTACTACTACTACTACTACTACTACTACTACTACTACTACTACTGCTGCTGCTGCTGCTGCTGGTGCTGCTACTACTGCTACTACATTGCTGCTGCTGCTCCTACTAGCTATCATCTAGCACTTTGAGGTTTGTAAAGTATTTAGGTAGGTTAGCTTATTTGATCCCCATGATAACCCCCTGCGTTAGGGGCTAGGATTATCCTCAGTTTACAGATTGGGAAAATGAGGCAGATAGAGGTTAAGTGACTTGCCTAGGGTCACACAGCTAATAAGTGTTTAAGGCAGGATTTGAACTCCAGTCTTCCTGACTTCAAGAACCATGCTGTAGCTATCATGTCACCTAAGATTGAATTTCAGCTATTTGACTTACTAGCATTGTTTGTCTTAGGCAAGTCATAGCTTCTCCTGATACAAATGTAGCCTCACTGTACCAATGTATCCTCACTACCTGGAAGGCCAGGCAGGATAGATTTCACTCCAACCCCAAGGTTCTCTGATACGATGTCTAAGACCTCTATGAACAAACAGTTCCAGCCTCTTGCTGATAGTGCATCCCCCAAGACAGGCGTGATCCCCTGTACCCCTTGTCCATTTAACCACTAACAATCAGACTGACTATTACAAGGCAATATTTATGGCAAAAATATATTCACAAATATACAAACTGATCCCCAGCATGTGGGAGGCATATGCTTTGTACTTGAGTCTGGGCGGGGAGGGGTAATGGCTAGGGCCGAGGGTGGGTGACAAGGAGATTAGGTTCATATCGTAACAGTCTATTGTGCATAGTCCGGCTTTCGAGTCCAAAACCACTCCCTGGGCTCAAGTCCGCAACACCCTGACTTCTTAGAGCTTCTGTGACAGACTGGCTGGCTGCTCCATCCCACCTGCAATCCTACTTCCAATCCTATCATGACCTGAGCTCCAGTTCCATGAGGATCATCCCTGGCTCCTGAAATTGAGGACAAACATTGCAGAATAAAAACAAACATCTCTAGGCACATTTCTCACAGCTGGGATAAAAGAGGGAGAGCAAGGGAAGAAAGTCCTTCCCTTCTCATTGGTTCAGTTCATGGCTTTGGTGCTGTGGGTGAACTGGGATCTTCATTCTGAGAGTCACAAAGAGAGCAATTGGCTCAGTTTCACCAGTTTTAAAGCTGAAGGTAGCCAATCAACGGACACTATCCCTGCCTGTATGTAGGGGATGCCGAGGCCTCCATGTTAGGTAATCTGGTCGTGCTCCAAAGTCTTCTTAGGGTGATTCCATGTTTGATGATCTAGATAGGCCCAGACAAACCCAGGTTACATGTAAAATATGTGTATGGACAAAATGGCTCCTAAGGTCCCTTCCAGCTTTAACTGTGTGATCCTATAATTCTGTGTTCTCCCTTCATTTTTGTAGAAGACTGATCTTGTTACCATTTGTAAATAGTTTCTTTGTAAGATCATTGTGGTAAGCCATGGCCCTTAAAAATGCCATATTTATTCCATATGTACAGATGCATCATAATGAGTATATGGCTACACAACGTGACTAAATACTGCCTCTGCAGAGTAGGGAAAATTTGCCAAGATACACTTTTACTGAGAACCAGCATTGTAAGTACAGGAGAGTGACCCTGGTTTTGGAAGGAAGATCTTGCATGTTGGTATAAAATCTATTTTAGGTCAAGTTGGGCATCCAAAAGACAGTTATAAGTTCCTTGCTCTACCTGTGGTAAAGATGTTATATGTGTCAAGGTTCCAGAAATTGCAAAGAAAGTTTTAATTTCCAGCTTAGGAAATTGTGCTAGGCTACCTTCAAAAACTTGTGATTACAGAGTCAGATTATGGCCAAAGTGTAAGGGGACATTATTTTTAACTCACTGTTTTCACTCAGTCTTCATTATCTTGACCCAAGGTGTCAAAACTCTTCTTTTTTTTTTGTCAAAACAAATCCCCTTGGACCATCAAAACATTTTGATTGAGAGGCAACATGGTACAGTAGATAGAATGCTGGCCTTGGAGTCAGAAAGACCTGGGTTTTCATTCTGCCTGGGAAACTCATTAACTGTATAACTCCAGGCAAGTCATTTAATCTCTGTGGGCCTTAGGTCCCTCATCTACAAAATTAGGGAATCTAGATCTATGATTGTAGGGTGGTGGGAAGTTCATCAATGGACCTGCAAGCTGACTAACATCCCTCAAGCCCCTGGGGATGATCATAATATTTAGATCTAAGTGGGTTCATCTGGAAGAAGCACAATAGAAAATGCACTGAATTTGAAATCAGAAGATCTGGATTCAAATCTTGTCTTTGGCACTTGCTGCTTATGAGATTTGGGGGAAAGTCAACTCTCTTGGCCTCAGTTTCCACATGTGTGAAATGAGAAGTTTGAATTGGATGTCTTCTAAGGAATCTATAATCCTATGATCCAATTAAACAGAAGAGTACATGAGGTTCAAAGATAAGTGATTTGCCCAAGGTCACATCAATAGTAGATAACAGAACTGGGATTCACTCCCAGGTCCTCTGACTCTTAGTAATTAGAGTTGTCCAGAAGGGGCTGCTTAAGAAATAGTGGGTCCCAATCAGACATAGGAGCCTACTCCTGTAATCCCTCTTGTTGGAAGAAGCTGAGGCTGATGAATCCCTTGATTTGGGGAGTTCTGTAGTAGGCCTAAGGCTTGCAGGGTATATGCACTAATTCTGATGCCATTATGATGGACCCTTGAGAGTGGAGGGCCATCAGGCTGCCTGTAGAGGGGTGAACCAGTCCAGGTTAGCAAAAACAGAGCCGAGTGAAGTTTTTGTGTTGGATAATATTGGGGTTAGGCCCTTGAGGATCTGCTAGGCTAGGTAGGGAGACCCAATCTAAAAAAATAAAAGTAAAGGGATCTCTTTATTGGAAGTCATCAAGCAAGGCTGGATTACCTTGTCAGATTAACATACCTTCTTATACATATTATAGATGACTTTATATGGGTATATTATTGTGAGGTACATAATAAAGAGGCTACTTGTTTGGGTATGGGTTGGATGATATAGCCACTGAAATCATCTCCAATTAATTCCAAGATTTGGTGACTAAATCTACTGCTTTGTAAGCCATGCAAATGCTACTACTCCTATTTTTGAGAAGAGTTACAAATATCTTTGAGAGTTTGAGAGTGTTCCCATTCTGACTGAACTAAGCATTGAACTAGCTAGGATCTGAATTACTCAAAGACAAAATGAAATTCCACTCCCTTTGTTTAAGCATGCGCTCCTGCATGTGCAGACAGGCTCACACACAAACACAGAGCGTCTACTGACTCCATTAGATATTCTGAACATAGAATTAGAGTCGTGATGTTTTTAGATCTGCATTTACCACTAGGGTTTGAAACCACAAGAGTTACAAAATAGGAATATGTCTGAGACTAGACCATCTGTGCTTTCAGTTACCAAGAAGGAATTCAAGTTTGGATGTGTTCCATAGATATGCAGGGGGAAAAGTTTCTGGCTTGGTGTAGGCTCCACAGAGCTGTCAGAATCTAAAAGTCTCATTCCAGCATGGGTGTTTTTGTGTGTGCACTTGCTTATCATTGGGTTTTTATGGATGGTCAGCTTAGCCGTAGTTCATCATGGCTGGCCTTTTTGAAAGGAGTCATAAGAAATAAGCTTTTCTTGTGGGGGGCAGGCCAGTAGGAGATTGTATTATAATAATAACGTAAAGACCTGTACCCCAAGGGGTGGAGATGCCTTCCTGCATAAAGCACTTTAACTCTGGTGCTCATATGGACCCGGGAGCTCATTTCTGAAGAACTGTGGCTCCAAAAGGGGGAATTTAAGCTCTTCTCTCACTTTCTTTCTCATTAAGCTCCTATCACCCCAGAATCAAACCGTAGGAACAATCTCCAAAACAGACCTTCAGTTTGGCTCATGTTTAGCGTTTCCTCAGAAAGGATTAAAGATCCCTTCTAGAAAGATACTCAATGTACAAATAGATGAGGTTACAATATAACAATTATATCTTTTACCACATAACAATGCTTAAACATAAATGACTCACTAGTGCACAAGGACCAGGGATGGGGAACCTGTGGCCTTGAGGCTACACGTGGTCCTCTAGGTCTTCTAGTGTGGCCCTTTGACTGAATCCAAACTTCATAGAACAAATCCCTTTAATAAAAGGATTTGTTCTGTAAAATTTGAACTCAAAGGGCCGTAGCCGAGGACCCAGAAGACTGCGTGTAACCTTGAGGCTGCAGGTTCCCCACCCCTGAAATGAACAAATAGTTACAACATGATACAAATAACAGTCTCTTCATTGTGTCTTTGTATCTGCTGTCCAAGATGTTCATTCGGGTCCATATCTTCTGGCCAGCTTTGCATTCATAGCTCATTTTCTCATCAATGGCCATCTTCTCCTGTGAGCAGCTGTTTTGGAGGCCACACCCTAAGGAACCCTAAGGAATCCAGGGGCAGCTTCAGTCTCAAAAAGCCCATCACTTGTGATCACTATGTCCAGGAAATGGAATACAAAACAGAAGATGCCTCCAGGGCCATGAGGTTCAAACTCATTCTCTTTACACAGCACATGTTTCTGCTGACATGTTTGAGCAGAAACCTTAGGTAACTGGAGGGGATCCCTAGTCTCTTATATTAAGTCCAAGGGAGAGGCTTTAATGGACTCATCATGTTCCACAGTCACTCCTTTTAAAGTCAAATGGATGGGCCACACTTCCTGACTTAGAGGCCAATCTTCTTTGAGGTATTATATAGTTTCAGTTGTTGGGAATTGGGGGTGGAGCAGGCATACAGATGTATATGGAGTTCAACTGGAAGACTTTAGTGTACATGCTCTTTATGAAGGGGTCTCCTAGAAGCAGCCAGGGAGAAGGCCTATCCTCACACAAACTCCATGGTGGTCATCACTGTTACATAATAATAGATCACATTTAATTAAGATCACAGGAATCATCTAGCCTCTTATTTTTACAAATAAAGATCTTTTGCAGTCTAGGGAGTGTATCAGATTACATCTAGCTTTACTTCCTTTCTCTAACACATAATTTGAGATGGTGTGATCATTTCTCTCCAAAGCTTCTATCATTCCCATCCTATTGTAGCATATGTTCCAAGCTCAACCTCTTATCCCCTAATCACCCTGGTATTCTGGATCTGTAGTGAGCAACATCTTACCTTGGGGCTCTGGGATTGTTGTTGAAGGATTAAGATGATATTTTTCTCTAATTTTGTATCTTGTGAATCAATATGCTTCCACTATAATCTTTTGTAAATTAGCCAGTGAACTTTAATTATCTTTAAAAATGTATTTACTAAGATGATATGCTAGGAACAGTTGGCTCAAAACTCACTCTCGGTTAGAGTGGATTAATTCATAACTCGAGGGGTAACTCATAACTCGTACTCATTTTTCTAGAACCCCTTTTCTCTCCCGCATAGTCTCTTCATGGAGTTTCCTTTAGTTCTATTGGACTCCTTGGAGAGTCCTGAAGCTGTGTTTCCTCAGTGTATTTAGTTGACTTCAACTCCCAATGCAGACATTTCCACCAGCCACTGCTGTTCTAGGGATGCTGCTAGGATGCTGAGGAAAAGTCCAAATCCTCTAACAAAACTGTGGAGGAATGAGAGCAAGGTCTTTCTCTCCTAGTTCCCTTCTCAAGGAGCTGGGGAGGAATGGCTTCCACTACCAAGCTGGCCAGATATCTGAATGGCAAGTTCCAAATTGACTTGCTCTTTTATAAAAGATTTATGAGGCATAATGAAGTTTAATGATTTTGATTCAAAAATCAGATTCTTTAAGGAAATTATTTAATATCATGATTTAATTACTTTGATTCAAAAAAGATGTTGATGCTTGGTAAGGCAGATAGAGTGTCTTCTTGGTTAATTTAAGTGTGCAGGGGTGATCATTTGGTTGACTCAGTCAATCCTACCCTTCTATCAACCACTAGTTCCTTCTTGTTGACAACAACAAGATCAAGAATAGATGTTCCTCTTGTTGGTTCCTCCAGTGTTCAAAGAATGAAATCATCATTAAGGAAGTAACAGAATTGTTGGTTGTTCTGATTTTAAGAGAGAGAGAGAACTCCCATAGATTCTGGATAAATGAAGACCCCTCTCCTCTCCTACTATACAACTGTATCCTATCTCCATGGCAGTTTTGTGATCTGTAATCTATTTTCCAAAATTCTTGTCAATTTCATCTCTTGGTCCATGGAGATAGACAGTAGTATACACTGATGCCACACTGTTTACAGTTCTGCCACTGTTATTTTTTTATCTAAATGTTTTCTAAAATACTTTCCTGCTCTGGTTCCTGTGTTTTCTCACTAGTCTATCTTCCAACACTACCCACCCTAACCTTCCCTGTTTCCTTTGCATAACATATAATCATATTCTAGTCATGGGGTGTCATCCTCTCCAGTTTCAGTGATACTTAAAGTCAACTTGGCTTCATATTAGGCTCAATAGTCTACTTTTCTTACCTTGGTACATATATGCATATACTCTTGAGGAGATAGGTTTTATTGCTGCTTCTTTCCTTTGATTTAACCTACCATAAAGCTTTTGGTTTTTCTATTGTTAGCCTTCCTAATTTTTTCTGCTGTCTATTTCAAAAGTTTTTCATCTTTTTTGTTTTTTGTGTTATGGACTGTTTTGGAAACCCATGGGCACCTTCTCATTAATGTTTGTTGCTTATATCTACAATTGAAGGACATATTAAATTCCAGTTAGAGGTTAGTGAAAATTAAGATGTATTTCCCCCTCTTTTCCCCCTATTTTCCCTATTTTTAGACTCCCTGAAATTCATCCATAGATAGAACCCAAGTTAAGAACCTTTGGTCCATGATACCTACTTTGGTTGCCCTACATATGAAGTTTATACTATCCCATTTCTTTTCTGTTTAAAGCCCTGTTTACTACTTTGAAAGAGTCCAGGCAACTGTATGCTTGCAAGCTCTTGCATGATGCCCTCTGTTCCTGGTCAGAAATCTGGCATTGTGCTTTTTTAAAGCATTTTCCAGAAATTTCAGTCACATTGTCAGATACTCTCCTACATCACCTGTTCATTTCACAAATCTCCCTTTCTCTTCTGAATCCCTTGCCTTCCACAGGCAGCAGTCATGAAAATACCACTCATGTTTCTCCTATCTTCAGTTTCTTGCTCAAGATATCTAAATCCTTAACGATGCTTTGTGGTTTCCTTCAGGATTATCACAGAATTTCTGGATTTTGTCTTAAATTATTAGATCAATAATTCTCCTTTTTGAAGGTAATTATGAGAACTTAAATTATGTGAATAGATATGGGAACATTCAATTCAACAAGGTAAAGGGATATTTAATTCTAATGAATGATATCTAGTGAATGTTTTCCTAACTTATGAGAGATAAGGGAGATTATATCAGATTTTTGAAACATCAATAACAACTGATTATTAAATCAAGTTAATCCATCCAACAAAATATGTATTAAGTGCCTGCTTTGTGTGAAGAACATTGTGTTCTGTGCCCAGGGGTATACAATGATAAATATAGTCAGCATGTCTCTATTTTCAGTTTAGAGATTTTTTTGGACAGGAGGGTAGGAGAAAGGAATAAACATTTATAGCACTTACTGTGTACAAGGATCTGTGCTAATCACTTTACAAATATTGTCTCATTTGATCCTCACAACAAACCTGTGAGGTAGCTGCTGTTGTTAGCAGCTACCTCAGTTTAGGAAACTGAGGCAGACAGAAATTAAATGACTTGCCCAGGATCATGTAATTAGTAAGTATCTTAGGTCAAATTTGAACTCGGGTCTTCTTCTCTAAGACCAGTGCTATATCCATTGTACCACCTCTCTACCCCAAGGAAGCAGATGGGTAGGTGCTTATAATAAATTTCTTTTTTCCTTTGGTAAGATTCATATTAGAATATATATTTCTTTCATGCAGCATTTCCCTACATTTGTAAATGGTGACCTCATTAGAGGAATTTTTCCCAGGGATAATTGGTACTTTGTGTTTCAGCCCCTGTTTTAGTTACCAAATATTTTTGCTATTTTGCTTGCATCTCACAACAATCTGTAGTAATTATGGTCCCCACTTTACAGATGAAGAAATTGAAGTATGGATTAAAAAATTGAAACTCAAATAGATGTGACTTGACCAAAGTCATATGGAGAATAAGTAGTGTATCAAGGACTCAAATGAAAGTCTTCTGACTACTCTTTAGAAGCCATCATCAAACTAAAACTTCATTTGATAGGGGAATTCATGATAGCATCCAACTAGTAGAGTGGGTTATGGATCAAGTAGCAGACAACCAGGGATACCAAGAAAGACATAGAAGAAATTCGGTGGGGCATAAAATGAGGAAAGACTATTAAAATCAAATTAGATCTTTGTATTTTCACACACTTTCCTCAAATCTTACTACTCAAATTGATTCGAGGAAACCTAATCCAAAAGATAAAGACGTATAAATAATTCCTCATCTTTGTTCAAGGCTTTACAATTGAAGAACTTTAAATCCATGATCTCACTTGATCTTCTCAAGAACCCTATATAAGATAGGCAGGGAAGTTGTCTGGATTGATTTTACAAATGTGGAAGCTGAGGTTCAGAGACATTAAATAGGATCACAGACTATGAGAATGGAAAATGACCTTAGATGTAATTCAGCTCAAGAAACATTTATTCTTTGCCTACTATGTGAATGAATAAATGAAAAAAACATTTATTAAACTCTGATTACGTGAAAAGCAGTACACTAAACAATGGTAATACAAATAGAGAATTCAGATAGTTCCTGTTCTTAAGAAGTACACATTCAGAGGAGGAAGACAACACATACAGAAAAATTAGCTGAACATCACATAGAAAGGTAAGGTCATATACAAAGCACTGAGAATGTACAGATGAAAAATGATTGGGCCTCTGACCTCAAGGACATTAACGTCTAATGAAGGGATAAGATTTGCATATAGGTAAGTATGGCATACAGTGACTTGTAATAAAAGCAAAGAAGAAATCCAAACAATGTGTTTTAGTGTAGAAGCTGCTAGATCTTGTGTTATCCTGATTGTATTTCCACAATATTTGAATTGTTTCTTTCTGTCTGCTTGTAATACTTTCTCCTTGACTTGGGAACTCTGGAAATTGACCACAGTATTCCTAGGAGTTTTCCTTTTAAGATCTCTTTCAGAAGGTAAGCGGTAAGTTCTTTCCATTTCCATTATATCCTCTGGTTCTAGAATATTAGGACAGTTCTCCTTGATAGTTTCTTGGAAGATGATGTCTAGGCTCTTTTTTTGGTCATGGTTTTCAGGTAGACCAATTTTTAAATTATCTCTCCTGGATCTAATTTCCAGGTCAGTTGTTTTGTCAGTGAGATATTTCATATTGTCTTCTATTTTTTCATTCTTTTGTATTTGTTTTATAATTTCTTGGTTTCTCATAAAGTCATTAGCTTCTATCTGCTCCATTCTAATTTTTAAAGAACTATTTTCTTTTTATTCTTTTTAAAATTTATTTGTTTTTAAGTATCCTACAATCACTACCAAAAAACTTAGATTTTTACTTCCCCATGTATCCCCCACCAGCCCCCTCCCTCCCCAAGATGCCATACAATTCTATATAGGATCTACATATATTTTGCTATTGAATATATTTTCACTATAGTCATGCTGTGTAGACAAACTAAAATAAATGGAAGAAATCATATAACAAATCAAAACATAATACACACACACACACACACACACACACACATATATAGAAACATGATCTGCTACATTCTACAAATTAACTCCATAGTTCTTTCTCTGAGTGTGGAAGGCATTTTGTCTTAGAAAACCATTGGAATTTTTTTTTTCAGTTCTTGCATTATTATGAAGTTCCAAGTCTACCAGAAAAAACTCTCGCACACTGTGGTCATTGCTGTGCACAAAGTTCTCCTGGTTCTACTCCTTTCACTCAGCATCAGATCATATAAGTCCTTCCAGGCCTCTCTGAAGTCTTCTTGTTCATCATTTCTTATGGCACAATAGTACTCCAGTACATTCATATTCTGCAACTTATTCAGCCATTCCCCAATTGATGGGCATTCCCTTGATTTCCAGTTTTTGGCAACTACAAAAAGTGCTGCTATAAATATTTTTGTACATGTGAGACCCTTTCCCATTTTTATGATCTTTTGGGGATATAGTCCTAGTAGCGATATTGCAGGGTCAAAGGGTATGCACATTTTTGTAGCCCTTTGGGCATAGTTCCAAACCACTCTCCAGAATGGTTGGATGAGCCCACAATTCCACCAACAATGAATTAGTGTTCCAACTCTCCCACATCCTCTCCAACATTTATCATTTTCCTGTTCTGTCATGTTTGCCAGTCTTATAGGTGTGATGTGGTACCTCAGAGTTGTTTTGATTTGTATCTCTCTTTCAAAAATGATTTAGAGCATTTTTTCATATGATTATAGGTATCTTTAATTTCTTCCTCTGAACATTGCCTATTCATATCATTTGATCATTTATCAATTGGGGAATGACTTGTAAAAGAACTATTTTCTTTAGTGAGCTTTTGAATCTCCTTTTCCATGTGGCCAGTTCTGATTTTTTAAAGGATTCTTCTCATTGGCTTTTTGTACCTCTTTTGCCATTTGGGTTAGTCTATTTTTAAAGGTGTTATTTTCTTCAGCATTTTTGGGGTCTCCTTTAGCAAGTTGTTGATGTGTTTTTCATGACTTTCTTGCATTGCTCTCATTTCTCTTCTCAATATTTCCTCCACCTCTCTTACTTGATTTTCAAAATCGTTTTTGAACACTTCCATGGCCTGAGACCATTGCATATTTTTTTGAAGGTTTTGGTTGTAGAAGCCTTGACTTTGATGTCTTCCTCTGATGGTATGCTTTGTTCTTTCTCATTTGAAAGGATCGAAGAAAATACCTTTTCACCAAGAAAGTAACCTTCTGCAGTCTTTTCCTCTTTTGGAGTCATTTTCCCAGCCATTAACTTAACTTTTGAGTCCTTTGTCAAGTAGAGGTAAACTCTAGGGACCTGTAAGTTCTCAGCTCCTCCAAGGTGGCACAGTCAAGGGAAAGGAATTTACTCCTCTCTTGGCCTACACTCTGGTCTGGTTTATTCTGCTCAGGATCTGTGAGTAGGATTCCCTCTCCAGAGCTTCCACCAACTCCACTACACCAATGTTCCTCCTCACCCCAGGACCTCCACTCAGAACTGAGACCTAGATCACAGCTCAATTCCCCCAGCATCTTTAGGCCAAGGGCTCCAAAAATGGAAGCTGCTGTGGAAGTGGCTGCTGTCACCCTGGGACTGGGGCTGGGGCTGCAACCTGCTCCCTTCTCACCCAGGTGAAAGAGCTTTCCTACTGACCTTTGAAGCTGTTTTTGGCATTTGTGGGTTGAGAAATCTGGGAACTATAGCTGCTACCCATGATTCCATGCCCTGAATCCTACTCCTATCCTGTCCATGCCACACGGCAAAGGCTAGACTGTGCTTTGCTATGTGCCTGGTGTGATAGACCTTTCCTGTCTTAGACTTCCAGGCTGTCTTAGACTGGAAATCTCTTTCACTCTATCATTTTGTGGCTTCTGATGCTCTAGAATTTGTTTAGAATCATTTTTACAAGTATTTTATGGGTTATGGGGGGAGAGGTAGAGCAAGTTCATCTTTCCACTCAGTCATCTTGACTCTGCCCCAACAATGTGCTTAAAAAAAAAAACAAACGAGAAGGGAAAGAATACTTTTAACTGAAGAAATCAATGTAGGCTTCCTAGAGGAGATGATATTTGAGTTTGGTCTTTAAGAGAAAGATTTCAACAGGAAGAAGTGAGCAGGGATTGTACTGGTTTAAATGAATGACAGAGGGCAGGAAATGTCAAGATGAGATGGGGTAGTGAATGAATGAAAATATGAGTTTGGATGGGACAGAAAGTGTCTAAGGGAGGAATAATACAAAATAAGCTTGGAGATTGGTTGGGCCAACCCATTCATTTTGTAGATGAGGAAACAGAATACAGAGAGATTAAATTACTTTCCTGACATCACATAATTAGTGAGTCGCAGAGTTAGAACTGGAGCCCTGGTAGTAGGGACTAATTTATTTTGATTTTTGCACTCTCAACACCTAATAGGTGCTTAGCAAATGTTATTTGAATTGAACCACAAGAACTGCTGATTCTAAATTCAGTGTTCTTGCCACTAAAGTTCTGGTTCTCAGTGAAAGATACTATGTATATAATAGTGTAGCAAAATAGTGAGGCAGCTAGGTGGCTTAATGGTTAGAGTGGGAGGGCTGGTTGAGGCAGGAACACACATCTTCCTGAGTTCAAATGTGACCTCAGATACTTACTACCTGTGTGATCCTGGGAATATTACTTAACCCTACTTGCCTCATTTTCTTCATCTATAAAATGAACTGGTGAAGGAAATGTAGCAAACCACTCCAAATAGGGTTACGAAGAGTTGGACATGACTGAAACACCTGAACAAAAAGAAACAGTAGAACATTTTGAGTTTCCCCCATCCCTTTCTTCCATGTGAGTCTTAGAGCTTGACTTCTAGTGTCCTTTGTTGGTGTTTTACTGTCCCCAGCTTCGCTTCTGGGCCCCATCTAACTTTCTCTTGGTATAACCAGGGAAATTTACAAGTATCTAAAATAACGAAGAAATGACCTACATAAAAACAAGGAGCAGTGATAAAATTTATTTCTTAAGTTTAAATAGAGAGTGTGGGAGGGGAATATACAGACATTACAATTTTTTAAATGGGTAGAATTTAAACATTGAACTTCAGTGAAGATCTGAATGAAACAAGGCTTTGAACATTCTCAGTTCCCTCCCCAGCCCTTTCTCTTAGTTCCTTTCCATAGAATCAGAAGTTTCCTCTTCTCTCTGTTTCTGGCTCTAAGTTCTCATGAAAATTAAATTGTCCTCATGATAACAGAAATTCTAACTTAGCCTCTTGAAATGGGAAGATCTGCTTGCCTAACTGTCCACACGCTAGTCAATGTACTGCCACTCAATTAGTTGTTACGACAGAAGTGATCTCTGCATGTTATGTTTTAGAATTAAATATCACTTTCCTCTGATGAATTAAACATATGTTCACATATTATGTCACTTGATCATTTTAATAATTTTGTAAGGCTGGCCTCATATTGTCCACATTTTGCAGATAATGAAAAATAAACTGAGAGATTAAGTTATTACTTAATTATAGCCCATGATGTCAGCCAGACATCATGGAATTTGAACCCTATGACTCCAGCCACCACATTGCCCTATTCTTGCAAATAATCCACTGACTAATCTTTTGGAAGTTTGGCTCTTCAGTACAACAATCTCCGAGTCTTCTCTACGCCTCTCTCGCCTGGAACCAGGCTACCACTCAGTTACTCACTTGGTCAATTAGCATTTATTAAGTGCCTTCTATGTCCTAGGTACTATTTTCAAGTGCTAGGAATACAAAGAAAGGTAAAAACAAGCAAGCAAGCAAAAACAACCCACTTCTGATCCATTTCAAGTCATGATACCGTGCATATATTCCATGCTGTCTCACATTTTGGCTCTCCTTTACATTCAGCTGTAAATTGCTTGAGGGCAGGGACTCTCTTGCTTACTTACATTTGTCTCCCAGAACAACTTGATAGATATTTTCTCATTCATTCATATGGCATAATCGATCCACCAACAGATGTTTATCAAATGTCTATTAGGTATCAGGTCTTTGCAATACAGAGTAGATGTATATACAAAAACAAACAACAGTGATAACAGTCCCTGCCTTCAAGTAGCTAACATTCTAGTAGGGAAAAAGTCATGTAGTTCTACTTGTAAATTACAAGGCAGTTTGGGGAGAAGTAGAAGTAGCTTGGGAGATCAAAAGGGCTGATGTAGGAGGTGGTTTTTGGGCAGAACTTTTAAGAAAGTTAAGGGTTCTACAAGTGAGAGGTGAAGGGGAGTTTCATTCCACTTATGAGAAACAGCCTATGCAAAGACATAAAGATGGAAAGTAGAATGTCATGTCTGGAAAATAGCAAGAAGGACAGTGTCCTTGGATGATAGAGGGTGCTAAAGGGCATAATTTATAATAAGGCTGTTAAAGTGGATCTGGACAATTTGTTAAGGGCTTCAAATACCAGATATATTTGTAGTTCATGCTAGGAGATAATGGGAAGCAGGGTTTCCCTGGTAAATGTTTAACAACTGTCTCTAAGCTAGACAGACTTTTAAGTTTAATCTGCCTTAGTAATATTTTCTCTGTGGCTTTCTTAAGTTTAGAAAACCAACCAAACAATGAATCAAGCCCTGATTTGTAGCAATTACCAAGTGGTAAATGCTCATGTTGACAATTTACCAATCAGTTAACCAGTTAGAGATGCCTCCAGCACACCCCTGATAAGGAGTCATTGGAAGATTTGGAGAAGGAATATTTTATTATTTAGGAATAAATTAGGAATATTTTAGGAATATTGCCAGCTCTCTAAAGGATGAACTAGAAAACGGAGAGGTGGATGCAGTGGGTCTAATTTTGAGTCTATTGAAATGGTCTGCATAAGAGGACATGAGGGTCTTGGTGCATATGATTGCAAGGAAGGAAGTGAATGTGAAACAAGTTGTAGAGGTAGAATTGAGAAGTCTTGGCCATTGATTGAATATAGATTTGAAGGAGAGAGTGAAGAGTTGAGGATGACCCTGACTGAGATATCTAAACTATGTTACTGGAAGGACTATAGTATCCTCTAGCTGAAAAAGAGGAGTTAGGATAGAGAGAATGGTTTTGGGCAAAAGATAATAAATTCTATATTGTACATATTAAGTGAAATGCCTTTAGAATCTACATTTTGAAATGTTTGATGAGCAATTGGTGATACAGGACTGGAACTCAAGAGAGAGATCAAGGTTGGATAGTGAAGTAGGTAGGTACTGGAGTCATCTCTATGGATATAATTACTCAACCTGTGGAACCCAAGGACACCAGGAGAACAACTATAGAGTAATAAAGAAGAGATCTTAGGTCAGCTCCTTGGGGTGCCACAGTTAGGGGATGTGGTCTGGATTATGATACAGAAAAAGGGACTAAGATGGAGCTGTTAGATAGGAAGGAAGATAAAAAGAAGAAAAAACAGTATTAGGAAAACCAAAGGGTATCTAGAAGAGAGTGGTCAACAGTGGTAAATATTGCAGAAAAGGGGCAGCTAGGTGGTGCAGTAGATAGAGCATCAGTGCAGGAGTCAGGAGGACCTGAGTTCAAATCTCACCTCAGACACTTGACACTCACTAGCTGTGTCACTTTGGACAAGTGACTTAGCCTCAATTGCCTCATCCTGGGTCATGTCCAGTTATCCTGAAGAATATCTAGTCACTGGATTCAGATGGCTCTGGAGAAGAAGTGAGGTTGGTGATGTGCACAGCCCTACCTCACTCAAAACAAAGTCAAGTGCAAGTCATGTCATCATTTCTCTGATGGCATGGTTTTCTTCAGCAACGAAGGATGAACACACACACACACACACACACACACACACACACACACACACACACTGAAGAGAGATCAAGAAAAGCTTGACTAAGAAAAGGCCAGTGGTTAACCCTGGTAAAGATGGAAAAGATGGATGGTCTCTAGAGACCTGGATGGTCTCCAGCTTATCAAACTTCTTTGTAAAATATGTTACCTAGAAATGACCACCATGCCCCAATTGTTGTCTGTCCAGGGCAAAATGGATTAAAGACTGTGTCACCTCTGTAGCTCCGACACCAAACCTCCAGAGTAGACCGTCTACGTTAGGTTTTTCATTATGATACCTTCTAGTCCACATGAGCTCATATTGAAATCTACTAAAATGCCCAGATCTTTTTTCAGATGAATTGCTTTTCAAAAAAAGCCACACATCCTTAGTCTAGAAAATGGGGAGTTTCAGGTCCCTTTCAGCACTAATAATATTATATAATTGTGCATTTTTTGAGGGGGGTGTCGGAAATAGAGAAATGTCGCTTTGGAGAACAGTATGGTATGGTGTGAGGTAGAAGCCGGAATAGGTTGTCCTTCTTAGTGGTTCTTCCCATCATTTTCACTCTTGTTTCTGAACATTTCCCTCATGTGATGCCAAGTTTTTAAAAATGAGTTCAGGGAAAGGGTCGGCTGCAAGGCCATATGAACAGTGACTAAATTAAGTTTGGAAAATGCAAATGTGTTACCCTCGTCATTTTTAGCCTTATTCATTACAGCATCTCCAAATACGTTATGTGTTGATCAGAAAAAACAGTCATACATGAAGGAATCAGGTCCTAGGAGATGCCATCTGAAAAGTTTACAAAAATATTTCCCTCTGAAGATTTTGCTCACTCTGGTCCAATTATTTTTTGATCCTGGCAGCAGACTGTAAACAATGATGATTTTGGAAAGAGGCAGTGCAATGGAAGCAGCACAGGTAAAGAGGCAGAACAATCTGACTTTGGTCTGGATTCCATCACCAATTCTCTGTATATTCTTGGGCAAGTGATTTAACCTTCTTCAACTTCAGTTTCCCTCTCTGTAAAATGAGTGGAATGGTCAAGATGATCTCTAAAACATCTCCCAGCTCTGATATTCAAAAGTTATGTTTTAAGTTGGTAAATTTGTGTCTCCAACATTTCCTGCCTTCTCATGGCTATAGCCTTCTCTCCTCGTCTCTCCAGCCCTCTTTATTGCACATGCACGACATGGGGTGACATATTCATGCTGCCCAGGAGGCTCTCTTATCATAGGGGGAAATAATTCTCGCCAGGTCTCAGTTTCTCTATCTGTAAAATAAAAGATTATGATTACATGATTCCTAAGGGTCCATCCAGTTCTGACATCCTATGTGATATTGCAATTTACATGTTACAAGTTTTAGTGCACTTTAAAGATGAATAGCTTAAACCTGCACTAAGACACCTCAGGTTACATACTCTACTATTTTATGTTCTAAAGTGCTTTCCAGTTCTGACATATGTTTTGAAGTCCCTTTAAGGTTTAACCTTCTATATTCTAAGATCCTTCCTAGCTGTAGTATTCTATTTTTAATTGTGTGTGTTTTAAGATTTCTTTTAGCTCATTCTATTTCCTATGTTGTAATATTCTATATTTTAAGGTCCTTTTTGACTTTGGCAGTATAAGTTCTATGATGAACACATTTCACTCTGAGGGATTATTAATACTTAATGTATTGAGGTAGATGGCTCAGTGAGTAGAATGCCAGGCCTGGAATCAGAAAGACTGATCTTCCTGAGTTCAATCTGGCCTCAGAAATGTAGCACTAGGACTCAGGGCAAGTCACTTCACCATGTTTGTCTCAATTCCTCATCTGTAAAATGAGTTGCAGAAGGAAATGGCAAACCATTCCAGTAACTCTGTTATGAAAACCTCAAATGGGATCATGAAGAGTCAGGCATGACTGAAAAAGGACTGAGTAACAACGAAAGAGAGGAGGAGAAGAAGGATAAAGTATTATTTAATTTGATTCTTAAATATGCCGATTTCAGGTTGGGAGTGCCTTGGAGGCAGTGAAGGGAGGTGGGAAAGGAGGGACTGCCCCAAGGGATCAGGTCATCTCTGGCTGTATCTTAAATAAAGAAAGAATGTTCACTTCAGTCCAGGACGCTAACCTGCTGTGCACAGATCTCACCCCACTGTTTCTTTTTCCCATTGGTTGCCCCCAGTAGCCTTGAATACAAGACCCCTCGTTCCATTATTAGCATGGCCACTGCCCCCAGCTTTCCTGAAGCCCACACACATGCCTTCACTTAGAGAGCTAAAATGGAACATCTGACCATTAACTAAGAAGGAAACTTGAAAGAGTGCTTGCAGTTCTTGGCACTGTCTTTGGGTAGATTTCTTAGAACTGCCCTTGGGCTCGGTCCTATAATAAGGCTGTGGCTTCTACCTCCCCCAAAACAGCCAGAGCCCACACCTGAACAAAGCAGGAGTTGTCTCTGTGGGATGCCTGTAATCTCAAAATAAATGCTCAAGAATTGGCTGCCTTCAAAGGGCTGTAATTACACGTGGCAGATGACTCTAGGATGTGGCCAGGCACCAAAGATAGAATCTCCACTGCTATAACCCAGTTGCCCTCCTAGAGCCCTTCAGAGAAAGTGTGTCCCTTTTAAAGAAAGAAAATCCTAATTCACTAAATAGATTAACTAGGTAGAGATTGATCACTTTACAGAAAAAAAAAGATCCTTTCCTTTATGGAGAGGTTCAGTTCTGGGTTCTTTGGTAACATAGCATCCCCCAAATATATGTTATATATGTGATTCTACTGACCCATATTCTGTTTGTACCAAATTTGCTCAAGAAAATATATATCGTAGGAAACTAGGCATGATTACCTTTTAGTAAATCACACTATCACTCTACCATATTGCCCCTCAGAGGTAGCACTATTCCACTTGAATAAAGCTGAGAATTAGATGAAGGAACACAAAAATGGAATCTTGGTTCTGGTCCTGTCTCAACACTAACTAACGGTAAAGGACAGAGCCATTACTTAAACCCATTGACTCAGGCATCACTACATTTATTTACATTTATTGAATTTTATTATTCAGTGGGAGCCTGGGGAGGTGAGAGAACAGTTCTCTAGCTCTAACCTCCAATATGATTGTTTCCTATTTCCTATTTTCATCATCATTAGTTTTGTAACTATTAGTGGTATCTGCAGGCTAGAGACAGGCAGAGAGGTAGGTAGAGGCAGAATGACTTGGAGGTCAAGACTTCTCTGTTATTCAGTTGATTTAGTCATTACCAACTCCTAGTGACCCCATTTCATGTTTTCTTGGCAAAGATACTGGAGTGTTTTGCCACTTCTCCCTCCAGCTCATTTTGCAAGATGATAAAACTGAGGTGAGCAGGTTTAAGTGACCTGACCAGGGTTACATAGCTGGGAAGTGTCTGTGACCAGATTTTTACTAAGAAAGATGAGTCTTCCTGATTCTAAACCTAGCACTGGAATCCACTGTGTCACCTATCTGCTCTGGGGTCAAGCCTAATCTCTACAACGTGACCCTGGGCAAATCATTTACCTTTTCATCACTCTTTCTCAGGTTTCTATCTTTATAAGCAGAAGCAGTTTCTTCTCTAGGTGTTCTGTACACCGGTGAAATCCCTTTCTGGTTAAAAACAACAATGACAATGGGTAGCAAAGTGGTCCAGTGAATGGAGTGCTGGGCCTAGAGTCAGGAAGACTCATTTTTCTGAGTTCGAATCTGGCCTCAGACACTTAAAAGCCATATGACCCTGGGCAAATCACTTCACCTTGTTTGCCTTAGTTTCCTCATGTGTAAAATGAGCTGGAGAAGAAAATGGCAAACCATTCCAGTATCTTTGCCAAGAAAACCCCACGTGGGGTCATGAAGAGACAGATATGACTGAACAAATAACTATTTGCTGTGTGGATTATTCATACTGGGGTGGGTGGCATCCTAATCATCCTACTTTTCCCTACTGCTGGTGTTCTCTCAGTTCTAGCTTTCTCCTGCTTCCTTGTGCCCTGGTGCCTACATTGATAGTGGGAGCTGACTACAAAAGATTCTATCCTAATCTTTATCTCTTTCTACAAAGCTAATAAATGGTATCACCAGAACTCAAATTCTGATCTTTATTCTACAAGTACTATTTGCTTGTATCATGTTGTGTCTCAAGGGCCAGAGTGGAGGAATAAGGCCAGAGTGGGCCTTCTTTCTGGCCTTGTGACTGATGTGAGGTGGCTAGATTTCAACGGCAGTTAGAAACTCATCATTTGCTATATTAGAACTAGAAGAAACCTTATTTCTAGCCCAATCCCCTCATTTCTCAAATGAGGAAACTGACACCTCCAAAGTCAACAACAAATGAGAGAGATGGAGGGATTTGTCCAAGGTCAGAAAATCCATGAGGAACAGAGCTCGTGCTGAAACCCAGATCTCTCATTTCCCACGTAAGTTTCTTTCCACTGGACGTGCTCTACTTGACCTTTGGTAACAATCATCTTCCTTAGACATCAACTTATACCCAGTTCCAAGCCAAGTTCTTTATTTTAAGGCCATAATTGGCAACCTGACATCCTACGTGCTGAAATGGAAACAACAGTGGCTCTCCATCCTGAGATGAAATTACAGTGTGATCATTATCTCAAAATAGGCAGCTTGACTTGGTCCTCCTTCAGTAACTCTTTTTGACCTTACAGTAGAAATGAAGAATTGCAGGGAATGTTTAAGAAAACAAAACAAAACAAAAGATAAGTCATGGGATGTAAATCTGGAACACAAGTTTAGGATAATATCCTCAGCATTGGGTACTCTGGAGTCCTCAGAGGACCCAGATGATCAGAGAAATCCTGTACAGAACTGTAGCTAATATCAATGGAATCACATGCCCAACGGTGCTTCAGTCATCTCCTACCAGCTTGAGAAAGATTATTGTTAAATTTTCAGTGTCATTATTTAGACCTCAGTAATCAAGGCTTCATTTGGTGATTATTTTGTTTGTTTGTTTGCTTTGTCTAGACTTATGAAAATAATAAAGAAAATGTTAATGATGTATATCATATTTAAAAGTGTGGTGTAGTTGTATTTTATATATAAATGGAAAGCTGGTTGTTAAACATTTATCAACGCACCCCTGGATCAGAGGAATTCTCTTTCTCGAGGGCACTGTCCCTAAGGACTAGAGACTCAGGGTGCAAGGATCTATCTCTTGGCATGTCTCTCCATCATTTATCCTCTCTGTTACTTCCCAACTAATAGACTATGGTGTTTGAGTTTATCTAGTTATGTAGTTTTTCTCTTGGTACCTGGTGTCACAGTGGGTAGAGCACTTAGCTTGGAATCAGGAAGACATCCTCATCCTCATCCTTCAAATCTGGCCTCAGACACTTACTAGCTGTGTGACTCTACGCCAGTCACTTAACCCTGTTTGCTTCAGTTCCTTACCTGTAAAATGAGCTGGAGAAGAAAATGGCAAACTGCTCTAATATTTTTGCCAAGAAAACCCCAAATGGGATCATGAAGAGTTGGACATAACAACAACAGTTTTCCTCTAATTCAGGGGTTCTTCAATTTTTTTGTCATGAACCCCTTTGGCAGTCTGATAAAGCTTGGATAGACTCCTTCTCCAAATAATGTTTTTAAGAGAATTACATAAAAATACATAGGATCTAATGTTCACGGACCCTCAGTTAAGAACTCACTTCTCATCAGAGTCCTTCCCTAGCACTTGTGAATTTCCTTTGTCGAAAGAGATTAGCACCCAATGTCTGGTGCCATCTTACCCTGCTACATACACCCTGCACATGACTATGCCCCCTCTATAGGAGATTGGGCGTTCCAAGATCTGTAGCTATATTATATCACCAGGAAGATCTTGCAAGGAGTTAACTGAATGTGAGTTGTTAGTATTCCTGATGACATTATCCTTGTCTTCTTCGTGTTAAAAAGATGGATTTTTATGACAGCAAGAAGATAAGGAAAATACAATCAGGACCATTGATAGCTCACATTTCCATAGCTCTTCTCACTTTGCAAACATTTCAACAGCTGATGTACTGCTGTGTTGTTTCAGTCCTGTCTGACTCTATGTGGTCCCATTTGGGATTTTCTTGGCAAAGATCCTAGAGTGGTTTGCCATTTCTTTCTCCAGCTCATTTTATAGATGAGGAAACTGAGGCAAACAGGGCTAAATGACATGCCCAGGGTTCCACAGCTAGGGAGTGTTTGAGGCCAGATTTGAATTCAAGTTCTCCTGACTCTAGGGTCGGTGCCCTATCCATTGTGCCTCCTAGCTGCTCCAAAATATTATTATCCCCATTTTGAGGATAATGAACCTAAGACTCAGGGGGATTATGGGACTTACCCAGAATCACTAGCATACTAGCAAGGGATAGAGCTGGGTCTTGGTCAGCACCCTTTCTACCATATCACCCTGGAGTTTGCTGATATCTTCAGGCGGAACACACTAATCCCTTATTCTCTAGGGACAAGTCAAGTCAACTACCATTTGTTAAGAGCCTACTGTATACTAAGCACTGTGCCTTATAAGCCCTGATGACACAAAGAAATACCAAAAAAAAATAATTGAAACAAAACATAGTCAACTAGTCCCTGCTCTCAAAAAGCTCAAAGTCTAACAGATGAATATGAAAGTGAAATATGTGTTCTGCCTTCCCACTAAGTTATTTTTATGTCTCAAGAGATTATGATCATAGGGATAGGTTGATTAAAGTTTCTGTATTTGTTAATGCATGCTTATGAGTCTTTTGTGTTCTTTTCACATCGAGAACTGAAACAAAGTTGAGTGATTTTGATCTTTAGTGATATTTATGGACAATATGTCCTAGCTGACCAAAAAGTCATAGTGGGTGATGAAAAATGAGGTCAAGAAAGGGAAGGAAAATAATATTCTAGTGCCCTTTCAGGAAATATATTGTCCATAAAAGTACTAGTAGTTATTGCAATCGTTGTAATAATTATGCGAATCTATAACATTGCATTTTCAAAGCGCTAGACATGTTACCCTAGTTGGTCCTCACCATATCCCTGTGAGAGAGAAAGGGTAAGTTTACCACAAAATCACTGAAATTTAGAATTGAAAGGAATTTTTGATTCTGATCCAACTCTTACCTAAAAGAGACCCCACTATAGCATATTTGATACATCCACTTGAAGATCTTTAATTAGGGGGAGACTTCTACCTTCTGAAGTAGCCCATCTTACTTTTGGATAGCTCTGGTTATTAGGAAATATTTCCACATATCACACCTAAATCTACTCCTTTGTAATTTCCACCCATCACTCCTAGGTCTTCTCTCTGCAGCCAAAGAGAAGAAATCTAGTCCCTCCTCTCTGTAACAGCCCTTAAAATAGTAAATACCATTATCATGCCACCCAAGATTCTTCTCTTCCTCACATAGCCCCAGTTTTTTCAACCAATCTTTCTATAGCAATGACTGGGGGATCTTCATCATTCCAGTTCTCCTCATAATGCTCTCCAGTTGATCAATACCTTTCCCCACTGTAGCCCCAAGAATTGGACCCAGTACTCTAGATGTTGTCTGACCATGGCAGAGGACAGCGGTACTATCACCTCCCTATTCCTGGAAGTTGTGCTTCTCAGGACAGTCAGGGACCACAGTAGCTTTCTTTAGCTTGTATTAGTATCCCCAATTTATATGTAAGTTAACTAAGACAGGTAGGTCGTGCAGTTGATAGGGTGCCAAGTCTGGAATCAGGAAGACTCATCTTCCTGAGTTCAAATCTGACTTCAGATACTTGCTAGCTGTGTGACCCTGAGCAAGTCATATAGCCCTGTTTGCCTCAGTTTCCTCATCTATAAAATGAGCTAGAGAAAGAAGTGATTAACCCCTCCAGTATCTTTGCCAAGAAAATCCCGTATGGTGTCACAGAGTCAGATACGACTGAAATGACTGAATAACTAAGACTCACATTAAATAACATTCCCAAGGTTAGTTATCACACTCATAACTTATCAGAACCAGATATCGGACTCAGGCCTTCTGGTGCTGTATCCGGTGCTCTGTTCACAGCACCATTAAACAAGGTGATATGGCATGTGCTTGATTTGGTGGTTTTAAGAGTATTTTTGAAAACCTGATCACTTTATTGATTCTGAATTCAATTTTTCATTTTCATTTCATATACTCTCTCTCACAGTCTCTTTGGACTCATGGCAATCATTGGACATCTCCTCTGCTCTCATTGATTCATCCATCATGAACTTTGATATAGCCCATATCAGCATCGATGCTTCCAGCAACTTTTCTGCTGCCAGAGACCTTTGCCTGTCAGGTAAGGAAATCTGCCTTCAGGCTTTTCAGAACATTGACTTTCAAAAGATCCTGGGGTATGACTTCTTGTAAGGATCATTTGGGATTCTCAATCTGCCATAATGCTATTTAGATCATTAGAACTAACTGAGCCCCCACAATGAACTAGGACCAGCCAAGGAAGTACAAGGAAGTACTTTTGGGCAGGCAGGAAGTACAGTGGATAAAGTGTTGGACCTGTAGTCAGGAAGATCTGAGTTCAATCTAGCCTCAGCTGGCTACTAGCTTTGTGGCCCAGACCCAGTCATATACTCTCCCATCCTGTCTTTCTCCATCTTTAAGAGGGAGACAATGATGTCACCTACCTTAAGAGGTTGTTGGGAAGACTGTATGAGATAATATCTCTAATGCAAATCTTGAAGTATTATGTAAACATTCATTGCTGGGTGCTGAAGAAGACTTTTGAGAATCATTTGGACAACAAGAAGATCAAATCAATCAATACTTAAAGAAATTAAGTCACACCATTCACTGGAAAGTCAAATACTGAAGTTGAGAGATTAAATACTTTGGCTAGATAATGAAAAGATAGGACTCTGGGAAAGATCCTGATGTTGGGAAGAACTGAAGGAAAAAGGAGGAGATGACAGAGGATGACTTGGTTAGATAGCATCATGGAAGCAATGAACAAGAGTCTGGACAGACTTTGGGTGATAGTGGAAGCATGGCAGGTGCATCAGGTCACAAAGAGTCAGACATTACTGAATGAACAACAGTCAAAAGTTGTTGTTATTGATGATGATAAGCTTATAGGAAGTTAAAAGACTGATACATTAACACAAAATGATAGTTTCTTACATGTTTGAGAGAGGGGAGAAATAGAGGGTATTTGGCCCTATCATTGCACTGGTATAGGAAGCTCACAGTAAGGAAATCTTTCCACCAAAGCAAGTTGGCCCTTGTTCTGTACCTAGGCTACTACTTAAACTCTGTACCTTAGAGTCAAAAGAGTTGACTGTGGTCACTTAGAGGTTAAATGACTTGCCTAGATTTACGTAGCCAGTCTGTATCAGAGGAGGGAATTCAACCCAGTTTGTTTTTTTTTTGACTGAGATTGGTTCTCCACCTACTCTACTCATAATGTCAAGTTGCTTCACTGGCTTTCATAGAAGGTGCTTAATAATGTTTATTGAATTGATTTAAATTGAAAACCCCAGCAGGTAATTCTCTTGCAAGATCCTCTTGCCTGGGTCCTCAGTTTCCTCTTCTATAAATTAAGGAAAGCAGGATTCTTCTTCTGACCCTAACATTCTAGATTCTAATATCCCTTCCAGAAGACCTATATTTTGATTCCCACTCTAACACATACTATCTGCATGACCTTGAGTAAGTTATTTCCATTCTCAGAGCCTTAAATTCTTCCTCTATAAACTGGAGTTGCAGTAAGCCCATCTGGCTCTATTAGTCACTGGGTCACAGTAGAATATACTGACCCTTTCCCCCCTATTGATGGATTCTTGGTTCAATTTAAGATTTGGCCAAGATATATGAGGTTAGATTGTTTATATGGTGATTAAAAATGGCACAGTTGATGTATCTGATGGTGGATTCCAACACTGTCACGTACATATAATGGAATAGATAACCCTATGTAATATTAGAATACTCAGAGTAAATTTCTAATTCAACTCAACAAATATTTGTTAATTACCTAAAGTATTCATGATATACCATACCTTACAGATCCTTAATGGAAATATGATGGAAACATTATTGAGATATAAAAGCACTAAAGGGACAAATTAATCAGAAGCTCAATCTCTAACACATTTAACCATTTCAAGCTTCTGACGTTGTCATCAATATTCTAACATCACATTTTTGTTGTACATAAACAAGCTGATTTCAAATGTAATAGGTAGAGGGGCAGAATCAAGATGGAGTAGTAGGAGGAATGACTTGCTAAAAATCATCCCACAAGTCACTCAAAAAAACCTGTAAAAATTACTCTAAACAAATTCCAAAGCAACGGAAGTCACAAAATGATAGACTGAAGCAAATTTTCAGCCCAAGACAATCTGGAAGATCAACAGCAAGGGTCTATCACACTGGACTGGGAGCAGAGTGAAGTTCAACAGCACAGACAGAGCTGGATCAGGCCTTAGGGGACTGAATCATGGGTGGCTGCTGCAGTTTCCAGACTTCTAAACCCGCAAACCCTAAAGACAGCTTTGAAGCTCAGTGGAAAGGGTCTCTCACCTGACTGAAAGAGGACTGTGGTCTGATCGCAGCCATCAGGTGGTGGAAGCCACAACTGAAGGGGAGGCTGCTTCTGGAAACTTTCACATAACAAAGAGCTCAAAAATCAAGTAATTGGCTGGGAAAATGAACAAAAGGGAAGGGGGGGAAGAAACAGACTATAGATTCTTACTTTTTCTCTGGAGAGGAGTTTTCTTATGTCATTGATGATGACAAAGATCAAAACATACAATCAGAAGCAGACAACAAAGCCAAAGCTCCTTCATCCAAAGCCTCTAAGAAAAAATAAGATTTGGTCTCAGGTTGTGGAGGAACTCAAAAAGAATTTTGAAAATCCAGTAAGAAAATTAGAAGAAAAGTTTGGAAGAGAAATGAGAGTGATGCAAGGAAATCATGAAAAACGACTCAACAGTTTGCTAAAGAAAACTCCAAAACATGCTGAAGAAAATAACACCTTGAAAATTAGACTAACTCAAATAGCAAAAGAGATCTAAAAAGCCAATGAGGGGGAAAATGCCTTAAAAAGCAGAATGGACCAAATGAAAAAAGAGGTGCAAAAGCTCACTGAAAAAAATGATTCCTTAAAAATTGGAATGGAACAAATAGAAGCTAATAATTTTATGAAAAATCAAGAAATTATAAAACAAAATCAAAAGAAAGAAAAAATAGAAGATAATGTGAAATATCTCATTGGAAAAACAACTGACCTGGAAAATAGATCCAGGAGAGATAATTTAAAAGTTATTGGACTACCTGAAAGTCATGATAAAAAAAAAGAGCCTAGACATCATCTTGCAGGAAATTATCAAGGAAAATTGCTCTACTATTCTAGAACCAGAGGATAAAATAGAAATGGAAAGGATCCTCCAATCACCTCCCGACATTCCAAAAGGAAAACTCCAAGGAATATTGTAGCCAAATTCTAAGTTCCTGGATAATGAAGAAAATATTTCAAGCAGCCAGAAAGAAACAATTTGAGTATTGTGAAAACACAATCAAGATAACACAAGATTTAGCAGTTTCTATACTAAGGGAACAGAGGGCTTGGAATATGATATTCCAGGGGTCTAAGGAGATAGGATTAAAACCAAGAATCACCTACCCAGCAAAACAGACTACAATACTTCAGGGGAAAAATGGAACATCAATGAAATAAAGGAATTCCAAGCATTCTTGTTGAATAGACCAGAGTTGAATACAAAATTTGACTTTCAAATGTAAGAATTAAGAGAAACATGAAAAGGTAAACAGGAAAGAAAAACCATAAGGTACTTATTAAAGTCAAACTGTTTATGTTCCTACATGGAAAGGTAACTCATGAGACCTTTCTCAGTATTAGGGTAGTTGCAGAGAATATATGTGTGTGTGTGTGTGTGTATATAATACATATATATGTATGTGTTTGTGTGTATATACATATGTGTATGTATACATATATACATTTAGAGAAAGGGAGAGAGAGACAGAGAGAGACAGAGAGGCAGAGGGCCACAGGATGAGCTGAATATGAAGGGATGGTACCTAAAAAAGAAAAAGAAAATTGAGTGTTGAAAGGAATGTACTAGGAGAAAGAGAAAGGGAGAGGTAGAATGTAGTAAATCATCTCATGTAAAAGAAGCAAGAGAGAACTTTTACAATGGAGGAGAAGAAGGGGAAAATGAGAGGGATTAAATGACCTTTACTTTCATTGAATTTGATTTCAGGAGGGAATAACATACACTCAATTGGATATGGAAGTTTATCTTACCCTACAGGAAAGTAGGGGGGAAGAGGATAAGAGAGGGGGAATAATAGAAGGGATAACAGATTGGGGGAAGAGGTAATCAGGAAGCAAACACTTTGGCAGAGGGACAGGTCAGATGAGAGAATAGAATAAATGGAAGGTGGGATAGGATAGAGGAAAATATAGTTAATCTTTCACAACATGACTGTTATGAAAGTATTTTGCCTGACTACACATGTATAACCTATATAGAATTGCTTGCCTTCTCAATGAGGGTGGATAGGAAGAGGGGAAGGGAGAGAATATGGATCTCAAAACTTTAAAAATGAATGTTAAAAATTGTTTTTACATGCTACTAGGAAATAAGATATATAAGCAATGGGATATAGAAATCTATCTTACTCTACAGAAAATAGAAGGGAGTGGGATAAGGGCTGGGGGGTAATAGAAGGGAGGGCAGATTGGAGGAAAAGGTAATCAAAATACAGCTGTCCTGGGGTGAGGGGAGGGTGAGATGGGGAGAAAATTTGAAATTCATAATTTTGTGGAAATGAATGTTGAAAATTGAAAATAAATTAAATTTTAAAAAGTAATAGGTTAAATCTGTATTGTTATTTACTATTTTCCCTAAAGCTTTCCTCTCACCAATCTTGTGAGATAAGGAACAACAATAACATTATTTCCATTTTATAGGGCAGGAAGCTAACAGAGAGAGAAAGTAATTTTGCTTCACTACTGTTGCATGATGATAAAAAATAGTGTTGGAGATGGAATCATGAAACCTGGGTTTAAATCCTGACAGTAACCTGCTTACTAAGTATATGAGTGTGAATAAATAATTTCATCTCAGGGAGCAATGATTTTATGAAGAAAATGCTTTCCAAAAAAAAAAAAAAAATATATATATACATATGTATGTATATATATAAAAAATATATATATATACATATGTATGTATACATTTATTATTTACAATAATTTAAGTATATTTATATTTTATTTATTTGAATATAAATCAACAAATTTATATTTGAATATGGTAATTTCTTATTTGTAAAACTTTTTTTTACTTTATTATGTGTATACTTATGGAGAGATATGTATATATCATTTATAGTATAATCTCATATATACTATACTATATAGTATCATATATAATGTATTATACATATGATCATATTAATAATAACATATGTGTGTTAATACTACTAATACTAGTTAATATTATTAATACTATCATCACTGTCATTCCTATTGTTTTATAGCAGCATACAAGAATTTAGGGACCAAACTGTTGGCTGATTTTTATTCCTTTGCATTTCTCTACTAGAAGCTGTTTTTCTCTCATTATTCTCTCTCTTCTCTCCCAGAATGTTACCAGAAGCCAGCCTGCCACATCACAACGCTGGCGATCTGGCCTGCCTCTGTCCGCTGTGTGTTCTATCCAGATACTCAGAGCTGCACACACAGCCTACAGGGCCACAGCTGTCGGCTTTTGCTCCGAGAGGAAGCCGCCTACATTTATAGGAAGAAAGGTAAACTAAGACCTACAGATTCAGAGGTTTGACCTGAAAGTCCCTTGGATGAAGAATGTGGTTGGAAACAGCAGGGTGGGATGGCATTTTATTGTTGGATGGAAAACCTGACAAGCCTGGAAGAGTTTTGGTTTTTTTTTCTAAGCAACTGTAGGCCTCATCAGCCTTATGAAAAAGGGATACAGGTTTTATTTAAAGGGTACCAAGATGTCTGCTCAGCTACTGACTCTGGTACTCAAGGCCATTTATAATTTGAGTACATCTCACTTGTGCAGGCTTAATTCATATTTAATAATATGAATTATTAACATATGAATATGAATAAATATGAATACCATATTTCTTAATTCATATGTGCTCATATGTTCCAGCCTATAGACTGCTCTCAAGCCTCCATTCTTTTCCTATGACCCCATACCTGGAATAAACTGCCTCTGTGTTGAAATCCCTTCCTTCTCTTCTACTCTCCTTTACACTTACATCACTCTTTCTCGTCTGATTATTGTTCTCATAGGTGATGGTGAATATACACGTTTACTAAAGATTCAGTTCTTGTTTTCATGAAACTTTCAGTCTTAAAGAGGGATAATAATAATAATGTTGACAATGATAGCAAGCATTTGTATATCACTTTAATGTTTGAAAAGTAACTTTAAAAATATTATCCCATTTTTATCCTTACAAGAACCCCGGGAAATAGGTACCATTATTATTCTGGTTTTACAGATGAGTAACCTGAGATAGGCTACTTGCACAGGATCATACAGCCAGTCAATGTCTGAAGTTCGATTTGAAATAGGTTATCCTAATTCCATGCCGAGAGCTCTGTCTACTGTGGCACCAATAAGATATGACTTCAATTAATTATAAAACAGAATAATATATAATAAGTGCCTCATAATTACTATGAGAAGCTATTACCAACTGGGAGGATCAAGAAGGGTGTCATGGAGGGGGCTGGTCTTTGAGATGGGCTTTACAGAATCGGGGAGAATGAAATGTGGAACTGAGGAAAGCACCACTCTGATTCTACACTCCCAGTTCTGGAATTTGCGTGCCATTCTTCCTTTTAGTGAGGATTATATAATCTCTAGGAGAGTACATTAGCATGTTTTTTTCTCATTCCATAATACAGTTAAACTTGGAAATTCCTTGAGTTGGGGGCTTCAGATTTCTGCAATATGAAGCAATATCCTTTTTATTTATGCTGCTTGTTCTTAATGAACTATACAAAAGATGTAGAATAAGGGGACACCGTCAAGGAGATAAATGACTTTAAAACAGTGTGGGCCAATCACGCAGTGAGGGATCAGTCACATAGGTAGAAGTCTCTCTTGGCATCTGTGAAGGGCTATAAGACAGAGGAAGACTTCCATCATGGAGAGCAGCTCTTCTATGAAAGATCTATGCAAATGGATGGATGAATGAATATATGGATGGATGGATAGATGGATGGATGGATGGATGAAAGATAAAACATTTAAGAAGCATTTACTATCTGCCAGTCAGGGTGCTAATACATGAATAAGAATCACATAGGATGAATGAGGATCACTGAAATATACCCCAAGGAGAGACTATCCAAATGAAGATCTCTGATCCATTGAATGGGTTGGGTAAGAATGAGTCTCAAATGCAACAGAAGAAATAGATACAATTTTCAGGATGTGGATTTTGTCGTTGTTCAGTTGTTTCAGTCTTGTGGGACTCCTTGTAACCCCATTTGGGTTTTCCTTGGCACAGATACTGGAGTGGTTTGCCATTTTCTTCAACTTATTTTATAGATAAGGAAAACTGAGGCAAACAGGGTGAAGTGACTTGCCCAGGGTCACACATATAGTAAGTGTGTCTGAGGTCAAATTTGAACTCAGGTGTTCCTGACTTCAGGTCTAGTGCTCTATCCACTGCACCATCTAGCTACCTCCCATATATTCTTGTAATAGCATTTATATAGTACTATACTATATTATGCTATGTGTATGTATATATACACTGTACTATAATATATACAGTACTGTACTATATATATATATATATATATACATATATACCATACTATATATAAAGCACTTGACATCCACTCTCTCATTTCATCCTCATCATTGACCCTATGAGGAGGTGGGATTATTATCCTCATTTTTGTAAAGGAGGAAATGCAACCTTAGGAAGGTGAAATAATTTGCCCCAGGTCACACAGCTACTAAGTGTCTATGACAGGGTTTAAACTCAAATCTTCCTAACTTCAAGTCACATAGTAACAATAGTTAGCATTCATGTATCTTCTTTGTCATGTAGTAACAATAGTTAGCATTTATATATCTTCTTTGTCACATAGTAACAATAGTTAGCATTCATGTATCTTCTATGTCACATAGTAACAATAGTTAGCATTTATATATCTTCTTTGTCATGTAGTAACAATAGTTAGCATTTATATATCTTCTATGTCATGTAGTAACAATAGTTAGCATTTATATACCTTCTATGTCACACAGTAACAATAGTTAGCATTTATATATCATTTCAGGGTTTGCAAAACATTTTTACAAATGCCATCTCATTTGATCCTCATAACAACCCAAGGAGGTAAATGGAATTATTCTTCCCCTTTCAGAGATAAGAAAACCAAGACAGAGAGAGGTTAAGTGACTTTCCCAGGGTCACACAGTGACACACACCAATGACTGATTGGTCTTCCTGACTCCAGATCCAGCATTCTAATTACTGTGCCACCTGGTTACTCTACTGTATGATTAACTTTTGTTTTTCAATCCATTGCTGCCAGTGACCTGATAACACCTCAGTTCCACAAAGTTCCTTTCAACATCTATCAGAGTTGATGAAGGATAGAAATGCTCATTTAATATTTTTCCACGTCTATTTGTTTGATATGCGCTAGATTAAGATTCATTTTGACAGCTCTGGAGGAAGTGATAATTAATGCTGTCTGTGAGAAATCAAATTTGCATCCTCTTAAAATTCTTAATTAAAAAAATAAAAAAAAATCAAAAGTTACCCTGACATATTCTTCCTCTGTTGGATTCCAGAAATGAACTGACTTCCCTTGGAACAAACCAGGCCTCCAGGGGTGGCCAGAGTCAGACAGTCCTCTCAAACACTGAATGCTTAGCAGTCTCTTCAATTTTCAAGCCAAACAGGAAATCTTGTAAAGGAGAGAGAGGAATAATAGTTGGTAACTGCAAGAAATGTTCAGGGTATAGCATGACCACTGGATCTTTCCATTGCTTGGGTTTTTGTTTCTGGTCTCAGTTCGGGTTAATAGCTTTGGAGGTAGAAGAAAGGATAGCGTTCACTAAATTGCTGGGACCTTAGAAAGTACAGGCCAATTAGTAATAATAACTCAGGTTTATGTGGTGTTTTACAGTCTGCAAAACAATTTCCTCACAACACCCTGTAAGATAGTTAGTATTAATGACCATGCTGAATTAAGGCAGCGAACTATAGGGAAAAGAAGGCTAGATTCTAATCAGGGTACCTTAGTTTGAATCCCAACCCTACCTTTACCACCTCTGGGACCTTTGGCAAGTCACTTAAACCTCTCTTGGCCTCAATCTCCTCATCTGTGAAAAAAGAAGGGATTGGATTAGATGACCTTCACTGTCCCTTCCAGCCCTAATTCTATGATGCTATGATCTTCCTATTCCTCTGTTATGCCAGGGTGTGTGGCTGTTAATTTGGCAAATGAAACTGAATTCCACTCAAGGAAGACTTTGAGGTATATAGATAGTCATAAATGACATTATATGAAATGGCCTTAAAAGAAACAGGCTAAGATTTTTTGTGATTCATTCAATTTGGTCCAACATTGCCCATTGTATACACAGCCCTGGAAAAACTTTGGGGGAGTAGAAGTACTGGTCTCTGCCCTCAAAGGAGTGCCAGCTTCATCAAATTTCACAGAATAATTTCAGACCTGGAGGGAAACTGAGAGGTCCAATTAGTTCAGCAGAGAAAACATATGTGTTAGACCTAAGAAGAGGATTACTGCAGCATCACACTGTGTGTCCTTTAAACAAAAACTCTTTACTTTGGGATCATTCTAATTAATTGTTGTAAAGTTTTTCTTTTTTTTTTCTTTTGACCTGTAAGTACTTCTCTGGAATTTTTACTCTAACTAACCTTAGTCCTTCCCTCTTTGGTCAAGCAGAACTAGCCTTCCATATATCCATGTGTTGGGATGTTATCAAAGTTGGAATGGAACCAGATGTTTTCTAAAGTACCTTCCAATCCTAAAATTCTGTCATTCAAAAGCATGGCATTTTCTATGATTAGATATTAGTAAAAATAATGATATGGGTGAAGTGTTTATTTTTCCCATTTTTCTACAGGTGTCTCCATACTGAACTATACTACAGACCCAGCCACAGTGTTCATTGCCACCCAAGGGACTCTGAAGGGCAGATCTGAGGCGATTCAAGTGGGTGTCGAATGGAAACGAATCGTCCAGTTCTTGGGAGTTCCATATGCAGCCCCACCACTGGCACAAAGGAGATTCAGTGCACCAGAGTCATATAACTGGACTGGCTCTTGGGATGCCACTGTGCCACGGTAAGGGTTCCATTGTGATTTTTTCAAGAAGCTGCTACTCTATATCATAAATATAATCATGTCACTCCTCTGCCCGTGAACCACCAATAGGTCCCTTTGCTTCCTGAGTAGAGTGTACATTTCTCTGCCTGGCATTCAGGCTATCAACAATCTGGCCACACTTTACGTAGTGAAGGGAATTGTAGTATAGTAGAAAGGACACCAAGCTTGGATCTAATGAGTCAACAAAGGAAAGCATTTTGTAATCATAATCGATATGTAAATATCTGCTTCTTTTTAGTTATTTGCCCATCATATGCCTGTAACTGGCAGCTAAGTGGCACCAAGGGTAGGGTATTGGGAAAGGAGTCAGGAAGACTCATCTTCCTGAGTTCAAATCAGACCTTAGATACTTACTACATGTATGATCCTGGGCAAGTCACTTAATCTTGTTTGCCTCAGTTTTCCTCATCTGTAAAATGAGGGAGAAGGAAATGACAAACATGTCTAGTAGCCACAACATCAATAATCCCTGGAATGTTCTCCCTCTCTGCCCGGAAGATGAAACTCAAGAAGCATGTCTTCTCCATAAAGTATTCCCTGATCCTCTCTACTGTTAATGGCTTCTATCTTTAACTACTCCATATTTAACTATCTCAGAATTATTTGGATTTATTCTCTACATATCTGCATGTTGTTTCCTCCAATAAAATATAAACTCCTTGAGGACAGGATAGATTTAACTCTTCAGAGGTTTCATCTTTTTTTCTTTGTATCTTCAGTGCCTAACATAGTGCATGACCTATAGAAGACATTTCATATCTATTGAGTGATGGCTTACATACTTGACTTTGCTTTGTTCCATGGTTAAAACATTTTTTCTTAACTGAGCATTCTTGCAAATGTAGACAGTTAGTGACAGGCAGGTTGAATGAGATGGTGTGCCCAGATGGGCAGGACAAATTCATTCCCACTTGTTTTGCTGATTAGTTGTATCCAACTCTTTGTGACCCCATTTGGGGGTTTCCTTGCAAAGATATTGGAGTGGTTTGCCATTTTCTTCTTCAGCTTATTTCACAGATGAGGAAACTGAGGCAAACAAGGTTAAATGATTTGCCCAGGGTCACATGGCCAGTCTGAAGCCAGATTTGAACTCAGGTCTTCCTGACTCAGAGCCTGGCACTCTATCTACTGTGCCACCTAACTGCCCATAGCTGGCATATAGTAGATACTAAATAAATTTTTTAATGTATTGATACCAGGTTTATAAATTGTGCTGCATACCTTATCTCATCTGATTTGTATAACCTTATTCTGACAATTACAAATAAAGGAATATAGACATAGAGAGGTCCACCAGGAAAAGAAAGTGTTGGAGCCAGGATTTGAACTCAGACCTTCTGATCATTTTAGACCAGGCTGCCTCTGTAGTAATGGTCAAATTACCCTGGTGAGTCCTGGATCTGCTCCTCCCCCTGCTGCGCCCTACCTCTCCCTGCCCACTGTTGCACATCAGTTCATTTGCATCCTAGATGGTCAGCCAGGGGCTTTGTGTGTGAATATGCCCATGAGACTTCAGGATACAGAGAGGCAGTTTGGTGTGCATTACTGATTTCTGTCTCAATTCTGCAATTCTGAATGTGTTTTTACAAATGTTTAAAAGTGGCTTTTAAAAACAAAGAACCTCATGAAATGTCTCCTGTATTAATTAGAGATGGGGGGAGGGGAGATGGCAGGAGAGGTGGAAAGAGATCTACGGAGCATGGAAGGTCATGAAATTTAGCTTGGGTTTCATTGTGCATACAGTAACTCAACCTGTGTCTTTAGGGCCAGCTGTTGGCAGCCTGGATTTGGAAAGGCCTCATCTCCTACTGTTAGTGAAGACTGTTTGTACCTGAATGTGTTTGTCCCTCAAAACCTTGTGAGTATTAAACTACTTGGATATTTGACATGTAAATGAGGCGCTGTTGAAATATTGTCTTCCCAGGGGGCCAACAAGGCCAAGCAAGGTTCCATTCTCCAAGTAGTCTGATTAGTTTCCCTTTGCTCCCATGGACATAACTCTGGCTAACCCTTGGTCACATGCAGATCAGGGGGACAGTGTGGCTTTCATAGTGCTAAGTCATCCCCTTGTTAAACACTAGCCAGAGTGTCCAATGGTAGCTCATTGTTCCATATTCATATAGGAAGGGTAATATTGTTTTCTGTATGTCATCTGCCACCCAGGTTCTAACTCTGTCCTCAGATGAACTACATTCAGTCTCCAAACAGAGTAGAAAAGACTTTTTCTTGCATTCTCTACATATTCCCCTCTCTCCCTCCACCTTGCCAAAGTAAAATCTCTTAATACTTAAATACTTAAAACAGGAAACTGTCACCCCTTGCACCTCTCATGTTATCCTGGAGACTATGGGACTGCTGGACAGATTTCACTTTCACCTCAGTATGCATTTTTCCAAGCAGTAACTCATATAGGAATGGTTGGCCATCTCCCCCAGCACTTGATTTAAGGACTGGACCTCTGGAGTTCATGAAGTAACCATAATATAGACTGGAAACAACTGTGTTTCATGATCTCTATTTGCCTACTTGTGATCAAGGAAAGAAATGCAAAACAAGGGAGGCAGCTGGGCATTTGAGGCCCAAACTCTGATTCATCTAGGCAAGCACGTGTTCTCCCACTGATGATCATGGTTCCTGCCAAGGAGTGAGAAGGGAAGAAATCACCTCCCTCTTATTGCCTTCTCCTATGCTGGAAGGTCAAGACAGAGTTCTCAGAGTGCAGAGAGAACTGGGAGGAATTTGGTCTCCCCTTCTCAAATATGCTGAATGGGCATTAAATGCAGCTGTCAGTCATTTTTGACATAGCCCCATAATCACTGGGACCCAGTAAGGGATCACTGTGTCATATAGCAAAACACAAATCCAAGGGACCAAGAAGGAATTGCTCCATCATTACAGAAAATAAGACCTTGGACTTTGAGCCAAAGGACTAGATTCTCTACCTTGAACCATAGCTTATATTCACAGTTGCCCGGGAAGTACCTATGGATCAGGGAAGATCACCAACTGGCCCAATCACATGCATAATGCTCCCACTGTAGGGCCAAAGAAGTGGTTAGTAATATGTTTCTGGCTGAGCTATATGGGGTGGGCATACTTTGAATTGGATCAGGCCTTAGAATGTATAATATCAGACAAAACAGATGGCAGAAAATACTGCAGCTGGAAAAAGTCTTAGAAATCAGTCTCAACCCCCCCAGTTTATTGATAGAGAAACTGAGGTTCAGAGAAGTGGCATAAAGTTTGAGAATTATGCTGCATGCCTTATCTCACTTTCTTTTATAGAAAGAACAGTGATATATTATAGAGTCAAAAGAGATTAAGCAACTAGCAAGCTAGAAAATGTTTTCACTTTATTATCACTGATTTATGTATTATGATGCTACAATTTCCAAAATGAGTGCTTTTGTGGAAATGGTTTACATTTTATAGTGGTAGTTCCTTGATTCGATAGAAGAGCAGCTGCTAGTCATCTTGGTAAGATTGGTAAGCTCATCTGCCTCCCATTTACTAATCTCTTAGGGTTCCTGACTTTAGAAAAATTCCTGTAGAGAGCTAGTTTCATCCATTATGAGTTGATTCATCAGTTTCAGCAGGTGATACTTCCTAGCTATGGTGTCCTATTGGGGGGGTGGAGGGATGAGGGTGGGATGTAGCCCTCTGTGTACTGACTACAGAGTCCAACGGTATCCTATAGATTTCTTTCATCAGCAAAAAAGGGAAGCAGTGTGGGGTAGTAAAAATAGCATTAGACACTGGGAGAATTTCACAACTGACCTCTGCATCTAACTTGAGCTGGCTTCAGCATGTCCCTGCTTCTAATTCTAACCCACTGTGATTCTGTGTGAACAAATAACAGTTAGGTAAAAGTTATTACTTAACTGATGATGCTGGACTAGAAAGTGGTGACTGTTGCCACAGGTATGCTTGTGATCAAATCCCCATTTCCTGATTTTGCCTACTTCAGTTAGTGTAATCTGCCTTGGGTGAATGGCCCTGTTGTTCTCAAGGAAGAACACTTCCCCTCCACAACCCCTCAGGTACCTGGATTAAAGGAGCTTCTGTGGTACCTATCTTGGGTGAGTTACTGGTCTCAGTCAACCCAGTTGAGCGGAGATGGTCACTTGACAGTCTGAGAATGAGAGTAATATTGTTAGTCTCCAAAGCCTGGCTCCCTTTGCCCTAGGTGTCTGGCCTGTGTTGTTTGCAGGCAGCTGAGAGCTGACTCTTACTCATCGATTTTTCCTTCCTCACTCCTCATTCCCACCTGCTTCATTCCTATTCACTGGTAACAAGGCAAGCATTTTCTTTCGCTGATTAAGAAGAAAAAATATAGGAAATTCAGGAGAAGAGTGATTCATGCATATTGATGGTTCTCTATAGCTAAAACATTCCAGATCTTTGTGTTATCCCATGTGAAACTTAACCTACCACACCTTCTAGTTTGACATTTTTGGGGGAGCTTGGCATTAAATAAATCGCACGCATGCACACATACACATACACACACATACACACATGGCAGTTAGGTGCTGCAGTGGATAGAGTGCCACCTCTGGAGTCAGAAGGACCTGAGTTTAAATCTGACCTTAGATACTTATTAGCTGAGTGACCCTAGGCAAGTCATTTAACCCTGTTTACCTCAGTTTCTTCATTTGTAAAATAAGCAGAAGAGGGAAATGGCGAACCACTCCAGTATTTTTGCCAAGAAAATCTCAAAAGGGGTCACAAAAATCAGACATGAGTAATCAATCGAACAACTACATATATATGTGTATATGTATATATATATATATATATATATATATATATATATACATACACACACATACATACATATGTGTATTATTTGCTTGTATTGAAAGATCAGTTCTTCCAGTTTCCTTTTTTGGAGGTAGGGAGAAGGGTCACTATGTTTCTATATGCATATGTATATATGGCCCCAAGAAGGAAGCCTGGAATAGTAGAAGGACACTGAATTAAAGTCAGGAAACCTGGAATTTTCTTGAGGCTCAACCACTGACTTAGGCAAGTCACCCCCTTCTGGCCTTGCCCCCATTTCAGAAGATCATAGAATTTAATACTGAAAGGGAGCTTAGAGAACTTTTTGCAGGTAAAAAAACTAACGTTCAGACATGTGAAAGGATTTGCCATTTTAGGCAGTAAGTACAAGAGCCGGAATGTGAACCCAGGTATTATGACTTGAGGACTGGTCTTCTTTGCACTCTACATCATAGTTCTCTTGCATTGTTAGGGATTGGTCCAGATTGGACCAGGATTAAGAATTCCTCTGGCTCTAATATTTTTATGTCTCCATGTGTTCCTTTTCATTAATCATTATTTTCAGTTTTTCTGATAAAGAGAAATTGATACTATATTGAGAGTTAGAGCTTCTAAAATAAGAAAGGTGGTAAAAAGCAAGTCATATCTTAGGGCCACACCAAGTAGAAAAAGTCTTTCTAGATAAGGGGTGGAAATCATAGAAGTCCAATTTGCACACTTGAAACTGAACCAAGTATCAGATATTCTTTCTCCCTCAGTGCCATAAAGCCTGTCTCATTTATTTCAGAGCCAGAATACATCAGTGCTAGTGTTCTTCCACAATACCGGTGAAAATGGTGGGAGAAAGGAACAGCTGGAACTGGAAGGATCATTTCTTGCTGCAGTTGGAGATATCATTGTGGTCACTGCAAACTACCGAGTTGGTATCTTTGGCTTCCTGAGCACTGGTGAGTTGCATTCATTCATTCAATCATCATTCAACACATTTATTAGGTGCCTGCTACATGCAATTGTATACATTCCAATTCCTAAATATTAGAAAATAACAATTGGCTGAGAATTCTCAATAATTCAATAAGTAAGCACTCTCTGCTAGGTAATATATAAAGACATGATCCCTTCCCAGAGGTTATATTCTAAAGAGAAATGGAATATAGACAAAATTAAAAATAGCATAAGGCAAAATATTAAATACCACAAGAGAGAAAATAATTCAGCAGTTTGGAGGGAGAGATGATCTGTGTTGGCAAAAGAGATTTCCTTGAATGCATTTAGTACCTTTCATCCAACACTGTCCTCTTAACTGTCTGGGAAAACAGTCCTGTTTCCTTTCGTACCAGCCTGGGACAGGCCTGAATTGTTTAGCTTACTTTTGTAAATCCCCAGTGACATAGATGTCACAGGTTTCCAGCAAAAAAATAATTCCACTGTTTGCCTTCTCTAGAGGTCTTTAAGTGATGAAAAGACCCTTTAGGGGTAGCATGGGAACCAAGAGACCTGCGTTTGCACCCTAACTCTGTCTTGTGAATAGGGTTAGTCATTGTATCTCCTTCTGCTGCATTTGAATCTGTCAAAGGAGAATCACTATAATTGCACTACTTACCCCCACACTTCCCTACCCATACACACACACACACACACACACACACACACACACACACACGCACGCACCTAGGTTCAGGGGATACTATATAGAGAGTTGGAAGGGACCTTGGAGATCATCTGATCCAGTTGCCTTATTCAGAAAGGTCTAGTGTCTTGCCCAAGGCCAGAGCTAAGATGCTACCCCAGATTCTCTCACTCTAAGTTCAGCATTGTCCTCTCTGTACTACATAGAAAGTACTTTGCAAATTTTAAATGCATATAGACATGTGTGTCATTATATATCAACATGTCTACACTAGTCTAAAAGGAGAATTGTGTTTCCTGGCCATATTTCAGTTACTTACACATCTACGGACTTACTGGGAAGATTGAGTCGCTCTCTTGTCTGATGCAATGATTACTACCACCACAGCCCTCCTTAATCTCATCAAAATTGGCTATCCATTTGTCCATTTTCCTTTCCTCTAATACACATGTATGCATAGATGTGTGTATATGCATGTATTGTTTGTTCAGTCACATCTGATTCTTCATGATCCTGTATGGGGTTTTCTTGGCAAAGATACTGGAGTGGTTTGCTATCTCCTTCTCCAGTCGATTAGGCAAACAGAAGTTAAGTGATCTGCACAGGGTCATACAGCCAGTGAGTGTTTGAGGCCAGATTTTAGCTCAGGTCTTCTTGACTCCAGGCATGGTTCTCTATCCAGTGATCCAGTTAGTTGCCTCTGTATATGTGTATTGAACACACACACACACACACACACACACACACACACACACACACATATATTAAATACACATACCTAATGTTAAGTACACAAATCCCATAAAATGGACCGACATACACATGTACACACACATTCTATCTCTCCTGCATTTTATCTTAGTCTTCCCATCAATTAGCACAATGCCTTGCATGCAATAGATATTGGCTGGATTGAATCACTTAGTAAAATTCATTTAATTGAATTGACCCTCTCCTTTAATGCAGTAGCTTCTATTGTGAATGAGATCTTACATTTTCACATGACATAAAATTTTTAATTTTACAAAGCTCTTCCATAAAGAGCATCTCATTCATGAGTCACCATCCTTAGTTGCCTCTATGACCCAAACTGGTTGAAATATTGAAAGACTCAAAGGCATCACCTTTTACCACACTGATCCCCCAAACTGCTGGTGGGATGGCTCCAAAACTTTTTATCTATTTTGTGTACACTTTTGTATATACATGTTGTCTCTCCAAAGAGAATGCCCTCCATGAAGGCAGGGCAGAGAGTTTTTTCACTTTTGTCTTTGTGTTTCCGTTTAGGATGGTGCTTGAAACAAAGTAACTACTTAGTAAAAGTTTGCCATTCTATAGGTAGGAAACTGGAGGGCAAGTGGGATCAGGGAAGTCCACTGACCTGGAAGCAGAGTATGGTAGTTCAAATTTGCCTCTGTCAGTTACTACCTATATGACCTTTAGTCACATAGGGATACTGGGTACTTATTCAGAGACTCCAGTGAGGGGAGAAAATCCTTTTTCACTTAATTTTTACTGTAAATCCCTGTGTCTCAGAATAGTCTAGCTTAATTCTAATTGTATATAAACATGCTGGAGGTAGACAATACAATTACCTAGTCACTTAATAAATATTTATTAAAGGTTTACTCTGTCCCAGGCATCGCATTAAATATTAGAGATACAGAGAAAGGCAAGAGACAGTCCTTGGTCTCAAGAAGTCTAAAATCAAAGGGGAAGATGATATGCAAACAACTACGTGTGGTCTATATACAGTACAAGTAGGAAAGAATCGACAGAAAGAAGGCAAGGGAATTAAGCGGGGTTGGGAAAGGCTTCCTGTAGAATGTGGAATTTTAGCTGGGGCTTGAAGGAAGTCAGAGAAGCCAATAGATATAGCTGAAGAGAGAGAGAGCATTCCGGAAGATAACCTTCCCTGACCTGGTCACACATTTTGTTCCAGCTGTGGTCATCTGGTTTCAAGACTGTGTTCATTTTGTTTGAAGGATATAACATTAACAAAGAGGTTAAGATGAGGTCAACATATTTCTTTTTCTATTGATATAGGTTCAGAATATGAATTAAAAATATATCAGAACTCTTCTTGGTATGATCATTACATATTGTTATTTGAAAATAATCGATTACATAGTCTGTTGCATATATTTTATTCTCTAAGATTAAAAATTGCAGAGAAGTTTCCAATCTGCATTGTAAGAGGCGATTTCCTTATCTGGGAACTCCATTTGCCAATTCCATAATCTTTTCCCTCTTCGTCTCCGCCTACTGACTTCTTTGATTTTCCTCAAGTCTCAGCTAAATCCCTACCCTGTGCAGATATCATGTTGTCTTTCTATCACTGTATCTCAGTTTCCTCATCTATAAACAGGAGGGAGGGAGTGGACCCTTCCGACTCTAACAGTTTATTACTGAGCAAAACTAAACTCTGTGAAATTGGGGACTGCCCCATACTTCTCAGTACCAGTCATAGCCTCGCCCAAGGGCTTTTCCCCCAGTGTACAATAAATGAATATCAGTGTAATAAATCTATCAGGTACTGAACAACAAACTGTATTCATCCAACACTGTGATAAGGCTGGGAGGACTATGGAGGAGAGAGAAGAACTGAGAGATAATCTTTGCTCATGAGGAGCTTATAACCTCCATGGAGAAAGAGAACCAGTACCTAAGAAAGAGTTCCATGTGCCAGTGTGGGGCACTGACTAAAGATGAGTCTTACCCTGAGGTCTGAGAGTTTTTCAACAAATTTTTTGATGTTTATATTTCAATATAATTTCATATATTTTCATAATTTCAATATAATTCATTTTCCTTATAATCCTACGTATTTTATATATTTCAAAACCGTTTCTGAGAAACGGTCCATGGGCTTCATCGGGATTGCCAAAGGGTACTATGACCCCAAAAGCCTTAAGAGACCCTAATGTAGTTCAACCTCTCAATACTTTCTACAGCATGCCTGAGAGAAGGGACTCATCCAGCTTCTGTACCCTAGTCATACACGTGCACACACATACACACATATACAGTGTGTGTATATGCATATGTAGTTTTATATGTGCACATATATGTATATGCACAAATATATTCACACATACTATATGTATAATTTTTATATATTTTACATATAGTTTCATATGTATGTTTATGTCTCTGTATATACACATTATATATACTCACATAGACACATATATACATACTATATAAAGTTATATACATACACATATATGCAGATATATACCTATATATATATATATATATATATATAGTTGTAATATTCTATGGCATCTCTGAGAATCATCCAGAGAATAGATTAGATAGATATACATACACATATATATATAAAATCATAAAGCTATATAATTATGGTTATGCTATAGTATTATATACATTAGGTGGTTCAGTGGATAGAATGCAGGCTTAGAGTGAGGAAGACCTGAGTTCAAATGTGACCTTTGCTACTAGCTGTGTGACCCTAGGCAAGTCACTTAACCTCTTTTTGCCTTAATCTACTAGAGAAGGAGATGGTAAATCACTCCATCATCTTTTCAAGAAAACCCCACACATAGCGTTGGTGTGCTATGGTCCATGGGGTCACAAAGAGTCAGACGTGACTGCATGACCGAACAATAACAATATGTGTGTATATATATATATATATATATATATATATATATATATATGTGTGTATACATACATACATACATATATTATACATTTAAAACATTATTCTGAGGAGTCTATTGACTTCATCAGACTGACAAAGGGGGCCATGGATCCAGAAAGGTTAAGAACACCTGGTCTAACCTCCTAAAACTTTCCTCTGGCAGGGCTTCAAGATGAAATAGATAAATATACCAGTAAAAATATATAGATATAATTATGGCTAAATAGTTGTTATATAGGTGTATGTTTACATATATATTTTACATATGTTTACATATCTATTATTCATTTAAAAACATTATTCTGAGAAAAGGTCCATAGGGTTCACTAGATTGCCAGTGAATCCACAACACAAAAATGGTTAAGATCCCCTTCACTCTAGGAACAATAGGAGTTTCAAAAAGGGAAAGACACAATGGGGCTAGAGCAGCCAAGGAAAACTTCCTGGAAGAGGAAGTCTTCAATAATGGATTTGGGTAGATTTGGACAGATGAAAAAGAATCATGATGGAGCTAGCATTAAGAGACCTGGGTTCAACTCCTTCCTCAAGCATTTAGCAGCTATATGGTTGTCAGAAAACCAATTAAACTCTCAGAGCCTTGGTTTTCACATCTGTAGAATAAGGATCACAACACATGCACTGCCTATTTAATAGGATTGTTTGTAGAAAGCGTGTCATTTGATATAGAAATGGAAATTGTAGTAGTCACCCAATCACATGTACTAGGGATTTATTATAAGCCAGACACCAGGTTGAGCACTGAGTAGCAGCAGCAATAGAAACCATTGCGATTTATGGATTTTGAGAGGCTGGGAGCTGCAGAGCTCAGGGGGAAGGTGCAGGCCCTGCATGGAGAACTAGGTTCCAGCTGTGCCTTGACTTGTTACCCTAGACCAGTCCCTTAATGATTTGTTGCCACAGGCAGTATTCTAAGACTTGGTGTTGAATCCCAGAGCTGCCATTTTGTGACTTTGGGAAAATTACTCAGTTTTCCTTAGTCTCACCTTCCTCCTCTGTAAATTAAGGGAGTGGATTAGATGATCTCGAAGATACTTCTGTCTCTTGATATTGGGGTGATGTGGGGAACCTTGAAAGTCAGGCGGAAGAGTCCAGAGTTAATGTGGTAGGCCACGGAGAGCCGTCTTAAATTCTTGAGTAGTTGAGGGCAGATAAAATCGGTAGAAAGTAAGATGCTGGGCGCATATCACTTTTGTCTTCTGCCTTAAATGGTACATCCTTGTGTAGTGAGGGAATTGTATAGCTTCTCTCCCAATTCACTGATTTTTTTCTACTATGCCTTCCATTTAACCTCTAAATTTCTTCCACCTTAACAAATCCAGCAGCATGGGGTGCAGGGAGGTTCACCAATAGACTCCCTAACGGCTTCTCCAGTCATAAAAAGCAAAATGCACTTGAAGAAATTCTGAAATTCTCTCCCAACAGACAAGTTATTCACTTTTTTAATGTTGCTTTAAGTGAACAGTGGGAAATGTTGTCATTTTGGGATTCGGATTTCAGTGGGCAGTAGCTTCCCATTACATAGTTCATTGTTTTCATGGAGTGGGAATGGAGCACAGGATGCCTACTCTATTTATCTTCTGCCTCAAACTCATTCCTGTAGCATTTTCTTACCTTGCCACTGTGTCTGGTGAAGCTTTGAGCCAAGATGTCCTGACTTAGAACTCTACTAGAGTCATTTCAACCTTTTTAGATTTTAAGAATTCAGCAAAGCTTTCAGTCAGTCTCTCAACAGGTGTTCTTTAATCCACTTCTGGGTGCTGAGTATTACGCGTACCCATGGAGAAACATAAATAAATGGGAGATAGTTCCTGATCTAAGGTTTTTACAATCTAGTTCGGAAGACAGGACATGGACACAAGGCCTTAATAATAATGGGTAAAGTTTGGGAGGAGTTGTCACACAGCCAAAAGAACACTGGATTTACATTTAGAAGATGGACCAGAGTTCAAAACCTGGAGGTGTGGAACCTGAAGAAAATCTCATAGCATCTCTTGGGTCCAGCCTCCACATCTGGAAAATGAAGAGATTGGATGAGTTGATCTCTTCAAACCATTCCAGCTTGAATCTAATGATTCTAGCACCATCTTCCTCCCACCTGGTTTCCTACAATCCTAAATAAGGCCATTTAAAAGCTGTTCCAGAGCCACTTGTCTGATTTCTTATTCATTCATTCATCCAACTTGACAGTAGCTCAAATCATTCCATGTTCTCATTCTGCCCAGGCGCCATGCCCACGTATCCTCACATGCTCCTTTCCCATCATCCTAGTCTCCTGTCTCTCCCACTCTCCCAAGTCAGGGATGTTTGCTTTCATCTCTAATGTTTCATTTATGGTTATCCCACCAGCTATTTCTTCCCTGAGCTCTATCTCTCCTTCATGCAGAGATGAATAATCTTCATAATGGGGGGAAAAAGCTTACACTTACATGTTTTATAAGGGAATGTCCCCAATAGCAGGGCAGTTGAGTAGCTCAAGGAAAAGCCTGGAGTCAGGAAGACTCATCCTCCGGAGTTCAAATTAGGCCTCTGACTGTGTGATCGTCAATTGCCTCATCTGTAAAATGAGCTGCAGAGGGAAATAGCAAAGCACTCTGGTATCTTTGCAAAGAAAACCCCAAATGGAGTTACAAAGAGTCAGACATGACTGAAACATGAAAAATCCCAACATAGGATCATCCAGTGTCTCCTTGAAGTCTCTTCATGGCAGCAAATTTACCACTCACCAAGGCATTCTATTATACCTTTAGATCACTCTAATAATTAGGATGTTTTTACTTATATCAAATAAACATCTATTTTCCAGAAATTTATACCCAGTTGTTCTAATCTTACCCCTAGGGATCAAGCAAAGGAGTGAATGAATGAAAAAATGTTTATTAAGGGCTAATTATGTGCAAAATGCCAAGAATACAAATAGAAAAACAAGATACATGCCTTTAAATATTTGAAGACTTTTATTGTATTCCACCCTCAATTTTCTCTTCCCTAGACAAAACATCTCCTGTTCCTTCTATAAAGAAATACCAATCACAACGATTTATTTCAAGGATCAGATGAGATAATGTATACAGGCATATATATATATATGTAAAACACTTTGCAAACCTTAAAGTGCTATATAAATATGTTGTTATTGTTATCTCATTCTTCTCATTTTTATTTTCAATGGAGAGCAGATATGAATAGTCCTGGGACATTTTTCTTTCTGTTGTCTTTGCTATTGTTATCCAGCTGGTTCTTGCCTGGCATGTTCTTCACTTCCTACATCATCTTCGTTACTGTTTTTTGGACTTACCTACTCCAACTTGGACCCAGTAGTCTAGGTATTACTTGTCTAAGAGGGAGTATGTTGAAACCTTTCACTCTATATCCAATACTTTACGAATCCATAACTTTGTTGGTGTAGGCGCTTCCTCCCTTTTCTCCCATACAGATCCCAACCCCTCTATAACTCAATAGACTTTTTGTGAGGTGCTTGGTCAAAGACCTCATCATCCTATAGGCAACTCAGAAGTGCATCTCTCCAAACTTACCTGGGCTGGTCCTCAGATGACAGTAATACAGCCTGGTGTTTGACCCTGTTTTCAACATCTTTCCAGCTTGTCAAGCCCTCCCAAAGCTTGCACTCTATTGGCATGGAGTCCAAGGTTACCTCTCCCCTATGATAAGACATCAGAATAATACTTAGGTAAAGGGCTTCTATCAATGCAGTCTATGATTGCATTAGGAATATTTAGATGATTCAGTAGGTAAGAGTGCTGGGTCTGGGGTCAGGAAGACCTAAGGTCAAACCTAGCCTCAGACACTTACTAGCTATGTTGACCTCTGTTAACCTTAACCTCTGTTTGCCTTAATCCACTGGAAAGGAAATGGCAAATCACTCCAGTGCCTTTGCCAAGAAAGCCCATGGACATTATGGTTCATGGGGTCATAAATATTTGGACACAACTGAATGACAACAAAGATTACATTAGTTTTTTTGGCTAACATGCCATACTATTTACTCACATTGAATTTTCAGTCCACTAAGACCTCCAGGCCCTTTTACACTATTAATGATAGTAATGAAGATAGAGATAACTGACATTTATGACATACTTTTAAATCCATAAAGGATTTTATGTAATTATCTCATAATAGTAGTAATAGGTAACATTTAAGTAGCATTTTAAGGCTCACAAACCCTCCTTTGCATTCATTATCTTATTTGATTCTTACAACAAACTTCTAAGGTAGATACTCCATTTTCTATTATATTAGTATCTCCATTTTACAGATGTTAAAACTGAGGCTCAGAGAAGTTAAATGATTTGCCTGTGGGGATATAGTTATTACATACTCAAGCTGGGATATGAACCTTCAGACCCCCAAGCCCAGTGAGTGATCTTTCCAGTATAACATGCTGCTTCTTCATTCCTTGCCCCTGTGCAATTGACCTTTTAAATTTGAGGGTAGGATTCTACTGGCGTCACTTGACCCATATTTATATGCCTAAATTTTGTCTTTCTTCCAGGTTCTAGTGAGTCCAGTGGAAACTGGGGCCTGTTGGATCAGGTAGCAGCTCTAAAATGGGTACAGGCTCACATCTCCAGCTTTGGTGGAGACCCCCGTCAAGTGTCTATGGCAGCAGATCGAGGTGGTGCTGACATTACCAGCCTCCACCTTCTGACGACCACTGCTAACTCAAGACTCTTCAAAAGAGCTGTATTGATGGTAAGTACTATTTTTCATCTGTGACCTCAGTCTCAAAGTCTTGTCCTTGGTTTCTCAGGTCCTTTATCTACCTAAGCAAGTTTGTTTTAACTGATATGATATGGAGTAGGTGGGGCCCTCAGGAAGGGGGATGATGTGAGCTAAGAGGGAAAGAGGGATCATTGTACCCTTGACTTAAGTGGAGTCTGGTGTTTATTTATTTTTTAAAATTTTATTTATTTTTAGTTTTCAACATTCACTTCTATAAGATTTTGAATTCTAAATTTTCTCCTCCCTCCACTCCACCCTCCCCAATATGGCATGCAATCTGATATAGGGTATACATGTACAATCATATTAACCATATTTCCATATTAGTCATATTGTAAAGAAGAATTAGAACCAAAGGGGAAAACCATGAGATAGAGGAAACCAAAAAGAGAAAGAGAAAAAATAGCATGCTTCCATCTGCATTCAGACTTTAAGTGGAATCTGTTAAAAGATGGAGGTGAAGTGACCCCTAGATCACATGATTCAAAGGATGCTTCAGGGCTCCCCTGAAAGCACATCTTTTTTCACTACCTGCTTGAAATTCACACCCTTAACAATACTCTTTCCTAAGGAACATTATATTTTAATAACTGAAGTTATAATGCTATCTAGAAGGAGGTTAACCTGGTGCCTGTGAACTTAAACTATGTGTGTGTATGTGTGTACTTTGACAATGAATTTCAATATAATTGGTTTCCTTTGTAATTCTATGTATTTTATTAAATGCATTTAAAAACATATTTCTGAGAAGTGATCCATAGTTTTCTCCAGACTTTCAAAAGGGTATGACAATAAAAAGTTTAAGAACCCCTGCCCTAATGGATTAGGTTAGTGGTCAGTCTAGTGAAACTGATTGCTACCATCATAGAGTGATGCAATGAAGTTGAAAGGAATGTGTTGGGGGAAACTTCATGAACACAGCAGGTTAATTTCTAGCTGTGAGGTGCTCTGTGGAGGTATAAGATAGACTTGGGCTATCGGGGGACTATTAGACTATCAGGAAGATATACCCTAGCTATCAGGAATGAGGGGATTTCATCCCTCATGAATGAAGGATTTCATTCATGAGGTTTTCATATTCATTAAAAAAGGAAAGGGTGAAGAGACAACTGGAACCAAATATGGCCTATTTCATGTTTCTCCTTAGCACTAGCCTTGATCTTGTCCTTCATTGCTTTAATTTTTATTTAGGTTTCAAAATGGTCTGGTTTTTGTTTGTTTAATTCTGTTTTGAGTGGGATTTAATTCTGAAATATGGGCATATTTAACAAATCTTTACTAATGCCATCAAACTTCTTCTGCCCATAGGAATGGGATGAGTTACAGGGGGGAGGGAGAGGGCCTGACATTCTCTTTCTCCCTGGAATGGGGCTCCAGAACTCCACAACATAACCAAGTTAGGAGTAGTAGTGGGGAGATAATGAGGAGAATGAGGGAGAAGGATGGTATGTGCCAAGGAATGGCTAAGAGAAGTTTCCGTAAATCTAGACTTTCTCTTCCGCTGACATTTCTGTCCCTTGAATATCTCTAAAATGGAAAGTTCCATTATGAAAGACAGAAGCTCTTTCATAGGGGATTTTCTTCTACAATAAGTCAGGTTGTATGGCTCCTGCATTAATACAGTTGTTCAAGGAATGTATGGAAAAGGCAGAGAGTAATAAGTACTAGAACTAGAGTTAGGAAGAACTCCATTCAAATCCTGCTTGAGCTACTTACTGACTACATGGCCCTGGGGTTGTTTTAAGGACCAAAGACAGATAGATAGACAAACAGACAGAAAGAGAGATAGATTGATAGATAGACAGATATACATATATTTGCATGTATATATATATATGTGTGTGGGTGCATGTGTATCCACATATACATACATTTATATATACATACACACGTGTGTGGATCACTTTGCAAACCTTAAAGCACCATATAAATGTCAATTGAGTCTCGTTGTTGAGTCATTTCAGTTAGGGCTGACTGCTTGTGAGCCCATTTGAGGTTTTCTTGGGAGAGATACTAGAGTGGTTTGTCATTTCCTTTTCCAACTCATTTTAAACATAAGGAAACTGAGGCAAACAGGTTTAAGTGACTTGCCCAGGGTCATACTAGCAGTGAATGTCTGAGGCTGCATTTGAACTCAGATCTTCCTGAGCCACCTAGCTGCCCTCCTAGTTGAGTAGCCTGCTGATAATGTGAAATACTTCCTACATTGTCCATATCTGCAGTTTGTGTCCTGATTAGTGAGGGCTTGGCTTTAATGAGACCAATATTGTCAGTTTAATCAACCCCCTGAAGGCTGGTTGGGGCTGCTCTGTTCCATTGCCAAATTCTGAACTGCTTCTTTTTTTTTTTTTTTTTAAATTTTTTTTTAATTTATTTATTTATTTAATTTTTTTACATTCATTTTCACAAATTTTTGGGTTCCAAATTTTCTCCCCTTTTATCCCCTCCCCCCACCCCAATACCCCAAGCAATCTAATTTTCCCTATCTCCAATCTGCCCTCTCTTCTGTCATCCCTCCCTTCTCTTGTCTCCATCTTCTCTTTTCTCCTGTAGGGCCAGATGACTTTCTATTCCTCCTTAACTGTATGTCTTCTTTCCTAGTTGCAACAACAATACTAAACAGTTGTTCCTAAAACTTTGAGTTCCAAATTCTCCTCATCCCTCCCTCCCCACCCATTCCCTTTGAGACAGCAGGCAATTCAATATAGGCCATATCTGTGTAGTTTTGCCAATGACCTCCCTGATAGTCGTGTTGTGTAAGACTAACTGGATTACCATCCCTCCTAACCTGCCCCTCATTGTTTCTCTTCTGTCTTTTGATCCTGTCCCTCCCCAAGTGTTGACTTCAAATTGCTCCCTCCTCCCTTTGCCCTCCCTTCCATCATCCCCCCCCCTTGCAATATCTCTTTCTCCCCCACTTTCTTATACTGTAAGATAGGTTTTCATACCAAAATGAGTGTGCATTTCACTCCTTCGTTTAGTCAAATGTGATGAGGGTAAACTTCTTGTTTGTTTTTGGTTTTTTTTGTTTTTTTTTTTCTCAGCTCTCCTCTTTTTCCCTCCACTAAGAAAAACTCCTACCTGCCTCTTAAATGACATATAGTTACCCCCTTCCCTTTCCCTCCCCCTACATTTCTCTCTCACCATTTACCCTAGTTTCTTTTAAGGTATGGTCCCATCCTATTCAGTTCAATCTGTGCTCTCTATCTCTGTATGTGTGTGCATGTGTGTATGCGTGTGCATGCGTGTACATGTGTATGTGTGGTCCCACCAACTACCCAGATACTGAAAAGAGTTACAAATATTGTCTTTCCATGTAGGAATGTAAACAGTTCACTCATGGTAAGTCCCTTAAGACTTCTCTTTGCTGTTTACTTTTTCATGCTTCTTCTCATTCTTGTGTTTGAAAGTCAAATTTTCTTTTCAGCTCTGGTTTTTTCATCAAGAATGATTGAAAGTCCTCTGTTTCATTGAAAGACCATATTTTCCCTTGAAGTATTATACTCAGTTTAGCTGGGTAGGTGATTCTTGGTTTGAGTCCTAGTTCCTTTGCCTTCTGGAATATCCTATTCCACGCCCTTCGATCCCTTAATGTAGAAGCTGCTAGATCTTGGGTTATCCTGATTGTATTTCCACAGTACTGGAATTGTTTCTTTCTAGCTGCTTGCAAGATTTTTACCTTGAGCTGGGAGTTCTGGAATTTGGCCACAATGTTCCTAGGAGTTTCTCTTTTTGGGTCTCTTTCAGGTGGTGATCGATGGATTCTTTCAATACTTATTTTGCCCTCTGGTTCTAGAATGTCAGGTCAGTTTTCCTTGATAATTTCATGGAAGATGATGTCTAGGCTCTTTTTTTGATCATGACTTTCAGGTAGTCCCATAATTTTTAAATTGTCTCTCCTGGATCTATTTTCCAGGTCAGTTGTTTTTCCCATGAGATATTTCACATTCTCTTCCATTTTTTCTTTCTTTTGGTTTTGTTTGGTGATTTCTTGGTTTCTCGTAAAGTCATTAGACTCCATCTGTTCCATTCTAATTTTGAGAGAACTATTAAATTCAGTGAGCTTTTGAGCCTCTTTTTCCATTTGGCTCATTCTGCTTTTGAAAGCATTCTTCTCCTCATTGGCTTTTTGAACCTCCTTTGCCAATTGGGTGAGCCTATTTTTCAAGGTGTTAATTTCCTCAGCATTTTTTTGGGTCTCCTTTACCAAGGTATTGACCTGTTTTTCATACTTTTGTTGCATCTCTGACATTTCTCTTCCCAGTTTTTCCTCCCCCTGTCTAATTTGCTTTTCAAAATCCTTTTTGAGCTCTTCCAGGGCCTGAGCCCACCCATCACCCCCCTGGGGTGTCTGGGGTACTGAGGCCCCGGCCTCCACGTCTTTCCCTGATGGCAAGAATACGTCCTCATCTTCGTCAGATCCGAAGGTCGGGATCATTTGCATTTGTTGGAAAAAACTCTCTAAAGTCTTATTTTTCTTCCCTTTTCTAGGCATTTTCCCAGCCAGTTACTTGACTTCTGAGATTCCTTTCCACCCCCGCCTGGATCTGCCCAGCTAGTGCTTGGCCTCTGAGATTTAAATGGGCTTTCCTCCTGCTGGCTGTCAATCAGTGAGCTTTAGTTCAGGTGCTGGGGTGGGGCCAGGGCTGCCCCGGAGACTCTGATCCCTCGAGGGCTTTATGCAGAGACTTTCAGGAATGGAGCGGGTGGGGGCGGGGTGGGGGGCCCGCCTCCCAATCTCATCTCCCCTGGGGGTCCCGAGCAGAAGCCTTCAGCAACAGAGCGGGCTGGGGGCAAGGCCCTCTCCCAGGCTCAGCTCCGTCTGGTTTTATGCGAGAATCTTCCGTAATGAAGATCCTGCCTGCTGCTGGGGGATTCCTGGGTCCCGGTCCGCTGCCACCTCAGCCGCCGCCCACACCTCTGCCTCCGCCGCTTCCTGCCCCCGTCCCTGCCGCCGCCGCTTCCTCCCGAGGGGGCCCGAGTCACGGAGACGCCCTGCTTCCCCTCCTCCAGCCCCTTCTTTCTCACTGACCTGTAGCTTCTGTGGGCAGAGGGACTTTCCCGGCTGCTGGAGCTTCCGTCTCTGAAGCCTGCTCTGATCAGCTTCTCTGGGGCCCCGGCCAGAGCAGTGCTGGGGGTCGGGTTTACTTTCCGGGGCGCGCCGGACCCTGGGGACGGGTCTTCAGGGCTCCCTGGAACAGAAATCACTTCCACTCTGCTTCTGCACACCTTGTATTCACCCAGAAGTTATGGGGGACTCTTTTTACATTAATTCTATGGGCTTTGGTTTCGGAGCTCGTAAACGTGCATCCTTCTACTCCGCCATCTTGGCTCCGCCCCCTGAACTGCTTCTTGTAGATCCATGCCCTTGGTCGTGAGAGAGTTGGGTGACTTGAACACAAATTCATCCTCACAATCTGCAGAGGCACTTCAAAAATGTTTTGACTGATGGAGAGGCAGTCAGCGACATCATGTTTCCTAATGTTGTGGTGGAATAAGAAGTAGACTGGGTTAAGAGTCAGAGAATGCAAACTTCACCCCTCAGCTCTATTACTTATAACTTATATGACCTTGGACAAATCATTTCAACCAATCTGTAAAATGGTGACTAGGGGTGGTTGAAAATTGGTTTGGATTAAATTTCCTCAAAGGTTTATCCAGCTCTAAATCCTATGATCAGTAATGTAGAGGTTTCAGAACCAGGTCTAAGACATTGGCATGCTTCAACATCTTTCAGAAGGGGCAGTTCTTAACACAGCACACCAAAAGAGTTTTGAGATAAAGACCTTCAACTATGTAAACACCAGTGCCTTTTATACCTTCAGCTCTATACTAGGAACTGACAAATTGGCTAGGACAATTTGAACACTTTCACTGTTTTTCCATCCCCTATGCATCTCCACCTCTTATAAATCAGGCGTTCACCAGGACACAGAGGCCTTTCTTTCTAAACTGCCATCTGATGGATCCAGAAGGAAGGATTTTCTTGTTGAGTCGGTAGGTGGTTGAAGAATTTCACTTAATAATATAATGACAGTGGTGCTTAAAAACCCAGTGACAGTGGTGCTTAAAAACAAATTCATTCATCTGTTTTATCTATTTAACAACAGTTATTAATAGAGTAATATAAGCAATTACTAAGACAGACATGAAATCATTTATAGGGAAGAGGATGAAAATTATTGAATGTATTAATAGCCCTTAGAAGTCTTTTTCCAGGCAACATATTTTTAGAAAAAAAGATGAGAATTGGTAGTAAATGAGTAATTGCTAGTAAAAATGACCAACTCTCAACTCTTTATGAGGAATCTAGGGCCTAAACTGCTGAAGCACTGTTCTAGGGACTTATTATTATTGGTGTTTAGCTGTTTGTGAGACAGTGTATATGAAAGTTAAGGTGCATGAGTTTTCTTCCCACAAATCCTAAAATTTGAGGCACATTACTTGGCACATATTACATTCTTAGTATTTGTTGACCAGCTAGCTGATGCTCTCACAGGATCCTAAAATCTGAGGCACAAGGTAGAGAGTGTGTTTTAGCCCACCCATACTGCCAACCTGTATTAATAGTGAAAATTTCCCAACTCTGATAGAGCTCAGTTAATGGAATAGTCTTCTTTCAGAAAGAGAAGTCTTCTTTCCATTACTCAAGATCTTTAAGTGAGGGTCTGATGACCCCTTGTTGATGGATTGGTAAAGGGTACTCCTACTCAGGTACAGGTTGGACTCTGAGGTCCCTCCCAGTTTTGATGGTCTGGATTCTGTGATCTCTTGCTCCATTGACCGCTGCCCTTAGATGCCTTGTTGTCGAGGTAGAAGCAGTCTTAGCTTTACTGGTGTGATCTGGGGGATCCAGAAAGCAACATTCTTACCTGGAAGTTAAAATGTTTTAGCCCTTTATTTAGGGGTCTCAAAGAAGATAATATAAGCAAAGACTTTGGTGACCCTTTACATCTATATAGATATCAGATGAAGAAGCAGATGATCCAGCTTCAATGATGTAACTATCTGGAGTTAGCACAATGACTGGCACATAGTAAGCCCTTAATAAATATGTATTTTCTGATTGGACCGCTGAATTTAAAAAATTTTTAAAAACAGTTCGAAGTTCCCACCTCTCACAAATACTATCTGGTCAAGTCCCTTAACCTCTATTTGCTTTAGGGTTTCAGGAGTTTCTTCTGGAAGTTCCCTATTCAGACAATAAGCACTTATTAAGACCCTACTGTGTGTCAGGCACTATTCTAAGCAGTATGGACACAAAAAAAGGTAAAAGATGATCTTTGAGCTGGAGACACTTAAAACCTGATGAGGAAGACAACATACACACATGTACAAATTGGCTTTATACAGGATACACAGGAACTAATCAACAGAGGGAAGGCAGTAGAATTAAGAGAGATTAGAAAAGGCTTCCTGTACAAGATGGACTTCTAGCTGGGATGTGAAGGAAGCCAGTAGGCAGAGGGGAGGGGGGAGAACATTCTAGACAAGAGGGGCAGCTAATGAAAAGTCCCAGAGTCCAGAGATGGTGTATCTTCTTCAAGGAACAGCAAACAGGGCAGTGTGTCACTGGTTCAAATTGTACATGGTAGTTGGGAGGGATGGCAAGGGGTAATTAGATGAAAAAAGGAGGAGGAGAGGAGGGAGCAAGGTTTTATATTTGATCATGATGTCAGTAGGAAGTCATTGGAATTTATTTAGTAAGAGAGTGATATAGTTGGACTTATACTTCAGGAAAATCACTTGGCACACTCTATGAGTCCTACATATAGGATGATTTTGGGGGGTTTTGTTTGTGTGTCTGCTGTTAGGATGTTAGTTCCTTGAGATCAGGAATTTCTCTTGCCTTTCTTCGTATGGCTGGCACTTAGCACATTACCTGGCTCATGTTACATTCTTAATATTTGTTAACAGACTAACTGATGCTATCACAGGAGCAACCCCACAAACAGTATCACTAAGAAGTGAGAGGTAGCTGTGACCACTCTAGGCTCAAACAGCCAAGTGCAGAGCTCCTTCAGCTGTCTATCCCTGCTTGCAGTCACACTATCAGGGACCATCATGAGGACACTGAGCCTCTGGAGTCAGGCTTAAGGAGTTTAGACAATTAAATATTTTAGAGCTGGGAGGGATTATCTTAATTCTGCACTCACTGTCACCAACACCATCCCAAGAAACTGAGATGCAGCACGTTACAATGACTTGTTCAAAGACATTCATTGAGTTAATGATACAACTGACACTGGATCCCAGTTCTCCTGATTCCCAGCTTCCACCTTATAAAGATTCCAGGAGAAAAACTGATGTACAAAAATCAGGGGAGAAGGTAGGTTGAAAGGACCACCTTCAACTGATGTCATAATTTTGCCAAAGTCAAGCCTTGCTTTGTGAACAGGAGAATGATCTCACTCCAAAGATCACTGTTGTCATTACTTATTCATCTTGCTTTATACTCTACCTATCACCCAGATAGATCTAAGTTAGCTATTCTCACTCTTGAATTCACCTGCAGCCTTGAATCCTCTTTGAAAACTTGTCAACTTTGAGATCACCAGAAGTGTTTAGTTCAGTGTCAAGTCTAGACCGCCATCTAATAGTGCCATTCAGTACATTAAATCATCCGGCTAATAAGATTAAGATAGACTTTTGTTCCATGCCACACTACTGTAATTACCATTCTTGATAAACCAATAACAGCCTCATTGACACATCCCTAGATCAATAGAGCAGGAAGGAAGCGTGACAAAATAATGGATCAGGAAAGGGACCTGAGATATCATCAAGTCCATTTCTTTCCCTTTCTAGCATTGAAAATTTAAGGCAAGCAAGGTTAGGTTCCCTGCCCAAGGTCATACACCAATATAATGGCAGGGTCAAAATTGTGCCTGGAGCACCCTGACCTTCAGCCAACTACTTTTGCTTTGCCCCCACCCCCATTCTGTTACACTGTCATGGTTCTGTATATCTGGAAGCATGCTTATATATTCTCCCATCATTTTAAGCATCAGCTCCCAAAAAGCTGGAAATTAAGTTCACCAATTGTTGCCCAAGCATTGAATTGTGTATTTCAAGCATGAAATATTTATTATAACAATTTAAATCAAGAATAAATACATGATTTATCAACATGTAATGCTAACATTAGTATCTCCCTCTTCTCTCTCTCTCTCTCTCTCTCTCTCTCTCTCTCTCTCTCTCTCTCTCTCTCTCTCTCTTTCTCTCTCTGACACACACACACACACACACACACACCCTCAAACATTCCAACTGCATGAATCACAAATTGAAACAATACATTAGACTCTATACAAACATCTGGAGTTCTGGAGGGAGGTCTCCTTTCTTGGCAAGCAACGCCAATGTCCACAATGGTGTATTCAGACTCTATAACATGGTTGATTATTTCAAACAGCCTTTATGCTCTGCTCTGAAAATGTACACATATCTATGCCACTGCTGCAATGATCTAAGATCTCAAACATGCCTAGAGTAAGCATTACAGATTTTTGTTATCAGGCTAGAGACAATGTTCACAAATTCTTTCTGTCCCTTTGAAACTGAGAGAAATGAGTAATGCATTTAACCCACAGGCTTAGCAGTCCCTGGAGAAGAGTTTCTCTGCTCGTCTGACTCTGTTTGGGCATGCCATAAGGAACTACTTGGACCCTTAGACTTTCCCAAAGCTCTGTTTTGAGTCATAAGGTTCCCAGACCATTTGAAGGAGTCACCAGATTTGATGAATTTATTCTTTAACTATTGTTTCATGTCCATTCAAGGGCAGATTTGCAGGAACAGAGAAAGGGTCTTTGTGTGTGTGTCCCAGAATACTAGCCTCATAGGGTTTACAGCTAGAAGGGACCTTTCCAATCGACTCATTTTACAGAAGTTGAGGCCCACATGGGTCTGGGTCATATGGGCGGTGCATGGCAGAGCTGGGATTCAAACCCAGGTCTTCAGATTCTCAATCCAGTACTCTTTATACAATACCAATTTCTTGAGACCTTCTTTTGTCAAAAACCCTCCTGATTTTCTCATATCTAGTTCTCCTGGGCTCTGAACCTTTCCAGGTTCTGTGTTGAGGGGGTTGATCTCAGCAGTTTGCCTCAGTTCACCCTCCCTAAGCATTTGGAAGTAACACCAAGAGAAGGTCTGCGCAGGTCTGGAGTCAAGGAATTCCAAAGCTGGAGAGAGACCCACACACTCCCCTACACACACTTTGCACATGAGGCAACTGAGGCTCAGAGAATTAAAGTGACTTGTCCAGAATCACTCAGTGAGCAGAGCCAGGGCATCTTCATTCAGTTCATTACCGATCAAAGGTGATCCATGGCATGTCCTCACCATGTCCAGAGTACCCATGATCTGACTCTGAAGAAGACTTTGCAACAAAGGGCGTATTTAGTGTTGCTGAGCTCCCATACGCTGACTTCTTTTAAAAAAATGATTAAAGTCAGGAAGTCTTCTTATGGTCTTTTTAAAAAGATCAACTCAGTGAAAAAAGTAGCAAACCCAGACCTTCTGTTAGTTCTGGATAATTTTAGTCTGGATCACAAAGTTTGAAACATTTCTATTGAGAGAATGTCTTTGTACATGCATTCTCTCATCTTTCTCTCTTATGTATTCTCTCCACCCCCCTCCCTCTCTCTCTCTCTCTGACACACACACACACACACACACACACACACACACACACACACACTTCTTGTGATCCAGTGTATGACTAAGTTATAATTTAACATACAATAATATCTACAGTACTATCTAGCTACCAGGAGATATTTTTCTTTTGTTGACATAGGGGAAGTTAGGGGGCTGGTGGGAAGTGGTACATTATTGAGAGTTTAGTCATTCATGTGTCCATTTTTTCTCTGCTTCTGATTGCTGTGAGACCACCAGCAGCCCAAAGCCTTATGGCTCTATGGGTGATTTGAGATGAGAATTCAGTCCTGTGTTCCCTTGTGGGTCTAATCTTCAAAATACTGAGGAGCGGAAAACAGGGCACTCTTGCGCTTGTTCCCAGTATATATCAAAGAATGACTTTTCTTCTTGCGGTCATTGGTAAAGGAAGAGCCATCTTCTCCTGCCAGGGAGAGATAAGAGGCGATACTTTCCCGGAGACCATAGCTGAAGAGTGACTCATCCATTTCCAGGTGGTTTGTTTCTCCATCAGGACTAGACTGAACTCTGCATACGCATGGAGAGGTAGAAGGGGTAAAAGGAAGAAGGAAGAGGGAGAGGAGGGACGAGAGAAGGAAAAAAAGACTTGATTAGTTTTTCAATTGACTTATTAACATAGCAGTCCTATTCTGATAAAAGCCCAATTTGGCCGGAAGTTAGCCATGTGCGCCTGGGCCTTGTAGGACCATAGATTTAGAGCTGGAAAGAGACCATAGAAACTGTCTATCGCCCTAGTTACAGAGGAAGAAACTGAGAGTTTGCTTGCTTATACTTGTATCCTTAACATTTAGCATTATGATTTAACAAATGCTCCAGCAATCTAATGGTCTGTCTTCTGTCTATCTATATCTTCTATCTCTTTCTATTATTTATCATCAAGGGCAGTTAGGTGGTGCAGTGGATAGAGTACTAGTGTCAGAGTCAGGAGGACCTGAGTTCAAATCTCACCTCAGACACTTGACACTCAGCTGTGTGACCTTGGACAAGTCACTGAACCCCAACTGCCTCATTCTGAGTTATCTCCAGCCATCCTGATGAATATCTGGTCACTGGATTCAGATGGCTCTGGATGAGAAGTGAGGCTGGTGACCTGCACAGCCTTGCCTCACTCAAAACAAAGTCAAGTGCAAGTGATGTCATTATTTCTCTGATGGCATGGTCTTCTTTGGCAACGAAGGATGAATATACACATTCTTATTATTTATCATCTACCTCATTATCTCTACTTCTCTCTCACACTCTCTCTCGTAGGTGGTGGAATGGACAGAGTGCCAGGCCTGAAGTCAGGAAGACTCATATTCCTGAGTTTAAATCTGGCCTCAGACACTTACTACTCAGACACTGTGTAACCCTAGGCAAGTCCCCTTATCCTGTTTGCCTCAGTTTCCTCATCTGTAAAATGAGCTAAAGAAGGAAATGGCAAACCCTTCCAACATCTTTACCAAGAACACCCAAAATAGAGTCACTGAATCAGACACAATGAAAGTAACTGAACAATAAAGAATATTCATCTATCCACCTGCCTACCATCTATCTCTATCATCTATTTTTATATCTGTCTACATATCAATAATATCTATCTATCATCTAATTTATTTATCTTTCTGTGAAGAAATTCAGATCCAGAAAGGGGAAATTGTGCACAGCCACATAGCTAATTAAGAACAGAACTGGAATTCTAATCTACCTGTACTTAGAACAGTACCTGGTACACAATAGGTACTTAATAAATGTTTATTGATTGATCCTGAATCTTTTTCCTTTAAGTGCAGTGATCCATTCTTACACCATATTTCCATATCTGACAATGAGGAGGTTGGATTGAGCTCAGAGACAAAGGTGGAAAGACTGTCCCAAAATGAGAGAGCCAGTTTGCAAGTACACTGGGACCAGAATTCAGCTCACTTGCTTGCCAGGCCTAGCTTTCCCTATCCCACCATGCCACACTGTCTCCTCTCCACCCGAACTTAAGGTACCTTTTCATACTCTCCACTAAAGGTTCTTTCCCTTGACCTCGTCATTCTATTTACACAAAGAAATGCTACCTGGCAGCATTTTTCCAGTTGAAATTTTTCTGGCGCATCACGACTGGTGATCCCGAGGCCCTATCCGCGTTGCCACTTGTGCACTGGGTTAAGCAGGGTGTTGTGAGCACACAGCAGAGCCCGTCAGCCACCTCTGAGGAAGGAGACACAAACATCCAAAGGGTTAGCATGTATCATAATGGGGAAACAATAGAGGGCACCAAGTACTCTCAACTATCTTTAAATCTTTGGATTGTCACAACATCTCTAGTAAAGTGGGTGTTGCAGATATTCTTTCCACTTTACAGATGAGGAAATTAAAGCCAGAGAAGGGAATTGACTTGCCTAGGCTATCGTAGTTAGTAAATGGCAGAAACAGACATTTAATTCAGGCTTCTGATTCCAAGTCTAGCATTTTGCACCTCACAGTCGCCCAGCTAAAAGATATCAACAAAGAAGGTCTGGTAAGTTCATTGAACTAAGGGGCCATAAGAGCTAGAAGCAGTCTTGGAGATTATCTTGTCCAATTCACCAGCTTTTTAATTGGTGGCACCCATGAATTTGCTATGCTTAGGAGATCAGAAGGAACAGACCTAGACATTGTGCTATTGAGAAGGTAGAATAGATAATTTTATGATTAGTGTGGGAAAAATACTAAAATCTTCCTATCTACTGAATATTCCCAAGTAAGCATCAGATACCTCATAGACAAGATCCAAATATGAAATTTAACCATTTTCCCACTTCAAGAGAGCCACACTATTCCACCAGTATGCTTTTTCCCTCTCCTAATGCAGGTTACAATTCCTCTGTGTCTTAGATGAATTGTATGACAATGGTTAAATTAAGTAGGAAGGAAGGGAGAAAGAAGGATGAAGCCAGTTCATCTCCTGAAGACCAGCTTTCTGCAGATGAACCTGTCCGAATCTGTCTGTTGGTCTTTTGACAACAGGCCCAAACTCCAAGGCTTTCCAACTTAGTAGGACCTTTTAGAGTTTATAGTCTATCATCAAAGCCTTTAAGAACCCAGAGTCCCTTTTGTGCTATGATGAGACAGGAAAAGAGGCTGTATAGTTTATGAATTGCTATTATCATTAATATTATTGTATTACTCCTAGTCATTTCTGGCTGAGGAGAAAGGGACCTTAAAAAGGAACTGTGCACCTCAATTTGAGGGGGTGATTGTCCAAGTGACTTGCGTTAGCTCTCACTACATAGTCATAGTTAGGTAATTAGAATTGGAAGGGAAATCATGTCCAGACTAAAATTTAGTCTTAAACATACCCAAGCAGAAACTCTGTCTCCCACATACTGAACGGTGGTCATTCAACTTCCTCTCAAAGACTTCCTGTGAAGAACTACTAACTACTTTCCAAAGCCACTTATTTCACTTTTGGACAATTCCGTTACAGTGATATATGTGTAGAAGGCAGTCAACAAATATTTTTGTTATCAATGAGTGAATGAATAAATGAAAGATGAAAGAATATAAGGAAGGCAAGAAAGTACATAGGGAAAAAGGAAGGAAAGAAGAAAGGGGAAGGAAGGGATAGATGGAGGGAGGAAAGGATAGAGTAAAGAAGAGAGGGAAAGAGGGAGAGAGGAAGGAAAAGAGGGAAGGAAGAAAGGAAGGAGGGTGGAAGGGAGGAAGGATGGGAAGGAAAAAGAGAGGAAAGGAGGAAAGAAGGAAGGAAGGGACAGAGGCAGGGAGGGAAGGAGGAAGGAAGGTAAAGAAACAGCTTCACTTCTATTCCATCCACAATATTAAATTCAATACATTACTTTTTTCCATTACTTGTACTGGGCAGGACCTAAATTCCTATATCATTTAAACATCTGGACTTGCTAGGACCTTCATCATTCCAAGAACATTTAAAAATAATATTCTGTCATTCCAAAGCCTGTTCTATTATTTGAAGGAAAAGAGTCTGGCTCCATCTTATTAAGTATGTATGGATTCCAGGAAATATCATATGTCTTTTTTCCAGGCAAAAGACCAACATAATCTTAATGTAAACACTTAGAAGCCAAATACTACGGTGTCTGAGTTCGTGCTGTCCATTGACATCTCTAAACTCTTCTCTGTCTCTGTAGCTATTCTATCATTGCTATTTCGTAAGCAAACACGTTTCTAATCTGATGGGACATGTTTTTCTTCCTAATATTTATCGAGTACTGTCAATGAGTTTGCTATGGAGGTAGCCAGGTGACATGCAAAGAGGGCTTGGAAATAGGTGACCTGGATTCAGATCCTGACTCTGAGGTTTATTAGCCATGTGACCATGGTTAAGTTATTTAACTTCTCTCAGTATCAGTTTCCTCATGAAACTGTCAAATGGGGAAAAATAATACTTCTCCTATCTACCACATAAGGCAATTGTTAGGAAAATACTTTATAAATCTATAGAAACATGAGCTTCCAATATAAAATATAACTGATGAATATCTGGATTTTGAGAGGAGTGAAAAACTGTAGGTACAGCTTCCACATCTAATTCTAATATTAATGGCCAGTACCTCTAGCCAAGAAATATAAGGTTGGATCATGAGGTTCTGGTGAAGCTGAATTGGATTTGATTCTTTAATAATTATCTGTCATGGGTTAAAAATTGAAATGACCTTCTGGTTATTAAGTGAGGGAGAAGAAGTCTTGACATTCAAACTACAGAAATTATTTGTAGAAATTGGATCAGGATTAAGGAGAAAAATGATTGTCAGACCAATACTTGTTCTAATAGAGGATACTACTTGCAGCAACAACATAGAATCTTTTCTGAAAGAAATTCTATGTGGCATGAAGACATAGGGATTGGGACCAGACCTATGATTCTGTTGGCATAAGGAATTTCTAGAGGGGAAACTCCATCTACCAATGAGGACTGACATTTTCTTTTTAAGTTACAGTCTTAGAGAGTTGCTAACAGAATGAGAAGTTAGGTGACAGATCCAGTATGTATCTGGCTTTGAGGATGACACCTGACGTCATGAAGGCAGGAGAGCATACTCCTACCCATGCTCTCACTTACCCCCAAGTACACTGATTTAAAAGTGTTTTGCCCTTTTTTTAAAACAAATTTCTGCATTCCTTTAAGAAAATATAGTGTTGGCAAAAGCTTGTAATCTCTATGCCAGTTTCATATCATCTACCATAAAATGTTAGAACTGAAATGACATAAAATTTTAGATCATAGAACATATAATGTTAGTGCCAGAAGGGACCTTACAGTATAGAATGTTAGAATATAGAATATTCATTTATTCATTATTAAATCTGTCATGGGTTGAAAACTGAAGTGACTGAGTTACTAAACATGGGAGAGAAAGTCTTGATAGTCAAGATAAAAAAATTAACTGTGCAATACAGGATCAGAAAAAAAAGAAAGGAAAAGATTATGAAATCAGTATTTGTACTCACAGAGGATAATGGAAATGCCTTCTTACTTTATGTCAAATACTGTTTTAGACTTTGGAAGTTGAAATAGTTTATATTTCTTGGTTCAGAAAGGGATAAGTCATAAACACAGATAAAACCTTACAAAATGTTATGTAAGTATAATGCAGAATTGCAAAGCAAGGCTTTACATGTGCATTAAAGAATGAACTTGAAGGGACCTTAGGGAAAATTTCCTCCAATTCCCTCTTTTTGAATTTGATGAACTTGCAGCCCAGGATGGGAAATGCCTAGCCCAAGATCACCCAGCAAATTAACAGAGCTAGGACTAGATTTCATGTTTCCTAAGCCTCACTCTTTTTCTCTTACCTCTAAACCCCACTGCCTTTAGTGGATTCTGAATTTTTCAAATGCTCATACTTTTTCATAGTACTTCAAAGATATAGGAATAAGTACAAGATGTCTGAATAATTACAGGATGTCTTTGATATATTCAGTACCAGTAATTCTCAAAGTGTGGTCTGAGGATACCTGGAGGTGCTCAAGACCCTTTTGGGAGGGTTCTTGGGGGTCAAAGTGATTTTTGTAATAAGATTAAGGTATTTTTTACCTATTAAAATACTCCTCCCTCTTCCAACTACATATCTTTATGAGGCCAGATTTTCTTCATACACTTTAAGCAAAACAACATATTGCAACAAACTGAATGCAGAAGATGATATAAGAATCTGTCTTTTGTTAAACCAGACATTAAAAGTATCTGCAAAATCATGTAAAACAATGCCATTCTTCTCACTAATTATTTTTTGCTTTGGAAAATATAGTTACTTTTCATAAAATATTTATGTTAACATGTAACAAATGGATCATTGTTATATTAAATTAATTAATTATTTTTTCAATTTTCATTTCTGATATAGAAAATATTGATAGCTCTAACCCACGTAAACAAATGTTCTTTGGAATCCTCAAAAATTTTTAAAAGTATGAAGTGGTATTGAGACTAAAAACTTTGAGGACTCTTTTTCCATTCTATGCCTAATATAATCTGGTCTCTTGACACCTTCTTACTCATTACTCTCTTTCATGCACTCTGTGATGTAGCCATCTTAGCCTTCTTACAGTTCTGTACATGGGATGCTCCATTTTCTATCTCCATGTGGCTGTAGTAGCTGTCCCTGGTGCTTAAATCCATTCCCTTTTCACTAAAATTTCTTGTCCTTCAATTCAGCTCATGTGCAACCTTCTACATAAGGTGTTTCCTGATCCCCCTCCCCACAAGCTGTGAGAGCCTCTATCCCATAATACTTATAAAATGACCTTGTATTCCTTCTGTATGCATTATGTGTGTACTTCACGTAGTCTGGTGTAGTTGAGAGCTGTTCTTGAAGCCAGAAGATCTGGGCTCAGGTGTGTGTCTCTGATACATACTATCTGCCAGATCACTGACAGTCACTTAGCCTCTGTGTTCTAAGAGAAGATGTCAATTTGAATTGGTATGGGGGGAATTTCCTCATCTGGAAATTCACTATACAAATTAAATCACTGGTCCAGATCCTGCTCCATTGTATATAATGATAAATGCTCTTATACTCTCTCTCTTTTGAATGTAAGCTCCCTACATGAAATTGGGAAAAAATAAAATATTATGTTTAAAAGATAGACTATGAGGTCCTTGAAGGCAAGAAAAATTTCACTTTTGTCTTCATATCACCAGACTTTAATGCAGTGTCTAGTACATAGTGGTACTTAATAAATGCTTGTTGATTAAATAGTAACAACAATAACAATAGCATTTATATAACTACTTAAGATTTAAATAGTGTTTTTTCTACATAGGTAATCCTCAAAATGACCCTATGAGGTAGGCGCTATTATCCTTGTTAGTAATGCCTGGAATATAGTAGGTACTTAATAAATGTTTATTGTTGGATTGATTGCCACAGATAAGGAAACTGAGTCTGAGAGGTTCAGTGTTTTGCTCATGATCGTGTAGCTAGCCATTGTCTGAGGGAGTGTTTGAACTCAGGTCTTCCTGCCCCCAAGTCCAGCACTCTATCCATTACACAGATAGATTGATAATAGCTACTAGTGAAATAAATAGCTACTAAATGAGGTAATGGGTGTGACAGTTCCATTAAAAGCAATAAGAAACTAGAGAAACAAACATTTCCTGGTACATTTTGTAAATGCATGTCTTTAATGCATTTATCATCTATCATGTGCTATAGTTTATCTGTATTTGTTTCTCATTCCTTTCCTACATAAGTTCCTTGACCTCAGGGACTATGTCTCATCTAAACTTTATATTTCTCCCAGAATAATAGAATGCTCTGCACATAGCAGGTGCTTAATAAATGTTTCCTGAATGGAAAAACATGTAAGGTGGTGTTCATAGTCAAATACGACCAAGGGAACAGACACCATACCCCTCTCTGGGGTCCCATAGCCTGTTCAATTACAAGAACTCTACTGGGCCAACATGTATTTATGTTTGCTTTTGACTATGTAAATCTCGTGGTTCAAACACATTTCAAATGATTGTCATTAAAAAACCAAACACCAGAACACACTTTCAGTTACAAACACTGGGCAACTTTACTTGTTCCAGGATTGTCTTCCTCTTTCACTTGTGGTCACTTTCTTCTGTTACGTCTTGCTCACTGCTAGATTTCTAGCTCTCATGGAGGTGGAAGTGGGGGGTCACTACAGAAAGACAGAAAGAAAGCCCAGGGAATGCCCTGACATGCTTCACAGCATCAAAGATTTCAAGAGCTGTTTGTGATCGTAGGAGTCATTCAGCTGGATGTCTGTCCAATGGATGATATCCTTCTATAGCATTGCCATAAAGGGGCCAACCAGCCCCTGAATGAAGATCCCCTAGTTACAGGCAAAATCTCTGTTGATTTTCCACTGTCCATCTCTGCCTGCCCTACTCCAGAGGCCATGTTCTGAGTAGGTTCCGTCCAAGGGACCTGATGATGTGGAGGGAGGAAAGGTGGTGAAAGAATGGGGAGAGGAGATGTCATATTTTAAAACAGTTTCTGCAAAACAATTCAGTTCAATTCAATCAAGTCCTACTGCCCCCCTGAGTGTGTTGGTCTGTGCTAGAAAATCACAGAAGTTCTTTTCCTCAGGGAATTTGCATTCTACTGAGGGCAGATCCAATGATATCTGAATAAGTAAATTCAAAGCAATTTCTGGAAGGAGGGAGAACTAAGCACAAGAAGTATAAGGAAAGATTTAGAGTAAGAGATGGCATCTGACCCGAGCCTTTAAAGAGTGGAATGAAGAAGCGGGCACATTTCAGGCATGGAGGATAGTCTGTGTGAAGGCATGGGACTAGGAGGTGTGGAGAGCAACTGATTGACTGGTTTGGAACATATGTGGGGTGCAAAAAGTGGGGTGGGGGACAGGGACTACACATGGAATTTCACTGTTGGGTGAGGAAATTCCCTTGTCTACATCTTAGTTTTAAAAATCTACCTCGAAACTAAGAGGTTTGGTGATTTGCCCAGGGTTACACACTAGTATCTGAGTCCAGATTTGAATTTGTCTTCCTACCTTTAAGGCCAGATCTCTAGGGGACAGTCTGATTGCAGAAGGCTTTGTATACTAGGCTGTAGAATCTGCATTGTACCCTTGAGACAGTAAGACCACTGAAGATTTTTTTGAGTCAGAGAGGAACATGGTCTGACTTATGCCTTAGAATGGTTTAGCAACTCTATGATGGGGTAGAATGGGAAGGAGAGGAACTGGAAACAGGGAAAACAATTTAGGAAGCTATTGCAATAGTGCAGATGAGGATGTGGGGAAAGAACTGAGTTAATTAAATTTACAAATCTACTGCAGGACATACCCTCTCATGCATTTGTGTGACTGAGGATAGAACAAGCCACATCTTTCCAGATAACAGCCTCCCCATTAAATTTGTTCACTTTAAGCCCCAAACTAAAACCTTTCTTCACAATCAGCGAACTCTGGAAATAGAAGCAATATAATAGGGCAGAAAGAACACTCTGTTGGATTCAGGGGTACTAGGTTCAAATCCTGGCCTTACTATTTACTAGGCATGTGACCTTAGGCCTTAAAATGAAAAAGCTGATCTCTAAAGCCTCTTCTAACTTTAAATCTCACAGACACAGACACATACACACACTAAAAAGGTGATCTCTAAAATCACTTTTAACAAATCATATACACATACACATATATCAGATATAATTATAATATATGCATATACATACATATATTGCAGCTAGGTGGTACAATATATAGAGCACTGAGCCTGGAGTCAGAAAGGCCACAGCTGAAATGTGATCTCAGACACTTACCCGCTGTGTGATTCTGGCCAAGTCACTTCACCCTTGCCTACATAAAGCTGGAGAAGGAAATGGCAAATTGCTCTAGTATCTTTGCCAAGAAAATTCCACAGACAGTTGGTCCACAGGTCATGAAGAGTTGGATAGAACCAAGTGACTGAATGACAACATCACATGCATATGTACACATATGTAACTACATTATATGTAATATAAGCTGGTAACATGTATGTATGTGTGCATATAATGTGTAGATATTGCACATGTCTGTGGATGATAGATATGCTGCGTGTGTTCGTCCTTCATTGCCAAAGAAGACCATGCCATCAGAGAAATGATATGACTTGTACTGACTTTATTTTGAGGGAGGGAGGGCTGTGCAGGTCACCAGCCTCACTTGTCCTCCAGAGCCATCTGAATCCAGTGACCAGATATTCATTAGGATGACTGGAGATGACCCAGGATGAGGCAATTGGGGTTAAATGACTTGCCCAAGGTCACACAACTAGTGAGTGTCAAGTGTCTGAGGTGATATTTGAGCTCAGGTCCTCCTGGCTCCTGCACTTGTACTCTATCCACTGCACCACCTAGCTGTTTCTGATAGATATTCACTCTCCTATGTTGCAGTTTCCTCACCTTTAAAATGAATTAGGTGATCTCTAAATTCTCTTCCAACTTTAAATCTTATATATATACATATATAATAGTACATATAATATAATGGAACAATCTATATTATTATATTGTTACGCAATGCCTAAAGTAAGACTAGAATGCAGGTCTTTCTGACTTCAAATCCTATACTCTACTGTACCATACAACAACTCCACAGAGGCAGATTGTGTGTCAGTTGTTGGAAGTTGGAGGAATAGCCTCCTCCAAGAAGAACATTACCAGCATTTTCACAGGATTATAAATTTTTCAGCCTCAGCATTTCCAAGAACTAACATCCAAATTAGAGAGAGATTATGACTGAATCATAGACAGAGTACACACAGCAATAAAATTATAGATCCTTGGGAGTCTTACTTAAAGAATTAATAAAGACATTGCAATCAGGAAGAAGACGACGCAGTGAAATCTAGCCCTTCCCCTGTGATCTCATCAGGGTTGCTATTTTCCACATTAACAATAATCACAGCCCATCTGTGATTTAGTAGATGGCCTTTGAGAATTGCTATTTTGTACATCGTTGGAGTTGTGGAGGCTTTGTCAGTTGACCTAAAGCTTTCTAACCTTCCAATGTAAACTGAAAAGGCGCTGCCTGTGAAGGTCCTTAGGCATGAGCTAGTCAGGGCTGGAGTATCATCTTCAAGGAATTATAGAATCCTAGAGTTGAAAGGGACCTGAAAAATATAGCCCATAGAGCATACCGGAGTCTATTCTACAACATTCCTTAAAAGTGGTCAACCAGCCTCCATGGAAGACCTTCAGGGCTCCACTTGGAGCTCACTACTTCTTGAGGCATCCCTTTCCAGGTTAAGTGTAATTGTTACTTTTTATCATTATCAATCTCAAGCCCATTTCTAAAGAACTTCAGCTTTGGTTTCCATTTCTGCCCTTATTGCTGACTCAGCTCAGACTATCCTCATCTTCCCAGTTTATAGGGCTCCCTCTTTCCTGAAATTGCTTAGTATTTATGTTTACTTATTAGATGCCGAGAAAAACAAGCCTATTCACTCTTCTACATGTCAACATTTCAAAAACCTGGAAATACCCATCATGACACTCCCAAAGATAAAGATTCCTTAAACGAGACAACTTCTAATTCCCTCGCTGTCCTAGGCATTTCTCCCTTGTCATAATAATAGCTAACATTTGTATACACTGTTAAGGTTTGCAAAGCACTTACTCATAATCTCATTTGATTGACATACTTAAGCTTATCAATTTTCTTCCTAAAATAGAGGTTCCCAGAGATGAATTCAGTATTCCAGGTATGGTTTGACCAGAGTATAGTATAACAAGGCTAATAACCATTTTATGGACACCACCATGTCCCTTTTAATATACTTCTCAGGCAGTTATTTGACCACTTAAAGAAAGACGGATACAGAAAATCATCCTCATAATCCTGCCTAGGTTCACTTCTCATGCTTTCATCAAGTGTATCCTTATCATGTATGTAGACCACTCTCATAAATATTTTATAGTGATGAGGAAGCAGTCATATAAATCAATAATTGATTTTGTCTTTTCAAATCTTTTTGATTAAAGAACCAGCTATTCTCTTTTCCATCATTCTTATGATCTCCAAGGATCCTTCCAGTTCCAATATTATAAAATATTTTCCTCTTTGAGAGATCATGAAATTGATTGCTGAGCAAATTTGTTTATTTTACAGGTCAGGGAACTGAGTCTCAGAGAGAAAAAATTGACTCAAGGTCACACAGATAGGAAAATGGTAGAGTCAAGACTTGAGTTCTGATTCTTAGTTCAGATACTGAGTACTTTCTACTGTGCCAAATGATCTCTATATCGTGGCATAGGATATACATACCCAAAATGAAGGGCTTAGGTGAGTACAGAAATGCTCATCAACAGAACATTTTCAACTCCAACATCCATTAAAGCCCAACTCAAATACCCCCTCCTCTTGAAAGTCTTACCTGATGTGCCTGGGTGACTTCTGACATCATATGTCTCTTGGCTCTCTCATCACTTAACTTTTTAATCCTGTGTACTAAACACTTGTGTATGTATACCAAACTATAGTGTCTAAGTGGGGAGATTCTAGTCTTATCTAAACTTTCTATCTCCCTTAGAGTAATATATTCTTTATATCTCTCCTAAAATTTTTACCTCTGCCTATCACAGTTCTCTGAATATAGTCAGTACTTAATTAATATTGAACAAATGAATGCATTTTACAGATTAGTTGGTTTGGTTCTCACTAAATCCTAAAAAGGTGATTGCAAGAGCATTGAATTTCAATTTAAGAAACCTAGGTTGGAGTCATGGCTCTGCCATTTATTAGCTTAGTAACTATAGAGAGTCTCTTTATCTCTCTGGGCCTCAGTTTCCCCATTTATCAATCATATTGCATTATCTAACTCAAAGTTGCCTGGAAGAATGTGCTCCCAAATGTATAAAGGACTATGTGACTGTAAGAATATGAAGAATGTCAGGCTTTTATGAATTTGGAAGAGCAGGGTTCTATTCCGGACCTTTGCAATATCTATTTATAGCTTTGTCCAAGTCATTTCCCTTCTCTGTGTTTAAGTTTCCTTATCTGTAAAATGAGTCTAATTGTATTCATCCTCCATATCTCACAGCATGACTTTGCGGATAGGCTTCCTGTAAATTGATATAAATGTGAGCAGATTTAGTCATTGGTATTTAGAAGAAGGTATGGGATAGGAAGCCAGAACCTTGGGCATGGGAGCTTTGAATGATGGAATAGGAGGTGATGAACAGAATATCAGAAGGAAGGGAAAAGAATGAATTGAGAGATATTCATTGAAATGATCAGTAACCTCAATGAATTCTGCTCCTAACAAAGGTTGTCAGGTTACAGGTGTGAAACATGTCACCAGTCAGGTAATGGATTGTCTTACCAGAATAGTGATTCACAAGGTCTTCCAGGCACTGGAAGGTGAGTCTTGGAGAAATATAATACCAGTTGTTGGGGAGACGGAAGATGCGATAATGCTTCACTTGTCTGTGTCTCACTGATAGTGAATAAAAACCTGGAGGGATGGGAGAAAAAAAAAGTTGTATTTAATTTGTTTTCTTTCAAGAGAAAGGACAAGTAAGTTGTTTCATCTTAGACTGATAATATAGATTATATTTTTCTGAACTATTCAAAGATATATTTCTGGATCATGGTGAGTTCTTAGTGAAATCTGAACTTTCCCAACAGTTGGTACCCAGAACTGGTTACTGATAGCCATTTAAGCACATCTGGCAATGATCTAAGACTCTATATACGGTCTGAATTCTTCCACTGAGAGAAATGACTATTTGTGATATTAAGTAGGGTTAAGTACATGTAGGAGAAAGAACCAACTTTTCTTTGGATTTTGAGACCAGTACCTTCTTTTTATCTTCTTTTCTCAAAAGTCTCAAAACTCCTTCCTTCCTTCCTTCCTTCCTTCCTTCCTTCCTCCCTCCCTCCCTCCTTTTCTTTCTTTCTTTCTTTCTTTCTTTCTTTCTTTCTTTCTTTCTTTCTTTCTTTTCTTTCTTTCTTTCTTTCTTTCTTTCTTTCTTTTCTTTCTTTCTTTCTTTCTTTTCTTTCTTTCTTTCCTTCCTTCCTTCTTTCCTTCTTCTTTCTTTCTTCTTCTTTCTTTCTTTCTTTCTTTCTTTCTTTCTTTCTTTCTTCTTTCTTCCTTCCTTTCTTTCCTTCTTTCCTTCCTTCCTTCCTTCCTTCCTTCCTTCCCTCCTTCCTTCCTTCCTCCCTCCCTCTCTTTCTTTCTTCCTTCCTTCCTTCTTTCCTTCTTTCCTTCCTTCTTTCTTTCTTTCTTTCTTTCTTTTTTTCTTCCTTCCTTTCTTCCTTTCCTTCTTTCCTTCCTTCCTTCCTTCCTTCCTTCCTTCCTTCCTTCCTTCCTTCCTTCCTTCCTTCCTTCCTTCCTTCCTTCCTTCCTTCCTTCCTTCTTTCTGTTTTTAAACATTTGAATTATATTGGAAGGGGTCCAAGCCATCAGATTGCTATCTGTTTGTCTATCTTGAAGCCTTACCCTGGTAGATCACCTGCCCTGCCAACACCATACTTACCTTGCCCATATGATGTTTCCCTCTAATATTCATGATTGAGAAGAGAGTGAAATAGCAAGCTGTGTCCTAATTAGAACCCCACAATTTCAGAGTTGAAAAGAACCTCAGATCTCTTTAAGCCCAGATGTGTCAAACATGCCATGTCCAGAATCAAATTAAAACGTAATTGAGAAAAAGTTAACAAAATAAATAAGAATACACTAAAACATGAATGATATTACCATATGATGTTTCTAGGTCAATATGTGACCTTAAGGGATCCTTATGAATAGCTTAGTAGACCCTGTTTCTATTTGAATTTGCCACCACATTATTCTATCCAACCCCTATGTGAAACAGGAATTTTTCCTTACAATATCCCTAATAAGTTCAAGCTTGGGTTTGAAGATCTCTGTGATAGACAACTCTGCCTCTTCCTACCCGACCTCTTTCAACCCCAGTTTGTCAGTGTTAACACTGAGACTCCAGGTAGAAGGAGCAAGTGACTTGAGGTCAGGAGACCTGTACTCAGGTCCCACCTCTAGTCATACTAGCCATGAGACCTTGGACATTTCACGTTTTCTTCAGAATGCAGTTTCGCAAAAACACAGATCCCAACATGTTGGAGCAGAAAGAACCATCAGAGATGGTCTAGTCTAACTTCCTAATTTTACAAATGAGGAAACTGAGCTCAAAGAAGTCAGACTCAGGACCTGGACTCAGCCCTGTTGACTCCAAGTGCAGTTCCTATTACTACATAGCTTCATCTCCAAGTTATCTTTGATGGGGCCTCCCATCATGTCTTTCCATTTCTTACTTCCCACGTCTTACATGTGACTTACTATATTTTACTTTAACTTTACTTTTTCTTTTTTGAGAACTTTGTTGGTGCTCTTTTATTTTATTTATATCACTATCATTTCCAAATGACTGTCCTCCCTCACCACAAAACCTGCATCTAATAGAATTTTTCCTTATAGCAGATTAAGTACAGTCAAGCCAATGCCTTTTTTTTTAATCAACACGTCAGCCACATCTAAAACAAATGCTTCACCTTGTACCTCTGTGCCTAGATTTAGTCTTACTTTTTGCTGGACATCTAGGTATTATGGCAGCGAGTATGATGGCAACATCTAGCAACAGATAATCAAACAAACTATGAATACATTATAACTACCTTGCCAGATGACCAAGAGATTCAACAATTAGGTTGAATTGGAATTTGTCACTCAAACCTAAACAAGTCCCATGGCCTCTTCTCTAAATGATCAACCACTGTATTATCTTATTTTGTATATGCTTTTCTGCTTTTGAGAAGTTGATAGATATTAATGAAACAATGTTTGGACTTATTTTTATTTTTTATGAACACATTTTTTACTAATACATTTTAAATTAATTGAAAATAATTTTAAAAGCAAAGCCACTGTAAGAGTCCATGAGTCAATAAATATTTATTGAGTATCTACTATGCACCAGATATGGTGCTAAGTACTTGACTTGAGTTCTAAATCAATGATGCTATGACACTCATGCTAACAATTATCCATTTGGGATCCATTTTGTTATTTACTTTGACAAAATGAGAAAAACGAAAAGAATCTTTAAAAAGTTTGTCTCTTGTTTGAAGTCACAATCACCATATTCAAAAAAACCTCACAACTTCAGCAAAATGTCTTTTTGTGCAGAGTGCTTTGACAGGTGAAAGGGAGGATACAAAGATTTGATCAACTACAGTCCAGACTCTTATGAAACTTGTAGATTTGTTCAAGGCAGAGACCTAAGTGCCACGTATGCCAGAAAGGAGAAAAACATCTATTTTGGGAAGTCCAAGTGGAGAAAAAGAGTTGTTACTGACTAAGGTTAATCAAGGATTTGGCTTTCATCCTTTATTTCTTGCTGTTGATGATGATGGTTTTCATTTTAAGAATGGTGTAGAAAATGGACATCGACAGATGCTGTGTGATGTCTTCTATGTGTTATATGAGGGGCTCAATTTTGATAAGAGAGTTAGGGGACAATAGGATCTTGAAGTTGTTTCAAACGTATAAAACAAGGGAAGAGTTTAGACTAGATGATCTCTATGATTCCTGTTAGCTCTAAATCTCATGATCCTCTCTGACACTGGGACCTCCCAGACCTTAGATTTCTCATCTGTAAAATAAGACTATTCAGTCTCTGAGGTCCTTCCCAGATAGAAGCGTCTATATCCATGATTCTGCCTATGCCTAGTTATGTCATCTGTCAGTCACTTTTTGCCCAAGCACCACTTTATAAAACCTAGTATGTATTTTCCCGGAACACCAACAGGGCCTGAAAGTTCACGTACTGTAAGCAGCCAGGGGTGACAAGTGGAAAATACATAAGAAATTTTGCATACATACCCAGAGGACATGAGCCTACTTCTCTGGGGACTGCTTCATCGCATGCAAGGCTGATGAACTTTATTTTTAGTACAGGTGGGGCAAGCATGCTGATGTGGAAATAATTAATGAAAGTTAAGGTACCGGAGTTTCATGACTCCTTTGGGATTTCCATTAGCAGTTTTACTTTCGTTTTAGTATAGATTTTTCATTTGCCAAAATGGCAGATTTAGATGTTTGGAAGCAATATCATTTTGGGCTTTTAGACTTAATTTGTCTTCTGTAAGATTAGTCAGTGCCTATCTAGTATAGTATATTTCTTGAACATCATATGCACTAAATATTTTGTTAGTGAGTGAATTAATAAATGAATTTATTAAGCATCTACTATTACTAAGTACTATTACATAGTACTTAAAGGTTTACAATGCATTTTCCTGTAAAAAGAAACGCTTCTATATTTTGTATCATTCAGTTGAGGAAACAGCACTGAGCTGTTAGGATGCTTATCCATGTTTTTAAGTGTATAAAGCAGAATTTGAATGTAGGTTTCTTATCTCATAGAATCACAGAATTTCAGAGTTAGAAGTGACCTCAGCAAACTTCTAGTCCAACCCCCAACCAAAAGGAAGTCCCATGGCAAAACTCTAGGGCATAATATACTGAATATGGAGTCTGAAGCCTTACATTTGAATCCTAGTTCAGCTCCCAGTGTGACCTTTGGCAAATCACTTCATTTATCAGTGCCTCATTTTTCACATTTGTAAAGTTAGAGGTGAGAAGGTACTTCAGGGATGTACTAGAGCCAGCTATAACTGGCTCACAAGAGTCAGTTGTTAAATTCAGTGTATTTTCACATCAGGAATCCAGAAATGCCAAAAATCAAGACATTTATTGTTTTACTGAGTTTCTAGATTTAGAAAAATGATGGAGAAAATGTTAATACTGAAGATTAAACTGAAAGTATGTTGTGTGATTAGTTGTTAAACATTTACCAGCATGCCTCTGATATACTTGACCCCTTAAAGTTCTTTTTTTTAACTCTAAAATCCTACAGTTCCTTTTTTTTCTCCAGTTACAAATAATTGCATAGAAAACATACTCTAAAACAGAGCTTCCTAAGTTTTCTCTATTGGGCATAGTGAATGTAAGGCCTTCTTTAATGAATACTAGCACTATAATCCTTTTTTTCAAGATTCTGCTATCTCCATCTTCACCCTTACCAACAGGTCACTGGCATAGGTACAAAGCCAGAAATCATCAGCTTGCTTGGTCTATTTTCCTTAGGTTGACTTAATCACAATGGGTTCTTTTTTTCCACTTCTAACTCATTCCATGTTCTAAGTCTACAATGTAAGGTCTCCTCCAACACTATCATTCTGTCTGATGCTGTGCCATTCTGTGACTTCTTTCTCCTCTGACATTTTGACATCTATGTTCTAATACTCTATGGTGTTGGATCCCATCTAGTTCTTATTTTCTATATTCCAAGGTCTTTCTAGTACCAACATTCTCTGATCTGAGGTTTCTTCTGGCTCTAATGTTCTATGCTCTAAAGTGCCTTTCAGAACCAGCATTCTACGGGTCTCTTTCCTATGCTCCAAAGTGCCTTTCAGAACCAGCATTCTATCACTTTGTTTCCTTTCACCATCTTGTTTACCGCTTTGCTCTCTCTATATTTCCGATTCGTGTTACTTTTGTACGAGCCAGCTGCTTTAGACAGTGTGTAGGTTGCTCATTAGATTACCAGCTCTGGATATGGTCTCCAAGAGTGTAGGAGGATGGGACAATAAAGGACCATAATGAGTCAAGTGGGAAAGGAACGTATAAAAATCTGATAACGGCATGGAAAGAAAAAAGTACCCTTTGGTCTTCCTTACCTTTCTTGGTTTCACTTTCTCTGATCATGAAGGAGCCTATCTTTGTGTCAGGCAATAACAAAAGTTCTTCAGCTTTGTCTCTTCCTAATCCTTCAAAAAGCCAACTGGAAAATAAAAAAGGTTCCATTAAATTCCTTTTCATTGTCTGGACATTCAAGCTCCCTCTACCCTCACGTCAGGGTAGTAATGTGGCGCCACAGATAGAGCACCAGACCTGGAGTCAGGAAGACCTGAATTCATATCTGCCCTGAGATACTTACTAGCTGTGCGACTCCAGACAAGCCACTTAACCCTGTTTGCCTCAGTTTCCTCATCTGTAAAGTGAACTAGAGAAGGAAATAGCAAGCCTTTCCAGTATCTTTGCCAAGAAAATGCCAAATGGGGTTATGAAGAGTCAAACATGACTAAAGTGACTAGACAACAAAATCTTCACATCACTTGTCCCTAGAACCCAAGAGTCAAAAATAGCAGTGTAAGACCAAATATCAAAAAGGATGAATCTACAGATTTGCAACAAGTGAATTTTCTAAATTTACAAATGCAAAAGTTAACGAGTGGATGCTCCCTGATTCCCAAAGACCAAAACACCTGTGAACCTTAATGTCTTATATAAATGTAAGTTATCATCGCTATCGTTATAATCTTTTCCTCTTGATCATAGTTCTAGAACTGGAAAAGACCTCACAAACTACCTGATTTATTCCTCTCATTTTGCCAATGAGGAAACTGAAGCTCACAGAGAATACAAGACAAGCTCAAGGTAACACAGGTAGCAAGTATCATAGGTAGGACCTGAGCCCAACTTCTTTGACTTCAGAACCAGGGCTATTTCCACCATACCACACTGTCTTCTTTCTTGTTCCCATATGACAAATATGCGAATCTTTTAGTCAACTGAGTAGGATCCATAAAGCTATGATTTAGCAATTTCATTTTCCTATAAACTAGATTGTAGATAGAGCCTTTAACTTACTTAATAAGATAACCCCTCTTTAAATATTTTCACCAATATTTCACACACTAAATTCAAGTGATTTTTTTAAAGTTTAGCAGAAATGGCTCAGACCCATACTTGGTAATACTTTGTTAGCAAATGGTTTGTGTTACAATGTGCAATAAAAAAGCTACAATACAGTATTTCATAAACATGTAAATACATACTTTCACTTCATATCTAGGACATCAAAGAAGGATGCTGGTGAAGGACATAATTCTCTGTCTCTCCTACATGACAAATCCTCCTTTAATGCTTCACAGTGGCATAGAAGTGACCTTGGATTCTCATACACCGTACTAGTAGAGGATAGGTTCTATCACATTCTACTAAGCTGGGCAGGCTTCAAGTACAAGTCCCGGAACAGACTTTATGTATGTATCATCTGAAGTTCAGAGTAAATTTGGGGAAGCTTATCACCAAAAGGCAACCTACCTTTTGGTAAATGTATAACACATATATATTCATAGATGCATATAGATAAACAGACATAGAAGACAGTTATTCATAACTTAGCTTAGCAGGAAAATACATGCATGAATAGATGCCAAATAGAAAGCTATTGAATTAAATTGAACTGAATAATCATTACTGAAGATGCATCTAGCTACACTCTTCAGAGAAAAAGACCTTTTTAGACATCATCTTATGAGATCTCCATGGTAGCAGGCAATAAAGGTTGCCGGGATCTTCTCTAAATGTAAATGTGGTACTTTTGAAGACCAGCAAACAGATATTCTCTTACTTGGCTTTTTGATTTTTCTCTTTCTTCCTTTCCTTCTTTCCCTTCTCTTTTTTCTTTCTTTTTCTCCCTTCCTCCCTCCTTCTCTCTTTCTTTTCCTTTCTTTTTCTTCTTTCCCTCTTTCTTTCCTTTCTTCTCTCCTTTCTCCTTACTTCTCTCCCTTCTCCTTAACTTTTCTTATCCATGAAGGCCTGATGAAATGTGAATATAGTGATCTTGGAATTCCTACAATTTCACTTTGTCCTCTGTATGCTTTCTCAGAGTCTAAGAGACTGCCCAAATTATGGACCCATTGAAATGGTATGATAATAATAATAGTAGCTAGCACTTATATAGTATCTACTATGTATCAAGTACTGTGCTAAGTCCTTCATAAATATATTGTCTCATTTGAGCCTCATAACATCCCTGGAATGTAGGTGGTTTTATTATCCTCATTTTATAGCTGAGGAAATTGAGGCAAACAGAAGTTAAGTGACTTGTCCAAGGTCACACAGCTAGCAAGGGCCACATTTGTACTCATGTTCTCCTGAAACCAGAGCTAGAGCTCTATCCACTGTGGTACTTAGCACAAGAAGTACAGGCTGAAGATTCTACCTTGTTTAATTTTCCATTCCATGTTATTTTCTATTTCCAGGCTATCATTTGCTTGGTCAAAAGTTAGAAAATTGCAGCCATGTAATCTGGGTGTGTTTACTGCTGTATAATTCTAAATTCTAGATATGTAATTGATTTTTAGAACACATCATTTCCTGTAAAGTCCCTATAACCTAAAGCAAAACACAACTACATCATCCTATGAGCTGGGTTGGTAGAGTTGAGGAAGCTTACCCATGGTAAACTTTGGCCACACACATTCCAGGAATATAACTTTCTCGACCAGTACTGAGGGAAATTGCTCTCCACCAGCCTCCTTCGCTGTATGAATAAGGACACAAATAATCAGATTTAGTCTATAGAAGATCATGTTGCTAGGAAATGACAGGGAATGATCATAATAGATATCTATGAGGTGCTCTAAATTTTGCCAAGTGCTTCAAAAACATGATGTAATTTAATCTCTCTAATACTATAAGGTAGGTACTACAAGTCTGATGGTTATTATTCGCATTTTCTAACATCAGAGTTCAATCACTCGCTAATAGTCATAAACTAGTGAGTATATGCGGCAGGATTTGATCCCAAATCTTCCTGACTCTCAATCTAGCACTCTCTGCATTATGTAACGCTGCTCCTCTCCTCCATTACCATAGAATCATGGCTTCCTAGAGTTGAAAGAAGCCTCAAAGACGATTGTATTCAGCCCGTCAGTCAATCAACAGGCACTTGCTGGGTACATTGTAGTAGACATACTTGAATATAGGTTGAATGCAGTGGCTGCTAAGGTTTCTTCCTATTCTGAAATTTCTGTGATTTTGTGTTATTGCCAAAGTGGGATTTGTTTCTTCTCTTTTCACCAACAGTGTTGAGCCCACTGGTTAAAGGAGGAGCTCAGCCAATGGTTTTGTTCTCTTTCCATAATTTGATCATTTTTATTTTATTTCAGCCTAAAGAAGGGGAACATGGTATTGGAGAAAGAATGCTGAATTTTGATTCAGGAACCCTGGATTCATATTTCAGTCAGTTCTGCAACTCACTAGCTATGTGGCTGTGAACAATTCTCCATTATGTGTCTCAATTTCTTCCTCTGTATAATAGGGATCATGCTTATTTTATGGGCAAGTTCAGAGGGTTGCCATGAGAAGCTCTATGTGCTCTAGGAACAGGAGTTATCATTTTCACAGTACCTGGTGGTTCTTGGGAAGGAAACTTACTCTGAAATTACACGTAGTTTCTCTCCTCGGCGGAATATAGGTGGGCTGATGTCAGGAGATGGATAATCACACAAAACAGCAAGGAAGTCATTGTCTAGTCCTAGAGGAAAACAAGAATTGTTTTTAAAAGGCTCATCCACCCATTCGCTCAATTCAACAAAACTTTATTAATGATCTTCCATGTACTAGGTATTCGAGGATGTGCGAAATTGAGATGTCACAGTACAGACTGAATAAATCCAACCCAACAATCATTTATTAGTTTCTTATTATATCAGAGGTTCTGTGCAAAGACAAAAAAAATGAAATAAAATAAACAATTTTTAATAAATTCCTATGGAACCACATTGAGAGACACAGTTCCTGCTCTTAAGAAACTTATTTTCACCATGGTAAATGAAATAGCCTCAGTAAATTAGATTCTGCGAACAACCTCATCTTTACAGTCGCAGAATGGCCTGAAAGATCCAGAGAATATAAGAGTTTCTCAATACATCTTGTTTTTAAACCATTCTACTCACTAGAGCAAGATAGAGCCTGGAAAGCTTTTCTTTAAGATGTGTCCTACCCATAGTAGGATCAGATAAGATTCCTTGATAGGTACAACACCAGAGATCCTATCTTATCACTGAGCAGTGTTTAGGAAGGGAAATTGCACAGATCTCCTTTTAGAATCCTAGATGTGTTTAATCATATGAATTCTCTAGAAGCCCATCCCCAAGCCTAGCCTGAATTCCAACTCCTACAAATTCAGTAATTTCTCTTTTCCAGTGTGCTTCACAAATGGAGAAAACTCCTTGTAATGATTCTATCTGTGTTTTGTGTGTAATCCTCTCAACAGAGTAGACTGAAAATTATGCATTAAGTGTTATACTTTGGAGCTGCCTTGATACACACACATACACACACATGCACGCACGCACACACATGCACACACACATACATACACACATGCACACACACATACACACACACACACACTGAATTTCTTCATCAGGCAAGATGTAAAAACCCCAGTATATTAGAAAGGTGCTCTCTGTGGTCTTTTCAGAATAATTTCCCGGGATCTAGGGACTGTGGGCCATGCCCCCAAGGGCCTGTCCCTTCCTCTTATGGAAGATGGCTTTCATAGTGCCCACACTGCAGAATCATTAGCTCCATCAAGTCAACCCAGTCAAGAAAAACAAAGTAGTTTTGGAATTGAGAGAAGAAGATTCTGTTATTACGGGGGCTAAGGAGTCAGATCAAACTGCGTAACTGAGCAAGTCATTTTTCCTCTTTGGGTTTAGTTCTCTTATCAGCAAAGTAGGGGTGAGATGACCTCTGAGCCACACTCCAACTTGAAAATCCCGTAAATCTATGATTCTAAGGGAGTAATGGAAAGACAATGAGGCAGGCTTAGAGGATTTAAAGTCGGAAGGAACTTTAGATATTATATAATCCTATCTCTACATTTTACAGATAAGGAAACTGAGGCACAGAAAGGCGGTGACTTGTTTTTCATCACATAGGTAACAGGGAGCAAATCCAAGGTTTGAATTCAAGTCCTTTGCCTTCAAATCTCAGCTCTTTCCTATATACTCAGATTATTTATTGGGGAGAGTTGCTGTCCTTTGCAGAGTAACTATTGATTCTTGAAGTCTCCAGAATCAGTCAAAAATGGCACATAGAAAGCTTAACTCATATGATTCATTTTAAAACAATTAATTATGTTATTCTGAATATGAATGCTTAATCACAGCCGCAGTCTTACATCTCCAACTGCCTATTGGATATATCCATCTGGGTGTGCTATAGACACTTTAAACTCAACATGTATAAAACTGAATCATCTTTCCTCCCTACCCTTCCCTCTTCCTAACTTACCTATTACTGTTTAGGATACCAACATCCTCCTAGACACTTAGGCTCAAACATAGGTGTCATTTTTAACTCTTTACTCTCTTACTGACCCTCCCATGTCCAATCTATTGCCAAAACCTGTTGATTTTTACCTTTGCAACATCTCTCTCCTCTGACGTTGTCACCACCTTGGTGCAGTCTTCGTCACAACACACATAGACTACTTACAATATCCTACTGGTTGATCTGCCTGCCCCAAACCTCTCCCTACCTCAGTCTATGCTGAAATGCTCTCCTGTCTTATTTCTACCTCATTTTATGTGTATATATATATATATATATCGATAGATAAAATAATATAAATTCACTTGCATATTATATTACACAAATTCATAGAAGATAGCCAATGAAGATTGCCAGAGATAGAAAATGGGAATGTCCTGAAACAGCAAGGAGTTCAGTTTTACTGGATTTCAGGGTACATAGTTGTGTTTAAAGTATAAAAAGATTGCAAAAGTGTTGGGGAGTGGGAAGACAGATTATGAAGGACTTTGGATGCCTACAGATTGCATATATTTGATCAAGGGACCACCAGAGTTTATTGAGTGGGGGTATGTGTGGCATGGTCAGTCCTGAGTTACTAGCTTTGTGATCCTGGGTAAGTCACTAACTCTATTTGCTTTGGTTTCTTCATTTGTAAAATGAGCTGGAGAAGGAGATGACAAACCATTCCAGTACCTTTGCTAAGAAAACCCCAAATGGGGTCACAAAGAGGAAGACAGCACTAAAACGACTGAGCAACAAACCACAGTTAAGAAAAGACCCAACCAACTCGCTCTGTGCTGTGGAGTCAGTTTGTACCTGGTCAAAGGAGGCCAGTTGGCTCTTTCAAAATTGTTAAATTTTATGTGGCTTTTTAAAGAGATTTTCCAGGAAGGATAAATATTTCGTATCAATAGTACTCTCAGTATGAAATAGTGACTCTCACTGGAAAAAAAAACACACAACAAAACTCATGCTAGAGTGAAGAGGAAGCTTTGAGAGAGAGAGGTGGGCGTTGTTAAAAGCCGGAGAATTGATGTGTGACAATAATAGAAACTTTATATAGGATGTATCCCCACACACTTGAGGTTAAACCCCAGATTTAAGATCACCATACTGACAAATTCAAATAGTCAAGCTGGAAACTGCTTAAACCTAAATTTCTAACATGAACACACCACCCCCACCCCCAGTTCACCCTTCCAGGGCATCCAAAGTATCTGTAAGCTTGGATGAGGCAACAAAATGTTTCATCCTGGGTTAAGGAATTGTAGAAATGTTCCTGATTTGGTTATCTAGTCAAATAAAACCTTGGAGACAAGGACATTGAGATTATATGAAGAAGTGTACTATTTCAGCTTAACCAAGATCAACAGATATTTAAGTGCTTCCTGTGCACAGGAGCACATATGGCCTGACTCAGTGTCAAAGCTGACAAATATGCCTACAAAGGGAAAAGATGAGGAAAATATAGTAAACAGAGTTCTGACGATGCTTTTGCTGTGAAGGATAAGAATTTGTTGGCCTATATTAGACCAGGTGTCATTTTAACATCTGTGTAATTACAAAACCTTGGTCTCTGCTTGGAAATTCAGCAAAGAAAATTTTAAAAAATTTATTGAAAGTCAGGCCCTTCATTGCCCCCTGGCATTTATGGCTTCACTGAAGCATCAAAATTCAACTGATTTGGGCAATAACAGCATAAACTGGAATTTAATTAATCAATGAATTGGCTAATTCTAACATTCTGTGATTCTGTGATATAGTTTAACGGCCACACTAAACATGTATAGTTTTTAACAATAAATTTCAAGGTCTCTAGATCAATCCATAGGGATTTAAGAGCTTACCATGTATCAGATACTGTACCAGGTACCACTGACCAAGAGACAAAAATACTCTATAGCCAAATAATTCTGAGAAACCCTGGTTTACTGGAAAGAATACTAGTCCAGAAGTCAAAGCAGCTAGGTGGTGCAGTGACTAGAACACCAAACACAGAGTCAGGATGACCTGAGTTCAAATTTGACCTCAGACACTTACTAACTGTGTGACCCTGGGTAAGTCACTTAACTCTACTTGCCTCAGTTTCCTCATCTGTAAAATGAGCTGGAGAAGAAAATGGTAAGTTCAAATGGGATCACGAAGAATCAGACACAACTAAAAACAACTAGAAGTCAAAACACCTAGATTTGACTTAGATTCTAGTTGCGGCACTCCTACTTATTATCACCTTAGCCAACTCACTGTCCCTTTCTGAACCTTACTTTCTCCACCTGTGAAATAAGAGAATTTAACTAGATGATCAGTCATGATCTGACACATACCCTGGGGTTTAAGAGAGCTGATTTCCAAAGGAGATGACAGCTTGGAAGGGATAGGAAATTGTCAAAAATAGAATTCTGAAGATATCACAAGAAACAAGTCCACAGAGGGGAAAGGGGGAAATTTTCTTAAAAGATAAATGTAGATCACAGGGAATTCATTGATCATATTATGTTTTTTAAACAAAACCAAGAACAGAAAAGGACAAAAGAGTGAGACATGGACTTGCATCATGAATTCAGTCAAAGAGGTGTTTGGGGAAGGAAGGTTAAAGCTACGTTGGGGGAAAGAGAAGGATCAAAGTGGGGAACGATGGCTTCTCTGGTTAGATAGAAGGGTGATAACTTAAAAAAGACTTAATTTTGCTTCTGGTTATTCTACCAAAAAGAATAACCAGTTTCCTCATCTTAAAATGAGAACTCTGGGATCTCTTCCACCTCTAAATTTATGGTCTTTGAACTGGAAAGTCCAGAACTAAAATGTTTAATAAGGAGTGAATGCCGAAGAGATTAAGAAAGGAGATACTAAGGAAGCTTATTGCCCTTGATGAATCCAAGTCATTTAGCCCTGAAAAACTGTGCCCTGTGGTTCCAACACAATTGATTGAGAAGATTGCCCAGCCACCACACTAGTAGTAGACTTTGAAAGACTGAAGGGAAAGAGAGGGACCTGAGGATTGCCAAAGAGTCAAAAAAATAAATAAATAAAAAAGAAAGAGAACCAAAAGGCCAGAAAACTTGATTCCTAGCAAAATTCCCCAACATATAATGATGCTTTCTGACAACAAAGAAAGGGAAGTAGTAACCAACATGGCTAACCTCATTTTCTTTTCTGGCAGGATCCTCAGACTGAAAGATCAGGAGCATTCTATAGGTATCATTGAGCTAGATATTAGCAAACAACTGGACAGTCTCACACTATTCTGTGGAAAAGATGCAGAAATATTACTTAGAGAACCAACAGGCTAGATGTATATGAAACTGGTTGAATAGATCCAAAGAATAATCATTCATGGTACAATAACAACTTGGAAAAAAAAGGTATTTAGAGGAGTTTTCTAGGCCAGGGAGGATCTTGGTGATGAGAGTATCATGCAATCATAGATTTAGAACTGGAAGGGACGTTAGAGTTCATTAGATCCCATCCCCTCTCATTTTACAAATAAGAAAACTGAGGCCCAGAAAGATTAAGTGATGTGACCATGGTCACACAGCCTATGGGAGTGTCTGGTGAAATTTGAACTCAGATTTCCCTAATACCAGGTTCAGCTCTCCGACTTGCAAACCCTGTTGGCAAGTATTTTTGTCAGTGGCATGTATGAGAGCATAGCTGGCATATTTATCAAATTTGATACAAAACTTGGAAGGGTGACGAACAAATTGGATGACAGAGTTAGTAGCCCAAAAGATCTTTACAGGCTAGACAATTGCTATCAATTTTAATAAGAAAAATTTATTAATCTTCTAATAAGGAGAATTTGAATAAGGATACATGTAAAATCTAGCTATTGCTGAATCATTTCAGTCACGTTCGACTTTCATGATCCCATTTGGGGTTTTCTTGGCAAAGATATTGGACTAGCTCATCATTTCCTTCTCCATCTCATTTTACAAATGAGGAAATGAGGCAAACAGGCTTAAGTGACTTGCCAGGGTCACACAGCTAGCATGTATCTGAGGCCAAATTTGAACTCAGGTCCTCCTGACTCCAGGTCTTGCACTCTATCCACTGCACCACTTACATAAAGTCCTACACAGGTTCAAAAGAATTAACCTCATTACCTTAAGATGGGGGAAGTATGGCTAGACAGAAGTTCCTGTTTAAAAAAAAATGATATGGTTGGAGGGGTGGGGCTGAACATGATTAATCACACCTGGGTCCCTGCTGCTAGGGAGGCTGAGCCTGGGAGATTGCTTGGATTGGGAAGTTCTGAGCTGCCTTAAGGCTGAAGCCAAATGGGTGTCTGAACTAAGTCTGGTACCAGTTTGGTGACTCATTGGAAGCAGAAGGCAAAAGGTCACCAAGGAGAGGTAAATTGGCCCAGATCAAAAAACTGGAGCAGGTTAAAGCTTCCGCATATTCTATGTATGATCAGTATTAGGATTGGATCTGTGAGTGGTCACTGTCCTGCTAGCCTGGGCAAGATAGGGAGACCCAGTCTCAGAAGAGCACAGGACAGGACAGGAGAGATGAGAGAAGAGGGAAAATACGGAAATTTACTCTGCTGCAAATTCAATAAGAGTCAGTAAGGTAAGATGGCTGCCAAAAGGCTAATACAACTCTAGGCTACCTTAAAAGAAGCATAGCGTTTAGGACTAGGTAATAATGATGGAAGGCAACCAGGATGGTGAAATACCTAGAAATCATGACATATGAGGATTAGTTGAAAGAAAAGTTTGAGAAAAGAGCACCAGAGTGAAGGGTGGAATAGCTGTCTTCAAGTATGCTAAAGGTCATTCTATAGGAAAGAAATTGACTTGCTCTTTTTGATCCCAGAGGGCGGAACTAAAAGCGCTAGGTGGAAGTTACAAAGAGACAAATTTTTGGCTTGATATCTAGAAAGCCTTTCTAACAATTAAAGGAATACCTAAGTAGAGTGGGTTGCCTCCATCACTGCCTGGAAGTCTTTGAGCAAAGGCTTGCATAGTGACTTATTGCACATATTACACCCAGTTCTTCTTAGATGATCTCTAAAGTCCTTTGCAATGCTCAGATGCTCTTAAATTTTATAGATCATTCTATGTCTTAAGGTCCTTTCCAACCCTAACAGTCTGTAGTCAATGTTTTCATATTCTCTCTTCTTAGGCTCCTTAGATCAGGAGCCACAAGGAGCAATCTACACCAATCCCTTTATTTTTACAGATGAGGAATCTGGGGCTCAGGCAGGTTTCATGGACTCTCCCAAGATTCCATAGATAGTAAACATCAGGTTAACTAATACCAGAGTCATGACACTATGGTTTTATTCAATTCAACCCAATTTAATTCAAGAAACATTTATATTAGAGTCACATTGAACTAAATGAAATGAAACATTGAAGATACTGAAAAGTATATTGCCTTTGCAATTAGAGGCCCTGGGTTTGAATCCTAGCTCTGTTAACTATTTCTCCAAATCACTTTACCCCTGGACTTCAATTTCCTCATCTGTAAAATGAAAGGATTGGACACAGATGAAAGAAGGAAGGGGAAGTAGGGGAGGGAAATGTTGATTATGTGTCAGGCATTGTGCTAAGTACTTTATAGATATCATGTGATCTGATTCTCACAACAACCCTGAAAGGTTGATGCTTTTGTTATCCCTGGGGTTACACAGCTAGTAAGTATATCCGAAGTTAAATCAAAACCCAGGTCTTACCGACACTAAGCACAACTACCTATCCATTGAGTCACCTTGCTGCTTCTGGATGATCTCTAAGATTCCTTACAACTCTCTCTATGACCCAGAGTGACCCTCTACTGTATTCTGTAAAGCAGTTTCTGACTTCATGGATCGCAAAGCCCTTAGTGACATAAACTTTAAAAGATCTGGATTAGTTTATAACACCCCTTCCCAAACTTATTACCTAATAACAAATTCCATCTGCCTCCAAATAAAAATGAAAAATAGAATTTCTTTCCTGCTTTACCTCAGAATTAGGACCAATAGACAATAGATCTGTGTCTATGCATGAGGAAAATGGAATCAAAAAAGCAATGAGACCAGGGCAGCCACAAAAAGTCACACATGAAAGCATAATGACCCACAATTGTATATTTTTAACTCCCTCTTAAATACATGACAATAGTTACTTTTCAAATACTGCAAGCTCTATGCCAAACCAGCACCAATCGTGATTGGCTGAGCAAGTCCAAGCAAGTCTAGGAAATGACATAAGGTGTGGTCGATACAGCTAGCTATCTATGACGGCAACTAATGATTTCCTCTTGATTTTTGCCCCTCCCTAACATTTCCCCAAGTCCAAAACTTACTGTTGAATTATTGGTGCATAAAAGGCTTACTGCCAGTTTCTATCTTTAACACTATTTTTAGAAACATTAAGATTATACTCATGATACATCAAAACATGGGTAGATTTGCAGTAATGAGTCATAATGAAGGCATCCCATGAGAGTGCTAATTTAATATGTTGGAGCATTAGAAAGGCTAATGGGACATTGTGTGGTGGAAAGCACAGATATAGCACCTAGAGGATTAGGAGTCATTTCCTTTTACTTGTTGTGAGTCCAGGTTAGTTATGATCAACTTTTGGAAGGTAGGTAGGGAGAAAGCTAATGTTAAGCAATGTTGTGATGATACACAAGATTGAGTATTTCTCTAAAGTATCTATTGGGCAAAGAAAACTGAGGCTTCCTTTCTCCTTTTCAAATAATCATATATATATGTATATATATATGTATATATATACATATATATGTTTATATTTTGTATCAGACCTAGTAGAATGCAAACATCTTGAAGGCAGGCATGATTTTATAGATCCCAAGCCCTCCATACTCTAATAGATGACTTTTGTGAATTTTTGTGTCTACAAAAAAAACAATTATCTACCAGTGGTCAATCATCTGATTATGAACTAACTGTAAATGAGCTAGACTTGGCATGTATTTCAGGTGGTGTTAGTTTGCTGTTAGTGGAAACTGTCAGAACTCATGCACTGCAGGCATAGACTTCAGAAGTCTACGATCACCTTCTCACTTCAATGAGGCATCAGGACTTCGATAAAAAGTCAGAATCTTGGGAGTCAGAGCAGGAAGAGATCTTAGACATCATCTAATTCAGCCCTTATCATTTTATAGGTGAAGGAGATCATTGAGACCCAGAGAAATTTTGACTTTTCCAAGGACACTTGGCTAGCAAATAGAGCCAGGATTAGAGTCAAGTTCTATGACAACAGATCCAGTGTATTGCCCTAATTATCCCTGGAAGTTAAGCCTACAGGAAGCATTCTCAGAAACACTCAGTTCCTTGAGAGCCATAAGTTGCAGGATAGTTCCTAGTTTGGGAGCTATGTTGCTCATACAAACTGAAGATACAGCTGGAACAAACCATTCTTATCTGACATTCTACATATGACTTCTTTGCTGATTATCTTCCGAAAGAGCCTTTTTTAACCCATCACCTCCCATACTGGAGAAATAACTACCCCCAGACTGGCAGAAAAATCTCACAGAATCAAGTAATCAATTGATGAGCATTTCTTCACCTCTAGTTTAATACCCTCCTTTTGCAGAGAACATTGAGGTCCAAGTTCTGTAGCATGTGATCTAATGACCTCCCTTCTCTGAGTATCTGGTACTTCGAGGGTAAGATGAGGAAATAGGATTCTATTGTTTCTAAGGTCTCATTTAGCTCTAAACAGTAACTCACATTTCAAAAGCCCTGAAAGGATTACAGGGTATTTTTCCCACAGCCACACTATGAAAGAAGTAGTTGAAATTATCATCATTTTGCAGATGAGAACACTGAGGCCCAGAAATATTAAGTGTCTTAGAAAGGGTCACAGGCACTAGCAAGTGTGAGTCAGGATATGAACGGAGATCTCTTGCCCGTTGATTCACTATATTTTCTCTAATTTAAGATTAAAAAGTAGGAACTCTAAGAATAAAAATTCTTACCATAATAACAAAAAGGAAGCTAGGTGGCACAACAGATAGAGTGCCAAACCTGGAGTTGGGAAGACTCATCTTCCTGAACATTTCTCTGAATGAATGTATATATGCATGTATACAAAGAAGAAAAATTGGTATCAAAAGTAATATCAGGTACTGACTCCATTGAAACTAAATGAGTTCTCTCAAAAGAGAACCTAGCTGATTAAATCTTAATGATGTGACTTAAATCTGTCCTCAGATACTTCCTAGCTGTGTGACAGAACCCTATTTGCCTCAATTTCTCATCTGTAAAATGAACTCGAGAAGGAAATGGCAAAACACTGAAGTATCTTTGCCAAGAAAACCCCCAGTGAGGTCACAAAGAGTCAGACATGACTGAAACAACTTAACGATAACAAGAATAAGATATCTTACCATAAGAAACAAGAAACCATAATTGTGACTTAAATGAAAAACAACTGGCATCCAATAAAACATCAGATGTTGACTTAGTTGAAACTAGACAAATGAGTAAGCACTGGCAATATTAGACAGTAAGAACAGATCACTCTGGGAAAGCCTTCACAGCCCAGGCATTTGCATTATGCAGATATGGAAGTTACTCCTGAAGATAATGTAAACTCCTTGAAGGCAGGGACTTGTACTTTATTCTAGGATGCCTTAAGAGAAAAGAGGAAATAAATATTTGAAATCTGAGGAGACTTTAATGATAAAAGTTACAAAGTAGCTCACTGGATAAGATCTTCCTGCCTATTTCAGTTAACTGACGAGCAAATGGGCTTTGGATGAAAGGGGGGAAACACTTTTTAACTGAGGGTACCCTTCCCCTACTGCCTTAAGGGTGATGCGTTAATGGAAAAGAAACCACATTGGAGGCTATTTGCATCTTCAAAAAACAAACCCAAGGCAAATTGACACTGGTGTTTTCCGGAGCTGTATTCACACATGCTAGCTCCTTTGCCCCCTTTGAAGAAGAGGTCTTTCTGTTACTTGGCAACATCGCAGTTTGCAAAAGTGAGGAATATATGTATAGAAAGACCACCATAAGAATGCAGTGGAAACATCGCTGACAACTTGTGTTTGAACTAGGCCACAGTTTCCTCATCTGTAAAATGAGGGGGTGGGACTTGATGGTATCTAAGACCCTTTCTGGTTCCAGAATGCTAAGGTCTACTATATTCTATCATTTTCTAAAAATCCCATGAGTTTATGACCTAGATCTGAGTCCTTGTTCTGCTGTGTGACCTGGAGTAAGTTATCCTAGTTCTAGGAGCCTCAATGATCTCGTCGCAATATTTGTACTACCTTCCTCATAGGGTTTTGTGAGTCCAATCAAATGTGCTTTTTATCCATTATGGTTTATATACATGTGACTTGTTTCTATGATATTATTATTGTTATTATTATTATAAGAGGAAATGAGCCTGGCCTGATAGCTATATGTTTCTGATGAAAAAGTTGTATGTCTATTTCTGAGTATGATAGGAAATACTTTTTATATTGGGTACGTTAAGTATGAGAGAAATAAGAGCAGTTGTAGTGTAAATTAGAGTTAAAGATCTTTCCTGCCCATTAATAGCCCTCAGGTGGAGCCCATTAAGAGGTTCCTGGTCTAGGCAGGCTTGTTTTGTAAGAAGGCCCACGCCTTTTATTAATTTCTAATGAGACACTGGGTTGGGAGGGTGGTGATAACCTCCAGCTCTAAAAAGTGTGTATGTACTCTGAGATGGGGTTTTGCTCTGGACACCCGAAAGTTTGTGTGCCAGATGAGACTCTGGGTAGCCATCCCCCCTCTTTGAAAACTCAGATGTTGGTGCTTCTCTCTCTGGTAACTATGTATGTGTGCAATGGTCAGACCGTTGGATCTGTCTGTTGATCTGTGATGGATGAATTGCTTATGGTCAGATGGTTAGAAGCCCTGTCTGTAGGTCTTTATTTCTCTGCTTGTATTTTCTCTGTTGGTGAATGTAATCAAAGAAAATTGTTGACCCCTCAAAAGTTGCTTTCCTTTTGGAAAAGCAGATCTAAGAACCTGCCCAGCAGTGTTTGCAGGTATTCAACCAACAAATAACTGTAAAACACTTACTTTGTGCCAGTTATTTTGTGTTACATTGGAGATACAAAGAAAAAGAGAAAAAAAAAAGCTCCTGCTCTCAAGGAGAGCATTCATTAGGGAATTTCCTGGGAAAAAGAATATATTAAATTGGTACCCACAAGGGAAATACAGAGTAGGCGAAAGGCAGCCTTAGAGGAGAAGGCACTTTTCTCATCAGAGAAAACAAAGTAATTAAAATGCGTTTTCTGATTATGCCTATAGAAGTGGTTATGAGGAGTACTCTTTTGATGACGTAAGATTGAGACTCTGATCTCACTAAAGTATCTCCCCAGAGACAGACACAAGTCAATCCCACAAAACCACCTGGTACTCTGTCCACATGGAAGACTACTCTGCACTTTGTTACGGTCAATAAATGTCCAGAGTGCAGACTCAGCTTTGTCTATTCATGTGATTGAAGTAGCTTTGTTCTTTGATTTCCCCTTCCAACCTCCCTGGTTTTGTAAGGGGTTTGGCTGTTTCAGGAAAGATCAAGTCCCTGAGTGCTGCCCTGGATCCAGGGTATTTGCATCTACCTATGTTTTTCTCTGAACATTTCTCTGAATGAATGTATATATGCATGTATACAAAGAAGAAAAATTGGTATCAAAAGTAATATCAGGTACTGACTCCATTGAAACTAAATGAGTTCTCTCAAAAGAGAACCTAGCTGATTCCAGCAAAGGATGAGAGAGGTGAAAGAGAGAGCATTATATCTCTCCTCTCTCTTCCTCTGATGCAGAGAAGATGATTACTTGGGATGGACCAAGTTCAAGTTCATGGAGGAATTCATCAGTGCTTTCTGGCTGGGATAAATTAGCCTATTGGTTGGGGGACCTTCTTTATTAACACAGCCAAGAACTCCTGGTAGATAAGATTTGGATCTGGCAACATTTAAAAGCAACAAGGGCCAACGAGACTCATGATGAATATATTCAAAGGCAGGTAAGGGAAAGCACCAAGTCGACTAAGGGACTAGAGACTGATGTCTTTAGTATGAAAGCCACAAATTAGTAAAGTGACCTTTGGAAAATCAAATCCCCTTTCTTCATCCTGGCTTCCTTATCTCTAAAATGAGGGGTTAAAAAGGATCGAATGTGCTCTGATGTCCTTTGCAGCCCAATGAATCATTCTGCTCAGCTCAGTTTTGTGCAGTTACAGAATGGACAAGATTACATGGAGTTTGGGTGGAGGGTGAGCAGATGACAAAAATTACTGGAAAGAACACTTGAGGGAAGAGAAATAGCAGATCTCCATTGCTTTACTAATTCATTCCACCAACATTTTTTGAGCAATTGCTATTTTCAAGGCTCCATATTATGTGTTGTAGGGAAATAGAAAGGTAAAGATTAAGTAAGCCCCTGACCTCAGGGAGCTTGTAGAATAGGAGGAGAAGACAAATATATAAATAACTTTAATACAAAGTAAAATATGACCAATGGGGGAAATATTCTCTGTTGCTGCTGCCACATTGTATGGTCATTGATAAGTCATTCAACCACTCTAGACATTAACTTCCCTAGTTACCAAATAAAGATAATGTTACTTTTAGAGGATTCTGGGAAGATTGAGTAGGTCAGAAAACTTTTGACTCTCCAAATTTTCTCCACAAAAACAGACAGAGCATCACCTCAGGGGCAGCAGAAATAAACACAGGGTAAAGAAGCTCTCCTCCTAAAACAATTTGAGAAGACCCCAGGAAAGACTGGGCCTCCAAGGATAGAGGAAAGTGCAAAGATCTCCAGGTCAACTCTACAGAATCAACAAACAGCAAGCCCTGGTGGCAACTGGATTAAGAGGCAGCCTTAGCCATAAAAACTTTCATCTTGCAGACAGTTTGAGGGTCTGATGACTGAGCAGGAAAAGATTAAAGGACCTTCCACTGTTGATGGACACCAAGCACAGCTGTGCTGACTAGATACATCTCAGGGAAAAGGAGCTAGTGAGTGCAGTAGCAAGGGGACAAGGACCCTGTTGGTTGTGACCACTTTGCAGGAGAACAGAGTCCCTAGTTTCAGTTCCAGGGCAGAGAGGACAGTTGTAGTTTGTAGCCACTGGGAGCAAGATCATTTGCAGGACAGCGTGGCTGGGGTCTTAGGAATGGAGAGTAGAACTCAAGGTTGGGCCCAATGACAGACTTCAGAAAATAACAATAAGAAGTACCTGAGGTTTGGGGCATCATTTCCCATACCCTGGGACTACAACTTGATTACACTAATAGCTGCTAAGAACAAAATAGAACAAAAAATAAATAAATAAAATGAGTAAGCAGAGGAGAATGAACTCAACCATAGAGAGTTACTATGAGGATAGAGAAGATCTGAGTTCATATTCAGAAGAAGATAATAGAGTTTTTAAAGCCACTGCTTTTTCAATGAGAAACATCAAATAAAAGACAGCAAGGAAAAATTAGAAGAAAAAAGAGCAATCCAAGAAAATTATGAAAAGAAAGTCAACCAACTGAAACCAGACAATCAAAAATTTAAGGAAGAAAATGATTCCTTGAAAACTAGAATTGGGCAAGGGGAAGCAAATGATATTCTAAGACACTAAGAAAACATAAAAGAAAATCAAAAGAATAAAAAAAGAAGAGAAAGGAAAACATCTCATCAGAAAAAACAACTTATCTAGAGAATAGATCAAGGGGAAATAACATAAAAATAATTGGTCTACCTGAAAATTACATTAAAAAAGAATCTTGATACAATGTTGCAGGAAATTATCAAGGAAAGTTGCCCTGAAGTTCTAGAACAAGAAGGCAAATAGAAATAGAAAAAAATACTGACCACCATCTGAAAGAGATCCTGAGAGGAAAACTTACAGAAATGTCATAACCAAGTTCAAAGTTCCCAAGTTAAGGAGAAAATATTGGAAGCAACAAGAAAAAAATAAATATCATGAAGCTACAATAATGATTACACGAGACCTAGCGGCTATTGTGTCTTGGAATACTATGTTCCATAGAACAAAAGACCTGGAGTAAAAAATGACCAAGGATAACTTACTCAGCAAAGTTAAGTATAATCCTGAATGAAAAAAAAATGGACAATAAACTCAAAGACTTTCAAGTTTTTGTGACACAAACTCCAGAACTTAAAGGAAAATTTGACATATAACATTCAGGAGAAATATAAGGTAAACATTAGAAACTAATTATAAGGCACTTTATTATAAGGTCAAATTATTTACTTTGTATGTGTAAAATAACAACAGCACATGATTGTGTTTATTCATTATTTAGGTAGTTTAGGTATTTAGGTAGTTTGAAAGAAAGCTGAGCATGATGGGGTGATTCTAAAATTAATAAAACTGTGTAGGGAAAGACAAAAAGGAGTAATTATCTCATGTAAATGAGGCATAAAAAGAAAAACTGATACAGAAGGAGATAATGGGGGGAATGCAGATAGCATTGAACGTTACCCTCATTGGAAATGGGTTAAAGAGGGAAAAACTATATCTAGAAAAGTATAAAAATCTTCTAAATTCGGAAAGATAAAAAGGCAAAGGGAATAGGGTGAGGGTAGAGGATAAGGGAGAGACTCTTGGAGGGGTTGGCAGGTTAAGGAATAGGAAGGCAATGGAACAGGCAGAAGTAAAGCAGAGGAGAGAGGAGGAATAGGGTAAATAAATAGGGGGAGAAAGATGGTGAGGAAAAATAGGAAACAGAAAAATACACAAGTAATTGTAGCTTAGAATGTGAATGAGATGAATTTATCCGTAAAACTGAAACAGCAGATTAAAAAATTGAATTCAACAGTATATTGCTTTTAGAAAACATTATAAAAATGAGACATATATACAAAGATAAAATAAAGGGCAGGAGTAGAATTTAGCATGTAAAAAAAGCAGGGATAGTAATCATTGTCTCAAAGTTAAAGTTAAAATAGGTTTAATCAAAAGTGAACAATAGAAAGTACATTACATCAGCAATATTATTCAATATTATTTTAGACCACCTAAAATACCTAGACAGCATAAAGTAATGGAGCATATACCTGCCACAACAGATATAGGAACCATAGGATCATAAACATAAAACACTCATACAAATAAACCAAGATCTAAATGACAGGTAATATTTGTTGTTCATGGATAGATAAAGCCAATATAATGTTTCAAATGACAATTTTATCTAACCAATCTATTTATTCAATGTCATCTTAATTAAATTGCTAAATATAGATATATTACTGAGTTAGAAAAAAAATAATAAAGTTCATTTGGAAGAACAAAAAGTCAGTAACTTCAAAGAAACTAGATGAGATAAGGTGTAAAGGAAGTAGCAGATCCAGCAATATCAGACCTTAAACTATATTAAAAGGTGAGAGCATTGTGGAAGTGAAAAAAGGATAATTTCAGCTATTTTAAATTAAAATTTTCTTGTATAAATAAAACCTATGTAACTAAGAACAAAAGGAATGCAGAAAATTGGGGAAAAATGTTTTCATAGACAGTCTCTCAGGTAGGATGTGATTAGTTTGGAATGTTTCTGTAGTGTAGGAAATGATGGCTCGGTTGATTTAGGAAAGCATGGAAAGATTTGGATTTGTGAAGGAAGATGCTTGTCTACCTTTAGAGAAACAGATGACAGGAGGAAATAAGCACAGTATGGTCATATATATGTGTGTGTGTGTGTGTATGTATACGTATATGTACATATATACATATATGTTTATGTTTATAGATATCTATATTCATGTGTATATATACACATATATACATAAATATGTGTGTGTGTATGCCTGCTTAATTGTAGATTTCTTTAAGAGAGAAGGAGGAGAGGAAAAAATCAAGTAAAAAATGCATAGAAGAGAACAAAAGAAAACCAACAAGGAAGCCAAGAAAAGCTGGGCAGCTTTGAAAACAATGTTCTTGAAATGGAAATTTTTTGTTTTATATTGAATCCTCCTATATGGTTGGCCATAAACATTACAAGTTTTTTTTTCTTATTTTGTGTTTAAATTTAAAGATAAAAAAATTACAAAAAAAAATAATATTGCTTTTCTCCTTCACTATCAAAGGAAGTTGGCGGGGCGGGGGGCGGGGTGGGAACTTACATTTGCTTTAAACAGTTAAAAATTTGGAGAGCATTTTGCATTTTTACTTTGTACATCTGCCATCTGCTTATTGGCATTCTGTTTATGACTCTTGCTTTACTTTGTTAGTATTGTTAGTATAGAGGCAAGGCATAATTTCTCTCAGAGTAGCAACTGAAAACAGAAATTCTTCCACTCTGAATGAGCTTGTGATGATCTAGGCAGTGAAGTGTAATGGACAGACCACTAGACTTAAGTAAGAAGATTTGGGTTTAAATCTAATGTTAGACATTTGCCAACTGTGTGACTCTAAACAAGGCTCTCTTAGATCCAATTTCCTCATCTATGCAAAGGGAATAATAATATGCCCTGCCTTATAGGGCTGAGAATCAAATTATAAAGAACATATAAAGGTGATCTACAGACCTTAAAATTCTATATAAATGTCAATTTTACTATTGTCCCAGCATCATTATATCTTCATCTCAACCACCCAGTGCAAAAAAAGTTAGGGATGGTTTTTCATTTTGTTTGTGTATCAACAGCACCTCTCCAAAGTAGGCACTTAATAAAACCTGTTGGATTGAATGAAAAGTACTAGCTTATTCTATAACACTTTAAAATGTGTGAGATCTTTTCATCATATCTCTGTGGGGATGGTGCAAATATGGATATTTTCATTTAGAAAAATAATGAGCAAATTGAAATTCACATAGAACAAGTGGTCAAAGATATATAGCTAATAAGTATCAGGACCGGGATTCATAGGATTAGAAATTTAGATCTGGAAAAGCGTTTAGAGAATATTAATCTAACCTCATTTTTATGGGGGAGGAAGTCAAGGCTCAGGGATGTTAGGTGAAACATCCAAGCAAACAATTAGTTAAAGGCACCACCGAGATTGGAACTCTGAGCCCATGGCCACAAATCTGGAGTTCTTTCCATTTTAGCTGGGTTACCAGTGGGATAGTCAAGGAACGTCAAGGGCCTTATGTAGAAGAGGCTTCTCAAATCATTGCCCCTACCTGCAAATCCAAAGACAAAGGAAAGGGAAAGAGACTTCACCCTTGAAGTAGTCATCAGATAGGTTTAATTCCCTTTTCTACTTTGACGTTGTTGAGTAGAAAAAAAAACATTATGAACCACAGATTATGTTTGTGAAATCAAAAGATGTGGGTTCAAATCCTGGCCCTGGTCTTGATCAAGTCACTTAACTTCCCCAGGCCTCAGTTTTCTCATCTATAAAATGAAGGGGTCAGGCCGTAGAGATCCCTCCCAACACCATATCTATGATTTATTTTTTTTAAATCTACAATCCCTGGTTCCTAAATTCAAATTCAGAACCCTTTCTACCAAGTCAGACTGCTCTATATTACAATCACAAAGAAAGCTCTAGAATGTTTATTGAAATTATTGGTATCCCATAGAGAAGGTATAATAATCATTAATTATAATAGTTGTAATTAGCATTTATAAAGTATTTACTATGTTCTAGGCACTGTGCTAAATGCTTTACAGTTGTTACCTCACTTGATCTTCCCAATAATACTGGGAAGTAGGTGCTATTATTGGCCTTATTTTAGAAAACTAAGGCAAAAAGAGGTTAAGTGACTTACCCAGGGTCACACAAATAATAAGTGGCTGAGATCAGATTTGAATTCTGAGAAATGAGTCTTCCTGACTCCAAGCCTACTATTCTACACACCACACCACATAACGGCCTCTCTTTGGAGGTCTTCAAAAGACTGGATGACTCCTTTCTAGGTATATTATGGTAAGGATTCCTTTTGGGTATGGATTTGACTAGAGCACCAATAGATATTTAGATAAGTAGGTATTTAACAACCAGCTTTCCAGGGTTGGGGTGGAGGAAATGTATGCTGGACATACTTTCAAGTTGATTTGAATTATTAAAATTTTCTCCATCCTTTTCTTAAGTCTAGACAATCCATAACAACCACAAAAAATCAAGGCTCAGTTTGTAGTTAGCTGATTTCCAAGGTGTACATGCTCACCCTGAACATTTAACAATCAGCTCTTGAGAACCTGCTTGAGCTGAGTACAACACAGTCCTGGACTAGAGGGTCACTGTTGTCCCTTCCAACTCTCAAATTCTGTGATTCTGTGAAAATCAGTCTCATTTGATATTCTATTGTCATGCCTTTTTGACTCCCACACTGTTTCCCCACTTATTTATCTGCCAAATCCAATCCTTCCAAACAAAATCTTGCCACCACGGAGGAAGCTGGCAAGGCTGGATGCCAATTGCCAATGAGTTTCTGCTAATAAGCAAGAGTAGCCTTATTGTAATTAGCACATAAATCTCAAAGGAGTTCTGGTATGCTTGTTACAAAATCCATGTAAAGAATTTTTGGCATATTTCTTATAAAACATATTTGTGTACCAATCAACATGACAATGCAGTGGGCTTATTTCTAGAAGCATTGGAAATTGATCCTTTTTAACGTGCTACCCCCCTATTCTCCCTCCTCACTGGTAATAACCCATTGTGTGATATTGACCAAATAACTTACTCTCTCTGGGCCTCAATTTTCTTATTAGAAAAGTGATAAATTTGGATTAGAGGATCTCTAAAGTTTCTTGGGTCACTCACTAGAAAAGTGAACCTCTACCATTTGTCAGCAGTAAATACATTCAATTTCATTGTCAAATTATCACGTGCCACAGGATGAAAGAACTAGGACTGTTTGGCTTAGAAGACTTGGAGGTCCCATGATGCCTGGTTTCAAGGATCTGAAAGGATGTCACACAGTAGGAGAAATACATTAGTTGTGCTTGGCCCCAGAGTCCAGGACCAGGAGCAACATGGGGCGTGGGGGAAGGGGGTGTGGGGGGAGGGAATGCAGGGACATAATACACTTGGCCTTGATTCAGGAAATGCCTTTTAATCATCAGAACTGCTCTGTCAAATGTCATTTATACAACACTTTAAAGTCTGCAAAATCCTTTATATGTGCTGTTGCATTTGAGCCTCACAATAACCCTACAAGGCAAGAGGGGAGAATCATAATTGAGGAAAAAAATTCCATAAAGATAAGGGAATTGCCCATGTCCATGCAGTTATGAAGTGTCACAAGCGGAATTTGAATCCAGGACATCTTCATTCCGAGTCCAGCACTCTTTCTACTACATTAAATAATGGGGTGCCTTGGGATGTAGCAGGTTCCCCATAATTGGGAATCTCCAAGGCAGCAATGAATGACACTAGTCAGGGACAAATGACTGATTCATTGGAGAAGGAATTCTAGCCCAGGTAGGGGAAGGAATAGATGTCTGAGGTCCCTTCCACCTTGAAGGGACTGTAATTTCATGATTCACATTCTGGTAAATTTCAAAAAAAGGAAAGAATAGAAATAATCTGGATATTTCCTGATTGTTAAATATAACCTGACTTTCATTGAGGCCCCTCTCTAACATCATTTAGGCTTTAGATTTAGTTCCTTTCTGTCTCTGGACTTCTTTGTGACTTTTAATGATTGAAATATTACCGTCATCTTCATTGCCTTGTAGAATCTTGGAGCTGGGATGGACCTCAGAAGTCACCTAACTTAACCCATACTTGAAAAGGAATGCCTTCTACAACCTCTCTATCAGCTTATTTCATAGACAATTCTGATCTATCCCCTTCACAGACTAACCAAAATTTCTTAATGTGTGGGTGACGGAGGGTGTATCATTTCCCACACTTTAAAATGAGAACTGCCTAATATTTATAGTGAAAACAATGCAAGAACTGTTATGTTGCTTTCACCTTCACCTTACAGTAACATAACAACAAAATGTGTGGCTGCTTTGGGTGTCCACATCCCTCCCACTCCAGTGCAATTTAAGTTACTCAAGACAGCTGAGTAGTCATATCACGAGTCACTCGGCATAGGAGGGTGTAGAAAGTCAAAAGCTAACAGAGCAAGGGAAAACCAGGGCCATTCTGGCCAGTTGCATTCAGTGCTGTCTCTAACACTGCATTTGCCCTAAACTAAATTTCTCCATCGGTAGCTTGTTTCAAGCTTAGACTAGATGTCAGAAGACCTGGTTTAGAATTTGTGACTTGAGAGCTCTGCCAGAAACTGACAGGGTGAGCTTGGGCAAGTCATTTGATTTCTCAAGTTTTTCATGTCTTTGTTTATGAAAACAAGAGGATTGGATTAGATAATTTCTAAGATCTCTTCTACCTTTAACTAGAAGTTTTAACTTCTGTGACTCAGCTGCCTGTAAGTGGTAACAGTCTAGGAGAACTCATCCACTTGAAAGTGGTTAAGGATGACAAGTTCTGAAACATGTAAAAAACAGGCTTCCTTTGGCAGGATGGGGAGGGGGAAAAATCACTTTAACTCTTTTAGTTCTACCAGTGGCTTGGTTGACTTCTTAGTTAGACTTCCATAGATTCATAGAACATTGGAGCTGGAAAGGACCTTAGAACTTCAAATGTGAGAATATAGAACATAGAATGTTCAGTGTAGAATGAACCTTATGAGGTGTAATGTTAGAATGAAAATAGTTAGAACTGGAAGAAACTTAGAAAACAGAATACTAGAATATATAGAACAAGAAATATCAGATTTGGAATGAATCTTAGAAGGTTCAATGTTAGAACAGAGACTGCCAGAATGGAAATGAACCTTATAATACAGAAGATAAAACAAAAACATCTTATTCGAGCTGGATATCACCTTAAACTTAGCTATTCTAATCCTCACATTTTCAAGATGAGGAAACTGAGATCCAGAGGGACAAATTGACTTGCCAAAAGTAACAGAGCCATTTCTCGGCAGACACAGACTTAGGACCCAGATGTCTTCATTCAAGTTTACTGTACTTCTCACTTATACAAGGTGTTCTCAAGGCAATCATCCTATTTCCCTCAAGAATTCAAAGCACATGAACCTAAACAAATGTTATACTGGGCATAAACAAGAATTCACTGATCTCAATTCTGTCTCTGACAGTTTCATGCAGGGATTTTGGCAGGAGAGCTTGAAAGTTGTTGCCTCTCCTGATAAGCTTCTTGGGGGAAGAGATTACTTCATTTTCATCTCTGCATCCCCAGTGTCTGCATGTAGAGGCACTAAAGAAGTCTTTGTTGATTGACTGGTATCAACATACAAAAATTTTCTACCCTTGCTCCACCCAGCACCAATTTAATTCTTTCCAAATCACCCATGTACTGCTATGGAACCCTGAGTTAATTCATGGGCTCTAGAAAGTCTTTCACCTGGGAAACTAGCACAGATACCAAAGCATCGTCACTTACTCCTTATCCCCTTGTACCTTGCCATCAGCAGTCTTAGCATTAGCTCTTTTCTGTGACCACAAATCCCGGAGGGACATATAATTAATTTACCATTTTAATCCCTTTCTATTACTTTAGGAACTGGACAGAAAATGCATAAAAGCATAGATTTAGAATTGCAAGAAAGGCTACCAACTGTAACTTTTCTCATTTTATAGGTAGGAAATTGAGTCCCATATAGATTAACCAACTCATCTAAGATCTCACAAGTAGACGTATAAGATCCAAGATCTTTCCAATCAGTGATCTTTGTACAATCTCACGGATGTCAGTAGGAATCCCAATAATCACAAAGAAACCTCAAAGAATAGTAGAGAATAGAATGTTAGAGCTGGAAGAGCCTTCTGATCTCATCTTACAAGTGAGGACATTAAAACCAAAATTGGGCACAGTCAATAGCAGTGCTGGAACTAGAGCCACAATCTCTTAAGATCTAGCCCCACAATTGTTGTGCAGAGGTATGCATGGTACCCTGCCCCTCCTGAGGAAGCTCTCACTTGTATGGAATGAGCTCCTGGGAAGACCGTGCACTGAACCAATAGCCCCAAAGAAAATGGACTTACCCGTTGGGCCAGGCAGAGGTCTTTCAGGTGGTGCAGCTGATGTCTTCATGCTGTTGCCCATCTCTCCTGCTTGATTGCTCACTCTTGAGTTAGAAGAAGCAACTTCAAAACTAAGACAGAGGAAACACACACTCAAAGTGGGGCTGGTACCAAGCTCTTGGGATCGAGAATGACCCAATTTAGAATGCATAGTGCATCATTTTTTAAAAAAGCAGCTTGCTTCATGAAAGCTGATTTTTTTTTTATATGAAGATGAGATTTGTGTGTTCTGGTTAAACTTAAGCAGCTCAAGTTGTTTTATCAGGGGAACAACAGAGGGGAAAAAAAACCACAGAGAGGGAAGTTGCTAGCAAATGCTGTTTGTAGCAAAAGTTTCCATTACTCCTGTGCCTCAGCTGAAGGCAGTAAAGGACAGCTTGGGGTGCAAGGGGTGGAGTTTGAGAGACATCAGCAATTTGTATAATCTATGAAATATATCTTTGTTAACTTCATTACTTAAAGGATCTATGATTCTGTTAGTGTGACCCATTTTCTGACGCAGACCTCAGTCACCCTATGACTTAATAGATGGTTCTTAAGAATTTCTGTGGATAAAAAAGATCTTACTGCCTTCAGAATTATCCTGTCATCAACCTGGTGACAAAACCCTTCCAATATATCTAAACTAGACTGTTACTGGGATAGCTCGTGAAGTTCTCCAGATTGGGGGTATGTATCAGATTTCAAACTCTACTGCTATAGCCTTCAAGAATCTGGGATCCCTTCCATGGCCATGATGAGGCATCATAAGAAAATTTTTGTGGAAATGATTGGTATGCTTTCCTTCACTGTCAAATGATAGACCCAAGGCAATTTTCTTCCAGGAAAATAATCTCTCTAAGGTGCAAAAAGACTATACTAACTCATGCATATTACTGTCTCTGTGTGGTTTGGTCAAAGCAGAAGGTTCTCCATTGCCTACAAAGTGAAATTTGAGTGCCTGAGTCTGACATTCAAGGCATTCTACAAACTGGTCCCAACTTACCTGTCCAATCTTATCTTATGCTAGCCTCTTCACATTCTACATTCTAGCACATCTGGACTACTCTGTGTCCCCCAATCTCATCCTGGCCTCTCCCACCTGCATGCCTTTGCTTGCTCCTTTCCCTAAAATAGGAATAGACTCCTTGTCTATCCCCCATCTCCATATATTGAAGCCCCTTCCTTCCTTAAATGACCAGCTCAGGGGCTACCTCCTCCTCTAACTACTCTCTGCCTACCTCAGTGAAATTGATCTCTCTTACCTTCTCATAACAATTTCTCTCTCTTTCCTTTCTCCCAGTTACACGCTGTCTTGCATCCTACTTATTTGTATTCAATCAATGACTTAAGCAATCCTTTATGAATCGCTATGCTAGACATTGTGATAGGTGATGAGGATACAGATTCCAAGAATGAAACAATTCCTACTCTCAAGGACCTTATATTCTAAGGATTTAGTAACCATCTTCATATCCTTTTCCTACACCCTCCCCTCTTTGCTATATACAACCCTGTCATTAGGTTGGATTGTAAGCTCCCTGAGGATAGAAACTAAGTCAATCTTCATATTTGTATCCCCTGACACTAAACACAATGATTTGCATTTAAGAAGTATATCATAAATAGCTGTTGAATTGAAATGGAATTTAAGAAACTTATTTAATGGAGCTGACATACCCTGGAGAGACAACCCATTTCATGAATACATCCCATTATCCATGTGCAATGGCATAAATTTAAATTTCCCCAACTACTCAATTCAATTCTAAACTTATCAAACATCTCTTATGCGCGTTGTCTTCTGTTCCCCCAAAAGAAAAATGTTTTAAAAGGGCGCCTTTAACATCAATTAATTAATGAGCAAAATGAAAACCGTGAAGGGAGGATCTTTTTAGCATTCAGAGGAAGCCTTTCATGAGCTGAGGCAGAGAAAAGATATAGCTAGAGCCAAGCTTTGCTCTCTTGAGACTGGATCCAGCCTTGAGACAGGCCTCCTCCAGCTTTCTCACATTCCTTGACCTCCCATATCCTTCTTATGGGAGGAAATAATAGAATTCATGAGTGGGAAGAGGGATCTAGATGGTACAATTCATAGAGCTGAACTGGGAGACAGTAAGGGGCAAGGGAAAGAAACATTTATATAATGCCTACTAGGTGCCAAACACTGTGCTAAGTACTTTCTATATAAATATTATCTCATTTGAGCCTCACAACAACCCTGTCAGAGTAGATGCTGTTTTGCAGTTGAGAGAATTGAAAGAAACTGAGGCAGAGGTTAAGTGACTTGTGCAGAGTCACATAGCTACTGAGGCCAGATTGGAACTCAGGTGCCCCTGACTCTGGGTCCGGCTTTCTCTCTATTGTTCCATCACTGAGCTGCCTCCAGTAAGAACTGAGCTTGAAACCTACCTCAAAACTAACTGTGTGGCCCTGAGCAAGTCACATAACCTCTATGTCTCAGGCTCCTCTTCTGTAAAATGGGGACAATAGTAGCCCTTGCATCCCAAGGATCTTGTAAGGATCCAATGGGATTACATGTAAAGCTATTTGCAAACTTCAAGGCATTAGAGTTATATAAATGCTAGCTATTTTCGTTATTAAATCCCTCATTTTACAGATTGAAAACTAAGGCCCCAATCAGCAAGCATTTGTTAAGTGTTAACTATGTTGCAAGGACTGTGCTAAGCACTGGGGATCCAAAGTCCAAAGGGAAACAGATCCTGCCCTCAAGGAGCTTCCGTTCTATCAGAAGAGAGAATATGTATTTATATTAATTTGTACAGAATGAACATAAAGTAGTTTGAGAAGGACTACTTGCCCAAGATCCCAGAACTTGATATTAATGAGACTGTAATCTATTGTTATAGTTCAGTTATCTAACTCTTCATGACCCCATTTGAGGCTTTCTTGGCAAAGATACTAGAGTGGCTCACTATTGCCTTCTCCAGTTCATTTTACAGATGAGGAAACTGAGTCAAATTGAGTTAAGTGACTTGTCCAGGGTCACACAGCTAGTAAGCATCTGAGGCCCTATTTGAACCTGGAAGACAAATCTTCCTTTCTTCAGGCCTGGCCCTCTATTCACTGTGCCACCTAGCTGATAGATTAATAAATGTAATTTGTCCATTCATTCATTAATGAGATTGATATGTGTCTATTAGGAATTTCCATAGTAGTATCTTAAGAGTTGCAGTGCTTTTGGTTACAAGGTATTTTCACAAGCATTATTTAACCATGAAAACCAAGAAGTGTTTATTAAGTAAGCAGTATGTGCTGGGTAGTGCCCTACATTCTGGGGATATAAAAACTGAATAAAATAATGCCTGCCCTCCAGGACCTCACGGTCTACTGGGAGTATGAGATATATATACATATATATATATGTGTGTGTGTGTGTGCGCATATATATATATATGTGTGTTTGTATGTGTGCGTGCATGTTCACAAAGGAAATACAAAATAATCGACAAGCAATAGAAAATTCTGACAATTGGGGTGGGGGAGGGGATGAGGAAAGATTTCCCATAGGAAGTGACCTTAAAAGGAACTAGGAGTTAAAGAGCCGGAGGGGAGGAGGGAAAGCATTTGAACCTCATAACAATCCCTGCAGATAGGTAAGGCAAAGATTCTCACTCTCTGGGACTGGATGATGAAAGTAAGGCTCCTCAGAGACATTGCTGACTTGCCTGTTTCTGCGTCATGGCCCAACCAGGATGTAAATCTCTAGCTTGTGAGTGAGACATATATATCAGTTCAGTGAGAGGAGAAAGAATGAAGAGGAAATATCACCTGGGCCACTCCTCCTGGAAACCTGAGAGCGGACTGCAGTGAGAAACAGGGAAAAACAAGAACTTTCACACGTGCTCCCACCCCGCCAAGCCCTAAGGAGCTCATTTCTCCCTCTGACTTATCCTTCTTGGCCTGTTCTCTGCTACTTTTAGCCCCTTCAGACATTTAGGCAGGTTAACACAAGTCACTCAAAAATTTCATTATGGAAATTCTGACTATAGTCCTGTAGAACACACCAACTTGATTCAGGAAAAAAAAAGAGAAAAGAATTTAATTCTTTCCTGGGTTGCTCACTTAGCTGGCAAATAATATCTATCAAGAGTTATCAGATGCATGATACCATGGGAGGTACTTAAGGGCTTTAGAGTAAGTAAAGACTTGGCATGATTCCTGCCCTAAGGGAGCATATAGTTCAATTGCTCTACAGCTTATGTCCAATAAGAGCAACAAACATTCATCCAGCACCTGTTATGGTCAAAGTACTATATGCAGATATATAATGTCTATGTAAATGTTAGCTACTGTTATTGTATTACATAAAAATGACAAGAGGAATCTTGACATAGTGAAGACTAGCCTTGGATTCAAGAAGTCTTGGGTTTAAACCCTAGCTCTGACCCATAAGCGTTGTAGAACTTTGGGCTAACAAAGTCTTAGAGCCTTTCCCCCACCCTCACCCCCTACTCCAAGCAACTCTCTAAGACTTTAAGTTAGGGAGAGTTGTTAGTCTTCATGAGTAGAAGGATTTTCCACACTGGAAGTTCCCCACATTGATAAAATCACAGATTCAGATCCCTTCCCTTCCCCTGCCTTATAACAGCCACCATCACCAACATCCACAAAGCAGTGAAAAGAAACAAAATGGAGTTTTTCTGCTCTGTAGGACATGACTCTAACATTGACAATATGGGAGGAAGGATGGATTTTCAGTGGAGACTCGACCTCAAACCCTACTTGGGTTATTTATGACTTGGATAATGTCAGGCAAGTTACTTCACAACGCCAGGTTTTGGTTTCTTATCTGTAAAGTGAGATGTTGTACTAAATGACTTATCAGTCTTCTTCCAGCATTCACATGCTAGAATTCTCTAATTCAGGTTTTCCAGATTCACAAGGAAGTGCATAGCCTCCAACGTTCAGTCATTCCAGTCTTTGGGCTTTTCTTAGCAAATATGATGGAGTGGTTTGCCATTTCCTTCTCCAGCTCATTTAATAGATAAGGAAACTGAGACAAATAGGGTTAATTGACTTGTCCAGGGTCACATAGCTAGTATTATGTTTGAGGCTGGATTTGAACTCAAGAAGAGGAGACTTCCTGACTCCAGGCCCAGTGCTTTGTCCACTTCATCACCTAGCTGCTCGTTATAACCTCCACTGGACCACCAGAAAAAATGCAGTTAGAAAAAACAAAAATGATCATTGTTTCCCTATTTAGTCTGATTAGAACATAAACCCTTCAGGATAGGATCAGGCCTATACCTTGATATTCTAAAGACTCAATAGTATCTCTTTTTTTTTTTTAAGACCATGTTTTTATTAATGAATGAAAACCAGAGTTCAATTCAATTTATCCAGCATCAAGATAGTGGATTTTGCACTGAAATGATAAAGTTATCAAGTATACTTCTTTCCCCTTGTTTTGAAATCAATTGTATAAGGTGCTATATTCACTCTTTAGAAACGATGGGGAAAAAAAAGCTAGATCTAATTTAATAGTTACAACTATGAGATATTTAAGCATTCTAAGAATAAGACTCCAAGCAGGTATGCATGCACATCTTTCTAATTAGGCTGAGATAATTTAGTTGTCTTCTTTGTACAAGTAGCACTGTAGTTTGCTTTTTTTAAAAAATTAAGTTATTTTATTTGTTTTTGAATAACATCTCTTATGGAGCTCCCAGTATTAAATTTTTTTTATTTTTATTTTTATTTTTTTATTTATTTTTATTTTTTTTAATTTATTTATTTATTTAACTTTTTACATTTATTTTCACAAATTTTTGGGTTCCAAATTTTCTCCCCTTTTATCCCCTCCCCCCACCCCAATACCCCAAGCAATCTAATTTTCCCTATCTCCAATCTGCCCTCTCTTCTGTCATCCCTCCCTTCTCTTGTCTCCATCTTCTCTTTTCTCCTGTAGGGCCAGATGACTTTCTATTCCTCCTTAACTGTATGTCTTCTTTCCTAGTTGCAACAACAATACTAAACAGTTGTTCCTAAAACTTTGAGTTCCAAATTCTCCCCATCCCTCCCGCCCCACCCATTCCCTTTGGGACGGCAGGCAATTCAATATAGGCCATATCTGTGTAGTTTTGCAAATGACCTCCCTGGTAGTCGAGTTGTGTAAGACTAACTGGATTACCATCCCTCCTAACCTGCCCCTCATTGTTTCTCTTCTGTCTTTTGATCCTGTCCCTCCCCAAGTGTTGACTTCAAATTGCTCCCACCTCCCTTTGCCCTCCCTTCCATCATCCCCCCCCTTGCAATATCTCCTCCCCCACTTTCTTATACTGTAAGATAGGTTTTCATACCAAAATGAGTGTGCATTTCACTCCTTCGTTTAGTCATATGTGATGAGGGTAAACTTCTTGTTTTTTGTTTTTTGTTTTTTTCCTCAGCCCTCCTCTTTTTCCCTCCACTAAGAAAAACTCCTACCTGCCTCTTAAATGACATATAGTTACCCCCTTCCATTTCCCCCTCTTTCCTCCCACTACATTTCTCTCTCACCATTTACCTTAATTTCTTTTAAGGTATGGTCCCATCCTATTCAGTTCAACCTGTGCTCTCTATCTCTGTATGTGTGTGCATGTGTGTATGTGTGTGCATGCGTGTACATGTGTATGTGTGGTCCCACCAACTACACAGATACTGAAAAGTTTTAAGAGTTACAAATATTGTCTTTCCCTGTATGAATGTAAACAGTTCACTTCTGGTAAGTCCCTTAAGACTTCTCTTCGCTGTTTCCTTTTTCATGCTTCTTCTCATTCTTGTGTTTGAAAGTCAAATTTTCTTTTCAGCTCTGGTCTTTTCATTAAGAATGATTGAAAGTCCTCTGTTTCATTGAAAGACCATATTTTACCCTGAAGTATTATACTCAGTTTAGCTGGGTAGGTGATTCTTGGTTTGAGTCCTAGTTCCTTTGCCTTCTGGAATATCCTATTCCACGCCCTTCGATCCCTTAATGTAGAAGCTGCTAGATCTTGAGTTATCCTGATTGTATTTCCACAGTACTGGAATTGTTTCTTTCTAGCTGCTTGCAAGATTTTTACCTTGAGCTGGGAGTTCTGGAATTTGGCCACAATGTTCCTAGGAGTTTCTCTTTTTGGATCTCTTTCAGGTGGTGATCGATGGATTCTTTCAATACTTATTTTGCCCTCTGGTTCTAGAATGTCAGGGCAGTTTTCCTTGATAATTTCATGGAAGATGATGTCTAGGCTCTTTTTTTGATCATGAGTTTCAGGTAGTCCCATAATTTTTTAAATTGTCTCTCCTGGATCTATTTTCCAGGTCAGTTGTTTTTCCCATGAGATATTTCACATTCTCTTCCATTTTTTCATTCTTTTGGTTTTGTTTGGTGATTTCTTGGTTTCTCGTAAAGTCATTAGACTCCATCTGTTCCATTCTAATTTTGAGAGAACTATTAAATTCAGTGAGCTTTTGAGCCTCTTTTTCCATTTGGCTCATTCTGCTTTTGAAAGCATTCTTCTCCTAATTGGCTTTTTGAACCTCTTTTTCCAATTGAGTGAGCCTATTTTTCAAGGTGTTAATTTCCTCAGCATTTTTTTGGGTCTCCTTTACCAAGGTATTGACCCGTTTTTCATACTTTTCTTGCATCTCTGTCATTTCTCTTCCCAGTTTTTCCTCCACCTGTCTAACTTGCTTTTCAAAATCCTTTTTGAGCTCTTCCAAGGCCTGAGCCCACCCGCCACTCCCCTGGGGTGTCTGGGGTACTGAGGCCCCGCCCTCCACGTCTTTCCCTGATGGCAGGAATACGTCCTCGTCATCAGATCCGAAGGTCGGCATCATTTGCATTTGTTGGAAAAAACTCTCTATAGTCTTTTTTTTCTTCCCTTTTCTAGGCATTTTCCCAGCCAGTTACTTGACTTCTGAGATTCCTTTTCGCCCCTGCCTGGATCCGCCCAGCTAGTGCTTGGCCTCTGAGATTCAAATGTGCTTTCCGCAGCACGCTTTAGTTCTGGTGCTGGGGTGGAGGCAGGGCCGCCTCCCAAGCTCAGTTCCCTCAGGGGCTTTATGCAGAGACTTTCAGGAATGGAGCGGGTGGGGGCGGGGTGGGGGGCCCGCCTCCCAGGCTCAGTTCCTTCAGGGGCTTTATGCAGAGGCCTTCAGTAATAGAGCAGGGTGGGGGCAGGGCCGTCTCCCAGGCTCAGCTCCCTCAGGTTTTATGCAGAAACCTTCCATAATGAAGATCCTGCCTGCTGCTGGGGGATTCCTGAGTCTCGGGCCGCTGGCCTCAGCCACCGCCCACCCCTCTGCCTCCACTGCTTCCTGCCCCCGTCTCTGTTGCCGCCGCTTCCTCCCGAGGGGGCCCGAGTCACGGAGATGCTCCATTTCCCTCCTCTAGCCTAGCCTTCTTTCTCACTGACCTGTAGCTTCTGTGGGCGGAGGGACTTTCCTGGCTGCCGGAGCTTCCGTCCCTGAAGCCTGCTCGGGTCAGCTTCTCTGGGGCCGCGGCCAGGGCAGCGTTGGGGTAGGGTCCGCTTTCTGGGGTGCGACGGACCCCGGGGACGGCTCTTCAGGGCTCTCTGGCATGGAAATCTCTTCCACTCTGTTTCTGCACACCTTGTATTGACCCAGAAGTTATGGGGGTCTCTTTTTACATTAATTCTTTGGGCTTTGGTTTCGGAGCTCGTAAACGTGCGTCCTTCTACTCTGCCATCTTGGCTCCACCCCTCCCAGTATTAATTAGCGCATATTTTGAACATATATAATGTGTACATTTAGTCTCTTTGGATAGAATGAAAGTTCCTTGAAGACAACAGCTGCTAAAGTTTGGTGTCTGAATCCCCACCACCTGACACACTAATGCTTAGTAAATGCTTGTGGATTGATGGCATATGCAACATGATCCCTTTGGAACTTTATGTACTAAATGGTGAGGGCACATGGAGAATTTGGAAGAGAATATAGCCTCAGTTTTGCACTTATCTGACATGAATGTGACTGTAGATGGTGCAGATTATGGGAGACAAGCCAAGAGATTGTTAGAATTGATGGAAATCTAAATGAACTTTAAGAGATAGGTGGAGTAGTGGAATAGGGTTCTGAACTTGGAATCAGAAAGACCTGAATTCAAATACTGCTTTAGACTTTAACTGTATAATCTTGGGCAGATCACTTAGCCTTGGCCAACTTTGGTTTCCTTAACTGTAAAATGGAAATTAATAACAACAGGATTGTTATGAGGATCAAATGAGATATCTGTAAAGCACTATATAAATGCTAGCTATTTTAAAACAGGAAGAGATTTTCCTACTGACATCATTCATTCATTCAAGAAACATTTATTGTACTTGGTATTGTTGGAAGTATAGACACAATTCATTCCTTCAGGTAGTTTATACTTTAGTAGAAGAAATGAACAGAAAATAATTGTAATAAAAGTTAGAATATATTCACAGGACAGAGAGAGGAAGAGAGGGAAGGAGGAAGGGGGGGAGATGGAGAACAAGAACATTCCAGCTTGTGGGGGAGAAGGGAAGGAGGGAAGGGGCCTAGGAAAAACTTTATAGAAGGGGAGTCGACTGAACTAAACCATAAAAATAGGGTTCCTTTCCCTGTATGCCCTTGATTTTCCACCTCTTTTTTCTGCTCTTACTACTTAACTTCCATGAGAAAGTTTCATCCCAGAAATCAGAGCCTTGTTCATCCCTTTTCTCAGACATCCTAATGTTGGAGGCCACAGAGGAGGAAAAAATTTCCTGATATTCACTCCAAATTGACAGAGCTGTATCCCTGCCCTGTAGCATATTCTCTCCACATGATGTAAAATTTATCGGAAGGAGGAATCAGTTTTAAAAGCAATGAAAGCTGGATTCCCAGAATCATAAACTTTTTTTCCCTTTTAAGTCAAAGAGACATTAGATTCCTAAATGACATACCAGCAATATTTGGATGAGCATGTCAGAGGATGTAACTGGGGATATCCAAGGAAAAAGTCTAGTTAAGGTCTGCTTTGGTCTGGCTGTGAGCTTAGAAGAAAGAAGGGGAGGAGAAAAACAGTTCTGTGATATTTTAGTGAAATACCTTTTGTAAGACCTCACTGAAAATTATATCTTCCCCTTTCCCCTCTCCTATCTTTAGCCCCACCTCTGTCTTTTTAATGGCCATCACATTGTTATAGTTACATTTTCTGAATTAGTTATTTTCCTTTTCTCCTTTGGCTCTGAACCAACCAGGGACCCTGACCTTAAGGATATGTGTTCAACTCATCAGAGGATGGGAAGATGGATCCCATCCTATAATCCCTGAGATAATCAGTTATTAGCCTTGTCTCCAACTGTACCTCATCTACTCTTATCCTCCTACCCTCCCCAACTTCATCCCCTCGCTCTGCTTTGTGAGCTCCCAGAGTCCCCCCTTCAGGGCATTTATGACCTAAAAACAAACCAGACATCCATAGCAGCAGCTGCACGGTGCCATTGGGACTATTTCCCAGATTATCTCACAGAATGAGCAAGCATGGATGGGTTAGAATGTATGTCATGATCTCAGTATGTTATCTTTCCTAAAACAAGCAGCTCTTCTCCAAACCTCACTATTACCACTGAGGGTACCATGCATCCTGACGGTCACCTGGGCTCACCACCTGAGAATCATCTCCACATCATCTCTCTCCTTTACCTCACATATCCATCCAGTTGTCAAATCTTGTCATTTCTACCTCCACAGTATCTCTCCCTTTGATTCCTTTTGTACACACAACCACCACCCAAGTTCAGGTCCTCACCACCTCTAATCTGGGCTATCCTAGGCCTCCTAATTGATCTCTCTATCATAATTTTTACCCTCTTCCAATCCATGTTCCACACAGCTATCAAACTAATCTGACCAAGTCACTCCAATGACTCCCTATTTACTCTAAAATCAAATATTATTTAATCTTTATTTCATCCTTTTATTTTTATTTTTGGGTGAGCTTTACACTATACTATACTATACATATATATATATATACATATATACTATTAGCAAATCAATACATGTGTATGATGAATAATTGAATATAAATACATATATATATATGCTTATATACTGTGTCTGTGCCCAAGGACATTTTGCTTATAGGAGTATGTGATCAAAAGTGTTTGGAGAGTCCTGATGTAAAAATGGAGTTGACCTATTTCATGTTACTCTAGAGAGCAGCAGTCTGACTAATGACTAGGAGTATCAGGAAATACTAATGATAACAATAGTATCTAACATTCATATATTGCTTATTATTGCTTTACAATTATCTTATTTGATTCTCACAACAACACTGGGAGGTGGGTGCTATTATTATTATCCCTGTTTTACAGATGAGGAAACTGAGGCAAACAGTTTAAATAACACAGTAAGTATCTAGGGTTAGATTTGAACTCAGGTCTTCCTACCTCCAGATCCAGCACTCTAGCCATATGCCACCTAGGTGCTGAAACAGATTTTTAGCTCAATATTCAGACATTTCTAAAAATTTGATAGTATATACTATCTTGCAAAATAATGTTTCCCAACACTTGAGGTATTCAAGCAGAGAGACCTAAGACCATCCCTATTAGGGATGTTGCCCAAGAATTGATATGGTGGAGCATGAAGAATCCTTCCCTGGTCAAAGTTGCTTCACTATTAATTCCATTAGAGGAAATTCTAGAATGCTTCTGAAGTGGGAAGGGAATAGATGGAATAGGACGGACACATAGAGAAAGGCCAGATCCCACTGCTCCCCAGCTCCTCTTCATGTTCTTCAAAGACCCTAGTGATGTTCCACATAGTACACCAACCTCTCTCTTATTACGATGAACAAAAATACAGCAGAAAGAATACTGGAATTAGAAGTAAAAGATTCCAATTTCATTCTTGTCTCTGACACTGAAGTACCTCAGTGACCTTGACTGGGTCACTTAGTTTATTCATCTAACAAATGTGGAGAGGTTTGGAATACATGATTTCTAAAATTTCTAAACTCTTACAGCCTTACTGGTGATTTCACATTTTATGTTCTAAGATTCCATTCAGCTTAGGATATGTTTCCAGTTAGAACATTCTGTGTCCTAACAGTCTGTATCCTAAAGCCGTCCTGCTTCTAAGATTCTATGTGTTACATTCTAACGTTCTGTGTTTTAGCAGTTCATTTAGTAAGATTTTTTCTAGCTCTAATCTCCAGTGTTTTTTTTATTCCTTTCTTATTTCTAAAAAATCATCATATTATTCTAAACCTAGTCTTTTCTCTTCTATTTATTTCAGTTCCGCTCCCATTAAGTCCTTATGTAGGATTCTTGAGAGTATGTTTTCTCATATGTCTGAGAGTGAGATATAGTGGAAACAGCTCTGAACTGGACATTAGGAAATGTGAGTTCTATTCCTAGCTCTGGGTGACTGTGGTTGCCCTCCAACCCTCCTGCTCCCAACTCTCAATTCCCTTTTCTGTATAATGAAGAGAACAAGATGACCTCAAAGTCCTTCCCAACTATAACATTCTAATATACACAAGCATACATGCACGTACACACACACATACACACAAATACCCTTAACATTCTAAAATCAAGATCTAAAACCCTTTGATAACATTCATAAAAGCCTTTAACATTCTAAAATGCACACGAATCTTGTCTATAGTTTGACAATTGGACTTGCCCTTGCCAGAGAGTTTCTTCTTCAATAAAATGAGGCTTTGGAATAGATGGCCTCTGAGGTACTTTCCTGGTCTACCTGGTGAGTCTATAAATTTTAAAATGTGGCTGTTTTGACTCCAAATCCAGTATGTTTCTCATTCATTCTATAACAATGTCTTTAGTAAACTTAATGATTAATTCATCCAAATCTCTTGGTATTGCAATCTGCTTTCTCCTGATATATGTGGTTTCTGGAAAACTCAAGGAGTGGCCACATAACAGGTTTTATAGTCTAACCAGTCTGCTTTAAAACTTCTTGTTATAATTTGTAACCAGAATCAGACTCTCAGAGTCTAAGAGAATGTCAGAGGCCAACATATTCATCCTCCACATGAATAGAAACCATACTATGGTGTATCCCACCAGGGCTCACTAGGCTTCAGCTTGAAGACCTCTAGTGAAAGGGGACCCACTACTTCCTAAGGGCAGCCCAGTCCACTTCTGGGTAGCTCTAGTAGTTAGGAGGTTTACATCAAGTCTAATGTACTCAGATCTAGCTGATACAAGTCCAATCCTGAATAGTCCTACAGTTACCTGGAGATGGCTCTTATACTCAACCCCAAGTCTGAAATTTTCTCTTCTCTGGTCTAGATATTTCCAGTTTCTTCAACCAAAACACATATAGTATGGATTGCATCCCTTCCACCATCCTGGTTGTCCTCTTTTGGATATTCTGCAGCTTGTCAGTTTTTGCTAAAATATGGCACCCAGAACTGAATCAAATACTCCAGGTGTGATTTGGTAAGAGCATTAGTACAGAGGAACCATTAACTCCCCAATCCTAGACACAGTGTTTTCTCTTACTTGAGCCTGAGAGCATACTGGCTTTGTTGATTTCCTTATCACTGTTGCCTTATATTGAGTTTGCCATCCACCCAAACCCTCAAATCCCTGTTGTCTAGCCCTCTCATTTCCCCAGTCTTATATCTGTGAAAAGGATGTTTTGAAGCCACCTGTAAGATTAAGCATTTATCCCTTTTAAATTCAACCTTTAGATTATGATAGATTTGACTTACATTCCTGTCTGAGATTTTTTCTGGATCTTATCTTGTCATTCAACACATTAGCTATTCCTTCCCACTTTTATGTCATTTACAGTTTTACTAGGCATGACATCTATGCCTGTATCCAAACACTTGATAAAAACATTATATAGCACAGGTCTCTGAATACTCTCCTGGAGGCATGTGAAGTTAATAGAGTATCTTCAATGACTAGTCTCTAAGCCTGGCTACTCAACCGATTCAGAAGTCATCTAACTGAATTATTGTCTATGAATAATTATTGTTTATATTTATGTGTTTATATTATGCTTGTTATATGTTTACATTATTGTTTATATTTATCATATGTTTAATTATTCTCATGTTTAATAACACCAAAGACATTTTCAACATTTTTTTCTTTATGCTACTTATTCAAAAGGGTTTTCTTGTTGTTCACAAAAAGCTTCTCATGAGAAGATTTTATGAAATTGCAAAAGATATTGTTAAAAATTTCCTTTTTTTTAACTTCCCCAGTGTGAAAGAAAACTCTGGATAAATCACAAAGCTTAGACTTTATAGTGCAATATATGATGTAGGTCTTTCAAAGGCATTATTTCTTTAAACAAGATTCTGGGATTGTAAGTGAGATGACCTCAGCTAAAATTTGACCTACAACTTGACTCCCGAGTATTTTTCTAAGAGGTAAATTTAGGTTTGATGTAAAGAAAACCTTGCTAGCTATTAGACTTGTCCCCACATGGTACAGGTACCTCAGGAGGTAATGAATTCCCCTTATTAGAGTTTTTTGGCAAAGACTGGATAAACACTTTTCATGTGTGTTAGAGAAGTGTTTTGTTCAGTCATGGAATAAACCTGGTGATCTCTGGGAGATGATTAATTTTTGCCTCTGTTAAGGAATACTTTCATGTTAGCTTCCTAGGAGCTTCATGTTTCTATGGTTTTGTTTATTAACGGACATACAAATTGGTATCTAATATTGCATTGCATTCTAATTACTCTTAAAAAAAAAGACTTCTAGGAGGGAAAATATATCCTGAGAAGTCTCAACTAACTGGATCCAAATTAAGTTGAATCAAAATAAGCCAGTTTTTTATGTACTTCATTTAAGGAGGAAATGGGACAGTATTAATTTAGAAGTGGAATAATATTGATTTCTAGGGTCATCAAACCATTGCTGTTGCAGTCATTCAGCTGTTTCAGTCACATCCAACTCTTCATGACCCTATTTGGGTTTTTATTGGGAAAGACACTGGAGTAGTTTGCCATTATCTTCTTCAGCTCATTTTAGAAATGAACTGAGGCAAATAGAGTTAAGTGACTTGCACAGGGTCACACAACTATTAAGTGTGTGAGTCTGGATATGAATTTGGGATCATGAGTCTTCCTGACTCCAAGCCTAGAATTCTATCTACTGTGCCACCTAGCAGACTTCATTAATCCATAGGTTCATAAAATTATAGATTTAGAACTGACAGAGACCCTAGAAATCATAGAGTCTATCTCCTTCTTTTTACAAATGAGGAAACCAAGGCCCATAGAAACTAAGTGATTTGCCCATGGTCACACAGCTAGTAAATTGGGGATTTAACCCCAAGTCTTTCTGATTCTAAGTCTAAGCACTTTATGAACTAGTCTAACACGCTCATTTTAGAGTTGAAGAAACTGAAGCTCACAGGAGTGAATTAACTGGCCCAGAGTAATACACCTATAACTCAAAAGGAAGACTTCACACCCAGGTCTTTGGAGTCTAAATCCATTGTTTTTCCCCTGTGCTATTCTGTCACCTCCCTCCCCAAGATAATTTATAGATTAAAAAAATGTGTAACTTTCAAAATGATCTTCTATAACTTTTCTATCTACAGTATCACAGAACCATAATGTTTAATTCTGGGAAGAGGATTGGGCTAGCTGAAGTCTCAGTTATCTTCTAGCACTAAGATTTTATGAATGGTCACACTGGTGCATCATTGTCCCTCATGAAAGAAGAGTCAGTGAAGTTCACTAGATTCTACTTACTGCAGCAGAAAAGTGGACACATATAGAAAGGTTATGAAAATAGAAATAGAGAGATAGAAATAGATATGATGGATAGATGATAGATAGAAGATAGATATAGATAGATATAGATAGATAGATAGATAGATAGATAGATAGATAGATAGATAGATAGATCGATCGATAGATGGATAGAGCAAACCCTGTGAATGGTATGCTGAATATAGAGTCAGGAAGACCCTAGTTCAAATCTGGATTCCAATGCTTACTAGCTGTGTGACCCTAGGCAGTTCACAGCCTTTGAATGCCTCAGTTTCCTTAACTATAAAATGATAACAATAGCACCTACCTCCCAGGGCTGTTGTGAGGATCAATGAAATAATATTTGTAAAGTGCTTATCACAGTGCCTGGAACAGAGTAAGCACTATACAAATGCTATTTATTATTATTATAATTATTATGCATTTAAATGAACGGATATAGATTCCCCCCCCCAAAAAAGAAAAACAACGCCAACAAAAATGTCAATCAGAAATAAGGGAAGAAACCAGAAGCCCTGTCCTCTGTTCCCTGATGGTTCTAGTTAATCAAGGCTTGGCTTCCCAGCTATCCCCTCCCTGCCTCCTATACTCTGGTCATCATACTCAGCTCTTCCTATTCCCCCTACCAAGCAACTTGAACTCCACCTCTGGGTCCTCTGGCTCTAGAAATGGGATAGGGAGGCGAGGAGGTGATCATTAGAACAAGTTGAGTGTTAAATCACGGAGAGACCTTAGAATATAAACTATTAGAATATACATTTTAAAGCTAGGAGCAACCCCAAAGATCATATAAAGGCCAATCCCCTCGCTTTACAAATGAGCAAATTGAGGCCCGGAGATGAAAAATTACTTTCCTGGGGTCATTCCATGAGTTGGTGGCAGAGCTGGGACTTCGCCCATAGTCAGTTCTGATAAATTAATTAATGAGACACCTTAGAGGTGGACTGGGACAGCTAGGTGGTGCAGTAGATAGAGCACTAGACCTGTAGTCAGGAAGGCTTATTTTCCTGAGTTCAAATCTGACCCTAAGTTTAGACCTAAAAGGGTCCCTAAAGGCTATTAGGTCCAAATGAGTAAACTGAGGGACAAGAGAGATTAACAGGCTTGCCTGGGATCACATAGGTAGGAAATGTCCAAGGCAAGATTTAAAGCTAGGACTTTCTGACTCTGAGTCTAGTACACTAGCTAATGTATTATGCTGTATGACCTTAAGTCACTTTACTCCTTCAGGACTTGGTTTCCCATCTGTCAAATGAGTGCGTTGAACTAAGTGATCCTTGAAGTCCATTATTCTGGCACTGGCACTTTGAGATTCCATAAGTCAAGTTATCCCAACAACTTGAATAGGCTTTTTTGTCTCCTTTGTGCTTTCACAAAGTGTCCTGTCCTGACCAAACCTTTGCCCAGTGCTCTCCAGGAGAAAGAAACATAGCTACTGTACCCCCACCCACCCTAGAAAAGACAGGTCTGACCCATTATCCATTATCCATTCCCTGTGCCCAAGGAAGTGGAAGGTTACCTTTAAACGGTGAGCATGCTTCCCCTCTTTGCATGAACTCCAAGCAGTAACAAGTCAGCCAGCCAGCACTGTCATTCAATCTCCATCAGCTGCCGCTGCACCAGCTGAATGACGGCTGTGGTGAGGGGGCCCTGGAGAGTGTTATGAAGCTCATGCTATCATGTAGAACGGCAGTTGCCAAACAGGCCACATACTTCCTCTGCTAGAAATAAGGAAGGCTCGATGTGTTTGCAGAAGCCTGAGTTCCTGTTTTTAGCAACCACATGAAACTTTTGCGTCTTCTTCTCTCTAAAAGGACATGGGAAAAGACAGGCATTTACAGCAACTCTTTGGAACATATGGCCAGCTGGAATCCAGACAGGAATATGCCATGTGCTTAATCAAAAGGGCATTAACTGTTTGCAATAAATACTGAATTAGTAAAAAGTAAAAGGCACCATTGCAGGGCCCCCTAAGACATATCAAACTGGGAGTGAAATAAATTGAGGTAGTGGCTGTCAGCGGTCGATTCTGTTTTCTCAGTTTCCCAATTTAACAATACACTTGCTGTCCTGTTAAGGAGTGGTTCAACCCAGGCTAAGACCCTAGCTCCCCTAAACTTTGGCTCTCTTCTTCCCTACTGCTTTAAACTTTTATTGAGAAGGCTTAAAACGCTGGTGAGAAACTTCATCTCCAAGACAGAGCATGCCCGTGCAGCTGTCTCACAAGACTCACACTTTGTCCTTCTGAAGTTGTTTGGATGTTGGTGCTGTCAGGATGCTTTATGAATATGATTTCATGACCTGCCTTCCCTAGTCTGTTGGGAAGCAGCCGCTGAACCTTAACAATAGGTGAAGTGAGGCTGGGAGATGAGGTAGGGAGTTTGACAGTGGGATAGAACCTGGGCTCCTAGCTTCCAGATTCTGTGCTTTGACTGAGAGATTTGGACATCAGGTCATGGAATGTCAGAACTGAAAGGAACTTTAGAGACTGTCTGCTCAGAAAATAACTTAATCTTTGGCCACACAGCTAGTTAGTGGTAGAATCCAGGACTGTTAACCTCCCAGTGTATTCAGTATTCGTTGAATATTAGAAGTTCTTACATTGTACTGCCCCACCAGCCTTCCTTCCCACAGTCATTTCTCTAAAGTTAAATTATCTTAGAGGTTATTAAAAAATAGCTAAGTATGTCTTCATCATCCTGATAGTTGTGTGCAATGACTGTTCATAGAACCAAAGATCAGAGAACAGAAGAACTGGGAAGGACTTTAGACTACAGAATGTTAAAAAATGAAATATTATGGCAGGAGGCAATCATGATACCATAATTCCATGTCAGCAGGGAAATGAGAGGAAGTGAGTTCAAATTCTGGCTCTACCACAATAGTAACTTACATAACTTTTTTGGGCCTCAGTTTCCTTGTGTGTAAAATGAGACAGCTGAAATAGGTGGCTAGCGATGGTAGCAGTGGGTGAGGGCGAGGAGATGCAAAGAAAAGTAAGAGTGGCCCCTTCCCTCCCACACCTTATAGTATGGCAGAAAGGGTAAGGCATGTACACAAATACACAAGCAGACTAGGAAATGTGCAGTAGAGAGGTGGACAGTGGGTTCTGCTAGTTCTTAATGGGAGGGATTACAGCTAGCTCATTTCTGGATATCCAGGTCTGCTACTCTCGGGCTGAAGTGGCAAAGCAATCTTTGGTTTTCATACGGCAACTCATTCTGAAACTCTATTTGCAATTTATGAAGTCAAAATAAAAGCAGGAAGACTTCTTCTACCCTTGAAAAAGTGGAAACTTTCATTCAGGCTGTCAAACAACGCCAGTTTTAAAGTTCCTCCTTACGTACCGAACGCTGTCCCAGGGACTGTGTGGTAGGAGAAAGGCAGTACTTGTGAAAGAATAGGTTCCTCTTCTTAAGGAAGCTATATGTAACTTAATGCAGAAGAAAAGGCAACTAGTTCGTATAATTATCTGAGTTGTTCTGGGAGGCAAACTCACCTCTCCAGGTTTGGGTCCTTTGTGAAACATAGGTGTTAGACTAGTTGATCTCCAAAGCTCTGTCTGGCTCTGATAATCTGTGAACTAAAGAGTTTATAGAGAGACACCGTGGCATAGTAGATAGAAGGCTGATCTTCAAGTTAAAAAGATTCTATTGTAAGTCCTTCATCTGATACGTACTAGCTGAATAACCATAGGGCAGCTAGGCAACTTGGAGTCAGAAAGACCTGACTCAAATCCAGCCTCAGAAACAGACTACCTATGTGATCCTGGGCAAGTCATTTAACCTCTATTTGCCTCAGTTTCCTCATCTGGATCATAATAGTGCCTACCTCTTAGGGTTGTTATGAGAATCGAACAAGGAAATAATTGTTAAGCACTTAACATAGTGTGGCACATATAGTAAATGCTATGTAATGTTATCTATCATTAATATTATTATTTAACCTCTCAGTGCTTAAGTGACTTTTCTTTTTTCCTCTACTTTTATTCCTCTCTTTTCCTTTGCTTTCTATTTCCTTCTCTTCCTTTCCCTCCTTTTCTTTGTTTTCCTTTCCTCTCATCTTCTCTCCCCTCCCTTTCCCTTCCCTTCCTTTCTCTTCCTTTCCCTTCCCCAATCTTTCCTTATCTTCCTCTACCTTTCTTTCCTTTCCCTTTCCCTCCCTTCCCCTCTCTTCCCTTACTAACTGGGTCTCTCTATCTCACCCTGATTGAAAATACAATGACTTATAAAAATTGTTCTACCGATGTAACTGTTTCAAGGAAATGAAAAGTCCTAAATTTTGGATTATCCTTGTCACCCTCCTCTTCTCTGGACACTGAGGAGCAATGAATGTATGCCACCCTCTGGAAGCATTGGTTAGGAAGCCTGAGGGACTATGGCAAGCGTAGATCATGCCCACTTCAGTCTGTCACATGCCTCATGTATTAGAATGATGCTCTTGGATTAGGAGGAAGTCAAGGTGATGATTAGAAGCCAGCCCCAGGCAAGTGAAGAGCGCTGGTAGGTTTGTTTGTCGCCAGATGTGCCTTTCAGAATCTTCTCTAGACTCCTTTTTCTTTCTCTTCCTTGTTTCACTAAACCTACATTTCTATGGGCACAGCAATGGAAACATCTCTTCTTATTCAATTTGATTATTTATTTTTTTTATTTACTAATACTGCAATAGTATTGTTTTCTATACTTCTTCATGACAAATGGCCAGGTGCCAGCTTATAAAAGTATGATTCAGTCAACTCAAATTCTCATCTGGCCTCTTCAACCAGTCTGCTGTATGACCTTAGACTAGTCACTTGCCCTTTCTGGGCCTGAGCTTTCCTAATCTATCAAATGAAAATGATGGACTGAATATCTAAACTCCCTTCCAACTCTGACACCTTTTACTTCTATGACCTGAGTTGCTTTCCAACTCATTCTTTGAATGATCTGGTTAATACAAGCTACACTCCATTCCCTAAGCAATTCCAATAAATTACATCCTCTGAAAAAAAAAAAGAAAATACAAAGACTTATGGGCCTTATCCTGTTCTTGATTAACACAGAAGCTTTGATCTCCTCCATTTAACACCTAGACCACTTTACCCCTCCTCAGGCAGCCTGGTGGTCCCCTGCTCCAGAGCATTCCCCATACTAGTACCAGACTTAGTTCAGATACCTGAAGCTTTAGTTCTATGCAGACCAAAACTCCTGGGCTCACATGATCCACCAGACCTAGCCTCCCCAGGAACAAGATCTACAGGTGTGTATCCCTATTTCTGACCTGAAGCAACTTAAGCTATAGATGGGTTGACAGGCTGAATAGATGGAGGGAAATTCCACACTAAAAGTTCCTATCACTGATGAAATCACAGGTCTGAATTTTTTTTTAAATATGCAACTAGTAATTACAGTGGAAAAAGCTATTTATCACAGTACAATTTTAAATATAACACAGGACAAAGAATGTGCCCCAATCATTCAATCAACAAACACTTGTTAGGTATTTTCTATGTGTTGGGCACCATGCTAATTTCTGAGGAGTCAAAGATAAATCAAAAATAGTCCCTCATCTCAAGAAGCTTAAATCCTAATGAGAATGGGACGAAGGGAAAGAAGACAGCAGATCTAAATCAGAATACACAAGATAAATACAAAGTAGAAGGAGGGTAGCACGGAGAGGATGATGACCCTGGAGTCCCACTGGAGAGCCACAAGAATCCTGTTGGAGGAAGTAATCATTGAGCTGAGCGTTAGTCATCTGTGAGAAGGAGATTGACAGGGAAAGCATTCCAGGCAGAGGGGATAGGAAGTGCCACGGGCAGGATATGGAGTATCATGTGGGAGGATTGGCAAATAGGTCAGCAGGGCTAGAGCATAGAGGTCATGGAAAGGAGAAAAGTAGATGAAGATGAAAATTGTAAGGAGGTTCCAACATTACAACTCCTATAAAAGGACTGATAGGACAATGTTAGTTTATCTGGTAGAGGTTATTCTTGTTACCCATCATAAGTTGCATAAATGGAGGTTCCAATAGACTTAGGAAAAGAAGAATAGGAAGGGGCAATGACACTAGAACAACTTGAGGCACATGAGGCTGAGAAAATTTGTGGATGATGCTAGTCTTAAGCTGAAGGAAGATGTCATCAGTAAAGAGAAACTAAGAGAGTATCCTATCTAAGAGGAGCTACATGGATGGATTAGAGGCAAGAGAGATTAAAAGAGAGGTTCATGACCTCAAGCAAGTCACCTGGCTTCTCTGGTCCTCCTCTTCTATAAAATGAAGAGGTGACATGACTTCTCAGACCTCTCCCAGCCCTCAATCTATATGGTTCTATGATTCCTCTGCCTTCTCCCATTTCTGCGCATTCTTCCTCATCTTACCTTTTGAAAATCCTTCTTTATTTTCAAAAGGCCCAACTTCTTCCCTCCCACAGTTCCAAGTTATTTCTCTTCTCTAAAATTTTTCTAGCACATTATGTCTGAATACCTCCCTTGCCCCAATCACAAACTATTCCCCTGTGCATACCACACTCCCATACTCATCAGACTGAAAGTTGCTTGTGGATAGGGCCTGTATATGGTTGACCTATATAGCTCCAGAATTTAGCACAGCATCTTGCATATTGTTAGTGATTAATAAACACAGCCTGGTATAGTAGAAAGACTTCCAGGTTTGGAGTTAGACAACGTGGATTGGAATCCTAGACCTGCTGCTTAATCCCCTAATCCTACCTAACACATGAGTACCTTAGAGCCAAAGCAGGGCCTACTATGAAAATGTCTATTGTATAATTGCCCTATTTATACACTTATTGTTAGACATGTGTCAGATATTCCTGACCTGGGGACTTATCTTGTCATTTGATTCAGTTCAACGAGCATTTTTTAAGCACCTATTATACACAAGCATTGAGCTAGATACTAGGAATACAAAGTCAAGAAATAATCAGGGGGAGGAGCCAAGATGGCAGAGTAGAAAGACTCACATATGTTAGCTCCGAATCCACAGCCCAGAAATTTTCTGTAAAAAGAACTCCCCACAAATTCTGGAGCACTGAAAGCCATGCAGAAACACAGTGGAAGAGATTTTCGTTCCAGAGAGCTCTGGAAAGCCATCCCAAAGGGTCCGTCACGCTCCAGTTGCAGAGCCCAGCCCTGAGCTGCCCTGGTCACACAGCCCCAGAGGAGCAGATCCGAGCAGGCTTCAGGGACAGAATCTCTGGCAGCCAGGAAGGTCCCTCCACCCACAGGTGCTCCAGGTCAGTGAGAGAGACTTCTGGGCTGGCCAAGAGGGGAGCGGGGTGTCTCTGTGACTCGGGCCCCCTCGGGAGGCAGCGGCGGAGGGAGCAGCAGAGGCAGCAGCGGCCCGGGACTTCCCAAGGAGGCAGGAGCTCAGGGCCATTACCAAAAGTCTCTGCATAGACCCCCTGAGGGAACTGAGCCTGGGAGGCGGCCCTGCCCCGACCCAAGCACCAGAACTTAAGCTCACATTGAATAGCAGCCGTGCCTGCCACTGAAAGCCCATTTAAATCTCAGACCCAAGCACTAGCTGAGCAGATCTAGGCAGGGGTGGACAGGAATCTCAGAAGTCAAGTAACTGGCTGGGAAAATGCCCAGAAAAGGGAAGAAAAATAAGACCATAGAAAGCTACTTTCTTGGGGGACAGATGTTCCCACCTTTCAATTCTGATGATGAGGAACAATTCTTACCATCAGGGAAAGACGTGGAGGTCGGGGCCTCTGTACCCCAGACATCCCAGGTAGATGTCCGGTGGGCTCAGGCCATGGAAGAGCTCAAAAAGGATTTTGAAAATCAAGTTAGACAGGTGAAAGAAAAACTGGGAAGAGAAATGAGAGAGATGCAAGAAAAGCATAAAAAACGGGTCAATACCTTGGTAAAGGAGACCCAAAAAAATGCTGAAGAAAATAACACCTTCAAAAATAGGCTAACTCAATTGGGAAAAGAGGTTCAAAAAGCCAATGAGGAGAAGAATGCTTTCAAAAGCAGAATTAGCCAAATGGAAAAAGAGGCTCAAAAGCTCACTGAAGAAAATAGTTCTCTCAACATTAGAATGGAACAGATGGAGGCTAATGACTTTATGAGAAACCAAGAAATCACAAAACAAAACTAAAAGAATGAAAAAATGGAAGATAATGTTTGAAATATCTCATTGGAAAAACAACTGACCTGGAAAATAGATCCAGGAGAAACAATTTAAAAATTATGGGACTACCTGAAAGCCATGATCAAAAAAAGGGCCTAGACATCATCTTTCATGAAATTATGAAGAAAAACTGCCCTGGTATTCTAGAACCAGAGGGCAAAATAAGTATTGAAGGAATCCATCGATCACCGCCTGAAAGAGATCCAAAAAGAGAAACTCCTAGGAACACTGTGGACAAATTCCAGAACTCCCAGCTCAAGGAGAAAATATTGCAAGCAGCTAGAAAGAAACAATTCCAGTATTGTGGAAATACAATCAGGATAACACAAGATCTAGCAGCTTCTACATTAAGGGATCGAAGGGCATGGAATAGGATATTCCAGAAGTCAAAGGAACTAGGACTAAAACCAAGAATCACCTACCCAGCAAAACTGAGTATAATACTTCAGGGTAAAATATGGTCTTTCAATGAAACAGAGGACTTTCAAGCATTTTTGAGGAAAAGAACAGAACTGAAAAGAAAATTTGACTTTCAAACACAAGAATGAGAAGAAGCATGAAATAGTAAACAGCAAAGAGAAGTCATAAGGGATTTACCAAAGGTGAACTGTTTACATTCCTACATGGAAAGACAATATTTGTAACTCTTGAAACTTTTCAGTATCTGGGTAGTTGGTGGGACCACACACACACATACACACACATGCACACACATGTACACACGTGTGTGCGCACACATACACACATGCATGCACATACAGAGACAGAGAGTACAGAGTGAATTGAATAGGATGGGACCATATCTTAAAAGAAATTAAGGTAAATGGTGAGAGAGAAATGTAGTGGGAGGAGAGAGGGTGAAATGGAATGGGGTAAATTATATCTCATTCAAGAGGCAAGTAGGAGACTTTTTAGTGGAGGGAAAAAGAGGAGAGCTGAGAAAAAAACATGAAGTTTACCCTCATCACATTCGACTAAAGGAAGGAATAAAATGCACACTCATTTTGGTATGAAAACCTATCTTACAATACAGGAAAGTGGGGGAGAAGGAGATAAGCAGGGTGGGGGGATGATGGAAGGGAGGGCAGTGGGAGGAGGGAGCAATTTGATGTCAACACTCGGGGAGGGACAGGATCAAAAGACAGAATAGAAACAATGGGGGGCAGGATAGGATGGAGGGAAATACAATTAGTCTTATACAACATGACTACTATCGAAGTCATTTGCAAAACTACACAGATATGGCCTATATTGAATTACTTGCCTTCCCAAAGGGAATGGGTAGGGAGGGAGGGATGGGGAGAATTTGGAACTCAAAGTTTTAGAAACAACTGTTGAGTATTGTTGTTGCTACTAGGAAACAAGAAATACAGTTAATGGGGAATAGAAAGTCATCTGGCCCTACAGGACAAAAGAGAAGATGGGGATAAGAGAAGGAAGGGAGGATAGAAGAGAGGGCAGATTGGTGATAGGGGAAATTAGAATGCTCGGTGTATTGGGGTGGGGGGAGGGGACAAATGGGGAGAAAATTTGGAACCCAAAATTTTGTAAAAATGAATGTAAAAAGTTAAATAAAGAAATTTAATAAAAAAAAAGAGAAATAATCAGAGTTGGAAGGGCCTCTAGAAGCTATCTCATCTTATATACTAACTTTACAGGTGAGGAAACTGGGGCCTAGAGGCATTAAGTGCCTTACCCTTGGTCATACAAGTAGATAAACCTTCCTAAAATACAGCCTTGATCATGTCATTCCCTACTCAAACACTCTCAGTGACTCTCTCCATTGCCTATAAGGATAAAGTCTGGGCTGACATTTAAAGCCCTCTGTAATTCAATCCTATTCTACTTTTTTTAGCCTCATCTCTAACTATTCTCCTATATAAATCTTCTACTTAAACAAGGCTATTTTATTTTTCCCCTCATCTTCTACTCCAATGCACACTTTTCAGACTTTCCCACATCTGTGCCTTTGCTCATTTAAAACCTCTGGAATGTCTTCTCCTCTGAAAATTGATCCCGCAAAATATTGACCCTAGTGGTCCATCTCAAATTCTACCTCTTCCATAAAGCCTGTTGGAACCCTACCCACCCCTCAGTATATAGTTCGATTACCATTTTCTTTCTGCATCCCTTCCTTATTCCTTTAGATAAAAGTAGGTGATCCAATTTAAAATCAGGTAATGCAATTTAAGGGCAGCTATGTAGGATGGTGCATAGAGCACTAGCCCTAGAGTCAGAAGGACCTGAGTTCAAACCCACCCTCAGGTCCATACTAGCTATGTGATCTCAGACACTCTATTTGCCTCTGTTTCCGCATCTGCAAAATTAGGCTTGAGGTGGAAATGGCCAACTACCCCAATATCTTTGCCAAGAAAACCTCAAATGGGGTCACAAAGAGTCAGACACCTGAAACGATTCAACAATACAATTTAAGTTGAAACTTTAGGCAAGGCTCTGTATGAGGTATGGGGGAGATACTGATGAATTTCTTTTAAATAGTCCCTACCCTCATACTGCTCATAATCTAACAAGCCCATAGTAACATCTCCTTTATGTGCTTATGGTGTTCCATTTTATTGCGTTCGTCCTTTGTTGCCGAAGAAGACTGTGCCATTAGAGAAATGATGACATGACTTGCACCTGACTTTGTTTTGAGTGAGGGAGGGCTGTGCAGGTCACCAGCCTCACTTCTCCTCCAGAGCCATCTGAATCCAGTGATTAGATATTCTTCAGGATGACTGGAGATGACCCAGGATGCACTGGGAGACCTTGGGCCCTTTAGGTCGAGGTCTATGCAGGTATCACTTAAGGTGAGGTAATGCCCATTCATTGAATAGGCCTATTTAGGAATTGGCCTGTTCATGGCCCCTTTAATGAGGAAGGAAGAAGAAAGACATCAGGCTAGGAGGGAAACAGCTACAGTTACTATTGATAATCACTCTTACTCCAGGAGAGTCCAGAAGAGCCATTAGGCAGGGACACAGTGGTGCTTCATAGCGCAGTAGGTTTAAGGTTTTGGGCAAAGCAAGGCAAGGGATCTAGTCAGTAAGACCCAAGTCAACTGGGCATCTTTTGGCCATCCAAATTTACCTTCCTTTGAAGAGGAGAAGGAAGGGGAAGGCGAGGCAGACAGGAGAGGAGGAGCTGAGTTACCCAGCTAGCTGGGTCCCCATTCAGGCAGCTTCATCTACTCACAGGGTATTCCATTTTATAGTATTGTTATGTATGTGTGTATGTACTATAACCCTGCACTAGGTTGAGCTACATGAGGATGGCAACTATATCTTATTTATCTTTGCATCTCTTCTTTGAAGATTGTTAGGGTTAGGTACAGACACATGATCTCACTGGACAGACTAGTACCTAAAGAACACTTGTTTGAGTTGAATTAAAATGAATTTGAGTCGAATTAAATTGAAGTCTTCCCTAAATAAACAATATTTACAATTGGAAGAAAATTCAATGAATAGAGCACTGGATCTGGACTTAGGAAGACCTAAATTTAAATCCACACTAGTTGTGTGATCCTAGGCAAGTCACTTAACGTCTCAGTTTCCTCACTTGTAAAAGTAGCGATAATAATCACATTTACCTACCAGGATTGTTGTGAGGACGAAATGATATAATATTTGTAAAGTGTTTAACACAGTTCCTGGCACATAGTAGGTGTTTAATAAATGTTGGTTATGCTAATTTTTTTCTGCCTAGAGATGGGAAATTGCTATCACCTATCTTTGTTCCTAAAAGAACCTCCAAAGATTGGACATGTCATTGTGGTGTCCCCTAGATGGACTCAAAGTACAAGGAGGAGGCTTGAATGATAAAATCACAGAGTATTTGTGCTGCACAAACCAAAAGACCATGCTCTTGAGGGGAAGGAGAGGAAGATCAAGAAAAAATATAACTTTGATTTGCCTAGGGTTTATAGTTTGTACATTATTGCATGATTGTGTTGTGCTCTCATGTTTCTGAATTGCTCAACTGTGTCAGAGTCCGGGACTCAGCTGGGTTAGATCATTCTGTGCCCAGCTTGCACGTGAGTTAACAAAGAGGTCAACTTGTTTCCCAGAAGTCACTGCCTTTTGGAATATAACTTACTATAATGACTTCCCTTTTATGTATTATTACATTAAACTCCTTTCTCTTATAGACTTGCAGAGGTGGAAGGGACCTCGGAGGTTACCTGTTCCAACCTCTACCTGAGTTAAAACTCTCATCTCAGCATCCCTGATATGTGATTATTCAGCTTCTGATTGATTCATTTGCCCCCAAGAAAGACACAGGTGCAGGGTCAGTAAGGGTTATATCTCAGTTGTGCCCCCGGTCACCATAGAGTTGACAATGAGGTCAGCTAGCGTCTCAGAGGTCACGGTTCTTTGGAACAGAACTTTCCCTACTCACTTCCTTTCTACGTATTACCACATACAGGAAAATTCATTGAGCTGTATCACAGAATCTTCGAATTGTGGGAGACCTCAAAGCCAAACTAGTACAAGCTGTGCCTGAGTACAAATCCCCTCAGCAACAACTCTGACCAGTGATCACCCAGCTTCCCTGTGAAGCTCTCTCATGATGGGGAGCTCAGTTGGTCCCAAGATAGCCTTTTCATTTCACTTTTGAACAGGACTATTATATAACCTACCTCTTTTTCAAAAAATAAACTTTTATGGAGGTTTTATTTTTAACTGCCTCCAATATATATCAATATGTGTTTCAGGCTCTCCCTGAAATCTGATGAAGTGGTCTAAAGTTAGTACAAAGTCATGTCCCCGGTACCTCCACCTAAAGTAGTTATTTATTGATAATAGTTCTAACATTTAGGAATTAGGAAAGGCTTCCTCTAGAAGATGACATTTTAGCTGGGACTTGAAAGAAATCGGGGAAACTAGTAGGTAGAGAATAAGGAGGAAGAATATTTCAGGCATAGGGGACTGACAAAGAAAATACCCAAAGCCAAGAGATGGAGTGTCTTTTTCATGAAACAGCCAGGGGTTCAATGTCATTGGATCAAAGAGTACATGTCAAGAAGTAAGGTGTAAGAAAACTGGAAAGGTAAGAGGAGGCTAGGTTATGCCTTGAATGCATTTTGTATTTGAATCTGTAAACAACAGGGAGCCACTAGAGTTTATTGAGGAAGGAGTGACATGATTGCACCTCCATTTTAGGCAAATCACTTTAGTGGCTCAATGGAGAGAGGAGAGAGACTTAAGGTAGGCTAACCTACCAGGAGGCTCTTGTAATAATCCAAGTGTGAGGTCATGATAGCCTGCATCAGGGGAGAGAAGGGGAATTATTCAGGAGATATTGCAAAGATGAAATTCACAGGCCTTGGCCACAGTTGGATATGGGGAATGAGAGACAGGGAAGAATTTAAGATCACTCCTAGGTTGGGAGCCTAAGGGACCGGGAGGATGGTGTTTCCCTCTATAGTAATAGGGAAGGGAGGGTTTGGGGAAGAGATGAGTCTAAGATGTCTACTGGACATCCAGTTTGAGATGTCTGAAAGGCAGTTGGAGACGTGAGACTGGAGGTCAGCAAAGAGATTGGGGTGGAAAAAGTGGATTTGAGAATCATCAGCATAAAAATGGTAATCAAATCCAGGGTTCACCAAGTGAAGTAGTACAGAAGGAAAAGAGAAAAGAGCCTGTGAGATATTTATAGTTAGAGGGAGTGACCTAGAGGAGGATCTAGTAAAGGAATCTGAGAGGGAATGATCTTCTAGGTAGAAAGAGAATTAAAAGAGAGTAAGTCTCATACACCTAGAGAAAAAAAACATTCAAGAGAAGAGCATGAATAATAGTTCAGAAGCTGCAAAGAAGTCAAAGAGAAGAAGAATTGAGACAAAGACATTGGATTTGGCAACTAAGAAATCATTATTAACTTTGGAGAGAGCAGTTTCAATGGAATGATAAGGTCAGAAGTCAGATCACAAGGGGTTAAGAGAATGAGAGGAAATTAGAGATGCCTATTGTAAATGGTCTTTTCAAGGGGTTAAGTCACAAAGGGCAGAAGAGATATAGGATGATAGCTAGGGAGGATCAACTAAAGGTTTTTCAAGGATGGAGTTAGAAATAGGCATGTTCGTAAGCCATAGGGAAGGGACCAGTTGAAAGAGACTTCATGGGCTTCTTTAAAGCTCACAGTGTGGTATTAACTTTTATTCCTATGGAGATGTTTGTGTTCGACATCTCAACACTACAGGATAACACAAGTAGAAGGTCGTTACTTAATTTTTTTAATTTTTAAAATTTTAATTTAATTATTTTAATTATTTAAAAAATTTTTCCCAGAAGTTTCAGGACATGAAAGGAGTTATGCAAATTCTTTAAGGCAACCCAGTCTCCTCTCCTGCTTCTCCTTAATTCTGAACCTAATTCAGAATTCACATTTTCATTTCTATTTTTATTAACCTCTGTTTCTCTTTTTTATTTCTCCCATTCAGCTATAATATCCTTGTGGGGTCATTGGTCTGTTACTCATATTATCAGTCAGTCAATAAACATGTATTGAGTGTCAACTCTGTGTCCGGCACTGTGCAAAGATCCAGGGATACAAAAAAAATGGCAAAAGACAGTTCCTGCTTTCAAGGATCACATAATCTTATGGGGGAGACTAGTATCTCTAAGGGAAGTTAGTACAGAATGTCATTTACAAAGTCTGAAAGGAGTCTTTCAAAACACTTGAAGATTCTCCCACATATTCATTTGATAAAATAACTTTAAAAGTGTAAAGAATAACAAAAAGCTATCATATCATTAAGGTTTTTTCCAGTCTTTGAGTTCTGTAATGAATTAGTATTTCCACACTATATTTCTCTTAAATACTCAAATGGTTCTGTGGTCTCATCAACTTGGAAGCTCCTTCCAACAATACAGATCACAAGTCATCCATCCCTGCCCATCTTATATGAATCTTGTCCATATCCTCTCACAAGTTCATCATGGGTGGGTGGAAGTCCACCAGTATGCTAGAAGCCTTCCTCAATTTCTCCTGAAATCACAAGGGAGACCATTGGAGCACTAGGGCCATCATCCTGTAATTTCTTGTGCTATAGCTTTTAATACTGTGGTGGTTGCTGTTGTTGCTTTAAAACCCAAAGATATAGGGAAGAGTCTCAAAGTAGATCCTGAAATTAATTTCAAACAGTGACGTCTTGATTCACTATGCTCGGCAGGTGGTAAATCAACTGTCACATTCTCCTCCCCTGTTGAGTCCTGGCTATGTCAGCCAGGACAATGCTGACTTAGGCACAGAAGGGAACCAAAAGCCCCTTCCTGTGCTGGGTCTGGACCATTCAAACTCCAATAAAAATCACTTGCTAGTAAAATCAAGTTTCATCATGAAATGTTACCCTGACTGGAAAGAATCTCATTCTCTCTCTCTCTCTCTCTCTCTCTCTCTCTCTCTCTCTCTCTCTCTCTCTCTCTCTCTCTCTCTCTCTCTCTCTCTGTATGTATGTATGTAAAATGATGGTTCTTTTTCATTCTTTGCATGTTCCCTCCAGACAAGGTTAATGGACTGGTGTGAGAAATTATACATGCCTACCCAAAGCAAAAAGAGCCATCCTGATTTAATCAAACAGATGTTTTGTTTAAAAAGTTGCTTCTAGAACTAAGAGAAAGTTCACTAGGTGGTTCTGCATGGAGGAAAACATAAGGGTCTCCTGGGTCTCCTCACAGATTCTGATCCAAAAGGGAAGACCAATTGCTGAAAATCTTGTTTGCAGTGAGTCCTTCAACTTCAAATGTGCTTTGATTGCAAGTGATGTTTAGCAAAAACTATGTTAAGTGGTGATGTCCATGGAAAATTACTGCATGGAAGAATTGTAAACCCATCTTAAAAAAAAAAGGATATTGTCCAAAAGCTGAGGACTGGAGAGGATGGAGGTGGGGGGAATGATGGTAGTGTCCAAGCTTGGTTCCAGGGAGCATGATTTAGTACTACTCTATGGTCCAGCAGATCCAGATCAGATCGCAGCAGGAACAAGGTTATTGTCACAGCTTGAACTCAACAACTACACAGTGGAATTGTGTTTTTGGAATGTGGACTTCCTTTTTTCCTTGACCTTCACTTTTTTATCCAAAAGCAGAACCAAAGAATTCTTCCATTTTAGCTCATTGAAGTTTTCTGTTTGTTTTGGGTGGTGGCTGTTGTAGTTTGCTCTTTTACCTTTGGGGGTGGGGGTGGGCAGTGTTTCTTATTAAATTCTCAGATCAGAGATTAAGTGATCAAAGGTCACTTTGATCACAGATCAAAGAAACATGTGGCAGGATAATTATCCAGAACTTTGCCATGGTTCTCCTTTTTCCTTATGGTTCTCAAGGTTTTTTGTTGGTTGGTTTTTTTAGGATTCAATTCATTAAATGTACTATTCAATTAATTATGAGTACTATGTGTGAGGCACTGAAATACAAACACAAAAGCAAAATAGTACCTTCCCCTCAAAAAGCTTACATTCAGAAAGACAGTAGGCAATAATGGACAGCAGCCATGGATTTAATGACTATACTAATGATTTTCAAATCTACCTTTTCTACCCCAATCTCTTGTTTACCTCTACTCTTCCATCTCCAACTGCCTTTCATACATCTCAAACTGGATGTCCAATAGACATCTTTTAACTCAATAGGTCCAAAACAGAACTTATCTTTCTCCCTAAACCCTCCCTTCCTCCTACCCCCCCAATACCATAGACAACACCATCCTCCCAGTGCCTCAAGTTCCCAATCTAGGTGAAATCCTGGATTCCTCACTATCTCTCATTCCCCATATCCAAGATATTACCAATACCTGTTGATTTTGTCTTTGCAGCATCTCTCAAATATCCCACCTTCTCTCCTCTGACAATGTCATTACTGTAGAACAAGCTTTCATCACCTCACCCAGATTATTGCAATAACCTGCTGGATCTGTCTACCTCAAGTCTCCCCTCTTCAAACCATCCTCCATCTAGCTACTAAAGAGATTTTCCTAAAGTGCAGGTCTGATCATGTCAGCCCTGTACTCAATAAACTCCAGTGACTCCCTATTGCCTTCAGAAGCAAAGGTAAAATGCTCTATTTGGCATTCAAAGTCTTCATAACCTAGTTCCCTGCTACCTTTTCAGTCTTATTACACCTTCCTCTCCAACGTGCACTCTTTGATCCAGTAACATTGGTCTCCTGTTCCATGAACAAAACACTCCACCTCTCAGCCCACTCTCCACTCAACCCATTTGGGGTTCTCTAAAGATACTGTAGTGGTTCACCATTCCCTTCTCCCGCTCATTTTGCAGATGAGGCAAGAAGGGTTAAAATGACTTGCCAGATTTGAATGCAGACTTACAGAGAAACAGAAGATTACTTAGGTTTTCCCTTTGTATCTCCAGCATCTGTCATGGTGCTTGGTTCATAGTGGGAGGTTAATAAATGCTGTGTGTTAAATTGAATTAATTAGCATAAATTGGAGTATAATGATGACAAAGAAGATATCTTCCCAAAAGTACTGAATACATTTACTAAACCTCTTGCTCTCTCAAGTCTCTCCATCCTGGAATTAGGGCCAACAATTATATGGAGGATGTGCTATGGGTTCTTTGGAAGAAGACTAATATAGAAAGTCAAGATGACTGAACTGGAGATATTTACTTGGGACAAGAGAAATATTAGGTGTCCTAGGATAGCTGCCTTCATGTGTTTGAAAGGTCAACCCTTGAAAGAAAAATTAGTTTGTCTTATGATGAGATTTGTCCAAAATTAATTCCTTTAGTAAATAGTGAGTTAACCAGAATTAGAAGTCTTGATGTAAAGACACTCTACTCACTTCTTAAGAATATGGTAGAAGGGATTTCTGTTCAAGAAGGGGGTGTCCTAGATTACCTCTGACGTCCATTAATCTCTGAGTTTCCATGATATGGGATTGTTATAATTCATGTAACTGCTTTGTAAATGAAAGGGGCCCAGTTTTACTACATTGTTCAAACTGTGGTTTCAACTATATGGTCCTCCTTCCAACAATAATGCATATCATGGGTCAAATTATGTTGCCCAATATATCAGCCACAAAAAAAAGAGTAATAACATGGGTCACCCTTCCTAGAAAGACAATTTTAACATAGTCACCTAAAATTATTTACAAAGGGATTCCCTCTTTTACTCTTGTGAAATAATTTCTACCAGGAAATATGCATGTATTAGATGCACAAATGAGAAATAAGAGAAGAATATTACATCAAGAATATATAGATTGAATGCTCTTTGGCATAAAAAAGGGCTGTCACCTACTTAAAAGTCACACATAATGTTATTGGAGTTGTTTTATTTTAATTTGGCACATATGACAAACTCCAATGTGACTGGAAAATTAAACATTTTAATGCAAGATATTTCTGACTGCCGTGTATAAACAAGTAAGAGACTGGGAAAATTAGACATAATATTTGTGACAGGTGGAAAAAGTCATTTCCGTTACGTCTGTAGGAACTTGGAGCACAGACTTGCTGGGTTAGCAGACTCATTTTTTTTCATAGAGCTAAACTGAACCAAAGTATACTTTCCACTTGTCAAGTTGAACAGCAACATTACTTGGAAGGACTTCCAAAGAGAGAAGGAACAGGAAATTTAAAATCCCTCTTTCTCTCTGGGCCTACACCTACAAAATGGATGAGTGTACCTCAATCAATCAATAACATTAATGTACACCTACTGTATGCCAGGCACTGTGCTAAGTGTGGGACCACACAAAGAAAGTTCAGAGACAGTCCACACCCATGAAGAAATCACAATTTAATGGGGGAGGCGACATACAAACAGACATGTACTGACAATCTATATTCAGGATAAATGGGAAATGATCAACAGAGGAAATGCGCTAGAATTTAAAGCAATTGGGAAAAGCTTCTTATAGAAGGTGAGATTTGAACTAATATTTGAAGGACATGGAAGAAGAAGAAAAGAAGAAGAAGAAGGAGAAGGAGAAAAGAGAAGAAAGAGAAGAAAAAGGAGGAGGAGGAGAAGAAAGAGGAGAAAAAGAGAAGAAAAAGGAGGAGGAGGAGAAGAAGGAGGAGGAGAAGAAGAAGAAGATGATGATGATGATGATGATGATGATGATGATGATCCTCTTCATGGAGGAAAGCCTGTGAAAATACTGAGAGAATATAGACTAACCTTGTGTTCTGTTTTGTCCATATTCTCACTCCAACAAACTTTTCAACAATTCAGTTCACAAAATATTTACTGGACACTGATAGTGTGCTTTTATCCTTCCCTCTACTAAAGTCCTCCTCCATGGCCTTTTCATGAAGTGGTGGTGAACCTGAGTTCTCAAAAGTTACACCAGCAGTATCCAAATCCGTTTTAGCTCCTACATCTGAGTCTTACCTAAGCACCATCTCAGCAAAGTGTAGAGAGGTCCCTCACCAGAAGCAAAGGTTTGCTGTTCATTGCGGATATTGTAGGGGGCATTTGTGCTCAGTGTGAATTGTGATAAGTGACTTCTGAGGTTGCTGCCATCCGTGAGATTCTATGCATTTGCGAGGCCATCGGATGATCCAATTCCATTCAGCCTAACAAGCACTTTTAAGTACCTATTAAGCTCGGTGGTTAATTGTTTTGGCCATGGAGATATGCACCACCAATCTTGACAGAAGCACAAAATGTTAAAACTGGAAAGAATTTAGAGATCTTTTTAAAAAAGTGACAGAGTTTTCCATCTGAGGTACACAAGTAGATTTCAAAGGATCTGTGGATTTGGAGGGGGGGGGAATGTTTATTTTCACTAACATCTAACAGGAATTTATCATTTTCTGCATTTATAACAATAGGCAATGTTATTCTGACAGGGAATCCATTCATTTCAATAGACTGCTAAAGGGGACCAGAATCCCACCCCCAAAAATGCAATTCTCATTTTTCAAATAAGGACATTGAAGTCCACAGTGTTGGCCAAAGGGAAATATTCAACAGTTATTTAGTGGCAGTCAGGGCTCCAACTCACATCTCCTAACTCTAAGTCTAAGTGTTAACCTTCTGCACTGGTGGAAGAATTACCTGGCCAATGAAATCACAGATCCCTGAAGCTGAAGTCAATTTAAGTCTCCTTAAACTTTTCTCCATCACATACTCTATGGTTCAGTATATTTGCATTCATCAGTCTGTCACCACTCTGATCTCATTCTTTCCTGCTCTTGTTCTTATATCACTGACCCCTGTGGAAAATTATTTGCACCCAAACATATCATTCTATCATTTTAGAGATTCATTCATTTGGATCCTGAACATTTTTCTTCAAAAGTTTACCATCTTTCTGGCCTCAGTTCATTTTCCTCCTACCTTAAGCCCTCTGTGTTCCAGCAAGTTGGACTATTGACTGTCCCTTAATCTTTTCCTATTTTCTCCTATCTCCTAAACCATCTAGAGTGAATAGAGCTTTACACCTGGAGTTAGAAAGATCTGAGTTCAAATATAGCCTTAGATACTTACCAGATGTGTGACCCTGGGCAAGTCACTTAACCTCTGTTTGCTTCTGTTTTCTCAACTGTAAAATGGGGGAAATAATAGCACCCATTTTGCAATATTGGCGAAAGGATCAAATGATATATTTGTAAAGTGCTTAGTACAGCACCTGGCACATAGTGTGTACCACATAAATGTTTATTCTCTTCCCTCTCCCACCCTCATCCAGCTGGACTGGAATGGACTCCCCTCCTCTTCTGCCTTCTTTTGGATTCAGCTGAACAATTGCCTCTTTCATGTAGCATTACCTTATCCCTGTAGCTGAAAGTGATCTTTCCTTCTTCCAGTTTCTCCCAGAACGTTGTCTGCACTGCACCTTCGTAATGAACATAGTCTTCCATTTATTATTACTAGTTGAGCAACTTCTCGTTTACATCATTTCTGTGTACTCAATATCCAGCACAAGGTTAGGCACTGAAAATTTCTTGAATTCAATGGAAAGGCATTCTTAGGAAATGATACTCTCATTGAATTTTACAGCTTGAGGAATCTTAGAAATTAATTCATCCAATCTCTTCATTTTATTAGTAAGGAAACAGACTTAGAGAAGGAAACTGATTTGCCTGAGATCACACAACTAGTAAGTGGAAGACCATAATTATCAGTCACATATGATTGGACTACAAGATTAATTATTGTCAATAATATCAGTTATCACCAAGACATAACACTGATCCATAAAAACTTAAGAGCAAAGTGTTTAATAAATGTCAATGCACCATATATTCATAATCTCTAAGCCTCATGAAACAAAAAAGTTTAAAGATATGGAGACCTGACAGGTATCGAAATGATGTGGGAATAAGACAAAGTGTCCATCATCCCTAGTGTTCTGTCTGTGATTGAAGTTGTGCTGAGGACACTGTTGCTCAACCTACAGAGCATGGCTTTATAGCCTAACATTTTTATTCAGCTGAAAAAGGAGTTATTTTACCCAATGAAGAGTCCTTCACAGAACCGTAACTGTGAAAGAAGGACAGCAAGTCAATCAATCGGTAAACATTTATTGATTGCAGAATAATTTTTCTCAGGACCATCTATCTGAACCATCAAAAAAGAGGAAAAGAGTAAAATAATCATAGTAAATAACCGCAATGATTGATGTATCTGTTTATATTGAGGTTTTTCAGAATACTTTGCATACATTGTCTCACTTGATCCATTCAACATTTCGGAGAGGTAAGAACTACAGATACTTAATATCTGCATTTTACAGATGAAAAAACTGGAGCAAATAATAGTAGTGAAGTGACTTCCCAGGCCCACTCAGCTAGTGTCTGGGAAAGTTTAAACCCAGTTCTTTGCTCTATCTACTCTCCATGCTTCCACTCCCTAACTCCCATCAGAAAAGGATAAGGAGATCCCAGTACCTTTTTTGAATCACCTAACTCCTCTGTGATTTTTCTATTCAAACAAACCGAGGAACCAGTGCAAAAAACTAAGAACTTTCATTAAGTGAACATAGGGAAGCAAATGTCTTTAAGCCCTAAGATCCATACTCTGAGATGAAAGTTTTACGTACTACTCTTGTCCCATTAAAATATTGCCAAGGTATGAGTTGCACATCATAGTAAAACTCTTTCTTCTATGAATCAGGAAGGCCAAATACTTTAAGTATGGAAACACTAAAAATAACAATAATGCCTTGGGCTTAGGAAGGCAGTTTATCTGAGTCACTTGGAATGGAATGGAAAAGTATTTTTAATAGTCTATTAAATGGCAGGTGTTAGGTATATGAGACAGTGCTGGCTTAGGGAACATATTCTAATAGGGAAACAGGGTAGGCAATACATAAAGGGAAGGGAGTTACTGTTTTGAAGAGGAAGATATGGCAGGAATGGTGGATGGAGTTATTAGGCAGCCCATTCTATGACTTTCCATTAGTTTGTTACTTTCTATTAAATTTATTCATCAAAAACTATGGCTTTAGTGGCTAGCTCCATGTTGGATTTTATGGGGGGAACTGAGAAGAAAACATGACCTCTTCCCTCAAGGAGCTGGAGTGAGAAGATTAACTCAAGGGAAACCACAATGAATAGTGAGAAACAAGTTATAATTAAGTGCTAACTTGTGTGGTTCTGATGAAAAGCAGAGCTGAATCTACTAGCATCAGAGAAGTAACTGAGGAAGGCTTTATGGTGGTAGTGGGGCTTGGAATTGGTATAGGTTGCGGAGGATTGGGATAAGTTTGTTTCCATTTAATTCAGTAAATATTTAAGTGACTATTAGGTGCTAACTGATGCGTAGTTGCTAGGGATTAAAGGAAAAAAACAAAACAGTTCTTACCATTCAGAAATTTACATTCTGATGGTGTGTATGCTCACAGTATTCACCGATATAGCCCCATGTAAATGTAATGGGATACAAGGTCACTTTAAGAGGAAAAGAGCCAGGGTGTATGGAGGGGGTGGTGGGGGAGATCAGGAGTGGTTCTGTGAAGTAGGTGATGATTGAACTGGGCTTTGAAGGAAGCTAAGAATTCTAGTGTGGAGGGAGTGGTATTCTAGGACTGGAGGACCACCTGTTCACAAATGTCATGAAAGCTAGAGATGGAATGTTGCATGTGGACACTAGCTAACAGGCCACTTTGACTGAAAAGGAATGCATAAGAGAGAATAATATCAAATAAGACTTAAAGGGAGATGGAATTCAGATTGTAAATGCCAGATTAAGGATTTTGTATTTTGTTCTAGAGCCAATGCGCCTCCTATGGCTTCACTTCCTGTATAAGTCAATGAAATGCCTTTGCTCGATTCCCTATCCACAGAGGTTCCGTTTACCTCTGAAAGTCATCTCAAAACTGTAATTCTTGTACATGGACACCATGTTCCACTGATTTTTCTTTCCCAAGGTCTCTCCCTTTCATCTCTTCCTTTACAAACCTATGATACTTACTCTACTTAAGGTCTTTATCACCCCATGCTTGGACTACAAGAAAACTTTTCTTCACTTTGCCCTGCCCCCCAAACTCAGTCCACCTTCTGAATACTTTTCTAGATTAATCTTTGGGGTAAGGGGAGAAGGGTACACCAGTATGCCTAAGGATCAGTGAACCTACCCAAATTAGAAAAAATAAGCAATAAAACCATGAGTGGCCACTGCACGTCCAGCCTTGGACAGATAGGGAGACCCAGTTGTCAAAGAAAAAAATTTGAAGCATAATCTCTGCCCTCAAGGAGGGTCTATCATGATGGAGGTTGTCAGATAAGACAGAACAGTAACTGAATGTATATAGTTCAAGGCAGATTTTAAATGACTTCATAAAGATAGAAAGTTCTCTATCAACCAGGCTGGTATATACACTCTCTTTTGGAACATGCAAGCCCTGCCTATTCCTGCCTCTGGGCCTTGGCTTGTACTTTCCCCATGCTTTGGATACCTTCGTTTCTCAGCCATCCCCTCTGCTGAACTCCATCTACACCTAGTACAATCAGAATTGTCCAAAAGGGGAATGGGATGCCACTGAAGGACTTCCTTTAGAGCTTGACTGAACATTTATCAGATGTGGCATAGGAAGGGTTCTTGTTCAGAGGCGGGTTGGACCTGAGGGTCTCCAAGGTCACCACCAGCTCTGAGATTCAGGATACTTGAATGGCCCTAGAAGGAGGCTATTGATCACCTCAGGCCAAAATCACCTCTCCTCTCTCTACAATAATACAATGATGAGTACTACAATCCACTTATTTTCAGTGTGTGTAGAATTACAAAATGAATTCAATGTTGAGATTTCATCAGAAAATTTATAGTTAATTCAACAACAGTGTGTGAGGCCCATGGTTTTCACAGAATAATATGTGGGTTGCTGGTAGTGCAGTGGATAGAGCGCTGAGCCTAGAATTAGGAAGACCAAACAAACAGATCGAGCCTCAGGCACTTAATAGCTGTGTGAACCTAGGCAGGTCACTTAATCTTGATTTGCCTCAGTTTCCTTAACTGTAAAAAGGGGATAATAATAGCACCTACTTCACAAAGATATTGTAAGCATCAAATGAGATAATATTTGTAAAAAGTACTTGGTACAGTTCCTGGCCCATAGTAGACACTTTATAAATTCCCTTCCTTTCTGGGAAGGAAATAACGAATCTTTGGTAGAAGTTCCTGCTCTTGTGGAGCTAATTGTCTTACAGAAACTAGTACTTACCTTTATAGGCTCTCTAAAGGTTTACAAACAGCTTAACTCATAATCTTCTGAGGTCCTTAGTGTGAAGATGAACATTTCTATGAGACAGATGAGGAAAGTGAGTCTCAGGGAAGTGAAATAGCTGACCCATGGCTATAGGGATGTGTTGGAGCCAGGATGCACTGAGTCCAAGTCTGTGACGCTTTTCCCTATTCCAATTCAGTAGAACAGCTCTTATTAAGGCTTACTCAATACCATTTAGGGAGGTAATAGATTCCTCCTGACAGAAGGTCTTCAGGCAAAGTTGCCTGGCCTTTTGTTGGGTCTGTTGTAATAGGGATTCTTTTCTGGGTGTGGGGTAGACTAGATGGCTGCTGAGATTCCTTCCAGCTCTGAAAATCTGGGATTGGGATATTCAAGGAATTTCATTTGACTTCTATTCTATTTAGGATTACAAAGAAGAATAAGGCTTGATCCCTGTTCTCATGGAGTCTACAGTGGAGTAGGAGGGATGAAGTATGGACACAAATAGCCAGCACAGGACAAGTGCTGGGGAAAAGGTTCATATACAATCAAGCAATAAACATTTATTAAGCACCTACTATGTGAAAAGCACTGTCTGGACTAGAAAGTGGCAGACAGTCCCTGTCCTTAAGGAGCTTACAAGGACTAAGGTGGTATAGATCACTGCATCTCTAAGCTGAAAGAATCAGATAAGGCTTCACCGAGGAGCTGACATTAAGCTGGGCCTTCATTTAAGTACATCAATATTTTAATCATAGATTTATCAAATCTCTTAGTTGTAAAGGGTCTTAGAGTTCACTTAGGCCGATCTCTCCCTGAAGCACAAATTAATCTCATCTTTGTATTGAGTTACTAATTTGTATAAAGTGTTTTTCTTAATGCTGGAGGAAACAAGAATGAATGGCGTGGTCCCTGCCTTTCAGGAGAATATCATCTAGTTGAAAAGTATGACTTTTTAGCAGGAAAGGGGTTGCCACTGGCTATCTATGTAAGCAACAATATCTCAGCTCTCCTATAATAGTTCCAGTGTTTGAAGTGACTATATGTCTTTTACTTCTGTTTAAACTTTTGTTGTAACATCTTGTACGTAGGACATCATCAAGTATACGAACAGGAAGCCCATAGTGGCTACTCATGTGGTTAACAGAGGAGGTGTTTATCTTTGAGGTCCCAGAGGCCCTAGAGAGAGAAAACGTGGTCAGCAAATGTGGTTCCATCTTATTCTATTTTTAAGGCCCAGAAACTAGAGGAAACACAAATGCCATATGATAGCTAAGTTGACTTTAGATGATGGATGCTTCAGGGGCTGAAGAACTAATGGCTTTCCTCCAATAGATACTGAAAGGACCGATGTCATATGTAAAGTACAACCAATCAGACTGGAACTAGAGACCTCAGCTGGTTGTTAGGAGGAAAGTACTTTGCAAACCTAGAGCGCTGTAAAAATGGAAGTTGTTACTTCCTTGATCAACACACATTGTTTAAACACCTACTACGTGCTAGGCACTGTGAAGTGTAAAACTCTATAGAAGTGGAAATTATTCTATCAACATATATTTTTAATGACAGAATTGCAAAACATGTTCACAAGCTTGAAGAAGATTAGGAGGACGGGAGGGAAAACAGGAATAGATTGTTGGGAAAAATACATTGAATTGAATCAAGAGGCTAGGATTTATCATCCATGTTCATTTGAATAAGATTCTAGCTCTCTGGTCATAGTTACCTTATCTGTAAAATGGGCTAACAATAGCAGTTCACATGCATATAGCATCTTAGGATTTGTCAAGTGCTGTCTTTTACAAATGGAATAATGGATAGGTCACTGGATTTGGAGTCCTAAGACCCTTACTCAAATTCTGCCTCATCTTTTTACCAGCTCTGTCCCTCTGGGTGAATCACTTAAGCATTCCATGTCATAGTTTCCTCATTTTTAAAGAAGGGAAATTGGACTCAATGGCCTCTAAAGGTCCCTGCCAGTTACAAATCTATGATCCTATAAGGTACACAGTACAAATATTATCCCCATTTTACAGATGAGGAAATTGAGGTCTCAGAGAAGTAAAATGACTCTGCCCCAAATCACCCACCTGGTAAATGTGATATCTGGAATATGAACCCAGATCTAAACCCAGGGTTTGTTCCAGTATTTTACAAAACTTTTCTCATATGAGCATCTATTTTTTTTTTTCAAAGTAACTCTGAAAGTGGAAAGTTCTTTAGTGGCTGAGTGAAATTGGGCAAGCCAATGTCTTTAACCACTTCCTCATCAGGAACCCTGGTTTTACACAGTGTAGAGAAATAAAAATTCAGGGGACCTATCAGAGTTTTTATCTTCTCAGATGGCTAATGTTTGATTTCTTTCTTAAAAGGAGGTTAATTTGGCCTATATTGTGATTAATTTGGAAGTTTTGAGTTTGGAGCTGTTGTTTGGACCTGGAATTTCCTTTGATCTTGAATTTCCTGATTATTTTTCTTTTTAAAAGAAAAAAAAACACAAAATATAAATCCCTTTATTCTCAAAAGTCAGCTCATGCTTACAAAGAAAATGGAACATGGCATGTGTTGGCAATAAGGACAGAATGATAGAGTGCCATAGTGGAAGAATTCACAGCCTAGGAGTCAGGAGTGTTCTAGTTAGCTCTGTGACTGGGGCAGGGGAGGCATTTTTTCTCCCTCTGAATCTCAGATTTCTTATCTGGATCATGAGGAGGTGGGATTAGAGGATGGTGAACAGCATTACCATTCTTTGTTCTAAACACTTCTTTGTCATAAAGCCAGAAGACATTTTAGTAAGTGCTTACTAGGTGCCATACACTGTACTAAGCTCTCAGGGTCAAAGAAAGATAAAAATTGTTTGAGCCTTTGATGGATTTACATTCCAGTGGAGGAGATACATGCAAAAAAATAGATCCATACAAGATTATACAAAGCAAATGAAGGAAATCTCAGAGGGAAAGCCCCTGGTGAAACAGAGCTAGGAAAGGTCTCCTGCAAAAGGTTGCATTGGAGTTGAGTCTTGAAGGATGCCAAGAATTCTAAGAGGCAAAGGTAAGGCAAGGGATCATGCCAAACATGAGGGCAATCAATGCAAAAACTCAGAGACAGGAGATGGAGCATTATGTTTGAGGAATGAGGAGACCAGCACAACTGAATCATAAAACAATGAGTAATAAAGGGACTCGCTCTGACATCCTAAGAGACATGCATTCCAACTTTCATCACGTAAGGTCAGACACTGAAAATACTTTCTGGTGCTCCCAGTCATGGAACTTTGAGGTCTTGTGTATCAGGCACCTCTGGATTCTCTACATTAGACTCTAAAGCTGCCATGTTTCATGTGAATGGGAATTGTCTAAACTGTCCATTAGCATGGACCCTTTATCACAATGGAATGTGGTTTTGCAATCCTCCCACTTTCTTTCGCATGCTACTAAGGACATAAAACACTTTATATCTAGTCCTGCTGGCAGTTCTGAAAACAAAGCAGGAATCTTTGGAATTTCTCTCTAAACCAGAAATTCTTAACCTGGGAGTCTATGACCTTGGGTAAATATAATAACATCATTCTGATTGGGGGTCCATAGGCTTCATCAGGCTGCCAAAGGGATCTGTGACACTCAAAAAACCTTAAGGGTCTTAGTCTAGAAAAACTGAAATTAGATTTATCTCATAGTTGAAAATAGTTCTTTATGGGGCAGGGGAGAGGAGGCAAGGGGAATCACTAGAAAACCATATTACAGAGGGAGCTTCAAAAGGAAGGTGTCTCTACCTCATCTGGGCCTGTTTTCTCATCTGCAAAATGTGTTGATTAAACCAGATGGACTTTAAATCCCTTCCAGTTCTAAATTCTGTGATGTAATGCTAACTGTGTGGCCTTGAGCAAATCATTTTTTCCTTTCTAGGGCTCTTTTCTCATATATAAAATAGAGAGTTGGAACTAGATTTTTTCTACCTTTAACCTCCTATGAGTCTTTTCATTGATTCTTTCCAGTTAGGGGATACAGGGGACAGAACATGGTGCTAGGAGTTATGAAGACTCAAGTTCAAATCTGACCTCAGGCACTTGCTAGCTGTGTGATTCTGGGCAAGTCACTTAACTGCTCTCTGCCTCAGTTACCTCATCGATGAATGGGGGTGATAATAGCATCTACCTTCTAGCATTATTGTGAAGAACAAAGGAGACAATATTGGTGAGGTATTTAGCACAGTACCTGGCACATAGAAGGTGCTTAATTAACTCTTCCTTCCTTCCCTTAAAAGGTGGATCACAATGTATGGTTTCTTACTAAGTGATACGGCAGCAACTCAAGAATGTTGTCACCTGTTATAGCTGTCCCTATCAGGCTGTACAAATAACTGCCAGCAAGTTTGTTGGTATTTGATAATGTGTGAGGATATATAATCCATCACAAGAAATCTCTCTCAATATATACATTATTCATAGAAACATAAATCCAAGGGCCTAGGAAGGTGAAGTCTTCAATCTCTCATTTTCCCAAGAGATTTGTCCAGAGTCAGGACAGCTATGAAGGGCAGAAGAAGGTGCTCAGATCTCTGGGCTCCTAGTCCACTGCATCTCCTGCTCTAATACGTTGTCTAGGTCTTTTGTGGGAAAATCAGTGTCTGAACTGGGAGAATTAGCAGAAGCAGCTGAGGAAATGTGTTTGGATAAACGACTTAATCAAAAGCACTGAATGTATAGTCACAGAGACCTGGTGGAAATTCTAGCTCTTCTATACACTACCTGTGTGACCCTGAGTAAGTCTCTCTGGGACTCAGTATTCTCCCCTGTAAAATAAAGGGACAAAATTGGAAGAGATGACTTCCAAAATCCCTCCCAGCTCCAAACCTATGATCCTGCTTTCAGCATCTATCTCTACAAGTCTTTTCCTATGCCCTTTACATATTGTCCGATTTTATGACCCCATTTGGGGTTTTTTTGGTAATGCTACTGCCCTGGTTTGCCATTTCCTTCTCCAGCTCATTTTACAGATGAGAAAACTGAGGTAAACAAGGTGAAGTGATCTCCCAGGGTCACATAGCTAGTAAATGTCTGAGACAGGATTTTAACTCAGGTCCTCCTAACTCTGGGTCCAACACTCTTATGCGCTCTACCACCGTGATACACAAACTCCCTTAGTTTCTAGCATAGTAATTTTGTTTTTAAAGAATAGTAAAACAAAGGCTAATTGTGATATATTATATCCTTAGAATGAATAATCCTAAAAGGACCCAAATTCATTTTAAGTGGTATGACATCTTGCAGGCACACCTCCTGTTCTCTAGCATCTGTGCTCCTAACAAATCAAGTGTAGATCCAATCCTAGTTTAAATGCATCTAGAATTTTCATTAATTAAAGACCAATATACCCAGATTGATTGATTTTTTTCTTTCTAATCACATCCCTTCTCAGCTCAGAAATCTACAATGTTCTTTACTGCTTATAAAATCAAATCCTTAGTCTGGTATTCAAGTCCTTGTATGACTCCATTCCAATCTGATCTAACAATGTCTCTCACTACCTACATCAACCCTTTGCTCCAACCATAGTAGTGTACTGTTTTTTAAATACAACAGATACATCCCCATGTCTCTACCTTTGTTCACTCCATTTCTCCCATCAGGTGTATATTCATATAGATTCTTACCTCTATGTCTTTCATTGACAACTCCAGCCCTAAGGGACCTTGCCTGAATGTACAAATCGTGTTGTCTATAGCATTCAATTGACACTTAGCATACCAACCTGCTTTGGGGTATACTGACTTGTTACCCAGACTTATTAATTCTACCACCATATAATCTCTAAAACTATCTCTGTCTTTCCCCTTGAACACCCTTGACCTTGGTTCAGACCATCATCATCTCTACCTGAACTATTTTAGTAGGCTCCTGACTGAACTTCCTGCCTTTTTCCTTTCACACTTACAATTCATAATCCATCCTTCATCCATCTGCCAAATTGCTATCCCTACAGCACAAATCTGACCAGCAGTTTCCTGTTGCCCCCAGGACAAAATATAAAACCATGGAATCATAAGTTCATAGATCTAGGACTGCAAGGGACTTCAGAGGCCATCTAATCTGACCCCCTCATTTTACAGATGAGGAAACTGAGGTCACAGAAGTCACCTTCACATTTAAATTTGTGACTCCCATCTAGCTTTCCAATCTTATTTCTTATGGGTACACCTCATATACTCTTCATTCCAATGAAGTAGAATTACCAATTCTTCCCCATACAAATATCATCTTCTATGTCCTGTCTTTGCAGAAATTGGCTGCCCCATCTGGAATGAACTCCCTATTTACTTCTGGCTAGTCAAATTCCAGGCTTCCTTCAAAGCCTGTCTTGAATGCCTCCTCCGACACAGGGTCTTTGACAATCCTCTTTCTACTCCACCCCCAGTGATTAGCATTCTTTCCTCAAAATTTGTATTATCTTGTATGCACATTGTATTACATTTGTGTGGGTGTATTTATATTCGTGTTGTTCAGTCATTTCAGTCACTAAAGTGGTGGTATTGTTCAGTCTCTGAACATGTCAATAGAGGAAATTTTAGCCAGGCAGGGTTTTTGGTGAATGATGTCTAAGGGGACCAACTGCTCCATGGAAGGTCCATGTGTCATATTATATTGGTGTGACTACAGGCTATACCCTTAAAATGAAATCTCTTGAAAAGGAATAAATATATGGGCATCCATGGAAAATTAACACTGACTCCACATCCAGAGAAAGAACTATGGAATCTGAATGCAGAATGAAGTAAACTGTTCTCTCTTGTGTTAGGTTTTGTTTTGCTTTGGTTTTTTGCATGGTTTCTCCCATTCGTTTTAATTCTTCTGTGCAATGTGACTAATGTGAGAATGTGTTTAATAAGAATGTATGTATAGAACTCATATAAGATTGCATGCAAGGAGAAAGGGGGAGGGAGGGGGAGAAAGTGGGAAGTGATTGTTGAAAACTGAAAACATAAATTAATTTTTTTTAAAAAGAAAATTAACACTGACTATAGATTACACACAAGCCAGATTTGAGAGGCACCTACCGATTGAGTTTTGAATGTGAAGGATTGGTGACAATGCTCTACATTTACCCTTTCATCTATTATAGACTCAGGAATGGGTTTATGATCATCACTATAACTGGCAGTGGGTCTGAATTCTCTTGTAGGGTGGTTCAGCCCTCTCTCCTGCAGCAGTGATTAGCCGGAAAAGGGCTCAAGAACAGGCAGCAGCTCTTGCCCAGGAAGTCAGTTGTCCAACCTCTCCTGATGGTGATATGATGTCCTGCCTCCACCAGAAACCTGCTGACATCCTCAATGATGCTCAAACCAAGGTGGGCACTGAAGGAGGAAGTAGGGAAGATCTTACAGATTTTTAAAACTGGGACCTGGGAATCACCTAGAGTGTTGTATTGGTTGAACACAACTACATGCCCAAAATGAGTTCTGTGAAAGGAAAAAAAGGTATGGCCTAGTGGATAGAGAGCTCTCTTTTGGAGTCAGGAATACTTGAATTTCAGACCTACCCCTGACCCATAGTGGGTGTGGGTCATCTGGGAAAGTGTCCCATCTTCTCAGTGTTCCCAGGCAACTGTGCAAATCTGCACTGGTAGGGGAAGTTTCCTCATAGGGAGTGCCCACTACTAATAAAATCAGAATTCTGGGTCAACTTGAAAAAATAACATTAATTTTAGTCCACAGTGAAATCCTCTTTTTTTGCCAGTTAGGTTACTCAGACTCAGAGAATTTCAATGACATTAATAATGTACTAAGGAAGGAAGAATACTGCAATGGAAAAACCACTGGATTAAAAATCCATACACCTGGAGTTTTGCCCTGTATTTTTACATTTAATATCTATGCGACTTTGAATAGTCATTTCACTTAACTGATCTCTCCTCATCTGCAGTAAAAGGGAACTGGATTACATGTATCTAAAGGCCAACAATTTATCAACCTCTTTTTTTAATGGGGCTCATATTAATGAGGTAGAGATATAATTTTAAAAACTGGCCTCAGATTGATAGATGAAGACCTGGCTTCTAGTCCTACTAACTATCTATGTGACCTTATATGAGGTACTACTCTTCTCTGGACCTCAGTTTTATCATGTACAAAAATGAGGCAACCGGCTAACCATTCATTCATTTTTTTTTAACAACTATTGATTAAGCAGTAGTATTTGCAAGGCCATAGGGTAGGAGCTAGTTGATAAAAAGATCAATAATATGCAGTTCCAGCCCTGAAGGAACTGGCTCCTTCCAGGAAGGCAGACAAACACCATACATTTTTAAGTGTCTACTATATACCAGACACTGTGCTAAGTGCTTGGGATACAAAGAAAGGCAAAGGATGGTCCCTGCTCTCAAGGAACTCATATTCTATAGAAGGAAACAGCATGAAAACAGCTCTGTACAAAGGATAAATTGGAAATAATCAACAAGAAAGGTGAGGGATTGGGAAAGGTTTCCTGTAGAAAGAAAGTGGAATTTTAGCTGGATCCTTGCAATTCTAAGTTTCTCTATTCTGCTGTAAAAATATGGATCGATGAACGTGACAATTCCCAGTGACTGTGTGATAATAAACAGTTACATCTCTTTAATCTCCAAACCCAGCTGCTGGCAATAAGTGGCCCATTTCATTACTGGGGACCAGTGGTTGATGGCGTTTATCTCCAAGAGACTCCAACCAGAGCACTGCAGCGATCTCCAAGAGTGAGAGTGGATCTGCTCATTGGAAGCTCTCAACGAGATGGAGTGATCAACAGAGCAAAAGCCATTAAGGTAAGCAGGTTATAGATATTATTTAGTCCCATACAGGGGAAGCTTTAGTACTTGTGTAAGCCACAAAGTAGGATTGTATCATTCATTCATCCATTTATTCAGATTGTGGAGGGATCTTTGCTGAGTAAGATCATGGATCCATAAGATGCAGTCCTTGGGATCTATTAGTGATGAGAAAACCTGAATACAGATAAGATAATTTAGAATATAATAGAAAAGTCTGTGTAAGCACATGAAGGGGAGACCACTTCTGACTGGGATGGGGGAGAAGAACCAGGGAAGACTTCATGAAGACAGACACATGGTTTGAGTCAAGTCTTGAAAGACCAGTAAGACCTTAGCAGGTAGAGTTAGGGATGGGTATGGAAAAGACAGGCAGCATGGGATAGTGTGTAAAAACACTGGAATGGGGTTCACATTCTAACTTAGATGCCACTGTGACCATGGACAATTTACAAGCCTCAGTTTCCTCACCTATAAAATGAAGTAATACTTATGCTATCTAACTTACAGGAAGGCATGGAGAAAGTACCTTCTAAACCTTGCAGTGGCACTGATAGAGTGCAGGGACTTGAGTCAGTTCAAATCTGACCTCAGACACTTACTCGCTGTGTGCCCCTGGGCAAATCACTTCACCCTGTTTGCCTCAGTTTCCTCATCTGTAAAATGAGCTGGAGAAGGAAATGGCAAACCACTCTAGTATCTTTTCCAAGAAACCCCAAATGAGGTCACAAAGAGTCATGTGTGACTGAAACAACAATAAACCTTAAAGCACTCTACAGATACCATTTATTTTTAACACTATTAGTATTGTTATCACTATTAATGAGAGGCAGACTGTCATAGCAAATAGAGAGATGACCTTGGAGCAAGGAAGGCCCAGGTCCAAGTCTGGCCTCTGACACATAACCAGCTCCATGACCAAGGGAAAATCACCTGATGTGTCCAAGCCCCAAGCAACTCTTCAGCCTGAAACCATAGGTTATAGAGAAGTCACTGATCAACACTTGATTGGATAAAGTTCTCTTACTAGTGAATTCCCTTCTACCAATGAAGTCACAGCTGCGGACCAGAATGATTATTATTTGAGACATTGGATGATATTGTGGTACAGTAGCCTATACTCAATCAGGAAGACCTAGTTTTTCAAGGAGTCCCCAGGTATGACTCCCCCTAAACAAAGCACTTCACCCCTTCCATGCTCTGAGCAATGGTCTAAATCTAAGTCACCCAATAGTACTGATCTGCATTGGTAGAGGGAGTTTCCTTAACTGGAGTTGCCTACACTGCCCCCCCAAAGTGAAATCATACAAAGAAATCACACAAAACAAATAAAATTACATACAAATAAAGTATACAAATACATTCATGGCATATAGAAGAACATTATGGAGATGGGAATATGCAGGATGTCTTTGACCACAGTTATTAATACAAGTTGATGGGAGTTAAATCTGGAAAGACAGGTTGGAGCCAGACATTGGAAGACCTCAATTAGCAGATTGAAATGCCTTAGAGCTCATTTATTAGACAATGGGGACATTTTGAACGGTAAAGTAAGTTGTTCAGAGTTTTTACATTAGGAATATTAAACTGACATCATATATAGGATGAATTAGAAGAGAAACACTTTTCTGAGGAGGTCAGATTTCTCCTCATGTTCCAAATCCTGGAGATAACATCCTTTGTCAATGCTCTGAAGTGGCATTCTTCCTGGGAGAAGGGTATTCTGACAGTCTGATTGGGAGCACATGCTGCCCAGCATGGCCCTAGAAGAAGGTCAAGTATGAATAGACTTGGAACCTAGAAACCTGGGTTCAGAGATCCTTGTCCTAATGCTTCCTGGGGTCACACAGGTGGACTTGAAGTCAGTATTCCTGACTCTAGGCCCAGCTCTCTATCCAATGACTCTAGAAGACAGTTGTATAGCAGTGAGGGCCTCTACCTAGGTGAAGGCTAGGTGAACAGAGAGAAGGCATTACAGGTAGGATAGATGTTATGAAGGTAGAAATAACATAGGCATATGTATTGTTAGGTGGGAAAGTCTATATAAAAATAATCATCACCGTTGTTACAGTCCCTGGGCTGCAATGAAATGGGAGAAAAGTTGGGAGCCTTGCAAATGGCTCATTCTTTTATCTGCCATAACAGGCCCTTCCTGTCTCTTAGCAGAGGCTGTTACATTAAGATGTTTACTAATTAGGAAACAGTAAAAAACCACTGACAGACCTTCCTTGCCTGAAGCCCCTTTGCTGAGGGAGTGGGGTGTGTAGAGAAAAGGCTAAGGAGAAATGGGTCCCTGACATCTGTTTAACCAGGAACTGCTTCTGACTTCACATGATTCGGCAAGGAGAATCTGACAGAAATGGTCAGTTCAGCCAATTGCCTGAAGGCCTCAGAACCATAACTGGGAATTTTTGCACCTAATTCAGGAACCACAAACATACCCAGGGGAGGAACCAGCATAAAAGGCATCCTAGATTGAGGTAAGGGAGTGGACAGCTCTTGGTGGAGACAGAGAAGTGAGCCCAGGATCCTCTGGGCCTATTGTTGGAAAGGCCTCCCTCAGGAGCATGGGGCACCAGTAGTTCCAGAGAATTGGCTTCTGATTTCATGACTCAGCTAAGCATTGAAAGGGGACGACTCATGTCCTCAAGACATACTCTGGAGCCTAAATCTCTCACTCCTCCCAAATCTCACACACACACACACACACACACACACACACAGAGTGGACTCCACAGGAAAGGTAAGGTAGCTTGAGAAGGCAGGGCTTTGAGAAAAAGAAAAATCTTGCAGCTGGAGAAGGCAGAGGAATTCCCAGAAAGCATGGCCCTCCAGCGGGCCCTGAGGAGCCCTCTCCCTCACTTGCCTTGAATCAACCAATTAATTAATTATTCAATCAACTGTCATTTAGTAAGCACCTACCACATTCCAGGTACTGAGCTAGGTACTGAGGAAACAAGCAGGAAGAATGAAACAATTATTCAAAATTGGTGGACTTTCTAACCGGCCCCAGAGTCCTTTGCCCTGCTCCTGGAACAAACAGAAGAAGCAGTTAAAGACTGAGTCTCCCCTCCCAAAAGGGCCTGGCCCTTGTCAGCACCTTCTCTGCTGCTACCAAGAGGGCCCACCATATTTTCAGTCCTAAACCGCCCCCCGCCATATGCAGGACTTAGGGCCACGGAAAAATTGGAGAAGCCAGGAAGGGAAGGATTTAAAGGGAATGAAAAGGGGCCCTAAAGTATCCCCATGAAGCGGTAGCCCTCCAGTGGGGTGGAGGCACTTCCTCCTGACTTTCCGATCACTTAGTTCGAAGTGATCTCTCTCTCTCCCCCCCCAACTTCAAGTCTAACGTTTGGCAAGATGTGATGGCCACCATACTCATGAGCCCCATTCACCCGCCCAGAGTCAGGTCTGCCTTGCCTGCCTAAACCAGGCCAGCCCTGTAGTCTCTGTCCCACCAGGAAACAATTAAGCTGCTCTCCTGACTTGGGCTCCACTCTCACTATGCCATTATTTGTTCTATGCCCTCCCCACCATCAGGCTCTGCCCCTTAACTGTCAATGGCCCATCTTCAGGCAAATTTCATCCTTGGGTGAAAAGACTGCAGGGCCTCCTGCCCTGGAAAAAAAGGCCTGGCCAGGCCACCCTCACTATGACTTCATGTTTATGTCTCAAGAGATGATAATTCTGTCACACTCTGTCATGTCTCGAGAAATAATTCCACCCTATACACTGTCCTAAGCATTTAGATAGTACCTACTATGTGCCAGGCACTGTACTGGGCACTTTACATATATTTTCCCATTTGATTCTCATAACAACCCTCTTGGAATTATCTCCATTTTACAATTGAGGAAAGTGAGGCAGAGGTTAAGTGACCTACCCAAAGTAGTAAATATCTGACACCAGATTTGAACTCAGTTCTTTCTCATTTTGGTCCCAGTTGTCTATTCACTGAACCACTCAGCTGCCAACCAAACCACATCAAGTATATTGTTTCCCTCTGGATACCACATTTTAGGCAGGACATTGATAAAAGCTAGGTGGCATCGAAAGCCAAGTAACCAAGATGGTAAAGGGTTGCCTATTCATATATGTAACTCATTCAAAAGAACTAGCTTATTCAGCCTAGGAGAAGGTTCAGAGGGAAACTTTAAACATCTGCAGAGTTCCCATAAGGGAGAGGAACTAAGCTTATTTTACTTGGACCCAGGATATGGAATAAAAATTGCAAAGAGACAAATTTAGGTTCTGTAAGGAAAACCTTCTGAACCATTAGAACTCTTCCAAAGTAGAACAGGATGAACTGTGATGTAGCAGATTCCTCTTCACGGATAGGCTTCGAGCACAGGCTGAGTTACCACTCTTTGGGCACATTGGCGAGTGGATTCTCATCCAGGTTGGGTTGGACTGATTGTCCACTGAGGTCCTTCTAACTCTAAGATGCTGTTATTCTGTTTACGTTCTATCTATGCTCGATGGTCTCCAGTTTTGGTAGAGGGGTGTACTGAATGTGGGGGACTGTTTTCCGCCCTTTTTCAGTATAAAGTTTTCTTGAACAGATGTGTAGGTGTCAAGTCATCAACAAGCATTTATTAAGCACTTCCTATGCAACAGGCATTGTCCTAAGTACTGAGAATACAAATACAAGCTAAAGGAAAGACATCACCGCCCTCAGGGAGCTTACATCCTAACAGCAGAAGACCAAAGTATTCCAGGCAAATGCATTTTTACTGATCCTCTTTAGATAATCTGCAGCACAGATTTCTGTCATCCAGAAATCCAAATCTTTCTCTTGGACACTATTTTCTTGAGCAGCTGTTTGCTTCCCACGTATGCCTTTATTATCTAAAAGTTTCAATGGGAAAAAGTCATAAAAACAACCCAAGTATAGTGGCATATGCCTGTGATCCCTGCCTCCAGGGAGGTGAAGGCTGGAGGATTGCTTGAGTTTGGGAAGTCTGAGTTGCAGTATGGCTAGAGTCAATCAGATGTCCACATCAATATGGCACATCACTGGTATGATGAGCCTCTTGGATCAAGGGATGGACAGGCTCCCTAAGGAGAGTGAATCAGCCCAAATCAGAAATGGAACAAGTGACAAGTCAAAGCTTCCATAACCATCAGCAATGAGGTCAAGCCCATGAGTGGCTGCTACAATTCCAGTCTCTGTGGCATAGAGGCCCAGTCTTTATTTTTTTTTTACAAAAAGCCATAAAAACACCACCTGTGTTCCTGAGTCGCTGGTTCATTGCCTAGAACTTTCTGATTCCCAGAATTATTTTCTAGGTTTCTTCTAGTAGTATCATTTGGTTCTCCCCAAGGAATCAACAAGGCTGAGTAGTTAACACTGAATTTGGCTAGTTTCAGGGGGCACTCCATCATATCCCAGATACATGGCACATGGGACAACCACATATCCTTCTATTGTTCTTCTCAGGTAGATATATACTTACTTATCTCTCCTCCCTCTGCTCAGTACTCTCCCAATAGCACCAAAGTTTTCTTAAATCCACAAGCCTCTAGTTCTCACTGAAAACTCTTTTACACCCTGCCCCCAACTTCCCTTTACAGGTTTATTATGACTCTTCCCCATACTATCTATGATCCAGTCAAACTGACCTTCTTCATGTACCTCACACACATCATTCCCCCATCTTTGTGCCTTTGTCCAAGCTGTTCCTCTATACCTGGAAGGCACTCCATCCTCATCTACCTCTTCAAATCCCTAGCTGCCTTCAAAGCTCAGCTTCAACACCATTTCCAATGCATGACCTTTCCTGAGCCACCCCAGTTCCCTATTCTCCTTGTATTTGCTCTGAATATATATATATATTTTTTTGAGGGTAAATATTGTTTAATTTTTGCGTTCATATGCCCAGCTCACACAGAACCTGATACATGAGTAGGATGTTTGTTGTTCTTAAGTCATTTCAGTTGTATCCAACTCTTTGTGACCCCCATTTGGGATTTTGTTGGCAAAGATACTGGAGTGGTTTCCCGTTTCTTCTCCAGCTCATTTTTACAGTTGAGAAAAGTGAAGATAAACAGGGTTAAGAGACTTATTCAGGATTACACAGCTAGTAAGCTTTTGAGGCCAGATTTGAACTCAGGTCTTCCTGACCCCAGACCCAGCACTCTATACATTGTACCATCTGGCTGCCAGTAAGATGCTTAATCATGCTTATGAATTGATTTATAGTGCATGCTCTGCAACTACCTTCTCAATTCATAAAGTACTTTGAGTCATACAAGAAATGAGTCTTCGGGTTGATCAATAACCTAGGTTCAAAGTATTTTGTGAGTATGCAGTTCTAAAACTATAGTTCAAGAGTTCCCTGTTGGTATATTTCATTTTACTAGTCAGCCAGCAGACAAACCAAGGTGGCATTTACTGAGATTTCTTAGTAATAATACATAATAGTTATATAGCACTTACCATGTGCTAAGAATGATACTAAGAACTTTACAATTGTTATATCATTTGATCTGCATAAATACCCTGGAAAGAAAGTGATATTATTATCTACATTTTATTGTTGAGGAAGGCATAAAAAGGTCAAGTGACTTATCCAGGATTACACAGATAGGAAATACATGAGACTAGTTTGGATAGTACCTACAGAACATTTCTCCTTTAAATCTGGCACACACTCTCCTACAAAAATACACCTCCTCTATGGGAAGAGTTAACACATAAAGTTGAGTTGGCAGTGCAACTACCAACTACCAGAGCTAATTCTCCCTGGAATGTAGTTTGCTTTCATTTCTACCACGAAGGAGCAGTCATGTTTGTCAAGGTTCTCTCTCACCTTTGTAACCTGCTAGTTACAGTATCTCTTACCTAAAAAAAAAGTCCTCTTTCTTCCCTTCCTTCTCTCCACTAACTTCTGGTAGATATGTGAGGGAAAAGGCAAATGGAATCCCCCCTCAAGAGCTGGATCCTTCCTTCATAGTTGGCTCTTTTCTCTGCTTCCAGAGGTCAAAATGCTAAGCACTCCCCTGCATCCACTGGCTACTTAGAGAACACATTTTGATACTTTAAAGGACTACAGAAGCTAAAAGCCAAGGTTTTTAACCTGTAGTGCATGAACTTTTTTTTAATGTTTATTAATGTTTTTCTTTTAATTTTTTTTAAATTCCTTCCCCCCATTACATGTTTAAACAATTTTTAACATTTGAGGTTTTTTTAAGTTTTGAGTTACAATTTCTCCCCCATGCGAGGAGATAGCAAGCAATTTGATACGTTATACATGTACAATCATGTAAAACATTTTCTTATTGATCACTTTGTATAGGAAAACTTGAACAAAAAAGATTAAGAGAAAGAAAGTGAAAATAGTATGCTTCAGTCTGTATTCAGACAATAACAGCTCTTTCTCTGGAGATTGATAGTATTTCATCATGAGTCCTTTGGGATTGTCTCAGATCATTGTACTGCTGACAATAGCTAGTCATTCGCAGTTTTTCATTATACAATATTGCTTTAGCTTTTTTAAAAATATAATTTGTTTCCTTTGTAATCCTATGTATTTAATTTTATGCATTTAAAAAAATACATCATTCTGGGAAAGGGTCCATAAGTTATCAGACTGCCAAAGGGCCAATGACATTTTAAAAAATTAAGAACTATTTTAATAGAATAATAGAGCCACTATAATAAAATTACTCTCTAAGTAGTCAGTGGATGTTGGGGAGTGCTTAGCATTTTGACCTCTGGCAGCAGAGAAGAGAACCTATGGAGGAAGGACCCAGCTCTTGAGGGGGAATTCCATTTGCCTCTCTAATGATTGATAACTTTATTTAGATTTCTTTAGGATAGTAACATCTTTTTTCCCATCTTACCTGCTCTCTTACATTCAACCATTCTAGGGGAAAGTCAACTGCTCGGGGTCTTCTGCTCAACTCTTCCCCTCAGCCCCAGATTAAGGAACCCAAGAACCTGCTTCTTTCCCTGAGATTCCAGCTCTCCCTTCTCTGGACTCCAATCGATGACATAACCCCAGAGGTTCATTGATTCCTTTTTCCCTTTCTTTCCCCTGACCCTATCTTCTACACTTCAGGCTCTTGACAGAGATAAGGTATTTCTTTAGATCTTTTTTCTTTCTTGATTTGCCCTCTGCAGCAGCCTTATACTTCCACAGAGTGGGGAGGCCTTATACCAGACCTTTTATTAGCATGAAGGCCAACCTGCATTTTGTGCTTAAGTGAAATACTTCAGCTCAATAGGAGAATAAACTTTCTAACAATGGGAATAGTCTAGCAGTGAAACAAACAGACTTGTTAGGGAGTGAACTACCCATCCCTGGAAGTCCTGAAGCTGAGACTTAAGGCACTGTGTGACAGAAAGAGGCACTTCAAATTCAAGGTTAGACTAGAAGAGCCCTTCCAAGTCTATGAGTCCATGACATTCTGTGATGAGTATGGAATAGAGGAAATTCATACCAGAGGGAAAGGGTTGGGCTGGATGACTTCTATGATTCTGTCATTTGTGACAATCCTGTTCACCAAACACAGGTTATTGGTCCAATTCAATTCAACAGGCATTTATTAAGTACTTTCTCAGACCCAGGTACTGTTCAAGGTGCTAGAAATTATTTGGGGGTTTGTTTTTTTCTGAGCCTGTGACTCAGAGTCAGCATGATGGTGCAATGGATAGGGTGCTGCCATCAGGAAGACTTAAGTTGAAATTTGGCCTCAGATATTAACTATATGAGCAAATCACCTAACACCTATGTGCCTCAGTTTCTTCAACTGTAAAATAATAACACCCACCTCTCATATTGCTTGTCTTCTCAGTGGATAGGGAAGGGGCTAGAGGGAGGGAGAGAATTTGAATGTTTATATACAATAAACATATATGCATGTATATTTATTGTTGAGCTGTTTCAGTTGTGTCTGATTCTTCATGACCCCATTTGGGGTTTTCTCAGCAAAAATAGTGGAGTGGTGTGCCATTTCCTTCTCCAGCTCATTTCACAGATGAAGAACTGAGGTTAAGAGGGTTAAATGACTTGCCCAGGGTCACACAGCTAGTAAGTGACTGAGGTTGGATCTTAACTCACAAAAGCCCAGTGCTCTATCCACTGTACCATCTGGCAGCTATGTATATAATGTGGATATTATATACATAAAATAATTGTACCTACCTTGTAAAATTATCTTAAGGATAAAATGAGATAATATTTGCTTTTTTTAAAAAAGTACTTAGTATAGTACATAATAGGTACTATATAAATGTTTATTTCCTTCCCTTGCCTTTATTTCAGTCAGTTGCCGTGGACACTGAAAAATCAATAATAACAATGAAAGCTAGCATTTATACAGCATTTTAATATTTGCAAAACACTTTACATATGTTAATACTTTTGATCCTCACAACAGTCCTGTAGGTTAAGTGTTGTTATTGTCCCCATTTTACATATGAGAAAACTGAGACTGACAGAAGTTAAGCGACTTATTCCGGGTCACACAGCTCCTAAGTATCTGAGACAGGACTTGAACCCAGATCTTCTGACTCCAAGGTCTAGTCTCTAACACAACACCACCTCACTGCCTTAAGTGACTTTCTCAGAATCACACTGATAGTAAGTGTCAGAAGTAGGAATGGAACCCAGTTCTTCCTAACTGAGAGATCACTACTTTAACTACTATACCAACCTGACCTATCTTTGCTTCTCTACTTGGAATACAAATGTAAAAATAAAGCAATTCCTGTCCACAAGGGGCTTACATTCTATTGGAGAGAAAACATTTACAGTAACCCTAGGACCACAGCGAATGGTAACTCATCTCCACTATTTCTCTTGCCTGTCTTTACTGGAACTCTCCCCAACAGTATGAATCAGCATTAAACTCTTACTACACTGGTTAAACTAGCTGTTATCTTAGACTCTAAGCAAAGATGATTGATCTTCCCACTTTGTAATATAATGATGTTCCCTATGGAGTTCATCTTTCCATGATACTTAATATTGCACTGTTAAGATCATTATCTTTTCCCCAAATATACGCCTTTTCAGGTCTTGTCCATTACTGGCAAGGGAATCACCATCTTTCCAATCATCCAATTGACATTGATATTGTTTCCTACTCCTCCTTCTTCCTTAGTCAATTAGTCATCTTGTCATCTGTACCTCCACAAAATGTGTTGTAACTAGCCACTTCTCTAGATTTATCCAAAATCAAAACTAGTTCAGGCTTCTGAACTAGTCTCCTGGGCTGTTGCAATAACTTTCCAGTTGGTCTCACTATCTCAGCTCTCTCCAATCTATTCCCCACATAGTTGCCAAAGTGATTTTCCTAAAGTATAAGCATGACCATGTTACACACACACACACACACACACACACACACACACACACACACCCACACACACACACACACACACCCAATAAACTCTATTACCTGTAGCATCAAATATAATCTCCTCTATTTGGCATTTAAATTGCTCTACAACTTGACCCCATCCTACTTTTCAGTTTTCTTAAATGTTACTCCCTTCCATGAACTCTGTGGTCTAGTCAAACTGGCCTCTTACTTTCCCTTCACCCATGCCTTTGCATTGGCTGTGACAACCCCCAGAGCTTGGCATTCCCCCGCTCTTCTCCTCCACTCCTCATAATTCTAAGCTTCTTCTAAGCGTCATCTCAAGTAGCACCTCTGGCATCAGATCCTTCCTAGTCCCCTCCAGGGGGTGACTTAGTCGGTGGAATGGCAGTGTTGAGAAAGGCTGGGCCAGACACACCTTCCCCTCCAAGATACCATTCTTGCCAAAGGTTTTGATAATATATGCACAGACATTTTTACTGTTGCCCCAAATTTTCCTTTGGCAGCCCTTCAACACTTAAAGGACTCCTACTATCTTACAGGGTGCAAGCTCCATGGAGGCAGAAATCATGGTTTATTTCAACCACATAGTCCTTCTCCTCCCACTCAGTGAACAGCACTCTATGCATAGTTGTGTAGAGTGCTGTTTTTTGTTTTGCTCAATTTTGTTGGTTGAATTTAAGAAAATTTAAGAAAATAATTAAGGGTACGTCAATCAATCAATCAAAATTTTTAAGCATCTAATTTGTGCTACATGCTGCAAGAAGCGTCTTCAAGTATGGAAAGGTTTGTCCAGTTGTTGAAGTATTTAATGTGTTTTGTGTGACCTTAAAGGGCAACTAGGAAGAATGAGTGAATGGTACAAAACTCCATCTATGGGGAAATAGTCTAATAATTTGCAGAATCAGAGATTTTGAGCTGGAAGGGACATTAATGGGCATCTGGCCTAACACCCCTATATTAAAGATGAGTAAAATGGGGCCTAGGGCCACACAGCAAAGGATTTAAATTCAAGGACTCTGACTCCGAAGTGCCCTATTTTCCACAGAAATAAGAATCCCTCTTCAGTATAATGTTTTTAAATGCATAAAACGAGATACATAGGATTCCAGAAGAAACCAATCGTTGTTAAGCACAAAGATCTAAAATTTTTCTCATTTCAGGTCTACAAGCCTCTTAAAATCTATCTTAATACCAAATTAAGAATTTTTTGCCTTCTTTGGTGTGTGTGTGTATGTGTTTGTATATATGTGTGTGTACACACATATATGCACATATATGCATGTATATATGTATGTGTGTATAGGTATATATATGTTTGTGTATATATATATACATATATGTATATTGTGTATATGTATGTGCACAAACATGATGTCTCTCCTGATAGAATCTATGCTCCTTAAGGACAAAGAATGTTTTGCTCTTGCAAGCCCAGTCCCAAGTACATTTAAGTACACACTCAAGGGATCACACTGGATAAAGTGGTGGATCCAAAAGTCTTAAGTTTAGATCCTGTTTCAGACACTAACTCATTGTGTGACCCAGGGCAAATCATTTAACCATCTTGTGCCTCAGTTTCTCCATTTGAAAAACAGGGATGATAAGAATAGCACCCACCTCCTTGTGTTGTCAGGATCACATAAGAGGATATTTGTAAAGCGCTTGTTTTACCTGTTTTCATTACTATAGTAAATGCTTGGTGGGTGGTTGGTTGGTTGAGATGTTTATAGAATATTTCCTACCCTTCCTCCTCCTCCTTTTCCACTTCCTCCTTCTTCTGCTCCCTCATTCAGGTATTTTGGTCATGTCTGACTCTTCATGACCCCATTTACACTTTTCTTAGCAAAGTTAATGGAGTGGTTTTCCATTTCCTTCTCCAGCTTCTTACAGATGAGGAAACTGAGGCAAACAGCTAAATAACTCCTCCAGGGTCACACAGTTAGCATCTGAGGTCAGATTTGAACTCATGAAGATGAGTCTTTCTGGCACTCTATCCACTGGTACAATGAGTCACCTAGGTGCTCACTTGAGATGCTATATCAACCCAAAAGCAAACAGACATCTGGAGATGTGTGTGTGTGTGTGTGTGCATGTGTGGTGTGCGTGTGCGCCTTAGCTGAGAATTTGTCACCAGGACTTTGGCCACTATTATACATTAAGTTCTGGAATCCTTGAGAGCTCAGGCTTGGGGAGGCTCTAGAGATCATTCAATTCAAGTCCTATATCCTTAAGTAAAAAAAAAAAACTGAAGTGGGGGAGTCAGTGTTGCTTCTTGCAGCCCATCTTATTGGATCATAGAAAGTAAACAGAGAAGGAGAACGGATTCTAGTCTGATCCTGCTACTAGCTCATTGTGTGAGCTCAGGAAAGTCACTTTATCCTCATCTGTAAAATGAGACTGGAGGGAGTTGTTTGACTTAATAACCCCAAAGTCCATTTTAGTTCTCACATTTTGTGATTTCTAAAGTGGCTTACCCAAGGTCACACACCTACTCTTTCCTTTTTCTCCAAAATAATACTTCCAGTTTCAAGATATTCCCCTTAGTTCAAGCATCCACCTAATTTGGTGCACATGTGTAGGTAGACCTGGTCTCTCCCCCACCCCTTCTTCCATCTGCTGGATACAGAAGTGAGATACAGAAAGACAGAATAATACACTCACCAAGGAGAGGCTCTTCTCAGGCAGCCAGGAAGACTCTGCTAGTGTTTGCTGTGACATCACCAATGAGTGGCTGGAGAGCACATTGGTCAGGGAGCTTTTGCCCACGGGTCCCAGACAGCCACCTGGCGCTTCGATAACCCCAAGGAAAGAAAGCGACCGAGCAGATGTTCTTAACTTGGAGCAGGGAGACTTCCTGGTCTTCAGATTGGAGAAACCCAAGTAGATTTTACTTAATCCGTATTAGAGTCAGGCAATCTTCCCCTGCTGTGATGCATTACCCAAAGAAAGGCAAATCAGAGAAGGGACAGTTACAGAGCTGTTGTGGCCATCCTAAGACCAGTTTCCGAACCAAAGTCCAGTCCTATCCTCTGCCTTCCCCCACTCCCTACCAACTTCATTCTGCCAACTTTGAGAAGGTGCCACCCATGCCTTTAGCACTGATCTAGAACCTAGAACCCAAACTCCTGGTACCCAAGTTCTGGCCACCTTGCCCTGTTCCAAGAGGGAGAAGCGTGGTAAGGCCCACAATCATCCCACTCCGCATAAACAGAGACCATCAGCAGCAGTGCATGCCTGCACTGAGCAGCTTTCCACCAGACCGGGGCTGAGGAGAGGGAGGGGGTGCTTAAAGCCTGTGTGAAGACCCACAGGCCAGTGAGCATCACTTCACAGGGAGCTGGTGCCTAATGAATCCTGGCGACACAGAGAAAAGTTAATTACCTACCTGCTGAGCATCAGGGCTGCCTGATTTGCCTCGAAGGGCTCACTTTCCTTGGAGGGGTCTTTTTATCTGAAATAACAGCTTCCTATTGGAATTCTTGATCAGCTGTTGTCTGTGTGGTTGGACTCCCTCTCTCCTCTGTCTTTCTCCTCTCTCTCTTTTTTCTATCTCCTCTCTCCTCTCTTTCTCTTCTCTCTTTTTCTCTATCTCTTCTGTCTCCTTATTCTCTTTCCCTTCTTTCTCTCCCCCGTCTTCTGTTTCCCCCCTCCTCCTTCATTCTCTCTCGCACTCCCCTCTCTCTCTCCCTCTCTCTCCCTTGCTTGCCTGTGAAATTGACAGTCTGCCTACATTCATTTACATGATGGAAAGCAGCTTTCTTCCAAAAGGGAATGCGCTACCTTTTCCCTCCAAGTGCATCTATCTGAGAGAATCTGAAACAGATTCCTCTATCCCCCACCCCCGGGCTTAGCCATCTAGTGGAACTGATCCTAGCCCAGGCAAGGAGGGGTATGGGGCTGAGGTCGAGGAGCAAGCTGGAGCTACTGAGATTTGGGAAACGGCACCTGGCATGCATGTGGAGCTTTGGGACTCCCTCTTCTTGTTGCCTCACCAGAAACAAGCTTTAGCCCCACAAAAGCCGTTGGAGAACAGCTTTCAGATGCCTGCTCTGAGGCAAGGACAGAGCTCACAAAGTTAGCATAGCGTGAAGGCAATTCCTGGAAGGAAATGCGAGCCAGGTGAAGGGATGCGTTTGAATCATACCTGGTGCCCAATGGATCCAAGCTGCTCCACCAACAGTGTCCTCTGCCAGAGGTGTTGCCATGATGGGGGTTGTGGAGGGGGAGCAAGTATGTTTAATTCAAGAATAGCCTTACCTGCCAATTATCTCCAGGATGAGCTGGCACCTTATCACTTTGACAGGTGGCTGTCCCTTCTTAAAGAAATCCAGGATAGATAAAACTATCAGCTGGTACCCTGGACAGGACTCCTAGGGCTACCTCAAGGATTTGGGTCAGGATTTGGGAGCATCCAGAAGAAGGGGGAAAAGACTCACCACAAAGATATAGAACCCCCTCTGTCCTCTGTCTTCCCAAAACAATTTGAGGATCTTCAGTATACCAAAGTTATAGGTGGGGAGGGAGGCTGATTTTGTGCACACTTACAGAACTGCTACAAGATTCCAAAGTTTTGGAGCAGGGATAATTATCTCTAAGATCCTGTTTGCTCATTTGTAAAATGGAGGAATGATACCACTACACTGTATTTCTCTTTCTCATGAGTTCTTAATAGGTTAAGTGCATTTTGCTGTATAAACACCCTTCTTTTCTATTATCATTAAAGAATATTTTTCATCTACATGTATCAATTCTGAAAGACAGTCAGTGAGGACTCAAATGTTTCCTGTGTATAAAGCCCTGTGCTGAGTGTCAAGGGGGGAAGGAGCAGTCAAGTGGAATACAAAGGTGTACAAGATAAGGTCCCTACCTTCAAGAAACTGAGAGTCTAACAGGAGGAAATGAGACATTTGCCCACAGAAAAGTAACTAGTGATACAAAATAGTAAATGCTCATCGACTGCACTTTCCAGTTCATCCAGTGACACTTTCCAGCTCACTTACCTAGTGACATTTTCCGGCTCACCTAGTGATATTTTTTATAGATAGTAGATTCTCAGAATTGGGAAACACCTCAGAAATCATCTGTTCCAACTCATACCTGAACAAAAAATGTCCTATGCAACATAGAGAGCAGGTGGCTTCTGCTTGCAGTGAGGGAACTCCCACTAATCCCTAAGGCAGTCCATTATACTTTTGGATAATTGTAATAGTTAGGAAGTTTCTGTTTTTTCTGTTTGTTATGTATATTTTCTCTCATTTTGCCTTCTGAGGTCAAATAGAATGAGCCTATCCCATGATTAAGTATTGAAGGTGTTCGGAGAAAAGAGAGATCATTGTGTACTTGGCTGGACAGAAGGTCTCAAGGATGAAGTGAGATTTTAAAATCACCTTAAAGAGAGGAACAAAGGTGTAGACACGGTGAAGCCCAAGGGATTGCTGGGGGTGTTCGAGGAGATGTCTACTAAGGAAGTCACTGTGACTAGAGCAGAATAACCCTGCATTGTAGTATAGAGGGAGGGAAGGTTAAAAAGGTAGGCTGGAGACCAGCTATAAAGGGCCTTGAGTGCCCAGCTAATGAGTTTGAACATTATCTAGTACAATGCCGAAGTTTGTCCAGGTCACCTCCTGCTGAAGGTGACACTTTTGCTCTGTACTTCCCCACGAATGAAATAAACACCTGGCTAGAAAAGGCCACACCCCCTCTCCTCTTCCTCCAGCAGATCTGGGTTACCTTGTTTTTATAGATCTCTAGGGGAGGAGATTCCGAGTGTCTCTTGGCAGGCAGATCCAGTTTCAACACCCTCTGAGGTCCTTCATTATGTCTAACCAGCCCCTTTCAGTGCTGTTTAAATAAGGATAATAACAATAGTTCACATTTATATAGGACTTTAAGGCTTGTGCAGCACCTTACACACATTAACTCATTCGAGTTGATCTAAAGCCTGTTTTCTCTCTTGCTGCCATCTGTGGAGGTGGAGAACAGCCAGTCATCACCCCTCTCCAACTCACACTTAGAATACTGAGAGATAATGACAAATCGCCCATAGCTTTTGCTTCCCTGGACCAAAAGGTCCTGACACCATTACATTTTGAATTCTGTTTAATGAATATTTAGTGATCCCTTGCTATGGTCAAGGCCTATGTTAAAGGACTTGTTTTCCAACCTCATTGCCCATCTTTTTGTTCCTATGTCCTTCTCTTAATATGTGGGGAAATAAAGAGGATAGATTACTCAGAAATGGGCCTCCCCTATGGCATAAATAATTTTTGTCTTTGATTTGGGGGGAGGGGCTTGTTGTCCTGAGTGTTGCTATGTTGCTTTGATGTATTGTGGAAGATCTCAATGACTGTGTCAATGGAACATAGCTTTTAATATGTCATTCCAAACTAGAAGAACTTCTAATGTGGGCCCAGAAATGGGCTGCAGTCTGAGAACCAACTTAGTTAAGCATGAAGTAGCTCATGTGCAGAAAGCCATCCACCAAGGTAACTTTTTTGGGCCATAGCAATTTGCAAGGACTATCTCTTAATGAATGAATTGTTACTGGACTGAAACATGCTTCATGTCTATGGAGCAACATATATGTATGAGCTACATACATGAGCTCTGCATGTTATATATATATTATATAGATAGATATATATCTTTATATTCCTAGCCAACCCTTAACTGTAGGCAGAATAGAAGACCACCCATGTACTATGATGTGAAGGGTGCCACTAAGTCTCCTTCAACACCTGAATCTCTCTCCTACTGACCCTGACAGAGTACTTAAGATTCCATCATTAGAGGGTCATTCCTTTAGGTTAAGATCTTGCTTCTTCTCTTTGACTCTAAATACTCATAATCATTCAGTAATACTTCATGATAAATTAGTTTACTAGACATCTAGCTACCACCATTGGAGGGTAAAAAAGCAGGACTCTGAGAGTATAGAACATAAGGAAGAATGGAATTCTCAATGGAACATTGGGAAAAGAGAGCGATAGGTGTGTCATGTAGGTCACTGCTTAGAGAGGACATTCACATATTATCTCATTTGATCCTTACAACATCCATGTGAGATTGGCAGGGAAGGTATCTAATTTTTATTTTACAGATGAGGAAACTAAGGCTCAGAATGTTGAAATATCCAGGATCCTACAGCTCATAAATGGTAGAAGCATAGTCCTCTGACTACATGCATAATGATGGCTCAGTTTCTTATTTATGTCTCTTCCTGTGCCTTTGCATCTTATTAATGCTTTCTATTTTCCAATAATATAACCCTTAAGATTTGGCCTCATCAGACTGTCAAGTATTCAAAATCTGTATTCCTGACACCAATCATTAGAATATCCTAACATCTTGCCTATTCCGTTTCATTAACAAAAGTAAAACTTACTCATTTCCTTATGGAGTAAGGGAAGTGTTGGCAGCACAGTCCCACAGATTCAGATGGGAGCAACTTTCCCCTCACTCCACTTCCACTTTCTCTACTTCATCCAAATTTCTGCTTGGCTGGGACAGAAAATTTTTCCACTGTTGGTTACTGACAGCTTGTCTGGATGGATACTGCCAACTCAGGGTATCCACCAGTCCTCTAAGTGTACAACATGGTCTTTTGGAAAGACTTGGGATTTGGGACCCAGCGTACTACCCCATCTGCCACTGGGATATAAGGGAATTGTGTTAGTTTTCTTGGCCTCAGTTTCCTCATTTGTAAAATGTGGATAATAATAATCATTCTTTCTTTACATTCTCTTATGGGATTATTGCCAGAATCAAATATCATAATAGCTATTAAAACATTTTATAAACAAGAAAGGATTTTTAGGTAAGTATCTCTGCAGATGGATCATAAGGCCAGTAAATCTTATGGGGGATATCGTTACCAACATGTACAATCCTTTTCCTCAAGAAATCATAAACTCTTCATCAAGTACCTTCTCCAAGGTTGGCAATCTCCATGCATTGTTACAGCAGTGAGGAGGGTTGAGAAGAGGGAAGTTATTCCCTTGTCCTCATCCTTTTGATCTCCAGCTTGAGAGATCTACTGGGTAAGGGAAATAATAGCTAGCATTTTTATAGTGTTTCATGGTTTGCAAATCATCGGGGGTAAATGGGCTAATATTACCTCCATTTTGCAGATGAGGAAACTGCTGCTGAAAAAAAGTTAAGTGACTTGTTAAGGTCACACAGCTAGTAAATGTTCAAAGCCACATTTGAACCTGATCAGGTCTTCCTGGCTTCAAGTCCAACACTATCCATTATGTCAGTCTAGCCTAATAATCAGGAAAAACTGAGTCTTACTTCCAGATATGCCAAAAATCAGAATTAGAATATGAACATCAATATTAATTGCATCTAGTATTGGTATAGAGCATTAAGGTTCGCAAATTGTTTTACATGTGTTATCTTTTCTGATACCGGCTATGTGGGCTTGGACATGTTGCTGCCTCTCTTGCAGCCTCAGTTTCTTCCTCTGTCAAATGAAATAATTAGTCTAGAACACCTCCAAGGTCCCTTCCCATTTATTGTGTTGCTAATTAATGACTCAGTCCCTACTGGTAGGGGTGAAAAATCAGTCCCAAGAAGTTCATACCCGGAAAGCTTGTCAAAGGGAACATTATTGTTCTCAGAATTAATTAAAGATAAAATCACTGGTAGAGCAAAGAGCTTTCTAATCAAGCGCCTTGAACAAAGCCCAGAGCAGCTTTGCTCTGGTCCAGAGTTAACAGGAGCCGCAGTTTTCCTTGGGGAGTCTCTGATACTGTTCCTTGAGGTCTCCTTATTTGTGGGACAGCTGATTGGCAGAAGTCTGTTTGCCGCTTGGTATTTTCTTGATGTTTCCCAATGATTTTGATTTCTCTTTGGGTCCTATTAATAGCAGGACTTAAACATTCACACTCTCACACGGAGGATGTGCCAGTTTCTTAATGATCCTTTGATAAACCACCGTCTAAAACAAAACTCCTGCCTGATGCAGATAGTCTTCATAATTACAGCTTGCAAAAGTCATAGCATGGAGTCACGTGGGAATCCTGAGGAAGGGCCCGCTGACTGTCTAATTAAGCCAGCAATGGCATCTGTGCTCCTTCTTGTTGCCAGGCATCCGTCAGTCAACCTCTCTGGATTTCTCTTGCTACTGAATCTATGCCACCCCCAAATTTTCCCATATGCCCCTCTGTTACAACAGGCTGGAGTTAGCCCCCTCCCTACTCTTCACTTGAAGAGTAAATGCCCAGCTTCATAGAAACCTAGTCCTAGAATAAGCCTTAGCTGCTAGGGATCTCTAAGTAGGGCTCTGGGGAAGCCATTCTTAACGAGAATTTTTATAATAATAATAACCAGACTTAGGCTTCAGTGCCTTGAGGCAGCATGATACAGTGAGAAAGATTAGTGGGATTGGAGTCACTGATGACCCAGGAAAAGTCACTTAGTGTCTCTGTTGAACAAGGTGACTTCTAGGTGCCTTCCATCTCTAAAGCCATGCTTCCGTGATTTCACTCATTTAGATAATGCATTATGACACACCCAAATGCCAGTTCCTCCACACCATTTCAGACAATTTTGTGAGTTACAAATAAATAAATAAAAATCCATTACCTGGTAGTTACCCTTCTGGTAATGAGCCTTATTGAGCTTACCTAGGCTGGTCCTCAGATGGCAGATGAGTCTCCTCCCAGGCTTGTTCACATCTCTCCAACATTAGAGAACCTGCCAAGGTTTATGCTCTATTGGTATAACCTTCCAGAATACAAGGGCACCTCAACATCACAATGATGCATGGAAATACGATTTTAGTGGGGATAAAAAAAAATGACATTGTTTCATTTCAATTCAACAAGTATTTTTAAGTGTCTATTACATGCCAGGCACTATGTATTTATTGTGTTTCCTAAGAAATCCATCCTATATATTTGTCAAGCTATAGAATCTCAGAGGTGGAAGGTTCTTTCAAAGTAATTGAGTCTAAGCCATTCCTGCTCTCCAATCTAGGAATGTCCTGTACAACATCTCTCACAAATGATCATATATCTGGACTGTTTTACTCTTTCTATTTGTATCTGCAGTGCCTGGAAAACAGTAGGTACTTAATAAATGCTTGTTGATTAATATCTCACTAATTGCTAAGCTAGTTCATTCCACTTTGAGTCAGGTCTAATTGTTAGGAACTTCTGTGTATTGAACCAAAATTTTCCTCTCTTTCTGTAACTTCTACCCTTTGGCCTGAGTTCTGACCTTTGAATTGAACTAAACTGAAAGCAAAAAACAAAATAAGTACTATCTTTGCCAACAGGATTGCTGGTGCATGAATAGCATTTTATGCCATCTTTATATCTCCTCAAGTCTTAATTTTGCAGTTTCAACCTTTAAGAGGTGCCATGTTTTCTTAGAGTGTAAGCTCTCTCAAGGCAAGAATCATGGTTTATTTCATCTGCACAGCTATCTATACATTAAATACATTTATTGAATTTAAGAGAAGACTTAAAAGTACATGAAAGGTATCTTCCGATATAGGAAGAACTGTCATGTCATGAAGAATTAAATTTATTCAGCTTTACTCCAAAGGACAGAACAAGAAAAAATGTAGGTGTAATATATGGGGAAATGGCTTAACCATTCATAGGATCAAAAATTTAGATCTGATAGGGGTTAGGTGGTGCAGCGAATGGAATGTTGGACCTGGAGTCAGGAAGTACTGAGTTCAAATGTGGCGTTAGACACTCTCTAGTTATGTAATCTAGACAAGTCACTTAACCTCCATTTGCCTTAATTTCTTCATCTGTAAAATGGGGAGAGTAATAGTATCTACCTTCAAGAATTATTATGAACATAAATGAGGTAATATCTGAAAAGTGCTTTGCAAATATTAAAATACTTTTATACGTGGTTATTATAATTATCAACTAGTTCAACCTCCCCTCTCCCAAGAGGAAGTAAGACCCGGAGAGTTTAAATTACTTGCCCAAGGTCATGCAAGTAGGAAAAATTTAAAACCACATACTGCACTAAAGCCACCTATTTTTCCATAGTCCTAAGGACCCCTTCTCAGAATAATGTTTACAAAAATACATAGGATGGCAAAGGAAAGTAATTATATTAAAATTAAAATGTTATCTTTTTTCTCCCATCTAAGTCCACGCACCAATCCCTTGAAATCTCTTACCCCTAGATTAAGAATTGCTTTTAACAAATCCTTGCTCTAACATTGGCAATCTTTATACATTGTTTTGGGATTAGGGAGGGAAGCTATCATCTTGTCCCCCCTAGAATGGGCTTTTCGTACCCTAAACCACAGTATAAATATCAGATGGTGGTGGTGTTATTTTATTCTGTAATCTCTCTTTCAAGGAAGCACAGAATGAGGCCTTTTCCCACATATGTAGATGGCCTATAAAATGCGCACATTGTAGGTGCACACTTAGATGTGTGTGAGTCCGTGGAAGAGCACAGGATGAATCTAAAAAGACCACGCACTAGCTGAAAAGCTTAGGTCCCACGTAGGCCACTGTGAATCATGGGAGCACGGACCTTGGCTCATGTCCAGAGCATCCCTGTTCTTCAGATGAGCTCTCTTGGCAAGCTGGGATAAGAAGCTCAGATGTGGATTTTCCTGCTGAGATTCTCCTGACAGATTGGGGTCAAGAACTGATTTCCTCCTTTGGCTACAGCAAAGGAGGCAGTAACAGGTGTTGGCCAGACTTGGGATCAGATGGTTTTCTTGGCCCCATCACAGGATAGCAGATAGGCAGGGAGGGCCCTGCACAAATCTCATCTCCTCAATGAAGCCTTTTCTGATCAAAGGGACAAAGTGCTGCCTAAATTCAGTCATAACAAGATTTAAGGTGGCTGGGCTCTATCTTAGGTACTCATATAAAGAGGTAGATTTTCATCACCATGTCTTGAATTCTTCTTTTCACCCATGCCTCTTCCAGGTTCAGGGAAGAAGGTGGATTCTGGGAGAGAATAAGAGGGCTAATGAATGTTGGGGAAGGAGAAAGAGGGGAGAGTCTACTGCCCTTCCCAATAAGACACATTCTCTCTCCCAGGACCCATCTGTACAGTTGCCACTCCCCACCTCTTGCCTCTTTCACTAGACTGAATTTGGTCCAGATACTAGGGCATCTTGTTATGGCTCTGACTCAATTCACCTAATTACTTAGTGGTAAAGTCAGGGCTACAAACTATGTCTCATCTTCTCTATACCAAGCCAAAATGACTCTTAAGTCCTTGAACCTCTTGTGGGAACTTCCAGGATCTCCTGGGAGTAGGAGCCAGGGTTGATGATCTGGATTACCTAGGGTACTGTTCATTTTGTTTTAAAATATTCCATCATACTCAGAGTATAATTTCAAAATACATAAAGAGGAAAAGGTATTGCAATTTTTGCCTGGGCTCCAGATGTGGTGCTTTATGAAGTCAATTGTGTTTAGTGACAGCAAACATCTCAGAGGATTACAAGTTACTTAGTTCTAACCTGCTCCATTCCCCTTGTCATGGAGTCTTGGAGAGCTGTTGCCCAGAAATTAAGAGAGATATGCAACAGATGAGGAATCATGGTGTCTGAGAGGCTGGAGAGATGACCTCAAAGTCAGTAAGACTGGGTTTCAAGTCCTGTCTCTGAGAGAAGCTACCTGTGTGACCCTGGGCAAGTTACTTAAACTCTCAGCGCTCTACATGATTCTGTATAAGTTGTGAAGACCTTCCTGGTCTGAACTGGTAAAAGAAGTTGTTCACTGAGGACTCTTTACACCAAGGAAAATACAGGTATGGTCTAAATGGATAGACAGACATAGATAGATAGATAGATAGATAGATAGATAGATAGATAGATAGATGGATGGATGGATGGATGGATGGATGGATGGATGGATGGATGGATGGATGGATGGATGGATGGATGGATGGATGGATGGATGGATAGATAGATAGATAGATAGATAGATAGATAGATAGATAGATAGATAGATAGATAGATAGATAGATAGATTGTTGTCTTTCGTTCTCGAAGAGGACCAAAATGACATCACTATGTTTGGATCAAAGTATTAGTGAATCCAACTGTGGCTGGTCAGACCAATGTGAGCTCAAAAGGTTTTACCACAGTTCAGATACAAATGGTCCACATGAATATTCGAAGTGAAGATATCTCTGAATCTGAACATCTCCCGTTTCTTTACATCTACTGTAATTCTGCTTTACTCATAGAACAGAGCACCTTCTCTCATGTGAGCCATGCTGGACAGTCCTGTGCCAGTCTCCCTGTCTCACAATCAATTCCTAAGTTCTCCAGGAAAGGCTTTAAGAGTGTCCTTGTAAAGATAAGTAGATGCAAGAGGCAAACAAAATCCAGAATATTTTCCCAATCGTTAAGCATTTTATTAAGTGCTAAGCACTGGGCTAAGCAATGGAAGCCATAAAGAAAAAGCAAAAACAGTCCCTTCCTCAAGGAGCTTCCATTCTAATGGGAGAGACACAATGTGTATAGATAGATACCTGCATCATACATACAGAATAGATAGAGAGTAACCGGAGATGGGATGACCTAAGCAGCTGACAGTTTTGTTTTTACTTATCTAAAATCCTGGAATATTAGACTCACTAGCTGATAATGCCTTCTCTATATAAGGAGAGATTTATTTCTCTGTTAACTTCTTCTTGGCACCAGCTTGGGAATTAGTGTGTCAGTTCCATCTTAGAGTATTTTCAACACAGATCATTGATTGTTTGGGATGAAGATACATCTTACCTTGGCAAGCTGGTCCTCCATGCATAAGACTCCACCTTTGAAAGTATGTTTAGTATACTAGACCAATTGAATATCAAAAGTAAATGGATTTTGGAATTAAATCCACTCCCCTCATTTGAAGACTAAGAAACTAAAGCTTTTTCCAAGAAACGTTGGAAATTGCCCAAAGTCACACTGCTAACTAGAAGCAGAGATTTGATTGAGTTAGCTACGTGGCAGAGTGGCTAGGGTACTAGGCCTGGAATGAAAAAGACCTGAGTTCAGATTTGGGCTCAGATATTTACTACCTGTGTGATCCTGGGCAAGTCACTTAACCTCTGCCTTCCTCAGCGTCCACAACTGTAAAGATAGAGACAATAATAACGTCTACTTCCCAGGGTTTTTGTGAGGATCAAACTGGGTAATAATTTGTAAAGCACTTATTACCATGCCCAGCAAAGAACAAACACTTACTAAATGCTTGTTTCCCTCCTCCCTTCCTTTATCTGAAGGTTAGTTCAGTCCTTGTTTCCAGTGTACAGTGTCGCTGATGATTAGTAATATCACCTAAAGTAGTTAGCCAGGTTGACCCTCTCATGGCATCTTCAAGGCTAGGAATGTGTGCCTTCTCTCTTTGGAGCATATGGGTTTTTTAAATTCATTTTATGTACCTATATGCGTTTCTATTCATACGTATCTACATATATGTCCTGTATATATGTATATGTCTATATCTATATGCATATACATGTATTATATGATAATAGTAAGCATTTATATAGCACTTAAAGATTTTCAAAGTCGTAGCTAGGTGTCCCAGTGGAAAGAACACTGAATTAAAGTGAGGAAGACTCATCTTTCTGAGTTCAAATCCAGCCTCAGACACTAACCAACTATGTGACCCTGGGCAAATCACTCAACCCTATTTGCCTCAATTTCTCATCTGTAAATGAGCTAGTGAGGGAAATGGCAAACCACTCTGGAGTTTTTGCCAGGAGAGCCCCAAATGAGGTAACAACGAGCTAGACATGAACTGGAAATGACTGAACAATGCCAAACAAAAGATTTTCAAATCACTTTACTCATCTCATTTGATTTTCACAATGACCCAGGATGTAGGTGTTATTATCATCCCCTTCTTACAGATAAAGAAATTGAGGCAGAGAGCTATTAAAAGATTTTCCCAGGACCTAGTACGTGTCTGTGGCTGTATTTAAATTCAGGTCTTCCTGAATGCCAGGCTAAGAGCCCTATTCATTGGGATACCTGCCAGCCCAAGCAGACTATGTGGGAGGAAAGAAGGTATGTATGGAACTAGGTAACACCTGAAGTCCTCTCTAGGTCTAAATCTAGGATTCAAGGATCCTATGTTCCTATTTTGGAATTGCTCTGGCTTGAATATCTTAAAACATGGAATCCAGAAACGAACAGAATTCTCCATCCAGATGCCCTGTGACATGCAGGAAGTGATAGGACTATTACCTCCCTATTATTCCAGTTCTCCACTCTCCTAATAAAATTATGTGAGCTAAGATTCTGTCCCATTGAAACCCTAGCTGAGGGAATTTGCAAGACTAGAAAAACTAAACAGACCAAGGATCTATTAAATTTACTAAGCTGATAGAGGGCTTGGGAGCTTTTGGATTAGACTATTTCAATTCAAATATGTTATCATTTTATCTTTTCTCAAAAAATTATTTTTTTAAGAAATTTGAAGAAAGTCAAGGCAGAACCAGTAGCAAGACAGCCTTTTACCAAGCTCTTCAGAATTCCCTGGGCGGAGAGAACTCAGACACCAGCGTTGAAGCAGCAGCTACATGGTACTATTCCCTTGAGCATTCAACTGAAGATTACTCATCCTTCTCCAGAGCACTGGAAAATGCTACACGGTAAGAAATATGAGGGCTGAGAAGAAGGAGAAAGTGAGTCTTTATTGACCTTAGTTTGGTTGTGGTCATAATGAAACATGAAGGTCTTTCTTTGGCTTTTTACTCATGTTTTGGCTTATGGTTATTAATTGTTCGGCAAATCCCCATTACATTAGAAATAGGGGTCTGTCGTATAGTAGGATATAACTGGCGTTGTAAAGTCGTAGAATTTTAAAGCTGGAAGTGCCCTGAGTGATTTTTTACCCTAACTCACATTTCATAGAAGAGGTGGGAAGGACTAGAGAATTGAATTGACTTGTTCAGGCTCACATGGTTGGTTAAAGGAAATGGGTTATTCAGCAAGGAGAAGAGAATTGAGGGAAGAAGGTAGGCACAAGATAGTTTACAATCAATCAAAGTACTTATTCAGCACCGTATGCCAGGCACCTTGTTCTTAGACCAGAGACAAAAATGAAACATTGCCTGCCCTCAAAGAGCTTACAGTCTAACTTTTTGTCCTTTTTGTCATGTCCATGTCTAGGAAGTATCTGAGGCCATGTTTGAACTCAGGTCTTCCTGATGCCAGACCCAGCACTCTATCCACTGTACCACTTCGCTGCTCCATAAGTATTACTATTTAAAACAAAAGGTGATTTCATATAATCATAGGTATACAGTTGGAAGGGATCTTAGAGGCCATCAAATCCAATTACCCCATTATACATATAAAGAAACTGAGGCTGAGATAGGTTAAGTGACCTGCCTAAGGTAACAGCTAAGCAAGTATCTTAGGTGGAATTTGAATACAAGCTAATTTGAACTCTAAGCCTAGAATTTTATCTACTTGTGTCACCTGTGATAGAACTAATACTTAGAAAAAAATAAAAGTCTTAATACTGAGCATTTCTTTTTAACAGGAATTAAAGTGTGTCATCTCCAACAATCTCATGCCAAGAGGTATTTTGGCTCATCCATTCAATCATTGATTAATTGATTTACTTTCAGACCAGAGATTGCAACACCTCTGCATGTCTCTAGCAGATTGTCAAAAACATCTAAAACCAGTTCTTCCTCCATTGGCTAGTGGAGCAATCGCAGTCCAGCCCTGACCTGGCTGAATAGAGCAGCAAAAGGGGAACTATGAGCTTCCTGAAAGGGGAAAAGAAGTTACTGGATGTTGAATCAATCATAACCGCCTTCTTCCCATTTTTATCAGAGAACAGGGTGAATCACCTTAGTAGAGAAGGTGACAGGGGAAAGAGAGGAAGAGAATGGAAAATATAGAAGAAAATTCAAATCTTCTTATCTAGATATGGCAGAAGAGGGTAGGGATCTTTGGAGGAAGGAACTTTTGGATAATCACTTCTTGAAAAGCTTCTTGAGACAGGAGAATTTGCTCTTACAAGGAGAGAGAAGAAGGTACATGAATGGTTGCTAAGAGACAAGCACATGCAGTGGCATTTCATTTAAATAGAACTATAGGGACAATTAGGGTTTAGTTCTATGTGTATAGTAATTTTCCAAAGAAATGAAACAACACTTTCAAAATATAACTTTTGACCAGGTGGGATGGAAGCTGAGAGAAATAATTATTAAATAACCAAATACTGGGGAGATCTAGGATTTCTTCCCTCCCTCATTTGGAGATTAGGTCAAGGCACAATTCTCTGAAACACTTTCCTCATCATAAATCTTCAAGGTAAATAACATGAATACAATTTTCCTTGTTTTAAAATAACAAAATGAAGTTCAGAAGGGAGAATGACTGACCCAGGATAACACCACTAGAAAGGATTAGAGCTGGGACCCTTCCCCAACTCTTCTGACAACTCCAGCATTGTTTCTGCTACATCGCGGTGCCTACTGGGAGCTGCCAAGTTTGCCATCTCACCAGGAGATCTTAAATGATCTTCTTGTAAAAGAGGTTTCATAAAACATGGTTCCCCTTGACTGTAAACTCCTCAAGGTGTGCTTTTCTGTTCATATCCTCTGCCCCACATACACACTTCGGAGAGTACCTTATTCATTGTAGGATTTAATAAATGCTCATTGGATTTACTTGGTTTAGGAAATAAGAAAATATAAAGAAACACTTACCTAAAAATCAATCCACCCTAGGTTCTAGACTTGACCTGCCATAGGGCAAAGGGTATCTACTTCCAAATTCTGAGATCTTTTTTGTTCATGGCATAGTATTATTATCTCCCATAAGTAATAATAGCACATGGATTATCTAAGCTAGCAATGTGATAGAAAAGTCAGGAGACTCATACTTACACATCCTATTGCAAGAATGTTTTACCTACTAAAACCAATATGCCACAATACACCCTTTGGGAACTCCTGTTCCAGAAGTTATCAGTTTCTATGAAACAATAGACAAGAATAAAAACTTGTTCATATTTAAGTGTTAACTTGTAGGAGGAAGACTATGAGTGCTCTAGTAGAAGAGAAGGTGATCAGGTAATGCTGGGGAATCGAGGAAGGCTTCATAGAGGAAATGTAACCAGAGTAGATCCTTGAAAGATGGGTTGAATTTGAGTAAATGGAGACAGCTGGAGATGAACATCTCTTTTTTTAAAGTGCATATAATTCCCTTAAATTCAACAAACATATGCCTAGCTAGCATAGTGCTGAGTGAAAGGAGTGATGCAAAGGCTAGATAAGGTCTAGCCCTTGTGCTCACTGAACTTACAGAGGGCATTTTACAGAAGCAAAAAGTTCTTTTCCTGAAGTCTACCATATTCTATGTGATCAGTTTCTGAAAAATCTAGCTAATGAAATATGGGAAATCTCCAAACCCCAAACCCAACATGATTCCTATAAATATAAATTGCCAACACCTTCTGCTGAAGAGATAGTGGAGTTTGGAGTTCATCAAAACAATGTCATCACATCATAGAATTTAGAGCTAGAGAGGATCTTAGAGAAAATTTCATCCAACCCTGCACTTTGCAGAGGAAATTGAGGCTTAAGGAGGTTAAATGACTTTCTCCAGGTGACACAGATAGTGGTAATAATATAACAAAAATAATAAATGAGCATGAATATAGTGCTTTCAAGTGTACAAAGTGCCATGCAGACACCATACTCATTTGGACCTCAAAACAAACTTGGGAGGTTGTTTTGATACTTACAGGTGTCATTATACCAATCTAACAGATAAAGAAACTGAGGCACAGAAGTTTAAGTGACTTGCCTGTGGACACTGACTATTGTCAGTGTCAATAGCAGAATATGAACTCAGGTCTTCCTGACTACAAGTTCAGAACTCTGATCATTATTCCAAGTTGCCTCTTAGGTAGTAAGTGACAGAGCCAGAATTCAAATCCAGAACTTTCAGCTCCAAATCTGATATTCTTTCACATGTGACTCACTGAAAAGTTATGCAGTTGTGGTCCTTGGTTATTTATGACTGACCTTGGATAATACATTCTTCCAACTTTATGGTATTTAGATGAAAAATGGAAATCATTAGCACTGAGTCATGGGACAATAGAAAGGCCATGTTTATTGGGGCATGGTGGTTTTTTGGGAGTGGTGAACTGGAGCAAGGAATTAACATGGACACTAGCAGTGACTCAATTACTATAGAATAATATTTCCATGAATCTAAGGTCTGAGACTGAGGTGCAACTTTAGACAAAACTGGAGGGAAGCAGTCAAAATACATAGTGCGGACAAGGCCAAGGTTTTGGGGATGTAGACTGAGCAAATGGGTGGAGGCAAAAGTAAGGTTTCAGACACAAGGGAAGAGAGAATTAAATTCATATAGGTAAAAAGATCAGGGACATTGTCTCCTGGCTCTTACAATAGGGCCCCTGCAATTTGACTATTGATCCAGGACAAGAGCCCTCTGACCTGGGTGTAAATACTCATCATGGACCACATAGATGAATGATAGATAGATAGCAGGCACATGTATCTCGTAAGTTGAAATAGGACTCTGTGACAATTCATATAGGAAGTGAGGTTCTCTGGGGAGTCCCCCCATATTCAGGAAGGAATTTTACAACTGCTTTCTTCTTGTCTCCCAGAAGGTAGCATTGATTGGAATACAATCTCCTTAAAATATTTTCATCTTCACATGTATCAGAACTGTTGAAGTATTAGGTACAGTATTAGAGGAATCATCTCACTCTGGTACTTCAACTCTGAGGGATTTTAGAAATCTAGTCCAACTGACCCATTTTACAGATAAGAAAAATAAGGCCTAGAGGGCTGAAGCAATTTTTCCCCAAAGTCAAATTAGTAGAACGGCTTAGATTTGAACAAAAGTTCATTAGGGATCTTTCCATTGCACCAAAATGTAAAATGAATAGACTATTGAATGAGGAAGGAAATTCTGGATTCACATCTTGATCCAGACACTTACTAGCTCAGTGATCATGGACAACTTTTATGTCAATGAGCCTTAGTTCCTTCTCTGGAAAATGGGGATAATGATACCTATAGATAATAGGATCATGTGTATTAATCAAGCATGCACTTATTAAGTAACTACCATATAAGGTCTTTGCAAACTTTAGAATATTACATATAAGATAAATATTATTGATAATTATTTTCTCAGCTCATCATAGCCCAGATTCCATTATTATTAGGAATAATCTTGGTAATTAACATAATTTCCATTGTTGAAAAGAAAGAAGAATATAGAGAAGAGATATGAGAAAAGAGAATGACAGTGGGAGGGCTAGTGGTTTGAGGGTCACCGGTCCCCAATTCAAATCACACTTTCATTGCTTATTACCTGAGTGACTTGGACAATGTCTATCCTTTCCCTGTGCCTGTTTCTTCACTTGTAAAATGAGACGATTGTGTAATTTCTGAGGCTTCTTCTGGCTTTATATTCAATGTATGACCTTTGCAGGTTCATCTTGTGGGTAAATCCTATACTTATTTCAAGTATCCTTTCCATAAGAAACTGTGTTACACAAGCACACACACACACACACATATACATACACACCATGGAAAATTCACCATCTGGTTGTGTGGACTGATTTGTTCTTCCCAAGGTATAGGTAACAGCTATAGATTGGCGGGAATCCAGAATGCCTGAAGGGTGGAAATGTAACAATTCCAAATACTTGCTGTGATACTGGTCGGAGATCAGAAGTGAGAAGTCTGAACGCTTTCTAAAGGAACCTCCTGGTGTAACCAGACATGTCTGTTCCTGACCCCCTCTGACTCTGTCTTACACTTTCTCATGCCTTGCTGCATTTGTTCCTGCCACGACCCACAAATTTTGTCACCTCATCTCTCTGTCTCACTTGTGTAGGCCAAGGGAAGAAATGCCTTTTAAGGACTCCAGTACAACCAAACTGTATAAGAGCTCCTATTTGATGGGGATCCACTCAGATAGCTGAATACAACAGCACATCCCTCAAACAACCTATCTGACACATCCAGACTGGCATGAATATGGTAGATGGCCAAGCCACAGTGATGGGTGTGGTTATTGGGTCATCTGAAAAGATCTATTGTTTCTCATATCTCTGCACCTGTCTTGCAAGATCCTTTTCAGTTAGCTGAAAAGCATTTTCTTTGTGCTATCTAGACTAGCTAGGCAAGTTAAGTTTAGCTGTGCTAAATACCAGACACACAAAGAAAGGCAAAGATAGCCCTCACTTTCAAGAGGCTCACAATGTAATGGAGGAGGAAACATGCAAACAACGAGGTATATACAGAATAATTTGGAGGCATCCTCAGACAGAAGGCATGAGGCAGTCCTCATGAGAAAGGCCTCTTGAAGATCATAGGCTTTGATTGAAGCTTGAAGAAAGTCAGGGAAGCCAGTAGGCAGAGATGAGGGAAGGGAAGCATTCAAAGCTTAGGAGACAGTGAGTGAAAATTCATGGAGGTGGCAGATGGAAGACATTGTCTCTGTAAATGGAGAGAACCAAGATGTAAGCAGACAGGAAAGAAAAAAAATGATCAAACTCTGAAGGGTTTTAAAGGCCAAATGGAGGCTCTTACATTTGATACCTATAGCATAGCATTCAGAAAGTACTGAAATTTATTGAGCAGGGGAGCAACACGGTCAAACTGTTTCTCTGGGAAGGTGACTTTGTCAGAGCTGAGTGGATGATGGGCTAGAGTAGGGAGAATCTGAGAGAGGGAATCAACCAGAAGGGTACAGTAATTGTCCAAGCAGAAAGTGATGAGATCCTGCATTAGGGTGGTGACTGTGTCAAAGGCTAAAAGGGGGTGTGAACGAGAGATATTATGAAGATAGAATTCATAAGACTCCTAATGGATTGGATCTGGGGGAAGAGTGAGGAAGAGTCAGGAATCAAGGAAGAGCACTAGGATGGTGGTCATATTCTACCGTCTCTGGGAAGCCTTTCTTCCACATATCCATCTCTTGGAATCCCTGATTTCCTTCAAGATTCAGCTCAAATACTATATAATACTTGAAGCCTTTCTTGGTCACCAGTCTCTTAATCTAAGAGCTTAAAATGGCTTGCTTTAGGGCAGGTGGCTAATAAAAACAGAGTCAGGATTTTAACCAAGCTCCAGATTTATTATTCCTTCTGCTGTACTATATGCATGTCTTATATTATTACTACTAATAATAGCAATAGCAGCAACATTGTGTTTATAAAGTACATTTTTAGCCCCATAGTACTTTTTTAACAATACTTTTGTGAAGTAGGAAGTGCAAGTACTATTATCCCCTTTTTTGACAAATAAGGAAACTGAGTCTCATAGAGTCTGTCATTTACTTAACAATGTTTAAATTGGTAAGTGGTAGAGGCAGTGATTAAATCCAAACCTTTGATTCTAAGTATCACACTTTTTCTATAATATCAAATCTATTATAGCAAATCCTAGAATCATGGCCTTAAAAGACATTTAATGGAACCTAAACAAGTCCAATCTCAACAATAGATCCTCTAGCCTTCACTTGAAGACCTCCAGTGATGAGGACCCCATTAGGGATGCCCATTCTCTTTTTGCATTACTCCAATTATTCATGGTTTTTCCCCTTCCGCTGGGCATAAATTTATGTTTCTGAAAATTCTATTATTTCCTCCTTGTTCTGTGCTCTAGGTCCTAGCAGAACAAATATAATCTCTTTTCCATGTGACAGCTTTGATCTCTCCCCTCAATGATGTTTTCTTCAGTCTAAACATCCCCTTTTCTGTCAGCCAACCCTCACTTGGCATGATCTCAATTTCTTTCAGCATCCTGATTTCCCTCCTCTGGATCTTCTCCAGCTTATCAAAGTTTTGTTTAGAGTGTGGCACTCAGCACAGAACGTAATATTCAAGAAATGATGTGACCAGGGCAAAGGTGTATAGTACCAAACTCAATAAACGTATTATTGATTTGATTTTTCCTGTTTCCTGTTACTCTCAGCTTCTCTCCTCTTTCAGACATTCCAAATTATATTACAAGTTTACTCACACTGTATTTGCCTCAGCCACCCAAGAAAGTAGATAGAATGATAGGACTTTGACCCCATCAAGGCATATCCCAACTTCCTATGGTACTGAACCAATGTAACCATCCCTGAAACTGGCTCTAATACTTAGTTGCTCATTTAATGATATGTATTAAGTGCTTCCTTTAAATAATCATTCAATAAATCAACATTTATTAAGCACCTACTCTGTAAATATAATAAATGAAATGATCCCAACTCAAAATAATAATAATGACTGACATTTACAACACATTAAGATTCCCAAAGTGCTTCAAATAAATTAACTCATTCGATCCTCACAACAACCCTGCGAGGAAACTGCTACAATTACTCCCATTTTACAGTTCAGAAAACTGAGACTCAAAATGATTAAGTGACAGCCCATACATGAAATTAGGATGTGAAGTAGATTAGGATTCTAATTCAAGTCCAATGCTCTTTCCAATAGTCTAACACTCTGTGGTTGTTGCTGTTTGCCCTCCTTTCTCAAAGTCAAAGACATCAGGAAAATAATGCCATTACTTTCAAGTGAACTGGATTTAAGTGAGAGAGAGCTGTGCAAGGTGACTGGCCCCACTTTCTCCTCCAGAACCATCTGGGTCCAGTGGCCAGAAATAAAACATGATGATTGCAGTTGTCAGACATTTTATTAAGCAGCTAATTGACTCAGTGGATCAAGTGTTGGACTTGGAATAAGGAAAATCTGAATTTAAATCCAGTCTTAGAAGCTTACTAGCTTTGTGACGCTGAGCAAGTCACTTACTGTCTTCTGTGTCTCAAGTTCTTCAACTGTAAAATGGTAATAATTATAACATCTACTTCATGAGGTTGGTGTAAGGATCAAATGAGTTTGTAGAGATAAAACACTTTGCAGAACTTAAAGGGCTATACGTTAGCTATCATCATCATCATCACCATCATCATCATCGTCTATTATTATCATTATCTAAGTCCAGTCACAAATATGTGCCAGGCACAAGGGATTCAAAGACATAACAACTCCTGCTCTCCTAGAGTTTGTATTTTATAACAATGGTGGCAGTATGTACACAGATAAATCAATTCAGAGCAGTTGGAGGTGGGGGACACTAATGGCTAAAGGGAAGAGGAAAGATTTTGTACATTTTATTCTTGGAAATGTTCTACTGTGGATTCAGCATTTGGCCCTCCTTGAGGGAATGGATATGGTGCAGCATTGGTGGGCAGTAGGGGGTGAAGATGGGGGTGGGGAGCAGACCAGTTCTCTTGGGATGGTACTAAAGACACATGTGGTAATGCACAGATGTGGGTGTAGGACCTTCATTTTCAAAGAGACACTCATTATTTTAGGAATGACTATTGCATTCATAGTGTGACTACCCAGAACAACTCTAACAGACTCTTTCCTCTGTCTCTTGCTCCAGGGACTATTTTATCAACTGTCCCATTATTGACATGGCCAGTCGTTGGGCAAGGGAAACCCGAGGGAACATCTATTTGTACTATGTGCCTGAAACCTACTCTCAGAACAGGTAAGGTGATCATTTGGCCAGACATAGCTGGTCTATGTGTTTCTTGTCTCCTGGGTGATCCTGGCCTCTTTGTATTTATTTACTTATTTGCTTTAAATAAAATTAGCCCTTCAGAATTTCAGGAATCTGTAACTTTGTAAGTGTATGTATTCTCTCCTCCCCTAGAGATCATAATCTTTCCTTGACTTAGTAAGTGGTCTTTGACCCTTCAGACAACTTCATGATCTTACTAAACTTAGAAGGTTCCTTCTCAGCTGACCCACATTGAATCTGTTGATGCACCTTTCAAACTTGATAGGACCAGATGGCATTTACTAATTCTTATTGATAAAGAGCTCTAAGGTTTGTGAAGCACTTTACAAATATCTCGTTTGATTCTCCAAGCCCCTGGAGGTAAGTGTTACTACTATGCCCATTTTACAAATGAGGAAACTAAGATAGACAGAGGTTAAGGGACTTGTCAAAGACTCCCAAAGCCAATAATTATCTGAGGCTGGATTTGAATTCAAGTCTTTCTGACTCTATGTCCAGCTCTCTATGCACTGTGGCATCTAGCTACCACTTGAAGTCTCTTGATATATCCCTTGAGAGTCAGTACTATGATGAGAAATCTACAAGTATCAGAGATCCTTTGAACCCAGGGCCTTTACCTCCAAATCCAGGACTAGAAATTTATAATATATTGGGGAGGAGAATTAAGGGATGGGGAGAGAAGAATCAGGAAGGGACAGCTACAACATATTCACAAATATCTGTAATACAGGATAGTGCAATGATTCTCAAAGCCTATGTCCCACATGCTAGTGTTTTAAAATTGTGTGCCAGTAATTCTGTGGAATTTGTACCTGTCATCACATGTGCAGATGGAGTCTTCCCCACTTGTATGGGACTGAAATTTATAATCGCAATCAAATACCTCCTAACATTCCTCCCAACAAAGAACAGCATGTTTCTCATAAATGTTTCAACACTAAGGAAGAGAGTGATAGGAGTAAAGGAGGAGAGATCCAGACACAGTTGTCTAGGCAAATGTGAGAAGGGAAAAATCTCTTTAACTGAAGGAATTGGGGAAGGCTTTGAGAAGGAAGAAGTCCCTGAGCTGCACCTTGGAAAGGACAGGATGGTTAGGGTTGTCATAAGAATATCTTGTAATGAGGAAACAGAGTAAAAGGAAGAATAAGATTTCCTCAAGGGGATAAGAACTCAAACCCAGGTTTTCTAATGCTAAGTCCAGGGCTAACTTTGTAAGACAGCTCATGCCTTCTGAGAACATGCACCTAACCAGATGGTCAGATTCAGCCTTCTGATCCGTGTGATGTTTCATCAAAGGACATGGTGTGGTTGAGCAAGATAACCACCCCCAAAGTTTAGCAGCTTTAAGCAGGTAGTGATTCAAGCACACAAGCCCAAGCTATTTTCTTCTTGAAATAGCAAAAACAAAACAAAAACATTTTTCCCTGGTCCTGGTTTCCCTGAAGTCCCTCCCCATCTGTCATCCATGAAATGCTCAAGGCTCCTTTGAAGTGTCTCTATGTTTGATCTACCCCACATCTTGGGGATTACTAGTTGACCAAGGGAAGGGAAGGGAAGGGATTTAAGCAGTTTGTGCAAAAACTCTTGGCAAAAAAAGCATGAGTGTTGTATTGGGGAAAGAAAAAAAGAAAGAAAAAACATCTGTTTCAGGCTAGAGGATGAAAGGAATCTACCTCAGCCTGTGGTGGGTTAAACATGTGGTCAGAAATACCAAGGATGGGGAGATGTGTCCAGAAATATCTCCTTTCTGAAAGTGGGAGTTATTGGTGTCTCTTGTCATCATGTAGGGAAGAGTCACATGATTCCAGGGCCAAGTCTTTAATTTGGGACCCCAAGTATCTTTTATAAATAGAAGAGTAAAGGTATTCAATGTCTTTGTCTTTATAGCTAGAGGAACCTACCAGCTGGGTCCTACAGGTCAGGGAGTTTATAAGAAACCAGTCCAATCCAGTTTTTTTTTGGTCAAGGTCAGATGTTCTGAGTAAACTTACTGTGAGTAAAATCACACAGACATGGTCATGCATAGGTGTCACCAAATGAACACATATCAGCTAGGTTACATAGTGAATAAAGTGTGGAACTGGAGTGTTAGGAAGACCCAATTTTAAATTCTGCCTCAGAGAGTGACTAGATGTATGACCTTGAGCAAGTCAAGTCAATAAGCATTTATTAAGTGATTACTATATACCATATATTATCGTATATATTACATATATATTGCATTACCCATATGATATATTATGTGCTTACTATAGGCACTGTGCTAAGTGCTGTGGGGACACAAAGGAGACAAAAGTAATCCCTGTCCTCAAGAAGCTCACATTCTATTTAGGGAAACAACATGAAAATAATTATTTACAAGTCACAGGGCAACTTGAAGGCAATCTCAGAGTGAAGGCACAGGCACTGAAGGGGAATGGGAAAGAAAGGCCTCTTACAGAAAGTGTCAAGCTTAGACTTACAGGAAGCCAGCATGCAGAGAGGAGAAGTAAGAACATTCCAGACATAGACAACTAGTAAAAACTCAGAATGGGGAGGAGGGGGTGGAATAGAGTCTTGTATGTGGAATAATAGGTCAGCGTCACTGTATCATAGAGAACTTAGAGAGTAAAGGTAAGAAGACTGAAAACGTAAGAAGGAGCCAGGTTATTAGGGGCTTTGAACTCCAAATAGAGGATTTTGTATGTGATCTAAGTGGCAATGGGGAACCACTGGAGTTGATTGAACAAGGCAGTAACATGATCAGACTTATGCTTTTGGAAGATAATTTTGACAACTGAATGGAGGATAAATTGGAGTGAGAGAAATTTGAGGAAGACCAACTAGCAGGCTATTGTAAATAGTCTAGGCATGTGGCGATGTTGCACCAGGATGTGTCAAAAGATAGAAGAGGGTATATATGAAAGATGCTGCAAAATCAACTCAACTTCATACATGATAGGATATGGGTGAGACCGAGGAAGGAGTTGACACCTAGGTTACAAGCCTAGATGATGAGGAATGTGGTGATTTCCTTGACAGTCATAAGCAAGTTTGGAAGCAGGGAGGGATTAGGGAAAGGTAATGAGTTTTGATTTTAAACAAGTTGAATTTAAGATATATAGAGGATACAGTTTGCGATGTTCAATAAGCTGATGCAAGATGTCAGAATGGAGATAAGGAGAGAGAGCTGGTTAAATGTATCTGAAAGTCATCTGCATAGAGGTGATCATCGAATTCATGGGAGATGGTGAAATCCCCAATCTTAATAGCATAGAGGATGAAAAGAAGAGGGCATAAGACAGCCTGGTTGGACACCCTAAGTTATTGAGCATGCCCTGGATGGAGAGTCAGCATGGGATGCTGAGAAGGAGTCAGACAGCGAGGAGGAGAACCAGGAAGAACTGGAAAGGAGAGAATCAAGGAGAAGACAACGATTGGCAGTATCTAAGACCGCAGGGAGGTCAGGAAGGATGGGGAGCTGAGAAAAAGCCACTAGATTTGGCAGTTAGGAGATCATCAGTAACTCTGGAGAAGTTTCAACTGAATGGTGAGATCAGCAGGCAAATTGCAGAGAGTTTAGAAGAGAATAAGAAGAGAATTAACTGAAGGCATTCATTATAAATGACTTAATGAGTTCTGCCTGGAAAGAGAGGGCAGGTTGTTGTTGGGTTTTTATTATTTATAATTTTTTAAATTCTAAACTTAAATACAAAATAATAGGAGAAAAAGTAATACAAAATAAGGAAAGAAAAATAGCATTGCCATGTGCACAGCAGAGCAGGAGGATTCAAAATATACAGCCATAAATTTCCACTTCAAAAAAACCTATACAGTACATTGTATTCAGAGCTGTCCATCTTTTCTTTACTTCCCTGTAAGTTTTCTTTTGTTCTCTGCTGAGCACTTTTTACTTTGTTCTTTTCCCCCAGAAGGTTACAATTAAGAATGGAGATATATACACATACACACACATATGCATGTATGTATGTATATGTATGTGCACATATATAAACATAGATATATAGGTACATCTACACAAAGATGTATATACATACATAAATACACATATACTTGTGTATATGTACACTTATACATATACATACTTAGATATTGATAATCATAGTCATATATAGGAAAGAAGGAAGGAAGGAAGGAGAGAGTGGAAAAAAATGGAAGGAAGGAAAGAAAAGTAAGTGCAGGGGAGATGGCCTGAGAAATAACTGATGAGTAAAGGGCTTGGACGTCACAAGGAAGACCACGAACACAGCCAGGGGTCATAAGGCAAACAAAAACAGAATGTTAAGAGATTATGAGACAGAGGAACTTCAGAGTTCATGAATTTGGAAATGGAATACTTGTGAAGGATAGCAATAGTGATTGTGTGATCAAGTCTGTTAATCTCTCTTGGTCTCAGTTTCCCCATGTGTGATCTGGAGATAAGAATAGCATCTAAAACGCAGGAACAATAAGGAATTAACATGCAGGACATTTTATAAGCATTAATGTGCTATATAAATGCTAGCTATTATTATTATTTAAAATTGTTACTTGCCCCAAGTAATTAGTATGCCACTTTACAGGACTTAAATTACATGGTAAGCTTCTTGAGGTCAGGAATGATTATTTCCTTCTTTTTTCTCCCCAGCACTTGGCATGGTTCCTGGTACACAGTAGGTGCTTAGTAAATGCTTGTTGATTGATTGATTTCTGACAGTGGGCAGTCATGTTGCTTCTCTGTTTCTCAATTTTCTTTTCTAGTTCCAGATCGAGATCTAAATTTTTAGACCCCATAAGCTAAAAACAAAAACCTCATAGTGTAGGTAATGGAGGAAAAGGTGATTCCAAAAATGCAGAGCTTCTGGGTATGGAGCAGAAAAGGTCTTTCAGTATGGCCTTCGTGGTGTCCTCTCCTCAGCCCGTGAGCCAGGAGTGGGGAAAGGTGTCGAGGCAGGCATCATAATCACACTTGGGGAACAGCCAGAAACCAGGTCCAAGAGCAGGCTGTGTCAGAATTCGGGATGGCCATTAAGCAATGGGAAGTTGTCAAAGGTGTGATCCAAGCCTGTGTGAGTCAGGATAGACAGTCACCGCATGAGGACACTGGCAGAGGCAGGGTCTTGTACTCTGAGTCAGAATAGGAGCTGAGTTATAGAACAGCAGCAGTAGTAATAAATACTTTTCTCCACCTAACACAGATCACAGAGTCTTCAGACCTCAAGAGCTGGTCTACCTGAGTTGTCATGACCTAAAAATTCACCATCTTCTATAGAGCGAGAAGCCTCTCAAAGTTAGCCAGGCTGGACTTCATGTGACAGGCATGTAGTCCATGAGTGGGGCCATACTTAAAACCTTTTTAGCTAGATTAACTTGTGCTCTTTCTACTGGCAAAGCCTTCAGGAACCCACTATCACCTCCCTGACCCAGCAAGTCAGTGAATGGGATGGCCTTCTTAAGAAAATTGATCCATTTTAGGGGAAGCATGGCATGGTGGGTAACTTGTTGGACTTGGAATCAGGAAGGCATAGGTTTGAATCCCACCTCCTACCTCTATGAGTTGTGTGACTGTGGAAAATTCATTTAACTTCTCTGAACCTCAATTTACTTATCTTTAAAAGGAAGATAATAATACCTTTAGTACCCACTTCCCAAGGTTAATGGGAGGACCAAATGAGATGATAGCATCACAAAGTCATAGCTAGAGGGAAGCTCGGAGGCTCTGTTGTCCAGTCCCCTCATTTTATAGAGGTGAGAGTCAACATTGCTGCATGCTCAAGCAACTTCTGTCATTTTAACAGATGCTAACAACTTAATAGTTCTTTTGTAAGGTTCTGTAAGAGGGGAAAGGGCCACAGCCTAGTCTATGACACAGCCCATAGAGGGGAAAATAGTTGTGAGAATTCAATGAGGTAATATAAATATAGTTTTGTAAGGATAGGCTATTATAATTTTGAACTAGAAGATGCCATACTCTTCAGTGTTTCCATTTTTCAAATGAGGAAACTGAGAGCCAGAGGTAATGGGAATTGCCCAGTGTCACATAGGTGCTACCTATGTGCCCCCTAATTCTATCACCTCCTTAACAGACAGGATTACAACCAAGGTCTCTGACTCCAAACTCACCATGCCATACATTCTTATATGTCATTTGTTGTTAGTGATAATAATCCAATCAACCTCTACCTATTAAATACCTGTGGTGTGCCAGGCACCATGCCAGGCTCTGGGAATCCAAAGTCAATAAGCACTCCATACCCTCATGGAGCTTTCTATCTGCTAGGGATGAGGGAGACACATCATATAGAGATAGACATATAAATAAATATCAAATGTATTCAAAATGAATTCAAGGCAGTTTGGAGGAGGCAAAGATGGAGGAATCAGAAAAGGCCTCATGTAGGTAATGGTCCCTCAGCTGAAGGAAAAACAGGAATTCTAAGAGGTAGAAGTGAGGAGGGAATGCATTCAAGACAGGAGGATATTACAACGTCACAATGGGAAGTGAGATATGTGTGTAAAGAACAGTAAGGTCAACTTGGCCAGACTATAGAGGGTATGAAGTAACATAGTATAAGGCCAAAAAATTAAGACAAGGCTAGGTTGTGGAGGGCTTTCAATGCTGAATATATTAGTTTTATTTAATACTAAAGTTAATGGGAAGTTTGAGTTTGTTGAGCAGGAAAGGAAGTGATCTTTAAACCTCAATGTGCTGTAGAAATGTGAACTGGAATCATAATTACTGCTCTTTAAGCCGGGTTGAGAAAAATGACCTGTTCAGCCTTCTCCACTGAACTGCCCTGAGTATTCAGTGAGATCATGGACAGGAAAGGAGTCGGCAAACTGTAAGCCTTACACAAATGTGAAGGATTTTTAGTTCCATCCCTTTAAGGAGTACACAGAAAAACATTGGAAATGACTAAGGAAGCAGCAATGTTTATCTTTTATATAAATTATCCCTTTCTTCTGAAATGGAGATGTAAAAGCTACAGATGACCACTATATTTCTTCATATTTTCTGGACATTTTTAAATTACACATCCCAAATATTATCTTTACTGGTTGACTGCCTTGGCCATTTTTAAAAATTAAGAGTCCAAAGCAAATACTGAAGTGGCTGAATAGCTTCTCCTTGTATGGTCAAGAAGAACATCCAATAAAAATTCAAGCTAAGAGAAGGATGAGTAGAAAGAGCCCTGAGTTGGAGATTTAAGACGTAGAAGTTCCAGGTTCAACTCCTGGCAATGATATTCTCAACCTGTGTGATCCTGGGCTACACACTACAGAGGTGGTGTGCCTAGACTTAGAAAAGCATTTGATCAAAGTGTTTTCAACTATTTTTTAGGGGAAAGATAGAGAAATATTGCCTTGATGACAGCTCCAGAGCTAATTAGATAGTTGGACTCAAAAAAATAATCATAGATGATTTGATGGCATCTTAGAAGGAGGTCTCTAAGGGAATGTTCTAGCGATCTGTTGCTGGCCCTGGTTGCAATGCCTAACATTTTTATCAGTGATTCAAATTTAGGTATAAATGATATGCTTATTAAATTTGCAGATTCGGGTGGGATAGCTAACACATTGACTGACAGAGTCAGGATCCCAAAAATGTTAATAGGCTGGAGCATTGGATTGAACCTAATAAAAATAAATATGATAAGGATAAATGTAAAGTCTCAGGTTCAAACAAATAAAAGTCCCACAAATATAAGACAGGAGAAACTGTCTTATTAGAAGGGAGGAGGGGTGCTGAGTGAGCAAGTTAGGAGTCAGGGATTAGCCTTCTCCACTGTTCCTTCATGGAGTTGTTTTCTCATTAGGATTTAGCATGTGACTTCTCCAAGTTCATGAAGATAGTAAGTGGCAGGATCAGAATTCAAATCCAAGTCCTCTGATTCCCACTCTAGGGTTTTTTCTACTACATCAATGTATCTCACACAGCTGGTGAGTGGCAGAGGTAGGGTATATGCCCCAGGTTTCCTGACTCCAAGTCAAGCACATTACCTACCGTCAGTCAATGAGTCGGTCATTAGGTGTACATTAAGCACCTCTCATGTACTGAGGATCAAAGACAAAAATGATATAACCCCTTATTATAACTTATATTCTATTTGTGGGAGAAAACATACACAAAAACAAATATAGATATGTTGTAGTGCAGTCATGTCTGGTTCTTCATGACCCAGTTTGAGGTCTTCTTGGCAAAGATACTGGAATGATTTGCCATTTCCTCTCCAGCTAATTTTACAGATGAGGAAACTGAGACAAACAAGGTTAACTAACTTGCTCAGGGTCACAGAGCTAGGAAATGTCTGAGACTGGGTTTGAACTCAGAGCTTCCTGAATCCGTAGTTGGCACTTCATCCACTCTGCTACCTAGATGCCCTAGATATAGACGTAGGCATAGATATAGATAAAGATGTGAAGATAGGGATATAGAGAAAGAGACAGAGACAGGGACAGAGACAGAGTTAGAGATAGACAAAGATAGATACAGAGCTAGAGAGAGAGACAGACAGAGTTGGAGATAGAGACAGAGAGAGACAGAGACAAAGGTATATTAACTGAGGTGACATCATGTAGAAGATGGTGAAGAAGGAATCAAGGGATTCTACAAGGCAGCATGAGGTGCTCTGCCATCTCTCTATGCTCCACGATGGCAAGGACTAATATTTTTTGTTATTGGTTGGCTCTGTAGTGCTTAATATGGTGCCTTGCATATACTAGGTGCTTAATAAATGTTTGTTGGATTATTTAGAAAAGCAAGCAGTTAACTGTGCTTGTTATAAGACCGTACCTCAAGCCTTATTTTGTTGAGTTGGATTTCATCAGGCCCTAAAGATACAACTATTCCCAGAAGGCCCAACGTTTAATGAAGGGGTCCAAAGCAATCCAGAGCAGGAAATGTGTATTGTATCTGTGTCCAAGAATCTGAGAATACTTATTGATGTTATCTCTGTGAACTAGAACAGCTGATTAGGACACAGGGCTAGAAGCCAAGTTCAATAGTAATACAAGCCAATTATCTTCATATAAAGGAGAAGAAAATAACTTTCCAGTTCTATGGATTGCAGTGGTTTATTTCTGGCATTATTTGATCTCAGAAAACAACACAGCTCAGCAGTCAAGCCAGCTGCCTTGAAAATTACTTTCTTTGGTGTCTCAGGAGAGCAAGCCAGAGAATGTGAATGGTTCAGAGCAAAGCTTCCCCACTGCTGGGAAATAATGCAAATCTCCAACCATGTTGATGATGAGAAAAGATGTTCATCTCCATATGAAGAGCAGTGCACAACAGGAAGGAAGTAAATGCAACTGCTGCAACTGCAGTGCCTGATACACTTATTGATAGACTGGTATTTTTAACAATTTTTATTTTATGTCACTGAGTAATGGGAACATGGGAAACGTAGTGGTCTTCAATTTCTGTAGGAATCAGAGATGTACCATTGAAACCAAAAATGTTCATATGATCTGGGGTCACATTAATAGAAGCCAAGTATCTAAAATGAAGATATAATAGTCTCATCATTCAGTCCACATCTGAAATACTGTGTTCAGTTCTAGGCACCCCATTTTAGAAAGAAAATGGACAAAATGGAACACATTCAGAGAAGGGCTGACAACATGGCAAGATAATTTCAACCTGAGGATTTAAGCTTTGAGAAAGTGAGAATTCCATTAATTTGCTGTCCAGTCCAAGGCATAGCCTCTTACATAATGATGATTTCTCTTACTGGCCAGCTTCCCCATTCCTTTGTTTTTACTGAATCTCTGTCTTTCAAACTAAAACATTATACTTCATACAGGAATAATGGGTAGAAGTTGGGAAAAAGAGAGGGGGATTTCAGCTTAGGACAACCTTTCCAACAATTGTGAACTCCCCATTGCCAGAGGTCTTTGCATGCGAGCTCAATAACCACTTTTCAGCTATGTGGGAAAGGGGATTCTTGGTCAGATATGGCAGCTGTAGATGACCTCTGAGGTTCATTCCAGCTCTGAGAAGCTATAAGTTGATGAATTGCTTCTCAATGTGATATAGCTCTAGCCTTGGGCTCTCTTTCCTTAGCTGAAACTTGGCACTATCTTCAGCATACCATAGGCATATTATAAATTTATGTTTTAATATAAAGCTACCCTTAGGAGTAATACGGCTAGGATTCGAATCCAGATTTTTCTGAGTCAATGAAATATGCATACAATATGGCCCCAGTCCACAAGGAGCTTACCATTTGGTCAGGGAGGCAAGATTTATACACAAAACAGTTACAAAAAAATAACGAGTTAGAATGTTGTTTAGTTGTTCAGTCATGAACTCTTTGTTACTCCATGGATCATACTATCCGTGGAGTTTCTTGGCAAAGATACTGGAGTGGTTTGCCCCTTTCTTCTCCAATGTATTAAGGCAAACAGAGGTTAAGTGACTTGCCTATCTGAGGCTGAATTTGAACTCAAGTCTTCCTGACTATTTCTTCTCTTGAGTTAAAATGTATTTATATGCAAAAGTAATTGGTCAAGAAGGGGGAGAAAATCATTGTGGCCTCAAGTGGTTCAGGAAAGCTGTCTAGAGGAGATGGAAATTGAAATGAGTTTTTCTATTAAGTACTTTCCTCCAATCATTAGAAAACACTAGTCTGACATCTTCCCTTAATGCTCTGTAGAACTGGAGAACAAAGAATAAGGCATCCATTGTGTTAGAGATTCTTCTGCTATGTTAGTTTTGCTAAAAACTACTGTCCGTCTTTTTTTTTTTCATTTAAATTTATTTATTTAAGTTTTCAACATTTATTTCCACAAAGTTTTGGGTTCCAAATTTTCTCCCCATTTCTCCCCTCCCCCAACCCCAAAATGCCAAACATTCTAATTGCCCCTATCAGTGATCTGCCCTCTCTTCTAACATCCCTCCTTTCCCTTGTCCCCATCTTCTCTTTTGTCCTGTAGGGCCAGATAACTTTCTATACCCCAATACCTGTATTTCTTATTTCCTAGTAGTAAGAACAATACTTGACAGTTGTTCCTAAAACTTTGACTTCCAACTTCTCTTCATCCCTCCCTTCCCACCCATTCCCTTTGGGAAGCAAGAAATTCAATATAGGCCATATCTGTGTAGTTTTGCAAATGACTTCCATAATAGTCATGTTGTGTAAGACTAACTATATTTCCCTCCATCCTATCCTGCCCCCCATTGCTTTTGTTCTCTCTTTGGATCCTGTCCCTCTTCAAGAGTGTTGACTTCATATTGCTCCCTCCTCCCACTGCCCTCCCTTTCATCATCCCCCCCACCCTGCTTATCCCCTTCTCCCCCACTTTCCTGTATTGTAAGATAGGTTTTCATACCAAAATGAGTATGCATTTCATTCCTTCCTTTAGTCGAATGTGATGAAAGTAAGCTTCATGTTTTTCTCTCACCTCCCTGTTTTTTCCCTCCACTGAAAAGTCTTTGCTTGCCTCTTTTATGAGATAATTTGCCCCATTCCATTTCTCCCTTTCTCCTCCCAATATATTTCTCTCTCACCACTTAATTTCATTTTTTAGGATATGATCCCATCCTATTCAATTTTCTGTGCTCTGTGTGTGTGTGTGTAATCCCACCAACTACCCAGATACTGAAAAGTTTCAAAAGTTACAAATATTGTCTTTCCAAATAGGAATGTAAACAGTTCAACTTTAGTAAGTCCCTTATGACTTCTCATTGCTGTTTACTTTTTCATGCTTTTCTTGATTCTTGTGTTTGAAAGTCAAATATTCTTTTCAGCTCTGGTCTTTTCATCAAGAATGCTTGAAAGTCCTCTGTTTCATTGAAAGACCATTTCTTCCCCTGAAGTATTATACTCAGTTTTGTTGGGTAGATGACTCTTGGTTTTAGTCCTAGTTCCTTTGACTTCTGGAATATCATATTCCACGCCCTTCTATCCCTTATTGTAGAAGTTGCTAGATCTTGTGTTATCTTGATTGTATTTCCACAATACTGGGATTATATCTTTCTAACTGCTTGCAATATTGTCTCCTTGACCAGGGAACTCTGGAATTTGTCCACAATGTTCCTAGGAGTTTCTCTTTTTGGATCTCTTTCAGGTGGTGATCAGTGGATTCTTTCAATATTTACTTTGCCCTCTGGTTCTAGAATATCAGGGCAGTTTTCCTTGATAATTTCATGAAAATGATGTCTAGGCTCTTTTTTTGATCATGGCTTTCATTCAGGTAGTCCCATAATTTTTAAATTGTCTCTCCTGGATCTATTTTCCAGGTCAGTTGTTTTTCCAATGAGATATTTCACATTATCTTCCATTTTTTCATTCTTTTGGTTTTGTTTTGTGATTTCTTGGTTTCTCATAAAGTCATTAGTCTCCATCTGTTCCATTCTAATTTTTAAAGAACTATTTTCTTCAGTGAGCTTTTGGACCTCCTTTTTCATTTGGCTAATTCTGCTTTTGAAAGCATTCTTCTCCTCATTGGCTTTTTGAACCTCTTTTTACAATTGAGTTAGATTATTTTTAAAGGTGTAGTTAGACTATTTTTAAAGGTGTTATTTTCTTCAACATTTTTTGGGGTCTCCTTTAGCAAGGTATTGACCTGCTTTTCATGCTTTTCTTGCATTGCTCTCATTTTTCTTCCCTGTTTTTCCTCCACCTCTCTTACTGGATTTTCAAAATCCTTTTTGAGCTCTTCCATGGCCTGAGCCCATTGAATATTTATTTTGGATGTTTGGGATAGAGAAGCCTTGACTTTTATATCTTTCCCTGATGCTAGTCATTGTTCTTCCTCATCTGAAAGGATGGGAGAAGATATCTGTTCATCAAGAAAGTAACTTTCTATAGTCTTATTTTTTTTCTCTTTTTTGGGCATTTTCCCAACCAGTTACTTGACTTTTGGGTCCTTTGTCAAGAGTAGGGTATACTCTAGGAATCTGTAAGATCTCAGTTCTTCCAAGGTGGCACAATCAAGCATGTACACTGGTCTGGGAGAAGGAGGGATTTTTGTGCCCAGAATCTTAGCAGTTTTCTCTCCACAGCCACTTGGCCTCCAGTTCCGCCAGCTCTCTCAGGACCTCTACACAGGGCTGAGGTAATATTCAGCTCCTCAGTGCCCCCAGGGGTTTTTATGATCCAACAATGGATGTGGGCTGCTGTAGGGGCTGTGGGAACTGCTGCCACCTGCCCAATGTGGCCTCTGTGGCCCCTGAGACCAGAGCTATGGGAAGGCCCTTCTCCCTTCCCAGCAAGCTGAAAAAAACTCTGTCACTGACCTTTGGCCACTGTGGGTTGAGGGATCTGGGAACTACTGGTTCTGGGACTGGAGATTCTGCCCCCAAGGGCTGTTACCGAGCTGGGCTGTGCAGCCAAGGCTGGGCTGGGCTCCACTCTGTGTCCAGTGCAGCAGACGTTTCCCGTAGGCCTTTCAGGTCACCCTGGACTGGAAATCTCCTCCACTCTGTTGTTCTTCACTTCTACTGCTCCAACATTTGTTGAGAGTCCCTCTCTACAGGTATTTTATGGGCTGTGTGGAGAGCCTGTGTTTGTATGTCTTTCTACTCCACCATCTTGGCTCTGCCCCCTTTCCTTCATCTTTTCAAAAATTATTGGTGATGAGATGATGCTCTGAGTGCAGAAAGGGGGATAGTGAAAGGATAAAATAGAAAATGTAGGTGATATGAGAAAAATAATAAATTTATTTTAAAAAGTAAGCTGACACAAATAGCTATCATCATTTTTAACAGTAAGAATATAAGCATTTGAGATTTAGAATAAAGTTACATTTGATGTTGAAGGAGGAAAAGATAATGAAATACTCCTCCCATTCAAAGTCTACCCCATACCTCTGGGTCTGACATACCAAAAAATTAAATTTCAATGGAAAGATCACTGGTAAGGAGTAAGCATTTATTGCTCTCTCCCTTTCACTCTCTGTGCAACTTTTCACAACCTACTTCCTCTCCTCATTTCCCAAGTAAGTAAAATGACGGGGTAATCTTAGATAACCTCTACAATATCTTTTGAGTGATTTTGAAATTCTTTCCAAATGATGATATAGAATCAGTGACAGGAAGAAGAGAGGGTCAACATTCAGCCAATGAAATCAACTTCTCTATTGGTGATGACATATCAGATTTAGTTTTTATGGTTCAGTAAATTGCTTTTCCCATAGACTTCCTGAAAAGTGGAGGCCAAAATCAAAAAATCTAAGACACTCACAGTCGACAGCTCTGTGGGCTTTGCTTCATAACAGGGTTGAGGAATCCAGAAACTGAGACTAGTCTCTGACCAAATTTAGATGCGTATAGATCTATACATATAGTTAGTTGGTATTCACAGTTTTATAGATATAGATATTTTGGTAGATATACATATAGATCTATAGATATTTTGATAGATATACATGTAGATCTATAGATGAAGATATTTTCATAGACATGGATAGATGCCTATAGATATATATTTTATTAATATAGATAAATATGCATAGATCTATAGATATAGATATTTTGGTAGATATACACGTAGATCTATAGATGAAGATATTTTCATAGACATGGATAGATGCCTATAGATATATATTTTATTGATATAGATAAATACACATAGATCTATAGATATAGATATTTTGATATAGATACATAGAGATTAACATCTACATCTATGAAGTAGATCTATATCTACTTTCATATCATAGATGTAATGATCTTAATATACCTATGGATATAAATATATAACTATATATAGAAATATGTATATATACAAAATGACTACAGTGTGGTTGCAAGGAGGGGGGAAGATAACGCCCTTGTTGACATACCAGCAAAGAGGAACATTAAGTATGCCATTCATCTCACTGCTTTCCCAGTTCTTCTGCTACCAACACAAAATAATTTTCCCCTTTTTAAGATGATCTTCAGTCATATTGTTAATTATCAGTCAGTGAGTCAACTAGCAATTATTAAGCTTCTACTATGAGCAAGTCACTGTGCTAGGCACTAGGGATGCAAAGAAAGGCAAAATCACCATCCCTCCCCTCAAGGATCTCACAACATGCAAACTATGTACCAAGAATCTATATACAGGATAAATCAGAAAACAATCAACAGAAGAAAGATACCAGCATTAAGTAGCATCATAAGAGGTGAGATTTGAGGTAAGCCAAGGGAGCCAGGAGGCAGAGACAGGGTGGTAGAAAATTCCAGGCAATGAGAAACAGCCAGTGAAAATTGAGAATTGAGAGATGAGAGTGTCACATTCAAGGACGAGTAAAGAGGTCATTGTCGCTGAATTGCAGAGTCCACTGAGAGGAATTTAGTGTAAGAAGACTAAGCAGCTAGAAAGGATGCAGGGTTTTTAAACAGAGCCTTTTATATTTGGTCTTAAAGGTAATAGGGAGCCAGGGGCAGCTAGGTGGTGCAGTGGATAGAGCACCAGTGCAAACATCAGGAGGACCCGAGTTCAAATCTCACCTCAGACATTTGACATGCACTAACTGTGTGATCTTGGGCAAGTCATTTAACCCCAGTTGCCACATCCTGGGTCATCTCCAGTCATCCTGATGAATATCTGGTCACTGGATTCAGATGGCTCTGGAGGAGAAGTGAAGTTGGTGACCTGCACAGCCCTCCCTCACTCAAAACAAAGTCAAGTGCAAGTCATGTCATCATTTCTCTGATGGCATGGTCTTCTTCAGCAATGAAGGACGAACACACACACAATAGGGAGTCATTGGAATTTATTGAATGGAGAGTTAACTTATACCTGCTCCCATTGCTTCTTCTAAGAGCCTCATGATGCTTTCCATATCTCATCTCCTTTGTATATCATAGGATGTTAGCACTGGAGGAGACCTTAGAACACAAAACACTTGGACTCAAATGGAATTTACAATATAGACTGTTAATGCTGAAAGTGACCTAGGACAGAAAAAATTGAACTGAAAGTATTCATAGAGATCATCTCATCCAGTCCTTTCATCTTAGAGACGAAAGGGAGATGATGTGAGCTGCCCATGCTTATGCAATTAGCTAGAAGTAGAACTCAGGTCTCATTCTACCAGGCAAGTGCTTTTTCCAAAAAGTACGATGACTCCCCCATGTTATTCCTCTAAATTAATCTATAAATATACTGCATAAAGAGGCCCAGTATCACCTGGGGGCCAGAAGGACCTGGGGTCGACACACCCTGGTGGTGACACTAGGCCAGTCTCAGTGCTCCAGGTAATTCTCTAAGGCTGGAAATTGTAGAGAAATGCTGATCTGCAAAGATAGAAGGAGTTTCTTCATCATAGAAGTTCCCTGGACTCTTGAATTCACAGATCAGAGCTGTATCCTTGTACTAAATGGATATGAGATTACCTGGCTGGGCAGCCTAGTCTGTGGTGAGTTCTGAGTTCTGCTACTGATATGTTAGAACATAAACATCCCAAGAGTAAGAAATGTTTTTGCTCTTGTATTTGTATCCCTAGCACTTGGAACAGTGCTTGGCACATAGTATAAGCTCAATAAATGTGTTTTTTCATTCACTCATTCATTCATCCATCCATTCATTTGTTCATTCATCTATCCATCCATCCATTCATTCATCCATGAGATTAGTCAAATACTGACTCTTGGGTGACCCCTGTGTGACCAGAGGAAGTCATTTAACTTTTCACTCAATTTCCTAATCTATAAAATGGAAATAACAATGTGGGTGCCACCTTCCTTAGAGGATAGTTATGAGAAAAGCAGCCTGTGAATCTTGAATTCATACATAATCATGAGTTACTATTAGATTAGATTATTATGTGATTAGCATTAGCTATAATTAGCATTATATTTTCTGCCTGTGCCAGAGAAGAACATCTGGTTACCTTACAGATGTCTGCCTGTTCATATTTTGGAGCTATTTCTACATTTTTTTAGCTGTTGCTACTTGAAAGAGAATATCTCTTACATCAGAGTACAATACTAATGCGGTTTATTAAAAATAAATAAATAAACTCCAAAAAGATCACCTACAGTAACAAATGTTGAGAGACATCTTGAAGTCCTCAGTCAACAACTAAAATTTTAGGAAAATTAGGTGAAGAACAGGTTCCCAGAACCACAGAATGATGCATTAAGTAGGAGGTACCTTGGAAATCATTTATTCCAAGCCTTGGGTAAGCCAATCCTGTTGTGAGTCAGTCAACTAGCTTTTATCAAGTGCCTACTATGTGCCAAGCACTGTGCTAGGTACAAGGCCTTTCAGATACTTAACACGTGTAACCCTGGGCAAGTCACTTAACCCCAAGCACCTCCAAAAAAACCCAGAAACAAAAACAAAGAAACAACTTGGGGGTCTGATTACCTAGATGCTAGCCCTGGCCCTGACATTTATGAGCAGTGAGACCTTAAGCAAAATCTCTCCTAATTTTCCGAGATTCTGTTTCCTTATTTATCAAATGGGCAGAATAATCTCTGCCCTTTCTGCTTCACAGGATAGTTATGGGGATTCAGGAAAAGTGCTTTGGATATACCAGAGACTATATAGACTATTATACCAGGATACCAGGCTATATATATATATTATACCACACACACACATATTATAATACAATAATATCCCCCTAAGAACTGTGTCTTGTACAATGTCCATTATCATAATTCATAATTCCTTATATAAATATAAGGAGAGGCAAACATGACTTATCAGAGTAGGAAAGATCTGAGTTCGAGTCCTGCCTGTGACCTGCAATGACTGTGTAAGCTTCAGTAACTCACTTAACTTCTCCATGCCCCCAGGTAATGCATTTGAGCTTAGAAACTGCAGAAGTGCCACTCTGCATTGGTAGAAAGAGTTTCCCTCACTTGGACTTCTCCATACCAATTAAATCATGGATCCAGTCAAAATGTATAAACATATATAATACTTTCAGTTTTGCAAAGTGAATTTCTCCTCCAACAACCCTCCCAAAGCACCTTTGTATTGAAGTACTTAGATAATGCTGAGTCAGAAAGACCTGAGTTCAAATCCTATCTCAGGTACTTAAAAGGGATCACAAAGCAGAAAAGATAGAATGTTAAAAGATTATGATGAGCTCAAGAAATTTCATAGTTCATTAATATGAAAATGGAACATTTATAGTAATAGGACCAAGACTGAGACAAATTACTTAACCTCTGTCAGTGTCAGTATCCTCATCTATAAAATGTGGATAACAACACCTACCTCACAGGATTACTGTGAGGACTGACTGAGACATGTGTAAAGTATTTTGTTTAAAAAAAAACTTAAAGGATTCTATAAATGCTAGTTATTATCACCATCAATCAGCATGCACATACTTATACAGGGGCAACTAGGTGGCACATAGTGAATGCCCAGAGTGCTGAGCCTAATGTCAGGAGGACTTCTCTTCCTGAGTTCAAACACAGCCTCAGGAGACAGTGGAAGACAGAAGGGCCTGGCATGCTTTTGTCCACAGGGTCACAAAATGTTGGACATAATTGAACAATAACACATATGTCAGGCACTGTGCTAAGCATTTGCAAATACTGTCTCATGTGATTGATATAATAGTATTCAATTATAATCGTATTCCATAATTGTTGCATCTGCTTTTTAAAAATCTTTTGTTTCAGCATGGAGTTACTGGCTGATGTCCAATATGCCTTTGGACTACCCTTCCATTCTCAGTATGAACAGCAGTTTACTCTGGAAGAAAAAAGCCTGTCACTGAAAATAATGAAGTATTTCACCAACTTCATCAAGACAGGGTAAGCATGCAACCCTCCTGTGTGACTGAAGGGCGGTTCCAAGACTCCAGCTCAACCCTGATCTCAATGGATCATATCGTTAGCCAGTCAAGGTCAGAGTCACGCTGTCCCCTCCCAGCCTGTGCATATCATAGGAATTACTTGTTCTCACAAGAAAAATACAAGTCCCAAACCTTCTATGTCACACTCATTCGTGCTCTACTGACACTTCAGAGATTTTCTTTAACTGACAGATAGTGACCCAGATATGAGATCAAACAAACAAGCACAAATTTAGGAAAAATTAGACATATCATGAAGTCAGTACTCCCCTATTTCCTCAGCAACAGCACTATGAATGAGTTAGTGTGAGAACAAAATTCCCACTGGTTCAGAGAGTCATTGTTTAACCTTATCCAGCTCTTCCTGACCTCTTTTGGGGGGTTTCTTGGGAAAGATACTGGAATAGTTTGCCATTTCCTTTTCTACCTCATTTTACAAGTGAGGAAACTGAGGAAAACAGGTTTAAGTGACTTGCCCAGGGTCACACAGCTAGTATCTGAGGCTGAATTTAAATTCAGCTCTCTCCTAACTCCAGGTCCAGCCCTCTATCCTCTGTGCCACCTAGCTGTCCCCCTGCGGAGGCTACAGATGGCTGAGTGGTGTAATATAAAAAACTTAGTTTTCATCCTGTTTCTATGACCACTGTGGCTGTGTGTCCTAGAGCACATCATTTTTGTCTTCCTTTCTTCTTTCCTTCCTTCCTTCTTTCTTTCCTTCCTTCCTTTCTATCTTTTTTTTTAATTGGAGATTCATCTCCCTATCTCTGGAAGTGCAGTGGCCATTCATGGTTCCAATCCACTTCCAGTCCCATTAACATGGGAGTTTAGTCTCTTCTATCTCCAACTCAGACCAGTCCACTCTTCCTTAGGGAGCTGGATGGACACAGAACAACTGTAATCTTACTGATTCAGCTCAGAACTCCTGAGTTCAAGCAATCCATCAGCCTTAATCTCCCTAGTAACAAAGATTATAAGTATGTACCATCCTACCTAGCTCACATCAGATTTCTGGACCTTGGTTTCCTCATCTGTAAAAAAAGAAGGTTGGACCCAATGATCTCTAATGTCTTTTTTTTCCAGAAATCCCAATTATCCTTATGACTTTTCGAAGAAGATACAAGAAACTACAACCTTGTGGCCAGAATTCCTTCCCCACATTAATGGAGATAACTACAAAGAATTTAGCCCTGGACTCCCGAATCACCAGGGGCTGAAAATAGCTGAATGCTCCTTCTGGTCCAAATACATCCAGACACTGAAAGCATCTACAGGTAAATGCAGTGGATATGGGAGTCAATTTCAAACAGAATATTAAGTTAGTAATGTCACCAAGTCAAGTGAAATCAACAAGCACTCATGATGTACCTACTATGTGCTAAGGATACAAAGGCAAAAAAAAAAGAAAACCCAGTCCCTCGCAACCTCTCCATGACTTAGTAAGTGATCTTTGACTCTTTAGTCAACTAAAACTATATCTGAGTTGGATTGGAACTTGGGTCTCTCCTGATTCTAGGCCTAGTCCTCTAACTGCTATACCACCAGCTGCCTAAACATAGCTATATGACCATGAGAACATTGCTATATCAAATCATGGAATGGTAATGAAAACTCCTTGGTAAACTATAAAATGCTGAACCAATGAGAGGTTTTAATATTAGCTCTGTGTCAGCCAGCTGTGTGACCCTGGGCAAGTCACGTTCCTTAGGTAGATGTTGGTTTCCTCATTTGGATGGGATGATCTCTGAACTCCTTTTCAACTCCATGAGTCTCCAATTCAAAAATGATGACGGTGATAGTGATAACTGACATTTTTATAGCACTTCCAGGTTTGCTAAATACTTTGTAATGTTATATCATTTGTTAAGAAGCACTAAGTGAAGTTTCTTCTGTAGTGATTGTAGGAGTAGAGAAGAGGGAGAAGAAACTTTGGAGTGGATTGGAGATGGAGAGACCCCTGGATGTGGAGTCTAGGTTTAAATCTGAAGTCATCAGTTCAAATCCTGGCTTTGAAATTTACTGCCTCTGTGACTTTGGCCAAGTTGCTTTACCTCTCAGGCCTCAGTTTCCTTATCTATAAGATAAACCAGTTGGACTTGAAGGTCCATCCATTTCCAAATTCCTATGGTCATATGATTCCAATTAAGGAAATTTCCATGGAGGAAAGGAGCCCAGAACATGACCTTGAAGGACAGGTAGGATTTCAGTGAATAGAGAAGAGATAGAAGGTCTTCTAGCAGTGTGAGCAGAGACGTCAAGGTCATTGAAAGCATTCCTAAGAAATCTTCATACAGGACTGTGAAAGAGGAGGTGGAGAGAGCAGAGAAATCCCCAAATATTTCACCAGATAAGTGAGTTACACTGAGTGTTCAGTGGGTATACAAGATTAATGACACCTTGTTAATGTAAGCCAATCTTGTTGTTACCCTTGGTATGTTAGCACTACTAATTCCCTTCCGGGCTGGCACTGTCCCAAGGAACACTGACTTTATGATCAGCTACATCTGAGGCCAATTTCCTTTGTTGCCAAGGTGAAGGGCGGCTTCTACTCCACTTCAGAAGATGGAAGCCAGATCTCAGCTCTACCCGGCTGGATGTTGAAGCAAATAGAAGAAAGTATTGGTTACGAGTCTGGCTGGTAGAAAGAGTCTAGGATGAGGCATCAGAAGACCTAGGTTTGAATTCTGGATCTGCCATTTATTTGCTGTGTGACAATGAGCAAATCACTTACCCTCTCTGGTCTTTAGTTTTTGTTTTTTCATTTGGAAGATGAGAAGTTAGGCTGTATAATCTCTAAGATCCCTTCCCCCCTTTGACAAAGTTCTCCGTTCTACCATTCTATGTTCAAAGGTCTCTTCTAGTTCTAACATTCTCTCTTTTCAGTTTTCTTCCAAGTCTGATTCTGAGTTGTCACATCATTCTGTTTCCCCTCTTGTTTCAGGTGGAGCTGAGAGTGAACAGCCACTGGTAGCAGAAGAGGATCTTGGCCTTGGGTCCGTGCAAACCGAGACACCACCCAGTGTTCCTGAGCAGGGCCAGAAAACCTACAGCAAATGACCAGAATACCATATTTAGGATCAATGACTTATACTATGTTTAGCTATGTCTCTCCTCCCTGTCTAGTTACTAATACCACACATCTTTATGTCCCTAATAACCTGGTCACAATTTATCATGTTTAAATTAAAAAAAATATACCTAAAGTATAGTTGTAAGTCTGGTTTCTTTAAAAGAGATTATCTATTACAAATAATTTTCCTAGTGCATTTTTGTTTGTTCTTCGAGTTTTTCCTCCAGAGGGAATTGGGGATAAATGATTTGTCCAGGGTCACACAACTAGGCATTTTTGAGGCCAGATTTGAACCCAGGAAAATGAGTCTTCCTGACCTCAGACCCAGCACTCTATCCAATGAATTGCCTAGCTGCCTGATTATACATTAAAAGCAATTACTCAAATAAGGCCAATTAGTTAAAAGTAAACAATACAACCTTAAGTAATCTGATTTCTAATTGGATAAAAGATTGGGGACTTTCCAAGTTGGAAGGCAGAGGGAGAATGAGTAAATACAATCCCTGAATTCAGAAAATGAAGTGTCCTACTCTCAAAGTACCTGTAAACAATCAAGGCAAGTGGAAACAATAACTGATAGGTCAGCATGAGCCAATTTTCAGATAAGACAAAGAGGTTGCTTGAGATGCACGATTATAAGAAAACTCCTTACATTAACCTTTGGATCTGACTGGGTTTCTACTCAGAATAACCTAGGATAATGGTCTCCAAGCAGCAGGTAGAGATAGTCCAGCTTCCCAGCCTTCCAGGGCTAAGTTCAAACAATGCAATAAGATTTTCCCCCAATTCCACAGGTGAATAAAATTTTCTCACAAGATAGAAATTGGATAAGGCCCATAATTGAAGAGAAGCTAAGCTAGCTCCATAACTGAGTCACAAGATGGAGACTTTGAGCAAATAATCTGAGTGCTCCCAGTCCATTTCCTCATATGTAAATCCAGGATAATCTCCCTGCCTTGCTGATATCATGGAGTTATTATGAAAATCAAACAAGGTGATGAGTATGGATGAACCTTGTTATCAGTGAAGCACCAGGTTGATGTATGGTGTGATTATTGGTATTCCGGCTCTGCTCCTAGCTCTCTGGGGGTGGCTTACAAAGTCATTTAACTGCTTTAGTTGTCTTATTTATAACTTGGGAAAGTTGGCCCTTTTTTGTTCATTTTTTAAAAAAATTAATGACAAAAATGAAGGCACAGCTGTCTTTGCCTCTCACATTTGTAGATGTCTTGAAGCTGAGAGGGACAACTCACAAGTTGGATAACTGAATTGTGTTCCAAGAATGTCTGACAGCCTAGAAGAATGAGCTGTTTATTCATATTACATTTAATAAATATAAACGTGAAGTCTAACTCTTGAATTTTAAAAGTCAGCTACAAAAAAGTACAAAATCAGGAGACCATGGCTAGACATCGATCTGTGGAATAATGACTTGGGGGTCATAGAATCATAGACTGATGTTGCTCCTGGAGGGGAGGAAATATCTTTTGCCTCTTTTTGTGGTGCTTAACACAGTGCCTGGCATACAATAGGGGCTTAATGAATTTGTTGATTAATTGATTTAGAATTGGAAGGGATCTTGCAGGTCATCTAGTCTAACCACCTTATTTTATAGATGGACAAACTAGGGCCCAGAGAGTTATGAGAGGTCACACAAGTAGTAAGTGGCAGAGGTTGAATTTGAACCCATGCCCTCTCAATTTCATAATCATACTGTACTTCTACAGCATTTTATTTTACAAAGCATATAGTTCAGAGCAATTCTTTGAAATGGGTATTCCAGGACTTGTTATCTCCATTTTGACAAATGAAGAAAAGAGCACTCACATAGGTTAAATAATTTGACCAAGGTCATACAAAAGTTAGAGTAGGGATTTGAACTCAGATCCCTCTGGTCTGTAATCTAGTGCTCTTCCCAGTGTGCAAGCTCAGTATGACCTGAGATGGCAGCCTGAAACAAATAATCTGACTCTAGCCTCCTTTCATGAAAACATAATGTCTAGAGGAAGATGGTTAATGATTCTACCATCCCCTGCCCTGGTCAAACCACACCTATAAATAAACTCCTTTTAGTTCTGGGTGCTATATTTTAGAAAGGCTATTATTAGCAAACCACATATAGGTAAGGCAACTAGAATGGTAAAAGGGCTTGAAAACAAACAATATGGGTTCTAACTTTTAAGAAGAAATCACTAGGGACATAGCATTTTTGTTAAATGCATTAGAAGTTTGTAGTCTAGAGATGATTTCAATGAACATGATAGCTTTTTTGAATTATCTGTAAACTGTCATGTGAAAAAGGTGATTCAACTTACTTGGAACTCTAGGTACAATGGGGGACATTGCCAAGAGGCATTTCATATAAGGGATTTATATCCCTTATAACCTCCAAAAATAAAATAGGATGTCTTGATAGGTAGTGAGCTCCCCACCAGTGGAGAGCATCAAGAAGAAATTAGATGACCACTTGTTAGGGACAGTGCAGAAGGGATTCTTATTGAGAAAGTCCATACTTGTGGGGCTTTTCAGCTCTAAGTTTTTATTTACAAAACTTCACCTGACTTTAGTGAAAACCAAAGTGAAACAATGGAGAATAAAAATCTCTTGTTTAAAAAAAGAATTACAGAGTGCATCCCAAGGTTAATGTTATAGCAGAACTGGTGATCACAGAGGTTCAAATATTAAAGATCAAATCATATCCCACCTTCCTCCAAATATGATGAATGTTGCCTAATTTAACACTATTAATTGATAAACTGGGTTTCTGTCTCTCTCCAATACTAGGGCTTTAAAGGAGGTTCCCTGTTTAAAGTGTATTGGGGAATTATTGTATTTGTGATGATCCATGATGCCACCTCCTTCCTTTCGTATGACTAATTGAGAATTGACTATTTTTAAAGGGCTAGATTTGGCAGTCTGAGTAATAGCCAAAGGAGCATCAGCTACAGATTCCTTAGTGTCTCAGGATTTCTTTAATGCCTTTGGGTATGGATGTGTCTTAGCCCAAGGAAGCAGAATGCTGGCACTATGAACATGCCAGGCCAGAACCATCAGTGGGAAATCTGTTGTACGGAACAAATTCCTCAGTTGGTGGATAGGGAAAGGAGCGGGGGGGAAAGGGAAAAGGAAAATGAATCAAAACCCTAAAACTACATCTAGGGAGGCCAGAGGGTACTCCCATCACCATCAATCCTACAGCTGGTTCCAGATAACCCAAGCACTTCCATTCTCTAGGCATAGAGGGACTTTGGGAAATCTGCCCTGGTTGGGTGAAACTATGGTATGGGCCATGACATTGACAGTCAATCATTGGGTGATTGTCCACAGCTTAGCAAAGGGGACACAGATGGAAAGGGACAGTGACCTAGCAAAAGGAAGAGGTCTGCTATAGGGAAGAAACATATTCTCTTGAATGTCAATTCCCTGGAGCAAAGCTACAACGATCCTGCTAGTTATGGCTTATACTGCCCTCTTGTTTGTGCCTGGTCAATGTGACTGAAACCTAGCATAGCCTGGGAAGCACTAGATGAGTCAGGAGACCTGGGTTTGAATCCTGTTTAGACTTTTTAATTTCCTCATAGGTAAAGTAGATAATAATTTCACTAATGACCTTACTGCAATGTTGTAAATAAATCACTCTACAAAATTTAAAATATTATTTAAACATCACTTCAATTTAGAAATCAATTATTTTTTAAAATGTAAAGTATTATGTAAACATGAGGCATTATTAATATCCAAAATCTCCTGCACCTAGAAATCAGCAACACCACAGAGTTAACCCTTCGTTGACAAATAAAGCAAAGAACTGATCCTGTAGGACCCAACATGCTCCCATTTCACAATCAAAATCAAGTTTCCAGATGTAGGTTAGCCCCTTTTAGGGTTTAGTCAACACTCACATCCTGTGCCTACCAAAGATATCTGAAGTACAAAGACCAAGTAAGAGAGGTGGGAGCTGCTAGCGCTCCACTGAGGAGAAGATCTGTTTCATTTAGAGAATTTTAAAATAACTAGATTACTCATTCATAAAATGAAGGAACTAGACTAGTTAATACCTTTCAACTCTAAATTTATGATCTGAATCCAACCCCCTCATTTTTTCAGATGAGGAAACTGAGGCTAAAATAAGTTAACTGCCCAAGGTTGCATAGCTTGTTCATGCTAGGGCTGAGATTTGAGCCCAACTCCTCTGAACTCAGATCCATCACACTTTATATTACACTACATTATACACACTACATTACACATCCCTAAATGTTGTGGTATAAGTGTATCAAATACTAATCTCACTAGCTTCCCACTTTTTAGAAGCCCTATTCTTGTTGGCATGTCAGGGTCTCATAAATCAATGTGTGCAAGGTAGGTGGGAAGGTGATTGGAGGTGACATAAAACTGTAAGGACATAGGATACAATCCCTTCCAGTCTTCCATTTCTAATTGGAAAACAAGTCAGGTGTAAATGTGACCAATGAAACTAAAATTACAATTCATCAGATAGGTCTATCATGGACCCTGGACAAAGCTTTCGCTTTGAAATGGCAAACCACTCAAAGTATCTTTGTCAAAAAAAACTAAAAATGGAGTCACTGAAATGACTGCAACTATTGAACAACAGCTAACCCTTTTTAATCAGTGCATAATAGAGCTGGACCTCAAAAGTTATGTAAACCAATAATCTCATTCTCCATATGAAGAAATTGAGGCCTAGAGACAGGGACTTACTTAAAGTTGCATGGCTAATTTGTGGCAGAGCACAGATTAGAACCCAGGTCTTCTCCTCTGTTCACTATTCTTTCCACAACAGTTGTTTCCTTTGATGTCACAAGGCAGCATCTGATTTATTGTCATATAAGTGGTACAAAGTGTAAAGGCATTAAGAAGAAAACTCATCTCTTGATTGACAAAGTTCAAGATTCCGACTTCTTGCACCCCACGTTTAGGGTCAAGGTCATGTCAAATGTCAGGAAGATTTGCCTTGAGTGACTAAACTTATTTCCTCTCTGTGTTATTCTCTAAGTCATGGGATATAAAGCTGAAAGAGTCTTTAAAGATCATCTAAAACCAAAATTATTTTGAAAATTAGGAAATCCAACTTCCCTTTTCCCTGGAGCAACACAGCAGCAAAAGACGAAATTTGTCATCCCCAGGTGATGAGCTATAAGTCTAACAAATTGCTGCTGCTGCTGCTGCTGCTGTAGTAGTAGTAGTAGTAGTAGTAGTAGTAGTAGTAGTAGTAGTAGTAGTAGTAGTAGTAGTAGTAGTAGTAGGGTAGTTGAGGTTGTAGTAGTGGAGGAGGAGTCTTCTGATTTCAAATTCAGTAATCTTTCCACTAGAGGACATTACCTAAGCCTGGTTGCAGAAAGGTAAGTTTGGGGGTTACAAGAATAGTATAATTCAAATAAGAAAAATGTCCTTCAGCAGGGTAGGATAGGGTCAGAATTCAGTCATCTTCCAAGTCCTCATTGAAACTGTGCAGGGTATAAACTATAGGGTGGTGGAATGGTGAAAAGAGCCTGAATAAGGAGTGATTCAAAGTGGTTGGATTCTAGTACCTGAATGAGCATTTGCTCACTGACCCACCTTCCTTTACAGGTCATTTTCTCCCTACTCTCTCTCCCCCCTCTCTCTTCTCTCTCTCTCTCTCTCATTTTCCTCCTCCTCCTCCCCCTTTTCCCTCACTTTCCCTCTCCTCCCTCCCTATTCAATCCTCCCCATATGGCTTCCTCTTCTCCCATTCTTTCTTTTGCCCTTCCTTCCCCTCCTCACTTTCCTTATTCTCCCTTCCCTTTTCTTTTCCTCCCCCAGTTTCCATAGGAAGGCAGCCTGGATGACGAAGGAATCAGGTTCATACCTTCAAAGTTCACCTAAAGGAACTGGGAATGTTTAATCTAGAGAAGGCTTGGAGAAGCATCTTCACTGTTTTCAAAAATTTAATGGGCAGTCAGGCAGAAGAGTGATTAAATTTATTCTGTTTGACCCCCACAGGCAAAGATAAATGTAATGTGGAAAGTGGCAAAGAGATCAATTTGAAGTCAGGAAACAACTTTTTAGCAAGTAGAGCTGTCACAAAGTAGAATGAGATGCCTCTGGAGTGGTGGGCTGGCCCTCCCTAAGCAAATGCTAGCTGATAGATTGTCAAATGCGTCCAAGGGAAGATCCTTTTTTTCAGTTATGGGTCAGATAAATGACCCTCCATGGGTACTTTAATTCTGAAATTCTGTGATACAGTGATATTGGACTGATACTCTTCTCTTTAGCTTCCTTTCATTGTTGATTTCATCCACTACTTTTCTTTTAATTGTCTTCTCTAAGCAAATAATTCGAATATCTTTTATTTATATCAATGAGCTCTTTTTGGAGTCCCAGAACCTCATCTCCAGCTACTGGTTGGGTAGCACCATTTCGGCGAGCTAACAGTCCAAAACCAAGTTAATCTTACCCCCTAAATCTGCCCTTCCTCCAAACTCCCCTCAGCCTATAGATTCTACCATCATCTTTCCAGTAATGTAAGCTCAACATCTCAGCATCAACTTAGCTTTTCTCTCTACCTCACCACTACTCAAAATTAATTCTGAGTCCTGTCAACGCTACCTTCAAATTATCTCTTACATCCATTTCTCCACTCATATGGCTACCAGTTCCAGACCTAGTTACTTCTTACCTTGATTATTGTGATAGATTCCAAACTAGTGTCTCTGCCTCAAGTCTCTCCCTTCCTTCATCATCATCATCATCAACAATAGCATTTAGATAGTGCTTACTATATGCCAGGTTGTGTAAATGCTATATGAGTGCTTTACAAATAATATTTCATTTGATCCTCATAGCAACCTTGGGAAGTAGGTGCTATTATTACAGCCATATTGTAGATGAGAAAATTGAGACAGAGATTAAGTAACTTGCTGAGGGTCACACAACTCATTAAGTGTCCAAGGCTGGATCTTCCTGACACCTCTGTATCCACTGCACCATCTAGCTGCCTTCACAGCTGACAAATAATTCCTCTCATCCATGGCTATTATGCCCTTGCAGAAAACCCTTTACTGGGTCCTTGTTCCCCACAGCATGAGATTCCTTAATTGGCACTCAAGGCTCTACAAAATTAGGATCTAACCTTATTTCCTATTACTCCCTCTCATGTGTTCTGTGTTCCAGCCAAAACAGACTATTCCACTTGACTCTAATGTCATCCTGCCCTGAATTCATGCAGGTTGTCCCCCATGCCTGCGATGAGCTCTTACCAAATCTCTACCTACTGAAATATTTCTCTTCCTTCAAGATCTACTCAGATACCACCTTTTTCTGTTTCTCCTTATTCCTTAGCTGAAAGTGATCTTGAACTCCCCACATTTTTCAAGAGTACATAGACTGTGATATGAGTAATGAAGAAATATAAACCATCTTATATCATACTTATTCATGTTATGTTGTAAGCTCCCCACCTCTCAAATACATTGAAACCTCCTAAAAGATAGGAAATTTGTAATTTCCAATTGGCTCTGGGCTTTGCACGTCGTGAATGAATATTCATTGAATTTGGATTATATTAAATGGGTTGAAATAAAATCCAGGACTTCACCTATCTGCCTTTAGAATAACCCAAACCTCACCTTTATCTCATCATTAAATCTGAGTTGTAATTATTGTAAACCATCATGCTATGACACTTTCCCTATCAACCTGTCTTCTGATGCCAATCTCCTACAGATTCTTGATTTAACCCACATATTTCAGTCTCAGAGTATGAGGAGATGTATTAAGAACAAGGAAACTGACTAATTAAAAGCTCTTGAAGATTCAATCATATCAATTAAGCTGGACTATGATAGGTAAGAAGACTGGAGAATTTCATGAAATATTTCAGTGACAAAGGTGAGAATAGAAAGGACTATCTGCTGAACCCTACATAATATTAGCTGGTCTAGCCAGTTACCCGATACCCCTACGGCTAACAAGGTATTGTAGTAAAGGTGGAGACAGGTGGACACTTGGAGACAGGAGACTTCGGTTTACACCTCAGCTCTAATACCCACACCGTGGCCATGTCCCATTAGATTTCTAGACTTCGTTTGTTCATTAGCAAAATGGAGATTATAATAATTACACTGTTTATCTCATAAGGAGAGGGACTAAACTTGTGATTTCATTAGGTTAGATATATGACAGATAAATATAGATTAAAGAGATAGATAAAGATACAGAGAGATAAAAAGATGGAGATAAAGAGATATGGATAGAGAGATAAAGAGGTAGAGAGATAAAGAGACAAATAGATATAAATAGAGAAAGCATTTTTTAAGCCCTTGTTATATACCAACTACTGAGCTGAGCACTGGGGAAACAAATACAAGCAAATTAAGCAATTCTTATCCCCAAGGAATTTATTTTCTAATAGGGAAAGACAATGCAAAAAGAAGAGACTGAAAAACTATAGGAAAAGGGGTCAATGGGGACCAAAGAAGTTGTCAAAGTACAGGAAGATTAGAAGGAATATGAAGAAGAATCTATAATTGAGTCAGATGTGAAATAGAGTTTGACTAAATCTGCTTCTAAGAGAGTGGTCTGGGCAGACAGTTACTAATCTGGAGAATGGGGACTTGTGTTATTTAGGACGGGGAAGTGGTTGGCAGAGAACGTACAAAAAGAGGACACAAAGTCTACTTCCTCTGCCGGCATTGGTCAGCACCTACATCTTATAGTCTTGGAGAAGGCTAACACGTGACCTGCCCAGGGTCACACAGCCAATGTATCCCAGATAGGACCTGAGTCCTGGACCTCCTAACCCCACGCCACTGTTTTCTTATCATTATATAACACTACTCACAATAATGTTGTGAGGAATTAACTTTGTAAACTTTAAAACATTAAAGAAAAGTGAAATTTTATTTTGCCTCCATAGTATCTCCCCAATTTCCTCATTTCCACTTCATCTAGTTCGGGTTTTGGTAGATCCTAAGGCTGGACTTATATCTACTACAATATACTAACTCTCATTCTGTATTAAATAATGACAACAAACTGAGGAAGAACATCTTTTCACCACAACAATCAACGTTGTGGTCAGTCAATTCTTGGTTCTATGTGGTAGAGTAATCCCATAGAAAACACTTTAATCCTAAATTAGCTATACCAGAAAATCTTACTCTTTAAAAGAACTCCACAGTAAAGCCTTTTGTAAAGCAATTCAATCAATAGTTGTCCAATGACTCTGTTAAGGAAACCTGGACTTTGTGGAAAAGGTTGCTTACAATACGACTACCTCTTTCTCCCTCAGGGTTACCAAGGACAACAAAGTACAGAGTTCCTATTAAACATACATACATACATACATACATATATACATATATAAACAAAGAGATTAAAAATGTTTGAACATTTACTATAATCTATGGTTGCACTAGATGATGGGGTAATCAGGGGACACATAGTAAACTCTTAGTGATTTAATACTGTTTATTGACTGCCCAACTGTTGAATGATTATATGTCATCATTATCTGGTGGACCCTTGACTCCAATCATGCTTTACCCTAGCTGTCTTCCTTCTGTGCCACCATATTGCTTTTGCTAGGGCAGCTAGGTGGTATAATGGATAAAGCACCAGTGCAGAAGTCAGTAGGACCTGAGTTCAAATCTCACCTCGGACACTTGACACTCACTAGTTGTGTGACCTTGGGCAAGTCACTTAATCCCAATTACCTCATCCTCAGTCATCTCCAGTCATCCTGATGAATATCTGGTCACTGAATTCAGGTGGCTCTGGAGGAGAAATGAGGCTGGTGACCTGCACAGTCATCCCTCACTCAAAACAAAGTCAAGTGCAAGTCATGTCATTGTTTTTCTGATGGCATGGTCTTCTTTGGCAACGAGGGATGAACACACACACTTGTTGCTTTTGCTACTGCTAGAACTCTCACCTTGAGGCCATGTTCTCCTGATTGGTGAGAATCTATTATATGTAGGCAGCCTCAGACCCCATGCATGCTCTACCCCAATCATTTCATTCCCCCTTCCTCACCCAGCCCACACATTTTTTCAACTTTGCTCAGGGTGCAGTGATCAACTCACTACTGCCATTTGCTTCTAGTAAAGACAAGATGATGGATTCACTTGAGGCTCCACCCCCAACTGATGACTTCCCAGACCAAAGTTCTTTTCCCTTACCACCACTCCCCGTAGTTATTGTCCACTCTCTCTTAGAAAATAAACTCTTTGAGGGCATGGATTATCTCTTATTTGTCTTTGTAGTCTGAGGGCTTCACAAAGTACCTGACAAATGGTAAATATGTCACTTAATAAGTGTTTTTCTCTATTCTTAATTCTCATATCTCAGTGTTTATTCAGCTACCAAAGAACAGCACATACTTTATTAAGTGCAAAAGAACAACATAGTATAAGGACTTGTCTCAGGGTTATGTCTGTCAGAACTTCATCAAATATAGTGTGAGAAGAATGAGAATAAAAATAATGATAATGTTATTGTATAGAAATTTGAAGTACATAAAGTTCTTTCAAAAGCAATTTAACTCAACAAACATTTATTAACCATCTACTACATGCAAAGTCATAAACTTATGGGAACAGATGGGGATAAGCATTATTAATATTTTTATATTATTTATCTTCTTATATTTGTTTTATATTTTATTTTCTGTTATTTACAGTATGCCTACTATGTGTCAAATACTATACTAAGTGCTTTAGAAATATTATCTCATTTGATTCCCACAATCATAGGAGGTAAGTGCTACCCATACTTTACAATTAAGGAAACTGAGGCAAATGGAAGTTAAGTGACTTGCCCAGGGTCACAGCCAGTAGATAGCAGAGATACTTCTCTAACCTGTCTCCCTGGCTCCCAACCAGCTCTCTATTCACCACACCAGTCTCCTCATCTTTGCAAATAGACCCTAGCCAGGGGTGGGGAACCTGTGACCTCGAGGCCACATGTGGCCCTCTAGGTCCTCAAGTGTAGGCTGCAGGCTCCCCACCCCTGCCTAGACTATGTCCTTTTGTGGTCTAAAGAAGAAAAAAAACAACAGGAAATGAGTAACAAGACCACACACCCAAATCCAGGGGCAGTGACAGAGGAAGAATGATGATAGTTCATGTTCCTCTAGAAATGGAAGGTGTTTTTAAGTTACCCTTCCAAAAACTCTATGAGTTTTCTATTATCTGTCTTTTGGAGTATCATTCACAATCCTCAGGGAGAATTTTGTTCACATTTTAGAAAGAACATGAACCAACTGGAGAAAGTCCAGATAACCGTAACCAGGATTGTGGGGAATCTAGAAAAAATGGAGGAACTGAGGGTGTTTATTCTGGAAAGAAGAAGAAAGCCAGAGAAGGGGGAGAATGACTGGGGAATGATGCTGTCTTTAAATATTTCAAGAATTATCATGTGGAAAGGAGAGTAGACTTATCCTGATTGGTCCCAGAAGGCAAAACTAAAGACATTAAGTGGAAGATTTAGAGAGACAGACTGCTTCAAGGAAAACTTTTTGAAATTGTATTTCAGTTGTGTCTGATTCTTCATGACCCCGTTTGGGGTTTACTTGGCAAGGATACTGCAGTGGTTTGCCAATTGAGGCAAACAGGATTAAGCGACTTGTCCAGGGTCATGCAGTTAGTAAGTGTCTGAGGCTAGATTTTAACACATGAAGATGCGTCTTCCTGACTCCAGACCTATTGTTCTATCCACTGCACCACCTACCTGTCTTTCTTGAAATCAAAGGTATGCAAAAGTTTAATGAGCTGCCTCAAGAGGGAGGGATTCCCCTTCATGGGAGATCTTTTTTTTATTTTTAATTTATGGAATAAAACAAACATTTTCATTATATAATATAATTTTTTTAAAAACATGATTGCTCATGAAACTGCAAATCTATCTTCTTAGATCCCTTGTTGGAGAGAATGGAGAGAAGATTGCTGCTCAGTTAAAATGCTGTACTAGATGGCTTCAGAGGTTGTTTACAGTTCTAAGATTCTGTGACTCCATTATCTCCATTTTATGAATGAGGAAGTTAAGACTCACAGCAATTAAACGATTTGTCCAAGGTCAAACAGATCTCAAATGCAGGTGCTTTTTTCCCCCACTCAACTGCCCTATCTATAATTAATGTGCCAAATCAAGACGCCAGGAAGTTCAGGTGACTCAACCCCCATGTTCAGGGGTTTTGTAGTCAGAGAGCAGTGAAAGACCAGAAGACTAAAGGCAAGTCCCTGGATCTGTTCCCTAGAGGAGAGCTGATGCCCAGGAGATTGAATGAAGGTCAGTGAGGCCTAAGCCCTGGGGAGAGATGCTTTGCATTCATTCCTCTCACTAAACTCCCAAAAAGTCTGCATAGAACTGTTTTCTCCAGGCCTCTGGACAAGATTCTGGGAGCTGCTGTCCAGCTCAGAGTGGTATTCCAATTCTTGACAAGGCAGTAAAGATACAAGGCATTGTCCTTGTTGTACGTGCCCTCAGAGAATGGGTTTGTGACCAGTGTCCTTCTCAGTTCCACTTTCTTCCCTTCTCCCCCTCCTGCCACCATGACTATCTCCCTGCATGAACTGAGTCAATCAATTCCTTCACACGGGCTCTTCCAACTCTACTCCTAGCAGCTTCAATTTTCAAGAAAGGAAACAAGGTCATCCCTAACAGGGTTTAAATGACTGAGTAATTCTGGTTTTAACTGACGATCCTCTAGAGCTTACAAAGTAAAGTTCTGCTGATGGTTATTGAAGTATTAGCAAGGAAGCCAAAGGGAAATATTGTATGATTCCTCATATGACTATGTGATCATATAGGGAATTGTATGATTCCTTGAATCATATGATGTAAGCCACAGGATAAGCATAAGATAAAGTGGAAAGGAAAAGAATATATTTCTAGGACTCTGGACTTAGCATATACTAAAGAAGAATGGAAAAACTATAGAGAGAGAGATCTACTTATATGGGCCTATTAAGTTAAATAGTCAAAGTCAGATAGATAGATACCTGAGTTGAACAAGAGGGAATTTCCAGGTTTATGGAAATACAGGCTTTCTCACGAAGGGGTTGGTGGAAAGAGAGATAGCTCTCCTTTCTCCACTCCTTCCTCCCATTTCTTTTTTCTTTCTTTCAATTCAAATCAATAAGCAATCATTGATCATTGACTATGTGGCAGGCTCTAGTCTAGGTGCTGAAAAATGAGGGACACACCAAAAATCAATAGTAAATGACATTTATATAGGTCTTTGAAGCTTACAAAGTACCTTCCATCCATTATCTATGTCATTTGTATCTCCCTACAACCCTATAAGGTAGGTACTCTACAAATATTGTCGTTCTCATTTTATACGTATGAGAAATGAAACTCAAAGTGGTAACATGACTTGACTATCATGGTGTAGCTAAGACACATGAGAGGCTACTGATGAGTTTTCCTGTCTTTCACAGTTCTAGCCACTACTACATGCCATCTAGCAGATTTACACTGGCCCATATCTCTTACACTCTCTTTGTGGACAAGATGAAGAGATGTGGGTGGGATTAAAGTCAATAATTGCTTGAGTGACTGAACCTAAAGAATCATCAATGGGGGAAGCAAAGTGATACAGCTGGCCCTGGAGTCAGGAGGACCTGAGTTCAAATACGATCTCAGACACTTGACACTTACTAGCTGTGTGACTTTGGGCAAGTCACTTAACCCCAACTGCTTTGCCTTTCCCCCTCCAAAAAAAATTATTTAGAAAAAACAAGAATCATCAATGGATTGATATCAACTTGGAGTGTGGTCTCTAGTGGAGTACCCCAGAGATCTGTCCTTGGCATTATACCATTCAATGTGTCATGTGACATACAAGGCATGTTCTTGTCACTGTTGAGTCATTTCAGTTATGTTTGACTTTGTGAGCCCACTTGAAGTTTTCTTGGCAAAGATACTGGAGTGCTTTGGCCATTTCCTTTTCCAGCACATTTTACAGATGAGGAACTGAGGCAGAGTTAAGTGACTTGCCCAGGGTCACACAACTAATAAGTGTCTGAGGCCATATTTAACCCAGGAAGATGAGTCTTTCAGACGTCAGGCCCAGGACCTAGCTTCCCATACAAGGCATACCTATCATATTTGCAGGTAATATAAAGCTGGGAAGGAAACCAAACAGACTGAATAATGGTCAGGATCCAAAAATATCAGGAGGGACAAATATAATAGACCAAATCTAAAAAATGGTAACCTAATAGAATGATCCAAACCGAGGTTAAACAAGGTTAACTTCACAAATATAAGAAGGAGAAGGGACAGCTAGACCACAATATGTGTGGAAAAGTCCTGACTCAACATGAGTCAACTGTCTGATATAGAAATCAGAAAAAGCCCATGTGGTTTTTATAAAGCGTCAAGAGAAGCATGGTATCCAGGCTAAGGGAAGTGGTGGTCCTGCTGTGCTCTGCCTTGGTCAAACAACCTCTGAAGTATGGGGCGTACTTCTAAGTGGCACACTTCAGGAAGGACGTTAACAATGTAGAGAATGTCCACAGAACCATGCTACATAAAAAGGTTTAGACCCTAGTACTTCAGGGCTTCCAGGTAGAAGAGGGATCACCTTTGCTTTGCTTGGCTCCAGAGTGAAGAACCAGAAACAATGAACTTGCAAAAAGGCAAAGTGGAGCTTCCAGAAATTAGAACTATCCCAAAGCAGAATAGTCTGCCTCAAGAGGTGGTAAGTTCCTTGTCACTGGACATCTTCAATCAAATGCTAAATGACCATCTGTCAAGGGGGCTGGAAAGGGGGCCTCTGAGATTTCTACCAAACAACACTTGCAGTTCTGCAATTCTGTGTTTGGCATAGAATGGTAGTATTATAGGTTCACCAGAGGTAATAGGATTTGAGTTTTGTGACAGAGCAACATGTTAAGTCATTATTGGCCATTCATACCAATTCCTCAGTCAATTCTCTAATTAAAAGCAGGACCTTGGGAAGTGGGATATATGAAAGAGTATAAAGATTTTTTAAGTGAAACTGGAACTTTTGAACTTTACATCTGAAATCTAAGGATTTTCCTAGCAGAGGGTCCTTGGAAGATAGAAAAAGCATGAAGGTATTTGAAGTCTCAAAGAGCAAAGAGATGACTATGGTAGATTGGGGGAAAAAAAAACACTGAGCAGGGAGGCCTGCATTCAAATCCCTGCCCTGTTACTAGCTATATGACCCTGTACAGGTCACTTAGCCCATCCTGGACATCTGTTTTCTAAATTGCAAATTAAGAAGGCTAGATAAGATGACCTCTAATGTCCCTTGCCATTACAATGTAGCCTTCTAGGAGAGAATGATGAAATGGAAGGAAAAGACACAAGGCAGAAAATCCTACTAAGAGACAACCTTGTTCTTCTACTTACTTGGAACGTCAAAGCCACAAACTTCAGTTACTCCATTTTTTCCACAAAATTTTGCTATCAGAATTTTGTATTCCCCCTCCTCCTCCTGCTCCACTACCACCACACACACACACACACCCTCACACACACACACCCTCACACACACACACCCTCACACACACACACACGCACACACACGCACACACACGCACGCACACACGCGCGCACACACGCACACACACACACCCTCACACACACACACGCAGACACACACACACGCACGCACACACGCACACACACACACCTCACAGGGAATAATGTTGAAGGATTCTGCTAAGCATGTATGAGAAAAATTGTCCTAATTGTTATGTGAAGTAATGAGCTCTCCATCCCTGGATAAGTTTAAGCAGAGAACGAGGATTAGTTGTCACAAATTCAAACATGCAGAAATGGACACACTGACGTATTTTAGAATAGGAAGAAACGCTAGAGACCATCTGGTTAACTCCTCCTTAACTTAAGGAAGCTGAGGCCAACGGAAGTGAAATGACTTGTCCCAAGACAAACAGCTAATTAGGTGTTAGCCCAAACCAATTTGTCCTGACTCTTGGTCCTGTACGCTTTCAACTTTGCCACACTTTTCAGAGCATGGAGCAGACTAGAAAACCCCCAGCTTTCTTTCTATCTCTAATCTTCTGCTCATCTATGATTCTAGGACTCCAAGATGCCCCATGAAGCCAGAGAACCCAGATGTTTGACTCTTCATTTAGCTCACCAACTCCAGACTTCCAAGCAGTTACTGTGTCAGGGCTGGAGGAATTGGCAGTCAGCTGGGATCCTAAAATTTTATACCTGTACCTAGAAGGCCATCTAGCTGAACACTTTCATTTTATAGATGAGAAAACTAAGTTTCAGAGAGGTGACAAAGTTACATAGGCATATGTGTCACACAGGAAGTGCCTAAGTCAGGATTGGAACTCAGATCTTGTGATTCCAAATTCGAAATCCTGGATGGTATTACTGGTTCTGTGTATGAGCAGGTTTTCTTTGTAGAGGGTGGGCTTCTTATGGAAATCTGGAAAACATGTCTTCTCAACGTGTTACTGTAGTCACAGCAAAGTATTCAGATAACATCATAACCACAGTGTGAGAGACTGGGAAGGGGTGGGGTGATATCATAGCCCTTGAATAGTTCCTCCCTACTTAGTCAGCTCTAAGTCTGGGTTGTTTATGATTAAAGAGTTCTCTCCACATCCCCAGACTGGTCCCTTCAGGCCCAGATTCCCCCTCCCCCTCCCTCTCCCTTTACTGTTCACTGCCTAAACTCCTCGAGGCAACAAATTTGGGGAAAAGAGGCAAGGTGACCCTAGAAAGAACACCGACCTTGGAGCCCAAAGACCTAAGATGAAATGTTGGATCCACCACTTACTGTGTCACGTCAAATCAACAAGAATGTACCAAGTGTGTGCCAGGCCCTGTGATAAGCTGTGGGGGTAAAAAGTAAGGGGGGCAATCCCAGATGTCAGGAAGCAGGGCAAACCAACAACCATGTGCAAAGAAGATATATACAGAATAAATTGGAGATAATCAAGAGAGGAGGGCACTAGCATTAAGAGGTATTAGGAAAGGCTTCTTGTAAAATAAGGATTTGAGTTGGCACTTGAAGGAAACCAGGAGACAGAGATGAGGAGGCAAAGCACTCTATTCCATGCCTGTGGGCAACCAATGGAAATGCAGAGAATCAGGAGATGGAGTATCTTGTTAGAGGAAAGATAGCAAGAGTACCACACATAAAACAATTGTAGAATAATAAACACAGAATTTCTCTATCAGAAGGGGGCTAAGGAGTTGACTCCAACTTGGATCTCTTCATCTCATCTAATAAGATTCCTTACTTTTATGTTGCACTTTACACTTTACAAAATGCTCTGCATTTGACAGCTAGATGGTACAGTTGATGGAGCACCGGGCCTGGAGTGAGGAAGATCTGTATTCAAATCCAGTCTCAGATGCTTACTATCTGTATGACCCTGGGCAAGTCACTTGACTTCTGATCAACTCAGTTTCCTCATCTGTAAAATGGGGATAGTAATAGTACCTACCTCGCAGGGTTATTGTGAGAACCAAACGAGATAATACTTATAAAGCACATAGCACAGTATACAGTAAGTGCTATGTAAATATTAATTATTACTATCATCATTATAATTATATGATATACCATTGGATCTTTCCAATAAAGGCAAAGGTAGGTAGATAATGGATTACTATGCCTATTTTAGACAACACCATGAAAATTCCCTACTGATGCCTCCAATGCCTTATCAAACATTGGAGTGACCCTGTACTCTCAGAGGCTATGTCTTCAGATGGCAACTTTTAGTCCTACCAAGATGAAATGGATTTGAGGACAGGCCCAACAACATATTCCATTACTATTATCTGACAACCAGCCTGGCCATCTTAAAGAAGGCCCATTCCTAGAAGTTTCGTCAAGTTATTTTAGCTACAGTGCCTCATGTAGACCATTGACCTTGGCCTGGATAGCTTGTGATCTCCATCAATGGAAGATGGAATCATGATTTTTTTTTTGTGCCAAATCATAAATGAACAAATTGGGCTCAAAAGAAGCTAAATAACTGACCAAGGCCATTCAGAGCATCGTGGGAGAAGTTAGAGTTTGAATCTAGGTCTTTTGACTCCTGAATATTCTTTCCACTGTATCGTAGTCTAGCATACATTTGTATGTACTGGTTGAGTGACTGAATTTTGGGGCCCTAGGTTAGAGGAATTGGAGGACTTTTTTTTTTGTCAGGAGGGCACTTGGGGAGGACTACTTGTAGTATTTGTGTGCAAGTCAGAGAATGAGCCTCACTGCGGAAAGCCTGGCCAAACAACAGTTTCAATCACTCAGCCAAGTCCAGTCTTCTTTGTCAAAATTGTGTGGGAGAGACTACAAGTTACATCAAGCTAAACTCAGCCACCCTCCCACATACTCTGATGATGTCATCTGTGAGAGTAAAGGGCAGCAGTCTCACTTAATGAAAAAACTTCTCAGCAATGATGTCTCCTCCAGCAAACTTCCTTTGGGTTCAGAAAAGAAGTTCCATATTCCCTAAGACAGGGATTTTAAGATGGAAGCAGAAGCCTAATAACCAGCTTTCTGGAAATGAAAAGATATATTCACTTAGTATTTTTAAGTTTATTTGGCATTATTAACATTTTCTCCATCTCTTTTTAAAGTGAATTAAAATAATAAAATAACAAACTGAACCCTGGTTTGCAGCTGTTACCAATTTCTGAGGTATAAATGCTCACACTGAAAAATTCATCAGTTGGCTCTTTTGAGCCAACACAAGCTTACTCCAACATACCCTTGGATTCAAGGAACCTTGGACTACAAAACAGAATGTTAAAGCTGGAAAGGATTTTGTCAAATGGAATATTAGACTATATAACATAGAAAGCTAGAGCATTAGACTATATAACATAGAAAACATCTTAGAACATAGAATCCAAGAATGATAGAACATAGAATATCAGTGCTAGATGGAAATTTAGAATGTAAAATGCTAGAAAGTGAAATATTAGGGCTGGAAGAACTTTAGGAAAGAATTTTAGAGCATAAACATAACTTCATTCCTGGCCATCTTCTTGCTGGCTTCCTTCCTTTCTGGAACCATACCTTCTGCAACCCCCCTTTCCAGTTTTGGAGCCATAATGAAACCAATTCTGTCACTACTCCTGGGAAAGTATGTCTGTCTTCTCCCCATGGATCCTTTGTATCTTTCCAAAATAAAACACCCCTCCCTAAACACCACTCCTTTATATGGGGTGTCTCCCCCAATGGAATGTAAATTTTTGGAGAGAAGGAGATGTCTTTGCTTTTCCTTTGTATACTCAGCACTTATCACAGTATCCACCACATAGTAAGATCTTTATAAATGCTTTCTCATTCATTTGTTTCCAAGATGGAAGAGACATTAGAATAGAAAATGTTAGAGCTGGAAAGAGATATTGGGATCACGAAATCTTAGCCTTTAGAAGATTAAACATATCAGAATATGTAGCACAAGAGGTATAAGGAATTGACAAGACAGCTTAGTTCAGTTCCCTAACTCTATAAAGGAAATTAGAGCTTCCAAAAGCTGAAGTGACTTGCCCAAAGTCACATATCTAATTAGAGGAAACTCTGAAACTAGAAGCCATACCTAATGTCTCCTAATCCAGGATCCATTTCACTGTACCAGGATGTCTCTCTAATGAAGAACTTCCTTCTCTTACATCTGAACTATTCTGTTCCAAGCCACATGCAAATATTGTCTATTAAACTGCTGTATACCAAAGGAGAAATGACCAAACACTTATGGACAACTTATTCCAAAGAACAAAATAGATCCCCAGGGTTTCCTTCCTCAGTCAAAGAAGTGAGCTGTGCTCATAAAAATGACTTTAAATTGTGGCAGTGATCACTCAGAGTACTGGACAACATTACAACCTCCATTTTAACATCATTTTCATTTCCTTCCTCAGTCGAAATAGGGAGCTATACTCAGAGAAGAGACTCTATACTGGAGCAGTGGCCATTCAGAGGGCTAAGAACAGTGGTTACAACCTCCATTTTGATATGATTTTCATGTGTAATGGAGAAAAACACCCTTGTTACACATGCAACTAGCAGAATAAAAAAGATTACTTCTAAGATTTTTTTTTTCCAATTCAATTCAAAAAGCTTTGATTAAATACCTCATTGTATACAGTACACTGTACTGCGCCACTCGGGAAGATGCAGAATTTAAATTAAATGCCATCCCTGACCTCTTAGTGGGTACAGTCTACTGTGAGATATAAAATAAATACAAATAGCAATGATGCACAATATTGCACAAATCTTTCATTACAGAGGTATAGAATAAGGGGCTATAGTAATCTAAGACAGAAAGAATTTTGGGCAAAGAGACTTAGAGAAAACTTCCTGGGTAAGGTGACTTTTGAACTACGCTTTTAAAGATGAGCAGGAGTTCATCAGGGGAAGTGGGAGAGGCAGGGCATTCCAGGAAGAGGGAAGTGCATGAATAAAGTCTAGACTTTGTGACAGGAATGGGCAAAGCTTGATGGGCAGTGAAGGTGGGAGTGGGGAGAGGCTCCAGAGAGTTATCCATTTTGACTGAAGGGTAGAGCACATGGAGGGTGGTAGAATCATCTCTGACATTTTGTTAAGTGTAGAAGAAGTCTTCTAAAATGACAGTAAGACTATATAGTGAAGTCTGAAATGTGTTTCATCTTTAAGGAAGACAGAGGGGTTCTGAGAGCTGCTGTAGGGAAACTGAGTCAGCAGGGCATTGAAGGTAGTACTGTCTGAGTGAGAACTCAGAGGAGAGATGAAGCAAAGTAAGAGGTTGAGACCTAAGGTGAGTTTTTTCATGTGATTGCATATTATCCCTTCCTTCTTTAGTCGAGTCACTGGTTTTGCCCTTGGGAAAGACTGTTTGGTCTCTCATTTTCATCCCAGTCTTCTCCCTTTAGCCAAAATACTAGGAGAAAGATGGAGAGAAGTTGGAGGGATAAAAAACAGTCCTCATGTACACACACACACATACATACACATGCCGTGGCTTCTTGCTCCTTGTTGTTTCTGTTGGAATGACCGGTGGATCTGAACTTTTATTGGTAGACTTTGATCCACAAGCTGCTGCTCACATGGGTTTCAGAGAATGCTGACAGCATGGACTCTGGGGCAAAGACAAGACTAAAGCTTTGTGGAGACTAGACAGATCAGTAAGCAAAGGAAGAGACTGGGTGTGCCTGGAATGACAACTTCCATGAAACATCAGAAATTGATTAAGTCAACCTCAGTTCTAGGAGCTTGCCTTCGATTTTCCACTGTTTTCAGAGTCTAAACACCTTCTTCAATCTCTCCCAGTATTGAGGGGATGCTTGGGAAAAGTCTTCCATGAGAGGGGAGTACTTGACAGACAACTGGTAATTTCACTTCACTGTGTTATAATTAGCCATGGGCTAGAGTGTCAATTGCCTGTGTAATATTTGATGTTGTTCAGTCATGTCTGACTCACTGTCACACCTCATAGACTGCAGCATACCAGGCCATTCTATCTTCCACTATTTCCCAAAGTCTGTCCAAAGTCATGTTTATTATTTATATGACACTGTCTATCCATCTCATCCTCTGCCATCCCCTTTTCCTTTTGCCTTCAATCTTTCCCAACATCAAGGTCTTTTCCAATGAGTTCCATCTACTAATTATGTAACCAAAGTATTTAAACTCCCATTTCAGTATTTTACTTTCCAGTCAATAGCCTGAGTTAATTTCTTTGAGTATCGATTGAATTGATCTCCTTGTTATCCAAGCGACTCACAAAAGTCTTCCCTATCATCACAGTTCAAAAGCATTGATTCTTCAGGATGTTGTTACTGGAAAAAACATAACTTTGACTATATAGACCTTTGTTAGCAAGGTGATAGCTCTGTTTTTCAGGATGCTGTCCAGATTTGCCATAGCTTTCCTTCCAAGAAGCAAGTGTCTTTTAATTTCATGGCTGCAATCATCATCTGTAGTGACCTTTGAGCCCAAGAATATAAAACTTCTTCTCCATTTGCAAGGATCTTAGATTTTTTTATGTTAAGCTTCAAATCAACTTTTACATTCTCTTCTTTCATCCTCATCAAGAGGCTTCTTAATTCTTCCTCACTTTCTGCCATCAAAGTAGTATCATCTGCATATCTGAGGCTGTTGATATTTCTCCTAGCAACCTTAATTTCAGCTTTTGGTTTATCCAGCCTGGCATTTCACATGATGTACTCTCTATATAAGTTAAATAAACAAGGTAACAATATACAACCTTGTTATACTCCTTTTACAATCTTAAACCAATTAGTTTTTCCATAGTTAGTTCTAACTGTTGCTTCTTGGCTTGCATACAGGTTACTCAGGAAACAAGTAAGATGATCTGGTACTCCCATCTCTTTGAGGATTTGCCACATTTTGTTATGATTCACATAGGCAAAAGCTTTAGTGTCATCAATGAAACAAAAATAGATGTTGTTCTGTTTTGTTTTGTCTTCTGGAACTCCCTGGCTTTCTCCACAGTACAACAAATGTTGGCAATTTGGTCTCCAGTCCCTCTGCCTCTTTGAAAACCAGCCTGCTCATCTAGTAATTCTTGGTTCACATATGTCTGAAGCCTAGCTTTCAGAATCTCAAGAGTCTTGCTGGCATGTGAATGACCACAATTGTTTGGTACATTCCTTGGGAATGTTCTTCTTTAGGATTAGGACATAAACTGATCTTTTCCAATACAGTGGCCACTGTTGAATTTGAGGGCCAACTGGATTGAAGGAAATTCTCAGGTAGCACAAAATATCAGTATTCCCATTTTAAAGATGAGAAAACAGCTACAATTTCCTCAGTGTTTAGGGACAATAAATTCCTGTTGAGTGATCAGTTGATTCAATTGCTTGCTGGTGATCCCAAACCTAGTGAATATTGGATGAATAAGTCTGCTTCTCAGTTATATCACAGGCTTAACGTTTATTTAACAAACATTTATTAGAAGTGGATTATGTGCAGAGCATAGTCTTAGATGGAAAGCAAAGTCTGAAGGTCAGAAGGAAGGTCTGAGACTAGAGATGGAGATTTGAAAGTTACCTGCATAGAAAGGACACTTCAAGCCCAGGAATAGATTAGGTAAGGGAGGCAGAGAGCAGAGAACCCAGGGAAGGAGAATGAAAAGCATGATTATACAGTTGGAAAGGAGGAGAAATGCTGCACTCTAGAAACCAAAGAAAGAATCTAAGAGGGAACTAGGAGAGATCAGCAATATCAAGTGCTAAAGAAAGTCCATGGGAGGACGGAAAAAAGGTTCTGGGATTGGCCCAATAAGATCATTGATGAGCCCAGAGACAGCAGTTTCAGGAAAATGATAGAGATAGAAACTAGTATACAGGAGGTGAAGGAATAAATAGGAGGTGAGGAAGCAGAGAAAGCTGAGTGTAAATTACAATTTCTTAGAGTTTGATTAAGTGAAGGGGACGATGATAGATGGTGGTTTAAGGGGTTAGCAAGGGTAAACAGAAGACTAGTTTCTGTTGTTGGGAGAGTCTTGAACATGGTTGTAGACTAAAGAGAAGAAATCAGTGTTCAGGTAGACAATTAGTAGAAAGGGAGATGAAGTGATTTTTTCCTTTTTTAAATAAGGTCTTGAAGGTCTGAAGGTAACTGGAGTCTAAGGCAGAGTTATAATTAGGAATATATTCACCTAGGGCAAAAATATCTGGAGATTGTTACAAAGAAAAGTATGATCTCAACTACAGGAGAGATTGTGTAATGCTCATAATTTTAATGCAATCAACAAACATTTATTAAGTATTTACTATGTACAAGGAACTGTGCTAAAAAGCTCTGGATACAAAGGCGAAAACACCATCTCTTCCCTAAATGAATTCCCTAAGAAGGAGAGGTCTAGAAAAGTGACCTCCACTGCTCTAGGATGTTTAAACTCTGGGGCACTGACCCACTCATATCTACTCCTTATAGCAATGGGGGAAAAGATCAGTGGTGCCAAGCTCAGGATCCCTCACTACTATTCATGTATTAATTCCTTAAAATACACAGCTGTCAGCAGGAAAGGCAGTATGGTAGATAGCATGGGTAGAGATCAGGCCTGGGATTAAATGGACCTGGACTTAAGTCCTTACAGTACCCTTGGTAAGACTGAGAGACACACAACCTCATCTTCAAAGACCACAGGGAGGGAAAAGTTTGGATGATGAGCCAGAAATATTCAAAGAAGGAAAGGAAATGAGAGTGTTCTCGATGGTTTTCTCAGAAAAATAAGGGGTCAAAATTACTTATGAACTTTAACAAGTACCTATAATTAACGTCTCATGAATTGTCAGTCAAAGGGCAGGAGGTAGAGACCCTTAAAAAAACCTGACTGTTCAGCTTACTGACTTTATCATTTTGGTAACAAGTCTATCAGCAAGCATATTCTGGGTACCCAGAACAAGCTGAGGCACTTGAGGGCAGTGAGTAGGTCTTAAAGAATGATCTGGGATCCCTGAGATCATTTTAGAGGGGTTCATGAGTTGAAAACTATTTTATAATAATAAGATATTATTTGCCTATTAATATATTCTTCCCTTTTCCAACTTTAAGATGAGTTTCTTCATATACTTCAACCAAAATAACATATAGCAATAAATTGAATGCAGATGAAGATAGGGGAATCCAGTTGTCTTCCATATAAAGTGGGACATTGGTACAGAGCTAAGAAGGCAGAGTAAAAACAGGGACTTCCTTGAACTTTCCCACAAAGCCCTCCAAATACCTGTAAAAAATAACTCTATACAAATTCTAGAGCAGCAGAACTGACAAAATGACAGAAAGAAACAAATCTCCAGCCCAAGACAACCTGGAAAGTCAACAGGAAGGCTATATCACACCAGGCATGGAGCAGAGCACAGTCCGTCATAGGTGGCACCAGCACACATGGGTTGAAGCAGGCATCAGAGAACTGAATCACTAGCAGCCATAGCAGTTTCAGACTTCTCAACCCACAAAATGCAAAAAGATCAATGGGAAAACTATAGGACCTGGGTAAAAGAGAAGGACTCAATCTGTCTGGGGTCTGGCTGTAGCCCCAAGACAGTGGGCATAGTAGCAGCAGCTCTTGGCCCACAGGCAGTGGGGGATCAAGTAGCTGATACAAAACCCCTGAAGCCTAGGACAGTACACCCACACCCACACTCACCCTCACTGGAAGCAGAGTCTTATCTTGACAAAGAGTTAGAAAGTCAAGTATTTGACTGGGAAGATGAGTAAATAGCATAAAAAAACCCTCAAACTATAGAATCTTACTTTGGTGACAAAGAAGATCAAAACATGCAACCAGAGGAAGACAGCAAAGTCAGAGATCATACCTCAAAAGCCTCCAAGAAAAATATGAATTTGTTGCAGACCATGGAAGAGCTCAAAAGGGATTTGGAAAATCAAATAAGAGAAGCAGAGGAAAAAATAGAAAGAGAAATGAGAGTGATGCAAGAAAATCATGAAAAATGAGTCAGTAACTTACTACAGGAAACCCAAAAAATACTAAAGAAAATAACACCTTAAAAAATAGACTAACCCAAATGGCAAAAGAAGTCCAAAACGTAACAGAGGAGAAGAATGCCTTAAAAAGCAGAATTGGACAAATGGAAAAGGAGGTTCAAAAGCTCACTGAGGAAAATAACCCCTTCAAAGTTAGGATGGAGCAAATGGTAGCTAATGACTTAATGAGAAAGCAAGAAATTAAAAAACAGAACTAAAAGAATGAAAAAATAGAAGATAATGTGAAATATCTCATTGGAAAAACCACTGACCTGGAAAATAGATTCAGGAGAGATAATTTTAAAACTATTGAACTACCTGAAAGTCATGATCAAAAAAGAGCCTAAGCATCATATTTCAAGAAATTTTCAAGGAAAACTGCCCTGATATTGTAGAACCAAAAGGTAAAAATAGAAGTTGAAAGAATCCACTGATTATCTCTGGAAAGAGATCCTAGGAATATTGTATTTAAATTCCAGAGTTCCCAGGTCAAGGAGAAAATATTGCAAGCAGTCAGAAAGAAACAATTCAAGTACTGTGGAAATACAATCATGATAACATAAAATGTAGCAGCTTCTACATTAAGGGATCAGAAGGCTTGGAATACGGTATTCTGGAGGTCAGAGAAGCTAGAATTAAAACCAAGAATCACCTACCCAGCAAAACTGAGTATAATAATCCTTCAGGTGAAAAAATGGTCATTCAATGAAATAGAGAACTTTCAAGTATTCTTGATGAAAAGACCAGAACTGAATAGAAAATCTGACTTTCAAATACAAGTATCAAAAGATGTATGAAAAGGTAAACAGAAAAGAGAAGTCATAAGGGACTCATTAAAGTTGAACTATTTACATTCCTACATGTAAAGAGTATATTTGTAACTCATGAGATCTTTGTCAGTATTAGGTTAGTTGGAGGAAATAGATGATAGATAGATAGTAGGTAGATAGGTAGGTAGGTAGATGGCACAGGGTGAGTTGAATATGAAGGGATAATATCTAAAAATAAAATTAAGGAGTGAGAGAGGAATATATTGGGAGATGGAGAAAGGGAGAGACAGAACGCAGTCAGTTATCTCATATAAAATAGGCAAATAAAAGGTCTCACAATGGAAGGGGAAAGGGGGGAGATAAGTGAACCTTATTCTCCTAGGATTTGACTTAAGGAGGGAATAACATGCCCACCCAATTGGGTATCTTACCCTATAGGAAAGTAGGGGAGAAGGGGATAAGAGGAGGGGGTGGCAGAAAGGAGGGCAGATTGGGGAAGGGGAAATCAGAAGGAAATATTTTTGAAAAGGGACAGGGTCCAAGGAGAAAATAGAATAAGTGGGGGATGGGACAGGATGGAGGGAAATATAGTTGGTCTATTATAACATGACTATTATGGAAGTGTTTTGCATAACTACACATGTATTACCTATATTGAATTGCTTGCCTTCTCAATGAGGATGGGTGGGGAGGGAAGAAGGAAGTTTTTAAGTTTTAAAAACAAATGTTAAAATTTGTTTTTACATGCAACTGGGAAATAAGATATACAGGCAATGGAATATAGAAATCTATCTTGCTCTTCAAGAAAGTAAATTGGAAGGGACTTAGAGGGAGGATGATAAAAAAAGGAGGGCAGACTAGGTGAAAGAGTAATCAGAATGAATGACATCTCAGGTAGGAGAGAGCGCAGTAATAGTGAGAAAATTTGGAATTCAAAATCTTGTGAAAATGAATATTGAAAACTAAAAATAAATTAATTAATAAAAAATAAAAAAAGAAAGTGGGGCAAGAAAGAGATTTTTCTCTCCTCTCTAATACTCAGACTAATCTTTCATTACTGTCTATGTGTCTGCTTCTATCGTTGCCCTACACTGTCTAACACAGCTACCACTGGCTCAGGGAAGCAGAAGGAAACCTTGCTCTTTGCAATGGCCTGCCATCTACTCTCTGTGTATCTTCTGTGTACCTAATTACTAACACATTTTCTCCTTTACTAGAATGTAAGATTTTTGAAGGAGGGACTGTTTTTGCTTTGTAGTCCCAGTACCTAGCAAGGGTTCCTATGCTTGGTTGGTGGATTGATTGATTGATTGACCGACTGACTGATTGATTGACTGATTTTGATCTTCCCTGTTGCTGAATGCTGTATGTGTTTAAAATCTTGAGTCCAATCTTATGTAGTAAACGTAAACCTACAGCCTGCCCCTTTCTGTCTCTTGTCCTTCAGAAAGTCAGATCAGCTCACTGATGGCTTCCTTTCCCTCTCAGTTCAGCCATAATGGTCCTGGAAATCTCCAGTGGTGCCTTGAGAAGCCTCCTTCACCTCCAGTCCTGACCACAACCTGCCTCTAAGTGTCTCTAGATGTAACAGAATGAGCAGTCCCGATAGTGCTTCTAATACAGTTTGAAAGACAACCAAATTGATTAGAACAGTGAATAAAATAAAAGCCAATAAGTCCTGAGGGTCTCTCTTATGAGAATGGCAGTTGAGACTTTAATGAATAGACTTTCTATTAATTTGGAATTTTGGGAGTCCTCTTCTGCTCCTTTCCTTGTTCTATATCAAATCCGAGATTGTTGAAGGAATGAGTAAGTGAGGTATTTCTGTACTATGGAGCCAAAGTAACCAGTCTATTTCCTGAAGCATTTTGCTGCGGTGTTATCTAATCCCTATTTATTGCCATGAACTTTTACCCCTTGCTGTCTAGGTCTCTGTTTACATCCATGTACAATATGGCCCATACAGCACTCTTTCCTTTGTTACTGCATACATCACATAGAACATGGCAGCTTGTGTTTGTTCAGGGGTAGAGGCCAAGGAAAGGATCAGTTCATCAGTGGTTTCAGATTGGGCGTTGGGCTTGGCCAGCAGCTGAGCAGACAGCCCATATGGCTGGGTGTGGGAAATGCCACAGTCAAGAGTCTGGTTCTTTGACTCACTAAGAAACGAGGAATTATGCATATTTGAATCCATGAGCCATGCTATTGTCCTTTTCCCCAGGCTGCCTTCTCAAAGATCCTGTGTTCCCCTCCAGACCATATACATATTTTTACGTTTCTTGAGAAATTTACCCTTGACAAAATCCATTGTGCAACTGTTCTCCTTTCCCCTCCTTTTTCCCCTTCTTTTTGAGCTGGCTAACAAGAATGCATCATGGAAAAAACACCTACGCTGATTTGAATCATGAAACTTATGTGTCTTTAAAGGTTCCTACTAAGAATATGGCCAAAGCCTTAGAAATTAAGTAAGATTTCCTATATAATGTTTGGGCTAAAAAGGAATCTCAGAGGTCACCAAGTCTAACTCCCTTACTTTAAAGAGAAGGAAATTGAGGCCCAGTGAAGGGCAGGGACTTGTCAGCAGTCACATGAGCTAGTTAGGAGCAGAGCTGGTGCTCTAGCGTGAGAGTATAGATCTCCTGACTGAGAAGAAGGCAGTTAAGTGATTCAGGAGATAGAGTGCTGTACCTGGAGCCAAAAAGATCTGAATTTAAATCTAGCTTGAAATCCATGAGCCTGAGCATACCACTTAAGTTCTGTTACAATAGCTAATATTTATATAGTGCTTACTGTGCCAAGCACTGTGTAGCAGGAATGCTACTAGCAGCTGTGTAGGGTATAAGAACAATAACACAGCACAGAGGAGGGCTGCTAACACAGGTTCTTGATTTGCTTTTCTAAAGGAAAAACAGCTTTGAGGGGGTGAATAATCTTACTTTAATCATACAAGAGAAAGATATAAAAGTAGAAAGAAATGTATGTGTTTGTCCTTCCTTATCAAAGAAGACCTTTATATCAGAGAAATAATGACATGACTTGCACTTGACTTTGTTTTGAGTGAGGGAGGGCTGTTCAGGTCACCAGCCTCACTTCTCCTCCAGAGTCATCTGAGTCCAGTGATCAGATATTCATCAGGATGACTGGAGATGACCCAGGATGAGGCAACTGGGGTTAAATGACTTGCCCAAGGTCATACAGCTAGTGAATGTCAAGTGTCTGAGGTGAGATTTGAACTCAAGTCCTCCTGACTCCTGCACTGGTGCTCTATCCACTGCACCACCTAGCTGCCCCTAGTAAAGAGAAGTAAGCATTCAAGAAAGAATCCAATAAACAAGGCTCCAACCATCTAAACAGAGTAATAGATACCTAATCGCCAGAGCAGGTATCACCAACATCAGGGTTCACAAAGCCAAGGGGCCCCTTAACAACTGCTACACATAGCCTTGTCTGTTCAGATCACAAATATTCTCCCCATGAGTGAGCCCCAAAGTAATATACCAACCTCTCAGTATATATAGTTTACAACTAATAAGCTCAGAGCCAGAAGACATCAAACCTACATGACTCAGCATAGCTGAGAATTACCAAGTTTCAAAGGAGATTGATCCTTCAGATGTTTACAGTTTAGCATGTGCCTGGGAAACTAAACTCCAAGAAAAAAAAAAACCTCACTTACACATTGTTAAATTCTTAAGAATTATTATCTCATTAGATCCTCATAACAACCCTGGGAAGTAGGTACTATTGTTATTATCTCAATTTTACAAATGAGGAAACTGAGGCAGAGTAATTAAGTGACTTGCCCAGAGTTACACAACTCATAAGTGTCTGAGATAGAATTAGAACTCAAGTCTTCTTGGCTCCAAGGCCAGCATTCTACCCACTGCGCTACCTAGCAGGCTCCATCCTAGCTGATAACATATTATTACTTTGGTTGAAATCTATCAGCCTCTGATTTCTATTCAGTGGTCTTCTGGAGCAAGACAGGACAAGTGGTCATCCAACTGCTTCTGAGGGCAAGGATGGAAGAGAACTCCAAATCATAACTCAACCAAAAAGCATTTAAAATTTAATTTTGACTGCATTCTTAGAGGCTCTAGGCTATTTTATTTGTTTTCTGTTTTTAATGCTACTAACAGTGTAAATTTCTCTTTGTGTACTTGAGGTTGAATGGATTTCTCATTCATTCCTCCAAACAGGCCCCATTTTCTCCATCTCTGTGCTCATGCTATTATTTTCTGTACCTGAAATTGTTTCCTTCACTTTCTCTACTTGTAGAAATGTTTCCATCCTTCAAGACCCAATTCAAATGTCTCCTCCTTCAGAAAGTAATCACTGATTTCCGCCTAATAGATTTCTCCTCCTCTCCTCCTCCCCTTTCCTCCCTTCCTTAAATAACAGTGTGTTTTTACAACACATCTCTCTAATTTTGTAAATGTTCGGTCATTTCAATCATGTCTCTGTCATGCTCTTCATGGCCCCATTTGGGGTTCTCTTGACAAACATATTGGAGTGGTTTGAAGTTAGCTGAAGATGGAAATGGCAAACCACTACAGTATATTTGCCATTTCCTTCTTCATCTCATTTTACAGATGAGGAAACTGAGGCAAAGTTAAGGACTTGTTCAGAGTCATACACCTAGTAAGTGTCTGAGGCTGAATTTGAACTCAATAAGATGAGTCGTCTTTGACTCCAGGGCTGGTGACCTATCTACTGCACCACCTAGCAGCCCTGTGCTATCTATTCTACCTTACACTGTAATTGTTTGCATTACTGTCATATCACATACTAGACTATCTAAGTTTTCAAGGGTGATGATGATGAGGATGCTGATGCGTTCTGGAGCCATCACACCCTCTGGGCCACAGACTATGCCTTCAGTGACTTAACCCTCTGTCCTGAGAGTTCAACAAATAATCCGTTTAATAAGTATAAATTCAAATACCCCAAGGTAAAAGCAATCCCTTAGTTCCAGAAGCAGATAAAAGTGATAGGTAAAGAGCAGTCAGCAAGGAGGTCTCTTGGTCTGAGGTGCTCCCTGCAAAATCGTAAAAATTCCTGTCTTTTCCTTGCCCAAATGATCCACTGCTGGGGCCCAGACTAATACACATGGAGGCAAAATTACCCCAAACTGCCACAGTTCTGTACCACAGCTTCATTTCAGACTTCTGACTGGTGTTCTGAGGATGTGGAGAGTTAGTCAACATCTCCCCAGTTCTACCAGTTTCTTAGCCCACAACATCCTCTTCCTTCTGAAATTCTCACACTGGGGGCTTCTCACGCCAGTCTGATTGGTAAAGATGTAATATGTCTACTATATGTAGCCTGCCCAATTCTGCTTCTCCCCAGCCATCTACTTAAGATCTGACCTGCCCATCACGCATACTCTTGCAATTCTATCACATCCCCTCCTCTTAGGAGGAACCTTAATTAAATCAACAGTGCCTTTACTAGTCTGAAGCTTGTGTCAATCAGCTTCCCTGTGACTTCTTTTCTGATAGTTAGGTGGCTCAGTAGACAGAGTGATGGATCTGGAGTCAGGAAGACTCTTCTTGAGTTCAAATCTGGTCTCAGACACATTCTAGCTATGGAATTCTGGATAAGTCACTTTAACTCTATTTGCCTCAGTTTCCTCATTGGTCAAATGAATTGGAGAAGGAAATGGCAAACCACCCCCATATTTTTACCAAGAAAACCCCAAATGGCATCATGAAGAGATGGACATGACTGAAAAAATTAAATAACAATAACCAGAAGCCTCCTCTCACCATCTCTGTGACTTCCCACTTTCTCCCTCTATGAATGCAAGCTCCTATTAGAACAAGAACTGGCTCACTTGTATCCTCAGCACATACTACTGTGCTTTACATGTATTGAGTTCACTAGAAATGTCTTTTTATTCATTCATTCATTCATTCACTATTTTAGAAGCAGTATGGTAAGGTGGAAAGATCCGTGGATTTGGAGCCAGAGGACGAGGATCTTTTCTCCTCCACCTACGTAACCTTGAACCAATCACTTAATGTTTCTGTACCTTCTGCTTGTGCTAGGCGTTCTCCAAAGTATCTTCTAGCTCCAAATCAATGCTCCTATGATCTTTCTTCCTTTATTGTAGAAGAGAAGAAAATGCATAAAACTGTCATAATTCAAGTGCCTACTATGTGCCTAACAAGGACAAAATTGTAGCCTTCTGTGCCTGTACAGGTGCCTACATTCTATTAAGGTAGACACAATGGGTGCACTATTTTTCTCAAAAATGGGAGACAGTATACTTACATTACAAAAGCAAAATAGAGGGAGAAGGAAGACTCCTCTTCTTCAGATTTTACCTATCCCTGACACCCACCACCATATATATATATATATATATATGTTATATATATATATATATATTATATAATATAACATATTATAGCATTAAATGACTTCATTTTTCTTTTTTTTGTGAGAAAATTAGTTTTTATTTTTGCTACCTCCAAACTGTACTGAATTTTATGTTTCTAATGATATAATTAATAGAGCTCTTTCCTTGTTTTGATCTTCATAATAAAAGCTCAATTTTACAAAATCTTTTCACTTGTTTTCTCATTTTATAATATGCAACAGCCCTATGAATTAGGTAAAGCATAGGCTTTTATTCACATTTCCCCACTGAAGATGGAAGTGACTTGTGGAAAGTCACACAGCTAATAAGAGGCCACATTGGGATTTGAACCTAGGGATCCTGTTATCAATTTGTACCCTCCTTCTATGACTTACCAGGTGGAAGGTAGTATTGCTACAGGAAGGACAGCAGGAGTGAAAGTGGTGGAAATGCTGTCTTCCAACCTGGGGAAAAGGTTCATTTGCTCACTTAGTTACAGAATCATAGCATCCTGCAGCTGGAAAGGACTAAACATGACTAAAGAAACTTCTTTGACAAAGAAAAAAAAGAAATTTACATGATAATTTTGTTGTATATTTGAAAGAAATAGCTAGTTGTGCATAGAAGATTTGCAATACAATTATCTTTTTAATTGTGCTGTTATGGAAATGTTTGTTTTATTCCACAAATTAAAAATAATGTTCCAATTAAAAAAACATCCATTTTCCTTTTGAACACCTCCAGGGCAGGGAAATCCACTACCTCCCCAATTCTTTTAGGGATAATTCTAATTTTTAGGACATTTTTTTCCCTTTCACTCAGCCTTAATTTGTCTATACAGATACTCCATTATTAGGACCATTATTTCAGTAAGAGTCCCAGGTATATGTCATCTCACTCATCCTTTGATTCAGTCTCAGGATTTCCTCTCTTCTATCTAGGTTCCCTCATCCCTTATTTCCAGCCTCCTTTGTATGTTGCTTTTTGTATAATAAAATGTAAGCTTTTAGTAGAATTTGAATAAAAAGATATGGAAGACACCCCCAATCTACCCTTTAGTAGATGGGGTGGTTCACAGATGGTACGCTCTGCCCTTGTTTTCAGATTTTCTCAACATATTTACCAATTATGCTGATTTATTTTTCTTCTCTTAAAAAACAACAACACTATTTATCATATGGGATGGCTCTCCAGGAGGGGGAGGGGAAAAGGAAGGGATTTACTGGATATAAGGGTGAGGTGAGAAACAGAAAACATCAATAAAAAAAATAGTTTTAAAAAAAAGGAGAAGCAAGAGGAGAAGAAGGGGAAGAAGGAGGAGGAGGAGAAGAAGAAGGAGAAGTCCTTTGAGTGTAGGTAAGGAGAGTGAGACTCATGGGAGAGCAGAGAAGAGAGCTGAAACAAGTCATGTAGACGACTGGCCCTGGGGAGAATATGACTTCTAGGTGACGTCTTTCAGTTCACAGGGCTTATACAATTCACAGCCAGAAAGGTCCTTAGAGATCATCTAGTTCAACATATTTATTTCATAGAGGAGGAAACTGAGGCCAAGAATGAGGAAGTGACACACTCATTTACCAAACATATGAACCCAGAGCGGTAACTAGTCATTTTGGTACCTGGTATAAGAAGCATGCAATATGTTCAGAAGTCAACTTTGTTATTCAGGAAGTGAAAATCATTTAAGAAAACATTAAGATGGAGGCAGCTAGGTGGTGTAGTGGTGCAGTGCATAGTTCAGTGACCATGAAATCAGAAGGACCTGAGTTCAATTCCAGCCTCAGATACTTGATGCTTCCTAACTGTGTGTTAATTAACTGGGCAAGTTAATTAACCCTGATTGCCTCACCAAAAGAAGATGTTAAGATCACAGTTGAGTTAAGGAAAACAATTTTGAAAGACTGCAGAATCCTGATCAATGGATTGACTAATCATGACTTCAGAAGACAGATATTGAAGCAAGTCTCCTTCCTCTTGGCAGCAAAATGATGGAGCAGAGGTGCAAAACAGGAGGACCAGGCCTAGAGGTCAAATCTAGCCTCAGATACTTCCTAGCTGTGTGACCCTGGGCAAGTCACTTAACTTCTGTCTGCCCCAGTTTCCTCATCTGTAAAATGAGGATAATTACAGTACCTCCCTCCCTCCCAACAGCAAAGAGTTGTTGCAGGGATCAAATGGGATAAAAATTGTTAAATGCTCAGCACGTAGCAAGTGCTCTATAAATGTTTGTGTTATTTAGTTGTGTCCTACTCTTTCTGACCCACTTGGGGTTTTCTTAGCAAAAATACTGCAATAATTTGCCATTTCCTTCTCATTTTACAGATGAAGAAACTGAGGTAAACAGGATTAAGTGATTTGCCCAGGCCCACACAGCTCGGAAGTGTCTGAGGCCAGATTTGAACTCAGAAGGATGAGTCTTCCTGACTCAAGGTCTGGTTCTCTATGCACTGTACCGCCTAGCTGCCCTATCATCATTATCATTATTGTTAAATGTGGCCAGTGTCTTGAAGTATTTTGCTTGACTCTATTTATTTGTTTCAAAGGAAGAGGGAGGTAAGTTAAAAGAGGTTGTGAGAATTTTTTTTGAGGCCATCAATAAAACATTTCAAAATACATAGCATAAAACAATCATCAATTTTGAAAAGGACAGAAATGGGCCAATTTTGTTACTGCCTTGTCAAATTTGATTTTTAGCCCTTTTTAAGAAACAAAGCATCCCCAAAAGAAAATCAGTTGCATAGGCAATCCTCTTTTTTCTTCTCCTTTGTATATTGAAATAATTGCGTTTGTTGATTTCCTCATTAAAAGAAAATTTTAAAAAGTGTAACTAAGATGAATTTAGTTGAATGGAAGGGAGAATTCATTACAGTAATGACTCAGGAGATAGACAGCATCAGAAGGGAAATCAGGGGCCTGTCGAGAGTGGCCAATGTGATCTGATCATCTATGCTCTTTCTACTCCACTAGAGAGGTGTCAATGAGGCTCCATCCCATGCAGCAGAAAGAAAGGTTAAAAATTCAGTGATGAGAATCCACTACCTTGTGAGGTGGATCCATTTAGGCCTAGCTCTGACTCTTAGGTAGTGTTTTCTTTATGTTCAAGAAGAAGGCTGCCTCTCTGAAAGGTTGACCTGTTTCCTGGTTCTTCCCTCTGTGTAGGAACAGAATAAATCTAATCCCTCGTGGCACTAATAGGTTCTGGACACTTAAGACAAGCATTATGTTCCAACCAAATCTTCTTTTCATCAGCTAAGCATACTTGCTTCCTTAATGGTGCTTGGATGGCTCATTCACTGTTTCCATTACCATTATGATCACCCTGTTCTACACATGAAAGCAATAATATTTGCATTTTCTACTTTATGGGATATTTTTTAAAGAAAATGCTTGGTAAAAAATAGGTAGTCAACAAGGCGATGTGGAGGAACACATGCTCAACTTAGAGTCAAGAGATTTGAGTTCACATTCTTCCTCTGACCTCTCGGGGTCTCAATTATAAAGCGAACATAAAAATATTTGTGTTCCCTAGTGCAGGGCTACTTCATGTATGCTTGAGTCCACAGTGAGCTGTGATTGGTGCTTTGTGAATAACAAGTTCCTGGGTCCAAAACGACTCTCCCCACTAACTTGAGTAATGAATAATGCAAAGTACTTAATAGATCAGGCAGCAAGCGGTAAGGTCTTCTCTCTGGGACATTTCAGTTAATAGTAAAAATTCACATTTCTCTAGCACTTTAAGGTTTATAAGGCATTTCCCATAAAAATAAAAACATCATTATCCCCATTTTACATATGAGAAAACTGAGACCCAGAGAGTTTGGATGATTTTTTTCAAGGTCAAACATCTAGTACAATGTCAAAGTCAGTGCTTGAACTGACATCTTCGGAGAGCAAGGCCAGTATTCATTTCATTTCAATACATCATTCAACTTCTTATTTCTAATATATGGTTATTATCTGGAAGTCCTTATATTCTTTCTTCATTAGCATAGATTAAAGAGTAACCCCCTTGGGCATGTCAAAGAGAAGATTCAAAGCAGTTTGGTTTCAATATTGAAGCCAGAAGGGAGGAGTCTTAAAACTCATTAACCATGGACAGCGCACAGAGTGTTAGAGCCAGAAGTAAGCTTATGATGCCTAATATTGCACCAATGCATGGGGCATTGTGTTAGAGATGTAAGTGACCTAAGAATGCACAATATTAGATTATTTTAATATGTTAATTGTTATCACATATTGCTTATTATTATATAATATAATAATATATATGATATATATTGCATAATTGAATTACATATCATTATTCAAATTGTTATAGCAATTATTATTAGGGCAACAAAGTGGTACAGTGGATAGGGTACTGGGCCTAGAGTCATCTTCCTGAGTGCAAATCTGGCCTCAGACATTGACTAGCTGTGTGACCCTAGGCATGTCACTGTTTCATTCATCTCTAAAAGAGGGAGTTGGACTTGGTTGCCTCTAAGGTCTCTCTTTGGGCAGCTAGATGGCACAGTGTATAGAGAAACTACTAAACCTCAAGTCAGGAAAATTCATCTTCCTGAGTTCAAATCCAGCTGAGTATACTTACCTAGATGTGTGATCCTGGGCAAGTCATGTCACTGTGTTTGCCTCAATTTCCCCATCTCTAAAATGAGCTGGAGAAGGAAATGGCAAAACTCTCTGGTATCTGTGCCAAGAAAACCCCAAAGAGGGTCATAAAGAGTCAGATACGACTGAAACAACTGAATACAAAATAAATTATTAATAAATGCTAATATTTAATAATAATAATAAAACATTAGAAGGCTAGAGCTGGAAAGACCCTTAGAAATCATCTAAGCAAAGAATATCATTTTACAGATGAGAAAACCAGGGCCCAATCCTCACTGTTCTTTTCACTAGCTTTATGCAGAATTGTCCATCTCTCTGTCACCATGGTCCCAAGCACACTGAAGTGTTGCCATCCACCAGCTCCACCCTCGGGCTGTTGGTCAAGAAATAAACAAATCCTACTACCTTCAGGTAAAAGGACCCTCAAACCTCTGTGATGGTTCAAATCCCTGTCATGAGAGACACATGACAATCGGAGAGCACAGCTGAATTCCTATTCCTAGACTCAGTGGAGGTGGCTTTATTATGGAAGCTCAATTCTCCAAGCAAGTCACCACAATGAAATGGAAACTTTAGAGCAGCAGCTGTGGCCAGGACCAGCGTCTGAAGCACTCACGTGTTTCTGTCTCACATTTGCTGCTGGAGAAATTTCTACTCTTTTTTTATTTTTTTTTCTTGAAAGAGAAAAGCAAGTTGAGTTTCGTCAGTCATTCATCGCTAAGCCTCTTAGCACAACTTCAGACTTTCCGTAAGGGAATCCAGTAATTGGTGAGTCAGGCACTGGTTTCAATGCATTGCTGGTGTTCACCTTTGCCTGTGCTCTCCCATTTTATCAGGCTCTCAGTGCAAATTGCCTCTGACTCCCTGAAACCGCAGATCAAAAAAGTTAATACATTTGAAGCATAGTTTCAAGGATTTGAGATGGGAGAGACCGTGGGACCTCTACAATCCACCCTGTTCATTTTACAGATACGGAAATGGAGACAGAGATGAAGTGATTTAGCTGTGATTACACAGATTACAACTGCAAAGCAAGGATCCCAACCCAGGTATTAGATGCCAAATCCAATGCTCTTTATTATGCAAATAAACCAAAAGAGGTCAGATATCTGGTTTCTACAATCAGATAGGCCTCATAGTGTTATAGATTTGGAATTGGAAGAGCCCTTGTTTTTCAGTCCTTTCAGTCACGTCCAACGCTTTATGACCCCATTTGGGGTTTTCTTGGCAAAGATATTGGAGTGATACACCATTTCCTTTTCCAGTTCATTTTACAGATGAGCAAACTGAGGCAAACAGGGTGAAATGACTTGCCCAGGGTCACATATCTAGTAAGTGTGTAAGGCTGGATTTGAACTCAGGAAGATGAATTTTCCTGACTCAAGACCTGGCACCTTCTGTATGCACTATGCCACCTGGCTGCTCAAAGAGAGATCTTAGAGTTCACCAAGTCTAACCCCCTTCATTTTAGAGATAAGGAAAATAGTGACTTGCCCAGGATCACATAGCTAATGTCTTGAAGGAGTATTTGAACTCGGTTCTACCTCACTCCAAGTCCAATGCTCTAACCATTTCACCACCTAGTTGCCTCTATATAACACTACAGGTATGTATGTACTAATGTGTATCTGTATGAATATGTATGTATGTGTGTATTGATATGGGTATATAGCTGTGTATGAGTGTATCCCTCCTTGTCTGTATACAGAGTGTGCATGCATCTGTATATGCATACATAGAGTCGTGTATATATGTGCATGGGCATATATAATCTGTATCTTATTTGAATGTATGTGTGTGTACGTATTCATGAGAACCATTCTGTGTATGAGTCAGCATCAACAAATAAGAAATGTAAGCTCTCTCTTGTGTAAACATCTGCAGCTCCGGGGTCCTTTTCCACATTTCTATGTCTCTTGCCTTATGGTGCCTGCAGAGTTCCCAGTACTACTGATACTTCCTCAGATAGTGAAAATATAAAAGGAGAGGAAAGATCCAGGACTTTTTTTTTTGCTGAGATTTCCGAATCATTATATTTCATATTCTACTCACCCCAACAAGAGCATAGAAGGGTACCTAATCTGCCTTCTGTTCCTTTCTGCTAAAATCTAGGGAGGCAGTCATGGTATGATGGTATAGGCAGGAACCCTGGCTCTAGAGTCAGGGGAACTGGGTTTGAATTCCAACTTTGCCTCTAATACCTATGTGACTTTGGTTAAGTTACTTAACCTCCTGGAGCCTTGATTTCCTCTTTTGTAAAATGAAGGTGGTTAATGAGGGTACTATTCAGTTGTTTCAGTCCTGTTTGATTCTTTATGACCCTATTTGGGGTTTTCTTGGCAAAGATACTGAAGAGGTTTGCCATTTCCTTCTCCAATTCATTTTACAGATGAGGAAATCAAAGCAAACAGGTTTAAGTGATTTACCCAGGGCCACACAACTAGTACATATCTGAGACCAGATATGAACTCATGTAGTCAGTACTCTATCAAATCCACCACCTAGCTGCCCTACTATTTCTCCCACCACCATGAATCCAAGGCCTTATTGGGACCATTGTTCACATAGGGCACTGATGTCAGAATCTTCCTGACTCCAGACCTGGTGCTCTATCTGCTATACCACCTAGCTGCCAGGGTGGTGAACTAGATGGTCTCTAAAATTAGACTCCTATCCTGCTTAAAGTCCCATAATATTTTCTAAATAGACATTTCTGAATTTCTAAAGGATTTCTGAAGTTAGATTAGATCAGTAATAGTAAGTCTCACCACTTCTAACAAAGACCTAAGAGGATGAAATGTAAGGTAAGCAAGTCTGGTAGGTGAGAGTGGAAAAAAAGAAATGGCTTCCTGCCTCCAAGGTCATTCATTCAATGAGTAATGTACAATAAAGACCACTGGACTGGAAATCAATACATCTGGGTTCTGATCCTGGCTCTGCCTCTAACTAGGTATCTTGAACAACACTTACACTTAGCCTCAATTTTCCCTCCTATAAGACGGAGACAACAGTACTACTACTACTGTATACCTCACAGACTTGTGAAGGCTTTGTAGAATAACACTATGTGTGCGTGCATATGTACATATGTGTGTGTGCACATGTGTTTTAGGACAGTTAGGTTGCACATAGACAGAGGACCAAACCTGAAGTCAGAAAGACTGATCTTCATGATTTCAAATCCAGCCTCAGACATTTTACTACCTATGTGACCTTGGGAAAGTCACTTTATCCTTTTTGTCTCAGTTTCCTCATCTGTAAAAGGAGTTGGAGAAGGAATTGGCAAACCACTCCATTATCTTTGTCAAGGAAATGCTAAACCGAGTCACAAAGAGCTGGACATAAACAATAACAATTTACATATCTTATGCATGTATAATTTATTACTTCTTATTGGAGAGGGCCTAGCGTCACACCCTCAATTCACCAGGTAAGTGTCTCAGAACAGAGGAGGGTTAAATCAAGTTCAAGGTGCTCTTTAATCTATGTACCCTAAAATCATAACTCAAGAGCTTCCATCAACGTGTTTACTTGTTATAGTAGGAGGACACAAATCAAAGCGAAGACATTTAAGGAAATGGTTGTTGTCCTTTGTCTTCGAAGAGGACCAAAATGACATCACCATGATAAAGTGAAATTTCAGTGTGTTGGGACTGTGACTGCTCAGAATGCTCTACCACAGGTAGGCACAGAGAGTCCATGTGAATATTTGGGGTGGATACTCCAAATTTACACATCCTACATTTACTTTGTGCTATCTCAATTTTGCTTTGCTCAAAGAGCGCAACACCCTTTCTGATGTGGGCATACCATGCTGAGCCATCCTGTGTCAGTATTTCCCATGTTGAACAATCAAATCCAAAGTTCTTGAGAGTGTCTTTGTATCGTTTCTTCTGACCACCATGTGATCACCTGCCCCACGTGAGTTCTCCAGTCTTTTTGGCAAGCGTACATTATTCATTCAAACAACATGGCCAGCCCATCAGAGTTGCACTCTCTGAATCAAAGTTTGAATGCTTGGTAGTTCAGCTTGAGGAAGGACTTCAGTGTCTGGTACTTTATCCTTCCAGATGATCCTCAGAATCTTCCTAAGTGGCAGAAAGGTATTCTTTCTGATATAAGAAAAAAAAAAACTCCCCACAATTAGAGCTACCTAAAAATGGAAATCCATCTGGTGGAGTCTTCAAGTGAAGGCTGGATGACACCTTGTGGGGTGTGTGGGAGAGAGGATTCACCTTCAGGGACACATTCATTGGACAAGACATCCTCTGAGGTCTTTCCAGTTCTGAAATTCTGGGAAATGTGCAGGTAAATGTATGTGTGCATCAGTAAAGAAGTATTTATTAATCACCTCCAGTGGCCAGGAATTACTCTGGGCACTAGGGATACAAATACAATAAAAAAAACAATGCCTACTCTCAAGGATCTTCCATTTTAATGGGGAAAAGAACAATTATATACATATATATGTATATATATACACAAATATATACATGTGTAATATATACATGTATGTAATACGAATAAATTCATACATACATATCTATATAACATGACTATATTCCCATATAAACATCTATATTATGAATCAATTCATATATACACATATATAATATAGATATACATATGAATATACAGAATAAATATAGTAAATAAGTATACATTAGTCAAACACTTATAGTTAAATTGACAGAAGTTAGATGTCAACTAGGGGCACCAGCTGTCAGGGGGATAAGAGCACTCTTCACATAGGTATGAATTCAGTACTGTCTTGAAGGAAGAAAGTTTCTATGAAGTGAAGTATGGAATGAGTGCATTGTAGGCAGGGGGAACAACCTATATATAACAACAGAGATAAGCGATGGAATTTAGGTGTAGAGCAAAGGAGGTCAGTTTGATTGGATCACAGAATTTGGGGGAAGAGGATGTAAAGTCCAATAAGACTGGAAATAGTAATTATTTTCTTAATTATAATTTTAATCTTAATTTTAAGCTACCTCTATATTTCTGCCTTAAATCTCAAATTTTTAAAATGGAAAATTTGGAGGAAATTGATTAGTGAGGATTTGTTGGATGGCCTCTGAGGTCCTTTCCAGTTCTGAGATTTTATAAAATGTATGTATTGTATGAAATGCATAGTAATCTAATATTTTTGTATCAATCTTCATTAATGGTACTGATCTACACTTTTCTTTATCTGTTTTAATTGTCTTTTTCTTGATTTTGGTAAATAATTCATGTAGTATAAGGATTATTTCTTCTCTGTCTTTTGCCTTTTATATAGCTCCTCATTAATTTCTTTGTATAAAATTATCTATTTCCTGTTTTGTTAATGTCAATTTTATTTTACTGAAAGTAGGCAAGTACTATTATTATCCTCATTTTATAAATGAGGAAACTGAGGCACAGAGAAGTTCAGTGATTTACCCACAGTTGCACAATTAGTAAGTGTCTGAAGCAGCCAGTTCAGATTCCAAACCCCACATTCTATTCTCTGCACCATCATGGGCTTTGGAGGGGTCTAGTTCCTAATCCAATGCTTCTTGAACTATGTGAAAGGCTACATGGTGAAGGCAGAAAAAAAAGCTGGACTTGGAATCAGAAAAACTGAGTCAGATCCTGCCTCAGACACTTGTATCACCATGGGCAGGTCCTTAAACTTGCAGAGTTCTACAAAATGGGGACAATAGTACTTGGGGTATCTACCTCAAAGAGTCATTGTAAGAAAAGCATTTTGTAGGGAGGAGCCAAGATGGTGGAGTAGAAAGACTCACATATGCTAGCTCCGAACCCACAGCCCATAAATTTCCTGTAAAAAGAACTCCCCACAAATTCTGGAGCAGTGCAAGCCACGCAGCAATGCAGTGGAGGAGATTTCCATTCCAGAGAGCCCTGAAAAACCGACCCCAGACGTCCATCGTGCACCAGACAGCAGAGCCCAGCCTTGCCCTGCTCTGACTGCATGGCCCCAGAGGAGCAGATCCGAGCAGGCTTCAGGGATGGAATCTCTAGCAGCGGCGAAGGTCCCTCCACCCACAGGCGCTCCAGGTCAGTGAGATGTCTAGGCTGGCCAAGAGGGGAGTGGGGCGTCTCCGTGACTCGGGCCACCTCGGGAGGCAGCAGCAGAGGCAGCGGCGGCCTGGAACTCCTGGAGCAGATAGGAGCTCTGCTCCATTACTGAAGATCTCCACATAAACCCTCTGAGGGAACTGAGCCTGGGAGGCGGCCCTGCCCCACCTGAGCACCAGAACTTAAGCTCACATTGAATAGCAGCTGCGCCTGCCACTGAAATTTCTGAGGCTGGGGAGCAGCATTTGAATCTCAGACCCCAAGCACTAGCTGAGCAGATCTAGGTGGGGGTGGAGAAGAATCTCAGAAGTCAAGTAACTGGCTGGGAAAATGCCCAGAAAAGGGAAAAAAAAATAAGACCATAGAAGGTTACTTTCGTGGGGAACAGATGTTTGCACCTTTCCTTTCTGATGAGGAAGTACAATACTTACCATGAGGGAAAGACATAGAAGTCAAGGCCTCTGTATCCCAAACATCTGAAATAGATATCCAATGGGCTCAGGCCATGGAAGAGCTCAAAAAGGATTTTGAAAATCAAGTTAGACAGGTGGAGGAAAAACTGGGAAGAGAAATGAGAGAGATGCAAGAAAAGCATGAGAAACGGGTCAATACCTTCCTAAAGGAGACCCAAAAAAATGCTGAAGAAAATAACAACTTGAAAAATAGGCTCACTCAATTGGCAAAAGAGGTTCAAAAAGCCAATGAAGAGAAGAATGCTTTCAAAAGCAGAATTAGCCAAATGGAAAAAGAGGTTCAAAAGCTCACTGAAGAAAATAGTTCTCTCAAAATTAGAATGGAACAGATGGAGGCTACTGACTTTCTGAGAAACCAAGAAATCACAAAACAAAACCAAAAGAATGAGAAAATGGAAGATAATGTGAAATACCTCATTGGAAAAACAACTGACCTGGAAAATAGATCCAGGAGAGACAATTTAAAAATTATGGGACTACCTGAAAGGCATGATCAAAAAAAGAGCCTAGACATCATCTTTCATGAAATTCTCAAGGAAAATTTCCCTGATATTCTAGAACCAGAGGGCAAAATAAGTATTGAAGGAATCCATCGATCACCGCCTGAAAGAGATCCCAAAAGAGAAACTCCTAGGAACATTATGGCCAAATTCCAGAGTTCCCAGGTCAAGGAGAAAATATTGCAAGCAGCTAGAAAGAAACAATTCCAGTATTGTGGAAATACAATCAGGATAACACAAGGTCTAGGAGCTTCTACATTAAGGGATCGAAGGGTGTGGAATAGGATATTCCAGAAGTCAAAGGAACTAGGACTAAAACCAAGAATCACCTACCCAGCAAAACTGAGTATACTTCAGGGGAAAATATGGTTTTTCAATGAAACAGAGGACTCTCAAGCATTCTTGATGAAAAGACCAGAGCTGAAAAGAAAATTTGACCTTCAAACACAAGAATGAGAAGAAGCATGAAAAAGCAAACAGCAAAGAGGAGTCATAAGGGACTTACCAAAGGTGAACTGTTTACATTCCTACATGGAAAGACAATATTTATAACTCTTAAAACTTCAGTATCTGGGTAATTGGTGGGACTACACACACACGTACACACACAACGCACACACACATGTACATGTGTGCATGCACACACACACATACACATATGCATGCACACACAAAGACAGAGAGCACAGAATGAATTGAATAGGATGGGATCATATCTTAAAAGAAATTAAGGTAAATGGTGAGAGAGAAATGTAGTGGGAGGAGAGAGGGTGAAATGGAATGGGGTAAATTATCTCTCATTCAAGAGGCAAGCAGGAGACTTTTTAGTGGAGGGAAAAAGAGGAGAGCTGAGAAATAAACATGAAGTTTACTCTCATCATATTTGACTAAAAAAAGGAATAAAATGCACACTTATTTTGGTATGAAAACCTATCTTATAATACAGGAAAGTGGGGGAGAAGAAGATAAGTAGGGTGGGGGGGACGATGGAAGGGAGGGCAATGAGAGGAGGGAGCAATTTGAAGTCAACTGAGGGAGGGACAGGATCAAAAGAGAGAATAGAAACAATGGGGGCAGGGTTGGATGGAGGGAAATATAGTTTGTCTTACACAACACAACTATTATCGAAGTCATTTGCGAAACTACACAGATATGGCCTATATTGAATTACCTGCCTTCCCAAAGGGAATGGGTGGGGAGGGAGGGATGGGGAGAATTTGGAACTCAAAGTTTTAGGAACAACTGTTGAGTATTGTTGTTGCTACTAGGAAATAAGAAATACAGTTAATGGGGAATAGAAAGTCATCTGGCCCTACAGGACAAAAGAGAAGATGGGGACAAGAGAAGGGAGGGATGATAGAAGAGAGGGCAGATTGGTGATAGGGGAAATTAGAATGCTCGGTGTATTGGGGTGGGGGAAAGGGATAAATGGGGAGAAAATTTGGAACCCAAAATTTTGTGAAAATGAATGTAAAAAGTTAAATAAATAAATTTATATTAAAAAAAAGAAAAGAAAAGCATTTTGTAAGCCTTGAAGGACTGTAGAAATACATCATTGTTATCTGCATGTTTCTATACATGCTGCAGTTTTCTCATGTCACCAGCATTTTGAGCTCAGGACAACTAACCTCTTTGTCCTACACCCAACACTCTAAAGCTATATCTGTACAATTGAACGGATGAATGAATTAATAGATGGATGGATGAATGAATGAATGGATGGATAGATGAACTAAAAGCTAAATAGTATGCTAGACTCTGTACCTACAAATACAAAAGTTAGAAAGTCCTGGACTTTAACTGATATTCCACTAGGTGAGACAACCCATGTAGGGTCCAGCAAAATGGTGAGTGAAACAATGTTAGTGAACAAACAGATGCCCTTTCCAGAGGCTAAACTGATTTGAAGAATGAGGAGAGAAAACATTCAGCAACAGCAGCAGGGTGGAAAATGTCCCAGAGGAAAGAAGACTTTCCAGTTAATGCAAAGATGAGTGAGAAAGAACAGATAATATCTGGAGGGAAAAAAAAGAACAATGAACAAATTTGTGATTTAGGATTCTGTCTACAATCCTACTGTAATCCCAATCCTAATCCCTTTGGTTATCACTTATTTCTTTTAGGTGAATGATTTTGCCTTGGTTATAGCCACTCAAGAATCATGAGTAATGAAAAACTCGTGCGTTATGCATGCATTTCATGTGAGGGACTGTGGAGCAGTCCAAGCATTACGTCAACTGACAATTGGAATCAAGTCATGGGATCTACCTCAAACACGCCCACAGGATTTATCCTTCACTATAGACATGGAAACCAAACCCTGATTCATACATTTCCTCATTTTTCTTTTAAGTTAAAAACATCTCAGCTCTGCTAACTTATTAGCTGTGTGACCTTTCATAAATAACTTGAACCATCTCCGTCTCTGTGCTCTTTACCTTAAGATGAGGGGTCGAGCTAAATGACTTCAACAGATCCTCCTAGCTTCAAATCCAATGATTAGCTAACTTTCAATCTTTATTTAACCTAACCAACTACTTCCAACCATTGAATAAAAGGGATAACTGAGAAAATATAAGTGTAATTTAAATGAAAAAAAAGAAATTTTCTTTAAAAAGCTTATTCATTTTCAGTCACAATACCAAATACTTGGAATTCTCTTTTTATTTTATTTATTTATTTTTATATTTGAATGGTCTAAAAACTTAGTTGGCCTGTTTGGACCAAACCAGAGATGTTTCTGGCTAAAGCCCTTTGGCTGAACAACTCAGTGATAAATTTTCCTGGATCTCACGTAAAGTGCTATTATGCCAGTCCAATGTGACCACATTCCCTTCCCCTTGTGCCCCTCCTCTCCCCCAATCCTTCCCAATTGGAATATGACTACAATCTCTGGTCCATGGAAATTTCCTGAGGAGATCCCAGAAACCATTTCTTTCTTAGAGGCAGCCAATTTGGAAGTTTTTGTGACCCAGTGCCAGGACTGAAAGAAAAGAACTTGATTTTCTGGGGTGGAATGGGATGTGCAGAGGAGGGGGTTCTGTAGCCAGTAAAACTTTAGAGTCTCTTTTTTATGGGTTCTGCCACTGGCATGAGAAATAAAGGACTGAGCTCCCTCTCTAGTCACATCTCAAGAAGTACCCTGATTGGCATAGACCATTACTTACCAAAGTCAGTCTTGGGTGTGTCCTTATTCCAAAGATCAGTTCACTGAAATACACTTTGAAATGACTGGCCATTAGCTTATTTATCTACTACTAGGAATGTGGAAAAGACATGGGGCTGAGAGGCAGAAAATGTGGGGACCGATCCTGGTTCTACCAATTAAGTGGATGTCTCCTTGCAAATCACTCCTCCTCCCTGGGCTTCAGTCTTCTCATCAGAAAGTGCAATAGTAATACTTTTTCCACTTGTCAGGATAACAGAATTAATGAGACTATATTTGTAAATCCTTTGTCACTTGTAGAAATATAAGTCATTAACTGGCCATACAACTTGGGGAAAGAATTTCTCCTGGAGCCTGAGCAACTGTGGGTGTTATCATTTTATAGCTTAGAAAACTGAGATTTAAATAGGTAAACTGATCTACACATATAAGTGATGGTTGACTTCCTTTGATCCTGTGCCCACTGATACATTTGATCCAACTTTGCAGGATAAAGGATACTCGGTGACTGGCTTCACTCTACTCCTCAGAGCAAGTGTGCAATTTAGCAACTGGACTTTAGATTATAAACTTCAAATAGTCAAGATGACTTTTCACTTAATTCCATACTCCACACAGTCAACAGGTGTCTTTAGTAGCCATGGTAACAATGCACAGCTGCATTTTATTTCTCAATAAGATTTGTGTCTTAGAGTTCTGCATCCCAGATCCTGGACGGTTTCCTAGCTGAGTAAAAATGGAATTCCACATTGGCAGCACACGGGGGATCGAGCAAAACAGAGGCAGTGCTGGACTTGGCATCAGAACACCTGGCTCTGGTCCCAGTTTAGCTACTTACTGGCCATATTAACTTCAGTAAGTCACTACCTTTCAGAGCCTCCATTTCTTCATCTGCTAAATGGTGGGAGTAACCAGCATGGTACAGAGGAAAGGACAGTGGGCTTCTGATTCAGAATTCTTAACAAAAATTCCTGATCTGCCTCTTACTGACTTTGAGGCCTTTGACAAATCATTTTCCCCCTCTGTGCCTCATTTTCCCTTTCTTTAAAATGATGGAATCAAATTAGATGATCTAAGTCTTCATGGGATTTAGAGTGGAAGGGATTTTTAAGGTCCAGCCCCCTCTTTTTACAGATGAGGAAACTGAAACCCAGACAAGCTAAAGTACTTTGCCCAAGGTCACACAGGTAGTAAACAAGATGGCCAAGATGTTTGGAGTGACTAGACTGCATAGCTGAGGAACAGTTGAAGAGCCTGAGTATGTTTGGTCTGGAAAAGGACAAATTTAAAGGATCTTCCAATAGCCAAGAAGCTGTCATGGAGAAGAAGATAATATACTAATTTTGCTTGTTCTGGAAAGGCAGAAATAGGAATAATGGTAAGAAGTTACAGGAAAACAGATGTCATTTCTCTATAATGAATTTCCTGATTATGAAGGCTATACTAAAGCAACATGAACTGCTAGAGCTAATGACATGGCCACTTTCATAGGTCTTCAAGCAGCTGCCAATGGCCACTTGTTGGGTAGGCCATAGAGAAGATTGTTGTGCACAAATGGGTGGGACTAGTTGACCTCTGAGGAGCCTTTCACCTCTGAAAGTCTTTGATTTGAGGGTCCTGACAAAGATAGTTGTCATGTGACTTGACCACTTCTTCCTTTCCCTTAGACTAGGCTGCACTCATGACCAGGACCCTGGTTCAAGTTACCATGATCTCTGGGGCCATAAGAATATGGTGAAGATAAAACACTATATCCAATCATAAATTTCTAGACATGGAAGGGACACAAGAAGTCATCTTATGTCTACTTGAAGCATGAATCTCCTTTATAACCCCACTGACAAACTACTTGAACTCTTCCTATAGCAGGACACTCACTAATGGTGCAAACTCTCCATTCCATGTCTAGGTATCTCTAATCATTAGGAAGTTCTTTACATTTTGGTGAAATCTAGTAGTGGATAGAGCACTGAAAATGAAATCAGGCTAAGTTGAGATCTGACCTCACACACTTCTCTCAGTCAGTCAATAAACATTTATTGTGTACTATATACTACTATATACCACTACATACCAGGTATTGCACTAAGGACTGAGATACAAAAATAGGCAAAGACAGTCCTTGCCTTCAAGGAGTTCACAATCTAATTAGCGAGATAATAAACAAATACATATAAACAAGCTATATATAAAGCTTGGTATATATAAAGCTTTATATATCCATATATATATATATGTATGAAATAAAAGAGAGAAGGCACTTGGAAAAGGCTTACTGTTGTTCAGTTGTCTGATTCTTTGTGACCCCATTTGGGGTTTTCTTGGCAAAGATACTGGAGTACTTCTCTGGCTCATTTTGCAAATGAGGAATAGGGTTAAGTGACTTACCCAGGGTCAACAACAAATAAGTATCTGAGGCCAGATTTGAACTCAGGAAGATTCATCTTCCTGACTTCAGGCCTAGTACTCTATCCACTATGCTGGGATTTTAAGTGGGACTTAAAGGAAGCCAGGGAAACCAGTTGGTGATGAGAACAGACAACACTCAGACATGGGGGACAGAGAAAATGCTCAGAATTCATGTTTACTGTTAGTGTGACCCTGGGCAAATCACTTAATCTCTGTCTGCCTCAGTTTCCTCATCTGGAAGATAAATGGAGATAATAATAGCACCTACCTCCCAGGGTCATAATGTGCATCAAATGAGATAACATTTATAAAGCACTTAGCACAGTGTTTGGCCCATAGCAGACACTAACAAAGACTTGTTCCCTTCCCTAAAGAAGACAATTTGAATCTTTGACTTTCTCAGTTCAGAGTTGGTAGTGTTGGTAGTCCTTTGTTTTCAAAGAAGACCATTCATTACAAATGACTGATGACTTTTTTTGGTGCTTTATTTTCTTTTTTATAGTATTTATTGTTTTCCCCAGTTACATGTCAAGAAAAATTTTAGCATTCATTTTTATAAGACTTTGAGTTCAAAATTTATCTCCCTCTCCCTTCCCTCCCCTCTTCTGAAAATGAGAGGCAGTTTGATATAGTTTATACATGTGCTATCATGTAAAAAATGTTTCCATATTGGTCACAGTTGTGAAAGAAGAAACATAAAAAAATGTGAAAAAGAATAAAATAAGCAGAAAATAATATGCTTCCATCTACATTCAGAGTCCATCATTTCTTTGTCTGAATGAGATAACATTTTCCTTCATGAGTGCTTTGTAATTGGCTTGGATCATTGTGTTGCTGAGAAGAGCTGAGTCCTTCATAGTTGATCATCGAATGAGTGATGTCTTGACTTGCTCTTGAATTGGATTTAAGTGAGGCAGGGTTGCACAAGGTTTTTAGCCTCACTCTTTCTTCCAGGGTCATTGAAGTCCAGAGCAAGACAAAAGTCCAGAGGACTGACAATGGCCCTGATGGAGTGGATGACCTTGTCTTTGTTTTCTTTCCAAGCTCTAAGCACTTCTTTCAGCTGCCTTCTCAGCCACTGGAACAAAATGTTCTCATCTCCCCATTCACGGTAATCTCAGAGAGCTGCACTCACAGCTGGATAAGATCTTTTATTTAGTATTTCAGCTGAGTCTTAAAAGAAGTCAGTAGGTATTTAATGAATATTTGCTGAATTTTTTTTAAGTAAAAAAATCAACTACATCAAAGTGCTGGCCAGGAGGAGGAGGAGAGGGAAGGAGGGAGAAAAATTTTGAACTCAAAATCTTACAAAAATGAATGCTAAAAATTTTCTTGATATGTAATTGGGGAAAAATAAAATACCATTTTTTTTAAATCACTAAAACTTCTGAAAAGGGGGCTCTTGGGTAAAGCAGGCTAAATGGACTGCTAATCTCAATTTCCTGTGGCTCACTTTGGTCATATGACATCCACTCTCCAAAGTTTGTTGAGGTGCCTGCCTTCTTGAGACCAGTTATAGGACCATCCCATGCTGAGTCCAAAGTGTTCCCTAGGCCTGAACACTCCTTCTTCCTCCTCAGCCATTGAGCTTCTCCCCATTCTTTAAAAGCCTAATACAAAGTCCACCTCCTTTAGGTAGTCTTGGAAAGCAGCATGGGATGATGGAAAGATTGATGCCTCCGGAGGCACAGGACCCTCGGTCTGAATTCTGGTTCCAGTAGTTACTGTCTGTGTGACCTTGGGTGAATTACTTAGTCTCCATGGGCTTCAGTTTCCTCACCTGTAAAATGAGGGGGTTGGACTAGAAGGCTTCTCAAGTCTTTTCCAAGTCTACACCTATGATGCTTCAATAATTCCTTCACTTCCCCCCTCCATATTAATAACCTCTTCCTCTTCTCCCCCAGGACTCTCATATGGCACTTTAATTTATACATCCAATATGTTCCACATTATATTATGTACTACATAATGTACTTTGTGCAGCTAAGTGACTCAGTGGATAGAACTCTGGACTGGAGTCAGGAAGACCTGAATTCAAAACCTGTCTCAGGCATTTACTAGCTATTGGAACCTGAGCAAGTTACTTATCCCTGTTTGCCTCAGTTTCTTCATCTGTAAAATGAGCTGGAGAAAGAAATAGCAAACCACTTCCAGTATCTCTGTCAAAAAAACTCCAAATGGAGTCCTAAAGAATCAGATGCAAATAAAAAATAAATTCTTGACTATGGCACCTAACTGCCTCATATATATGTGAAATGAATACTTTTTCTATGTATAGGTACTTTCTTTTTATTATTTTATTTATCATTGATTTATGTATTGACTCCTTGGAGTATAAGGTTACAGTATTTTGTATATCCCCTTCAGCACAGTATTCTACACAAAAATAATAGTTCAGTTAGTCAACAATCATTTGCTACGCACCAAGCACCATGTTAAATGATGAGAATAGAAAGGAAGGCAAAAAACAACCCCTGCCTTCAAGGAGCTCACAGCCTAGTGAAGGAGAGAAGTGCCCCCAAGGATCTCACCTTCTAGGAGGGGAGACAACATGTGCCTCCAAGGAGCTAGTGAAGGAGACAACGTGGGCCTCTAAGGAGCTCACCTAATGGGGCAACAACAGGTATATAATTAGGTACCTACAAGATATGTAGAGTAGACAGGAGGTAATCTCAGAGAGAAGGCACTAGCTGCTGGGGCGGGGGGGACTAGGAAAGATCTCCTGTAGAAGGTAGAAGTTGAGCTGAATCTTGAAGGAAGTCAGTAGGTATTTAATAAATATTTTCTGAGTTTTTAAAAATGTCAACTTCTCAAGTAGATTATAGGGAAGTGCAGTTCGATAGCACTTTGTCTAAAAAAATATGATTTGAGTCTAAAGAAAGAAAACTGAATATGAGTCAACATTGTGATTTCAACTGAGAAAGCTGATGTGATTGTGGACTACCTCTTCAAGACAATGGCAGTGATGGTCCTGCTTGCATTTTGCCCTAGTCATACGACCTTTAGAATAGAAACTCCTTGAGGCCAGGAACTTCTGCATTTCTGTGCTCGTGTTTCTTAGCATCTGGTACCTTCAATCTCTGACTCAATATTTGTTCATTAATTCAGCTCCTATGTTCAGTTCCAAGACTTGAGAAAGACACTGATAAACTGAACAGCATCCAGAGTGGGGGAGCTGTGATGGTGAATGAGTGTGAATTCATTCAGTATGAGAATCAATAAAAAGAACTGGAAATGTTTAGTCTGGAGAAGAGGAGATTTAAAGGGGAGGGACATGATTTCTATCTTTGGGGATTTGATGACATGTCCCTGTGGAAGAAGAATTAGACTTCTTTTCCCTTAGAACCAGAGGGCAAAACTAGAAAAAAATGGATGGAATTGGCAAAGAAACAGTTTTGGACTCAACACAAGGAAAAAAAAACTTCCTAACAATTAGAACTCTTTCAAAGTAGAATGGACTTCCTGAGGAGGCTGCAAATTCCCTCCTATCCCACTGGAGGTCTTCAAGCACTGGATGTGTTGAAGTTTAGGGGTACTGGGACCCCGAAATAGCAACATGCTGGGTCCTGCCTGAATGAATTTGACCCAAGCCTTGTTTCAGCCAAAGAAAAACAATTTATTAAAGATCTGCCATTTATTGGGTAGACTTTTACGGAATCTGAGCATTTGTATCACTAATGCCAGTGGACCAGAGTGAATCTGAGCACCTTCATGGAGGCAAGATGGATCCTATATACAGAAAGACTGTGGGAGGGATCTAGGAGTGGCTAAGTAGTCTGGGGTGACTACAGAAGATATCCAGAGAGGGTCTTGATTGGAGGAGTCAGTAGCTGGTGTGCCTAGAGGTCAGACACCAGGAACCAAGAGACTAAGTGGAAAATAGCTGAAGGTTACCTGGAGATAACAGACGTGGAGGGCTAGGATAGGTGAAGGGTAACAGAGATTGAGGCATAGTGATAACGGAAGGCTATGGCCTTAGGCCAATGCCAGACCCAGGGGGAAGATTCAAGTGGCCTTCAAGGGGGTTCTCAGAGTCTGTAGCTCATCAATTGGACGAAGCCTTGACAAGCAGGTTGTGGAGGAGAACTCTTTCCAGGAATGGGTTAGACAAGGTGGCCTCTGAGGTTCCTTCCAACTCTAGGATTCTGAGAGTAGTCTTGAAACAAAGGAAGATGAGGGGAAAATAATAAAGATGCTCAGAGGTCTGCATGTGCCCAGATGGGTGACTGAGGCTTCCCAGAGTTAGCAGGGTGGGGTGAAGGACATTGAAGGCAGTGTGCTTTGCTGATACAGGGACTTTTCATTCTCAGTTCTGCATGTGTTCATGCATGTGCTCAGTAGCCCAAACATTTGTCATGGGATAATGACAATTTACAGCCCCTGCTTGGAAAGGATTAGTGGTTTATTCCCTGAACTAAAGGGCAATGAATTACCCAAGTGAGGAAGCATCTGTACTCTGTCCCGGTCACGTTGCATCAGGCCTAGGAGGGTTATCCACTTGGTTCAGAATGTGGAGACCCTTCAGAGAGAAGTCAAGTCCCTAAATCCCTCTGACCTCAAGGCTCTTAGAGATTCAGATGACAGTGGTTTAAGGGTCTGACCACCCTGATAATTGCTTCAAACCTTCCTTTGTTTGGCGTGTGTAATAATAACAAAATAGCAATCATGATAGATCGTAAAGAAAGTACAGTATAAATGACTTTCTTCACTGCAAAGCACTTTTCTTACAACAATCATGTGATGTATTTAGTATATGTTATTAATCCCATTTTACAGATATGGAAACTGAGGCCCAGAGTTTCCTCTCAAAGTATACTCCAACTTCCAGAGTCATGCCCCAATTCTCCATCCTGAAGCTCAGTTCATTCCTAGAATTTACACAGTGGAACTGATGGGGCACTAATGATGGACCCCTAAAAGACCCTGGACTTTCTCAAGTGTTCGAAGTCCCTGGCTTTTACCTGGAGCACCAGCCCTTCCCAGTTAATAATCCTTTCAACTACACTTTCATTGTGGCCTTCATTGTCTACACCTGGCTCCAACCTGGACCACTACTCCTTGATTCCTTCTTAACTCCTTTTCTGTTATATCCCAGTCACCCCAGACTGTTCACCATTATAAAAAAGGTCAGTCTCATCTGCTAAATTGCTTAGATTCTTTAAGAGTCTGGACAAAGGCTCAGATTCTGAAAACCTGATCAGCAGTGCAGACTCACTAGAAACCTCATCCACCCCAATCTGTTTTAATGAATTTCATTTCTGACTGAAAGATGACGGATACAATTCTCTCAAGGCAGAACCAGAGCCTTTTTGTCCTAGAATTCCAGAGTTCCCAGCACCCTTTTCTTCATCCTCTCCTTCTGATTGAATGGGTCCTCCTAAAACCACCCCAGACCAACAATATCTTATTCCTCTTCAGGCTGGACTTCCTCTGGACTTCCTCAATGTAAGCTCCTTGTGTAAGAAATGATTATTAATAACCAAAACCTTGGGGAGATTCAAAGGCTCTCCCCTTTTTCCAAATTCCTCATTTTAAAAAGTTCCATTTTCTTGAAGGACATTACTGATAGTGAGATTGAATTGATTCTCCTTATCTGTGTGAGATCCCACCAAACCTAGCAAGGACTTTAATCTAGGGGTTTGAATGGAGACAAATCCTTTCATTTAGATGGTTCAAGGCCGGGAGTGGTCTGGTATAGCGATATTTTCCCAATCCTAGAGGTACTTGGGCCCTCATTTGAATATAGCCCACCTCCAATCATGTTAATCAATTAGATTTTATGAAGGATATATAAACTGTGAGTCTGCTGCCATGATTGTCTTTGGTCTAAAAGAAATCACCAAATGACCATCCTTTTATTAATAACCTGTTGGCCTTATTAATGAAATTATTAAAACCCTAGAAACTATGTCTCTTGAACCCTTGTCAAACATCACACTTGAGAGTAGACCATCTCTCCACTTGGATTTGTGTTGCTGGCAGTTAGCACCGTGTCTGGCACACAGTCAAAGCTTACTAAATGCTTGCTGACTTGTAGAGCTTAAAAAGTGCATTCTTACAGCCTGTGCAGTAGGTAGAGCAGGGACTGGGAACAAGAAGGGGATAGATAAAGTACAAGGGAGTAGGGAAGGACAGACCTGGTATTCCATCAGTGTGAGGAGTTCCTAGGGAGAAGATTCCCTCTACCAAAGCAGATAGGCAACTGTTCCACACCTTATCATCAGAAAGAGTTACCTCAGACATTAAGAGGTGAAGAGCCTTGCCCAGAGATACTCAGACGATATTGTATGCAAGATGGGAGCATAACCCAGGTCCTCATGATTCCAAAACTAGCTTTCTGTCTACTGTTCCCTCTTGAGAAGATTATCAGCCCTGGTTTATGTATGAGGAAATGGAAGCCCCATGCTGAAATTTGAACCCAAATCATATGATATTGGGCAAGTCACTTTAATGTCTCTGAACCTCAGTTTCCTCTTCTGTCAAAAGGGGTGAAAATACTCCTTACCTCCAAGGGCTGTTGTGAGGGAATTTTAAACTTTAAAGTGTTCTGGAAATACGAATACTGCTGCTGTGATGATGATGATGAAGATTGTGATGATAAAGATAGTAAAATTGGTGATAATGATTATCAAGATGATGATGATGATAAAGATGATGATGAATGTGCTGCTGTTGACAACACTGATGAGGGTTATGATTATAACGATGCTAATGGTAATGATGATGATGATGATGATGATGAAGATGATGAAGACTTCTAGTTTAGTGTTTTATGTACTACAGCAGTGCTGCTTCCACTGAGTTGTTTCACTTTTCTACATGACACCAAGTGAAAGGAAAGCTTGGAAATTATCTGAATAATTTTGGCAAAATGTTAACACTGACCTGAATTATCTCAGTAATAAGAAAGGATGGAAGGGAAAGCCCAAATAGAGTGCAGGGAAGAGTGGGAGAAAAGAGACTAAAAGAAAAAACAGACTTAATTCTACCACCTCTCAAAAGAACCACTTGGAGGTCTGGAGCAAAGACAATCAAACCCAGACCCATCTCCAAGGGATCACATTTGTCTCCAGTATAGAAATAAGTGTCTAGACAAGCTTTCTTATTTAACTCTAAAGAGGCTTGTCCCTAACCACCAAGAAGTTGCTTGGTCTAGTGGAAGGATGTGAATGTCAAGAGATCTAGGCTCAAATTCTGTCTCTCAGAGTATCACAGTCATGGACAAGTCACTTTATATCTCTGAGTCTCAGTTTTTTCATCTGTAAATAAAAATTATTAACATTTATTCTCCCTGTATTTCTAGATCTTTGGGAGGAAAGTACTTTCTAAACCTTAAAAAAAGGAAAGTAGATTGTACACCTTCTGGTACATTTGGATCCCAGCAACTACCATCAGTGTCTGACGTGTAGAGGTGAAGAAACATTTATTGATTGGAGGCATCGAGGGGATGCAACAGTGTAGAATGCTGGACTTGGAGTCAGGAAGGTGTAAGTTCCAATACTGCCTCAGACACTGACTAATTGTGCAATCCTAGGCAAGTCACTTAGCCTCTCTGAGCCTCAGTTTCCCCTTCTTGAAAATGGGGATAATAATGGCATTGGGGACAGCTAGGTCGCACAATGGATAAAAGAGCTGGGCCTGGAGTCAGGAATATTCATCTTTCTGAGTTCAAATTTGGCCTCAGATACTTACTAGCTGTGTGATGCTGGGTGAGTCACCCTGTTTACCTCAGTTTCTTCATCTGTAAAATGATCTAGAGAAGAAAATGACAAACAACATCGGTATCTTTGCCAAGAAATCTTGAAACGGGTTCTCAGAGAGTCAGACATGACTGAAAACAATTGAATAGTAATAGTACTTAACTCCCAGGGCTATTATAAGAGAAAGTGAAATAATACCAGAAAAGAATCTCACAAACCCTAAAGCACTATATGAATGTTAGCTACTATTACTGATGAATGCATGTTGACAGAAATCTATCATCCTTCTTGTTGTTAACTTACTTGACATTTTTTTTTTTACTTATTAAATGAAGGCATTGGAGAAGACGACCCCTAAGGCAATGTCTTTGTATGTTTCTTTCTTTTTTCTTTTTCTTTTTTTTTGTATGTTTTAAAAATGTTGAAAGTTGAATCTGATCCTTTTCCATGAGTGACTAATATGTGTTCATATTTAGGGAGTTTGCACTGGTGGGAGTCAAGTAAAAATGCTGAGTGAAATAGAAATGGAGCTTTCAAATTGTGGTCAGATCTTGGCTTTGGGCACCAGGAGCTAACCAAGAATTCTGCTTTGACTGAATCATTATCCAGTAAAAGACATGGGGCTGCAATGCACGTGTGGAAGAGCCTGAAGCCTCACAGAGGACAAACCAGACACGTGGCCCATTCTGCCCTTGGGAAAGGGCTTGGGCTGTCAGTATTGTACCGAATACCTTGGTTGGGGTATGGACTGCCTGGGACATACATACCAAGGTCTGACTGAGGATAGGTGGCTTCTAGCTGTGGGTCTAGGATTTAAAGACCTCAGGGCACTCCCTTCAGGTTGGTGAGCTGTCCAGCCTGCCTTGCTTTCAAGTCATTACTGACCCTGCCCTTCTCTTCTCTTTATACCTTGACTTGGTTCTTCTAACCAGGAACTCTGTGAACTAAGATCATAGAATTAAGGATAATAGCCAGGAAAGGCATCTCTAGTGGGTGGAAGGGGGGAGGGAGGAAAACATTTACATGCTAACTTTATTATATATTTAATAGGAAGAGCAAGTTGTCCATAATAGATTTTCAGTTCCATGTGCAATCATCTTTTTTTATTATACTTTTGTGGAAATGCTTGTTTTATTCCATAGATTTAAAAATTAAAATTAAAAAAGAACAGTTAGTTGACTCAATGGACCTAGAACCAGAAAGACATGAATTTAAATCCAGTCTTAGACTCTCACTAACTTTGTGACCCTGGGCAAGTCAGACTAAATCTGCCTCAGTTTCACCATCTGTAAAATGGGAATAGTAATAGCATTTGATTCTCAGGGTTGTTGTAAGGTTAAAAAGGGATGATAGTTGTAAGGTGCTTTGCAAACTTTAAAGCACTATGTTATTACTTTAAATTTATTTATTTACAATAATATTTTATTATATAATATAAATACTATTTATTGTTTGTAAAAAATGATAATAATCCTGATTCCAAGTCCTGTGCTCTATCATTATGCCACCTCGCTATCATCATTATTAGAAAGAGCCCTGGACTTGGAGAGAGTCAACCTGAGTTCAGATCTTGGCTTAGACACTTATGGTTTGTGTGACCTTGAGCACATTACATCAACTCTCAGAGTCTGTGTCCTCATGTAAATTCCTAAGAATCCTTCAAAATCCCCCAAATGGCTCCACATCTTTCTCCTTTCCACATCACAAAGTGATTGGTTGAACACATCTTTATGTATTTATCACATATTACTATTATCTGCCTTTGTATATTATCTCTCTACTAGTTCCATGAGGGTATTATCTGGGTCTTGTCTAGGCTTTGTATTTCCACCAGCCTAGGAAATGCTCTTTATGTATCACGTACTTAATTAATAAGTGTTTATTGAATTGAAAGAAATAGGCAAACTAGGAGTAATACATGGTAGTCCTACCCCACAGAGTTGAGATAAGCTGCATAACGTGAGTTACTATTATATCTCTGTATACCCTGCTGGGGACACAACGAGTATTCAATAAAGCCTAGTGGGTTAATCAAAGGCTCACAATGCAAGTTTTTTTGAGCAGACCCTTATGTGCCAGAAAGGTTCTTACTCCAAAGTGTCTCCTTCCATTACTTGCCAAATGCCTAAAATTCCACTGCTTTGTTTTGCTTTTATATCCCTAAAGCCTAGCCCAATGACTTGCACGTCATAGGTATTTAATAAATGCTTTTTCAATAGGATTAGACTGAATTACAGTTCTACAAGGGACTGTCTGAGAAGTAAGCTTCTCATGACTCATAGAAGGAGGAACAGGAGTAAGAAGGGGAGAAGGAAAAGAAGGAAGAGGAGAAGGAAAGAAAGAAGTGCAAGAAGAAGGAATAGGAGGAGGAGAATTAGTATAGTGTTTTAAGATTTGCAAACACTTTAAAAAATATCTCATTTTATCCTCACAGCAACCTTGGGAGACAGAGGGGAAGGGAAGGGAATGAAAGATAATAAAGTTAACATTTATACAGCACTTACCATGGACCAGGCACTGCGCTAAACACTTTACAAATATCTCATTTGCTCCTCACAACGATGCTGTGAGGTGGGTGCTATTATTATTTCCATTTTACAAATGAGGAAACTGAGGCAAACAGTAGTTAAGTGACTTGTCCAAGGTCACACTGCTAGTAAGTGGCTAAGAAAGGATTTGAACTCAGCTCTTAATGACTTCGGATCTAACTCTATCCACTCTGCTGCCTCCGCCTATGTGGTTTCAGTAATAAATGTCTGGATTCATGACCTCAGGAAAAAGGTTAAAAGTGATTCCCTCCTGTCAGGGACAATAGCTATCCTTCAACCTTGCCTAAATAGTTTGGAGATTTACTGCCTCCCCCGGAGCGTGTCTTCAGGATATCAGGGAGCTGAAGGATATGAAGGATCAATTTCTGTTAAAGCATAAACACAATTTGTCAAAGGGATAGTTTGTGAGCTCTTAGGAAAGGAAAAGCTGATCACTCAGAGACAGTATGGGTTCCTTAAGAATAAGTCCTACCTGACTAACTTCATTTCCCCTTTTTATAGAGCTAAAGCACAGTAAGTTAGGTCTATCCTGGTCTCCCCTTCCTCCTTAACTCCCCCTCAGTGGGGGATTTGCTCTGAGCTCACCTCCCATTTACACTATGTATCTCTTATTCATATATGGTGTTTTTCTTGTGAGGATTTGAGCTTCTTGAGGGCAGGGACAATGGTTTTTTGCCATTCTGTGTAAATAGGCAATAATTAATAGTGGGAAGGTACTAGAATTAAGAGGCATTTTGGGAGGCTTCTTGTAAGAGGTAGAATTTTAGTTGGGATTTAATCGAATCCAGTGAGGTCGGTAGCCAGAGATGAGAAGGGAGACATGACATTCTAGACATGAGGGCCAGTCGGAGAGAATGCCCAGAGACAAGAAATGGAGTGTCTTCTTTGTGAAATAACCAGGATTCAATGGATTGAAACATCATAACCAGGATTAATTAAAGAAGGCTGAAAAGGTAGGAGGGGGGATATTCTATTGGAGACAATATGTATGTATAGAAGGATAAACAGAAGACTTAAAAGGTTTTTTGGGATGAAGAGTAGTAACTAAAGAGCAGTTTCATATCTATTACAGGGCTTCTTGATTTGTTACCAGTGGACTTTTTTTTTTACATTTTGATAACTGTATTTCAATGTGATTGATTTCTTTTGTAATCTGATGCATTTCATTTTATGCCTTTAAAAGCATTCTTCTGAGAAGAGGTCCATAGTTTTCACCAGACTGATTACCCAAGGGATCCAGGATACACAGAAAAAAGATTAGGAATCCCTGATATAAAAGGCTATGCTTGTGCTAAGTCTTTGAAAAAAACTCCCCCAATTTCATGTTAAAACAACTTTTTAACATTTGGATTTTTTTTAAGTGTTGAGTTCCAAATTCTATCCCTCTCTCTTTCCCCTCTTCTCCTCCCTTCCTCCCCTCCTTTCCTTCCTGTCTCCCTCCTCTCTGCCCTCCCTAAAATGGTAAACAATCCAATATAGATTATACATGTACAATCATGTATAACATGTCTATGTCAGTAATTTTGTAAGACTTAAAAAAAGAAGGAAGGAAGAAAAAAGAAAGAAAGAAAAGAAGGAAGGAAGGAAGGAAGGAAAACAGCATACTTCAGTCCGTATCCAAACAATGTCAGTTCTTTCTCTGGAGGCAGAGAGCATGCTTCATCGTGAATCCTTTGGGATACTCTTGGATCATTATATTGCTGAGAATAGCTGTCATTTACAACTCTTCATCATCCAATATTGCTATTATTGTATATAATATTCTCCTGGTTCTGCTCACTTCACTTTGCATCATTTCATTCAAGTCTTTCTAGTTTATCTGAAATTATTCTGCTTGTCATTTCTTATACACTATAATATTCCATTACAATTTGTCCCATAGCTTGTTCATCCATTCCCCAATTGATGGGCATCCCCTCAATTTCCAATTCTTAGGCACCACAAAAAGAGTTGCTATAAATATTTTGTACAAATAGATTCTTTCCTCCTTTATTAAAATATTTCTTTGGGATACAGACTTGACATTGGTATCACTGGATCTTCTGAGTCATATATATGTATATATATATATACATATATATGTATATATATATATATAATTTATTTATTTTCAGTTTTCAACATTCACTTCCATAAGATTTTGAATTCCAAATTTTCTCCCCATCTCTCCTCACCCCCACCCCAGGACAGCATGTACCCCATCCACCCATTCCCCCAATGTGCCCTCCCTCCTATCATCCCCCTTCTTCCATTCCCTTCCCCTCTATTTCTTATATGGCAAGATAGATTAGATTTCTATACCACATTGCCTGTACCTCTTATTTCCCAGTTGCATGCAAAAACAATTTTTAACATTCATTTTTAAAGCTTTGAGTTCCACATTCTCTACCTTCCTCCCCACCCACTCTCATTGAGAAAGTAAGCAATTTGATATAGGTCATACATCTGTAGCCATGCAAAATACATCCATAACAGTCACGTTTCCCTCTATCCTCTCCTGCCCTCCATTTATTCTGTTCTCTCCCTTGACCTGTCCCCCCACAATAGTGTTTGCTTCTGATTATCCCTTTCCCCAATCTGCCATCCTTTCTGTTATCCTCCCTCTCCTATCCCCTTCCCCTCTGCCTTCCTGCAGAGTAAGATAGATTTCCATACCCAATTGAGTCTGTGTTATTCCCTCCTTAAGTCAAATCCATTGAGAGTAAGGCTCATATCTTCTCTCTTGCCTCCCCACTCTTCCCCTTCATTATAAAAGCTCTTTCTTGTCTCTTTTGTATGAGGTGATTTACTACATTCTACCTCTCTCTTTCTCTTTCTCCCAGTACATTCCTCTCAACGCTTAATTTTATTTTTTAAGTATCCTCCCTTCATATTCAGCTCATCCTGTGCCTTCTGTCCATACATACATACATACATACACACACCCACATATATATATATATATATACACACACATACTTATATACATATATACTCACATATACATATATACACATATAATATACATATACATACATATATCATCCTTCCATGTAGGATGTAAATGAATGAATGTAAATGAATGTAAACAGTTCAACTTTAATGAGTCCCTTATAGCTTCTCCTTCCTCTTCACCTTTTCATGTTTCTCTTAATTCTTGCAGCTGAAAGTCAAATTTTCTATTCAACTCTGGTCTTTTCAATAAGAATGCTTGAAAGTACTGTATTTCATTGAAATTCCATTTTTTCCCCTGAAGTATTATTCTCAGTTTTGCTGGGTAGATGAATTGCTAAACTCTATGTTTTCCTGGTTATATTTCCACAATACTTGAATTGTTTCTTTCTGGCTGCTGATAATATTTTCTCCTTGACCTGGGAACTCTCGAATTTGGCTACTGTATTCCTAGGAGTTTATTTTGAGGTCTCTTTCAGGAAGTGATTGGTGCATTCTTTCCATTTTTATTTTACCCCCTGGTTCTAGAATATCAGGACAATTTTCCTTGATAATTTCTAGAAAGATGATGTCTAGGCTCTTTTTTTTATCGTGGTTTTCAGGTAGACCAATAATTTTAAAATTATCTCTCCTGAATCTATCTTCCAGGTCAGTTGTTCTTCCAATGAGATATTTCACATTGTCTTCTGTTTTCTCATTCTTTTGGTTTTATTTTATAATTTCATGATTTCTCATAAAGTCATTAGCTTCAGTTTTTTCCATTCTAATTTTTAAGGTGTTATTTTCTTCGGTGAGATATTGAACCTCCTTTTCCCGTTGGCCAATTCTACTTTTTAAGGTATTCTTCTCCCCAAGAAACAAAAAGGAAACATGTCATGAGAAAACAATCCATGGCTAAAAGTCTTGGGACATCTGTGACTACAAGTTTACTATGATCAACAGTGTAATTGGCCACAAAAAGAGCAAATGTAATCTTTGGCACAGAACCCAAAAAAGGGAGGTGACAGTACTGACCTAGCCAGGGAGATCATAGTGTTGTACATCAGATTTCAGGAAGGATACTGAAAAACTGGAATATGATTAGAAGCAGGTGATCAGGACAATAGTCATCACATCATAGGGAGGTAGAAAGAACTGCACATGTTTAACCTAGAGAAGACACAGGGAAAACATAGCAACTTTCTTTAGGTACTTACGAGACTCTCTTGTGGAAGAAAACGATTACTTGTTATGTTTGGCCACAGAAGGGCCAATGGATAAAATCTCAGAGAAGCAAATTTCTGTTCAACCTAAGGGAAAATTTACCAACCATGCAAAAATGCAAGGATCTGCTCTAGGGAGTAGTGAGATCCCTGTCACTTGAAGTCTTCAGTCTTCAGACAGAGACTAACAAGGATCAGTTGAGGGTGTTGCTATATGGATTCCTCTTGCAGGGAGGGACTGACTGAATGACCCTTGCCTGAAACCCCTTTCTTCTCCCAGATTCTACTTTCCCCAGATTTCTCTGCCACTCTACAATAGTGTTTTCTAGAGCTAACAGTGGATGAAATCAAAAACACATGATACTCAGTTTCTCAGAGAAACAAAAACACTACTGAAATCAAAATCTTAACTCATCTGGGAGCCTCCTGCCAAACCCTAAAGGTTAGTAAAATAATTTTGGTTTCAGGAAATACCATTCTCACATCCCAGCTGGCCTGTGTTGATTGTATCTACTATGGCCTCTCCCCTCCACACAGTTTGTTAAGGGACAGGTTTTGGAAGGGCACATCTGGACCAGCTTAACCAGAATGTGGGTGGCAGCAATGTTCCTGGCAATTTGGACTTTGGCAAAAGGATATGTTTGAAGAAGAAGATGGAACAGAGAGGTCTCCACTCTCTGCCTCTTCATTAGAAAATCGTAGGCACTCTACAGAAGTCTTGGAGTCATGCTTCACAAAATTTCTAAATAGTAACCAGTTTGAGTGAACAGCTAAGGAATGTTAGAGGCAGTTAGATGATTCAACAGACAGAGCACTGGGTCTCGAATTCAAATGCAGCATCAGGCACCTAATTGTGTGACCCTGGACAAATCATGTAGCCTCTGCCTCACTTTCCTCACCTGTAAAATGGGGACAATAATAGCATCTCCCTCCCACAGTCGTTGTAAGGATTAAATAAAATAATATTTTTAAAATATCTTTCAAACCGTAAAATGCTATACAAATGCTTTTTATTGTTGAGTGATATCCACCTCTTTGTGACCCCATTAGGGATTGTCTATGGCAAAGATACTGGAATGATTTGCTATTTGCTTCTCCAGCTCATTTTATAGATAAGAAAACTGAGGCAAACAAGGTTAAGTGATTCATCTAGGTTCACAGAGCTAGGAAGCATCTGACACCAAATTTTAACTGGATGTATCTTCCCGATACAGGGCTCAGCATGTTATCTACTGCACCACCTAGCTGCCCATATAAATTCTAAGTATTATCATTATCATGATTATTATTATAAGGCAGGCAGAGACACAAAAACTGAGAGAATCCTTAGGACACTGAATTCTAGAAAATGGAACACAGAATATCTAAGATAGAAAAGAGAACACTGACTTCCAGAACATAGACTATTAGTGAGTGCTAAAGAGATCTTAAAGCATAGACTGTTAAAACACAAAACTATAAAATATTAAAGTTAAAGGGGATCTTAGAATTAATTCGTCTAGGATTGAGATTCTTAAGGTGTTTTCATGTCTGGACCCTTCTGGCCATCTGGCAAAGTTTCTGAACTCCTCAGAATATTATTTTTAAATGCATAAAAAATAAGAATACAAATGGAATCCATTATAAAGTTAATTAATTCTATCAGCTCAGTCAGTCAATCAACAAGCATTTGTTCAATGCCTCCTGTGTGCCAGGCCCTGTGGAAGGGCTAAGGATACAAAGAAAGACAAAAACATTCCTTGTCCTCAGAGGGCTCACAGTCAAATGAGGAGACAACATGTAAATAACTATGTAAAAATAGGATTGAGAATAGCTAGATAGGTAAGCAGAGAGATAGACAGATAGATGGATGGATGATGGATGGACAGATGAAGAGATGGACAGACAGATGAACAGATAGATGAATAGATGATAGATATACAGATGAGCAGAGAGATAAATAGATGGATGAGAGATGGACAGATGAAGAGGTAGACAGATGAACAGATAGATGAATAGATGATAGACAGATGAACAGAGAGATAAACAGATGGATGATAGATGGACAGATGAAGAGATGGACAGACAGATAAACAGATAGATGAATAGATGATAGATAGATGGGCAGAGAGATAGACAAATAGATGGTTGGATGATGGATGGACAGATGAAGAGATGGACAGACAGATGAACAGATAGATGAATAGATGATAGATAGATGAGCAGAGAGATAAATAGGTGGATGATAGATGGACAGATGAAGAGGTAGACAGACAGATGAACAGTTGAATAGATGATAGATAGATGAGCAGAGAGATAAATAGATGGATGATAGATGGAGAAATGAAGAGGTAGACAGACAGATGAACAGATAGATGAATAGATGATAGATAGACAGATGAGCAGAGAGATAAATAGATGGATGATAGATGGGCAGATGAAGAGATAGAGAGACAGATGAACAGATAGATGAATAGATGATAGATAGATAGACGAGCAGAGAAATAGATGTATGATAGATGGACAGATGAACAGATAGATGAATAGATGATAGATAGATAGATAGATAGATAGATAGATAGATAGATAGATAGATAGATAGATGAACAGATAGAGATAGAAAAATGACAGCTAATATCAGAGGAAAGGCAAGATTAAGGAATGGGAAATGCTTCATGCAGAAGACAGGATTTTAGCCTTTCCTTCCCTGAAGGAAGAGGAGTTGAGGAAGGTGAGGCTTCCAGGCAAGGACAACCCTGAAAATGCTGGGAGTACCATATAGGAAGACGAGCAAGGAGACCAGTGCCACTGGATCAAAAGTACAGGGAGGGAAGTAAGGTGTAAGAAGACTTGAAAGGTAGGAAGGGACCAGGTTATAAAGAGCTTTAATAGCTAATCAGAGGATTTGTATTTGATCCTGGAAATAACAGGGAGTCACTGGAATTTATTGAATAGAGTTGAATAGAATTGAATGGAGTGCTGGACTTGGAATAAGAAAGACCTGAGTTTGAATGCTGCCTCAAAGACTTTAGCCATGTGACTCTAGGGCAAGTCATTTAATTTCCCTCAACCTCAGTTTCCTCATCCATATATGAGATCAATAATGAGTTTAATCTTACCTCCCAGGGTTATTGCAAAGATCAAATGAGGCAAAATGTGCAAAGCAATTTACAAATGTTAAGCACTGATATAAAGCCTATTATTATTCATCAAAATACTTTTAAAAAAAGTTCACAGTTCCCAGATTATGAACACCTGACTAGTGTAATCCTCTCATACAAATGAAGAATGTGAAACTCATCAAAGTGAGGTAATTTACCCAAAATCCCATGATGAGTTGTCAGCAAAGCTAAGATGAGAGCCCCAGTTTTCTGATTTCCATTCTGATGCCTTTCAACAGCTAAGACTAAACCCAATACCAACCCTGGGACTATCCTTGTTCACAGCTATGAAGGATTGATGTCCCATAGACTTCCCTAATGCTTCAAATGTTACTAAATCCTTTGCTCCCAAAATCCTATGAGGCAGGTGGTATATATGTTTATTTATATATATATATATGTATATATGTATGTATATATATACACACATACATACATATGCATATACATATACATGTATTTATGTGTGAATATGTATACATGTGTATATGTATATTATATATGTATGATGTATACATATGTATATGTGTGTATGTATATATGTATGCATGTATATGTGTATATATGTGTGTTATACATTATAATATATTATAATTTATAGTATAATATAATTATATAACAGATATATTATACATGTTTGTATCATTATATAGAGATTTTATATTATATTATATATGTATCATTATATGTATATACATATATATGTATATATTGATCCCCCTTCTATAGATGAAGAAACTGACTTTCAGAGAAAACAAAATGACATGTCCAGAAGGCAGCCTGAGTTAACCTCTCCTGTGCACAAAGGCACTCCCACCCACATTACCCTCCTTTTTGCTAGAATAGGTCTACCTGGCAGCCTCAGTTGAGACTAAATTTACTGAAACTCAAACCAGTAAAAAGAAGCAGCTGCAGAAAAGAAGATTTATCTAACCCATTATTCCAGGGGAAATAAGAAACCACAGCATTATCCCTCTAAGATGGGGCAAGACCTGGCCCTTTTCCATACAGGTCAGGAATAATGCCGTACTGTACCCATGAACAGTTTAGTCCAAGTGTAGCTGGCAGGGGCCCCAGCTACTGCCAGGCCCTGCTGTGGAATCTGGCTTTCGAGTGTCAAGGGCCCCAGTGCCAAAGACACCCATTGGAGGCTTCCAGAGCAAACAGATCAGATGGCCAAAGGAGAGAGAGTCTGCCAGGCTGGCCCAGGGCAAAAACAATGGAAATTTGTGGGCTCTGGGTGGAATTTTAAGTTCCTGACTTCTCTGTTCTAGGGACAGAATCTCCTGGGAGCTTTTATCAGGCAATCTCCTGAATTCACTCTCAATGCAGAGGCTGGAGTGCACATACTTGCCAGAATTTCCACAATTCAACAAGTTCGGCAAGCATGTATAAAGTACTTACTGTATGAAAAGTGCTGTGGTCAGGACTGGGGAAATAACAGATTGGATAAGCCATTTCAGAAGGATAGATTTTGAACTAGAAAGAACCATTTAGTGCAATCCCTTTCATTTTATGAGTAAAGAAACTAAGATCTAGAAAAGTGCCTGCCTGTTCCTTGTTCTCATGCGGCTTATAGCTTTGCAGAAGAGAGATCCTAACGTACACAAGTACCTAGGGTTAGGGTTAGAGTTAGGCTAAGTACACAAGGGTTTTAGTCAGAGGGACCTGCTCTAACACTTAGTAGCTGTGAGGCACATTCTCTCTCCTAAATATACACAAGGAAGAGGGGGCATCTCCAGTTGTCCTGATCCATATCTGGCCACTGCACCCAGATGGCTCCAGAGGAGAAAGTGAGGCTGGTGACCTTGCACAGTCCTCCCTCACTTAAATCCAATTCACTTGCAAGTCATGGCATTACCTTCCTGATGTCACCTCTTCAAGAACAAAGAACAAATAATGACAACAGACAACCCAGGGAAGGAGAGCTCAACCTTGAAGGGCCATGATGGTACAAGCCAATGGACAAGTGGCTCCCTTTGCTTCCAGGACACAGTGTCTCGGCTCCTGGGTCAATTCACTGCTAAGGTTGGGTCAAGTAGGCTTTGCTTCAAGGTCGAAAGGGGAGACTGCTTGTCCCTCTCCTTTGAAACTACAAGTCACCACGATAGCAATGAGTTCTCAAACCACCATTACACTTACAAGAACCTTGTGATGATCAATATTACCTTCATTTTTGAAAGAATATTAAACTCAGAGAAGTTTGACTTCTCTAGGGTAACATAGCTACTAATTTTATCACCAGGATCTCTGGACATCTGTTTCAGCACAGCTTCTTGTGACTCTGTTTCTGAAGTTTTCTTTTATATTGCAATTTTTGATGCCAGTCATCATATACAAGATGTTCTTTCAAGAAATTTGGAGAAATTTGGAGAAAAGAAGCATTTATTAAGCACCTACTATGTCGCAGGTATTGTGATTTCACTAAGCCTCACAACAACACTGGGAGATAGATGCTACTATGATCCTCATTTTACAGTTGAGGAAACTGAGGCAAACAGAAGTTATATAACTTGCCCATAGTCACACAGCTAGTTAAGTGTCTGAGACTGAGTTAGAACTCATGTCTCCCTGTTCCAGGCCCTCTTCTTTATTACCTATGCCACCTAACTGTTCCTATTAGGAGCATTATTTCGAAGTGTCTGTCCCCAGTTCTGTGTTGATGCAAGGTGACTTTTTGCAATCTGATGTCATCCCATGAAACAAGTGTTCAGAAGAGCTCCACAGTCTGGCCCCTATTCTTTCAGTCCACCAAGATTCTCCCCGGAGCGTTTCAGCAGATCTGTTTAAATTATCCAGAATTTCTTCCTAAAACACCTAAGGAAAGGAAGACCTGTACTCCACTCACATTATTATGAGTCGAAAAAAAGAGAAAGACTTAGAGAAATTTTCACAATCCTTTTTCTTCTCAGAGTCCCTCTGTTTTCCTCTCAAATCATGCCCTGTCCTTACCCTCCCCTTCAAACACATATATGGGAAGGTGAGCATCCCCACACATTTTCCCATCCCCTCCAAGCTTATTAGGGCCCACTCCCTGCAAAGGATCTGGCAAATTCATTTGTACAAAGGTATAAATGACTGATCAGATTCAATACTCCCTCTGGGCATCTGAGAAGTTCTTGAAATACAGAGAGACCCCAGAGCAATTCAGACTGTCAATAAATGTTACCCTTCTCATGCCTAGTTTAGCTTTCCTGAGGTGCCTGACCCTGGTTTCAGCTGCCCCTGGCTCCCACTGATTCATTAAATCTGAATATCTTGAGTGGCAAACACTCAAGGCTTCCTCTTCTGTTCCCTCTCTTGATGTTAACCATCTCCTCAGGCATGATTACTTCTCAGCCAAGCCCAGCTCTGTTAAGCATTTCTAATATCTGTTATCTCCATCCAATGTTTTTCTACCAAGTCCAGTATCCCAGAAGCTTGATGGTTGATTCTTTCATGACACCCATATATAGCCAAGACCCTCATAGCAATCCCAACTCAAAAAGTGATGACATAATGTACTTAGAGTCCGGAAGACATGAATCCTGCCTCAGATACTTAGTAGTTTTGTGACCTTGAGCAAGTCACTTAATTTATTCCTGCCTCAATTTTCTCATCTGTAAAATACCAATCTCAGAGGACTGGTGTGAAGAACAAATAGAATAATATATGTAAAGTGCTTAGCAAACCTTAGAGCCCTATATAAGTAGGATATATCATTATTTTGTTTGTGGAGAGCATTAGAAACAGTCCCTGCTCTTCAATTATTGTCAATCATCAAAGATTCATTTAATACCTACAATGGGCTCCTAGCCTACTTCAACTTCAGTGCAGTAAGCTGTGTTACTTCTAGGGTATGCTCATCAATGATTACTTTCTGATAGGAGCACCTTGGTGGTGTAGTGGATAGAGGACCAGTGCAGGAGTCAGGAGGATCTGAGTTCTTTATCTCACTTCAGATACTAGACACTTGCTAACTGTGTGACCTTGGGCAAGTCATTTAACCGCAATTGCCTCATCCTGGGTCATCTCCAGTCATCCTGATTAATACCTAGTCACTGGATTCAGATGGCTCTGGAGGAGAAGTGAGGCTGGTGACCTGTACAGCCCTCCCTCACTCAAAAAAAAACCAAACCCAAGTCAAGTGCAAGTCATGTCATTAGTTCTCTGATGGCATGGTCTTCTTTGGCAATGAAGGACCAACACACCACACCACTTTCTGATAATAATAGTAATAGCTTATACTTATATATCAATTTATGGTTACAAAGCATTTTCTGTACATTATCTCATTCAATCTTCACAATAACTTTTTGAGGAAGTTAGAGGAATCACAGTATCCAAGAAACATAGAATTTGACAGTTGGAAAGATAGACCTCAGCCATCATCTATCTGGTCCAATCCACATAAAAAAGGAATTTTATTGCTCCCTATTTTATCAGTGAGGAAATATATACTTCCATAAATACTCATTATAGGATATACCCATGTATTTCAGATGTTCCTTTAAAAAAATAGTTCATAAACATTAGCATAGTACTTAAGCTTGCTCACTTGCTATCTTTCACTGACTGAACTCCTTTCATGACCACACATATGTGATTGATGTGTTCTATGCTGCTTCTTCTGGGTAACCTACCAATAGTAACAAACTGTGGTCTGTTTACACTCATCATGCATCTTTCCATTCTCTTTGGGTCACCTGAAATTGTGGTTCTTTGTAAACATTAGGTCTTCAATGACAAGGATTGAATGAATGAGTGAAAAAATAAATGATGGGAAGACTTGTGAATGGGTAATGATATTATTCAAGTATTTGAAGAAGGATTAAGCTTATTCTTCTTGGCCCCAGGGGGTAGAATTAGGTAGAAGGAGTGCAAGTTCCAGAGAGGAGAATTTAGGTTTCATCTCAGGAAAATATTTCAAAGTTGGCCCTTCTTTCTCTGGGCCTAAATTTCCCCATCTGTAAAATGCAAATAATAATATCTTCCCTAATCCCAACACAGAGTTGACCCCAGGATTATATAAAATAATCTAATAAGAGTACTTTGTAAATATAGAACATTATGTATATTAGAATTGTAATTAAATTGTATGCAGCTGACTTTCTGAAGTAGTTTTGGTGGGGTCATGAACATGACCAGAAGCAGGAGGACAGATTAAATGACCTTTTTTTTTTTTACTGGAATAATTTCCTGATCTCTCTCTTTACTTTTTATCAACAATTAGTTCACAATAGAATGTGAAATGTAGGATATTTCTTATGTTCAAAGGTGTTATTTAGGCCCCAGGTTTGACCATAGTAGCTGTCCAAAAGTCACTACTCAACTCAAGATAACTCAGAAACTCCAGGCACAAAAGACTTCTTCTCCTTGAACTTTGCCCAAATCTTTGGAGTTTCCCAAATATCTTCAAGTAAGAAAAACACTGAGTCACATCATAGTTTATCTCTGCATTTCTGCTATTCAGAGAGCCACAAATAAAATAATGCCCAAAAAAGGATTGGAGGTTAGGAAAAATTATTTTTTAGGAAGAACCAAAGAATGAGGGGCAGCTATGATATTGCAGAAGAAGTCTGGTAGCTAGAATCTGACCCTCTGAATTTCAGTTGTAGGATCATAGATTTGGAGCTGAGTTCCTACTTCTATGAAACTTCCCTCAATTCTTCCAGCTACGCTGATCTTGCCTTTGTCTGAACTCTGAACATCTGACTCAGGGCATCATCTAATTCAAATGACTCACTGCACAGAGGAAGAAACTGAGGCTTCAAAAGACTTATACATGGTATGTGAGAGAGCGAGAGATAGACAGAGACAGAGAGAGACAGAGACAGAGAGAGACAGAAAGAGAAAAAAAAGAGAGAAGAGAACAAGTGGTAGGGATGGAATTCTAAGCCACATTCTCTGACCACAAAAACAGCCTTCTTTCTATTGCCCAATGCAAGCTTGGCCACTTACTTCCTAAAAGAGATACTATACCTATGGGGGAAGGGGAGGAAACTGTGTGAAGGCTGCATGAAGAGACAGAGAGCCCCTTAGCTCTAAATTCTGACTCAGAATCACAAGATGTGAGATTTGGAAGCAGTTTATTCCACCTTTGAGTAGTTTTAATTGTTAGGTCTCTTTTCCTTACATCAATCTAAATTTGCTGTTTTGTCATGCCTTCCCCCGTTAGTTCTATGAGTCACACAGGGACTGTATAGAACAAGATAAGGGCAAAGGGAAGCCGCTGAAAAAGGGAAGAGGACTTCTCAATATTTTATAAACTCAAGTATGAGTCCTTCCCTTGTCTTTTACTGTTTAAATGGGGCCATCTCCAGTCATTCTGATCTATATTTTACAACTGGACCCAGAAGGCTCTGGAGGAGATAATGAGGCTGGTGACTTGGCACAGCCCTGCCTCATTTAAATCCAATTCACTTACAAGTCATGGCATCACCTTCCTGACGTCATGGTCCTCTTTGAGATCAAAGAACCAACCATAACAATAGCTGTTTAAATAAAACCTGTTCTGTGTTTATGTCTTGTCAGTCTGAATGCTTACTAAGGAAGTGTTTCTACTGTTAAGAGAAAGCCAAATACAAAAATTTTCAGTTTTCACCAGAGTAGGTATAAATGAGTCAGATAAGTATGAGGTTTGCAAAGCATACCTGGATTCCTCATGTAATACAAAGCTGATAGAAAGATGACATTTCCATATTGCTTCAGAACTTATACATTGCTTCCTTTTTGGTGCTTCTTCCAGCCTCCTTTCAACTTCACCCATTGTATACCAGGTCACAACTGTACTTGTCCTATGATTGGGGGTGACTTTGCTCCTTGTTCACAGGAGTAAAATAGTGAGAATTCATGCGATATATTCTCACATGTAAGACAGCTTAGCCTTCCCCCATGAGAATAAAGTGTACTCCAGGATCAGTGAAATCCTTTTTAGCATCTAGAGAACCAGAAAACAAAATCGTAAAAGAATGATTCTGATGTGAAGAAGACTGGAATTCAGAAAACTGAGCTCCCAGCAACTGACAGCCATTTAGACGAGACTCTGGAAATGAAAACTCATGTCATTCTCTTCCAGAAAAGAAGAAATTTGGAATTTGTCAGGAGAAAGTGATTGCTCTACTTTGTTAATCAACCGAAAGGCAGGATTAGTGTTTTTCCCATATAGATATGGAGGAAAAAGGTAATATATCATAGAAAGGAAACATATGCGTATGAATACATGTGTGTGCACATATGCATACAGTGTGAATACACATGTGTATGTACATAAAAATACACATGTATCCAGTACCTGTGTGCCAGACTATGCTAAAAGCTTTCTAAACATTGTATCATTTGATCCACAAAACAACCCTGGGAAGTAGGTGCTACTATTATTTCCATTTTAAAGTTGAGGAAACTGAGACAGATAGCACTTAGAGTTAAGAAATTTGCCCCAGGTCATATGGGTGTTTTTTTCTGATTTTCCATGAATTTTATTTGGGGGGGGGCAGGGAGGCAATCAGGGTTAAGTGACTTAACACAGGTCAATAATCACACAGGTAATAAATGTCTGAGATCAGATTTGAACTCAGGTCCTCCTCACTCCACAGCTCATACTCTATCTACTGCACCACCTAGCTGCTCCATATTCTCTGTATTTTTTAAAAATACACTTCAGTGACTTCCATTTTCTTTCTTCTGCTACCCTATCTTCCTCCCTATCTCCTTAAAATATTGAGGGGAAAAAAGAAAAGCCTCTATAACAATTATGCATTATTAAGCTAAACCAGTTTAACGTTGACTGTGCCTGCATATCTTCTGTCTTGTTCTGCATCTTTTGTGCATCTCTTCTTTATCAAGATAATATTTATAAAGCACTTAGCCCAGCACCTGGCACATAGTAGTCTCTACATAAAGGCTAGCTAGCATAACCATCCTTCGTCCTCAGGCTTCTGGAATTGGCGTTGGTCATGACACTGATTAGAGTTCTCATTTTCAAAATTGTTTTCCTTTATAACGTTGTTATTGCAGAAATTGTTTTACCTAGTTCTGCTCACTTCGCTGCACAGCAGTCCATACAGTCTGTCACTTCATTTTACAAATGAGGAAACTGAGGCAGGAAGGGCAGGTGATTTGCCCAAAGGCACACACAGAAAGAAAGCACCAAAGGTGAGATGTGAATAGATGGGTTCTCAGATTCTTTCCATTCTACTACTCTGCCTCTCCATAATATCTGAGGAGACCTGTTCTTTTTGGCCCCAAAGGGCAGGAGAAAATAGATAAAAATGGCAAAGAATTGGTTTTAGACTTGATGTAAGGAAGAACTTGTGATCAAAAGTCAAATACAAGGTAGTAGGTTCCCTGTCACTAGAGGTATTGAAGGAGAGGCTGAGTGACCACTTGTCAGAGGTTCTGCAGAGAGGATTCTTGTTCAAATTCAAGTTTAAGTAGATGGAATCTGAGGATCCTATCAACTCTATCAGTCTGTAATTCTGCCTTTGACGTGAATGGGTCCTAAATAGGCCATTGCCACCAACAAAACAACCTCCCACCTACTTTCAGTTTCAGGGCAGCCAGAGCAGTGTGGAGGCTACAGGTCCTATCTGCTCCTATACCGCACTTCTCTATATCACTACCAGGCAGATCGGAGATTTGGGGGGAGGGTGAGAGGAGGTGGCAATATGGTTGTTTTTCAAAGCCAAGGGGAAGAATGTGCTGAGTTGTCTCCTGCTGCAACCTGAGCTGTTTCCATTTCTATGGCTGAATCATTTAATCACAGCTCCTAAAAGAAAAGGGAGTTCTTTGTTTTGCCTTCATTTACTTATACAACTCTAACTAAAAGGAAGCAAGTATTCAGGAAGGGCACAGGACAGAGGGGAGAGAGTGAGGTGGAGAGATGGCTGGGGAGGTTTAATGATGCCCTTTTCGTAAGACCAGATGAGAAGCAGCTCATTATACCTGAAGGATAATAGAAAAAGACCCATCTCCTAGGAGGGATTTGGATGTGACTCAGTTTCAACACTGACTGGCTGGGTGACCTCAGACTTCACTTTGTTTCTCTGAAAATGGGGAAGGTGGTACCTCCATGATAGCCCTCACCATAGTGATTATGAGGAACCTAAAATCTGTGATGTAGGAAAAGTGTGAGAGAAATAATTTCTGTAACTAATCATTTCATTAATCATGCTACCATATAATTAATAAAAGTAGTCAGTGATACTCTCAGATAACAAAGACCCCTTATGGAAACTCACTCAGTGCTTATGTGCCCTTGAAAGAGTGCGTGTTCCTGAGGGTATAATTGACTCTGATTGGTTAGAAAATAATGAGAGCGAATGAATGTTATAACCAGAGGCAGACATATTCTAACGAGGGGCTTGCGGAGTGTCGCTTTGATCTGGTCATTTACTTCCAAACCATGCTCCCCAGTCTTGGGCAATCTAATCAAAGAATTTATCCCCAGCCAAATCTGAGTAGAACACAATGTACTTGCCCCACCAGGGTGGGATCTGAACAAGATTGAGGAGAAAGTGAACTCAGTCTCATTATCAGCAATGTCTTTCAGATGTTGGTTTAGCTTAGTAGAGAATAAGGTTTCAGAGAAGGATAAATCCTGCATCTCCTCAATATTAAGAATTAATTACTTAATAATCATTTCTCTCAAAATACTATAAAAATGTAAGCAGTTGTTAATACTCCACTTGAAGAAAGCAACAGTTCTAATCCTGATAATAATGATGAAATTTAGACAGTGCTTTAATATCTTATCTTCTGTGTATTGTCTCTCCCCGGGAGGGCAGGGACTGGCTGTTAGTTTTTGTGGAGTTTTGGGGTTTTTTGGTAATTATGTTCTGTTGGCTTTGCAGGGTGCCTGGCACATAGTAGGTGCTTAATAAATGTTTATTGTCTGACTGATCTGTGCATACATTATCTCATTTGCTTGGAGATTTTCTGTGACTGTAACAATGCTGACTTAGAACCAAAGGCCTTGATATCTGGAGGCTAAAAGGCTATGCCCCTCAGGATTAAGACTGCTTTGGCTATAAAATGTGATTAGGAGGAATGGAAATATCACTCTGGACCACACTACTTTGAAAACATCTTTCTGTTTTGTTTTATTTTGTTGTTTTAAACCTCAGAGCTGAAGGCAAGTACAATATTCCATTCTGTTTTAAAAGACTGCCAGTCTGTAGCACACCCAAGGTACCTTCCTTAACCTTAAATGCCCTCTTCCCTCCTTGTTTTGCCAGTTCAAATACATTCTTCAAGGCCTCATTCAATTCCCACCTGTTCCATGAATACTTTCCTAACATTTAGATTTTAAAAATGTTAACCCCACAACTAAAAAGCAGAGAATATCTGATATTTATGAGTTCATGTGAAAAAGACCTAGGGGGGGAAGCAGGGAGAGTATTTGAGCCCAAGCTCAGTATGAGTCAGCAGTCCAAAGGACTAACTTCAACTCTCTTAGCACAGTGCCTGTTACATACATAGTAAGCACTATATACATGTTAGTTCCTATTATTATTCAAATGAACTAGAGTCCGAAACAGAAGATGTGAATCTCCTACAGTCCTCAATGCATATTAAGCCACATTATAAGCACAGCATCCATCAGAATGAAGGCTCCGTCATATTTATTTTTGGACAAGATCAATGGCAGAAATTATTATTTTTTTTTACTGTAAACATTTTGACTATATTACAAGGGCTTGGAGCTTTTTTTTTCTCTCTCTCTTTTTTCAATGGGAAGAGTGGAAGGGAGAGAAGGTGAATTTCCTTTATTCAAAACAAAAAGTAAAAATAAGTCATTGTGTCCAGTTCCAAACACCGAATTTTAAGAAACACAACATCAACAAACAGAATTGTGTCCAGAGGAGGATCAGTAGGCTCCTGAGAGAGTTTTGAAGCTACATCATGTAAGGTCTGGTTCAAATCACCTCAATAAATAACTTATTAGGCACCTATTGGGGATGTTTAACTTGAAAAAGTAAAGACTTGGCAGGGAGCAGGGGACATTACTGATGTCTCCCAGTACATAAAAGGCCACCTTTACTTAAGGCACTAATCTTCCCCATGCTATGGGCGGGGAAGGGAGAAGAGGGGGTAGAGGAAACAACATCGCTAAATATACATTTCTGTGTGTGTGTGTGTGTGTGTGTGTGTGTGTATCTTTCTCCCAGTAAAATGTTCCTTGGTGATATGAATTATTTTTCATTTTGTCTTTACATCCTTAGCACTTAGAGAGTGCTTGTATACAATGAGTGCTTAATACATGCATGTTACAGAAGTTATTTATGATCATTCAGGTCCCTACACTCCCAGCTGCCCCACACTTTTCCTTAACTCTATTTCTACATTTCTCCTTTTTTTCTGTTGACTCTCTGTATTCCTACAGCAATCGATGCAGGTCTATACAAATATACCACTCAATCTTTCCTTATCTTCGCATTTTCCTTTTAAAAACTTTGGACATCTTGGTCTGCTTTATAGCCATCCAAAAGGTCATTGGGCTTCCTGAAGGAAATAACAATCCTGAAAGTTATTGGAGTGTTTCTCAAACATGGACACATTTCAAAGTTTACATAAAAGCAGACTGGGGGAGGGCGGTTGCAGGGTCTGCTTTTTGAGGTAGTCACATAAATGTGTGTTGGCAGTTACAACAGACAGGGGTCACTTAAAGAAAAGCACTTGGTCAGTTCCTTCTTACAGGAAAAAGAAGGAATTGCACTACATTATCTCTATGGTCTCATCTAGGACAAAGAAAGAAATGTATATTTCACCAACTATGTATCAGGCACTGTACTAAGGATTTTACAAATATTATCTCATTTGAAACTCACAACAGTCTAGGAGGTAGGTGTTTTTATGGTCCTCATTTATAGCTGAGGAAACTGAGGCAAAGAGTGGTTAAGTGAATTGCCCAGAGTCACACAATTTGTAAGTATCTAAGGCCACATTTGAACTCAGGTCTTCCTGACTTCGGGCCCAGTATCCTATCTGCTATGCCACCTAGCTGCTGCCTATTATTAATATTAACAAAAAATAAATAATATATAACACTTTCTGTCATGATATTTAATATTAAAATAATATTTAATCATATGATAAATATATATATATATATTTCTATGTGATGCCCTGAGGTTGTGCCTAAGTGTCACATGTTCTTTTTTAAAGTTCTTCCAATCTTCCAGGTTCTGTTTTACATAATAGCATGCCATGCTCTAAGATCTCACCCAGTTCTACTTCAGTGGTTCTGTGAACTGACCTAAGTGCATTAAATCCTGCTCCTTCAGGGCAAGTTTCCTCTATCTAGCTAACGATGGTCAAGTGTACTTGCAAAGTGCACAAGCAAAATGTATGCTGGGCCTACAGTCAGGAAGATCTGAGTTCAAATTTGACCTCAGACACTGACTAGTTGTGTGGCCCTGGGCAAGTCACTTAACCTTGCTTGCCTCAGTTTCCTCATCCATAAAATGAGCTGGAGAAGGAAATGGCAAATCTTTGCCAAGAAAAGACCAAATCGGCTTATGAGGAGTCAGACACAACTGAAAATGACAAAATAATAACAATTGCTTTCATAAGGAAAGCCCACACTATAGAGTGGAAAATATGCAGGATTCAGAGTTAGGAGAGTGAGTTTTGTTACTAATTTTCTGTGTTACCTTGGTTGTCCTTTTTCTCCAGGCTTCAATTTCTTGGTTTCTAAAAGGAGGGGACTGGACTAGAGGTGTCAAACAACTTATCTGAACCTACAATATTTGAGTGCCACAGAATCAGATTAAAATATAATTGGAAAATATTTAACAAAATAAATGAAAATATAATAAAACAGATTAAGTCAATATGTGACCTGTAGGGATTTTCATGTATGGATCAGTGGCTCCCATTCTACTTTTGAATTTGGCAACACTGGTCTAAAATAAATTCTTGCACTAATAGTTTTATGTTTTTATTGTTTATGTTTTATGTTCCACTATTCTGGGTTCTGTGAAGCTTTATCACTCTAAAATCCCATGTTTCTATAATTTGATCCTTCAGAGTTTCTAGAGATAAAATGTACAGGACAGTAAGATAAATTTATCATGCAAATTATGATAAAGCAATATGAATGCATACCAAATAGGTCATAAAATTTTAGAATTGGGAGGAACCTTAGAGATGATTCAACCCTCAGTTGAGGAAACTAAGATCTGAAGGTAAAATTATTTGCCAAAGATCGTAAAGATAAATGAACCAAAATTATATCCCTGGTCTCCTGATGCCCAGTTCTTTTCTTTTCCTACTTTCCCATAATGACTTTTCTTAATAATACTCGATAAAATAATTCTAATTTTTGACACTGCTTTTTAAACATGGCCATAAACCAAGGCACAATAAAGAAATATAACTATTGGATCAGCCTTCTCCTACGTTCCATAAACATACTTGGCCAGTGGTAAAGTTTACTGAATTTACCAAGCATGCAGTCCTCCACATCTTCTCTGGCAGAACCAATGTTGAGAAATCTTTCTGGAGTATTTGCCCCTTTATCTCTAGAATAAATCATTAAGACAAAGAGTGAAGAAACTGAAGGTCAACTATGACCTTTTTGTGAGTCAGAGAGTCCTTTCTGAATTACAGAATCACAAAAGAAAAAAAAAACAGCATTAGGAAGTCATCAAACTGAATTTTTACTGTTTTCTAGGCTGCATGCAGCCTAACAGTAGGGAGAGAAACAAAGATTAAATTTAAAATGTTCCCTGATATCATGGAATCACAACAGAGTAGAGAAGTAGTTAACATACAGAGATAATCATAATACAAACTGACACAGAAATATATAAAAGATACAAATTGAGCCCTCTGTGAGATCTAAAACCATTCATTCATTGACATAAAAATAATTTAAGGGATGGCATAGTGCCAGGCACTGTGTCAAGTATTAGAGATTTAAAAAAAAACTATAATAAAACAGTGCTTGCCCTCAAGGAGATTTTATTCTACTTAGGGAAAATAATATATGTAGAGGTAAGTAGATACATACTGTATCTAGAATAAAGACAAAGTTTATTTTATGGGAGGGCCAATCCTGGGGGAATCAGGATTCTGTCTGAGGTAGAATTTGAGATATAAGACGGGGTTAAATATTCCCAAAGGGAAAAATAAAAAGGAAAAGCTTCCAGATTACATATGGAACACCCTGTGTAAAGGAAAAGAAAGAGAAAAGTATATGTCATGTAATGAGAAGAGGAAGCAGACCATATAGTGCATGGTGCTGTGGAGGTAACGATGAGGGAACCTTTTGTCTTCCCTAATCTGCTGCGAATGACTCAGTCTTTACACTACCCTCCATTTCAGTGTAAAATAAGCACTTGTGTTCATTCCCTTACCCTGGGTTTGTGTTTCTGACTTTTCCTATTCTCCTGTTATGCTAACCATAGAGCCAAGGTTTCCTTGCTCTCCCCTGAGGGTAAAGAGTAGATCATTATGTTCGGTCCTTCTTTCTAGACCCAGACTGTCTCTCTTACATTTTTTCTTTGTATATACATACATATACACATACATATACATATACATACATATATATATACATATATATAATCACCTAGGTTGTAAATAGCACTGAATTTTTGAAGTAATATAATAATATATTATTGCATATAACATTATTGTGTATAATTTCACATGATTATATATATATGAAGTTCCAAAAGTCTTACTGCTATTTACCATCTATATATATATGTCATATTTACATGTCAAACATATATGTGTGTGGTATTCCAAAAGTCAGCATTATTTACCATCTATAAGTTTCTATTATATGTGAATATATGTATGTGTGTGTATAAACACACAAACTCATATAATATATGGGGCAGCTAGGTGGCACAGTGAGTGCTGGAGCATTGGGGCTGGAGTCAGGGAGATCTGAGTTCAAATCCAGCCTCAGACACTTCCTGGCTATTTGCCTCAGCTTCCTCATCTGTCGAAAGGAGAAGGAAATGGCAAATCATTCCAATATCTTTGTCAAGAAAAGCCCAAATGGAGTCACAAAGATCTGAATACAACTGAAACAATTAAAGAACAAAAGATAATATGTATGTATATGTATGTACATATATACGTATATATATATACATATTATACACACAGACCCACATGCATATATGCATGTGATGTTCTAAAAGTCTTAATTCTATTTACTATCTACATGATCTGCAGCAGGTCATTTAATTTCTCTATCCTCAGTCTCTTCATCTATGAAATGTTTATCACAGTTCCTGTTACCATGTAATCCCTGAAATTATTTTTGGATGAATGAATGAAACAATGAATGAATGAATGGCTTTGGATCTCACAGAGAGCTTGGTTTGTACATCTCTTAGGTATTTATCACTTTGTATTATGATTATCTGTGTATATAACAACTTCTCTACCCTATTGTGATTCCATGATGTCGAGGGACATTTTAAACTTAAACTTTGCTTCTATCCCTACTGTTAGGTTGCATGTAGCATACTAAAGAGAGGCAAAATTTAGTTTGGGCTTGATGGTTTCTAATGCTGTTTTTTGTGATTCTACAATGCATAAAGGACTGACTCTCACAAGGTCATAGTTGACCTTCAGTTTCTCCATACCTGGAGTATCTGTCAGGTCTTTTCCAGTTATAAATCTGAGAAATCTCCTACACAAGATTCCTGACAAATAGATATAACCCCCTTCTGCTTGAACGCCTGAGGAGATGAGGAACTGATCATACACTGAGGCAGTTCATGCCACTGATTTGAACCATAACTATACTGGGATGGGATTTTGATAACACAGGGATTATATATAGTATTCCCACTGAATAAAATTATTCTGATTTTTCTGGAGTTTCAATGTGACTTTTCATTTTCCTCCCTTTCGCAATAGTGGCTGTAAAGTCTCAGGAAGTCTTACTACCTAAAGAGAATTTCACACAATGTAAGATCATTTTTCATAGGCAAAACAGGCCCATGTCTCCATATAGCAGATGCTCTCCTTTGAAGGCCATTTAATGCCAGTCTCAGCATAGAAACTCAGCATTGAGTTTTTGGTTCACACCAGACAAGCACAAAGAGAATCATTACTAATGATTAAATTAATTGTTTCACAATTCAGAAGAAAATTTTGAAAAACATGAAAGAAGGCACTTTTTGTTTGTTCCTTTGGATAACATGGAGAAATGCACAATTTCTTCAAACTGTGCATAAATTTCCCTCCTCTGATGCCTAATCATGGTGCAGAAATGACCCTAGACTCTTAAAGTCCATTAGGAGAACAAGTAGCCTGACAAATTTTACCTAGCTGGACAGGCTTCCAGTTATGGGGTTATAGTTTCCAGCTATTCCCAGCACTGGACAGTACATTTGGTAGAACCACAGCAGCTAAGTTCAGGGGAGTGCATTGTTCTATTGGTTCCTGTCTAGATGATTCTAACAGTTCAGACATTCAAAAACTAGGGTCATTTGAAAGTAGAAAATTCTCCACCCAGAGGTACAATACTCATATTAAAACTCTCCTCAGGTTCAGGTGACTCAAGGCCATACAGATCCTTTCTTCTTCCTTCTGGCAAGAAAATGTAGCCCAAAAGAATGTTGTCTCTAGAGTTAAAGATCTGGCTCCAAATCTGTCATCATTAGAGCCTCCTGCAAATCTCACTTCCTCCTTGAGACCTTTTCCAACAAACAACTCCTACACAATAACTCCTTCTCCTTCTGACCTCCAGTATGATTGACTATTTTCCACACATTCTGGCATTTAATTATAGGTTGTCTTTTAAAGTTTTCTGGCTCATTCATCTAACAGACTATTAATGAGTACCCACTATGTGCCCAGTAACATTTTTTCTTCTGTCTCCTCATTATTCACCTCACTACTCTCCTTACTCTCACCTAGACTATACCCTCCTAACTGGCCCTCCAGGCTGGTTTCTTTACTCTCTAATATAATCTTTACACAACAGCTAATGATTTTGCCAAGGTGTAGGGCTGACCCTACTCAATGATGAATCCCAATGATTCACAATAGCCTGTAAGATAAACTATGAATTTCTCTTTAGGCTTTTAAAGTCACTTCACTAGAAAGGCTTACATGAAATGATGCAAAGTGAAGTGCGCAGAACCAGCAAAACATTGTGCACAGTAACAACAACATTACGTGGTGATCTATTATGAAAACTCAGCCTTTCTCGGCAATATAATGATTCAAGACAATTCCAAAGGACTCACATGGAAAATACCTTCTACATCCAGAGAAAGCCGATGGAATCTGAATGCAGATCGAAGCATACTATTTTCACTTTACGTCTTTCCCTTTACTCTGTTTCTTCTTTTACAGCATGACTAATATGGAAATATGTTTCATATGATTGCACATATATAGTCTAAGTTGATTTACTTACTATTTTAGGGAAAGGGAGGTAAAGGGGGAGGGAAAAAATTTGGAAATCAAATTTTTTAAAATGAATTTTTAAAGCTGTCTTTACATGTGATTGGAAAAAATAAAATACTAAAACAAACAAAAAAAAGGCCCCTTCACCACTTGGCCCTAAACTACCTTTACAGACTCATTAGACATTGCTCCCTGTTCTCATATGCTATAAACCACACACACACACACACACACACACGCCTTCTTGATTTTCCTCATTCAGGACCCTCCATCGCCTGTCTCTAGGCCTTTGTAATGGCGTTCCCTATTCCTGAAACATGCTCCCTTCTCACTGCTACCTCAGAAAATCCCTTACTTCCTCAAGTCTCAGCTCAAGGACCACTTCCCACATGAAACCTTTCTGCCACACACCCCTCACCCAACCTGGCAGTCTTCCTTCTCTAAACTACAATATACAGACAGATCGATAGATAGATGGAGATAGAGAGATAGATGGAATGATGGATGGATGCATAGATGGATGAACGGATGGATGGATGGACAGATAGATGGATAGACAGACAGACAGACAGACAGACAGACAGATAGATAGATAGATAGATAGATAGATAGATAGATAGATAGATACAGATAGATAGATAGATAGATAGATAGATAGATAGATAGAGATAAATAGAGAGATAGATGGATAGATGGATGGATGCATAGATGGATGAACGGATGGATGGATGGACAGATAGATGGATAGACAGACAGACAGACAGACAGACAGACAGATAGATAGATAGATAGATAGATAGATAGATACAGATAGATAGATAGATAGATAGATAGATAGATAGATAGATAGATAGATAGATAGATGGATGGATAGATGGATGGATGGATAGATAGATTAGACAGATAGACAGATAGATTAAACAGATAGATAGATAGATAGATAGATAGATAGATAGATAGATAGATAGATAGATAAACAAATGTTTGCTGATTTTCTGGAGCTAGATGGAGCAATGACTAGAGTGATGGAATTAAATTCCACAAGACTAGAGTTAAAATCCTGTCTCATTAGCTATATGACCCTGAGCAAATCTCTTAATTTCTATTTGCCTCAGTTTCCTCATCTGCAAAATGGGGGAAATAATAACACCTACCTTACAGAATTGTTGTGAGGATAAAATGAGTTAATATTTGTAAAATTTTTGCAAACCTTAAAATGCTATATAAATGCTAACTATTATTATTACATGAGAGAGCTAAAGTGGTAAACTGGATAGAGTGCCAACTCTGGAATCAGAAAGACCTGAGTTCAAATCCAGTCTCAGACACTTACTAGCTGTGTGACATTGGACAAGTCACTTAACCTGTTGGCCTCAGTTTTCTCACCAGACAAATGAGCTGGAGAAGAAAATGGCAAACCACTCCAGTATCTTTGCCAAGAAAATCCCGAATGGAATCACAAAAAGTCAGGTATATCCCAAAACCAACTAAATAATGTTATGACATGGGTTATCTATCCTCCATAGAGTGTGAGCTCATTGAAAACAGCAACTGTTTCATTTTGGTCTTAGTATCCCAGTTACTAGCATAGTGTTGGGTACGTAATTGTCACTAATTGATGAATAAGTACATAATTGATGAATTAACCATGCTGATTGATGACTACAATTATATATATATATATATATATGTGTGTGTGTGTGTGTGTGTGTGTGTGTATACATACATGCCATTGAGTTGAAAAGAATATAATTAGAACTGAATCAGTTTGGATTGGATTGTAATGAGTTGAATTGAATTTTTCAGGATCTGAGGAAAGAAGAAAGAATGTGCCAACGAAGTCTTCCCCAGGGTATAAGCTACATTTAGATTTTCCAGGCATAGAAGAGATAGAAATGTTCAAGAGAAATTAGTTTTCCTTGAATCCCTCATCCTTACTCATGGAGAAAGCTGCTATTTAACTGGCTCCCCTAAGCACTGAGATGAAAATCTCAGGAAGACTAGAGGAAGGAGGAAGCCAATTCACCTTTTTTCCCCCTTCCTCAGTTTCTCATGAAGACCAAGATGACAATTAACAGAGAGAGCCCATCTACTTAGATGTCAGTAATGACTCAGTAACGCCTTTGTGTAACATAATCTCTGAAATTCTCCCTACATCTGATACTGGTCAAATAATTATCATTATTATTTGACTTTAATGCTCTATCTTTTTCTCTTCTCTTCCTCCCTCCCTCCTTCTCTTTGGGATTTATTTATAACCTTGCAAGGATGTCTATCTCCAAAGAACTGTAAGGGAAACAGCTGATAATTTGCCCTCAGGATGATGTCTAGTGTTTCTCACAGTCTGAGTCCAGAAGCAGATTAAGCCAAAGGATAACCAGAAAAATTACTAGGGAGGTGAAGAGGGTTGTATAACCTTACCCTTAAGAAAGAAAATGTCATTTAATCTCATTGATTCCAACATTACAACTGGATTTCCTAGGGTTAGTGAAGACTTTCCTGACTTTAAGAGTTACCACTGGGAGGGAGAAAATCACAGGTTATCTAGTAGGCATCCTGGTGAGAGGCAATATGGTATAACAGTTTTCAAAAATACTGAAATAAGAGTTAGGAGACCAGTTCTAACCCCACCTTGTCATAAACTTGCTCTGTTACTTCAGGAAAGTTACTTAATCTTTTTGGCTCTGTTTCATAGAATCTTAGATTCAGAGATAAGAAAAGACTTCAGAGTTCAACCTCCTTCTTTTACAGTTGAGGAAATTGAGACCCTGATAGAAAAAGAGGAAGGGAACCAGCACTTATGAAGGTCCTACTGTGTGCCAGGTACTGTGGGAAAACTTTACGGCATTGTTTGAACCCAGCCCCAGTAGTTGAAAAACTAAACCTGTTGCCTAGAAACCAGATTCATTTAATGCTTAACTTAGGACCGGGGTGATGTTGACCAGAAACCCAGTCAGATCCAAAGATTGATGTGAAGAATGCAAGGAGTTCCCCATTATACATCTCAAACAACCCATGTTTCTTATGTGGAAAACTGCATCCATGTTGGCCAATCATCTACTGTTTCCTGGTTCCTTTATTTGAATCCTATAAAACGTGTATCTTACAGACACTCAGGGAGTGTGGGCCACACCTTTTTGGCTCCCCCTTTCTGCTGGGCATCTTAATAAACCTCTTTCTAAACTATTCCAGTTCTAGATTTGTTTTTTTTCTTAGCTGAAAGCACTTTATACATGTGATTTTATGTGATCCTGGCAGGGAAGTGAATTGCCCAAGCCACAGAACTGGAATTTGAACAGATCTTCTAACTTTAGAATCAGGATTCTTTCTACTGTTCTAATGTTTGCCCTTCAAATTACTTACTACTGAATGACTTGGAAATTCTTCACACTTTTATAGGAATACATGATCAAGTTTACTTTGAAACATCTTGCTGGTAAATTTTTTATGACACAGAACAGCAGAGAGTTCATTATCTATTTTTTTAAAGATAGGGAAGCAGTTGAGCAGGTAATCTTTAAGCTAATTTCCAATTTTAAAATTCTTTGTTACTACCCTAAAGTTTCACTTCACAGTCAACAAATTGATGAAGATAACACAAAATGGGAATGAATGGTCAATGCTGGAGGAATTAGGGAAAGACTGGCACACTGATGCATTATTTGGTGGAGCTGCGAATCAGGCTAACTCTTGTGGAAAGCAATTTGGAATTATGCAAATTAAGTCAGCTACTCAATAAACATTTATTAAGCACCTACTAGGAAATGGCAAACCACTCCAGTATCTTTGCCCAAAAGCTCTAAATGGGATCACAAAGAGTCGGACATGACTGAAATAACTGATCAAAATCAACATGTGCCAAGCACTGGGCTAAGTGTAAGGAAACAAAATGAGGCAAAAGATAGTCCCTGCCCTCAAGGAGCTCGCAATTTAATTGGGGAGACAACAAGCAAACAAACTACATGCAAGGATAAATAGGAAATAAGTAAGAGTGGGAAGGCACTAGAATTAAGGGGACTTAGGAAAGGCTTCCTGTAGAAGCTGGGATTTGAGTTGGAACTTGAAGGCAATCAAGGAAGCCAGGAGGGAGAGAAAAGGAGCGAGAGCATTCCAGGCATAAGGGACCACCAGAGAGGGTTTATTTCAAGAGCAACAAGGAGGCCAATATCACTGGGTCAAGAACCACATGGTGAGAGCAAGATGTGAAAAGACTGGGAAAGTGAGGGGTGGGAGAGGTTGAGCTATGAAGGGCTTTGAATGCCAAATGGAGGATTTAGTATTTGATCCTTGAAGCAATCAGGAGTCATTAGAGTTCATTAGATGGGGGGAGGGATTTGGACCTACATTTTTTTTAGTTTTTTATTTGCTTTAATTTCATAATGTAGAGCAAAACAAGACAGACCCAAGAGCTGCCACTCCTTTGACCTTCACCCCAAAGGTCCAAAGCTGGAAGACAGGGCAGGTGACCAAGGGCCAGGGAAGGAAAGAGCCTGTTATCCTAGGAAACTGAAACAAAGTCCACTCAAATGAAAACTTCAGTGAGGAATACCCATTATCCCCTTTGCCAGGCATCTCAGAATTGCTCCTGGGAGGCAGGTATGAGGACCAGTGCTGGAGTATCCTCTCATGTCACACCAAAGCCCACCACACAGTCATCTCCTCAGTTGTCTTCATCCTCAGTCAGAAACCTCCTCCTCTGGTGGCTCCTCAGGGCATCTTTGTTTTTGCTTTCATCCTTCTCCTGTTCCTCATCACTGGTTAGTTGTTGTAGCTTCTGGGGCCCAGAACTTGATGACTTCTTACTAGCTTCTCCCTCTCGTAACCCTAGATCACTATTCCAGTTTTTGGCCAACACGGGGATGCTGGGGCATGAAGCAGTTTCTCCATTCTAGGACCTTGCTCTGAGTGATCTGTAGACTGTGGCTTGGACTTTTTCTGCCCCTGGGCCCTCTTAATCCTCCTCACTATCCCGCACCTCCTTGTCTGCCTCTGATTTCTCCTGGTCAGAGTCCTTCCGAGGATCCTTTCCATCCAGGAGACTGGGAATCATAGTTTCCTCTGGTCCTTCTTGTACATCTCCTGTTGATCTGTAACCAAACCCAGAGACATAAGTTTCTCCACTCTCTGACCCATAAGTGAATAGGTAAGGAGGAAGAAGAAAAATAGGTTTTGCAAGCTGTCCAGATGTTGGAGGAGGAATTTAACTTCCTAGACTACCTGAGATGATTTGTATGATCAGATGTTATCAGAGTCTATGTACTATTTATTACTGTAGAGCTACTAGAAGAACAGCCCCCATGCCAATCACTGTATGGTAAAGATGCTACACCACCTAGCCCAGGATCTCAAAATGGAAGGCTTGCTCTGCAGATGTGCCTCTTCTCTCTATATTTAGTGACCCAGCTTCTGCAGCCTATAAGGAATTGGTCACTTTTTTATTAATGTGTTTATTTTAGTTAACATTTTTGACACAAGATTTTGAGTGCCAAATTTTCTCCCTATCTCTCCCCTCCCCACCCCGAGATGGCATGCATTCTGACTACCCCTTCCCCCAGTCTGCCCTCCCCTCTATCACCCCACTCTCTTTTATCCCCATCCCCCTCAATTTCTTATAGGGTAAGATAGATTTCTATACCCCATTGCCTGTACATCTTATTTTCCAGTTGCATATAAAAACTATTTGTTTTTAAAACTTTGAGATCCAAATTCTTTCCCATCTTCCCTGTCCACCCACGCTCACTGAGAAGGTAAGTAAAGAATTGGTCACTTTTGCCAGATATGTACTGGCCAAGTCCTTTGCATTGACTGAAGTTAACCATAAAGCTTTTGTGGAACTTCTCTTCTAGAAGAACACAACTGTGGTGCGGGTGATAACTGAGGGATATGGCTCTCTGGATGCTGAGTCTTCTAACCTAAAGGAACCCAGAGGAAGAAAAACAGCTATAGGAGCTGTATCTGGCCTACAAAGACATAGAAAGCAAGGATATATTAGATGTCATCTTGGCACACCTGAATACTACTACTCATTCTCCAAAACAAGTCATCCACCATTTGGTTTAACTTTGACTGACAGTATCAAGGATTTCCAAAGACAAAGGAAAGGGGTACACTTGGTTTTGTGGACAGAAGGAGTTAGAATTACAATGAATCTTTAAAGAGTTCCAATGTTCCAATGATGTCCTGGGTCGCATCATGAAGAACATCGCAGCTAAGCGCTCATAAATCTATACTTTAGGAAAATCACCTTGAAGTCTGAATTGAAATGAATTGGGTTGAAGGGTCGAAGAAGGCAGATGCACCAGTAGATTATTACATTGGTTGAGATGTGTGGTGATAAGGGCATACACTAGAGTGATGGCAGTATCTGAAAAGATAAGGAGATGCTGCAATATGAGAGATGTTACAAAGGTGATATTCTAGGTATTGGCAACCTTTTGGATGTGGGGATGGGATGGGCCATGAGACATAAATAGGAGTCACGGATGACACTTAGGTTGGAAGTCTAAGGAACTGGGAAGAAGGTAATAGGGAAGTTAAGGAGCAGGGAGAGTCTAGGAAGAAAGATAATGAGTTCTGATTTAGACGTGTTGAGTTTAGGATGTTTATTATACATTCATTTTGGGATGTCTGAAAGACAGGTGGAGATGTAAGAGTGGAGGGCAACGGACAGTTTGAGGGCAGGATAGGTAGATTTGAGAATCATCAACATAAAGATGGCCATTAAATCCATGGAAGCTGATGAGATTACCAAGTAAAATAATATAGAAAAAGAAAAGATGGCCCAAGACTATAGGGCACCTCTGGTTTATGAGTGTGACCTGGATGAAAATCTAGCAAGAAGACTGAGAAGTGGTCAGATAGATAGAAGGAAAACCTAGAAAGAGTAGTATCCCCAAACCCTAGAAATAAGAGAACATGAAAGAGAAGAGAGAGATCTGTGGTGCCAGATGCTTCAGAAAGAAGAGGAGAGGACTGAGAAAAGGCCATTAAATTTGGCAATTAAGAGTTCATTGATAAGTAAAGTGGCTAAACCATCCATAGTTTTTGACCCAAAGATTCCACTTCTATGTATATATCCCAAGGAGGCCACTGAGAAAAATAAAGGGGCTATACACCCCAAAATGTTTATAGTACCACTTTTTTTTAGTAGTAAAGAGTTGGAAACACACTAGATGCTCATCATTTGAGGAATGGGTAAAGTATGGTACCGTACTGTAATAGAATATTAGTGTGCTATTAAAAAACTATGATGAATACAGAGAAGTATACATTTGTTACCTGAACTAATGAAAACTGAAGTAAACAAAGCCCAAATGAAAAATAAAAAACAACATTATTTATATATATAATGACAACCACAACGTAAATGGAAAGAACAGCCACCACAGAACAACTGAAAGTGAACACTGCAGAATTACAAAGAGCAAGCTTGGCTCCTAAGACATCTTCCCCCACACTTTTGCAGACGTGGGAGATCCATGGGAGTCAAGCAATGCATATGTTTTCAGATTTTTTTCTATGTATTGAGATATTTTACCAATTTTTTTTCTATTCTTCCTGTTTTTATTCTTTTTCTCTTAAAAAACTTGCCTTACTCTTTGAGATTACTCTCTGGGGGGAAAAGAGGAAGACTAGCAGGTGGAAATTTAGGTGATGTAAATGTAAAATATATCAATAAATATTTATTTTTAAAAGGGGAAAGAATAACTACAAACTGATTTGAAAGTGAATGTTACAAAAACACAGAGAACAAGCTTGTCTCCAAAAACGAGATGTGTACTACTCCTTTGTAAAGATGGGAAGATGGGAAGTCCACGAGTGTAGAATATTGTATATGTCAAAAATTTTTTATCTATTAATTGATCTGTTAATTTTGTTTTCTTTTATCCTCTTTTCCTTTTTTTTTTTGCTAGGCATTTGGGGTTAAGTGACTTGTCCAGGATCACACAGCTAGAAAGTGTCAAGAGTCTGAGACCAGATTTAAATTCAGGTCCTCCTGACTCCAGGGTCGGTGCTCTATCCACTGCTCCACCTAACTGCCTCCCTCTTTTTCCTTTTCAAAACATGTTTGTTATAAAGGATGATTTCCTAGAAGAGGGAGTACAGAAGGACATCAAAGTGATATAAAAAGGTATCAATAAAAACAAATGACAGATTGTTCAGCAAACTGAAATTATTATCTTACTATATTAATAATCAATAATTAGTTGGGATCCAGGTTTTTCTCCTTTATTTCCACACTCAAGGACTCTGTAAAAAGTCAGTCTCTGAGGGTCATGGCTGATTGATGAGCTTGTCCTATCCCTCGAGGAACATGCTCTTCTATCTTGAATGGGGCCCCACCCAACTAAAAAGATAATACTTAGAATCCAGAATAGTCAAGAGCTCTTATGGAATGGAAATGAGTCCCTGTAATGAGTCCCCATTAAAGTTTAGAATGACTCAGCTCATAAAAGAGAAAACCAATGAGAGTGGTCTGGATGGACATCGATTCCCCTGTCCAGATTGCTGACAGAGGCTTGAGTATCATGATCAAACTATGTTCTCGGCAGGAGGAGCTGAAGTCTCCTCATTAAAGGGAAGCCCACCTCCTTACTAAAGGTGAAAGGATAAGAGTTGATTTTCAGTTGTGAAGGGAAATTCCATTTTAAGGATTATTTAAAGGTTTAAGGGTCTCCATGTATTTTGTCTTCAGTTACCTAGAAATTTATTGATTATTACTAGTCTAATTAATAAATTGATTAGTAATTTACCCTGAAACTTTGTCTTCCTGGTTTTTTCATTCATCTCAAAACAAATAAAAGGAATATTATTTTACAGAGTACAAAAAGACACTAATGGACAAGCTGAGAATCTTAGATTTGCCAGGGACTTCAAAGTCTTCTTGTCTAAGCATTATTTGAACAGAAATCTCCTTTACAATTTGCCCAGCAAGTTATCCCTGCCTTAAAATATGATGCCACTCTATTAGTCTCCTCATATCTGTCCTGTTCCATTTAAAGGAAATATAAACATCCACAGGCATATTTGAATCATAAGTTCAATCTTATCAAAACCATTTTATAGCTATTAGGTCAAATTTTTCTCCTGGAATTAGAATCTCCACTTCACTCAGTTTATTATCTATATTTTGTGCACTTATATATAAACACAGGATCAAAGAATTTCATCTGGAAGATACTTCAGAGATCAACTAATGCAACCCCTTTGTTTTCTAGATGAAGAAATAGAGCTGAAGCAAATTGGCCAGAGTAACTCAGATAGTAAATAGCATAACTAAGCTTTGAATTCAAGTCTTCTGATTCCAATATTTTCCCTCTGCGTCACATTTCTATTATCTGATTCCATGAGATTTTTGTTTTGTTTTTTTGCTTGCTGAATTTTTAGGATTTGTCTCTTGCGAATTCTTCAGTCCCTCAACTGCCATTCTTTTTCGTGTTTTGTAGCTACTATTTTCTGTGGCATCTGACTTAGAAAACATGCATAGACAATTTTCCCCCTCCCCATCCTCTTTCAGTTTAAATCTTTCCTGGTGATAGTTATAAAACCACAAGAAAATATGTATTTTATTAGCCCTTGTTAGGTGTTCTCTATCCCTGCCCAAAAATCTATCATTCCTGTATTTTAAGAAATAGAAATCGTCAAGAAATGACAATCTTGTTCTCAGACACCATCTTATCCATTTTACTGAGTTGCAAGGCACCCTGAGTAGGGACTATGTCATATTCATTTTTTTTATCCTTTATCTTTTTCATTAACACTTTACATACCAAAGAATTAGAAAGAACCTCAGCAATCATCAAGGCTAACTGTGCCTCATCTCAGAAACTGATATTTCAGTGGAAATAACATAAGTGCAGATGCATTATCATCTGTTTTGCAAATGTACCCTAAGGACTATGGGCTCTTTCTATCTTACTTGTAGATGAAACCTTCTATATGTTGTTTCCCCCATTAGAACATGAGCTCATTGAGATCAGAGACTGCCTTTTCTATTTATATCCCCAGCCCTTAGCACAGTGTCTTGCATAATAAATGCTTTTTTTATTTACTCTTTCTTTAGTACAGTAGATTTATTCATGCAAAAGTTAAGATCATATTAGTGTTTTCAGCATCTACATCACACTGATTCATATAATCCACTAAAAACCACATATTTTTCCCACATGACCTGCTATTTAGCAATATCTCCTATATCTTGTATTTATGCAGTTGTTTTTTTATCCCCAAAACAGGGTTTTACATTTATTTCTCCTAAATTATAATATGTTTGCATTAGTCAATCTTTGTAGCCTTTGAAGAATTTTAGAGCCATTTATTCAGTAAATATGTATTGAATGAATAAAATCTTTCCATTAAGCTGATACTTTCCATCAACTTGTGTTAATAGCTTTTGTTTTTCTGTGCCAAAATCACCTATAGGATATAGGATGGCTGTGTGACCAGAGTCATGGTAAACGATCAAATGTTGAGGATGAGAATTTTTCTTTTTCATTTTTCAAAGTGACTGCTTGGTTTCCTTCTTCCTTCCTTTTAAATCAAATTAGTTAATGTTTTATCTTTTTTCCCCAAAAAATTCTTGCTTATCAATAAGGGTTTTTTAAAATTTTATTAATATCTTCTTTGATTCTCAATATCAAAAAACCTAAGAAGTTCCAATTAAACACAAATGGAACCATTTGGGTGTTTAATTGGAACTTCTTAGATTTTTTTTTATTTTCTAGCATTTTTAGCTGTATCCTAACTCATTAATCTGTTTCTTCTCCCTTTTGTTAACACTAGTTTTTAAAGATATAATATTTCTTTTAAGGTCTTCTTTGGTGGTATTCCTTCCCAAAATTGCAATGATTACATTTAATCATGGTGAAGTATAATTTAAAATATTAAAATCATTGTTGTCATTATGTTTAGTGAAATTACATATCATTTCTATGGTTTGTTCTTTGACCCACCAAATCATTAATCCAATTATTTAGTAGTTGGATGATTTTAATATATTTTCCATAGTCTTTTCTTTGACACAATTTTATTGCTTTGCGACCAGTAAAGGATATGCATAATAATACTTCTAAGTTTCCACATTTGTTTCTGAAGCCTTTTCTGTCCTAAAATATGGTTAATTTTTATAAAGGTGCCACATATAAGTGAGAAAATGTATACTTCTTTCTGTTTCCATTCAACGATTACCAGAAATCTATCATATCTAATTATTCTAAAATTCTATTCAGATCTTTAACTTCTTTCTTCTTTATTATTTATTAGACTTATATGGAAAAGATAGAGATAAACAGAGATTCTCTACAATTCTAGTTTTATAATCTTACTCTCTTTATAATAAATTTAGCTTTTCCTTGTAAGAAGTGATACCATTTGGTACATATATATTAAGTATTGAAATCATCGTGTATATTATCTTTCAGCAAATTGTAGTTTCCCTCTTTATCTCTTTTAATTTTAAATTTTATTTTTGTTATTTCCTTGTCTGAAATCATAATTGCTAACCCTGCTTTTTTTTATGTTCATTGGAGGTCTAACAGACCATGCTCTAACTCCTTATTTTAGCTCTAAGTGAGATTTTATGTTTCAAGTGTGTTTCTCAAAAAAAAAAAAAAAAAACAACACCATATTGGATTTTTCTTTCTAATCTATTCTGCAAACTTCCTTCATTTTATGGATGAATTCATTCCAATCATGTTCACAGTTATAATGATTAATCATTTATTTCCCTCCATCCTATTTTGTATGATGTTACCTTTTTTATCTTTTTAAAATTTCTCTTCACTATCCTTTCTCCAAGTTTAGGACTTGTTTTGTTGATGAATGACCTCTCCCTTAATCCTCCCTCTTAGGCTCACTCTTCCTCTCTTCCTGTTCCTATTTGTATCTCTGTAGATTGAAATGCATTCCTACACTAATATGTGTATGCATTCTGCCCTCTTTTGACCATTTTAGGTGGAAGTAAAGCTTGAGTGACCCCCGCTTATCCTGCTTCTTCCATATAGTTCTACTTGCATACCAAATTATGTGTGTTAACAAGTTCCCCCATATTTCCTCTCATTTTTTCCTAATGCATCCTTCCCGCCTCCATCCATTTTAATTTTGCTTTCCACATCTTCAAAATAAACAAAAAAAAATTATAGTTCTTTTGACAATTAACTACCTCTATGATCCCTTGTGGCATTAGGATTCTGAAATAACCCTTTCAACATCCCACTCCCTCTAGAATATGAACAGTTCATCCTTCAAAGTCCCTTCTTATTGTTTGCTTGTATTTATCTGTTTATTTTTCTCTTTTCAGCTCCAATTTTTGTCATCAGGAATGTTTGAAAGTCCTATATTTCACTGCAGATCCCAGCACTTTAAATGCACTACCTCATCTGAACCTTACAACAATCCTTTTAGGTAAATATTACAGATGCAATTATCCCCATTCCACAGATGTTCATCTCAGAGAGGCTATATGATTGGCTATCATCACTCAACAAGTCAAAAATAGAATTTGAACCCATGTTTTCTGATTTCAAAAAAGGCCTTTATCTACTACTGCTTAAGTTCCAAACACCCACTGGGGTGGTTTCCACATCAGTATCTCCATTTACCACTTACATACCACACACACATGCACATGCACAAACACACATACACACACACACACGCATCCCTTTTCTGAATGCTCTTTATTGCTGGGCCTCTGATTAATATCCCTTCCTGTTCTCCAGCATTACTCTGGTCCAGACAGAATGCTGGACTCAGCAAGATTCTTAAAGAAATGGCTGACAGCTGGTTTTCTACTCATGGGAGATTTCGGGATTCCCTTCTCCAGTGAGAGATAATTACCACCAAGGAGCTGAAATGGAAAGCTTGCATTTTTCTTTGAGTGGAGTAATGGTTGAATGCTCTCCAAAACTCTACATGACCTAGGGCTGTATATGAGATTCATTAACTTCCCTTTTGAAAAAAAAAAATCGAAAGAACTTTTTTTTTTCAAAGATTGGGTGGTATAGAAAAAAAGAGAAACTCATTATACCCTTTTACAATGTCAAGGGGCAGCAATTTTGTTTGGAGAACCACGATTTGACCCAGAGCATTCACAAACGCATGGAACAATCAAAATAATGCACATTCCTACAGTGCCTTACAATTTACAAAGTGCTTTTCTTTCAATAACTCCATGAAGTAGTCAGTACTGGTACTGTCATATTCCCATTTTATAGATGAGAAACTCGAGTCTTAAGAGAAGGGAAGTGAAGCCAAAGAGGTCACACTAAAAGACCACTGATGTCCTTTCAAAATCGTATCATTGTTATTCAGTCTCTTCACTCCTGTCTAACTTTCCGTGCCCCCTTGTGGGTTTTCTTGGCAAAGAGGCCGGAATGCTTGGCAAAGTTACCAGGTCTTTTGCCATTTCCTTCTCCAGCTCATTTTACAGATATGAAAACCGAGGCAGACAGGGTTACTTGCCCAAGGTCATACAGTTAGGAAGTTTCTGAGGTTGGATTTGAACTCAGGAAGATGACTTTTCCTGATTCTAGACCCAACGCTCTATCCCCTGGGCCAAGTAGTTGCCCGAAATAGTATTAATACTTTTCATTTGTAAAACCTTTTCACTGAAAATCTTACAGTTTTCAAAATTCCTTCATATCCATTTGATCTTTTCAATAACCCCAAGAGTTAGGTAAGGCAAGATTAGTCTTCGTTATTGATGAAGCAGCATAGCACACAAGTAGACTTGGACTTGGAAAGACCTGAGTTCAAATCTTGCCTCTGATACTACTCATTCCCTGGGCAAGTCACAGGAGAATTTCTCTGAGATTCAGTTCCCTCTCCTGTTAAAGGAAGGGTTTGGATTAAATATCCTCTAATATCCCCTTCCAGCTCTCAATCTGTAATTCTATGCTTGGATGGCTATGAGTGGTTGTGGGGTCTTTTAAAAGCAAGATATTCTCCTATCTGTCCTGGAATGAGAGGGGGTGAGGAAAGGTTTTCTCATGACCCTGTCTCTCACAACTCTCACTGGTTTCTTTCTTTTTCTTAGTAGCCCATGTTTCTATATACAAATTATATATATATATATATATATATATATATATATATATATATATATATATATATAAATTATATTATATATAAATTATATTATATATATATGAAGATATAAATATATATACATAAATATACATATATATCTATACTCATAGCAGCTCTGGGAGGTTGGTAATGATTCCCATCTTACAGATGAGGGAACCACCACTCAGAATGGATAAGTGAGCTGCCCATGATCACTCAGCAGTAAATAGAGGAGCCAGAACTTAAAATCCAAGCGTTCTCCCTTAAATCTCAGCAGTCTTCAAGTGGCTTCTTAAGTAGAAGAATAAGATTATTTCACTAAATGCTGCTGGACAGCACTCAGCACTCGAAGGAGGCTTCTCCTTCATTTTGTCCACTTTCCCTGCCCCTCACCTTGTCAGTAAGCATTGAGTTCATACAGCATCGGAAGAGTCCCTAAAGACAACACGAATGAGTGAAATCAAAGGTGCTGGCTCTCATGGAACTCAGTCTAACGAGTTCATCAGTATAGACACTTACCCTACTCCATCTCCTTTAAACACGTTGGTTTGTGCCAGGCCCTGCTTGGGCAGGCTTGCTTCACCCCCTCTCCCAACCAGTAAAATCAGAGGAAGAAGAACCTTCCTGAAGAGAAATTTACCTCATTCTTATAGCACAGACATTTCTTTTCCCTCTTTTTGACAGGGCGAATCTTTTTCATCTTCGTAATCTGTATAGGGGCAGCTAGGTGGTGCAGGGGATAGAACACCAGACCTGGAGTCAGAAAGATCTGAGTTCAAATCCAGCCTCAGACATGTACTAGCTGTATGATCCTGGTCTAGTTACTTAACTCCTATTTGCCTCAGTTTCTTCTTCTGTAAAATGGAGGAAAGGGCACTGGAGAAGGAAAAGGAAAATCACTCCACTATCTTTGTTAGGAAAATTCCACAGACAACTTCCATGGGGTCACGTAGAATGAAACACAACTGAACAACATAGTTCCAGAAAAGTGACTTAGACCTTTGAGGTCATTAATAAAAGGAATGGAATGGCATCAAATTAAACTGAATCCAATTGGATTGCTATCTTGGCACAGAACCCTGCATACTCAGTACACCAGTAGTCAGCATTTATTAAACACCTAATATGTGCCAGGCTGTGCTAAGCTCTATACAAAATAAAACAAGGACATGATCCCTGTTCTCAAAGGGTTTATGTTCTAACAGGTAAAGAACTATGTATCCACAAGATACATACAGGGTAAATGGGAAGTGGTGTCAGAAGAAAGGCGCTGGGAGGAGAGGGGAAGCAACTAGAAAAGGCCTCCTGCAGGAACCCCATCCTGAGGGGACCCTGGCCCCCTTTGAGTGATGGGTTGAGGACCTGAGGGCTGTGGGAAGGTTTGGGAGTTTGGTGGTTACTAATTCTAATTAAGGCGGCTAGGTGGTGAAGTGGATAGAGCTCTGGGCCTAGAATCAGGAAGACTTGAGTTCAAATTTGCCCTCAGTCACTTACTGGCTATGTGATCCTGGGTAAGTCACTTAATCCTTAGTTTCCTCATCTGTAAAATGAGCTGGAGAAGGAAATGGCAAATCACTTCAGTATCTCTGCCAAGAAAACCCCAAATGGGATCACAAAGAGTCAATCACGACTGAAACTGAGCAACAAACATATGCTCATTCCTATTTGCATACCCATGGACAGAGAGGAGATGTCCTAATAATGATAATAATAATTAACATTTAAGGTTACCACAATGTATACAACACAGAGCCAAGAGTCAAGAAGGCCCGAGTTCAAGTCCAGACTCAGACATGTTCTGTGTGTCCTGGGCAAGTCTTTTAACCTCTGCTTGCCTCAGTTTCCTCATCTGTAATAATAACACCTACCTCTTAGGATTGTTGTGAGGTTCAAATGAGATAATGATCTTAAAGCACTTAACGCAGTGGCTTGCACATAGAAAGTCCTTTTAAAATATCATTCTTCTTATCTTCATATGTGAGTATAGATGATGGCAGCTGTAATGTGGGATATAATATGGTTGCAAAAAAAGACACCTGATTCAAGTTAATGTTGTTTCCGATACAGGAAAGACCGGGGATGCATTTAGGGAGATTATGAGTGAATCTCATTCTTCAGGTCCCCACTGTTCCCAAATCTGTGAAAGCTGAATTCAGGGGCATCACAAGAGACAACTTTCTACCATGGGCAGAGGGGCAACTGTCCCTAAGTCATGACTGCAAAGCCAGTAGAAAGACCCACTGTGTGTAGATGCCTCAACTGACTGCTTTCTGATGCTTCATATAAACTGGGACTGAACCTTCTCTTCAAAAGAAGGCTAAGTAGAAACCTTCCTCAGAGAGGAACACTTGGAGCCAAATTTTTGGCATCAAAGCAAACTTACATGGGGTAAGGCATTCAACCTCCATGAAGACTCCATTTCCTAATCTATAAAATGGAAATGAAAGTACCACCTACCTACCCCATGGGTTGTCATGAGAATTAAATGATGTGATGGATGTGAAAATACTTGGTAAACTGTTAAGTGCTACACAAATGGATAACAATGATGAGTGTCAGCGAAGCACTACCATCTAGTGGATACAGGAGCCAAAAGACCTGTTTTTGAGTCCCTGATACTTACTAGAAGAATAGCCATGGGCAAGTCTTTCTAACTTCTCTAAAACTCAATTTCCACATCAAAATGATATAGGAGAACGAGCTCTGGGTTGGGAGTTAAGGATCCTGGATTCAGTTCCTCACACTGCTATTTGCTTCTTGTGTGGCCTTGGATTGGACTTTTCACCTCCCAGAGTCTCAATTTCCTTAACAATCAGTATTAGATGTTAACCAAACTTGGGAACTATTCCTACTCAGGGTCTAAGAAACCAGAGTTGGAAGGCAGCCGGCCAACAAGTATACATTAAGTTCTTTTGGCCAGTTAAGTGCTGTCATAATCTCTGGGGATATGAATACAAGCGGAAAGAAGGATATTCTAATGGGAAAAGACAACACATAAAAAGTAAAAGGGTTGAGATAGAGGTGGGGGCATGGGGAACACTGTAGAGGAAGTCATCAGTACAGCCTGGAGTCTCTCCCAGTTCTAAATCCTGTGCGATTGATAAAACAGGGATAACTAATTCTTGTTGTGAAGGGGAAATTTGATAAAATGGGTGCACACTGGAGTTGCGATTAGCGTAGGGCAAGCTGGGATTTGTCCCAGATTGACAAGCGGGGCAGAGCACTCAATTAGCTTCTAAAATAGACTATACAAGGCCTTGAGCCTTTGAAGCACACTAACTACAGATGTAGGCTACCTGGGGCCAGAAAGAGGGAAGGAAGAATTCCAAGATGCCACCCTCTCTCTCCCCACCCAACAAACATATAATTAAAATAGGATTAGGGAGATAGAATGATCCAGTGGATAGAGCACTGGGCCTGGAGACAGAAAGACCCATCCTTCTGAGTTCAAATCTGGACTGAGACACTTAATACCTTATGTGACCCTGGGTAACTCACTTATCCCTGTTTGCCTCAGTTCCTCATCTGTAGAATGAGCTCAAGAAGGAAATGATAAATTACTCCAGGATATTTGCCAAGAAAACCCTAAAGGGGGTCATAAAGAATCAGGCACAAATAGAATGTTTCAGACGCTACATTTGTAATTGTAACTATGGAGTGCTATCCAGTGCCTGGCACATGGTAGGAACTTAATAAATGCTTATTGACTGTTGAGTGGTAGAAAGCCCTGAACCTGGAGTCAGAAAACTTGGGTCTGGTTCCTGTCTCTGTCACTCACTAGGGCATCTTTGAACCTGATTCCTCCTCTATAAAATAAGGACCGTATTTGGGATTGTAAGGGTCAAAGGTGTAACTTTCTCTGTGATCCCGAAGGGTTTGCTATAAAAACCAAGTCTCAGTAATGTTTTATCAGGATGTTCTAGATCAGGGGTGGTAAACCTACGGCCTTGAGGCCACATGTAGACTTTTAGGTCCTCCAGTGCGGCCTTTTGACTGAATTCAAGTGTTACAGAATAAAAACTTTGATTACTACTTATTCTGCGAAGTTTGGATTCAGTCAAAGGGCTGCAGTTGAGGACCTAGAGGGTCACATGTGACCTTGAGGTCGCAAGTTCCTCATCCCTGTTCTAGATTCTGAATAGGTGAGACATTTTCTGGATCCTGAATAAAAATATCTGCCATTTTTGTACCATTTAAAGTTTACTAAGAGAAGCCTCATAGAGTAGAGCAAAGAGGACCAGCCTGGAAGTCAGGGTTCTTAGGACTGTCATTTTAGAAGTGGAAGTGGACCTTGGAGGTCATCATGCCCAACCTCCTCATTTTACAGGTAAGGAAATCAGGGAGATTAAATAACTTGTTGTGGGTCACGAGATGGGATTCAACCTAGGTCTTCCTAACTCCAAGTCCAACCCAACTAACCCTCTTCATTCCAGGGCTTCTGACTCTTGCTTGACTGTGAGACCCTGAGGAAATCACTGCACCATTCAGTGCCCCAAGCCACTCTCTAGGGCCGTAATTTGCAAAGCAATTAATTATTCATCAGTATTGGTAAAAGGTATTTCCTTACCTGGAGTTCCCTGAAATAATGAAATTGGAAGGTCTAGTAAAGAAAACAAAAAGTTTGCAAAGCACTTTCCTCACAACCACTTTGTGAGGTAGTTAATATAAGCATAATTGTCCCCATTTTACAAATGAGAATTGACAGTGCCAGGGTCACACTGCCAGGAAAATGCAGAAGTCAGGATGTGACATCATGTCTCTATTGGCACTTTCCAAGACAGTGTCCAGTCTCTCTTGAGTCCTGGTTTTCCTGCTCTAGGGAATTCCTATCATTTTCTTAGTTGGTGGGAAAGGTTTTTCTCATTCTCTCTCAAAGGTTAAGCAGAATAAAGGATAACAAATGTAAGCCAGAAGTGAGGAGTGATCTGAGGAATGAAGACGATTTCATTCTCTAACTGGGAGCTATTTGAAAATGATTCCTTGTAATCTTATCTTCTATTTCCTTCCCTTCCTCATGTTGGCTCTTGTCACCTTGTTGGGCAGAAAGACCTAACATCTAGGGATGGGGGATCCTCCTTCCCTGGGCATTTAAGCCCAGAGTGAGAAATGAAAGCCTGTAACTTCCCCTTTAAGACCAAAAACAAGAGAGTGCAGGAGGTGGGGACAGAAAAAGAGGGAGGGAAAAGAGAGAGAGAGAGGGAGAGAGAGAGAGAAGGCAGGAAAAGTTTCTTCAGAGGAAAATGTGGGGCTTGTCTTTCACCCTGACGTCAGATCTGTCTTTAATAAAAACCCCCCAAAGGACCTGGGGGAAAAGGCATATCTGGCTATGTGTATCTGCCAGTCTAGGACTGGTCCCAACCTCCCCAAAAGGTGCTTCCCTTTGGAGCTGGGCTTGGAGTCTGGGTTCAATCAATGTATCTAATTCTGGCTTCCAGGGATGAGGTGGCTTCTGCCCTGGTTTATAGCGGCAGCAGCAGCGGCGGCAGCAGCGGCAGCAGCAGCAGGGAGCAGCCTTTCCAAGGTGAGTGGGAGACTGGGAGAAGAGAGGCAGTCCCAGAGAGAGAAAGCACCTCAAATTCTGGTCAGTGGTGGGGGTGATGTCAAGAAGGACTCTAGGCAAAGGTGAAAAGAAAAATGGAGGGGGGAGGAACAAGGATCTGGATTGGAAGCCACCTCTGAGGATTTTCTGCTACTGGACCATGGGTAAATCATTTTTACTCTCTTTGCCTTGGCTGAAAACAGGAGGATTAAAAAACAGATAAAGTTATTGTTTTAAGAAAAAGTGCTTTGGGAATCTTTGGGTTCAGTAGAAGCTGTTGGTGGTTATTATAGGAAGGAGACCAAGTTGCTTAAATGTTTTGAACCTCAGTTTCCTCATATGTAAAGGGAAAACACTTCTACTTGCCCTACAAGAAACTTGTAATGAAAGTCAGACAGCCCTGGGAGAGTTTTGGTCCTGATTCGAACTAGTTGTACTGGGCAAGTCAAATAAACTCTTGATGCCTCAGTTTGCTCACTTATAAAATTATTGCCAGTAATGTGTTTTATGAATATTAAAGTGCTATAGAAATTTGAACAGAAGCTATTACTCACTGCACAGAGGAAAGTACTCTTGAAAAATGTTCAAATATGTGAATTATGATTATCTTGGTGCAGGATGATGAGGGGCTCAAATGGGGAAAGGGATATAGGAGAGGAGAAGCAGGATACCTCACCTTTCTGAGTCTGTGCCCTCATCTGTAACGCAGGAACAATAATCCCTCACTCATTGTCCACCTCACTGGACATTCCCAAACTAGGAATCTGAGGGTGGTTGTGCTCACTTGTGTCAGATCCTTCATAGCAGCCTGGGGCGAGAGCTGGATCAGACATTATATTCCATCTAGTCCAAACCTTCTCCTTTTATATATGGTTCAGAAATAGGTTCAGAGTGGTTAAGTGGCTAAGGACTTGCCTGAGATCACATAGATGGTAAGCATCAGAGGCGGGATTTGAACCAAGGTTGTTGAATTCTAGGTCTCGTTTACCTACTTTACCATACTACCTTTCTTTTGTCTTAACCTTAATTTCTTCAATTGTAACATGGTTCCTCCCAGACTTAATCTCTCCCATCCCAGGTGTGATGGAGAACAATGCCACTGGGAGCCAGGGGACACAGGACAGCAATACAAAAATAAAATGCAAGATTTTCCATTCACCCCTTTTGCATTGGGGGGGGGCTCTTTCTCTTATTCAGCTAGGAAAGCTTTCTAGGGAAAATGTGCTCAGGACACAGGGCAGACAGATAAGGTTAAGGGAAAACTTGGTCAAGGACCCAAAATAAGGCATCAAAGGAGACAGAGCCATAGAGAAGATAATCTGGATACACGTGGCAGGGGCTCATCAGTCACTGGTGGCTACAGAGCAAAGTCAGATCCTGGACAGGAAGGCAGTGAGGTGGGGAGAGACAGCAACAGACAGCCTTTGGTTCTGCCCACCCCTCCTTGGCAAGAGAAAGAGCCCAAGGGAGCAGAGAGCCTTAAAGATGCAAGATCATATGGAAATGAAAGGAGGAAGAGGAGGAGAAGGAGAGGAAGAGAGATAGGAAAACAAGGGGGAGAGAAAGGGAAATAGCCTTGGGTGGGGAGGGGAGGGCAGAGTCCTATAATGACAAGATTTAAAGGAGATAAAAGACAGAGAGTGAGAGAGAAAGAGAGAGAGAGAGAGAGACAGAGACAGAGACAGAGACAGAGAGACAGAAGGAAGGACAGGAAGGAAGGAAGGAAGGAAGGATGGAAGGAAGGAAGGAAGGAAGGAAGGAAGGAAGGAAGGAAGGAAGGAAGGAAGGAAGGAAGGAAGGAAGAGGAAGGATGGATCTGGCTGAACTCTAATTTTGCAGATAAGGAAACTGAGGCTTAGCCTAGGAATGTGACCTGACCAGATTGTAAATCATAGGGGATTCTAGCCCGACTCCAAATCCAGAGCACTTTCTCCCTCATCACATGGGAAGGAGGTTCCTTCCCCTGGGGTCCCAGTTGAATGGTAGATGAAGAAGGTAGACAGCTTAAAGGAAGTCTGTCTTTTATTTCACAGCTTAGGGCTGAGTTTTCAGTTGACTCATTATAGGCTGTGTGACAGCAGGATGTCAAGGCGGAGGGAGAGAAAGGGTGGATTAGGTGTGAGAGGGAGGGAAAAGCCTCAGGAATACCACCACTTCGGTTCAAGAAAAGGAATGGAGTAGGCTCCAGGCTTCAGAAGGGAGGGAGGAAGAGAGAGAGAGAGAGAGAGGAGAGAGACAGAGAGAGAGAGAGAGAGAGAGACGGAGAGAGAGAGGAAAGAAAGAAAGAAAGAAAGAAAGAAAGAAAGAAAGAAAGAAAGAAAGAAAGAAGAGAAAGAAAGAAAGAAAGAAAGAAAGAAAGAAAGAAAGAAAGAAAAGAAAGAAAAAGAAAGAAAGAAAGAAAGAAAGAAAGAAAGAAAGAAAGAAAGGAAGAAAGAAAGAAAGGAAGAAAGAAAGAAAGGAAGAAAGAAAGAAAGGAAGAAAGAAAGAAAGGAAGAAAGGAAGAAAGAAAGAAAGGAAGAAAGAAAGAGAAAGAAAAAGAGAAAGAGAAAGAAGAGAAAGAGAGAAAGTGAAATGTAAAGGACAGCCATGACAGCTCCAGGAGCTCCAGGGATTGTGAGCTATATGGTAAAGCCATATGGACAGGGTAAAGGGCGAGGAGCACAGCCCCTCCTCCTACCAAACTGTCCTCTCAGCCCCTTCCTGGAAAGCAGGAAGCACAGAACCATGATTTTATTTATCCTGCCAAAAAAAACAAAAAAATAGGCTTGATGGGTTTTTTCTTCCATTACACAAATGAAAAAAACTGAGCCTCCAAGAGATGAAGTAGTCCAAGCACAGCCACAGGACGCTTCCAGCTGTTCTCACTCTGTATCCTTGCTCTCCCTGGGGTATGCAGCACACCTCTCACCACTACTGGAGTGAGAATACCTGAGATCAATTTTTCCTCTCTAGAGATTATTGGTACATACCTCTTTGCATATTGTCTCTTCCATTAGATCATGAGTTCCTTGAGAATAGGCTTTAATTTTTCCTTTCTTTATATTCCCAGTGCCTGGCACATAGTAGGAACTTAACAAGCGTTTATTAACTGACTGCATTCAAGTTGGGACTGTCACTTCTCAGTTGTGAGACCTTAGGCAATAATGAGTAATAAGGACATTAACATTTACATAGTGCCTACTACGTGTCAGTCATATTCCTTTCTTTGGGATTCCATTCTTTCAGCTTTTGGAATAGATTATAGGATCATCTAGCTTCAAGAAAGTACCTTAGAGGATGTCTAAACCCAGTCTCCTCATTTTACAGTGAGAATGCTGAGACCCAGCAAGGAGATGGGCCTTGTCCAAAGTCACATAGGCGATAGGAGCCACAGCTGAGATTTGAACTCTGGTCCTCAAACTCCAAATCTAGCATTTTTTCTGTCACCTGTGTTGTTTCTCAGTCATTTTCAGTTGTGTCTGACTCTTTGTAACTACCTTTGGTAAACACCACTGGAGTCGGTTAGCCATCTTCTCCAGTTCATTTTACAGATGAGGAAACTGAGGCAAACAGAGCCAAGTGACTTGTCGAGAGTCACACAGCTAGTAAATATCTGAGGCCAGATTTGACCTCAGGAAGATGAATTGTCCTGACTCCAGGTATGGTGTCCTGTCTACTGTGCCACCTGGTCACTATATTTCCTCTAGTTTCCGTAACTGCTATCCTATGACTTGAACTATGAAGTAATGACAGTGATTCTACAAGTCACCCAGAGTATTACTAATCTTAGTGCTTTAGGGTTACATCATGAACCTTAATTATGCCAGATCCTTAACGAACCAGACCAAAGGATCTTGCCCTAGGGGCGCTTATTCCCCCATCCCTGCTCCTTCTCACTTTGTGATCCTCCCTGGATAGACCACATGCCCTGAAGTCCCCCTTCTGGAGGGTCTCTTACCCCACAATCAAAGCATCCAGAGGGATGAAGGCCACTCCCTGTGGTACAACTGAATCCCTGGCACATTGTCCTCTGCAAACCTCCCCACTCCCAACCCTAAATGAATGTGCCTCAAGAGTGGCCGAACTCTGTATTGTTCTGTGATTTTTTTCCTTGGAAAGATAGCCAAGATACGCGGGCGAAGGAGAATGTCTATTCATCTATGTGTACATGTGGGTGTGTGTCTACACACTTGTGTTTTTGGAATCATTGTCTTTGGCTCACTCATGGACTGACATGGATACTGCTATGTGGTAAAAACATCTGATATTTTGATTCTTCGATAGGTGGATGATGATGATGACGATGACAATAATAGCTCTGTTCTTTGATGGATGTATAATAATAAAAGCAATAACATTTTATTTTTTGATAAATGTATAAATAAGAGTAATAACAATCGCTGTTTTTGTTTCTTGATGGATCGATGACGTCAGTGGTGTGCCCCCTCCCTCCATGAGCACCAAGCCCAACACATCCAGGCCTTCCCAGCCCATGCCATCCTCACCCACATCTTTCCACAAATAGTTCACAGTAGATGCACCCAATATGCCACAGATTATTTAATCTCCCTGGGTACCAATGGGCATAGGACCCCAGACTGAGAGCAGGAAGGAACCGTAGAGGTCACTGAGTCCATGTCCCTCATTTTACAGAGGAGGAAAATGAAGCCCAGAGGAGGGTCATCCAGCTAGTAACTATCTAAGGCAGGATTTAAACCCATGCAGGTGTGTGCTGAAGCCAGCTCAAACAGGTTCCAGAGAGTGTATTGTTAAATTTTTAGTGTGAATCAGCAAATGCTATAAATCAGGGCTTGACTTATTAAGTTTTTGTAGTTATAAAACTTAAGACAGTAATGGAAAAAATGTTAAGAACACAGATTAAATCTAAAGATGTGTTATGTATAGATTTTTGAGTCCAGAGAGCCAGTTGTTAAATGTTTACCAGCAGACTGCTGAACCCAAGTCCAACACCATATCCACTACTCCATGCTGACTTTCATTTTCCAGTGGAGCTGTTCTTCCTCACTCTTCTTACATGACCAGTCTATGTCCTGTCTGGTCATCTAAGGTCTCAGTATCTTGGATGCAATACACTTTGACCTTACCCATCAAGCAGACCAAATTAAGTGGTACATAGAGAGTGATAGAGTACTGTCAAGAAGACCTGCATTCAAATACAGGCTCAGACATTTCCTAGCTGTGTGATCTGTGTAACCTCCGTTTCAGTTTCTCCACTTGTAAAATGAGAGTGATAGTAGCATTTACTTCCCAGGGCTACTGTGAAAATTCAGTAGGATGATATTTGTAAAGTACTTTAAGAACTTTAAAATACTATACAAATGTTCACTAGTATTACTAATGTTCACACACACAGGATGGTCTCTTGCTTTTTATAGATTATTTATCATTTGAGTTTTTCCCATACCACAATGTTTGATCTGTGGCCATGGAGCATCACATAGACACAAAATGCTGGCATTTATGCCCCTCTAGAAAAGAGCAAATAACCAATTGTTCTCTTGTATCTAGCACTTCAAGGTTTACAAACTGCTTTATCTCATTTGGTCCTCACAACAACCCTGTGAAATAGGTGCAATTATTATCCCTCATTTTACACAGAGGTGGTCAAAGGTAAAGTGATTTGTCCAGGGTCACGCAGCTGGTAAATGGGTGACACCAGATTTGAACTCAAGTCTATCCACCCCACCATACTGCCTCAAATAAAGGATGTACTTTTAAAATATATTTCTGGTCTATGTGAGCATTTTAGACCAAACCTTCCCTCTCTTCATCCCTCACACTTCTGTCTCCTTCAAGCCTTCCTGCCTGGATTGTCCTCTCATCAGGGATATTAGAGAACAGTTTGGGGAGGGGATATTTTTACCTTTGAGAAACTATTTGTCTCAGGGTCACCTTCTAGAAGTCAAAACAATCAATGAGGTATGATCACCCCAGTTTGACAAAAACTTCAGACTGATCAGTCACTGTCAAGGCAGCATTCAGGTGTGACAACTTTGAGCAGTATTGAGAATCTTTTCACAGATCAGTTCAATCAATCCATTCCAGTCATCTTTGTGACACATCTGTCTTGTGCTTACAAATAAGGATTGATAAGATTGGAGCCCAAAGACCAGGATTCAAGTCCCAAGTTCTACCCTTGAGTGGCTGTGACCTAGGACAGGTTGGTGACGCTCTCTGAGCACCAGTTCCTTCATTTAAAAAATGTAGATAGTAATACTCATACTGCCCCACTTTGCAGGATTGGTAGGACACCCAAATGAGATCATTGACTTCATGACAGTGAAGGAAAGAGCTTTATATATGTAAAGCTCTATAGAAATGCCAAAGGAAGTATCACTATTACCATGGCAATAGTCCTTTGATGTATCTTCATGGCATGCAGGTAAACCTATGTTTTTGAAGGCTATTCAAATGGCTACAAGTTCTGATGAGCTCTGCCATGCTGGAAAGGCTTTAAATACAGCTCTGGCCACATACTGTGTTAGTCATTCACAAAGTGGCCGCCAGAGAATTTCCAACCAGTGAGGGAATATTCTTGGCCACAGTAACTCATTAAGGCTATCTGCTAAGACAGGTTAGGGACTGCAGTTCTGCATCAGTAGATTCGTTAGTATTCATTTATTAAATTGTGAGTTTCTTGGGGGACATGACTGTCTTTTGCCTCTTTGTATCCCAGTGGTTAAGGAACAGTGCCTGGCACTTAGTAGGTTCTAATAAACATTTATTGATTGATTCGTATAATGAGTTTCACATTAATGAAATCATAGGTCTTTGAAGTATTGTTACACTAAGGAATAATTCTTCACAACGCAAGGTAATTGACTTTAGAACTCCTTGCTACATTAGGAAGTGTTGCTTTTGATGGGTGATGTCTTTTGATTCATGCATAAATTGGATTTAAGTGAGGTAGAGTTGCAAAAAGTTGTTGGCCTCACTCTCTCCTCCTGAGTCATCACAGTCCAGTGGCAGGACAGAGTCAAGATGGCTGATGATGGCTCAGGATGCAGTGGATGACCTTGGTGTCTTTGGTGTCTAACCACACTCTGCTTCACATGCCTTCATGACCCTTGGAACAAACTGTTCTCATCTGCCCATTCCACCAGGGAAAGTCTTCATCTTGGGGTAGACAATCCCTAACTCACCAATGGGTTTCAGAATCCTTGATTACCCTCAACCTGGTTTGGCCAGTCTGCCAAAATGGTTTACTGGGTGTGGGCGCTGCCCATGCTGCAGTCTCTTGGATGCACAGGTGAGAGTTGGGTGGAACAGGTGGACACAAAATGTGGAAAGAGCCTCAAAAAGGGCTCTGTAGTCATCACACCAAAGATACTGGTCCTCCCTGAACACACCCTACCCCCCAAGGAAGTGTTGCTACATTAAAAAGATGACCTGTAGTCAAATCCTGACTGACTGGGCAAATTAACTTCTCTGAGCCTTAGTTTCCTCATCTGTCAAATGAGGCTATTGGACTAGATGACCTCTAAGGTCCTTCCAACTCTGAATTTACAATTCTATCATTCCCCAGTGTTTTAAATTAGTATTTATTTTATGTATTTGATTAGTGAGCATTTAAGAATATATATTTCCTAAACTGAAGCACTTCTTTTATAAATTTTGAACAGATGAATTCAATTTAATAATACCATTTGCCTACTATGTTCTAGGCTTGTGTCAGGATTGATTGTTGGTTAGCTAAGGACAGATCTGACTTCAAAGGATGGTCACTTCCTGGGGAGGGCCCACCCAATGGGCAAAAGAGAATCATTAAGTCAGAGTTAGAAAGGATCTGATTCCCCCAAACTTACAGAATGTCGAAGCTTAACAAGGTCAGAGAGGAGACATGACTTGCTTAAAGTCCTTCAATGAGTTCTTGTTCAGTTGTTTCAGTTGTTTCTGATTCTATGATCCCATTTGGGGGTTTTCTTGGCAGAGATACTGGAGTGGATTGTCCTGTCCTCATTTTACAGAAGGAGAAACTGAGGTAAACAGGATTAAGTGACTTGCCCAAGGTCACGAAGCTACTAAGTGTCTACAGCTAGATTTGAACTCAGAAAGATGAGTCTTCCTGATGCCAGAACCAGTGCTCTATCCACTGCAACACCTAGCTACCCAATAAGTTGATTAGTGGCAAAAGTACTACAGTTTTGTCTTAGGGTCCTGAATGTGAGATGAAGGAGACCTCTTTCTACCTGATCCCCTCCACAAGTTCTTTTTTAGTGCTCCCTAGCTGCCAAGAACATCAGTTTATTATCCTTCAGATCTCACAGGGATGCTGTGAGGATAGTGCTTTCTAAGTCATAAGTTGAAATATGAGCTCCTACTATTGAATACCTCTGATGATGGAGAGCTCACTGCCTCTAACAGTCCATTTCATTGCTGAGCTCTTCTGACTATTTGCAAAGTTTATTGTGGTTGTTTTAAACCTATTACATATTCATGGGTGACAGATTATCTATTAAGTCTCTTCCAGATCTAAAATTCTACTAATATATTATCCCATTATTAACATCAGTTTGGAATGTTTTGGACCAGATCTTTAAGATTAAGATTCTGGAGAGAGAATCCTGAGTTAGAGAGATCATAGTGCTGAACATTTGACATTTCAGAGGTTTTGCTTTTATAAATGGTTGCCTTTAGCTATCACAGTAAAAATAGAGAGGTAGATGAATGAATGAATGAATCATTGAGTGTAAAGACAGATAGACAAATAATCTTCCCCTAGGTAGAACCCAGAGTTATCCCTAGAGTACAGCGGGAGGGAGCAATCACTCTAAATACCATAGTTAAAAGAACCTCTAAAATGTTATAAGGACTATTATATAATGGAATTGCCCAATGACTCAGGTAGCCAGCCAGTGAGAGGAAGAGAAGGTAGTGGGACTACCAGATGGTAATGGAAAGGAAAAAATAAGGGAAGGGATGGAGAATAGAGGCAGCTACCTAAATGGCACTCTCAATAAAGTTCTGAACTTGGAGTCAGAGAGACCTGAATTCACTTACTAGAGACCCCAGGAATTTTACTCAACTTTTATCTGCCTGCGTTTCCTTATCTATCAAGTGAGGATAATGACAGCACTTTCCTTCCCCAGTTGCTGTGAGGATCAAATGAGACATTTGTAAAGAGTTTTGCATACCTTAAAATGCATATAAATGCTAACTGTTAGTGTCTAAAAATCACCAAATTTTAAAAGTAGGCGTGATCTTAGAAAATGGAATTTTAGAATACACAGGCTATAGAATTTTAGACTTAAAAAACTCAGGAAAAAAACATGCAAAAATATAAATTGTTAGAGCTAGAAAGGACGTTTGAATAGAGAATGTTAGACAGCAGAACACAATGTGAGAGCTCATAGGGACCTTGAGAACATCTAATTTAATTTTACAAGAGGAGAAACTGAGGCCCACATAGGAAAAGGACATTTTATAGATGGAAAGTGTTACAATGCAGGATTAGGACCCAGGTCTTCTGACTACTGATCCAGTGTTCTTTTTGAGTTCTCTCCCTATACTATAACAAACAAATTTTTCACAAGACTCCACCCCCAGCCTGACTTTTCACTCCTTCAGTACTGAATCAGACTACCCACCAACAAAAATACTCCACCCTTCCCTCCATGAGTGACCCTCAGGTTTTTCTCTGCCTTCTGAAGCCTCCCTTTCTCTTCTTTTTCTCTTAGGCAAACTCAATTTGATTCAGTAAACATTTACTAAGTACTTCCTACATGAAGGTATAGCTCTTGGCCTGGGAATATGAAAATAGAACTGACACAAACTTGACTCTCAAGGACCTTACAATGTAATTGGAAAGAAGATGTGTACACAAATCACTATGATGGAATATATGGCGTCTCTCTAGGCAAATTGCTATGAGAAAATATCCAGTTTATCCCACTAGGAGAAATTTAAGAAGGGAAATATAAGTTTTAGTTGAAGTTCAGTACCCCCAAAAGAACTGATTTTATAGATCAGATGAGGAAACTGAGGCATCCTTTAGATTATATATTATTTGACAAAGCTAGGACTCTCTTCTGATCCCAAGTCAAATACCCTCCTTAGAGCTCTCTACAAAACCAAAGGCCCTCCAAAGCCTAGGGCTGAAAACAGGACCCCAACACAAAACCTGTTCTTCTCGTCAAAACCTCATTTGTGGTTTATTCTCCATGTTAGAAACAGCTTTGGCCAACAACTCTACAACAGTAAGGCCCCATCAGTCATTTTTTCATTCACAGACACCAAGTTCTTTAAGACAATTTGACCTTTTCCTTTCCTTATAAAAGAAGGAGGAGAATCAAAAGAGGACCAGACCATTCTTCAGGTAGCAAACGTTTACAGTATTCAGCACCTAGTATGTCCAGAGTACCATGCTGGTCACTGAGGGAGATGCAAGGTTCAGACAGGATATCCTCAAGGCAATAACTGCACAAAGACCACAGAGGACTCTTGGAATGGTAGAGTTTTAGAATCTTAAGGGTCTTTCTTTCACAGGTGAGGTCAGGAGGCCCAGAGAGGTTATGGAGCCTAGCCCAGAAGGACAGCCCATAGTAGCAGACTACTCTACCTAAAGGGTTCTGTCCACCATGCGTGCTGTATGACAAGAAGTTCCCCAGACAAGGAGACATATAAGAAGCCGCATTAGATTCAGTATCCTGGGTCCTCCAGTTTTGTTTCTTGCTCAGCTATGGGTCAGTGATGAAATTGGGATAACAATCCCTGCCCTGCCTCATCTGAAATTCTCATCGAGTTCTGTCACCCATAACGACACGTAATACAATACAATAATAACAACAGCTAACATCGATAGATGGCTTTAAGGTTTAGAAAGTGCTTTAACTGTGTTATACTTTAATCTTAAAATTTACTTTGTGAAAGAGAAGCTATTTATTACTAGTCCCATTTTACAGATAAGGAAATTGAGGAATCGACAAGTTAAGTGACTTGCCTAGGGTCACACAACTACTCCATCCCCGAAGGGGAATTTGAAGACCCCAATTTTTGGCATGGTTTTTAATTGCACAGGAGCTACTTTCACAAGTCACTCCCCTCCTCTTGGCCTCAATTTCCTCATCTGAAAAATGAGAGTTGGAATAGATCAAGGGTTTTTCATCTTTGTGTGTGTTGTAGACCCTTTGGAAGTCTGGTGAAGTCTACAGACCCTCCAGGTCAAATCAACAAGCGTTTAATATAATCCTGCTAAAGCCAGGCACTATGTTAAGTCCTGGGGAAACCAAGAAAGAGGCAAGAGACCCCCAAGGGACTCATGATTTAATTGAGGAAATAATATATATCAATGTTCTTTCCTATTCTCAGAAAAAAAATGATTTTTTTTTTGAGTAATTGAATGTCAATGTTAAATTTTCAGTTAGAGCTTAGTGAAAAGAAAGAAATGTTTTCTTTTCCCCATCCAAGTTCATGGACTTCCCCCTCCCTGAAATTCCACACATTAAACTGGACTAAATGATATCTAAGGCTCTTTATGGAACATTCTACGTCCTATGGTTCCTTCCAAATCACACAGAATTTTTTCCATATCCTAACATTCTATGTTCTAAGGTTCCTTCTGATTCTAAAATTCTCTGTCCTCAGTCCCTTTAAGCTCTAATGGTCTATGGTCTGCTTTCCTTTCCAGCCATAACATTGATTGATTCTGACTCTCCTTCACAGGGTCACTGTGAGGACCCAAAGAGCTAATGTATGTAGAAAGCACTTTTAAAAGCAAAAAGAACCGTATTATTTTTTGGAAAGAAATCAGTTACTTCCCTACAGCCAACAGCATTTCTTTATAAAGATTCCCCCACGTCTCATCTTATAATCTCACAAGGTTACATTTTTGTGAGTTTAAGTAGTGGAAATTTGGTTTGGAGGGAGAAAAACCTCACATTCCTTTACTTCAATCAGACCAATCCCTGATCAGTTACTGGGGCTGCTGTTTCCTAGAAATAATTCATTTACTTGTTATGGTTTGGAATAAAAAGAAGCAGGCTTTCCATGGTAAGGAGAAACCTCACAGAAACTTATTTCTGGCAGCTTCTGTCTTCAAAGGGATGGAACTGATTGCTTTGCAATAAGGTATTTCATGGAGGAAAAAATCTTCAGGGGTCTAGATGAGGTACTGGTAACCTCCCGACTCCCTTTCTCCTTCACTGCCCCCCAAAGGCAGGGCTGACTCTGACCCTAGGCCTCATTCTCCTGGGTGCTTCTAGTTAATATCCAGGCTTGGGAAAGATGAATGAAACAACTGGCTGTGGAAGCATCTGGGCTAAGTGTTAGACTTGGCAAGCTGGGGGCCCACAGCTGGCCATTTCACACCCCAATCCTGCCCTCTTGTGGCGAGCCGGTAACAAAAGCAGAGACTCTCAGAGCTTAAGGGATCCTTTCTATAACCACAGGATTTGAAGATGGAGGGAGTCTTAGAAGCCATCTTGAGGCCCACCTCTTGTATTTTATGAATGGAGACACCGAAGTCCAAGTAACAGAATTGAGATTTGGATTCAGACAGGTCCTCTGCACTCCTTCTTCCCATTGCACTCTACCGCCCCATCAGCAAATGGATTTCCAGCCTGCAGTGAAGGGGAGCTTGCTGATTTAGGACACAGCCCTTGCAACGAGGATTTTGTTAGAAAATTAAGCCTACAAACGCCTAGTCAAGACCATGGCTGTTGATTTAATATATTGACAAGGAAGGAAGGAAGGAATGGAGGGAAAAAGGGAGGAAGAAGGTAGAGAGGCAGAAAGGAAGGAGAGAAAGAGGAAAAGAGGGAGGAGGGCAGGGAAGGATAGAGAAAAGGAAGACAGGAAGGAAGGAAGAAAAGGAGAGGAAGGAAGGAAGGAAGGAAGGAAGGAAGGAAGGAAGGAAGGAAGGAAGGAAGGAAGGAAGGAAGGAAAAGAGCAAGGAAGGGAAGAGACAAGCATTTGGTAAGCACCTACTATGTGTCACGCACTGCCACAATCACTTTGCCAAAATTATCTCTTTTGATTCTCACAACAACCCTGGGAAATAGGTACTATTATTCTCTGATTTTACAGTTGAGGAAAGTGAGACAGAAGTCTGATGATTTGCCCTGGGTCACACATACAGTGATTGTCTGAGTCACATTTGAACTCAGGTCTTCCTGATTCCCAGCCCACCCCTACTCTGCACCACCTTGCTGTGTCTAGGACATAGAAAGTCCAAAGAACACAGACTATCAGATTACAAAAGGACCTAAAAACATAACTTTTATAATGGGAAGGGAACTTAGAACATGGAATGTTAGAATACAACAGAGACTTCAAAAGATTTTATTTTAGGAATCATCTAATCCACCCCGCCACTCCTTCTTACCTGCTTTTCTGCCCAGGACTGATACTCCTAAATTTCATCCTCCTTTCTTTTCAAAAATAATTAATTAATTAAGTTTGTTTTTAGTTTATGGAATAAAACTAGGATTTCCATAAAATAGTATAATAAAAAAGATGATTGCACACAAAACTGCAACTCTATTATGTAAAACTTGCTACTTCTTTTAAATATATTAGTCATCCTGTGAATTTTTCTCTTTTTTCTTTCCCTCCCACCCCTTTTCTTCCTGTTAGTCCCAACCTATCATCTTTCCATTTTGAACTATAGACCCCAGACCCCAACGTGGAACACAGCAGTTAATTAAACCCACCAAGACACAAAGCTAATCCCCATACATCTCAGATCAGACTCCAATCTGCCTAGTGTCTAAGTCTCCAAGAACCTCAGCTAGAGGCAGGAATGCCAAAAGTCAGTTCATCACACTGTGCTTAAAGGCAGCCAGGTTTGGGAGAGAGTAATTCAATTGAATTCATTTTAACAAACATGCCTTAAGCTCCTATTATTTGCAGAGCTCTGTGCTGGAAGCTACAGAAGATAGAACGATAAATAAGAAATCTTTTCCATGGAACCTACCATCTAGTAGGGGGAATGATACACAAATAACTATAATACAAAATAAAACTCAACAAGTCCAAAGGGACAGACAACATGCCATAAGTGGTCTGAAAAAGGAAGGATCTTTTCTCTCTCTCTTTTTTTTTTTTTTGGCCTAAAAGGGTGTGGGGTAGGCTTCACAGAGGAGCTTAGTCAACAAGCCTTTATTAAGTACCTACTATGTGCCAGAAAGCATCCTAGGTACTGGGTGATGAAAAGACAGTGGATGAAAAGACTTTTACTCTCAAGGACCTCCTGAGCTGAACCTTAAAGGCCAGATGGAACTCTTGTAGGCAGAGATTTGGAAGAATGAAGAGAAAAACCATTGAGGCACCTGGAAGGGAGTAATGTTAGAATAAGGCTGAAAAACAGTCAATCGACAGGCATTTATTAAATACCTGCCTACTGTGTGCTAGGCACTATGTGCTAGGTGCTGAAAATACAAAGTTAAAAAAAAGAGGAGTAATCCTTCAATTCAAAAAGCTTAGATTCTATGCAAAGGCGCAGCCAGGGCAGACTATGGAGGGCCATGTATGCTAAAGTAAAAAAAGGTCACCTTCTCAATTTTCCATGCCTTTTCTCCAGGCCTTTCCACAGGGCTTCAGGGCTCATAAAACTTCCTGTTTATCTGGGATCATACTAAGGTTCATCCTTCAAACACATTTGATTCAGTGAGGGCAGCTAAGTTCTCTACCACCATCTTTTCACTTGAATTTTAATTCCCCATATGTCATTTTTCTGGTTCTGAACTTCCAAAGCTAAAGATCATTCTCCTTGATAGAGAAAACAGAGTTAAATAGTCATGTCTTCTATCAATCATTATTGCCATCCTGTCCACCTCAAATTCTATCCCTTTTTATGTTTGTTTTGTCTCCAATATAGCTTATCACACCTTTATGCATGTGTTTGTGCGTTCATGTGAGATGAGTTTGCGTGTGTGTGTGTGCCTTGACATCCATCACCTGTCTCTTCTCATTGAGACTTCTGACTCTGTTCTTAGAGAATGAAGCCAAACCTTTGTAATGATCTTATACCTACCTTTGTCATTATCTTTTGCTGTACCTTTTAACTAATTCTAGGGACAGATAATGAGCAGAGGAGCATAATGATAAGATCTGATCTGCTCTATACCTGGCAGCTAGGTGGCACAGTAGATAGAGTGCCAAACCTGGAGGCAGGAGGACTCATCTTCTGAGTTCACATCCAGCCTTAGACACTTATTAGCTGTGTGACCCTGCCCAAGCCACTTCACCCTGTTTGCCTCAGTTTCTTTCATAAAATGAGCTGGAGAAGGAAATGACAAACCGCTCCAGTATCTTTATCAAGAAAACCATGAAGAATCAGACAAGACTGAAAAAAGAGTTGAAACAAGATCTATACTTGAGTTAAGAAAATGCATGGTATAAATATAGGATGGAAGAAGTATAGTTAGATGTTAGTTATTGGGGGGGGCGGTGCCAGGAAATAGCTTGTGGCTTTAGTGGATGGCAAACTCAGTGTGACTTAACAGTGTGGCCAATGGTAGCTACGTCCCACCACTAGCAAAAACAAAAACAGGGGATACTGTGACCTCCCCCTCCTCAACAAAAACAAAACAAAACAAAACAAAATCATAAACTAGTGTAACCTGAGGCTGGATTCAGAGAAGTGTAGTGTGCAGAATGAGGAAGGTAATAGTACCACTCTGCCTTTGCCCGCCAGACTTTCTGTAAGTGGATGACATTTTAGTAAGGCCACCAATAAGTTGTTGTACACCCCAGGAAAGGTGACCAGAGTGTGGAGGGAGCCACAAACAGGGTCATAAAATGAGCAATTTAAAGAAGTCTTCCTTGATTCCTCCATCTTTGAATTCTTGAATTACCTTGTATTTACTCAACTGTATACTTGCTATATCTCCCTAGTAGAATATAAACTCATTGAGGGCAGGCATTATCTCATTTTATCTTGATATCCCCAGTGCCTAGCACATAGTTAAGTACTGGACAAATATTTGTTGAAAAGAATTGCGTTCTTAACTTGTAAAAGAGAAGGCTTAGGAGGAACATAATAGTTGTCTTTAAATATTTGAAAGGTTGTCCCATGAAAGGGGGAAGGGAACAACCATTTATTAAGTGTGGTGCAGTGGATAGAGCACCATTGTAGGAGTCAGGAGGACCTGAGTTCAAATCTCACCTCAGTCACTTGACACTCACTAGCTGTGTGACCTTGGGCAAGTCACTTAACCCCAATTGCCTCATCCTGGGTCATCTCCAGTCAGCCTGTTGAATATCTGGTCACTGGATTCAGATGGCTCTGGAGGAGAAGTGAGGTTGGTGACCTACACAGCCCTCCCTCACTCAAAAGCAAAGTCAAGTACAAGTCATGTCCTCATTTCTCTGATGGCATAGTCTTCTTCAGCAACGAAGGACACACCTACTATGTGGTGAGCAATGTGCTGAGCACATTACACTTACCTGATCCATACAACAACTCTGAGAGGTAGTGTTATTATCATCATTCTCATTTTACAGTTGAGGAAACTGAGGCAAACACAGGTCTAGAGACTGAGACTTTTCCAGGGTCATGTAGCTAATAAATGTCTGAGTCTAGATTTGAATTTATGTCTTCCTGACTCTCTATTCACTGTGCCTCCTCACATCCTTTCAGAACATATCTGAAAGGAGGTTCAGACACATTCTGTTTATCCTGAGAAGGAAGATCTAAGATTTTTAGGTGGAAATCACAAGGGTACAAAATTTCAGCCTCAGTGGGTGGCAAAACTTCTTAAAAGTTAGAGCTATTTTTAAAGTGGAATGGACCACTTTAAAAGCTCCCCACCCATTGAGAATACTGTAGACTTTTCTTCAGGTAGGGGATTGGACTTGGTGGACGTCCCTTCCAGCCCTGGGGCTCAATAATTCTATGCAGGTAAAGACTTATTTTCTCTCTGCTTAGTGTATGGTGATGGTCCTTTGAAAGTTGAAAAGATTCTCTTTTGCTCAGCCATGGCCTTGGAGCACACATGGGAACAAGGCCTGCTGGCTTCCAAGCTCTACACTCTGGTTGTTGCCTGGTTGGCAAAAAAGTGGCAACATTAATAGACCCCAAACCCACAAGCTTTCAGGATGGAAATGGGCCTTAGTAACCATCTCATATGTTGTTACTGTTCGCCTTTCATTCTCAAAGGGCACCATGGCATCAGGAAGGTTGATGTCATGACTTTCAAATAAATCAGATTTAAGTGAAGGAGAGTTGTGCCTTACTTTCTGCTGTGGAGCCATCTTGGAACTATCAGTAAGATAGAGATCAGGATGTTTGGAGATGGCCTTGGATGCAATGGAAAACCTTGGCCTTTTTAAGTTAAGGCTTTTCTAGGTCTCAGTTTGAGGAAACATCAACCATCTAGTCTAATCCATAACTGAACAAGTATCCCCTCTATATCATCCCCCCAAATAGTCATCTAGCCTTTTCCCAGAGACCTCAAATGAGGGAGGAACCCACTATGACCCAAGATAGCCTATTCTATTTGGAGGATCACTCTACTGTTAGAAAGTTTTTACTTACATGGAGCCTGAGAAAATGTGTTTCTCTGCTATTTCAAATCATGGGCTCTGGTGATGTCCTCTGGAGCCAAATAGAGCGTTTTTCTCCTCATTGACTTTTTGGGCCTCTTTTGTCATTTGAGTTAGTCTATTTTTAAAGGTGTTATTTTCTTCAGGATTTTTTTGGGGTCTTCTTTAGCAAGCTGTTGACTTGCTTTTCATGATTTTCTCTCATTGCTCTCATTTCTCTTCCCAATTTTTCCTCCTCCTCTCATACTTGATTTTCAAAATCCTTTTTTAGGTCCTCCATGGCCTGAGACCATTGCATATTTATTTTGGAGGTTTGGGATGCAAAAGCCTTGATTTTGATGTCTTCCTCTGATGGAATGCATTGTTTTTCCATATCTGAAAGGATGGAAGAAAACACCTGTTCATCAAGAAAGTAACCTTCTATAATCTTATTTTTTCCCCTTTTTGGGGCATTTTCTCAGTCAGTTATTTGACTTTTGAGTCCTTTGTCAAGAGGAGGGCATACTCTAGGGACCTATAAGTTCTCAGTTCCTCCAAGGTGGCACAATCAAGGAAGAGGAGTTTACTTCTCTCCTGGCCTACACTTTGGTCTGGTAGCAAACATAAGCTCTCTTCTGCCTAGGATCTGCAAGTAGGATTCCCTGTTCAGAATCTGCATCAGTCAGTGCTCTTCCTCACCCCAGGACCACTACTCAGGGCTAAGACTCAGATCAGCCACTCAATTCCCCCAGGGTCTTTAGGCCGAGGGCTACAAAAATGGACACTGCCACCACCTGGGACCAGGGTTAGACCGTGTTCCCTTCTCACCCAGGTGAAAGAGCTTTCTTACTGACATTTGAACCTATCTTTGGCATTTGTGGGTTGAGTAATCTGGGAACTACAGCTGCTCCCTGTGATTCTGCCCCCTGAGACCTGTTCTGGTCCTGTCCCTGCTTCTGTGTGGCCAAGGCTGGGCTGGGTTCCATGGACTGCGCTCTGCCCAAGACCAGTGCAGTAGATCTTTCCTGTCAGCTGGCCTTCCAGGCTGCCTTGGGCTGAAAATCTCTTTCACCCTGTCATTTTGTAGCTTCTGCTGCTCTAGAATTTGTTTAGAGTCATTTTTTACAGATATTTTATGGGTTGTGGGGGGAGAGCTTTTACAGGTCCATTCTTCTACTCTCTACTTCATCTTGGCTCTACCCGCTCTGGAGCCAAGTAGAACAAATCTAATCCTTTTATCACCTAAAAGTCCTTCAGATCCTCAAAAGCTGCTACCCAGCCCCCACTAGACCTTCACTTCTTCAACCTTAATGTCCCTAGTTTGACCAGTCCTCATGGCATAATCTTTAGTTCATTTAACATCCTTGTGGTCTTCCAAAGGGTAGTTTTCCTAATGACAATATTCTTTGTAAAACTTGATATCAAGAACAAAGTACGAGACTCTGAATTGTCTTCAGACCAGGGAAGAAATATCAATCTCCTCTATCCTGGACAACAGGTCTCTCTCAATGCAGTCTATGATTACATTAGTTTTCTTGTCCATTGATTTCCATTGAACTTTTTGTCCACTAAAATTCAGTCCATCAGTCAGTCAGTATTTACTGAGTACCAATTACATGCCAAGCATTGTGTTGAGCACTGGGGATACCAAGAAAGACAAAAGATAGTGCCTGCCCTCCAGGAGCTCACAGTCTAATGGGGGAGACAACATGTAAACAACTATGTTTAATATTGTCCTTTCCTTTTCAGCTCTATCCAACTCTTCATGATCCCATGTGAGGTTTTCTTGGCAAAGATACTGGAGTAGTTTGCCATTTCCTTCTCCAACTCATTTTAAGTTGTGGAAACTGAGGCACACAGGATTAAGTGACTTGCCTGTGGTCACAGGGTTAGTAACTATAGGCGGTCAGATGAGTCTTCCTGATTCTAAGCCAAGTGCTCTATCAACTCCACTAATGAGCTGCCAAACAACTATGGAAAAACAAGCTACCTCCAGGATAAATGGAAAGCAATTAACAAAGAGAAGGCCCTAGTATCAAGAGGAATTGGAAAAGGTTTCTGTAGAAGCTAGGACATGAAAAAAGCCAGGGAATGGAGATTACACGGGAGATAGGCATGGGCATGGGCATATCTAAACGACTAGCCATATGTCCTTCACTTTGTACTAGGGACATTTACATTTTGAACTCCTGTAGGACTTTACATTTACACCTATTACATGATATCTTATTCTATTTTACCTATCTTTTTTTGAGATCTTTTGTGTCCTTGCTCTGTGATCTAACATGTCAACTATTCTCCCAGGTTTCTGTCATCTGACAACTAAGGGCTGATCTCAGATGTGGGAAGGACCTTGGGAAGGACTTGAAGCTTATAAATCTATCTCCTATTCCCTGGAGGGTACATTCTATTTGTTATATATATATATATCTTAATGCCAATGTCCCAAGAAGGAAGTGAAGGCAAAAATGCCATTCTCTGAACTGTTACCAAATGTTGACACTTTAGTGGGAAAGAAGGATCTTGGAGCTAGCAAGATTCTTTATCTTTTAGGGAAGATGAGGAGGAACTGGACCATGCCAGAAGCTTGTAGGAGGAGTTGTTTTTCTCTTCTCAAGTGAAAGTCATTAATCTCATCTCCTCATGTCACTTTGCCCAGAACCGTCTTTTGTACTTGTATCAAAGTTATTTGTGTATTCATTCTCTGCATCATATGGCTGCTGTAAGTCCTTCATATGACAAATGCGAAAACCGAATCCCAGGCAACTTTAAGCAACCGGTAGTTTGGAAAGAGCGTTGACTGAGTCTGGAATCAGTGTACTCCAGTCTCAGCTCTTGTCACTTACTTCCTGTCCAATCCTAGACGTGTCATTTAACATCTCTGTATTTCCTTGTGTCTAAAATGAGGACAGACTAGATGACCTCTGTAGTCGCTTCCAGCACTAAATCATTGACCCTAATGGCACTACTATCACATTAAATAACGACAAAATTCCTAATTTTGTTAAAAAGAAGGCCTAACATTTTAAAAGATGGGGACTTACTGGTCTAGTGTTCTTACCACTGACCCCTAACTGGAAACAGAGCTCCCTTTTAATGCCTTGACCTGCTCTAGGTTACAGAGACAGCTGTGGTGGCTGTAACTGATTCTTGGGAGTAGCTAGGTGGTACAGTGGATGGTGTGTTGGGTCTAGAGTCAGGAAGACTCTTCTTTTTGAGTTCAAATATGATCTCAGACACTTATTAGCTGTATGACCCTAGGCCAAGTCACTTTGTCCTGCTTGCCTCAGTTTTCTTATCTGTAAAATGAGCTGAAGGAGAAAATGACAAACCACTCCAGGATCTTTACCAAGAAAACCTCAAATGAAGTTACCAACAGCAGGACATAACTGAAACAACAAACACAAAGGTTACAGCTGCTTCTTTGAAGACTAACTTTAATGGTTCCCACCCATTACTGCTGCATAAAAATGTGGAAAATGTCCCATGGGTGGCAAAAGTAGGTCTCCTAAATGGAAATCCACTGCTCTTGTCAACCAGGAGGCTGTTAGTATTTCAACATGAGTCCAAAAGAAAGATGATGTTATGTGTTCACGGAGGTCCCCACTCATTCCATCCCCCATTACCCTTCTCCCTCCCCCAGGTGAGCAAGGCCTTGTGAAACAATACAGGAAATTCTCTATAAGGTTACCTTGAACTCTGCATCCATTCAAACTCCCACATCCCATCCCTTTTCAGGAAGCATGCTCAGGAAATGCTGACACATAGGAAGTCCTCCCGCTGCTAACCCCCAAGTAAGCACCAGCCTCTCCAGTTCCCTGAGGTCATTGACAAGGATTTGGAGTCAGCTTCTGAAGGACTAGCTAGAGATTTCTGTATGGGGCCTCTAGGGCAAGAGACTGTGATCTGTGACACACATTCTTGGTCAAGAGTTTAGTCCAAGCCAAGAAAGGTCCTCAGGCCTGGTCACTGTCCTCTCGGCCCTTTAACCTATAACTGCATTTGCCCGTGTTTCTTGAGTGAATGTTTTCGTCCTTCCTTGAGGTATCTTGAGGAGACATTATGCACTGCAGGAACCTTGCCCTTACTAAAAGCCCATTAAACTTGTAGAAAGTTTTTCCTCATAAAAGCCTGAGTATATCTGCTTCTCTGCTAATTCTTACTCAGAACTAGGGGTCATCCCACAGGGAAATGATCTGTAGTCTTCTCTGATGCCCTGCTGTTTTACTTAGCTTGTCTTGGACTGTGAGAGACAGCCCAGTGAGGTAAGTGATGTTATTAAGCCCATTTTAAAGATGATAGTGATTCATTATAGAATTATAGCATGTTAGAGATGAAAGGGAACATAAGATCCCTCCTCACTCTTTCACTCAGTAGCATCTCCCTAGGAAACAGTTATATCAGGTCCCTCAAAGCCCATTCGTAACCTGCACCCACCTCTGTATCCCTAGTCACCTTATACTTTATACCCACACCCACACAGACAGAGATAGAGACAGAGAACTTTTTCTGAGATCACTTTTTCCTTATCATACATTTAGAGTTGGAAGAAAACATGGAGCCCATCTGGAGGCCTGGAGACAGAAAGACCTGAGTTCTAATTTAGCCTCAACATTTCTTATGTGTGTCACCCTAGACAAGTCACTCCACCTCTGCTTCAGTTTCCTCATCTGTAAAATGGGGATACTAATAGCACTCACCTTACAAGGTTGTTGTAAGGATCAAATAAAATAATATGTCATGCCCTTACCACAGTGTCTGACACTATACAAATGTCAGTTAATATTGTTATTATTATTAGCTGTGTGACCCTGGGCAAGTCACTTAATCCCTGTTTGCCTCAGTTTCCTCATTCCTGTAAAATGGGGATGATAATAGCACCTACCTCTCAGGTTTGTTGTGAGAATCAAATGAAATAATATTTGTAAAATGCTTAGCACAATGCCTGGCACATAGAAGGTACTATATAAATGCTTATCCCCTTCCAGCCCTTTCATTTTATTGGTGAGGAAACTGAATCCCAAAGAAGTTAAATGACTTTCCCAAGGTCACACACATAGGAAGGAACCAAGTCAAAAAGTGAGCACAAGTCCTTCAATTCCAAATCCAAGATTCATTTCCCAGTGCACCACTGCATATAGTTCACCTGGTATCATCTTCCTGGTTATGTACATTCTGTCCCCCAGGAGTAAATTTAAAAGAGTTCATAGGTATGTTATACATTTGAATTTGCAAAGTGCTTTCCTCAAGACCACTATTCCAGGAGGTAGATTGTTCAAATGTTTTTATGCCCCATTTTGCAGATGAAATGACTTGCCCATTGCTCTTCAGCTAATGAGTGTCTGCGGTAGGATTTGAACTTGGGTGTTGTGACTCCGGATCATTCCAGATCTTAGTGCTGATTCTGCTTCACCAGGCTTCCCCTAATTAGATGGGAACTCTTCAAAGGCAAAGTCTCTGACACTTCGTATTTCTGTCCCCAGCACCTAGCACAGAGCCTGGCCATAGCAGACTTAAGAAGTGAGTGGTGGATTGTGCTGGGTTTAACTGAACTTGAAAGGAAGACAGAACATCAAACAATCGCTAAGGAGTTCCTTTCTATCAAGAGCATATCAGATCCTTACACATATCCCCAGACACAAGTGAAGAACATCATCCATTACCACTAGGTGGCACCAAGAGAGAAGGTCTTGTTCATGTAGATTCTCTGGATGGAAAGCGCATGTTCCATCAGGATCTGCCCTTCTGTGAATCTTTCAGCTCTTTGTTTGGTATGGGGCATGAGCCCTACAGCCACTTCCTTTCTCTGGGTCTCAGTTTCCCATCTGTAGAATATGAGTCTAAAAGTCTTTGAGGTTTCTTCCAGCTTGAAATCCTATGACCTGCTAGCATCCACTAGAAGATGAACCAAACTCCAGACATGCTTTCCTAAAAACAAGCCAACAATATGGTGTAATGGAAAGAAGAGTTCCGGGTTTTAGGGCCACCTCTGACATTTACCGGCAGTGCAAACAACTATGAAGTCACCTGATCCTTGGGTTTTTCATTTGTAAAATAAGAATGACAATATTTACACTGTCTCCCTCCAAAGGTTAACATGAGAGACAAATGAGATGATAATTATACTCAACGGCTTTCAAGACACTTTACATGAAGCATCTCACTTGATACAACAATTCTCTGAGGTTAGCTGTGTGGTACCATCATCCTCATTATTTTACAGATAGGACATTGAATCTCAGGAAGAAAGTGACTTCTCCCTGACCACACAGCTAAGATATTTTTGAGGTATAATTTAAACCTAGATCTTTCGGATTCCCAGTCTGGTGTTCTAGCCAGCTCCCCACTGCCTCTCATGTCTGGGTGAATGGGGTTTGTCACCATCGGGTACCATAAAAATGATTGATCGATTATTATTCCATCCAACAAATATTTACTGATCATCTGCTTATGTAGCCCAGCACTGAGCAAAGTAATACGGGGACAAATGTGTTTGTCCATTTTTGAAGAGGATCATAACATCAGGGAGATGATGATGTGATTTGTAGTTGACTTTGAGTGAGGGAGGGCTGTGCAAGAAGAAAGGAAGGGAGGGAGGGAAGAAGGAAGGAAGGAAGGAAGGAAGGAAGGAAGGAAGGAAGGAAGGAAGGAAGGAAGGAAGGAAGGAAGGAAGGAAGGAAGGAAGGAAGGAAGGAAGGAAGGAATTTAGTCAGTAAACCCAAGATAACTGGGCAGCTTCCAGCCATCAAAATTTACCTTCCTTTGGAGAGGAGAGAGAAAGGGAGAGAACAAGCTGAGTTACCCAACTGACTGGGTTCCCATTCAGGCAGCTGAAGAAGTACAAGAATATTCCCTGACCCCAAGGAGTGCACTGTCCTTAGGAATAAGAGACCTGGGTTCTAATTCTGACTCTGACATTTACCAGATATCTGACGGCTGGCAAGTGCCTTTCTTCATCTGTAAAATGGGGTGATGATAATTGTACGGCCAATCTCATAGAGGTGCTAGAATAAAGTGTTTTGATAAACCTAAAAGCATTATGAAAATGTAAATATCACAATAAAGAGTTTGGATAAGTGACCACTGGGCCCAGAATCTTGAGTAGAACCTCAAGGGTCATTCTTCTGAATGCTGAGCTTCTCAGCAGCTAAGACAGAATGCTAGCCTCCTTCCTGTTCCTCAAAAAAGACACTCCATCTCTGGGCTCCAGGTGTTTCCACTGACTGTTCCCTATGCCTGGAATACTCTGTCTCCTTATCTCTACCTCTCCAGCTTCCCTCATTCCTTCACGTGCCAGCAAATCCACCTTCAACAGGAAGCTTATCCCAGTTCTTAATTCCAGTGCTTTCCCTCTGTTGATGAACTCCCATTTATCCTGCCTACAATTTGTTTGTGCCTGGATGTTTACAGTTTCCCTCTTTACATTGTAAGCTCCCTTAAAGTCAGACACTACCTTTTGCTTTTCTTTATATTTCTGTTGTATGATGCCTCACACATAATAAAGGCTTAATAAATACTTGACTGACTGAGTGAGGAAGACCTGAGTTCACTTGTGTGACCCTAGGCAAGTCACAGTCTTTATCTCAGTTTTCCCAACTGTAAAATGAGAATAATGATATCACCTACCTCACAGTGTTATTGTGAGAATCCTAGAACAAGATAAGCACTTAATAGATGTTCTTTTCTTCCTTTGTCCTGGCTGGGAAGAGCACACTATATTAAATCAGTCTTAGATCTAAAAATGCAAAATGCTTCACCCCGGCTGTCTTCTTGTCCACTCTGCTGCCATGATGCCTGGGGTACCACCTGATCATCTGCTCCCCCCATCACAGCTTTCCACTTCCTGCTCTGGGGCCACTAATCAAATCAACTCCACCATTGTTTCTAGAAAGAATATGCCCTTCAGCTGCTCTGCTCTTCTACTTACTGTCCCCAGGATTCCCTAGACCAAAACACCTTTCCCTGGCTGCCACTTCTTTGGGCATGCTGCCTCCTCGTTAGAATACAGGCTCCTTGGGGACAGGGAGAGCCTGCTTTTGTATTGACATCCAGAGCCTTAGCATAATGCCTGGTGTATGGTAGTTCTTAAATCAAGTCTCTTTTCTTCTTTGTCTTCCTTTTTCCTTCCTTCCTTTTCACCCTCCTTACTTCTCTCCTTCCCTCCTTCTCTTTCTTTCTTTCCTTACCTTTTCTTCCCTTTCTCCTTCTCTGTCCTTCCCCTTCCTTCCCTCCCTCCCTTTATTTCCTTCCTTTCTTTTTCTTTTTTCCTCCCTTCCTTCCCTCCTTCCTTCCTTTTCTTCTTTCTTCCTTTCTCTTCCTTCCTTTTCTTCTTTCTTCCTTTCTCTTCCTTCCTTCCTTTCCTTCTTCCTTCCTTCCATTCTTTCCTTTTCTTCCTGCCCTTCTTTCTTCCATTAATCTTTAGTCCAGTGATGTTCCCCCACTTTCACAGCTGCATCTGACAGGACCTTCCCAATGGAATGCTGAACTAAGCTTCATAAGCTCACATGGTCATAGGTGCTGAGTTGGAAGGGTGCTCAGAAGTCATCCAATCCAACATCCTCATTTTACAGCTGAGGAAAACAAGACCTAAGAAGTTAAGTGAGGACAGCTAAGTGGTGAAGTGGAGAGACCTTCCTCTGAGGATCATACAATACAATTATATTTATTATCATTGGCAACTGACTTCCAGCTATCATAACCACCACCATCATCATCATCAACATTATTACTAATACCCAGTCCTTCTATCTCAAGACATTTCGGTGGTACAGTGGATAGAGTGCTGGGTCTGGAATCAGGAGGACCTGAATTCAAATCTTGCCTCAGACACTTACTAGCTGTGTGACCCTGGTCAAGTCACTTGATCCTGTTTACCTCAGTTTCCTCTTCTGTAAATGAGCTGGAGAAGGAAATGGCAAACCACCTCAGCATCTCTGCCAAGAAAACCCCAAATGGCATCATGAAGAGTCAGTCAGATATGACTGAAACAACTCGAAACAACAATAACCTTCTATTTCTCCTTTGGCCGCATTCGGTCCAATCTAATAAACATTCATTTAGTGCCTCCTCTGTGCCAGACACTGTGCTGAGCACCTGGGGTCATGGCTCTGCTATTTCTCATCCATGTCACCACAGACAGTTCATTTTATTTCTGTGGATCCTAGGGTTCTTATCTATAAAATAAGAGTACTATTGGGCTCCTCTGAAATATTCAGTTTTATACTCATACTTCGGCTTCCCCAACAAATTTAGATGGGTTGGTGCTGCTGTTGCTGTAGCTGGGGAAGTCCAGGGGAGTGACAGGGACATAGATTTGGGGGCTAAAGAACTGGATTTGTGGTGGCTAGGCAAGAAAAATAAAAAAAAGAAAAGAAAAGAAAAGAAAAAGTAATACCTGTAAGGTGAACTCTGGCCTATTACGTCAAAGGAGCTGAGCTCATTGTCTGCTTCCTCAGCCAGCTCAGCTTTCCAAGGTATACACTATAGACGAGTCTGCTCAGGCCCTGCGGGACTGGGAAGGCAATCTTTTCTTTTCCAACAGAGCTCCACCTTTATGGAAAGGGAAATGTGGTGAGGGCCGGGGCTGACTTTGCCACTGATCTATTGTGTGACCTTAGGCAGATTATCCCTGCTTCTCCGGGTCTCTGTAAAATGAAGTGAACAGGCTAGATGGATTTTCAAGTCCGTTCCGTCTCTGCTAATCTCTGACTGGGAGAGTTGAGCTCAATGGAAAAAGCCCAAGCTCTGGATTCAGAGAAGCTGAGTTCAAATCTTATCCCTGATGCTGAGTGGATGTGAGACCCCAAGCAAGTCAATTACTCTCCCTGGGTCTCAGTTTTCTCATCATAAAATGAGAGGTTTGGACTAGAAGGCCTCTGAAGAGTCCTTTCCTATTGCATGTCTATGAGCTTATGTTTCTATGTTCTTCAGAAAGAACATAGCATCTTAATATAGCAGTATTATTGCACTGTTTCCTCTGCACAGTGTCTTGGGGTGGGGTGGGGGGTGCCAGGGTGGACGGACAAGGATAATTATTTGTTTTGTTTTTTACTAAGCCTGGGATTTCATTTGCTTAGGGAACTCCCAGGAAGAAATTCCCTGTACCAGCAGTTCAGTGTCTGTTCTGCACCTTACAATCCAATGGACAAATGAAAGAGAATATATAAAGCATATACTATGTGAGGAGCCCTGGGGATACTGATTAAAAAGTAGAGACAGTCCCTGCTCTCAAGGAGGCCACATTCTAATGCTCTAAAATGGTTTCCTAGGAGACTAAGAGGTTAAGTGACTTAACCAAGGCCATCCAGCCAGTGTGTTAGAGGTACAACTGAAGCTCAAGCCTTCCTGACTCTGGGGTCTTCCTCCATCCAAGCCATCTGACTCTCTTCTCTCCTCCTTTCCAATTCCCCCTTACCAATTGCTCGGCCAAATAACATACCAATTCCTAAACCTTGTATACAAAGCCTTCTACAATTTGGCTCCAATATAACTTTATAGTCTTGTCACCCTTTTACACAGTCTACATTCCAAATAAACTGGACTGCTTGCGAAAGCCAAATCTTGTCCTTTCCTGCCTTTGTACCTTAGCTCATCCTGCTTCTCTCACCCAAAATGGTCTTCTCCCACCCACCCTCACCCCTTTCATTGCTTGCTGAAGTCCTCCCCTCTTTCAAGGCCCAGCTCAGGAGGGACATAATCCATAGATATGTCCCTGATCTCCCCATCTATAAGTGAGCTTTCCTTTCTCAAATGTTCATTATTGCATTATGGGTCCTGTTATAATTATTTGTACCTGTCACCCTCTACTAGACAACTGGATTGTAAACTTCATAAGGGCAGAGATGGTTAAACTATCACCTTTGTATCCCTGGTGTTTAGTACAGTACTGTGCACATTATAGATGCTTAATAGACATGAAATGAAATGGGATGGGATGCAATGGAAGGCACTGGTATATAATGGGACAAATTGGGAAACAATGGGATTCAGTGGGATGCAATTCAATGTAAGGTAATAGAATGGAAATAGCACTAGAAGAAGATTCCTGTTAGGCGGCCCCACTACTAGCGCTATTGTTATTCAGTCATTTTCAGTCTTGTTCAATTCTCCATGACCCCATTTGGGGTTTTCTTGGTAAAGATACTGGGCCAGTTGACCATTCCTTTCTCCAACTCATTTCGCAGATGAGGAACCTGAGGCAAGCAGAATTAAGTGACTTGCCCAGGGTCACACAGCTATTAAGTATCTGAGGTCACATTTGAACTCAGGTCTTTCTGACTGCAGGCCTGTTGCTCTATCCACCGCACACTTAGCTATCCACCACTATAGTTCTGGAGTGAGAGAAAAAACACTGGACTGGGATTCAGGAGATTTTAGTCATCACTCTGCTGTCTAACTTTGGGCAAGTCAATTGCCCTCTCTGGGCCTCAGTTTCCTTTTCCATAAAACAAGGAGTTAGACCAAAATGATCTCTAACTTCCTACTGGGATCTAATAGTTGTACTTTTCCTTCTGTTTCCCCTTTTTTTCTCTGCAGGCCCTTATCCAGTCTCCTACTCTTATGCCCCAAACCTCAGTCCCTGTGGAGGACACCTCATCACGCCCTCAGTTCTGTAAGTGGCCATGTGAGTGCCCCCCAACCCCACCCCGATGTCCTGCTGGCATCAGCCTGATCACTGACGGCTGCGAGTGTTGCAAAGTGTGCGCCCAGCAGCTCGGGGACAATTGTACCGAGGCAGCCACTTGTGACCCTCACCGGGGCTTGTACTGCGACTACAGTGGGGACCGCCCGAGGTACGCAATAGGAGTGTGTGCACGTAAGTGACATCCCTACAGTAAGCTGCTAGGCTTAGCTCTCTTGTGAATAAATCCTTACCATGTACTCCTCTGCTCAAGACCCTGCAATGGCTTCTGAATGCCTGCCTGGCATTCAAGGCCCTCCATAGTCTAGTGCCATCCCACCTTTCTAGCTTTCTGAAACATTCCTCTGCTTTATATACTCTGAGCTCCCATCAAAGTAAGATAATTCTGGCCCTCCAGGACCCCGTGTTTTCCTGCTTCTATAGATGCTGGTCCCCATGAAAGGAATGTCCGTCCTGCCCCACTAAATCCCTACACTTATATCTGCTAAAGTCCTACTAAGTGATTCCCCTTCCAGAAGGACTTCTCTGCCCCACCCCCATCAGCAACAACCTCTCACTTCAGACTTCATATGGTGCTTTGTTTCCCCCTTCTTGTCAGACCTCAATAGATTTTACTGTAATTATTGGTGCATATTACCATAATTATTGGAGAGTCAGATGACTTAGTAGTTGGAAGAAGACCTCAGAGTCAGGAAGGCTTGAGTTTCACTTGTACCTCTAACACACTGGCGTACCTCTAACACTTTGGTACACTATCAGGCACATAGTAGGTATTTAAAGGAAGTGCTAAAAAGGAAGCAAAACAAACTTACTGTTTGCTGAATTGATCACATGCTCTTTGGGGAAGGGAAAAATAATAGGAAGTAAACTTCCCTAAGTTTATCCCATGAAGGCAAATAAGATAATTTCTACCCTCAATGAGCTTATTATAGTATAGTTGGAGAAATGGAACCTTTGGCAAAATTACTATAATACTCATTCAATTTTTATTAATGAATCAAAGGAATGTTAAGTGCTTCGAAACTTAGGATGAAGGAAAGATCTTTTTTCATGAGAGAAACATGGAAGGTTTCATAGAGGAGGTGGCGTTGGAACTGGGATTTGAATCATTATATTACAAAACAAAATAATAGAACTAACAGAGATCTTAGATGAGCCCTGGATAGATGGATGAATGGATGGATGGATGGATGGATGGATGGATGGATGGATGGATGGATGGATGGGTGGATGGATGGATGGATGGATGGATGGATGGATGGATGGATGGATGGATGGATGGATGGACAGACAAATGGATGGATGGACAGACAAATGGATGGATGGATGGATGAATCAATGAGTGAATATTATCTCCCCAATTAGAGTCCTTGAAGGCAGGGACTATCTTTTGCCTCTTTTTAAAATTTTATTTTAATTTATGGGGGAAAATAAGCATTCTTTTGCCTCTTTTTATATTTCCAGTGCTTAGCACAGCGCCAGGCACATAAGCACTTAATCAATGGTTATTGATTGAATACATATAACAAGTGACTGCTATGTTCCAGGAACTGTGCTAGGTACTAGGAAAATACAAAATGAGATAGGCCTTGCCCTATGAGTGTACATTCTCAGAGGAAACAATACCTATCCAGAAATTGGAGTTTTGGTTTGGAGAAGCCCAGAGTCCCCCATACATATCGTAAGACAGTTGATTATCTCACCTTTTTTCCGTGAGCAATGGTTGGTTGGTTGGTCGGTTGTTGTCCTTCATCTTCGAAGAGGACCGAAATGACATCACTATCGTAAAGTGAAATTTCAGTGCGTACAACTGTGGCTGATCAGACCAATACAAGCTTGAAATGTTCTACCACAGGTTGGGCACAGATAGTCCATGTGAATATTTAGGGTGGATATCCCAAATTTACGCATCCTACGTTTACTTTGTGTTGTCTCAATTCTGCTTTGCTCAGATTTCTTATGTGGGCATGCCATGCTGAGTGGTCCTATGCCAGTGTCTCCCATGTTGCACAGTCAAATCCAAAGTTCTTGAAAGAGACCTGGTTACTTCTCTAGGAGCAAGACAGGGAAAACAGGTCAGGGGAGGGGTGCCTCAGGATGTATGGCAAGATGCCAGGGTAGGTCCTGATTTTCTGATGGATAGGGATGGTTAGGTGTGTAGGAGGGAGCTGAGTTTGTATCAGTCTTTCAGAAGATGAGACAGAGAGACCGATATTTTGCCAGTATGTCAACAGGCATGTCAATATGGTGTGGGAGGAGGGAATTGCTGGCATGGGAGGGGGATAAATAAGTCTGGACCCAAACTCTGGTGAGCAGACTTCCTATGGTTTCAACATCCTTTCTCTGATCAGAACAGTGACAGAGTCCTCCACAGTCCTATATACTTCACTAGAATTCAAGGCCTTAACTAAACTTTCTCTAAACCTACTTCCTAGCAAAGGACTCTGTAGGTGTTTAATGGATAGCTTTGAATTGGGTTACAATCAATCAGGTAATAAGCATTTATTAGGCACCATATTCTTAATAGGACAACCAGGTGGCATGGTAGATAGAACACCAGGCCTGGAATCAGGGAGACCTGAGTTCAAATCCAGCCTCAGGCACCTACTAGTTGTGTGACCCTGGGCAAGACACTTAACCCTGTTTGCCTCAATTTCCTCATCTATAAAAGGAGCTGGAGAAGAAAATAGCGAACTGCTCTAGGATCTTTGCAAGAAAACCCCAAATGGGGTCACAAAGAGTTGGACACAGCTGAAGCAACTCAACAACAAAACGATAGCCAATGTACTTAATGTCCCACCTTCTACAGGAAGCCTTTTCTGATGCCCTTTAATGGTAGTGGCTTCCCTCCACCCTCCTCAGATTATCTCCAGCTTGGTCAATGAGTCAGTCAGTAAAGATTTATTAAGCTCCTGCCATGAGAGAGAGAGAGAGATAGAGAGAGAGAGAGACAGAGAGAGAGAGAGAGAGAGAGAGAGAGAGAGAGAGAGAGAGAGAGAGAGACAGAGAGACAGACAGATAGACAGAGACAGACAGAGAGAGAGAGAGGAAGAAAGGAAGGAAGGAAGGAAGGAAGGAAGGAAGGAAGGAAGGAAGGAAGGAAGGAAGGAAGGAAGGAAGGAAGGAAGGAAGGAAGGAAGGAAGGAAGGAAGGAAGGAAGACAAGGAAACAAAAGACAATCCTTGCCCTTGAGGATCTCACAAACTAATGGGGCAGACCACAAGCAAACAAATATGTACAAACAAGTTACATGCAGAATAAATAGAAAGAATTAACAGAGGGAAGGCACTAGAATTAAGAGGAGTTGGGAAAGGCTTCCTCTGGAAGACGGGATTTGCGCTACTTAAAGAATACCAGAAAAGCCAGTAAGCAGAGATGAGGAGGGAGAGCATTCCAGATATGGAGAACAGTCAAGGAAAATGCCCAAAGCTGAGAGATGGAGGGATCTTGTTCTTGGAATAACTGGAAGGCCAATGTCACTGGATCAAACTGTCACATGTGCACTCCCTTACCAGGTTCCATTTAGAGGCTCATCCAGTTTAAAACTAGAAAGACTCTTAAAGATCCTACAGCAAAGAATCTCTAACTAGTAAAGGGTTCTTAACCTTTTTTGTGTTATGGCAGTCTATAGTTATTTTCTTAGGAAAGTATTTGTGGGGCCGGGGCCAGGTGGAGAGAAGAGGAGATTGGGTTTTTTGCTTGCTTATTTGTTGTTTTGAAGCTGGATCTCCCTTTCCCCCCAGAGATAAGCTCCAATTCTTGGACCCAACCCCAACACTGATCAGCAGGAAACCTTTGATCTACCTTGTTTTTCTGATCTGTCCTCTGAAGGGAGGCGAGTAGCCTCATGCTTCCATGGATGCCAGACTTAGTACAGATACCTGATTGGACTTAGCACTGCTGCAGTTCAGAACTCCCATGATTAATCCATCCATCAGTCTCAGCTTCCTCAGAAGCAGGGAATACAGAAATGTGCTACCATGCATGGCCAGAATGTGGTTGTTGCTGTTGAAACGTTTCAGTCGTGACTCTTCATGACCCCATTTGAGGTTTTCTTGGCAAAGATGCTGGAGTGGTCTGTCCTTTCCTTCTCCAATTCTTTTGGCAAATGAGGAAAGTGAGCCAAAAAGGGTTAAGTGACTTGTCCACGATCACACAGCTAGTAAGTATCTTAGACCAGATCTGAACTCACTAAGATGAGTCTTCTTGACTCCAAACCCAGACACTCTATCCACTGTACCACCTAGCTGCCCTATTGGGCAGTCTTGATAGACAAAATGATGTGATTTGAAGGAAATTATGTTTAACCATCCCTAAAAGAAAATCTGTCCCCTAACTGAAGTCTGGAAGTCCACCATTTGTGATTCACTCTTTTGGTGGTAAGGCATGCTCTCTTTGATGTCTTCAAAAAGGAGAATAAGCTGGAAAAGGTGCATGGAAGACTGAAAGAGAGAAAGGAAAAGGAAAGCAATAGTCAGGAAATATGGTAGTTGGGAGAGCACTGAATTTGTCGGTAAGACCTGGGTTCTAATTCTGCCTCCAATCTGTATGACCCTGGGCTAGTTACCTAACTTCCTGTGCCTTTGCTTCATAATCTATAAAGGCAGGGACTCAGTGACCACGATGGTCCCTGCTATTCCTGAATCTATGACCTTACAACTTCACAAAGCTCACAGTTTTGGTAAGTAACGGACTTACTGCTTTGATAGTGGAGTGGACAGCATAAAGGACTTGACAACTGCAACTGGTTTCAAAACCTATCTATTGATCTCTGAGCATCTATTTCCTCACCTGAAAACTAGGCATGATAATACTTGTACTGCCTACTTCCCAGGACTGATATGAGATAATTTTCAAAATCATCTAATTATTAAATTATTTAAAAAATTATTTAAAAATGTTTAAATTATTTTTAAATTTTAAAACCTTAGATGCCCAAGCAATACGGACTATTATAACTTCTCCTATACGCATACATAATTATTTGGGAGGGGAGGTGTGTATGTATGTATTTGGAGGAACAGATAGAAGTGAATAGAAGGTATTGGGAGAGAACATAAGAGAATAAGAATTTATATAGTACCTACTATGTGCCAAGCACTGTGCTAAGTACATTTACAAATATTATCTTCTTTGGTCCTCACAACAACCCTGTGAGGAAGGTACTGTTATTATCCTATTTTACAGTAGAGGAAACTGAGGTAGATAGAGGTCTAGATATTTTCCCAGGGTCACACAGATAATTAGTATCTGAGGCTACATTTAAACTGAGATCTTCCTGACTCCGGGCCCAGCTGTGCTATCTAGTTGCTTCCTTTATTGCAAAGAGGTAAATTAAAACTTGATAATGAGAAAACCTTCCAACCAATTCCTATCCAAAAGTTAAAGAAGTCAAAGATATGCTAGAAGGGACCTCAGAGGGCATCTAGTTCAACAACCTGTGATATTTAAACAGGTTCAAGAGACATAGTTTCTGGGTAATTTAATCATTTATTAATAAGGCCAGAAGGTTATTAATAAAAGGATGGTCATTTGGCTATCTCTCTTTGAGCAAAGACCCCTAAAGATGGTGGGGTCATAGTTTAGAAGCCCTTCAAAGAGGAGGTGATCCTGAGGGCAATCAACTCAGATTGATTAATACAAAGACAGGTGTGAGCTCTATTAAAATGAAGGTCATAGGATACTTGATTTAGGTCATTCAAATCTTGGGCAAAGAGACCTCCATTTCCATATCACCTGTGTTGATAAAAGGGAGAATCAGCCTTTCCCCAGGCTTGTCTGAGCAAGTGCAGTGAGCAGGCATATCATCAGTCCATATTTCGAATTTTTTTTACTGTCTAATTAGATCTTGGCCTGGGTAAATCTCCAAGAGAGATTTCCCCCATGGGTTGGTTTCTGGATGAGGAAGCAAAAAAGAGGAAAAACTTTGGTCCTAGTATAATAATTAGATATTAAACATAAGGGAGAAATATTCATTTCTCACACCCCACATTTTACTGATGAGGAAACTGAGGTCTTGTCCAAAGTCACATAGATATTAAGTAACAAAGCCAGGATTTGATCCCAGGTCCTCCAGTGTTCTTTCCACTGTGCCATACTGCCTCCATTGTAGGAAGGATTCTTTTTCAGGGATGGGTTGGACTAGAAAGCTCCTGAAGACGCTTCCAAATCCAAAATTCTGTGACTCTAATGTAGTTACTACTGAGTAGGTGTCAAGTGGAAAGGGAAATCTCTAGTGGAATGACCTAGAGATTAGCCTGCGGCACTTGGAGGTTCATGGTTTTTAATCCCTCCATTGGATGAATGCGTAGGTCTCATGTTCGTCCAATTTCAAGATGACCCCAGACTGGGAGGGATGACGGACACTTGTTGCTTGTTGGTTTTAGTTAACTGTCCATTTGTATACAGCTCTTCATTACCCCATTCGGGGTTTTCTTGGCAGAGGTACCACACTAGCTTGCCATTTCCTTTCCCAGTTCATTTTACAGATGAGGAAAATGAGACAGAGTTAAATTATTTGCTCAGGGTTACCCAGCTAGTAAGTGTCTGAGGCTAGATTTAAACTCAGGAAGATGAGTCTTCCTGACCCTAGGCCTTGCTCTCTGCCTACTACACTATCTAGCTACCATTTATGGACCAGATGTGTTTAATTCCTCCTCCAACTCCAAATCTTCTAGTCCTATAAAACAAGGGACAGAACAAAGTTTAGCCTTGCGTCAGCTAGAAGGAAGGCGTTTATTATTCCAGGTCCTGGGACAAAGGGCTACAAGCCCATCTTTGCAGATCGATAGGATCTGCCAGGGCTTGTGTTCAACTCACAGAGGCTGTGAGAACCCAGGATCACTTACATACCATCACAAGGCATTACAGGAGGGTTTTACTGGAAGAGTTACTATTATCATAACAACTGTTTTATTATCATTGGTCATAATAGTCGTCATCGCATTTAATTACGATAATAGCACACTGTTCCCACAATAAAGCTATAGGGGAGATATAGTGGTCTAGCAAAATACTCCTGGTGTTGGAGTCAGACTCAGGTCCAATCTGGTCTCTGCTCCTTACTAGCTGTGTCATTTAACTACAGTGAGCCTCAGTTTCTTTAACTTTAAAATGGGAATAATAGGATGCATTACATCTACTTCATAGTACTTTGTATAAAGTACTTCATAAAATGCCATTGACTTTCATTGGGATACAGATTACACTAGTTGGCGTCCTTTCCAACACTGAAATTCTATGATTTTAGGGAGCTAGTACAAATATTTGTATCCCCATTTTATACAAGTGAGAGGAAATTGAGATTCTGAGAGGTAAAGAGATTTGTCAGTGGTCCACACACCAAGTTAATGAGAAATCTAGGAATCAAACCAAGGTTTTTTTGCTTCCAGAGCTGTGATTAGAGTGAGGTCTATGGAACTTTGCACAAAGCAGAAAATTCGTAGGGTAGAATCATCCAGGAGGTGTTTATTCTCTCCTCAGCAGCTTAGAAGCCTCATGAATTCCCAGGGTATAACTCCCTAGGATATAATTCCCTGACTCCGACCACTTTTTCTTCTTCTTTTTTTGAGTCAAACTGGGTTAAGTGACTTTCCCAGAGTCACACAGCTAATAAGTATCTAAGAGTGGATTTGAACTCAGGTCCTTTCGATCCAGGACCAGTGCTTTATTCACTGTGCCACCTAGCTGCCCCTGACACCCACTCCTTGAGCTATTCTACCAAGTCACTTCCACACCCCACCAGTATCATTTGTTTTAGGTACAATCATTATTCTCTCTCTACCTAACCCCTAGTCAGGCATTCTTTTCACCTCTCGGAGATCAAACACCCTCTATGGTACCTTTGTTCCCCAACTTGATGAGTTTAAGATCCTCTTTCCATTGTGCCATAGTAATTTCCCTGCTAAGAACCATACCTGTTATTGGTGGTGGTTCTTGTCTGTGTATTTGCAGAAATGGTTGGTGTAGGCTGTGTCCTGGATGGGGTGAGATACAGGAATGGCCAATCTTTCCAGCCCAACTGCAAGTTCAACTGTACTTGCATCAATGGGGCTGTGGGTTGCATATCCCTCTGCACCAACTCTCGCCCACCACGTCTCTGGTGTCCCAACCCTAAGAGGATCAAGATGGCTGGTCGATGCTGTGAGCAGTGGATCTGTGATGATTCAAAGAAACCTCGGAAGACCTTGCCACGCCACATCTCACCCTCAGGTAAGGGCAGGGGTTAGGAGAGGTTCCTGGCCCTGGCATGGACAGGTTGGGAAACATTTGAACTTCCATTTTAGCTCTAACGATGAGTTTATGCAATGGTTCAGTGTTCGTTTGTCAACCAATCACTCAATTAAAAAAAAAACAAGACAATTATTGAGGCTCTGTCACGTGATTAGTGTTCTACCCATCTGTCCTGTATAGGATAAAAAGAAAATTAAAGCAAGATTGCTATTTTCCCAAAGTTTACAACATCTTAGAGAAAGTAAGATAGAATGATGAGAAACATCTTGGGGTGGAGGACACAGAGCTGATGTTGGAAGCAAGAGTGGTAAAGTTCAAGTCCTTTCTCTGATACAAATTAGTAGTGAGGTCATCCCTTAATCTCTCAGGGCCTCAGGCAACTCAAAAGCTATAAATTACAAATAAGTTGTTGATCAATATTAGTGGAAGGAATTTCCATTCCAAGAATTCACCACACAGATGAACTCATGGGTGTATCCCTCCCCTTACCCCCCTTCAGAAATGTCATATTGGTGATAGTACCAAAAGGGGTATTAGAGATCATCTAGTCAAACTCCTCATTATATTGATTGATTGCCGTGGAAATTAAATGGCTTGTTCAGGGACTTCCAATAAGGTAGTAGCAGAACAGAGATTAGAACAGGGCATCATAGGATTTAGAAAAATCATCTCACCTCAACTCCAATTAAAGAGAAGACCTGTAATTTGAACTCAAGTCCTCTGTTTTGAGTCCAATGCTCTTCCAATAACATGATGCTGGACTTTCTGAGATGGAACTCAGTATACTTAATGCTACAATTCAATTCAATAAATATTTATAAAGCATCTGTGATGTGGACAGGTACTGTGTTAAGCACGGGAGATACAAGAAGAAGCAAAAGATAATCCCTACCCTCAAAGAACTCACAATCTAGTGGAAGAGAGTACAATATGCAAACAAATATATACAAGATAAATAGGAAATAATTAACATAGAGAAGGCCCTGGAGTTAAGAGGAATTGGGAAGCCTTCCTGTAGGAGGAGGGACTTTTAGTTAGGACTTAAAGGAAGTCAGCGAGGTGGAACATGCCAGGCACTGAGGACAGCCAGAGAGAATGCTCAAAGCCAAGAGACAGAGTGTCTTGTTCATGGAACAGCTAAGAGGCCAATGTCACTGATCAAAGACGCTGGGAGAGATGCCAGGCAGTAATATGATATGAAGCAAACAATAAACCTAATATCTATTAAATGTCTATGATGTGCCAGGTACACAGAAAGAACTTCTCACACTCTAAGGTTTACAGAGTGCTTTCCCCAAAGCAACCTGATGAGCTCAGTGATATAAATGTTCTCATCTCCATTTTTATAGATAAGGGAACAGAGAGTCAGAGTAATGAAGTAATTTTCTCATGGTCACATAACTAGATCAGAGATTTGAACCCAGGTCACCTGACTACCAATACAGTGCCAAACCTATTCCAAGGGGTCAGCATAGAGGAGCCAATCAGGGCCTGTTCCTGCCACAAATAATCAAAAAGAAACCATTGTTTACCACACACAAGTCTCCAGGAGTGAGACAAGCTACAACAGCTCTCTGCAAAGCCAATGATTCCATGAATGGGGGAATCTGTGTTGGGGTGGGAGTAGGGGAGTACTGCTTCTGAAACAGGCTAGAAAGCTAATAACGTATTCTAGTAGAAACCATTTGGTTATTGAAGATCCAGGGCCATGGTGACCTAGAAAGAAAACAAAAATCGATGTATCCTTTATATCAAACCAATTGCTTCAAGGCTGCTGAGCTCAATTGCTCTCTCTCTCTCTCTCTCTCTCTCTCTCTCTCTCCTCTCTCTCTCTCTCTCTCTCTCTCTCTCTCTCTCTCTCACACACACACACACACACACACACACACACATCCTTTTTCATTTTTCTCACTTTTATCCTTACTATCTTTTTTCTTTCCTCCTTTAAAAAACACCTCCTTGCTTTTTTCTCCTCCTCCTTCCCCATCCTCAGAAATGTAAACTCAAGAAGATCAACTAACCCAACCCTGTAATTTCATAGATGAAGAAAATGTGACCTAGAGAAATGAAGTAGATTTCCTAACGTGATCTCTGGGGTTCACACCTGGTTTGTCTGAGAAATCACTCCAGATTTAAGGTTCTTTCTTAACATCCATTCAAAACCATAACTCATGAGCCCCAGACCATGTTTACTTTTATCAGACAGCCACAAGAAACATTAATCCAAACAAAGACACTTAGTTAAGGAACATGGCAGATAACGTGCCAAAAGAAAACTCCCCCATGCATCCACTGAGTACATTTTTCCTACATGCCACCATGATGCCAGGGGAGAGGACACAGCAATGGAAAATTCACATGATCAGGGAACTACCACAAAGGGCACACTTGTAGGGAAAACGTGAATCCAGAGAGCATGTGCAGAAAGGAATTCATGGAATAAGGGCATGTGTCATAGTACATGTGGCCCAGGCATTCTCATGGCAAGGACAACTCTTAACTGTGTTATTCTATGAATACTGATATATTTTCCTGATGTCAGATTCAGTTTCAGATATTTACTAGTTGGGCAAATCACTTAACCTTCTGTCTGCCTCAGTCTCCTCATCTTTAAAATGATAATAATAGCACCCTACTTCCCAGCATTGTTGTGATGATAAAATGGAGTAAAAAGTTTCAAAGCACTTCTCAACCCTTAAAATGCCCTGCCACACTAGTCATGATGATGATGAGGAGGAGGATGACGATGGCAATATCATCAAGCTGTTCCCTTCTAGGCACTGTATCTCTTTTCTACCCTAGGAATGTAGTTTTGTTGGTCTGGTGGTCAATGCTGGGCAAGTCACATCTCTGCTAAAGGTAATTCCAATAATCAGTTGGCCTTTAACATGGCTTCAAGCTGCCAGCTTCTGAGATATATCTCTATGGGATTACCAGTAAGGCAACCAGTCTCCTGTCCTCCAGGGCATGGTGATCAGAATGTTTCCCCTAAATAAAGGCGTAGGAGGACAGTTCCTAGCCAGAAGCTATGAGCCATCACACCTTCTAAGGGACTTTCAGAACAAAAAGCCAGGTGGAGCACTTCCAGGTTATAATCAAGTCTTTTAATTTAGAGATAAAAATCCCCTTGTCACTCCCGTTTTTAACCCCTTACAGTGGTCTTATATCTTAATACCCATTTGGGAAGGCTATACCTAAGAAATTCCAGAAGAGCTGTGTGAAAGCTAAACAATGAAGCCCCTTCTGGAATCCTGTTTGGATCGAAATGAGTCCAAACTAGAGCAAAATCAGTGGAAGATGTAAAGGTCATTGCCCTGCACTCTCCCGGCCCACATTCCTATCTTTATTATCTATATCTGTCAACAGGGAAACTCAAAAACTAAATGGCAAAGCCAGGAATCAAACCCAAGCTTCTCCTAACTCCAAGAACAATGTTTTATTTTCTTTCTACCGTTTTCTATCTAGCAGACCATCTCTTCCCATTGTCTCCTACAGATACAAAGGAAGATGTACCCATATTTGGGCAGCTGATTTGACATGAAGGGAGTAAGGAGATGAGGATGTTCCTAAGTTCCTAAGTCAAAGGTTTCCAAACGGTTGACCTCTTATGCCATGCTCTATGCACTTTCAAAACACTCTCATACCTCATTTGATGCTTGTAAAAAGCCTATGGGTTTAGGCAGGAGATGCATATGTTATAGTTAAGATAGCTGAGGCCCAGGCAGGGTTTACCTAAGACCACACAGCTAGTGAGTGTCATATCCAAGTCTAGAGGAGAAGTGAGGCTGGTGACCTGCACAGCCCTCCCTCACTCAAAACAAAGTCAAGTGCAAGTCATATCATCATTTCTCTGATGGCATGGTCTTCTTTGGCAATGAAGGACAAACACAAGAAAATGGAATATTAGAGCCAGAGGGAACCTGAGAAATCATCTAGTCCTGCCCACCCATTTTATAGATGAGGAAGCTGAGGGCACCCAGTTAGTGGCAGAGTTGGGGCTTTAGACAATTGTTCATTCTACTTTGTTGCTGCTGTTTGGTTGGGTCCAACTTTTTATGACCCCCATTTGGGGTTTTCTTGGCAAAGATACTGGAGTGGTTTGGCCATGTCCTTCTCCAACTCATTTTACAGATGAGGAAACTAAGGCAAACAGGATGAAATGACTTGCCTAGGGCCACATAGCTAGCAAGTGTCAAGAGCCCAGATATGAACTCAGAGAGAAGTCTTCCTGACTCCAGGACCAGCCCTCTATCCATGCACCACTTAGATGCCTTTCTGTCTAATCTTTTGCTACTTCCCCTGCTTTCAGATGAATATTCATTTCACTTGCTCAATGCTGCCCCCTAGCTTTCAAGTTCACTCTCATAGAGATTTTCCTGGGAAAGTCAGGTCAATTCACAACTGTTTACAAAGATGGGGGGAAAGGGCATTCATGGACCCCATGACCATGTTCTGGACCCTTTTCTCTTTTTTCTTTACCCTCTCACACTTAGTGACTTCACCAACCATTGTGAGTTCCATTATCATGCAGATAACTCCCAATTTTACTTTTCTCACCCTAGTCTCTCTCCAGTCCCACATCACCAACTTACCTGCTGGATATTTTCATGTGGATGTCTTATAGGCATCTCCAAGTCAACATGTCATGTCTAAAAACTGAACTCATATTCCCTCTCCCCCACCCAGCAATCTACCCCTTTTTGGAATTTCCCTATTAATGTTCAGGGCATCCTAATCCTTTGAGTCTCCCAGGCTTGAAGCCTCAAGGTCATCCTCATCTCCTCACTCCCTTCTTGTCAAATCAGCTGCCCAAATATTGCCACTATTTCCACAATACCTTTGTAATATGGTACCTCCCTCTCATACACTTTCCACTCTAGTTATAGGCATCACCATGTGGATTATTGCCATGGCTACCTAATGGGCCTGTCGGCTTCCAATTCCTAGTATGTATATACCCAATCTATAATCCACCCAGCTACCAAAGGCTCTTTCCTAAAGTACAGGTCTGTCCATGTTACTACCTTACACAATAAACTCCTGTTACCCCTTATTACCTCTAGAATCCATTTAAACCATTCTATTTGACATTTAACACTCCATAATTTAAGCCCTTCCTATCTCTCCAGTCTTCTTATACATTACTTCCTTCCATGCACTTTGAGGTGTAACAATACTGGCCCCTCATTGTTTTTCACACGCACTGTTCCATCTCTTGCTTCTGTATCTGTGGTTGACCATCCTTATCTCTACCTCTTAGAATCCCTAGCTTTCTTTAAGACTCAACTCACCTGAAGCCCATCCTTCATATGAATCCATTTGAACATTATGCAGTTAGGGGGTACAGTGGATAGTACATTAGGCCTAGAGTCAGGATAAACCCAAGTTCAAATCCACACTCAGCTACTTACTAGCTATGTGACCCTTGGGCAAGTCACTTAACTTCAATTTGCTCATATATAAAATGGAGAAAATAATAGCACCCACTCCCCATGGTTGTTGAGGATCAAAAAAATGATATAATTATAAAGTATTCAGCCCAGTGTCTGACACACAGTGAGCATTCCAAAAATGTTAGCTAGTATTACTATGAAATCTAGTCTGATTCACTCAGTGTCTTCCCATCCAAGGTTCCTTTGTGTCAGCTTTTATATACTTACATACGTAGAGCTCGTTTCTCCTAGTCTAATATAATTTCCCTGAGGACAGGGCTGTTTTATTTTATCTTCACATTCCCAAAGCTTAATATAATATCTATACGTAGTAGGTGCTTAATAAATGCCTATTGATTGGATGATTTGTACCTAACAGCTGAGGACCAAGCATTATTTGCTTTGTAATATCTTTTTCTGAGTTTATCAGGATTTTTTTCCCCCAGCCCAGGGATGAAGAAGTTAGAGAACAGGAAAGGAGATTAGAGATAAAACATGGTTCTAGTATCATTGAGATGTAGTATTGTATAGTGAAAGAAGACTGCCTTTGTAAGCAGAAGATATAGGTTCAAATTCTGCTTCTTTAACTTCCAACCTTTGGAACCTTGGCCAAGTCTCTTAACCTCTCTGGGCCGAGTTTCCTCATCTGAAAAGGGTGTGGGGGTTGTGGGAAGACTTGTATGAACTGAGTAGAGCTGGAAGAACCATTTACATAGAGACCATCATAGAATAAAAGAAAATAACTTTGAAAGACTTCAAAGTTCTGATCACTTCAATAACCAATCATGACTTCAGAAAACTGGTGACAAGGTGGCCTTCCTCACTCTCAGCAAGGTGGTGATAGACTAGAGGTGCAGAAAGAGACATATGTTTAAAGACAAAGCCAATATATTGACTTGTTGCCTGACTCTACTTACTGGATACAAGAGAGTGCTCCTGTTGGTGGAATGGGTGAGGCAGAGATAATGAAAAAGAAGGAGAAAGAGGAGGATGAAGAGGAGGAGAAGGAGAAGAAAAAAGAAGAGAAGAAGAAAGAAGGAGGAGGAGAAGAAGAAGAGAAACTTTTTTAAAAAACACAAAAGATAGCAGAAGGAAGTTCAGAAGAAAAAAGAGACAAGCAGGGTATTTTTTGTCACTTGTGTTAAATTTAAAATGAATTTAAAAATCTATTTAACAGAAGTTCTCAATTTTACATATAAACTTTTTTCTGTTCTTTGTACATTGACATATTTATGTTTATTATATTCATAATAAAAGAATATTTAGATAACTGGATAGAGAGGTAAAGATGATGGAGATGACAGATTCAAAAGATAATAGGCAAATAGGTAGGTAGGTAGATAGATCGATAGATAGATAGATAGATGGATGGATGGATGGATGGATGGATGGAAGGATGGATGGATGGATGGATGGATGGGGATGGATGGATGATGATGGATGGAAGGATGGATGGATGGATGGAGGATGGATGGATGGATGGATGGATGGAGGAGGAATGGATGGATGGATGGATGGATGGATGGATGGATGGATGGATGGATGGATAGGAAGGATGGATGGATGGATGAAGTAAGAGGGTTGGCATCATTGGTCTCTAAAGTCCATTCCATCTCTAAATCTATGATACTATGATCTCCTTGTCACTCACAGCTTCGGAAAGAGACACTGAGTTATGGCAGAAGAATTGTATTGTCCACACATCTTCCTGGAGCCCCTGTTCTAGAAGTTGTGGGATGGGAATCTCTGTCAGAATCTCCAACAACAATGAGCAATGCCAATTATCAAAGGAGAGTCGCCTGTGCAACCTGAGACCCTGTGAAGTGAACATCACCCAGCACATCAAGGTAGGAGCTACTTTTCCATAAAGATTAAAGGTTCTCTCAACATGTGGTCTGGCTATATTGAGCAATCTCAAAATAACTCTACAAGTCATTTGTTTCTCCTGGAACACTTTCAGTGTCATGGAACTCACTACCTCACAGGAAGGGCCATTCTATTATTACGTGACTTTACTTGTTAGAAAAAGCATATTGTAGCTCATGGCACATGTCAATTTTTATTCATTCATTAGAAATCTCATACAGAGCTAAAATCATGTTTGTAACTCTTCTCTCTTCTTCCTTCCCTTCAATCAGCTAATAAACATTTATTAAGCACCTACTATGAGCCAAGAACTGTGTGCTAAGCATTGTACCGGGAATACAAAACAGGTCAAAGATAGTCCCTGTCCTCAAGGAGTATAATTTTTCTTTTTGTGATTAAATTCTGGCTCTGCCTTTTATTAGTTATCTGATCTTAGGCAAACCACTTGACTTCTGTGGGACTCAGTTTCCTGTCTATAAACTTGTGATCTGTAACTTTTTTTACAGTTAACCCAACTGGACTGCTTGCCATCCTCTGATTTCACCTAACTCTTTCCTATATCTATCTTTGTTTAAGTTCTTATGATATGCTTCTAGGGATACAGGGACCCCAAAACTATCAAAGTCTGGGGTAGAGTCATCTGGAAAGAATTGATGGACTCAAGCAGTCTTCCAGTCAAGTGACCAAAAAATGTATTATAATGCTAATAAAGTAGGTGGTGCTCCTTAGAGAACTCATAACTTAATAGGGGTGAATCTAAAGTTTATATGGAAAAAGTACAGTGAATGTGTGCCAAGTATGCTAAATGGGTGGTCAGGGTGGGATCAAGGATGGTCAGCTCCTAAAGGAACATACAGTTTCTGTACCTTGGACATAGGTGTCATTCACTACTGGCATGGCTGTCCTGTTTGTACAAGATAGCCTCGGGAGTTGAGGTCTATAGCTTGATCTCCAGATTGTATATGGTAACTATGGAAACCAGTACATGATAGTTCTGCTGGTACAAGATACTCCTGTTTATACAAGGAAATTCTACAGAGGTCAGCTTGTTCTTGTAAAAGGGAGAGATAGCTTGCCTCACTGGGGCCCACTCATGAGTTATTGCCAGAGACACGGTCCTAGGACTGGGGTCCAAGCAACCCATCATTTGATCCTTCTCTTCTGCTGTTAATAATTCCTCTCTCCCTTCAAAATCTAGTTCAAGCGCCATGCTCTCCAGGAACTTTTCCTTCCATAATATTCCCCAGCTGAAAGTGATGTCTTTTTTCCTTAAATTTCTTTTAGCACTTTGCCTAGACTTCTCCTCCATCTTGATTGCATTCTCTTTGGGATCTCAGCAAGAGTATGCTGGTAAATGTTTAACAATCAGCTTTCCAAGGGGGAAAAAGTATGCATAACACATTTAACCTGCATTGTTAATATCTTAGCTTTGCTAAGCAAGCTAAGAAAGCTTGCACTTTCTAAAATCTAGATAATAAAAACCCAATCAAGAGCAGATTTGTAGTCTTTTCTGAGATATAAATATTCACACTGAAAATCTAATAAGAAGCGTGTCCCTGAATTAATCAGTTTTGTATGATCCTCATTTTTCTCACTACCACCTCTTCTCCCTTTTCCCATCATTCTCAAGACTGAAATTGTCTTTATGTTTATCTTTGTTTCATTGGCTGCTGTTGAGCCATTGCAATCCTGTTCAACTTCCAGGACCAAAAAGAAAACAATCACCACCAATTATTCAGAGTATTTTTAAAAATTTTGTTACTGCATTTTAAGACAAATTTATTTACTTATTTTTATATACAGTTATAATCTCTTCTTCCCTCTGCCACTACACACCTACCAGAAAAAAAAATCCTCATCATAAAATGCATAGTTAAGCAAAACAAATTCCCACATTGACCATGCCCAAAAATATATATCTCTCTTTGAATTTCAAATTCATCACCTCTCTGGTAGGAGGTGAGCTGTCTAGACTACTTGTCATAAGCTTCTCTATACTTAGCTGGTCTTGTCCTGAGGAAAAAAATAATAAAGTCTATTGCCAGGACAGAATAGCCTTTCCAATGTGACAGAACCCTTGGGAG